>BTHU01000023.1:115201703-116481884 GCA_036184795.1 Tokudaia tokunoshimensis
TATAATGACCTCACTGCAGTCCTGTCAGAAGAGTCTTAAAAACACAATCACTCTTTCCTACCTACAGGTTCCAAGCCTGCAGAGCCAAACCAGTGGGGACTAAACATGTTTGCGAAAAATTTAGAAAGTTCTAAAATTCCAAACTTGAATTTGCTACACAACAATACAGAGATTTCAGAAGTGGTGCTGATGCCAGTATCCCTGCTGTGATCTGCTGCATTCTACAGACCCTCTCACCCTCTCTAGCACTTACTGGTAAGTGCTGTCTGCCTATGCACTGTGTAGTCGGGCATAGGCGAGTTTCACCTGTACTTACCAGTTTTTCCTCTTGTTTTTATTCTCAAAACAGTACATTGTATCAACTCTTTACATGACATTTCATTGTTTTCAGTGTTAGAAGTAATCTGATTTAAAGTACATGGCAGCATGTGCATTAGTTATGTGTAAACATTGTACATAAGAGACTTGAAAATCGAAAGATCTAGAAATCCTCATGGCATCCTGGAGCCAGTACCCCCCACCCCCCGCCCTGAATACGAAGAAATTAATGTACAGCCACAAATTATCTAATGTTCTACTTCAAAGGAATTAAGATAGAATTAAAGTAATTGTTCTCCTATGCAATTTTCAGCTGTGTTCTTATTTAGACCCAATGGTGGGATTCAAGAAGAAAAGAAGAAAAGAAAAAGCATTAAAAGTTGATCAAACCCTCCTTTTTACCACAACTCCACTGAAAAGAGAACATTCTCAGCCCTCAGAGGATTCCTTGCTGCAGGCCTCAGTCATCAGCTGCCGCCACCATTAGAGCCAAGTGGCAAATATCAGGAAATGAAAAGAAGAAACAAGGGTGGGGGGAGGCTGTACTCTCAGCATCAGGAGTTTCTCTATTCTGTGATTCAGAATTAGATCAATTCTCTCAGATCACTGTCTGAACAGCACTACAAGGTTTCCAGAACACAGAGTTCAGGTCAGGACAAGTCAAAAGAAAAACCAAGGCTACACAGGAATCCAGGACATCCTAGATACTGTGGCACTTTTGAATGTTGCTACATCCTCAGTCTGCTGCTATTGTCCTTAGTGTTCAATTCATTCAAATCTCATTTTCTAGCCTTATTCAGTGGGGATGAGTGGGTAGACTGTGTTTTCTCCATTTAGTCCATGAGTCCCACGGTTGATACTGGAAAACAATCATCTAATTTTGCTGTTATTTTTCTTTCCCAGAGGCTTATTGATAAAAGAGGAGTTGTGTCCTAGAATAGAGTCTGGCATAATTATTCCAAAATAGACTAAGGCCTTAACTGTGAAACTCACTCATTTCTAGGGTCCAAAATTAAGCAAAAATGTTTGTCAGCATGAACATGGGATATAACCTATATTAATGGCTAAGGGCTCCAATACCCTCTTCACTACTGTAAAAATTTACCACAGAAGCCTTTTGATGGCCTGGCAGAGATTTTAAAAACATTAATAAAGGGCTATGAATGCACTCACGCATGCACACACACACACACACACACACACACTATTCCATCAGCTATATGGTAGACCCAGAGGACAAACAAAAAAGGCATTATCCTTACTTTCAAGGCACTCACAGTTACAATAAGTAACAATTTAAAACACTAGCTCATACTGTGTAACAGAAAAATTCAAGACCTGCCAGAAGGGCATAGTTAATTGTGCACACTACTGTAGCAGTTTAAAGAAGATACAAATCACTGTGACCTAACACTGTTATAACAGAGGATGAGTCAAAACTTAAAGAGTGCGTGTGAAAGTGTACATCAGGGTAGAATAAATGTGTGTGATTCAAGTAAAATGAAGTAGCATTGGCAAAAGTGAAATGACAGAGAATGATATAAACCAGAAATGAGCCTGATGGCAGAAAAAAAAAAAATCTGTGCTTGGGAGCTGTAGTTGGCACCTTGCCCTGTACTTATGGTTGTATTCTGGACATAGTATCAAACAATATTAGAAGGCCAGGGCTAGGGTGGCACTTGATGTATCCAACATTCTCCAATATCTCAGCCCAGCACGTACCCACACACAAGCACATGCACACACCTCACCCTCCTTTTGACCATTCAGAATTCTATTTAGAATTTTGTTAATCAGGACCTTTTGAGACGTATCAAAAAAAAAAAGTCTCTGCTGAGGTTGCTAGGACACCACGTGGAAAGAGCTTTTGCACAGAATAAAGCAAAAAAGAGCAAATCAAGTCCCCCAGATGCAGAAAACCCTAATGAGATCTCCTAAAGTCACTTCCCTGTTAAGTGATAAACTCTGTCAGCTGTTTGAATTAAATTCCCTCTTATGTGTCATCAAAAATCTTGGGTAATGTAACGTTCCACATTTTCCTTACAAAACAATTGGTTAACCATAGGTTGGTGGATAGCTCTGTGCTAGAGAGCTTTCCTAGCATGCACAAGGTCCTGTTTTCAAACTGTTAACTAAGCTGTGTTAACTAAGGCAAACTGGCTAATCAGGCCAAATGTCTTATAGTCCTCAATTTTGGGATTCTTGTTTATTCCTCAGCAGCTCCTTTTGTCATTGCACCCAATATAATCTTCTTGTTCCTTAAACTGAGTCAAAATTTGCATGCATGTTGCTTTGACTTCATGGTTCTAATTCTTATTTCTGGGGACAGAAAGGACAAGGAGAATCCCTATAACTTATTCATTTCCATCTTCTCTGAGACTCCAGTTCTTAGCATTCCTCACATGACATAGTTTACATTACTTTGAGTCTCCTTACCATTTGGGTTGCTGCTGTAGTTTGTAGGAGCTGTTGTTTATAAAAGGTTTTGTTCAAGATTAAAAGAAATATTTGGATGATACTCTGCCCAATATGCATTACAATGGGATCATCAACTCCTCCACATTCCATTGTTCCAGGAATTTTCAATCTTGGTCTCCCACTCAGCTCAACTGAGGAGTTCTAAAAATACTGATTCCTAGGCCTTGCCTGCAGAGCATATGCATTTGATTAGTGTTGAATCCTGGATAGTCAGTTATATAAACTACTATATTAATGTGTCTTCAAATACATAACCACATCTCACAGCCTACTTATATTTGAGTTCATTATAGTCTAGTACCACTAAACCATTCTCTCATGAACACTGATGGGCCATATTTTGTATTTTAGAAATCAGTATTATTTTATTCTTATGCCTATTAAATTTTGCCTTAAGATTCAGCTTATTTACCAAACTTGCAAAACCTATGCAATTCTAATTCTGGCCCCCATCTTGTTACTATCACCATACAACTATAATATATATATATATATATATATATATATATATATATTACAACTATAATATATATGTGTATATATATATACATATATATTATATTATTAATTAAAATATGAGTACAAGATGGAGGAAATAATCTGTCAAGATCTGTGTCATGCATTTTATTAGTAAGTTATTTCAAGAAACTACTGACATGTGAGACCATAGTTCTTTATATATTCCACAAATATATCATAAAAATTTTGCCAAATGACAGAAAGAGAGACATCTACATAGTCTAGGCTACTATTCTAGTTTGTTTCTTTTGTTCTATGCTAAAATACTGACCAAAACTAACTTAGAAAAGGAGAGGGCTCATTTTAGATTTTTTGGTTACAGTCCATCATTGAAAGAAACTGGGACAGAAATTTAGAGCAGGAACCTGGAGACAGGAAATGAAGCAGAGACCATGGAAGCATCCTACTGATTTGCTTACTCTTCATAGCTTGCTTGGTTTGCTTTCTTATTACAAGTCAGGACCACTTGCCCAGGGTGGCACCTCCCATAATGGACTGAATATTCCCACATCAATCATCAATCAAGAATATACTCCATAAAAATGATAATGCAATTCCTCAGCTGAGGTTCTTTCTTCCTAGGTGTCTCTAGTTTGTATCAAGTTGGCAAACACTAAGTAGCACAGCTCTCTGTTCCCCAGGACTATCATTTAATTACTCACGGCAAATAAGCATGTGAAACTTGGGTTACACCGCTTCTCAGTAAACCTATGCTAACACCCACTGTCTCTGTTGACTTTGAGCTATATTTTAATATAAAATTTCTGTGGCTATGAACCATATTTTAATGAAAATTTCAGGAATCACTATCTAAAATTGACAACCAGCTTGTCAGTGTGTGGCTCGTAATTAGTATTAGTTCCTTCCTAAAACCTGAAATCTCATTTTGCGATTTCTTGTCTTCATTTTAATGAACAGAACTCTCAGGGAAGAATTTCTTTAACTGTCCTAATCCGCATAAGATTCCAGAAATTAATGTTTGTGATCCTGTCATCTGCTGTGCACCTTTTGTAGCTATGATGGCTCTGGCCTATTGTGAATTTAGATAGCAGAGTAAGTAGCCTCTCCTTCCTCCCCAAGGTACTGCTTCAAAATTGAACACTGCCAACATTTGCAATCATCAAAACACCCCATTAGGGAAAGTAAAGAAAGGTTCCTTTCACCATCTTGGCTCAAGTCTTTTCCTTCTTTGTTCAATAAATTCACTGTCATTGTGCATCTCTGGCAGTGGTTGCCAAAGTGAGGACGGGCAGGGGGAGATCTGTGTCATCAACTTTTATCTGTGGCTATACTGTAACTTTGAGTGTTTTGCTGTTTGCTCATTCTCTTTGAGCTGGGAGCAGAGAGAGCCCACATTATTATTTAGCAGGAACCGCAATTGAAGAGTCTGGGCAGCAAGCAGAATGAGAAGCTGAAGAATATTCTTTTGTTCTCACACAGCTGCTTGCTTTTTACCTCTCTACATTCTATGTTGAGATCTCGCCTGTGAAGGGCTTTCATGTCTCTGTCCCTCCCTCTCTAGTGCTCTCTATTTCCTTTCTCTGCTCTCTGCTTCTCAAACATGTTGCTGTGTTATGATCTCATTGTGGAGCTTGCCTCTCGATATGAGCAGAATTCATTATATTTTTTTGTCAGTTTCATTCCAATTAGATGGAACTGAGATAACATAAGCCACTCTTTTTGTAAGTGTGGCTGGCCCTAAGGGAACAGGGTCATGAGCAACCTCTTCCACACCACTGTGCCTCAGCTCCTAATCTGGGGAATCTGCTGCTTATAAAAAACAAAATAACACCCTTCCATCCCTGAACCTGCTATTACTCTGTGTAAAGGGTCAGAGCCTGCTCTGATATCCTGTATGGATCTTGGGAATGCGTTTCTGGTGTAGGAGGATAAATACCAACCTTGGCCTACTCAGCTCCATCACTGACTTGCGACTTACTGTGAGTCAGTACTCAACCATTCAAAAGCCCTGATCCCATTATTTCACCTGATAGATTAAGAACAATAACAAGGAAGAAGAGGAACTATAGGAAGAAGAGCAATATGAGGTGGAGAAAGCTGTTATTCCAGGAAGACTTTTATGAAGATTTAAGATGTGGGGAAATTCTGGAAGTCTTTCATTCACATACCAAAAGGAATAGGCTACAAAGTCTCAAAGCTCTCATCTTTTGAGTCCATATGTATAGGATATTAGCAATAAGTAATGTTATCTAAAACATTTTATGTATAGCGTCTATTACATATACACACATACACCTATACATCATATATAGAGACACTGCAAAGAATCCTAAGACTCATGCTACCCACCTATGTAGCCATAACCCACTTAAAAGAGACTACACTGGGAAGAACATTGAACACAGTGTCAGGAACCCTGGGTTTTAGCCTTCATTAAGCCATAAACTTACTCTGTAGCCTTAGACAAGTCACCACTGTGGGTAATAAAGTAAGCCATGCCTGAAAACTTTTTTCTCTTATATGCTAAAATTAATACTACAAGGCATTACAGCAGGAGTAGTAACATGGAGACATTTCTTATACTAGTGCCTCCCTTCACATACTAGTTGAGCAATTTTAACTCCCATATCAATCGTCACAGCCAGCCCAACTTTCATGAATAGTCAGTACGCTGGTGTCTCTACCAACATGGATGTGAGGGATAGAGAGGCATGAAAATAAACCCAGCTATTTTGTCACCTTCAAAGAAATGATAGGAGATGCCCTTGGCTTTGATTCCAAGAGAAACCTTCTTACTAGTTTAACTGATACTATTACACCGTTGAATTCCCAACTCCTTAAATATTCCACAGTGAGACTCGCTACACTCTCCAACCTCAGAACTCCAGTACGCCAGGTCCCAACACAAGGAGCTAAGGCAAATTCTACTTCTTCCCTTCTGCTGCCAAAGGCTACCAAATCAAAGACACACCTTGTGATTTGCAAGAAGTACAGTTTTAAGATTTACTTTAGTTTCAACTGTGTATGTATTTCTGTGTCTGAGTATGCAGGTACTTGTGGGTGTCAGAAGGTGTCAGATCTGCTGGGGCTGAGATTACAGGAATCTAGTATGGGTGCTGGGAACCAAAGTCAGACCTTGGTAGAGAGCAGCACCTCATGCCCTTAACCACCAAGCCTCTCCTCCAGACCCTCATGATTTTTTCTTTGAAGGAACAACAATGGATGGCTATTTTCCAAGTGACTACCCAGGTGGTTAAGAGATGCCTTCTTAGACTTTTCTCTCCCATAAGCTTATAATTTCATGCATGAGATATTTCTGTATATATTCCTTGGAGGAAAAGCTTCTGTTAATATTCAGATAATGTATGTGGGAAAGGCAGTACATTAAATCATTAACACTTTCACCTATACTTTACTCCATCAAGTAAGATTGACAGAGAACAGGTCCCAATGGCAATGGAACATAGAAAAGGAACTTTTAACAGTATGAATGTAAGGAGAGTGAAGAAATGTCTACAGACGGAAGCAATTTCTTTCATTTCAAGCATTTTTGGGAGAAGCATGAGTGTGCAGGGTATATGGGAAAGGGGAGCATAGTTGAGGAAACGTGTTTTTCCTAATCAACCCCCCCCTAAAATCCCATTTCCTCCTTATAAATCCCAGCCACTATAAGTAGAAAGTTAGAGATCACTGCCAGTTTTCAAATGAATAAAGATCACTGATTTCAGCTGTACCCTATCAATGAACCCTAGTTTTACTATATGCCAAAAAGCTTGATTTTTTAAAATCTCTTAAGATGCTACACCCCAGTTTTAATATCCTATAACTGAGTTTCTAGTATCCACTGATGCCCTATATAAAACTAAAAAGAAGATATTTTAGATCCTATGAATCTTTTACCTTGAAATACATTTAACCAATGTTTATAGCATGCTTACTATGTGATAGGTACTATATAAACCATTTTTAGGAGTAATTCCAGTTAATTCCCTATAGCAGGTCAAATGAAAATGCCTTCCATAGGGGAAGAAGATATGTGATCACTTGGCCCGCATTTGGTTTCACTGTTTGGGGGAGGTTGTGGAACCTTTAGGAGGTGGAGCATTTCTAGAGGAAGTATGCCACTGGAGGAGGGCTTTGTGTGTTTATAGTCTCACCACACTTCCTGTTCACTCTTTCTGCTTTGTGTTCAAAGTTGAGAGGTAAACTCTCAGTGTCCTACTGCAACTGCTGTGCCTGCTGCTTCTGGCTCTTGATGGACTCTTAACCCTCTAGAACCAATAATACAGGATAAAGTCGCTTGTAGGTTGCCTTGGTTGTGGTGTTTTATCAATACAACAGAAAAATAATTAATGTGCTTCCCCCACAATCCTAGATGAGAAACACTATTATTGCCATATGGGAATTGAAATTCAGACAAACTAAGCAAAATTTTTAGAGTCACCCAACTGAGAAATGATAAGGCCATAATTCATTTTTTTCAAAAAAAAAAGGATGATTCCATAT
This sequence comes from Tokudaia tokunoshimensis, assembly GCA_036184795.1. Lineage (NCBI taxonomy): Eukaryota > Metazoa > Chordata > Mammalia > Rodentia > Muridae > Tokudaia > Tokudaia tokunoshimensis. Next base: position 115,209,486 of record BTHU01000023.1, read on the forward strand.
TTCAGTTCTAATCATTGTTTACCAAAATGACTTTGAGATACATATATAACCATACTCCTCATATGACAACACTCAAGGAACAAATAATATAATGTCATAGGAGGCAGAATTTTAGATTCAGCTAGATATAAATGTAACTCTGATTCTATTTATTAGTAACTGTATGCTTAGGTTTCCAGAAAAGTTAAATGGAAATGAAAGGACTAATTTCAGGACAAATCATTGCCTATAGTACAAAGGATATAAAGAACCTGACAGGTGGTAAATAGTTGATAAGAAAAGACTTCTTTGCCACTTTAAAGTTCTTCCAGTTAATCTAGTGAAATAAAGGGTACATGCAATCATAATTGTACTCTTTTCTAGGCTCCACAGATTTTGCAGTTTTAAAATTATCACTAACAGGGGCTGGAGAGATGGCTCAGTGATTAAGAGTGTGTGCTGTTCTTCCTGAAGGTCTGAGCTCTATTCTAAGCACCTGTGTCCAGGAGGCTTATGACATTCCAGCTATAGGGGCTAGGAGCTCTGATGCCCTCTTCTGGCCTCCATAGGCATGCACACATACATGACATTCATTCACGCAAACACAGAAATAAAAATAACTTTTAAAAACCAGTAAGAATGAAGGAGAAGAGTTGCCTCGATATTGCCCAACAATATGAGGGCTTGTGTAGCTGGTAACTGAGTGCTGTCATTTGGTTGGTTGGATATTACTTTTAGTCTCTAATACTAAATATATATTTACTCTGCATATAATCAACTAGTAGAAACAAAGTCAGAACCAATATGGTACTAGCAGCAGCATCAGTAGTATTGTTATAACTTTCTAAAGTTTACTCTTTAACCTGCATTCTCATTGTCAAGGAATCAATGCTCTCTGAGTCCTGGGCATATGGTAAGTGTGGCTATGGTTTCCCTTTCCAGGTGCTGGAAGTATGCAAAGGGAGAGTGAGACTGTGGAGCTGAGTTGTGATCAGGAGGCGGGGCTGCCTGGGGCAGATCTCTAGAAACTCCCTAGAACACCAGAACACTTGTGATGACTGCTATTAGCTTGTTAAGTGTACCCAGTATCAAAAAGAAGAACAGTAAGATATCTTTAGCCTACATTCATCTCCAGACACTCACAGCACTGCTATGAGGGAAGCTAGGCAGAGAGTATCACCCCATTTCATAGGTGAGGAATCTAAAGCATGGAGACAGTATATATTTTGTCTCTAGTTCTGCAGACATTAAAGGAGAGAAGGAGTACTGAAGCCCTAGTCTGTCTAAATCCTACTCCAAAGTTCACTGCACCACATCGTTAGAACACAAGTGTCATGAGGAACGGATCAGCACACAACGCTGTGATCTGAGGTTTCCTATAAGCACCAGCTGTGAGACAAGACCTATAGGAATGCTGATGTGGTATTTATAAAAGAGATGGGAAATAACAAATACGGTGTGCCGAAATAGACACTTTGATGTCTCTCACAGCAAGCTCCCACCATGTTCCATTGCCCCAAATAGGCCTGGCAGAACTTGAAAAACCAGAGGTGGAGTTTTGAAAAAGACCTGTTCCTTGGTAAGAGCTATCTTATCAGTGAGAAGAGAATAAACAGTGAAGACAATAAAGGAAAGAAGTGTATCCCTAAACAGAAGTCCAAATAAAATTTCTGTGTTGATTTAAATTACATGGGGAAATACAACATGTCCTCAATGAAACATTTATGAGGTCATAATTAAGATATTGGCTGCCACAAAAATGCTTCATTAGCAAATTATCTCTAAACTCCAAAGGTAGAAGCAATGAGTCTATCTTTATATTCAGACATCAGTTGTGTAAATTGGAGTTTTACTCCAAACTGTGGGAAGAGTTCAGGTTTTCCAACCTTCATCGGGTGGCAGAGCCCATGAAGCACACTCTTCACATGAAGGACATAGTGACAAGGTTGACCACAAAATCATACCACAAGGTTATTCTTTTGCAGTTTTCCTAATCACATGACAAAGCTTAAAGTCAATCAATGAAGAAGCACTCTCCACTAGACCAAAGCATCTCACTAGCCAAGCCTATCATGATGTATGAGTTAAGAAAAAAATGCAAATTGGAAGTGTGTACTTTACTTACAGGAACATGTCATGAAACACTTAAGCCAAGACATTAAGCATATTTGGCTACACTCCAGCTTATCCCTGTGATATAATAGTTTTATTCACTTAATCGCCATCTTTCATGCACGAATCTAGGGAAGAGGGTTGAAGAAATAATTTAAATTCAGCAAAAACCTGAAGCTACTATATTCCAAGGAAAAATATTTGTATGCACTTGAAGAGTTCTAGGTAAGAAAGCATTAACCATATTTTTCATTTTTATTACAGTGAAAATGATTCATCTCTTTGACAAGCCAAGATCACTCGGAAGAGAACTGAGTTCACTGCTAGGTAAATTGGAATGAAAACATGCCAGACATTTCCTCTCACTGAAATGAAACCTGAAACCTAGGGAAATGCATGAAGGATTTATTTATTTATTTATTTATTTATTTATTTATTTATTTATATGAGGACCAGAAGAGTAAGCAACAGTTGGAGTAGCAAGGAAGAACATTAAAATTTGCAGTATCACTAGCCATTAGTGGCTTTAGTATTGGTTGGTTTTTTTTTTTCATCCCAGAAATCAAGCCAGCCCGATACTGAAAGTGAGCCCTCTGGCACTCTGGTATGGGGAGGAGGGGTAAGATCGGGATGTAAAATGAATAAATAAACTGATTAATGGGAAAAAAGAAGCTCTCTACCACTGTGTCAACCGTCAATGCACAGGAGAATCCCTAGTTTCCTTTCCTTCTTGCTCATTGTGCCCCAGCCTCTAGTCAACCCTGTGGCTCTAGTAATGGTACTGTAATCATACACAGAGCATTGATGATATAGTCAAAACAACTCTAAAGATGACCGTTGCTTTATATTCTGTTAAATAGAAGTTCCAACAGGGTAAGATTAAGATATATCACTTCTCTCTACAGTCTCCTGCAGCTTGACAGTGACTAAGATCACCAAAGTTGATAGTTTAAGGCCAGAAGACCCAAAGCAAGAGTCTTGAGGCAGTATAGAGTCGCATAAAAATTAAAGAAAAGAGCTCAGGAAAGTTAAGACCACCACCAAACTGTACATGTGTGAATCTTGTCTGAGTCAGCATGGCAATGCCACTAAGAACTCAACTGATAAACCACTACTCAGGTTTCATTCTAGCTATTCGGCACCAAGCATCTAGGGCAACTCCAAAATGCATCACAAATGCTTGGAAAATTAAAGTGTCATGAAAAGCCCAGTTCACGAAAAGCAGGCTAGAACTTGTGATTTTAATTGAACCATACCAATTGCCTGATTTAAAAAAAAATACCACCTTGCTTTCTGGAAGTAAAGCAAGGCTCAGAATGTTATAAGATTTAAACAAAGTTCTAATATTCAAAAATGTTATCAACAAAAAAAAAAGGGAAAAACAAAATCGTGTCATTTGCAGGCAAATGGAATACAACTGGAAATCAGTTGTGTTGATGATAATTAAAAAAATGTTATCAACAGAGTCCAAAATCACTAGACACACACAAAACTTCAGTCCAATCCTGACCCTCCCAGGAGAAGAAAATACAGAAGGGAGTCATTAGATGAAACTGAGTTTGGATTTAGGTGATTAAAACGTTAAAGTATCTACTAAAAGAATGTTCACATGAGCAATTCTGACCAGTCTTAAAACAAACAAAAAAATATGGGCTATCTGGGAAGGGAACATCAACTTTTTGGAAATTAAAGACAGAATGCAAATCATGAAAACAACTGGAGAAATGGATATATTACATGTAGAAAGACAATGTCATGAAGGGATAGAGATTTTTACATGAGAAACAATGGAGGCCAGAAGGAAGTGACACTACATTTCTATGATGCTAAGAGAAAAAAATTAATATACCTGATTCTGTATCCATTGAAACTATCCTTTTAAAAGGCAAACATCTAGATAAAGATTTATATAAATGGATATGTGTAATAATTGAGGCAATTCTGGCTAATACTTTTCCAAAATTAATTAATGACAGAGACCAAACCAGGACCCAAGGAACAAAACAAAACAAAACAAAAACCCAAGCAGTAAAAATGCTATATAACCTGCAACTCAGCTCAGCATATTCAAACTGAAGCAAAGCAAAGATCAGAGGAATATCTCAAAAGAAATCAAGGGTAAAACCTCACCTTAGTTCTAGAAGATCATGAGGAAGAATTACACTGCATCAGACAAATAAGTAGAAACCATGTAAGCAAGATGAAAAATGGAGGAAAATATTGAAGTCTTTAAGAGCAAAACACACCACCCAGTATTTAGTGTTCGATTAAATTATTCTTTCAAATACTCTCAGGCACCTCAGCCCAATTACTTTGACTGGGAAATGTTTGTATTTTGGAGATAGGAGTAAAAGCCCATGTGCTGACAAAACTTTGTAATAGCTCAAAAAACAAAATGTCTGCAGTATGTTCTCTGAGGGTATGGAATGCAAGACAAAGAAAGAAGTACTCTTTGAACATTGCAAATGACTTACAAGGTCTCATTGCACCATGAGAACTAAAGGGACCCAGAGGAAGGACAGTGAACAGGACAGGGTGCACAGCAAGCTAGCAAGGCAGCTGCAGAGTCGTGAAGAGTCTAGGGCACGTCAGCAGCAGTAGTGGTGGTGGTCCGACTAATTCAGAGCTCATATAAATTGACCCCTGGGGGCTTCCATAAATACTCTGGCAGGGCCTTTTTGTGAAAGATGTGTTTAAAATTACTATGTGAGCAGAGAGAGGCCAGAGCCAGGGTCACTTGGTTCCAGACATAAATCAGACAGGCTAGCACAATGAAACCTGATACAAAAATAACCTTCACAGTAGAGTGACTATACTACCATTATTTAATCTATGACAACAGCAGTTGTTTTCATTCTTGCCATTACCTGACTTGCTAGTATTAAAAACCTCTAATAATTAAAGTGATGAACTCACATAGATGAGCTGATTAAAATAATCTTCACTTAGTCAATTTCCTTCTCTGTGCATGTTACTGCATTTCTAGAAAACATGTTTCCACTTGAGTCTATCTAGTGAACATATTTATTATAAATTCCAATACAGAACTGATATATCACAATCAGGATGTCCAGACATACAAATTAATGGAAAGGACTATCAAAATATGATAAATAGGGCCAGTGAGATGCTTCGTGAGTAAAGGTGCTCCTAACCAAGCCTGATGAATTTTCTCCCAAGAACTCACATGATACAAGGAGAAAACTGACACCCACAAGTTCTCCCCTGATCTTCACATTCATGCCATGGCATAAACACACACACACACACACACACACACACACACACACACACACACGCACACACACACACAATATGCATGCACAAATATGCACACATGAAAAAATTTAAAAATAAAATAAATATATAGAAACCAAATGGATAACATGATCACACTACTGGCTAGGTTTTTCAAAATAGATAGATACTTTCCTACAAAATATTTTGAAGGAAAGTGTCTTTCTATGCAGCCCAAGCAAACCTGAAACTCAGGATCTTTTTTCTCCAGAATGCTGGGATACTAGCACTTGATAAAATCAGATCAATGCTGCTTTTTAAAGAACCATAGATTCCAATTTGGGCAAGCACTTTAGCTGCTAAGAATAATAGCCAACACTAATCGTTATTGAGGGGTTACTATGAGACACATACCACTCAAAATATTTATAGACAATGACACCCAACCCTCTAGATATTTCAGTCAAGAACGTACTTCTTGTCTCTATTTTGAAAGGGAGCCAACTCAGTTTTTAAATCCTTACATACTTAGAACTGGTATTCCAAGTCAAGACATCTGGTGTCAGAGATAAAGCCCTTAACTTTGATTCCCTTCTACGCATGCTTAACACTGGTAACCCACTCTTGGTTTAACCAGAGCTGTTCATAGTAGATAGATCACCACAGCCTAACCTTTCAAGAATTCCTATACAATACGCGGAAAGGGGCAAACACAAATAATAACTATTCACAAACTTATCTTGCTATCCTACTTTCAATTTGCAAGTAGGGTGCTTGACCAGAAGCCCTACTCCTTTATCCTAAGTTTATGGGAAAGCAGCATAATCTTATCAATGCAATAGCATGATATTCCGTATCTTGACATGCTCTTCTAACCTGGTAATTAATAGGATATGTATTTGAAGTTGGTTCTCCAGCAGCATAGACAAAGTCCTTGCCAAGTCATATACATTCTCCATTCTGGTCTAAGGATTCATCTTCAGGAAATATTCCAAAAAGGCTAAATAAATCTTAAAAATAAACTTTAATTGATTCCTAAATAGTTTCCTCTATTTCTCCCACTAGATGTCATTTTATATTGCACTCCTGAGAACCTAATCATTTTTTATATTCTGTTTTTGCACAGACAGACCAAATTCAGACTTTTAGGTTTTCCATTTCCTAGCTTTATGTATGACCTTGGGTGAGTTATACAACCTTCCTGTGACTTGCTTTTCTCTGCTCTAAAGTATACAAGTGTCTCTCCACAAGGAACTTCAGGAGAAAAAACTTTTAAAAAAAGGACACAAAATAACATTTTTTGTTTTAAGTTGTAGAAATTATCAAAAGGATGAATAGTTGAAATAAAAATGACAATAAAATACTCTTATAAATCCAAGGAGACAGGATTTTTGATGGATTGCAACTTCCATTTGTCTTTCTGTGACCCTCTACTGCTCAGTTATTAATGATCTATATAGGCTGTCATTTTCTTGGCATTCATAAAAAGACCTGAGCTCAACCAACCTGCAAGTACATTTTCTGATAACTACACAGGCAATTTCAGTCTATGTTAAGTCCACTTCTTGGACCACCACTCTCACCAATGCCTAGACTAAATACTGAGGCTTAAAATCAGTATCTAAAGCTATGTTATTGACCTACATTCCCCAATAGTTGCAAATGCCAATTAAAACAGACTATAGGAGATCATTAGTGTCCAGTTTATCTGCTCTCAAATGCCTTCAAACATGCGATTCTTGTTTCTATCACCCTAGGACATTCAGATGTAGTGAGTTCAGACTGGCAAACAGACGCATGCTTCCAAAATAAAGAAAGAAAAATTCAAAATGAGAAATTACAGGAGGAAATTGAATCCACCAGACAAATTCTCAGCAATAAATTAACATATGCTGCATTTGCAGAAAGAATAAAACAACCCACTCCCTCAAATATCCATATTTTAAATTAAGTCTTTATTAAATATTGAGATCAGTTGAGTTTCCATCAATATTACACATGTCCTGCAATATTGTAATCATACATATTTCATTAACTACATATTCATAGCTTTCTAATAACATTTCCACTTGGACTTCCTGTCATCGGGGCTTACATTAGCATATAGGCATTTGGATTCCATGAGGAAGGGAAGCAAAACATAATAACCAAAATATGCTTTCGTTCTCCCTGTCAGCAGGAACTTTAGCATGAGCCATATAATTGAAAAGCAATGCCTGCCTGAAATACTACATTACACCACACAGCAGCAGATTTAGAACAAAGAAAAGAAAGCATACCATATTGTTTATCATAGGTAATTACAGGTTTTCGTTATTTTTTTCATCCATTAGTTATCATTTCCCCAAATTCATTCCTTGGTTTGTTTAGAAGAAAGAGTTCTGACATTTCTTTCTGGAAAACATTCATTATCCAGCAGAATGTTGAAAGAAGGACCATAGACACAGGAAGAGGTATAGACAGGCAGCCATCAAGTTACAAACCAGTGTTTCACAATGTTCTGTTATTTACTTGCTTAATTTCTTATACTTGCCTTTCAAGGCACCTCTTCAATCTGCACGGGTGCTGCATGTATTTAACCTTGACCTTTATTTATTTCCTTCTCAACCATTTCTCAGGTCAAGCTTGTCTTAACTTGACCAAGTAGGGCAGGGCAGAAGTCCCCATAAAATGTCAGTGCTAAAATAGATTCTCGAAAGCAAAACCAGAGATAGGATGGGATTTGTTTGCTTAGAGAACATGACCAGGCTGCCACAATCTGGCCTTTGAGCTAAAGAGAATTGGGGGCAGAGCTAGGATGAAATGGAGGGCCATCCCCAGCCTGGGATGACAGATCCACATGAATGAATGCATGAGTCTGTGGCCAAACCTTAGGCCAAAGCTGTAAACAGCCAGACAAACAGAATAGAAATGGACAAATCCTTATCTGCAGTATCGCCTTGTTATCCAGCACTTTTAAAGGTAAAGGACCCCAATCCCTCAGAATGCTACTATCAGCATGCAAAGCTCAAATCTCTATGAGCCAAATTTCCTTCCATGATGCCTAGCATACAATGAGTGCTCAGGAAATTGTCTAGATGATAGTTAAAATGTAAGTCCACAAACATTTATACTCAATTACAAGTACACAGGGCTCTGTAATGGAAAGATTTTTAGAAGTTATTTGATATCAAAATCTGACATGAACAATAGTGACATTTATAGCATTTGTTTATCTTGCATAGATTGAATATTTATATTGTTTGCTGCTGAAAACTATGTGTGATTATAAAGCATTGCCTTGCATTTCTCTAAGGATGTCATAAAAACATACATTGTATTACCTCACAAAATCCTGAAACATTCTGAATTCTAATATACAGTTGGCTGTATACCTCTCAAATAGTCTAGAAGTATTCAGACAGACATGATGAGGAATGTGAGGGGGATAAAGTGCCAGTGGTTTGAATCTTTGAATGTCTGTCCCCGCAACTAAATAAAGCCTTAGATATTAGAATCCGAGAATAAAAATTTTGACTGCACACATTAACTTGAATCCAGATTCAAGACAGCAAGAACCAGAAAAAAACCTGAAAGTCATCAGTCTCCATGCAAAAATATAAATTAAAACTATCACTATCTCTTCTTTTCATTGTCACCACATCTTGAAATGGAGTGAGATTATAAAGTACCATATATATATATGGAAATGGCATAGTTAAGTCTATTAGTATGTGCAATTAATATGCATTAGTAATTATAATTTAGAGAAGAATGGAGAGAATCCTAGTGCTAAAAATAAATTTAAACTGAAAAGCAAAGTAATGAAAAGGAAAGAAAGGAAAGGAAAGGAAAAGAAAATGGAGTGGGAAAAAGTAACTCATTGTTTACAAAGCTCCATTTGCCAATGTAAAGGTGCATTTAAGGAGAAGCTACTTAAGGGGAAAAGATGGGTTTCTTCTGTCCATTCTTACACAACAGTAGAGGCAAAACCAGCAGTACCCTGTTGCCCATAATGCTTAGCTGGGTCTTTTAACTGAAATTTAACCAGGAACCAAAAGTATGGATGATGTTCTTGGCAATATAATTCTTCTACTTGGGGATGCTGGTGTTTGTTTGTTTGTTTGTTTGCCTAAGATAAAGCTTGCAAATAGACAAAGTGATCTCCCTAGACATGCTTGCTCATTTATTTATTTGGTCATTGATATTTATTTTTATCTGGTTATTGATAACCTTCTATCATTCATGCCTGGGAGCTCAGTCCAATAACAAATGTACATACAAAAAGTCCCAATTAAAAACAATGAATTCACGAAATTTCTAGGCAAATGGTCAGAACTTGAAAATATCATCCTTAGTGAGGTAATCCAATCACAAAAGAACACACATGATATGCAGTCACTGATAAGGGGATATTAACCCAGAATCTCGGAATACCCTAGACACAATTCGCATATCAATAGATTTCTAAGAAGATGGAAGGAGAGACCCCTGGTCCTGGAAAGACTGGATGTAGGGGAAGGCCAGGTCAGAGAAACGAGAGGGGGTTGAATGGAGAAAAGAGGGAGGGAAGGGGGCTTATGGGACTTTCGGGGAGGGAGGAAACTGGAAAGGGGAAATGATGTGGAATGTAAATAAAAACAAAAAAAACTTAGAAAAAAAAAGTCCATGTGCCATGATTTGGTCTCAAAATCCAATAGGAAAGGACTAAAGTATCCCATCTTGCACGTGCTCCCAACTTTATCCCTAGCCAACAAGATGCCTGAATGTCCCATAGTAGTATTTCATCTCATTAACTGAAGGACAAGACCTTGAGGCAATGGATCCTCCAGCCATTTCTCTATCGTGTTGCAGCACTTTCCCATCTTCTCCTAGAGCCAATCTGGCATAATGTCATGGAAGGGATCTAGGAACCAGCCAGGAAGTACAAGAGAGTATGAAAGGAAAGAAGGGCTGATCCACTAAAGTAGAAAAGGAGAACAGAGGTGATGATGAAGAATACTCAAACTGAACCACTAGTTTTAACAATTATGACAAAGATTAACTTATCAGTATAAGCCAAAGCCAGGAAGTAGGTTGAGGTGGGAGGTACCTGGCAAGGGGTTCCTACAGGAGAGAAGAGTGAAATGCATCCATTCAAAATTTACCATCATGTCAATTTTCTTCATAGTAACCTGTGATGCGTTGAGCATGAGTAAGGTTCTCATGTGTTTCTCTGTTAAAGGTTTTGTCTCCAGGGTGGCTATATTGGGAAGGGGTAGATCCTTTGGGCAGTCAGGTATAGAGAGAAGGCCTAAAGTAACTAAGGATTTGTCCCCAAGAAAATTATAAGACCCTGGTTTCTCATGCTCCTCAGTATCTTTCTCTGCTCCCTGGATCATAATGTGTTTCACTCCATTACATGTGAACACGCATGCACCAGCGGAAACACACACACACACACACACACCAAAGGCCTAAACAAATGTAGCTACCTAATCTGTGATAAAATCTACAGAAGCAGGACTAGAATATAAACCTTATCTCTTTACAAATTGCCCCAAGTATTACATTGAAATAATGTGAAGTTAACACATAACTATAATTCAATTGACAAAGGAAATGCCTTTACTAGAATCTCTTAGCCTACTCTGAATATCACTTAGAATTGCAATGATAAAAACAAGTTCTTGTCAGTAAGGCCACAAATAAAGAGAATCCTATGTAGAATTAGGGTAAAGACAAATTGCTACTCATGGACATGTATTTTCACATCAAAAATTAATCTACATTTAAAACTTTATGTTGTGCTCTCTCACCCTCTCTCTCTCCTTATACATTCTCTACTGTCATACTCATAAAAATATACCTTAAAATACCAGCATGTACCTACTCAAATGAAATCTTTGAGATTGATGTATTCAGAAACATTCACCATCCTTTGACAAAAAACTAATAAATATTTTCACCAAGGACAGGACCTTAGTCCATTTTACACTACTATATCAAAACACCTGAGGCTACGTAAATTGCAAAGAAAAATGGATTGACTTGGCTACTTAATTCACAAGTCTAGTAGCTGGAAAGTCCAAAGGACATGTCATCTGACTAGAGTTCCTTTAATTGAATTATAGTAAAGTGGGAAGAAAACATAAAGGCTATGTGCAGAAGATGCTACGCATATAGGTAGCCTCATATTGTAAAAACCCACTCTCATAAGCACTAATGAGATTGTAGAAGAACTACAGTGATTCATTTCAAGAGTAGTCCACTTAAGACCTCATCCCCAGACACTAGTACCTACCCCTTTGTAGTAGGGACAAAGCTTCAACCACATGAACCTCCAGGAAACTGCACAGCAATCGGTTATTTTAATATAGGAAAAATATCTGTATCTTAACCCTGGGTACCAACTCTGAATCTAATTTTAATTAGTCATCTCAAGAGTGTATAATAAAATTTTTAAGGGGACATTACTGTGAAAGTGTGGGAGACAGAAGGAAAAAAATACAATTTCAATGACAGGAATCCTCAGAAAGCTCTCTTTGTTCCCAGAAAAAGATCTTCACATTACTGAGAATAGTGTCACTTGCTTTTCTCAGTGAGAAGAACACACTTGACAAGACAGGATTAGAGCACACGACTAGCTTGAATGAGGGCCTCCCTCCCAAAAGACTCCCATCACCTCATTTCCTGTGCTTCTGAGGTACAGCCAAAGCCCTTAAAGCAAACTTCGGCTTCCCAACAGCAGAAGGAAACATCCGTATAGGTTGGTCTTCATGAGATAGCACCTTTAGAATATGCTATGGTTACGGCTTTTGTAAAGTCAGGATCCCTCAGCTTGCATCTGATCTGCTTGCTGCAATATAACACATGCACAAAACAGCACAACTGTGTTTGTTTTAATAAGGCCATTCTGAGCAGCTGTTTAATGATCCATGGTGTTAAATGAAAACTACAGGTGTTCCAAATGCAAACCTTATGGCCCAGGGCCCCTCTTATTACCACTCCACAATTAGCAGCCAACTGCTCTTAGGCTGTGCAAAGAATTGCCACCATCATCATTACATTATTTCTTAATTTTATTCTCTGCCTAAGTGTCTTTCCCCAAAGGAAAAACCTGCTTGGCATAATAGTGACAAAAGGAGAAGGAAAGGAGAACACACAGGCCGCTCTGTGTCCCACCATAAGCCAGCTTCCACTAAGGTGAAAAAAAGAGGCAACCAAAAGACCTGAGCCCCTGAGGAACGGTCCACAGTGATCCACTGACCAACTGAAACTATTGGTGGTCGCAACCGTTTCATTAAATCTTCTTCAAGATTCTATAAGCTTAAGGTTGCACTGAATCAAATTGCCCAAAAGCTACAGAACTGGACCCCGTCACTCTGTCTTATAGAGAGATGATTTTTATATGACTATAATTTTTCATCACAACAGCTTTCAATTGGGGTGCATATAATAAGCAGCAAAGTGGGAAGGTTTCTATATCTCCTGTGAAATTGCTGAATATAGCAATAGCCATGACACAGCTCAGTGCCCCTTTCATAAAATTGCCGGGGACAAATTTAATTAGAGCTCAAGAACAAATTTATCTTTCCGTGTCAATGGGTATAGTTTCTTCGACAAAACTAGCAGTTTTCTCAATCTTGGCACCACATTAAAATCATCTCACAGTAAACATATTCATGTGCCAATTCCTTCCCAGAACAGCTGAATTTGAATTTCTAGGAATGGGCACCGGACAGGGCTGCTGAGCTGAAGTTCCAGGGGTCACCATTCACAATGTGCTTAGCTAATCCCCAGGATTATACTCTGCAGCCCAGAATGAGAGCCACTGCCCCAGAAAATGAGACTTTTATAAGTCATTGCTTTTCGTTCTTCATTTTGGTTGCTAAGAAGCTCAAAACTAATTGTACTGGATTGGAATAGTTTTTCTCTGCCAGAATTTCTCAACATAATTTCCCTTCTGGAGCCCTTTGTGTTAACCATTTTACCAGGAATTTAACTGTAAGTCACCAGACATTCTTCCTGCATATATAGTTTCGAAACAAACCAATAGAAATAAGAATTTATTGGGATTTATAAGTAGATCAATATATGAACAATCACCTCAAACTTATGCTTTGAGAAAATGAGTTCTCCTCTAGCTGCTTTCCCAAAGTCTTCTTTGCAATAAGGTAACTTTACCCAGTTGCTCAAAAGTCATCTATGTCTCTTCTACATCTCTTTCATCCCACATGATACAAACATAATACAAAATAACAAGTGTTATTATTCTTTTTGAAGTATATACATATATATAATTCATATATGTATGTACGAATGAATGATATATTGCTTCTCATACTACTTCCACTGTTACCAGTAACTGTTTTGTTTTGTTGAGGGTAGTGTTCATTTGAAAAACAATCAAATAACCCCAAACAAGGCCTGTGGACCTTCCATAAATAAATATCTATCAGTTTCTTGGGTCATGGAAGGGCTGCAGCTCATCAGGACCCTGCTAAGTTTTGCTTGGACACATTCAGCTCCACATGTCTTCTAAGCACCCAGCCTGAAGGAAGGGCTAGTCTCATAGTGAGGAAGAGAGGCTCAGAGTGCAGAGCCAAATATATATATATAGTTGAAGTTCTGCTCAGACTGGATACTTGCTGACATTTTATTCACCAAACTAAGTTAAAAGACAAAGCCACAAGTGGCTCACCCTACAGGAAATCATGGCAAGAATGAAATGGATAACGTGGACCATGATGTCACTGTTGTCCTGATTCCTACCCTTGCCCACCATTATGTTTTCAATAAAGCAAGCATCAGATTGTTTTAAAAATGGATTTACAATAATTTATTTTTTATTTTTAAGATAGGGTCTCTGTAGCTCTTGCTGACCTCAGTGTCACTATATAACACAGGTTGGCCTCAAATTCAGACAGAGGGTGATCCTTCTGCTTCTGTCTCCCTAGTCCTGGGAATACAGACGTGAGTCACTACACCTGGCTCAAGGCAGAGGATTCTTATGAAAATTCATAAATTATCATATAATTGCTCTTGTTTAAAACTTCCTCATGGCTTCCCACAACATGTAGTCAAATGTAAGTTTTTGTTTTCAGTTTCTCTCATGATCTGGTCCAGTCTCCTTCTAAGGTGCCCTCTCATCTCAATCTCCTCTGCACAGACTCAGAAGAGGTCCCATTCCTCCTCAAGCATACCTTCCTCATCCATCGGGACTTCTTCACTGGTTATCTCCTCTGCCTGCAAACTGCTTCCTCTTGGTCTTTGCTATCTGACTCCTCTTTGCCATTCAGAACTAAATCTATATCACTTGCTTAGAGAAACCCTCTTCTGGTCATCTAATCTAAGGTTTTTGGCAAAATCACTCTCTAGTACATACTCCTATTTGAATTCCCTGCAGACAATATGTCACTATCAGAAGTGAGCTGCATTATTCTATTCACCTATATGTCTCATCCTACTCAAATTTTCTCAAAGTTCTATGAGGGCAGAGGGCAGAGTGTTAAATTCACATTGCATTTTTGATATCCATAACAGCATCTGAACAACACTGGCACCAAGTGACTATTTGCTGAATGATGCATTCAATCTCTCCCCAATTAATACTTCCTTCTTGTTGTAAACTTTCAAGTGAACAAAATAGTAGATTCTTCAACCACAGGCCAAGCAATTGGACTGGACGACCGTTAATGTCTCATCAAATATTAAGATTCTGTGTTTGTCTCGTAAAGTCCCTGCATTTGTACAACACTTTTCCATTTACAAAGATTTTTCAGAATCATCTCTTTGAGCCACTTGAGAACTTTGTGGAGTTCCCAGAGCAAAGTATACATATAGATTCAGAACCGCTTTATACTTTTGGTCAACATGGGGGTGGCAAGCAAAAATTGAAAAATATCTTTGCTACATACTAAGTTATTAGCCAACCTGAGCTACATAGTGAGATCCTGTTCCAAAAAAAAATTAAAGGCTGGTAAGATGGTTCAGGGGATAAAGACATTTGCCACTAAAGCCTGACAACCCAAATTTAATCTCTGGGATCAAAATGGTAGGAAGAGAGAATCAACTCTCACAAGCTGCCTGCTAACCTCTATATGAACAACACAGAGAGAGAGAGAGAGAGAGAGAGAGAGAGAGAGAGAGAGGTATAGAGAGGGAGAGGTATAGAGAGGGAGAGGTATAAAGAGGGAGAGGGACAGGTATAGAGAGGGAGAGGGACAGGTATAGAGAGGGAGAGGGAGAGAGAGGGAGAGGGAAAGAGATGTGAGCAGTGTGAACTAAACTCAGGCTCCATATATACCCATCTACTCTCTAAGGTGCTCAATAACTGATATGATTTTTGTGTGCGTGCCCCATTCTGGCCCCATGCTTGAGCCATAATTTCCTTGTAATTCACATTTCCTGCCCATACCTTTCATGAAGTCAGGTAGGTGTGGCAAGAGAAATCTCTGCAACAGAACTGAGACCTTTCCCCCTAAATAGCCTGTTATCTTTGTTAAAGGGAACAACTCCAGAAATAAAAGAGTCTCCAGCTGGCTGAATGCATTAGAAAAAGCCCGAGGCAAAAAGCAAGGGGTTTGTCCGAGCATTTGTGCAGCTACAGGTAAACAGGGAGAAAAACAGACGCGCCAATTTTGCCATCTTACGAAGCAAAACAACAGTGTTTTCAATATGTTCTCCAGGACGGAATTCTGTTTAGGAGCTAAACAGCCAAAGAAATCATTTCAGAAAGACAACAATAAACTCAGTTATGGGCAAGCAGCATGCCTTTTGATTGATAGTATTCATTACAGTGTGGACCAACAAATGAGCTAGACTTCTGAAGTAACTGTTCTTGGAACAAACTTCAGGCAGAAATTGAGCTGCTGAAGCATGCCCAGATCCTC
Source organism: Tokudaia tokunoshimensis (assembly GCA_036184795.1). NCBI lineage: Eukaryota > Metazoa > Chordata > Mammalia > Rodentia > Muridae > Tokudaia > Tokudaia tokunoshimensis. The sequence goes on from BTHU01000023.1 coordinate 115,225,667, forward strand.
CACCTTATGACTTGACAGTGTTTAGGACACTTCCCAGAGGGCTTGGCCTCTCGTGTTCTGCTAATTGAGTTGGTACTTGCCTCTGGCCTCTGTACAACCCTGCCTCAGTTTATGGAAGAACATCTTCCCTGCCTTATCTGGTTCATGAAAAAGGAGGTTAAAGTTAGAGCAGACTTAAAGTACCCTGTTCAATGAGCTAGCAAGACATCAATGGGGTTCAGAAAACACTCGGAGCCTTTAAGGTTGGAGTATACTTTGCATATTGAAAGGTAAAGGGAAATGAATAAAATCAGTACCTGAAATTATTTAGAAAACAGGAAATGGACAACGATGGGTAAATTTAACCCACATAATTTAACTCCTAAAGTATTTCCTTCATACCATTTAGGCAGATCAGAGTTCACCTGTAATTTGAAATGACAATTCTCATTTAAAGTTACTTCAGCAAGCATAATCTCTTAGGGTATGGCTATAACTAGAACTCACAAGTGTGCAGAGCACAGGAGAGTCAAGGTAAGGTGTTGCACAGAGCACTAAGGAGATTGGATATTCATTTAAGAATAATTCTCCAGTTGCCCAAGGAAAGTAAATAAAGCAAGAGAATTGTGATAAAGAAAGAGCAATGTGTAAACCTAGATCTGCCACTACCCATACATCTAATGAACTGTTTAGTTATAGGACTCCAAACAGCACCAGCAACTCCCCAGGACTTGAGGATTTCCTATCACTGACCCACTGATTCAACCACTACCATGCCTGCCCTTACTTAAATCTCAATATTAAGCAAAATAATATTATCCATTTGCCTTTACTGAGTGCTTTTTATATTTTAGTATCTATTCTAAGCATAACATAGAGGTTATTACCCCTTTAGTTTAAGATACCATATGTCCCTGAGGGTAATTAAGATGTTATAAATTAACTAAGGGTAATATATCCATCCACTACCAACTATAAATACCTAGATAGTCATTAGATCCTATTAACACTATTTAAAAATTCTCTAGATGACTCCTTTGACAGTTATGTAGACGATCAGTTAGAACTAGTAAAAAGCCAGAGCCTTCCACATAATTTAGGGAGCCATATCATAAGCAACTCCATTGCCAAATTGTTTAAATGAATTAAAATCACCATGTAAACTTTATAAACTTTGAGACACTGTGTGTGTGTGTGTATGTGTGTGTGTGTGTGTGTTTGCTATAAAAAATCTAACTAGAAGGGTACTGCTAGACAATTACATACCTGTGGCTATACAAGGGGTACAGACTATGGGAGTTGGAATAAAACAGAGCTGAACTGTTCTGCATGGGAGTATTTGTATTGTGTTTATATTCCACTGGAGACAAATGGCACAAAAAGTAAAGAATCACAAAGAGCCCTAGGGGGAATTGGGGGATGGGAGAGCAATGTGGTAGAAGAGCTCTGTGTACAGAAAAGGGAGAGTCTCAGAGCACTTGAACTTGTTTATGAGCCTGTGGCAAAGAAAGAAAGAAACAAAGAAAAACCCTGGATCCGCAAGCTTCAGTAAAATTCAGTTTGTTTGAATCAACGTGGCATAGGACAAAAACAGCACGCACAGCACAGTAAGAAGACCTTGAAATAAAACAGACTCTCAACAATGGAAGGAGCTCAGAGCTACAGGTGTCTCCAATAGCATTAGTATCCCAGCTTGAGGACCTCTGGGATAGAGGCTCTGGCCAATCTTATCAAGGTTTTAAGGATGATAAATTTGCCACAAGCCCTTGATTACATATGTATAGGGTTTTCTTAAAGGGAAATGTAAAAGCCATAGGAGCCAGAAAGTTTTCCAGCATAATTCAGTTACTCTTGGCCTCTGAGCTATTATTTTCTTCTTTACTTTCTTTTCTATTTTTTCACTAATTTTTTTTACTATTTTGCAAAGCAGGAAATGGTCAATTTCAGAAGCAATCTAGCTGGGGTTTGCACTACAGTATATATATATATATACATATATGTATATATATGTATATATATATATATTTAATTTACCATTTACAATTTACCAAAAAAAAAATTAATGCAAACCCCAGCTAGATTGCTTCTGAAATCTTCAGTTTCTAAGTGAGCTTTATAAACAAAGAAAACTGATCAAGGTAAAATAACATTGCAAGCCATATGCCAGTATCAAGCAGACAAGCTGCAGCTGTGCTATCAATTAGAACATTCTAATACCCTGTTATGAAGACTGACACTTTGGAAGTAATTAAGTACTAGATATTTTTAGGTAATTGCTACTGCAGGAACACACAACCTGTGCTGTTGGGAGATGGAAGGCTTGATAGTGGCTCCTGTCCATAGAGACAGCACTGTCTTAATTGACCCTAATCATTTCCACACCTATGGTGTTTTGTGATTGCCTCAAGCACTGCAATTGGTCAAATGTGAACCAAGGGGCAACCGCTGTCTCTCTTTTTCTCCCTAAGTATCATGAAAAGCAGCAGGGGCATATTGGAATATCAGACTAAACCACAATGACAGAAACAGCTCATTGACATGCCAGATTCCCATTAAGAACATACATTATAGCAGCTAATTTCCTATGGCTAGTCGGGGATACAAGGAGCAATAATCATCTTGTGAAGATGCTGAGATTGTCAAAGAGGTCTCTTTTCATTGAGGTGGGGAAAATCTTAGCTGTTCTCCATTAAGGCTAACGTATCAAAATTTTATGTCCCTCCCATGTCATCGAACCCCGCACCACTGTATGTGAGAAAGGAGTTCAATACCAACTTCTTTTTCCTTTTATTTTTGAGATAATATAATCACATCATTCCCCCTCCTTTTCCTCCACTCTTAAACCGCCCATATACGCCTTTCTCTTTTTCAAATTCATGGACTCTTTTGTCATTAATTGTTGTTACAGACATATATGCATGTATATGTACATATATGTTCATAAATATGATATGACCTGCTCAGTTTCTATGGTTATTCAAATGTAAGTTTTCAGGGCTGATATTTGCTATTGGGTAACTGATCTGTGTGCTCTTCCCTGGTGAAGACTATTACTCTACTCTCAACATTCCTTAATCGCCTGGAGTTCATTGAGGAGCGTTAGGGCCTTTCAACTTTTTCCCTTACACTTCGTCAGCTTTGAGGAATCATACTATTAACTATCTTTTTAAAACCTATAATACTTCTCTTCTGTACCCCCCCATGCCTAATCCTGTTCCCCTTTTCCTCTCCTCCTCCCCTCTTCCACCCAGATCCCTCCCTCCATCTGCCTCCCATGATTATTTCCTTTCCCCTTCTAGGTGGAATGGAAGTATCCTCACTTGGGCCTTCCTAGTTGTTGTGCTTCTTATGGTCTATAGCTTGTATCCTAGGTATTCTGTACTTTTTGGTGGGAGGTGGTGGGGACCCTCTAGAAAGTACCAGAGACCCAGGGGTTGAGAAATTCTAAGGACTCAGTGGGGGTGACCTTAGCCCAAATGCCCAACATTGGGGAGAAGGAACTCAAAGAGGCCACTTCCAGTAGATAGATAGGGCCTCAAGCAGAGAAACAGGGTTACTAACCCACAATCAAACTTTCTGACCCAGAACTGTACCTGCCTAAAAGAAATGCAGGGACAAAAATGGAGAAGAGACTGAAGGAAAGGCGCTCCAATGACAGGCCCAACTTGGGATACATTTTACAGGAGGGCACCAAGGTCTGACACTATTACTGATGCTATGATGTGCTTACAGACAGGAGCCTGGCATGCCTGTCCCCTGAAAGACCCTAACAGCAGCTGACTAAGACAGAAGCAGATAGTTACACTGGACCATTGAACTGAAGTTGAGGACCTTTATGGTTGAATTAGGGGAAGGATAGAAGAAGCTGAAGGGAAGAGTGATCCCATAGGAAGACCAGCAGTCTCAACTTACCCAGACCCCAGGGAGCTCCCAGAGACTAAGCCACCAACCAAGAGCATACATGGGCTGGTCCAAGGCCCCCTGCACATATATAGCAGTGGTCTGCCTGGTCAGGTCTTAGTGGGAGAAGATGTGCTTAATCCTCAAATCCTGAGAGACTTGAGGCCCCAGGGAAAGGGGAGGCCTGGAGGGGAGAGCATCCTCTCAGAGACAAGGGGGAGGAGGAATGGGATGAGAAACCGTAGGAGGGGGCACAGAGAGGGGGACAATGACAGGAATGTAAATAAATTAAATGTTAAAAATTGAAGAAAATTAAAAAATAAAAAACTATAATACATGTAATTCATGTAATTCTGTGTATAAATACACATGTATGATTTTAATGAAATTATCTTATCTGAGCTGATAATGCTCCCTCCAAAGACCACCCAACAGAACCCCAATACCAAGCAAGGAGAGTGCTCTTTTGAATTCTTCAGCACAGCTTTCTAAGAGACTTCCAAAACATGCAGCCTGGTGTTATTGCCCTTGGTTACCTTTCCAAGGTGGAAAGTAAGTCACAATTACTGAAAGTAACATGCACTTCAGACACAGGGCCCAGAGGCTACTGAGCTGGAACTGATCTGAATGCCTCAACCAGCATTCTTACCCAACTATGAAGCCTATGAGCCACAAAGACCAGCATGCCATGATCACTCTGTAGTGGCATACATAGATTGCCAATAACCAACATCTCTCTAATTGGCCTTAGGACCCACTCAATAAGAGGGAAACCATACCTGATACTGGAAACCTAGCCAACTACTTAGTGTTAATAAGGTCATGGATCTTGGAAGAGAAGTTACAACTGTTACTTTATGGACTCAACATAATTTCTAACTACATTCTAAATATTTGTCCTTATACCCACAGATTAATTGAGTCCTCTCTCCTAGCCTTTGTTAGGGTTACTATTGCTGAGGTGAACCACCATGACAAAGTTGGGGGAAATGGGTTTATTTGCCTCACAATTCCATATAGCAACTCATCATTGAAAGTAGTAAGGTCAAGAACTCAAACAGGGCAGAAATCTGGAGGCTGGAGCTGATGCAGAGGCCATGGAGGTATGTTGCTTACTGGCTTGCTCCCAATGGCTTGCTCAGCATGGTTTCTTATAGAAATCAGAACCACCAGCCTAGGGGTAGCACTATGCACAATGGGCATCACTAATTAAGAAAATTCCCTACAGGCTTGCCTGCAGGCCTGTTTTATGGAGGCATTTTCTTAATTAAGAATCTGTCTTTTATTCTTGGTACTGTGAAGGCTCGATGCCCCAGTATAAGGGAATGGCAGGGTAGTGAGGCAGGAATGGGTGGGTGGGAGGAGCACCCTCATAGAAGCAGGAGGAGGAGGTATGGGATAGGGGGTTTGTGGAGGGGAAACCAGGAAAGGGGATAACATTTGAAATGTAAATAAATTATAAATATCCAATAAAAAAGGATTCTGTCCTCTCTGATGACTTTAGTTTGTGTCAAGTTGACATAAAACTAGCCAGCCCTCATCAATGAAATATACAATATACAGAGATTATTACAGAAAACCACAAACAATCAAAATGCAGAGTTGTGGAGCCCAGTCTCAATGGATACATAAACAAAATACTCCCACACCTGCACCTACACCTACACCTACAGTTCAGAAAGCATGCTGAAGAGGGGACAGAAAGACTGTAATAGTCAGAGAAGCAGTAAGTTTGTTGTGAGATTATGTCTATTAACGTAATAAACTATGCTCCTAAAGTCACCAACATGCCTTCCCAAACATGTGCCAAACAAGGATGATATAACAGTACTTTTCCATAGAATTATAAAGCTGGAAGCAACTTCAGTGGAGCTCAAACTGCGCTATACATGACAAACCCAGGAGCAGGCCTGGGTTATCCCCGGCCAATCCAGTTGGAATTGGGGGATGAGGTGGAGTTGTGGTCATTGATGTATTTTAAATGTGCTTTTAGAATGTCTCAGGCAATTCTGAGGTGCAGCCAGAGTAGAGAAGTACTTAGTCGTCCAACCAGTTCCCTTATAGATCATAAGAGAGGTCTCAGGCTCACAGAATAGACATGTGTCCCCAATGTCATCTGCTATGGTATAATTTTGAGATCTAGATTCAAGCTTGTATACTGTTTGTGAATGTTCTTTAGCATCTCATGAAATGCTGCTTCCTATTAAACTTAAAGAAAAGGTAGGAGCCTAAAGTCATAACTCATATATAGGGCAGAACTGAGACTTAAATCCATATTAATCTAAGTCCGTAGTTTAAACACAGGGCCAACAGAAACTGGCTTATTGTCACATAACTCTGGGTCTAATCATATGCCCAGAACAACACACAAAAGGGGCAGTGCACAAAAAGAGGCCAGAATTGGGCTGGACCTAGAGATCTGGGCAGGATTTGGAGGATTTGGAGCAACTGATTGTCAGGTTGAGGTCCAGGAATAGGGTCAGAATGATGTCAGTGAAGGCAATACGTAAAGTATAAAAGAGAATCAGTGATAGCCTTGGTTTTTCATTTGTTTCTTTTGATTTTGATTTTTAAACTTCTTTTTTTTTTAATCATTGGAGATGTGCATGCATGCTGCAATGTATGTAGACATCAGATGACAACTTCAGGGAGTCAGTTATCTCCTATTGTGACATGGGGATTAACTCAGGTTATCAGGCTTGCTCGGTAAGTCTTTTACCCACTGAAGCCAACATGCTTTGTATTGGTTACTTTTCTCCTTATTCTGATAAAATTCCTGACAAAAGCACATAAAAGAGGGGGAGTCTCTTTGGTTTCAATGTACAGTTTATAACGTGGCAAGCAAGGCGTGGGAGCAGGAGCACCACGCAGGTGACCACACTAACTACATAGTCAGGAATCAAAGGAAAATAAATTCTTAGACTCATCTCCCTTTTATTTGGTCTATGAGATGGTACCACCCATATTCAAGATGGGCCTTTCCTGCTCAGTTAAACTGTTTTGGAAACGTACATACAGACTCACCCAGAGATATGAATCTAAATTTCATCAAGTTGACAACGATGAACCAGGATAACCTTTAAAAAACATTTCAAACTTAAAAGTGTTGAAAAATGCAGAGCTCCTCTGGATGTCCTTCAGACAGGTTTAGTGACGCTTCACATTTTGCTTCATTTTCATTCTCTCTCTTTCTCTTCCTCTCTAACTATCTCTATCTATGTATTTGCCACTAAACATACATACGTACATTAAAGAGATTTGTTTGGCATGACATTTTATAAAAAGTAAATTCAGATTGCCCATACACGCATGTCAACTATATAAAATATAATTTATTTCTATTGTTATATAGAGATATATTTAGCTCACCTTTCATGTCATTTAATTGGTGTGCTATTTGAAGGTATATTATATATATATACATATATACATATATATGTATATCAATTGCCTTTACTTAAGATACTTAAGCTTGTACCTCCTGAGGACAATAATCTTAAATAGCCACAATTCAGCGTTTAAATTCAGGGAATTTAATATTGCTAAAGTTATCTACAGTCCATATTTGAATCACAACAATTGTCCTAATGATTTCTTTTATGGCAGTTTTGCTTCCTCCTACAATGCCAGAAGCAACCAAGCATCATGAATTACATTTTGTCTTGAAGTGCTTCTTGCTTCCTTTAATCTCAATGGTTTTTGAACATTTGTCTTTCAGAACACTGATATCTTTGAAGCGTACAGATATATATATATATATATATGTAGTCTAAATGTTTCTTTTGATTAGGTTCAGAATATGCATTCCTAGCATGCAGAACAATGTATTCTACTTCAAAGCATCATATTTGGAGAATACATGGTCTCTCCCATTGATTTTGATCACAAACTCGCACTGTCCAGTTTTCCCATTGTATTCTGTCACTTTATATGCAAAATAAAACTTATGAGGAAATACAGTGAACCAGACACTAAACAAAGTTCCTCATCAAAGATCAAAGTTCTCATCTATTGACGATTTTTTTCCTGCACTCTTATGCATTGTGATGGCAAAAATGACTGAAGTTCCCACTCTACTTATTCCATTCACACATATCATTAGTATTTCGCTGTAAGGATGTTTCTTCCATTCTCATTTCTTCGCTAGTTTATTATCTGTATATATTTGAATAGTCCCTATACCTGGCACTTCATTCACACTGAAGTCTGACTCAAATAGTATAGCAGAAGCCTGAAGGTATCAAATATTTGCAGAATGGGTTGGTGTTTTGCAAAAGAAAAAAAGAAGGCATGAGTACCTGGAGGCAAACAAAATAAAAAACCTAGTCAATCTAAAGAAAGCCTTAGTGCTTAAACCAGAGTGGTGTCTATCAAATGGAGCTATTTCTGGCTATAACCTCAAAATTCACACAGATTCCGTTGTTGTTTGCTTGAAAGCTTTGTACCTGTTTACATGTACAATCTCAATTTTCAAACACCAACACAGCAAGGACCTAGTGTTGTCCCTGCCACCCAAAAATATGGAATTCAGCTCAATGAGTCATGACACTCGGATTTCTCACAGCTCCAAAAGTAGATGCAAGTTCTTAGGGTGGGCCAGGTGAAAAAGAAGTATTGGACTACAAGAGATGCTAATTAATCTGACAAAAACCATACGAACTGTGAAAACTTTAATCGTGCTGAGATTTAGGGTGTGTTAGTGGTTCATTTAGGCAATATAGAGATCTTTTAACAATTAAAACTTGATGAGGCCTGGGGGAGTCTTTATCTTCATGAGATTTAAAAAACCATGCTTGTTACTGTGAAGTGCTTTCTTTTTTCGTTAATTTATTTACTCACTTTACATTCCAATCACAGACACTCCCTCCTCTCCTCCCAGTGTCACCTTCACAAACCCCTATCCCCATTACCCCTCCACTTCTCCTCAAAGAACTTGAAGCCTCCTTGAGTTCCACCCCACCCTGAGATCAAATCAGAACAGGACTAGGTACAACCTCTCCCATTGAGGCCAGACAAGTCAGTCCAGCTATAAGAAAGGGATCTAAAGGCAGGGAACTGAGTCAGAGACAGCCCCCACTCCAATTTTTAAGGGACCCACATGGAGACCAAGCTGCACATCTGCTACAAATGTATAGGGGGCTAGGTCCAGCCTCTGCATGCTCTTTGGTTGGTGGTTCAGTCTCTGAGAGCCCCCATGGGCCCAGGTTAGTTGACTCTGTAGGTCTTCTTGTGGTGTCCTTGACCTCTCTTACTCCCTCAATCCTTCCCGTTTCTTCCACAACACTCCCTGAGCTCCACCTTATGTTATACTGTGGGTCTCTGAATCTGTTTCCATTAGCTTCTGAATGAAGCCTCTCAGGAGACAGTTAGGCTAGGCTCCTGTCTAAAAATGTATGGCAGAGAATCACTAATAGTTTCAAGAGTGGGTCTCAAATTAAGCCAGTCATTGGTTGACCATTCCCTCCATCTCTGCTCCATCTTTATACCTGTGCATCTTGTAGCCAAGACAAAGTTTGGGTTGAAGGTTTTGGGGGTGGGTTGATATACTTCTCCCTCCAGGATACAGGAGGCGACCACTTCAGTCTCCGTATCCCCAGCAGCTCAGAATGTCAGCTAGGGTCACTCAGACAGACTCCCAGGAACCTCCTTTATCCCAGGTCTACAGCTAGTCCCAAAGATGTCTCCCACTGATTTCTGTTCTCCACAACTGATCCCACCAGTTCCTTCCATTTATCCACCTCCAATGTCTATTGAATTTCTGCTTCTGAGTGAGATTCCCTTGGGTCCTCCTTATTACTTAGTTTCTTTGGGTCTGTAAATAGTAGCATGGTTATCCTCCCCTTTATGGCTAATGTCTAATTAAAAGCGAGTGAATACCATTCATGTTTTTGTAGGTTTGGGTTACCTCACTCAAGAGGATATTCTGAAGTTCCATCCATTTGCCTGCAAATTTCATGATGTCTTTGTTTTTAATAGCTGAAGAGCATTCCATATTGTAATATACATTTTCTTTTTAAAAACAGGCATTCAGTACTTTATTGTATAGTTTAACCAACATTGTCATTGAGTTAGGGACAATTGGCTTTTCAGTATTTTGCTCTGAGAAGTCATACTATATAGAACAATTGTAGCCTGGTGGTAGTGGCACTTATCTTTAATCCCAGCATTTGAGACACAGGGACAGGCAGATCTCTGAGTTCCAGGCTAGCCTTGTCTACATAGAGTTCCAAGACAGTTGGGGCTACACAGAGAAACCCTGTCTTTCTTATCTCCTTGTACAAGACTCAAGTCCAAGTGGATTAAGGACCTCCACATAAAACCAGACACACTGAAACTAATAGAAAAGAAACTGGGGAAGAGCCTTGAGCACATGGGCACAGGGGAAAATTTCCTGAACAGAACACCAATAGCTTATGCTCTAAGATTAAGAATTGACAAATGGGACCTCGTAAAATTACAAAGTTTCTGTAAGGCAAAGGACATTGTCAATAGGACAAAACTGAAACCAACAAACTGGAAAAAGATCTTTACCAACCCTACATCCGAAAGAGGGCTAATATCCAATAAATACAAAGAACACAAGAGCATATACCCAGAGACTTTACCTGCATGCAATAAGGACACATGCTCCACTATATTCATAGCAGCCTTATTTATAATAGCCAGAAGCTGGAAAGAACCCAGATGTCCCTCAACGGAGGAATGGATTCAGAAGATGTGGTATATTTACACAATGGAATACTACTCTGCAATTAAAAACAATGAATTCACGAAATTCCTAGGCAAATGGTCAGAACTTGAAAATATCATCCTTAGTGAGGTAACCCAATCACAAAAGATCACACATGGTATGAAGTCACTGATAAGGGGATATTGACCCAGAATCTCAGAATACCCTAGACACAATCAGCATATCAATAGATTTCTAAAAAGATGGAAGGAGAGACCCCTGGTCCTGGAAAGACTGGATGTAGGGGAACGCCAGGACAGAGTAATGAGAGGGGGTTGAACGGAGAAAAGAGGGAGGGAAGGGGGCTTATGGGACTTTCGGGGAGGGAGGAAACGGGAAAGGGGAAGTGATTTGGAATGTAAATTAAAAAAATAAAATTAAATTAAATTAAAAAAAAAAAAACAAAGAACACAAGAAGTTAGACTCCAGAGAACTGAATAACCCCATTAAAAAATGGAGTACAGAGCTAAACAAAAAATTTTCAACTGAGGAATATCAAATGGTGAGAAGCACCTAAAGAAATGTTCAACATCCTTAGTCATCAGGGAAATGCAAATCAAAACAACCTTGAGATTCCACCTCACACCAGTCAGAATGGCCAAGGTCAAAAACTCAGGGGACAGCAAATGCTGGAGAGGATATGGAGAAAGAGGAACACTCCTCTACTGCTGGTGGGATTGCAAGCTGGTACAACCACTCTAGAAATCAGTTTGGCAGTTCCTCAGAAAATTGAGCATACTACTACCAGAGGACCCTGTTATACCACTCCTGGGCATATACCCAGAGGATTCTCCAGCATGTAATAAGGACACATCCTCCACACTGTTCATAGCAGTCCTATTTATAGTAGCCAGAAGCAGGAAAGAACCCAGATGTCCCTCAACAGAGGAATGGATACACAAAATGTGGTATATTTACACAATGGAATATTACACAGCTATTAAAAACAATGAATTCATGAAATTCTTAGGCAAATGGGTGGAACTGGATAATATCATCCTGAGTGAGGTAACCAAATCATAAAAGAACACACATGGTATGCACTCACTGATAAGTGGATATTAGCCCAGAAGCTTGGAATATCCAAGACACAATTCACAGATCAAATGATGCTCAAGAAGAAGGAAAAAGAAAGTATGGATACTCTGGACCTTCTTAGAAGGGGGAACAAAATACTCACAGAAGGAGATACAGAGACAAAGTGTGGAGCAGAGTCTGAGGGAAAGACCATCCAGAGACTGTCGCACCTAGGAATCCATCCCATGTACAGCTACAAAACCCAGACACTATGGTGAATGCCCACAAGTGCTTGCTAACAGGAGCCGGATATAGCTGTCACCTGGGAGGCCCTGCTAGTGCATGACAAATACAGAGGGGGACACTCTCAGACAGCCATTGAACTGAGCACTGGGTCCCCAATGGAGGAGCTAGAGAAAGGACCCTAGGAGCCAAAGGTGTTTGCAACGCCATAGGAGGAACAACAATATGAGCCACCCAGTACTCCCAGAGCTCCCAGGGACAAAACCAAAGAGTTATATGGAGTTACCCATGACTCCAGACGCATAGGCAGCAGAGGATGGCCTTGTTGGACATCAAAGGAAGGAGAGGCCCCTGGTCCTGGAAAGGCTCAATGCAGCAGTGTAGGGGAATACCAGGACAGGGAAGCGGAAGAGGGTTGATTGGAGAACAGGTGGAGGGGAGATGGGTTATGAGACTTTCGGGGGGGAGGAACCAGGAAAGGGGACAACATTTGAAATGTAAATAAAGAATATATCTAATAATAAGATAAAGGCAAAAAAACCAAAAGGAAAAAAAAACTGTGCCCAGAGGAGTATCTCAGTGGCAGAACTTGCCCGGTGTAAGCATCTGAGGTCCTGGGTTTGATCATTCGCAGAAAGAGAGAAAGAAAGAGAGAGAGAGAGAGAGAGAGAGAGAGAGAGAAGGGAGGGAAGGAAGGAAGGAAGGAATAAAAACACTGTGTAGACACAGATAATTTTGTATTTTGGGAAATATATCTTTGAAATTGGATTTTTTTTTCTTAATAATGGTTGGTTCACTGCCCTCCGCCATCTTTGCTCCAGTGACCAGGTAGTTGGGACCGCCAGGCTCAGAGACAGACAGGCATAATATCGCTTCGGTTTCAGGCAGCTTGTGTGTAACCTGCTCCCAGGTGCTGGGCTGATCTGCAGTAACCAGCGCGCCAGTTCCGCAGTGGGACCTTCTGCCTGGTGGAGGGACCCCGCGCAGGGAGGGAGCCTGCCAGCTTCCCTTCCGCGACCTCTGTTCCCGCAGACTGCGCTGGAGAGACCGGTACCCAGGCTCTCCCCCCAATATAACATCACTTGGGACACTGCCTGTTGGGGCTTCCTTCTGTGCCCGAGGGCGGGTTGGCGCTGTGGTCGTCTGGGTGCCAGATCGGCGGGCCATCGTGACCACAGGGTGAGCAGCGCCACGGAGAGTGCCCTCCGCCATCTTTGCTCCAGTGACCAGGTAGTTGGGACCACCAGGCTCAGAGACAGACAGGCATAATATCGCTTCGGGTTCAGGCAGCTTGTGTGTAACCTGCTCCCAGGTGCTGGGCTGATCTGCAGTGACCAGCGCGCCAGATCTGCTGTGGGACTTCTGCCTGGCAGAGGGACGCCCCCTCCCCCCCCCAGGAGAGATCACACACCCCTGCACAGGGCAGGAGCCTGCCAGCCTCCCTTTGGCGACCTCTGCTCCAGGAATCCACTAGGCTGAGCCTTTAGATGTGCAAGGCCTCCCCAATATAAGATCACTTGGGGCAAAGCACATTAGGGCTCCAAAGTCACTCAGGAGCAGGCAGGCCCCAGAAATCGGTGCCAGGGGAATCCTGGTAATCCAGGGGGGGCAGAAATAGCTTTGCAGGCTCACAGGAGGTCCAACCAACAGCCAGTGGCAGCAGGACCAACTAACACCAGAGGTATCCAGATGGCAAAAGGCAAACGTAGGAATGTTACTAACAGTAATCAAAGTAATGTGGGACCATCCGAACCCAACTCTCCAACAGCAGCAAGTCCTGGATACCCCACCACACCCGAAAGACAAGATCTGGATTTAAAATCACTTCTCATGATGCTATTAGAGGATCACAAGAAGGACACAAATAAATCTCATAAAGAGTTACAGGAGACCATGAATCAACGGTTAGAAGCCCTTACAAAGGAAACACAAAAATCGCTTAGAGAAATGCGGGAGAACATGGATCAAAAGATGGAGGCGCACAAGGAGACAACACAAAAATCGCTTAACGAGATGAATCAACGGGTAGATGCACTCACAAAGGAATCACAAAATTTGCATAAAGAAATGCAGAAGAATATGGGTCAACAGACGGATGCCCATAAGGAGGCAACACAAAAATTGCTTAAAGAAATGAATCAACGGTTAGATGCCCTTACAAAGGAAACACGAGAACTGCTTAAAGAAATGCAGGAGACGATGGATCAACAGATGGAATCCCATGAGGAGGAAACACAAAAATCGCTCAGAGAAATGCAGGAGAACGTGGGTCATCAGGAAGAAATCCTGAAAGAGGTAATGCAAAAATACCTTAAAGAAATACAGGAAAATACAAACAAACAAGTGAAGGATCTCAGCAACTCCATCCAGAATCTAAAAAAGGAAGTAGAAACAACTAAGAAATCACAAAGGGAGACAACTTTGGAGATAGAAAACCTTGGGAAGAAATCAGGAGTCATAGATGCAAACATCAACAATAGAATACAAGAGATGGAAGAAAGAATCTCAGGTGCTGAAGATTCCATAGAAAGCATCGACTCAACAGTCAAAGAAAATGCAAAATGCAAAAAACGCGTAACCCAAAACATCCAGGAAATCCAGGACACAATGAGAAGACCAAACCTAAGGATTATAGGTATAGATGAGAGTGAAGATTTGCAACTTAAAGGGCCAGTAAACATCTTCAACAAAATTATGGAGGAAAACTTCCCTAACTTAAAGAGAGAGATGCCGATGAACATACAAGAAGCCTACAGAACTCCAAACAGACTGGACCAGAACAGAAATACCTCCCGTCACATAATAATCAAAACACCGAATGTTCTAAACAAAGAAAGAATACTAAATGCAGTAAGAGAAAAGGGCCAAGTAACATACAAAGGAAGACCTATCCGAATCACATCAGACTTCTCACCAGAGACTATGAAAGCCAGAAGATCCTGGGCAGATCTCATGCAGACACTAAGACAGCACAAATGCCAGCCTAGACTACTATACCCAGCAAAACTCTCAATCACCATAGATGGAGAGACCAAGATATTCCATGATAAAACCAAATTTTCACAATATCTTTCCACAAATCCAGCCCTGCAACGGATAATAGGTGGAAACCTCCAATACAGGGAGAGAAACAACACCCTGGAAAAAATGAGATAATAACCTTCTTGAATCAAACCCAAAAGTAGATAACCACTCAAACATAAAGATAGCGTCAAGAATGGCAGATGGCAATAATCACTATGCCTTAATCTCTCTTAATATCAATGGTCTCAATTCCCCAATTAAAAGACATAGACTAGCAGACTGGATACGTAAACAGGACCCAGCTTTTTGCTGCATGCAGGAAACGCATCTCAGTGTCAAAGACAAACACTACCTCAGAGTAAAAGGCTGGAAAACAATTTTACAAGCAAATGGCCCCAAGAAACGAGGTGGAGTAGCCATCCTAATATCGGATAAAATTGATTTTCAACCCAAAGTCATCAAAAAAGACACAGAAGGACACTACATACTGATCAAGGGAAAAATCCACCATCAAGAACTCTCAATCCTGAATATCTATGCTCCAAATGCAAGGGCACCCTCATTCGTAAAAGAAACTTTACTAAAACTCAAAGCACACATCGCACCGCACACAATAATAGTGGGTGACTTCAACACCCCGCTCTCTGAAATGGATCGTTCAGGAAAGCAGAAACTAAACAGGGACACAGTGAATCTAATTGAAGCCTTGGACCAAATGGAACTAACTGATATATATAGAACATTTCATCCTAGAGCTAAAGAATACACCTTCTTCTCAGCTCCTCATGGTACCTTCTCCAAAATTGACCATATAATTGGTCACAAATCAGACCTCAACAGATACAAGAAGATAGAAATAATCCCATGCCTCCTATCAGATCACTATGGAATAAGGGTGGTCTTCAATGGCAACAAAAACAAAAGAAAACCCACGTACACATGGAGGCTGAACAATGCTCTACTCAATGATAACTTGGTCAAGGTGGAAATAAAGACAGAAATCAAAGACTTTTTGAAAGTTAATGAAAATGAAGGCACAACATACCCTAACTTATGGGACACAATGAAAGCAGTGCTAAGAGGAAAATTCATAGCCCTGAGTGCCGCCAAAAAGAAACGGGAGACAGCATACACTAACAGCTTAATGGCACACCTGAAAGCCCTGGAACAAAAAGAAGCAAATACACCAAAGAGGAGTAGAAGGCAGGAAATCATCAAACTCAGGGCTGAAATCAATCAAGTAGAAACAAATAAAACCATACAAAGAATCAACAAAACGAGGAGTTGGTTCTTTGAGAAAATCAACAAGATAGATAAGCCCTTAGCCAGACTAACCAGAGAGCACAGAGATAGTATCCAAATTAATAAAATCAGAAACGAAAAGGGAGAGATAACAACAGAAACTGAGGAAATTCAAAAAATCATCAGATCCTACTACAAAAACCTGTATTCAACACAACTAGAAAATCTTGAGGAAATGGACAATTTCCTTGACAGATACCAAGTACCAAAATTAAATCAGGATCAAATAGACCATCTAAACCGTCCTATAACCCCTGAAGAAATAGAAGTTGTCATTGGAAGTCTTCCAACCAAAAAAAGCACAGGTCCAGATGGTTTTAGTGCAGAATTCTATCAGACCTTCAAAGAAGACCTAACACCAATACTCTTCAAACTGTTCCACAAAATAGAAACAGAAGGAACACTACCCAACTCGTTCTATGAAGCCACAATTACACTAATACCAAAAGCACACAAAGATCCGACAAAGAAAGAGAATCTCAGGCCAATCTCTCTTATGAATATCGATGCAAAAATACTCAATAAAATTCTTGCCAACCGAATCCAAGAACACATCAAAACGATCATTCACCACGATCAAGTAGGCTTCATCCCAGGGATGCAGGGATGGTTCAATATAAGGAAATCCATCAATGTAATCCACTACATAAACAATCTCAAAGAAAAAAACCACATGGTCATCTCATTAGATGCTGAGAAAGCATT
Source organism: Tokudaia tokunoshimensis (assembly GCA_036184795.1). Lineage (NCBI taxonomy): Eukaryota > Metazoa > Chordata > Mammalia > Rodentia > Muridae > Tokudaia > Tokudaia tokunoshimensis. The sequence continues at coordinate 115,242,567 of BTHU01000023.1, forward strand.
TGACAAAATTCAGCATCCTTTCATGCTAAAGGTCTTGGAAAGATCAGGAATTCAAGGCCCATATCTAAACATAGTAAAAGCAATTTACAGCAAACCAGTAGCCAGCATCAATCTAAACGGAGAGAAACTTGAAGCAATCCCACTAAAATCAGGGACTAGACAAGGCTGCCCTCTCTCTCCATATCTTTTCAATATAGTACTTGAAGTTCTAGCTAGAGCAATTAGACAAGAAAAAGAGGTCAAAGGGATACAAATTGGAAAGGAAGAAGTCAAACTATCACTATTTGCAGACGATATGATAGTATACATAAGCGACCCAAAGAACTCCACCAGAGAACTCCTACAGCTGATAAACGACTTCAGCAAAGTGGCCGGATATAAAATCAACTCAAGCAAGTCAGAAGCCTTCCTATACTCAAAGGATAAGCAGGCTGAGAAAGAAGTAAGAGAAATAATACCCTTTACGATAGCCACAAACCATATTAAGTATCTTGGCGTGACGCTAACCAAACAAGTGAAAGATCTGTATGACAAGAACTTCAAGTCTCTGAAGAAAGAAATTGAAGAAGACCTCGGAAGATGGAAAAATCTGCCATGCTCATGGATTGGCAGGATTAATATAGTAAAAATGAGCATCTTACCAAAAGTAATACACAGATTCAATGCAATCCCCATCAAAATCCCAACTCAATTCTTCATAGAGTTAGAAAGAGCAATTCAAAAATTCATCTGGAATAACAGAAAACCCAGAATAGCTAAAACTATTCTCAAGAGTAAAAGAACCTCTGGGGGAATCAGTATCCCGGACCTCAAGCTGTACTACAGAGCAATAGTGTTAAAAACTGCATGGTATTGGTACAGTAACAGACATGTAGATCAATGGAACAGAATTGAAGACCCAGAAATGAATCCACACTCCTATGGTCACTTGATCTTTGACAAAGGAGCTAAAACCATCCAGTGGAAAAAAGATAGCCTTTTCAACAAATGGTGCTGGCTCAGCTGGAGGTCAACATGCAGAAGAATGCAAATTGACCCATCCTTATCTCCTTGCACTAAGCTCAATTCTAAGTGGATCAAAGATCTCCACATAAAACCAGACACACTGAAACTAATAGAAGGGAAACTAGGGAAGAACCTTGAACATATGGGCACAGGGGAGAATTTCCTGAACAGAACTCCAATAGCTTATACTCTAAGATCAAGAATAGACAAATGGGACCTCATTAAATTACAAAGTTTTTGCAAGGCAAAAGACACCGTCAAAAAGACAAAGCGGCAACCAACTAACTGGGAAATGATCTTTACCAACCTTACATCCGACAGAGGGCTAATATCCAAGATATACAAAGAACTCAAGAAGTTAAACTCCAGAGAGGCAAGTAACCCTATTAAAAAATGGGGTACAGAGCTCCACAAAGAGTTCTCACCTGAAGAATATCTAATGGCTGAGAAGCACCTAAAGAGATGTTCATCATCCTTAGTCATTAGGGAAATGCAAATCAAAACAACCCTGAGATTCCATCTCACACCAGTCAGGATGGCTAAGATCAAAAACACAGGAGACAGCAGTTGTTGGCGAGGATGTGGAGAAAGAGGAACACTCCTCCACTGCTGGTGGAATTGCAGGCTGGTACAACCACTCTGGAAAGCAGTCTGGCGGCTCCTCAGAAAACTGGGCATGACACTTCCGGAGGATCCGGCTATACCACTCCTGGGCATATACCCAGAGACTTTACCTGCATGCAATAAGGACACATGCTCCACTATATTCATAGCAGCCTTATTTATAATAGCCAGAAGCTGGAAAGAACCCAGATGTCCCTCAACGGAGGAATGGATTCAGAAGATGTGGTATATTTACACAATGGAATACTACTCTGCAATTAAAAACAATGAATTCACGAAATTCCTAGGCAAATGGTCAGAACTTGAAAATATCATCCTTAGTGAGGTAACCCAATCACAAAAGATCACACATGGTATGAAGTCACTGATAAGGGGATATTGACCCAGAATCTCAGAATACCCTAGACACAATCAGCATATCAATAGATTTCTAAAAAGATGGAAGGAGAGACCCCTGGTCCTGGAAAGACTGGATGTAGGGGAACGCCAGGACAGAGTAATGAGAGGGGGTTGAACGGAGAAAAGAGGGAGGGAAGGGGGCTTATGGGACTTTCGGGGAGGGAGGAAACGGGAAAGGGGAAGTGATTTGGAATGTAAATTAAAAAAATAAAATTAAATTAAATTTAAAAAAAAATAAGCAAACAAACAAATAAATAAATGAAAATAAAAATTAAAAAAAAAATGGTTGGTTCAGTAGTACAATAGAATACAGTAATAGCACAGAACCAGTTTCAGTATTTTAAAGGCTTAGTGGAAATGTAATTAACAGTTAACTGAAATATCCAGTTTCTTTGCCTTTAAATTTAAAAAGTTTCTCTATCATGTCGGTTTGTGCTATATATGTACATGTGCATACGTAGAGGTGAGAGATGAGTGTTGGCTGTCTCCTCCTACTGCTGCTCACTTTATTGCCTTAGACAGAGTTGCTCACTGAACCAGAAGCTTGTAGGTTTGGCTAGACTTAGTAGCTGAGCAACCCCTCCAGGACCCTCCCACCTCCATCTTCTAGCACTGCTATGCACCAGACTTTCTATGTAGCACATTTTGTTTATCCATTCTTCAGTTGAGAAACCCCTAGGTTGTTTCCAGTTTCTGGCTATTATGAATAAAGCGGCTATGAGCATAGTTGAACAAGTGTACCTACAGTAAAGAGAGGGTATCTTTTGGGCACATGCCCAGAAATGTTATAGCTGGGTCGAGGTAGAACTATTCCAAATTTTTTGAAAAACTGCCAAATTGATTTCCAAAGCAGTTGTATAGGTTTGCATTCCCATCAGCAATTGGGGAGGGTTCGAGTTACTCCACATTCTTGACAGCATGTGTTACCTTGACAGCATGCGTTTTTGATCTTAGGCATTCTTATGGGTGTAAGATGGAATATCAAGCTGTTTGATTTGCATTTCCCTGATGACTAAAGACGTTGAACTTTTCTTTAAGGGCTTCTTAGCCATTAGAATCCTCTGTTGGAAATTCTTTTAGTTTGTACCTCATTTTTTAATTGCATTATTTGGTTTGTTGGTGTCTAATTTCTTGAGTTCTATATTTAGATATTAGTCCTTTGTCCAATATAGGGTTAATGAAGATCTTTTCCCAATATGTAGGCTGCTATTTTGTCCCATTGATGGTATTCTTAACCTTGTAGACACTTTTCAGTTTCATGAGGCCCCTTTATTACTTGTTGAATGTAGTGCCTGAGCTATTGGTGTTCTGCTAGGAATTTCTCTCCTACACAAATGTGTTCAAGGTAGTTCCCCACTTTCTCTTCTATTATATTCAGTGTGTCCAGGTTTATGCTGAAGTCTTTGATCTACTTTGACTTGAGATTTGCAAAGGATGATAAATATGGATCTATTTGCATTGTTCTACGTGCAGAATCCAGTTAGAGCAGCATCATTTGTTGAAGAAGCTTTATTTTTCCATTGCATGCATGGTTTTGGCTTCTTAGTAAAAAATCAATTGTCCATAGACATGTAGGTTTATTTCTGGGTTTTCAGTTCAATTCCATTGGCCAACATGTCTGTTTCTACACTAATACCATGTAGTTTTTATTACTGTTTCTCTTAGTACAGCTTGAAATCATGTATGGTGATACCTCCAGAAGTTCTTTTATTTAAAACAGTAATGTTTTAGCTATCCTGGGTTTTTTGTTTTGCCATATGAAGTTGAGAATTGTTCTCTCGAGGTTTGTAATGAATTGTGTTAGATTTTGATGGAAATTGCATTGAATCTGTAGATTGCTCTTGGCAAGATAGCCATTTTTACTGTGTTAATCCTAAAGATCCATGAGTATGGGAGATCTTTCCATCTTTGGATATCTTCTTCAATTTCTTTCTTCAGGTACTTGACCTTCCTGTCATATAGAACTTTTATTTGCTTGGTTCTCTGTTTAGTTTCTGTCTTGATGACCTATCGGTGAAGGTGGAGTGTTGAAATCTCCAGCTATGTGTGGGGTTTAATGCATGATTTAAGTTTTAGTAATGTTTCTTTTATGAATGTCATTGCCCCTGCATTTGGGACATAGATATTCAGAATTGAAATGTCATCCTAGTGGATATTTCCTTTGATGAGTATGAAGTGTCCTTCCCCATCTCTTTTAATTTCCTTTGGTTTGAAGTCTGTTTTACTAGATATTAGAGTAACTACACCAGATTGCTTCTTTGGTCTGTTTGCTTGGAAAACTACTTTTTCCAGCCCTTTACTCTGAGATAATGTCTATCATTGCTGTTTGTGCTGTCTTTCTTGTATGCAGCAGAATGAAGAATCCTGTTTTTGCATCCATTCTGTTAGTTTCCATCTTTATATTGGAGAATTGATTACATTTATGTTGAGAGATTTTAAAGACCAGCATTTTTTAATTCCTGTTAATTTGATGTTAGCAGTGGCTATATGTATGTGGGATGTGTGTATGTGCATGTATGATTTGTTGGTGTATTAATTTTATGTATTTTCTTCAGTGTAGTTGGCCCCCTTGGATTGAATTTTTCTTTTAATACCTTCTGTAGGCTTGCATTTGTGGATAGATATTATTTAAGTTAGATTCTGTAATGGAATATCTGCTTTCTCCATCTGTGGTGATTGAAAGTTTTGCTGGGTATAGTAGTCTGAGCTGACATCTCTGGTCCTGTTTGGCCTGCAAAACATTTGTCCAGGTTCTTTTGACTTTTATAGTCCCTGTTGAGAAGTTGGGTAAAATAAAGATTGGTCTATCTTTATATGTTTCTTGGCCTTTTCCCCTAATAGCTTTAAATATTCTTTCTTTGTTCTATACATTGAAAGTTTTGATTCTTATATGACAGTAGGATTTTCTTTTCTAGGTCAATTTATTTAATGTTGTATAAGCTTCATGTATGTATGTACACATATCTTTCCTTAGATTAGGGAAATAAATTTTCTTTTTTTTAAAATAAATTTTCTTCTATGATTTTGTTGAAAATATATTTTGGACCTTCTAGCTGGGAATCTTCTCCTTCTATTTCTATTATTCTTAGGTTTGGTCTTTTCATAGTTTCCTATATTTCTTGAATGTTTTATGTCAGGAACTTATTAGATTTAACATTTTCTTCAACTGATATGTTGATTTCTTCAATGGTATCTTGTACTCCCTTTTGTCTTCCATATTCTGTTGGTGATGCTTGCATCTGTTATTCCTGTTCTCTTCCCAAGGTTTTCCATCTCCTGACTCCCTCAATTTGTGTTTTCTTTATTGCCTCTATTTCCATTTTTAGGTCTTGAACAGTTTTATTCAGTTCCTTCATATGTTTGATTGTATTTTCCTGTACTTCTTTAGGAGATTTATTCATTTCCTCTTTAAAGGCCTCTATAGTTTTTATAAGATTGGATTTAAGGTTGTCTTGTGCTTTGGTTATGTTAGGATAGCCAAGGCTTGCTGTATCAGGATAGCTGAGTTCTGATGATTCCATATTGCCCTGGCCCTAGTTGATTGTGTTCTTACACTGTCCCTTAGCCATCTGGCTGCCTCTGGTGTTGGCTGGATGTTCCTGATGCCAGCAGAACTCCTCAGGGAAGAAGTCAGAACCATGCCTCACAGTGGATCTCAGGGAATAGCATGCTTCTCACCTATGCTGGCTGTGCCCCAGGAAGACCCAGCAAGCAGAGGATCATCTGAGAAGAGGTCTAATTTGTTCCTGCCCCTGGCAGCACTCCTCCAGGAAGCAAACACCCCTGGGGTCTCACATGACTCCTTGGGACAACAGGGAGAGCGCAGTGGTCCAGATGATGGAGGTCGGAGGATAGGGCAGGTCAACTCTGCTGGCTTTGCCCTAGGTGGACCCGACTGGCAAGGGATTGATGTGTGTAGGGTATAAGCTGGATGTTCTTCGGTCCACCCCACCACCACACAAGCCTCCTTGGGAAAGCAGGGAGAACCATGGGTCAGAACATGGAAGTCAGAGAAAAGTCAGCAGCTCATCTCTGCTGGCTGTGCCCATGTGGACCCAGCTCTGCAAATTACCTTCTATACTGGTAACTTAACATTGTGTTTAAACAAGTCTTAGGAGGTATAGTTACCAAATTCTCCACCAAAATATAATAATGAGCAAGGGCTGGTAGTACACACCTGTAACCCCAACTTTTGGGGAGTTTGAGACGAGAAGATTCATTAGTTCAAGGCCAGCTTAAACAACTTAAGAACCTATTTCAAAAAAAAATTTTTAATGAAAAAAGTAAATACACACCAAGAGGTCTCATTTTCTCTGACTTAGTTTTAATTTGTTTCCCATTTTCATCCTGTTTCCCAGCTGAACTCAGATGTTCAGTCAGGTATGGGACACCAATGAACCCTGGGATTGTTTTCTGTCTTCATCCTTCTCATGTTCAGGGTACAATGCAAAAATTTCCTTCTGAAACTGAAAATTAAATTTATAGTAAACAAGGCAAATGTCAACTTTAACTCTGTCTTACAAGGGATTTTGTGTTGCCTCAAAAATGTGAAAAAGTCAGAAAAATGACATCTGTTAGGGAAAGAAAGAGAATAGTTTGGAAGCAGTAATAGTTTATGGGCCTGAGAAGGCTTTTTTTTTTTTTACAAAGATCTCTTTCTAAAATACTCAGAACTCAGGGTTTATGTACACATATAAAACAGAGATTTCTTGGTACGTATTTTATTAGACTTTTTCCTGCACCTTTTAAACCCATTTCAAAAGGAAACAAGTGTTACTTGTAACTGGTTGACTCTTATGTTTCAGGTTCTAAAACCTAGAAGTGAAGTCTCTAATTTCAAGTTGTATGGTGTGTTCCTTGTTCAACAGATATGACTTGTTCACACTAACAAAGCCTGACTTCCTGAGTTCCTGCACCATGACAATCTTGACCACATATCTTGTAACCACATAGCTGAGTCCATTCTGTTCTTGGGAGAATTTCAGCTTGGGTTCCTGACAGGTCCAAAGCAAAGGAACACCAGCCATCTGTGCAAAAAAAAAAAAAAAGCATGATAGTTTTAAGCTCTTGGCATGTTGCAGACATAAGATTCAAATTTGCTATTAAGCTGCAGTAATACTGTTCAATTTCTGAAATGACTGTGATCTTTAGAATGATGGAGTTTCTCACAGAGCTCTTTGGCCTTGAAATGTACTTATTCACAACATGTGTCAACTACAGCAGAGTAAATAGGCTGAAAACTGTGAGTTCTGCCTGCTGGAGTGCTTCATCAGTACACTCTGGCATCCTCAAATGCAATAAATGTGGAAATGCTGGATTGAATGGCTTGATTTCCAGTCTCAGTGGCCTCTCTCCCTTTGAATTAATGTGGTGCCACTGAGTTCAGCAATAAAGCATCTTATGCTAACACAGAGAAAATATCAACTTTCTTCCTGTCCATATGTGAATTTGGCAAAGTATTCATAAGAAGGCAATATAAAAGTAAAAATGATTTAGCTGTGGTTGAATATACAAAAGTAAATTGAGTGCATAACTAACACCCTACAAAATTTGTGACTCTAGCACATTGGGGGAGGTAAAGCCTTAATTGAGTTAAGCTTTGGGGGGTGGTGCATTTTTCTAGTGATAAAGGCATAGATGTATTCTCTGTGCTTTCCTTTAAGTACTATGACTTCATTATCAAATAATTGCTGTTTACAAGTGTTTTGTTTCTATGTAGTAAGAGGATCGAGAAGACATAATACATATTATTCCATTTATCACTAATGATCTTGCAAGTTCCTCTTCCCTTCCAAGATATCACTCCTATAACCTGAAGTCATCTACAGATAGACCAGCAAGCTCTTAATTCAAATAGATCCTAAACAAGGAGAGAATTAAAGGAACATTGGTTTCAGAGGTGTGACTAATTGCCTTCTGTGTTCCAAACATGCTTTGCAAAAGCATGCTAATTGGAACTAGAGAGATGGCTCAGCAGTTACCGCTCTTGCAGAGGATCAGGGTTCAGTTCTCAGTACCTACATAGCAGTTCACAACCATTTATAACTGCAGTTCCAGGAGATCTGAAGCCCTCTTCCATCCTCCATGGGCACCAGGCATGCAAATAGCATACATACATACATACATACATACATGCATGCATGCATGCATACAGGCAAAACACTCATACTCACAAAATAAAATAAATCTTAAAGGAAATGTGAGCTATCCCCAGGCTTCATTTCATTTCTTTCTTTTCCCTTTAAATGTCAAAATCACTGCTGCCAGTTTTCATTTCCCTGACTCCTACTCTGCCCTTGTACATGTGCATACTTCTTTCTTCTAAACTATAGCACTGGTCTCCTCTGACCTTCAAGGGTATCTGTGCCCTTGAGTATCACCCATATCTTGGCCATATACCTAAACTTCTTGCACTAGGAATTTCTGAACTTGAAGTTGAGCCTGGAACTAATCTGGGACCAACCTGACACTCTGGCTTACTTTGTTCTTGATTTCACTAGCACTGGCCCATCCAGCTGACTTCTACCATTTTTCATATTATTTCATGCATTCATCATTTGGCTTTTACAATCAACTTGTGTTCCACCAAAAGTCCATTTCTAACTTTCTTACCACTATTACTTCCCGCCCCACCCCACCCTCCAATCCCCTTTCTTGCTAACCTAGCAAATTCCTGACTTTCTTTTTCTGGAAGAATGTTAGTTCCATAAGGCTAGAAATTATACATTTGCAACACCTGGCATCATTGATATTCAATACCTGTGTGTTACAAAATAATGTGTTTTTCATATTTATTTGCTTCTCTGTCCTACCCATTTTAAAGATCTTGTTCACTAATATAAAAATAGATCACCACAGAGTACTTTGTGAGAAATAGAAACTTAAATAATGTTGAAAGAATAGAATTAAACTCATTCAATGTAGTATGACTCTAATAGGTAAAAAGATTTATTAATAAACAGGAAAATCAGACCAGATATCCAAGAAATTCTTTATTTCAGGAAAATTATAGTCTATAAAGTACATAAAATTTGCATTAACTGACTTGATTTGAACACCATATAATACATTAATATATCAAACTATGACACTGAATCCTCATACAATTATCTATTTATATGTAAATGTTTATTTCTAAAGTCCTTATAAATTATCAAAGGCCAGTGCTGGGACTATGGCAACAGTACTGAACCACTTTTCTTGAACAGAAATGTAAGACTCAAAATGAAAAAAAAATATTCAATGTGATGTTTTTAAAGTAAAATTTAATACAAAATCCTACTTAATAAAGTAGCATATTTTTAAACAAAGATCCTAAAAATAGTATCTTTATAATAATATATAAATAATAATGAATAATATATAAAATATATCTTTATTTTTATACTAAAAATAGTATCTTAATAGTGTCTCTTCATATGGGCACATAAGCAAAAGAAAAAAATAAAAAAAAATATTGTCACATACTGTTTCAGGGTTACTATTGCTATGATAAAAAGCCATGACGGATACAACTTAGGGAGGAAAGAATTAATTTGGCTTCTACTTCCCCATCACTGTTCATCATCAAAGGAAATCAGGATAGGAAGTCAAATAGGGCAGAAACCTGGAGGCAGGAGCTGATGCAGAGGCCATGGCAGGGTGCTGCTTACTGGCTTGCTCCCAGTGGCTTACTCAGTCTGCTTTCTTATAGAACCCAGGACCACCAGCCCAGGGATGGCACCACCCACAATGGGCTGGGTCCTCCCCCTTTAATTGCTAATTAAGAAAATGCCCTACAGCCAAGTCTTATGAGGCTTTTTCTCAATGGAAATTCCTTCCTCTTAGAAGACTGACTGTAACTTGTGTCAAGTTGACATAAAACTAGCCAGGACACCTACATTGTCTCTTGGGTTTTAAAATGATAGCTCCCAAGCCAAGGATAGTAAATTGGGGACAGAAAACAAAAAAGTCAAATCATTCTATATAAGAAATGAGTTAGATACAGAATATAATTTAGCATTCAGCAGGAAGGAAAAGAATCTGGAGAACCAGGTATTGTAGAAGAAACAAGAGGAAAGAGGCTAGGGGAAATGTCCACAGCAAAGAGTCTTTGAGTGAGAGATGTCTAATGAGAGTATAAGGTTAAATATTACTGTGTGATGCCAATAGGTCTTAACTTCGATGTGAAATAATCAGCTAAATGTATTCCCACTGGGAAAAATGACAGAATTCTGAGTTTTTTTCTCAGAAAAGGCACAGAGCAAGAGCAAAGGCTAATCAAGGGAGGTACAATTTTCTTCTTCTTCAATCCTCCCTTAACGACCCATAACACTATCTGTGCAACTATTCTCATTTCTACTGCCACCGATATATATTTCCTAAGTAATCTCCAAAAGTACACCTTCCTACTCTCCAGCTTATACTAAATGCCACAGCAAGTAAACTTCCTTTAATCTTAATATCACTTCCACTGCTCCAGGAATACTGTAATACTTTAACATAGCTTCATGGTCTCTCCACAGCAGCATCACATACCAAACCTCATAATATTCAATGTACCAAGCTTGGTTTACATGTGGGTCCCTAACAACTGGAGTGGGGGCTATTCCAAAAGCTATTGCCTATATGTGGGATAGGTTCTTCCAGCTGGGCTGCCTTGTCTGGCCTCAGTAGGAGAGGATACACCTAGCCTCACAGAGACTTTAAGTGCTAGAGTGGATACCAATCCCCTCAGAAGAGAAGGAGAGGGGAGATGGGGGAAGGATTGTGGGTGGGGATAACCAGAGGGGGGGCAGAGAGTGGATATAAAGTGAATAAGTAAAGAAATAATAATAAATAAATAAGTATAAATAGTGAGCATAAATAAAATCTTTGGTAATAAATTCCATTTATTTATAAAAAAACAAAAAAACCCTATTCAATGCACCAGAGTAGGCATCTTTGTTTTTAAATAGATGCATTATGTATAATAAATTGAAAAATAAGAATAAATATAGCACACAGAAAAACAAGTTGTAAATTCAACAGCCATTCTTTGAAACTATAATCATTAAAAGAACAAGGGGATACGTAGACACTAGACAACTATACAATCAGCCTCATTACATTCAACCTATATCCATATAAACTCATAGAATTTTGGTGTGTCATTTTCATTATTTTGAAATTTAAGTAATCACTAAAGAGATACTGAAGCAGCTCTTGAGTTTCTTACCTTTGAATAAACTCTGTATGTTTCCTATATGATTGAATTCTGGTTATTATATCTAAAGCAGAGAAGAATCATTAGCTGATCTTTTAATCAAAATCTTATTTATATTACGTGAATTAGTCATTTCTCTTCTTCAAATGAGATAGATTACTTTCATTACAGCTATTAATGCTCATTAGTAAAAGATAATGTATTTGAACTTTCTGTAGCCTTAGATTGATCACAGAGCTATAGGCTCCAGCAAAACCTGTAATAAAATTGAGATCTAAAGTATCTGAAGTCCCGAGTGTTAAAGTCGTGGTCCCAAGCTTAATCCTATAGGAAAGTGATAGAAACATTAGGATAGGAGTCTTGGTGAAATATTTAGGTCATTGAGACATACCTTCAAAGAGGTCTCTGGAACCCTGGTCATAAGGATGTATTCTCCGTGATGTATCTATTGCCTTACAGAAGACCTAAAACTACAGGAGGCAATTAAGTACGGACTGTCATTCCCTACACAGTATTCAAAATAATACTTTCCTCTTTGTAAAGTTGATTAATCTCAGATATTTATTACAGTAACATGAAAATAACTGACACTCTGGCATCTAAAATCAAGGTACTGGGTCTTTCCAAAGTGAACAGAAGGCTGTCCAGAGATATATATCAAGTAGAGACATATTGTTTTCTGGAGCTGAGGAGATAGCTCATTGAGAAGAATGGTTTTGTGCAAGTATAAGGATCTGAATTCCAATCCACAGTACCTACATATAATGTCAGGTATGGCCATGCTTGCCTATAGATCCAAGATTGTATGGATCAATAAGATCTCTGGGTAACAGACTAGCTCTGGGTTTAAAGGAGATGCCTTGTCTCATCGGAATAGGCGGAGAATGATAGAATAGGATACCTGGCATCTTCCTCTGGCTCCCATGGGCACACTCATGTTGCATATACCATATACATCACACACACACACACACACACACACACACACACGCACGCACGCACACATGCATGCACACACGCATGCATGCGCACACGCATGCACAAAGCGAGTTTACTGGATCTTTCCTTTGGATTTCATTTCAGAGTATTAGATCTTGAAGCTGACCTAAATTTCTAGTATTGTGCTGTTCAATACAGTAGCCATCATTGCTTAATTTTAACTTATTTCCATCTAAAGATAATTTACAATCATATTTCTTGATTGCACTTGCTACTTTTCAAGTGCTTAATAGCCACATGTTAGTAGAGGTGTCTATTTTGGACAGTGAAAATTCAGAATATTTCCATCATTACAGAAAGTTCTGAACAGAGCTGCTCTAGCACAGCCCAGAGCCCCCACTCCTTTCCTAGTAATGGGATTCAAATGGAGCTCTAATTCCTCAGCTTCTCCCTCCTGACACTCTGAAAAGATTTAAATATTGAAATAAATCCCCTACTACACCTAAGTCTCAGTCAAAGGGGAGATTCTGACAGTTTCATTAATAGCTTATCAACTCACTTCATGATTTTTTAAAAAAAATATTATTCTAAAATCCCATTTATCCAGACCATATTTAGTAGCTGTTTGAAGCCTATTCATTTAATAGAAACTGACTTCCAGCACGTGACTACTGGCTTCCTCGCCCCCTAATGTGCACTGTATGCTGCAGCGCTCCAGTTGTGGCCTTCCCAGGAAAGCTTGCTTCTATAGGCTGCATTCACAGACCCATTTAAAATCATGCTTGGGCATTGGCTTGATGTTTTCACAGTCACAGGAAATTACTTCTTTCACACGAGTTTCATTTCTCTCTTTTTTGATCTTTTTTAAGGAATAGACTGTCTGCAATGGCAATAAAGCATTTGTGCTCTCTGCAGCTAGATAATTGAAGGAGAGACACTGACAGGCATATTACTATATCAATAATGCACTATCCTCACAGGCAAAAGGCAGAGATACTGGCCCATCTCAGGTAAGATGCAGCTCTTGAATTGTGTTTCCAAAAGTGACAATAGGTTTGGCTTAATCCATGTGATAATAATCCTTTGTATAAGAGCTACCTGGAGGCAGGGTGTTATCTGTTGCTAAACTGGGGTTCAACTTACCAGAGCCAGGAATCAACTGTAATTAGAATTCAGAAATGATTTTGTTGTCAAATCAAGGTTTAATTTAGTATTTGATGCTGATGGTCAGAAAATGTATAAGGATTTAAAATTAGTAGTCATGTGTTGTAACTCCTTGACCTAACAAGCCTCATATCACATCTTTTGGCAGAACTATACAGCTTGTTCCTAGATTCCAAGGAAAATGCATTTTGAGCTATGGATGCTGTCAATCTCTCAACCCATATATATAGAGCAAATATTATTATTTGGTCATGGCATACTCTTATGCTGTGTTCAGATGAGACCCAAATAACTTCTTACTCTGTGGCAAGTACCATTCAATCAGAATTGGCTCAAGATTAAACCTATTTATCATCTTTGCTCCAGAGATGTCCATGAACCAAGCAGCAGATTACTTCTGGAAAGTATAATTCTAACCATTTTTTGAGGTCACAAGAAGGTAGGGAACAATCAACATAAGGACAAGGCTCAAGGCAAATCAAAATATGTGTACAAGCACTCCCCTGACTCAAAGATGAAGCACTGCCATCAGTAGCCTAAGGAATGATGGTAAGAAAGGCAGGGGAAATTACCATTATGGAGCTTGCTCTATTCCTGTCTTTAAATGTTCTTAGCAGTAACATGGTTTACACAGACTAGATGGATATTCTTGTACCTCTTTCTACCTCTGTACTTCATTGTGGCACATTCAACTCATTTTACCATTCAATAGAAATGACTGATTAACAGTAAAGATTGGGTTCAAGTAGGCAGGTGCCATTATTTTGGAGGCCTACTTTTCAGTTACTGGAAAGCATCATCCTGGGTGCCTGCTCTCTAATATTGTAAGGCCATACATGTTTTACTAGATTTGCTGTCTTTCAACAACCTTTGCTCATAACCCATCAGAAAGATTTAAGTTCATGACACTTAAGAACAAGATATTGTTCCAATTGTAAGCACTTAAAATTTCTACAACTGCCATTTCAAAAGCCTCAATATCCTATCACCTTTCTGCTGTTTAAGGAGCTCTTACAGTATTGCTAACAAGTTGTCCTCTTCAAATTCCTAGATTGTGATGAAGATAGCTACCAAAGCATTTGTTCCATCAATGTCTGCTGAGTACTTGATCAAAACGTACATACATAGCTTAGCCCCATCTTCTGCATATTCCTTCCTTATATTGTACCAAAAATAACACCCATTGGCTGTGGTCTGCTTCATGGTGAACTTACAAAAAGAAAATGGAATTGTTGCTACATATGACATATTTTCAGATGTGGGAAGACAGTTGTCATGAGCAATCTTTTGCCTCCCCTTCTCCATTCCTTTCACCAGTTCACTTACACAAGTTATTACCAAGCTCCTTCATCATCAACTCCCAAATTAGCAGATCCACAGAAATAACAAAAATTAGGACAGAAAATAAGAAAATGGATACTAAAAGATAAAGTACATAGACAGAAAGTACATAACCAAAAAGAAAGAGATATAAACTCATAAATTTATAGACAATGGATTACAACACTCTATTACAACAGGTATCCTGTAGTCCAGAGAATGATTAGGAAATGTTTTGAGAACATACTACAATAAGCTGGAAAACCTATGCCAGGAAACATAAACTACCTAAACAACTCTCTAACAACCGATGGGATCAAAGTAATAATAGAGTCTCTCAACCAAAAACTGCTCAGTAGTTTACTACCAAACTCTATAAAACTGTAAACTCATTAATTTACTACCAAACTCTACAAACCCTTTAAAGAACTGACAGCAATGCTGCTCAAACTGGTCCACAAACATGAAGGAATGAAATTGTTTGTAAGTCTAGTATTACTTTCATACCAAAACCAGCATGGACACAAGTGAAAAAAAAACTAGAGAAAAAATCTTTCATAAATATACATGCAAAAATCTACACTAAAATAGCTATAAAATGAATTTAATAACATTTAAAATATCATATACCACTACTAAGTTTTTTTACATTCTGAAGCATCACAGACGGTTCAACATTCAAATTATTGATTATTCATGTCAATGAATATAGCACATCAGCAGAATCAAGAACAAAAATCAAATGATTACCTAAATAGTCATAAAAATAAAACCTTTGGGGGAAAAGTATCCTTCATGATAAACACCCAAGGAAGTTAAGGATAAAATGATCATAGTTCAACATAATAAAGTCTGTATACAACAAACTTACAGCCAAATTATACTAAATGATACAGAAAGTATTTCCTCTAAAACCTGAAGTAATAAAAGGGTGTCCATACTCTCCAATTTTATTCCATAGAAAGTTGACATTCTTATCTAGAGCAATAAAATACACTAAAGGAACAAAAGTAATACAAGAGGGAAAAGAAGTCATCTACTTATCCCTATTAACAGACAACATGATCCAATATTTATGAAACCCTAAAGACTCCACCAGAAAACTCTTAGAATTTACACTTGCACCATTGTATCCAAATGCAAACACAACCCAAAAATCAATATCTTTCACATATGCCATGCTGAGAAACATGCTGAGAAAGAAATCACGAAAACAATCTCATTCACTATAGTTGCAATAAAATAAAATAAAATAGGCATAAACTAAACAAAGAGAAAAAATATCTACTATGAAAAAATTAGAGCTCTGGGAGGAATAAATTGGAGATAATAGAAGATAGAAACACCTCCTCTATTCATGGGTTAGAGTAGGAGGAGTGAGCCAACATGTTCTGACTAGCGCCCCTGCCGTTCCCCTTCTCTCCTCCCCGCTCCCCTGCAATGACCCACACATGCACAGCAGGCACTCTATGCTGCCTGACACCTGGAGATGAACAAAGACAGGGACAGTCAATGCATTGTTGCCAGCTGCAAACAGTTAAAGAAAGGCAAAGCCATTAAAGACAGAACAAGGGGATGTGGGAGGAGGGTATAAAGGCACTCTCCACTATAGCAATAAAGGAGTCTGCTTCTGCTTCTCAAACCAAATGCACCAAATAAGTAGCCTCAGGCTTGATACATAGTAAATATAAAGTAATACGAGTCATTGTTATTATTTCTGCTGTTTCACTGTACTGATTAATCATCTCCAATGTTTTTCATTGAACTAAAACATTGTTTACCTGATATTCGAACCTCTGTAAATGTGAACCCAAACTAGTATAAAGAAGATGAATTGCTTTGAACAAGATTCACCTTCATAATGAGGAAACGGGCATATTAAATTATCTCAACTGTCTTTTAAAGCCCATGTAGTTCAACCTTTGTAATTTCCTGACCTCCTTTATCCAAATGAACAATGCATAATTTCCTAAGATTTTTTTTTCTTCCCATCATTCTTGTCTTTGATCATGCCATGTCCTCCACTGCAAATTCCTTTCATTCCTTCAAGATGAAACTCAAGTGCCTTATCAACTCTGTCAGTCCTACAGTCACAAGAGATATTTCTGCTCTCTGAATCTCCAGAGAGAATGTTTCCTTGGCTCTTGTGGTACTCACCACATTGCATCTTATACATAAACATATGTCACATACACCCCACAGGCATAAGTGGTATCTTTTCCAGCAATGTATCCAGTGTATTTATTCCACTGCAGTAAGATCCTACGTTGAAGGATATTACAATGTTTACTGTAATAATGACAAAATGGAGGAATCCTTATTTACTCGTGACACAAAAGTTTCACTGTGTGATAAAATCAGCAAGAACCCACCTTACTCACTATATGGGTATGCCTTCGGAAATTTCTTATTATACACTGCCAGAACATTCTTCTTAATTATTTAACCTGTACAATTTAATATACTAGAGTATAAAAAGTCCAGGGACAATAAAAATCTATGAAATGTAATGACAGAGTTTGACTTAATGACAAAATGCATAGAACAGCATCCTTAATTAACACATCTATAATACGAAACCCTACACCTAAAGCTCAACAATTATCATGGAAGAGAGGAAGGAAAGATTGTAAGAGTTAGAGTATCAGGACATAAGCTATAAGATTATGTCTTGTATACATGACAGGGAAGCTGCACCATGAAATCTCAACTATATAGTTGTCCAAACAAGACCTGAACAATGACAACATCAGCATGTATATCAACATGAATGTGGGAAATCTTAAAATGACCCACTGCTATATGAAGAACGACAGGAAATTAATGGCTGTGGAGAATGGGGCATTCAGTCTTCCTTAGGGATGAGCCTCCTAATTCATTACACAACACCAAGAGGTCAACCATGAATACATGTATATACATAGGAGCAACCCTAAAAGGACTCCACTGGTTATATTTATACACTTATATGTATGTGTACATGTAATAATAACAATTAAAGAAAATGAACCTATTAATTTGAAAAGAATTGAGGGTGAGGGAGCATGAAAGCAGCTGGAGAAATGGGGAAAATGAACTAAATAACATAGGCAGATATGAAATTCTTTAAAAATTGATCAAAAAGAGATGAGTGGATTATATATGAACAATATGCACTACATATACTTATGACAATGTCTGCTATATTGTATAATTAATATGGCTACTAAAATATTCTAAACATTTTAAAAAGCCCATGTAACCTTTTGTCACATTGACTAGATTAAGAATCAAGTCTATCAAGTTAAAAAAGTAACCACTTGACCAAATGAAATGTTCTGTGTCTTTCAGGAAGACAGAAAGTGTGTGTTCCTGTAATATGCCTCCTTGTAATAATATATTAAAATATCAAACAATTTAATTAGATTAAGTGTCCCCTCTACACTCTACACACCGGTGAAGTAAGATCAGAGGTCAAGGTTCCCTTACACAAACCAGAGACTCTCAGAAATCACATCACTCTTTTTTATTTTTATTTCTTCTTTCATACATCACACCCTGACTACCTTCTACTCCTCCATCCTTCCATCTCCTTCCATTCCTCATAACTCCCTACGTCCCCTCTTCCCCAGATCCACTCCTCCTCTGTTTCTCATAGGAAAAGAGCAAGCCTCCCAGGACCAGCAAACAAACATTGGATAAAAATTTACACTAAGACTAGGCATATACTCTCATATCAAGTCTGGATGAGGCAACCAAGTAGAAGGAAAAGGGTTCCAGAAGCAGGCAAAAGAGTCAGAGACAGCCCCAAACTCCACTGTTAGGAGTCCCACAAGAGTTTCAAGCTACATAACCATCATTAGTTGCATATGTTTATCATGAAAAGCATCATATTTTGAAATATGGATACATTGCAAGGTGAAAATCTAATTAAAGTACGCATTACCTCAGCGAACTTCCCTTGTATGTAGTAAGAACACTTAAAATTTATCCTCAATGTTTTTCAATAATTCAATGTATTACTAGGGACTATAAACAAAAATTTGTACAATATGTCTTCTAAATGTACTTCTCTCATCAGTTTGAAATGTAATATTCTTTGACAAAAATACCCCCCAAAATACTACTAGCCCTGGGTAACAACCATTCTGCATTCTATTCATATAACATTAACCTTTCTAGAATCTAAATATAAGTAAGATTATATAGTATTTGTCTTCCTCTGTCTGGCTTATTTTGCTTAACATAATGTTCTCCAGACTTATCCAGGTTATTATGAATTACAAAATGCCCCTTTTGAAAACTGTATATACACATACACATACACATACACGTCATATACATCATATACGCATACACATCATATACATCATATACATATACACAAACATACACATACACATATACATATATTCATTGCTACAACCAAAATATCTGACAAGAAGCAACTTCAGATAAATGGATTACTAAAGTTCATAGTTTGATGGAATACAATCCATCATGGGAGGGAAGAAATGGTGGCAAAGGTGAGAGGTAGATAGATGATCATATTGTATTCATAGTCAAGAAACAGAGAGACATAGCTGGTGCACAAATCTCCTTCTTATACTCACCCAAAGAGCCAAATCCATGAAATGTTGTCTCCCTTATTCAGGGTCAGTCTTTTTTCATCAGTTATCTTAATATAGAAACTACATCACAGACATGTCTAGAAATGTGTCGTCCAGTGATATTCGATCCTGTTGAGTTGACAGTGTTCATCACCATTTGCTGCAATGAACATGAGAGTAAAGATTTCTCTTCCATATATTAATTTAACTTCTTTTGTATTCATTTTCTGTTATGTATAAAAGTGGTCATTTCATAGTATCTCCGTTTTTTACATTTTTAGGACTCCTCATACCAATTTGCATACTAGTTGAAATAACTGAAATTCTCACCAACAGTGTGCAAGTATTACCTTCTCTCCTTAGCCTCACAAATTCTTGATTCCTTTTTTGTAAGTAAAAATTTATTGAAGTGCATTAGAATGGATAACAAATGATAACAAATGTGCCCATCCTAAGAAAAACCTGTTAGGCTCATCTTTTGGCTATTGAGAAAAAAAATGATACATAAAATAAGAAACACTTTTGAACCAAATGTTGAACTCATGTTTTTATAATCAGAACTGACAATATCTACTGGTTCTCAAGACTGGAAATCCTCTGGATACATAGCTTCCTCTAAAACCACACGTCATGGCTCAGTTCTGAAAATATCATGGAATGCCAAGACTCCTGCCTCCAATATTTAGTAGCTGGATATACTTCTCTAAAATTTCCAATCCAAGTGAACATAACAATTCCATCAACAATTCAGACCAACTTGATCCCACACAGTAGCAAGTATTAAGAATGTGAATACCTTTTGATAACATCTTTAATTCTTTTAATTATACTCATTCTACTTGAGGTGAAGTGATGTCTTAAGGTTTTAATTTGCATCTCCTTGATGACTAGAGAAACTGAACATTGTCTTATATATTTCTTTATCATTTGTATGTCTACTTAAACATGTATCCAGATCTTTTGCTCATTTTTCATTTGGTTGGGTTTCTTGGTATTGGGTTGGATTCTGTATGTATGTTGGATAATGACGTCATAAAAGGTCTAGAGTTGGGACAGGCCAGCTGGGCTCTGTATCCCTCTGCTCACACTTCCCAGAGATGGCTCAGCGACTTCTCCGGAGGAGGCTCCTGACCTCTGTCATCTCCAGGAAGTCTCCCCAGAGTATGTGGACTTCCCTCACCTCTAGGACCCTGCAGACCCCTCCGTACAATGCTGGTGATCTAACAGGAATGTCCAGCCCAGCCCGGACAATGCACACCACCAGAGTCTGTTCAACAACCTTTAACGTCCAGGATAGACCTGACTTTCAAGACAGAGTTGTCAACAGTGAGACTCCAGTTGTTGTAGATTTTTTTTAATTTTCTAAGTTTTTTTTTTATTTACATTCAAAATCATTTCCCCATTACACAGACCTTGCCACTGAGTACGACGAGGTGTCAGTTGTGCCTACCATGCTGGCCATCAAGAACGGGAACGTGGTGGACAAGTTTGTGGGGATCAAGGACGAGGACCAGCTAGAAGTCTTCCTCAAGAAGCTGATTGACTGACAAGCAGGGAAGCGGTTTGACAGCCCTTGCCTGCTGGGAGCCTGTTTGCTGAGGAGCCTAGTAGAACTCCCAGCCCTCAGATGTCATCCTTCCTGCCCTGCCCCTCTGTTTTGCCCTTGTGGGTCTTGTGGTGGTAGCAGACCTCCAAACCTAGAAGCCACCAGCACTTCAGAGCCAGCCATCAGCCAGGGTGGCCAATGCTGCTGCTGGTGTGTGGGGCATCCTGTGTGCCTCCTACTGTGTGCTCCTCCTGTGCACCTACTGTGTGCTCCTTCTAGGGCCTATTGTTTTCCCCCTAGATGCTGGAAAAAAACCTCGGCCAGCCTGACCGCACAGGTGATCGTCCAGCCCCCATCTCCTCTGATCTGAAGCCCCAGCCCTATGCATTTGCCTCTGGCATATTTCCTCTCCTGCCTCTGCCTGAAAAGGAAACCCGAAGCCGAACAAGTAAGAGTAATGTATAATTCTCTCATTTTTTGTAGGTCTGTAATAAAGAACTAATGTGGCCCTTCTACCTCTTTCTGTGAAGAACAGAGCCCACTCTATACCCTATGTCTGTCTCTTCTTTTTTTTTATAATTTATTTATTTTTATTTTCTAAGTTTTTTTATTTACATTCCAAATGATTTCCCCTTTCCCGTTTCCTCCCTCCCTGAAAGTCCCATAAGCCCCTTAACTCCCTCTGTTCCCCATTCAACCCCCTCTCTCTTCTCTGTCCTGACATTCCCCTACATCCAGTCTTTCCAGGACCAGGGGTCTCTCCTTCCATCTTCTTGGAAATCTATTGATATGCAAATTGTGTCTAGGGTATTCTGAGATTCTGGGTTAATATCCCCTTATCAGTGACTGCATACCATGTGTGCTCTTTTGTGACACATGCTCCACTATGTTCATAGCAGCCTTATTTATAATAGCCAGAAGCTGGAAAGAACCCAGATGTTCCTCAATGGAGGGATGGATTCAGAAGATGTGGTATAGTTACACAATGGAATACTACTCTGCAATTAAAAACAATGAATTCACGAAATTCCTAGGCAAATCGTCAGAACTGGAAAATATCATCCTTAGTGAGGTAACCCATTGTCTGTCTCTTCTAACCCTTGTCCCCTCCCTGGGTTAGCTGGGTCTTGGTTCTGGTTCCCTGAGCAGGAGAAGGAGCTGTGAACAAGTCAGACCAATAAAACCAAGTTTGCACTGAAAAAAAAAAGACCTACAGTCTGCAAGCTATTTTCCTGTTCTGTATGTCGTCACTCGAATGATTATTTTCTTTGCAAGGAAATGGCTTTTATATTTTGTATGGTCATATTTCTATATTTTCATTTTCTGTATGCCTATACATGTGTATGTATATATGTATGTGGTTTATGTGTATAGTATACATATGTGTGTACATGTGTATGGGTATACAGCATTTGTGTGTGTGTGTGTGTGTGTGTGTGTGTGTGTGTGTGTGTGTGTTTGCACGCAGAGAGGCCACAGGTCAATATCAGGTATATTTTCCAATAGCTCTCCACCTTTTTTTTTTGAAGTTGGGCTTTCTTAGTGAATCTGGAGGTTGCCAATTAGCTAGACTGACTAACCAGCAAGCTCCAGGGACCCACTTGGATCTACTGCTGTAACTCTGGTATTATAGCTCCTTTTACATAAATTCTAGGGATTGAACCCAGGTCATCATATTTGCATGCTAGACACTTTAACAACTGAACCATCTCCCCAACTCCTATACAAACATTCATCATCACATACAAGTGCTGCTCTTCTCTTAGAATAACTTCTTAGAAGCTGCATAGCACTTTGGGTTCATCACAGAGATGACTTGAAAAATAACATTCAAGGAAAATCCCCACCAGAAAGAGTGTTCTGCAACAGTTACCTACTGGAGGCAAGGTGAGTGAAATTCTGGAAGAAAACAATCCTACAAGTCCTGGAGAAATAAAACTTTGAAGATTCATGTTCCCTCCCCAAGGATATACAAGGCTGCCCAGAGATTTCCAGTGATGCAACTTTCCTGAATGTTCACCAAGGTTAGGATAATCTTTATTGGTAATACAGCTTCCTTTGAGCAATCCCTGCTTTTGTAAGTAACCCTTTGCCTACATTCCTGCAAGTAACCAGGAATTTGGTTCACCAAGCTGCACTTTGGTGGAATCATTCACTTTGATTTGTGGCAGATTTTGATTCCCTATCTAGGATGACTATATATTTCTTCACATCTCCCTAGGAAGTCTCACACAAGAAAAGAGCCAAACCAATTGCTTAAGAAAGCCCAACACAAATTCTCAAATGCAGAATATGTTTGATGGGTAGCAGAGATAGAACAACAACAAAATTCAAAAGAAAAAAATAAGTTGTAAGTAGAGTGAAGAGGAAAAATGAAGAGAGCTAGCTAAGGTAAAATAAAAGTCAAGTCCTATGAACATTCAAGAAAAGATAAGTAAAATAGAAGAATATTGGTTGGTGATAGCCCTAATAATCAAATTGGACAGATTTGTCAGTGCAGAAGAAAAGAAATTTGGATCAAGGAGTTCCTTTCCTAACTGATTTAGGATTAGGGAGAAAGGAAAAGCTGTGCTCCTATGCTAAGGTACCAATCAAAGCAGAAAGAGACAGTATATGGAGGAGCTGACATGACAGCTCCAGAAGTGAGCAGCAGGATCCAGTTGTTGAAGCAGAGAAATACTCCCTGCCCTGCTGCCTTTACTGCTGAGTTCAACAAGACTGGAGGACAGCAGCTTCAGCATAACTTTGAAAGCTGCTGGTTTCAGTGGCACCTGGGAGGAAGGAGAAATGGTCATCAGGGTGACACATGGAATCTAGCTGCAAACGATGCTGAGGCTGGCAGAATGCATATGCCTCAAGGTGCTAGAAACAGCAAGAGAGGAAAAGGCAGTATTTGACTGAAAAGAACTAGGATTTCTCAGATTTGTTTAAATGTCAAAGGCTGTGGAATGTGTCTGGATCAAGAAAAGGCTCTGGTGTGTGATTTTCTTCTCAAATTCTTGAAGAGAAATGAAATACTAGATGTATTGTGGAAATTGAACAAGATACCACATAGCGATGGGTGGGAAAGGGAATAAATTGAAATGATACTGGAGCGAGGAAAGGCTATCCTTTTATGTGGCCTGTCACACCTCTCTCATGGAAACTGATGATATCATACTTGAGAGAAGTAGAGTATAAAGATGAAAGGGGGAGGGGTTAAATGTACCCAGATACATAATACTTGGATAAAACCACTCTGTCAATAGTCAGAGAAAGCCAGAAAGACTGAAATAAGACAACGTGAAGTTATAAATCTAAAAGCAAAAAGGGAAATAAGCTAGGAGTAAAATTCTGTAAGTGGCATGAACTCTTGGCATTTTTTTCCTAAAGAAGGAAAAAAAATAGCACATAAAATATTTGAAGAAACGAAACAAACCTCAGCAGAAAAAGAGTTGGGAAGTCCATCCTAATGAGAACCATTGAGGTAGGTATCTGGAATAAGAAGTTCACATTTCAGTGCTTACAAGAAGGTAAGGTGGCTACAGCAAGAAAAAGAATTAGCTTACGCATCAGACAGCTATCAGCTTATATCTCAGCCAGGAAACGTACTAGTTGGATGGCATAATAAAAATGATCTCATCTTTCCAAGATCTGTTTTCTTCAGGTGTAAAATGAGAATGATAATGGTATCTTCAACAGAGGACAATAGGGAGATAATAAGCTAATAATACACAGAAAGGGGGTCTGAATAGATGGTTCATTGGTTAAGACCCTTGGTTGTTCTTTTGGAGGACTTGGGTTCAATTCCTAGCACCTGCACAAAGTTCAAAACCAACTATAACTCTAATCCAAGGAAATCTGACACTTTCTTCTGACTTCTACAAGTACCAGGCACACATGATGCGTATATATACACATGCAGGAAAAATTCCCATATATATAAAAAATAAAACAAACAGTAATATACAGATAAATTCCTTGACTATAAGGAGTGCTCAATAAATGTAGAGATATCAATGCAGGAAACATTCACTAAAATTGTACCAGTAATAACATCATAATGGTAGGATTCTGGGAGAGAGCGGTCTGTATTTTCTCTAGTTGCTTTGCTTCATTTTTTATTTGCATCTTTTTTGATGCAAATAAATGGGATATAATAACTACACATATAAATATATGACTTATGGCCTGGGGAGATGGTCTGCTGGCTAAAGCACTTGTCATGAAAATATAAGCACCTACAATGAAATCTCCCAAACCCAGGTCAGCCTGCTAGTAGATAAACATTGGCACAATACTATTAACTGTGGCACAAACTTTACTCAGCGCTCATCAGTTTTGTTGGATGTCTCTTCAGGTTCAAACTTTTCAGGTGGTTGGTGTTCATTTCATTTGCATACATAATTATTCATAATGGTTCTCATTATATTTTCATACCTGTGTATAATGTATTTTGATCATATGTAGCTACTGCTCCTCTGTCTTGTCTTCCTACTATTACTAACCCCCTTCCTCTTCCCAGCTAGCTCTCCTACTTTAATGACTATGGTGTGTGTGTGTGTGTGTGTGTGTGTGTGTGTGTGTGTGTGTGTGTGTGTTTTGAATTTTACTAGAGTTGCTAACATGAACATGAGCTGAACATTTGTTTCCAGGAGCATACACACCTTGCTAGTGGCTGAACCACTCAATAAACTGTCTTTCCATCACCCATCAAACATTAACTGTCTACAAATCCTCAAGGAGAGGTAAAGCCCCATGAGTCACTCCTCTCTGTATGATAGGATATTGGTAGATCCAATTTTCTGTAGATTTTGTGAGGATACATAGTCACTGTGAGATCAAGCAGCTACAACATGTCTGGCAGCATGACACACTGCTATCTGTTTTTGTTTCTCACATTCTTTCTATCTCTTTTTCCAGGATATTCCCTCAGCCTCAGAGAGAGTAATGAAGATGTACTATATATGGCTAAATATTCACCTCTCATTCTGTCTCAGTATTTTGACCAGTTATGAGTCTGTAATCAGTATTGGCCAGTGAAAAACGAAATGTATTTGAAAGCATCTTACAGAAGCACTAATCTGTGGATATAAATATCAATTCAAAGTCAGTTGGATGGTTACAACATACCTATTTAGCAAAGCAATAATAGCTTCCTCACTCTGGTCTATGAGCTCCCGAGTCTTCAGTTTCTCACCAGCTTTACTGTATCAATTACTTACCCCCATAAAAGAATTACTACCATTGCACCAGTGGCCTGTCAGTTTTGTTGTATCTTGCCTGGTCAGTCAATTTTGTTGCACACAGGTCTACAGCTGAGTAATATTGTTGATGACATTTCTTTCCCAGAAGCCTGTATAGTGCCTTCTGGCCAGCATATGGGAAGTTTCTAGTCAATTCCAGCTTGATTTCTGCATGTCCTGAGACCAAAATGTGTGGCATCTTCAGCAAAAGTAAAAGCTCACCAGTTTTACTTGTACATTTTTACAGGTAGTTCTATAGAAATTTACCCCATGTAAACTTTAGTAACTATCATCACCATAGTAGAGTAACAGAACTACTGGTTGAACATTTTTGTAACAATGTACCATGTTTGCTTTTCAGAGAAAAATCCAAATACAAGCATCACACTATATTTTTCATTTTAAAAACTTTTGTGGCAGATTTTAATGTGTGTGTGTGTGTGAGTGTGTGTGTGTGTGTGTGTGTGTGTGTGTGTGTGTGTGTGTGTGTGTGTGAAAATGTTCTAGGTCCTAAAAACCATTAGTAAAATTTCCTACTAGATGTGCCTTTAATTAAAAGCCTTTCTCTATGTCCTTTCAACTCCTGTTCCTCATCACAACAACAAGTCAAATTTTGTCACCTGAACATGACAAGTGGTAGAAATATCAAAGGGATTTGGGCAAAAAATGTGCTGTAGACTGTCGCTACTCATTGTGCTGTCAGGAATGTTGGTGTGAAATGCAGACTCTCAATAATGTGTAATCATCTTAGTGATCCATAAACATGCTAAAACTTAAGATGTTTTTATTCTTGAGATATGTTACAACAAAGATTAGAATGAAAGATGTCAGTACAGTGAAGTGGAAACTTCAAGTTTCTTGGAAAGTCAGATGTGTCAGATGGTGTTTTGCTGAGGCAGACACACGAAGGAGTGTTTTCCTAAAGTGGACACAAGTGAAATGATGTTTTGCTAAAGCAAACAAGTGAAAGGACTGGTGATGTTAAGAAGGACCCAACAGACCATAGATGATGCTGAATGGTATTGGTAAGCCTTACCATTGTTTATTGGTCATCATTTGTTGGAACTCCATAGAGAGAAACACAACAAAAAACTGGTGGTGTGCTGGTGGCTTCATGCTACTTTCCTCTGACTCAGGCTGATTGGCAGAGTGATGTCAGCTGATACAGACTCATGTGGAGTTTTGCTAAGACAGACAGACTCACGTCCAGAGGACATGTGATGTGTGAAGGGACTATAAATGGACTCAATGGAGAGTGGCAGGGGCTTGCTTGTTTGCATAGCTAGCTTTGCAATGCCTCTTGGTCTCCTGGCTTCACCGATCTTCAATTCATTGAGGGTGAACTCCCTGGTCGAGCTGGTGGTCCTGTTTCCTCCCGCTGACTTATGCTGATTTGGCTGAAGCCTATGTCATGCCACTGCTGCTGATTCGTGTTTGCTATTCCAACACTACTGAACTGAACTGCTGCTATATTCATTAAGTGTTTTCAAATGGATAGAGCTGCCACTGATGATTTCTGTGAACTGAACTGCTGAATACAGATGTGATTTGCTCCAATAAACAATTCCTATTTAAGTCTACTTCCCCTGTAGCCTAATAACCTTTCTTTTGCACTGCTCCTGGTGATAGGTGGGCTAGAAGAGATATTAAAGTGCTTAAGAATCTTTTGTTTGTTTGTTTTGTTTTGTTTTTTTGAGACAGGGTTTCTCTGTATAGCCCTGGCTGTCCTGGAACTCACTCTGTAGACCAGGCTGGCCTCAAACTCAGAAATCCACCTGCCTCTGCCTCCCAAATGCTGGGATTAAAGGCATGTGCCACCACTGCCTGGCCCTTAAGAATCATTATTAAAAGTAAGGTTGAGAAAAACTACAGTTCAGTCCTGTAATCCCCACTACACATGAGACTAAGACAGAAAGATCACAGTTCAAGGCCTGTCAAGGCTACACAAGGGCAATTGCCTAGGGAACTTAGTGACACTGTCTTAAAATAAAAATGAATAAATAAGTGAATAAACAAACAAACGAATAAATAAATAAATAAATAAATAAAGGCCAGAAATATAGTTTAGTGTGTGAGTTCTTATCTAGCATGACTGAGGCCTAGTTTCAATCCCTATATTCATAAACAGTAAGAACAGATATGTTTTAAACATGTGTTTCTTTGTCATATTAAAAAGAATAATCAAAGCCAATTTTAGCAGGAGATAAGGCAGCAGTTGACAAAAGAAACTTTTTAGGAGACAAAAGTAAGTGAGAAAGTACTAACTAATTTGGCGCAGTGAAGAAGCCCATAACTTAAAATGTGCACTGAGAATTTTTGTTAAAAGATACTCAATAAGCTTAGAACTTGGATCCATCATTTTTGGAAGAGGGTAAGGGGCAAAAACAAATGAGAAATGAATTGGAAATGTATGTATGAATATTCAAAGTTTACTCTGATGCATACAGATGCAACTTGTAATCACAGAAAATCAGTAGCCAAGACCTACTTCATAAGCCAGAAGCTGCATCTTACTCTTTGGCTGAAAACACTGGAATTTCTTCAGAACCAGGAAAAGTAAATGAGATGATTAAAAAAAAAAAAGGAAAGCATGAATCACGAAGCCAACTATTAGTTGACAAATCTCTGAATACTAATGTATAATCTTGACTCTACATTCTGAGCAAAAAGCCTTACAACCAGATTATTGCCATTCAATAAGAAATTGGAATTGAGTTTTCTAAGTAAACATAACTTAAAAGAAAGATTCCCACATAACAACATCTGGGATCTCCAGTGGACCACTTGAATAATTCATGGTGAATAACTCTGGACTTCATACTCTGCTTATACATAGAAAGCATGAACTCAGCCATTAGATATTCTTCAGGTGAGAACTCTTTGTTTAGCTCTGTACCCCATTTTTTAATAGGGTTACTTGCCTCTCTGGAGTTTAACTTCTTGAGTTCTTTGTATATATTGGATATTAGCCCTCTGTCGGATGTAGGGTTGGTAAAGATCATTTCTCAGTTAGTTGGTTGCTGCTTTGTCTTTTTGACAGTGTCTTTTGCCTTGCAAAAACTTTGTAATTTAATGAAGTCCCATTTGTCTATTCTTGATCTTAGAGCATAAGCTATTGGAGTTCTGTTCAGGAAATTCTCCCCTGTGCCCATATGTTCAAGGTTCTTCCCTATTTTCCCTTCTATTAGTTTCAGTGTGTCTAATGAATTCACGAAATTCCTAGGCAAATGGTCAGAACTTGAAAATATCATCCTTAGTGAGGTAACCCAATCACAAAAGAACACACATGGTATGCAGTCACTGATAAGGGGATATTAACCCAGAATCTCGGAATACCCTAGACACAATTCGCATATCAATAGATTTCTAAGAAGATGGAAGGAGAAACCCCTGGTCCTGGAAAGACTGGATGTAGGGGAACGCCAGGACAGAGAAACGAGAGGGGGTTGAATGGAGAAAAGAGGGAGGGAAGGGGGCTTATGGGACTTTCGGGGAGGGAGGAAACGGGAAAGGGGAAATGATTTGGAATGTAAATAAAAAAAAAACTTAGAAAATAAAAAAAAAAGAAAGCATGAACTCAGGATTTTGCTAATCAAACAGGTAACTATAATCACTGGATTACTGAGGAAAGCTCTAGAATATGAGAAAAAAATGAGAGCGAAGACACTTTACAAGAAACCCTTAGGAATGAGGGAAATATTACAATAGTATCAGACCTATAAAACAAATACAAAATGTTATAAAAAAAATAAGAAAAAACTAAAAACCAGTATGTTTCATTGAGTGTGAAACTTAGAAATAAACAGTTAATTGTATAGAAAATTAAGCTAATAGTTATAACTTGGTTCAATAGAATGTGGAAAAATTAAAGCTAAAATATCCAAAATAGAATAGTGGTAATGAGAATTTAAAAACCAGAAAATATTAATTATATACTGTCAATAGAAGAGATAAAATATTCAAATCATTGTTAGTTTATACATTTTGCAAATCAATCTGGCAGTTTCTCAGAAAATTGCAAATAGTTCAACCTGAAGACCCAGCTATGCCACTCCTGGGCATATACCCAAAAGATGTTCCACCATCCCACAAGGACACATGCTTCACTATGTTCATAGTAGCTTTATTGGCAATAGCCAGAAACTGAAAGTATCCCAGATGTCCCTCAACTGAAGAATGGATACAGAAAATGTGGTTCATTTATACAATGGAATACTATTCAGCTATTAAAAATGAGGTCATCATGAATTTTGCAGGCAAATAGATGTAACTAGAAAATATCATCCTGGGTGAGGTAACCCAAACCCAAAAGGACAAGCATGGTATAAACTCACTGATAATGGGTATTAGCCATAAAGTATAGAATACTCATGATATACTTTACAGACCCAAGGATATTAAACAAGAAGGAATGTCTGAGCAAGGATGCTTGAATCACACTTAGAAAGGGTGATAGTCATAGGAGGCAGAGGGTGGGAAAGAACTGAACTGGAGAGTGGAGAGGTAGGGGAATGGAGAGGCAGGGCCAGGTATGGGGAGAGACAGGAGAGAGGCCCAGAGAATCAGGAGAATAAATGGAAATCTGCAGCTGACTGGGGTGAGTGTGGGTAGGGGGAATCTCTAGGAAGTCTCAGAGACCTGGGATGGGGGATGCTCCCAGGAGTCAATGTGAGTGACCTTATCTGAGATACTTAACAGTGAAGACATGGAACCTGAAGAGGCTACCTCCTGTAGTCGGGTACGACCCCCAGCGGAGGGATAAGGACACCAACCCACTTACAAAAGTTTCTACCCAAAATTTGTCATGTCTGAAAGAAATGTAAGCACAATGATGGAACAGAGACTGAAGGAATAGCCAAACAATATCTGGCCCAGTTTGAAATACATCCCTCGGGCAAGCACCAATCCCTGACACTATTAATGATATTCTGTTATGCTTGGGCTCTACCCAAGCCCAAGATACAGATACCCACAGCCAAACACTGGACAAAAGTCAGGGACTCTTATGGAAAAGTTAGAGGAAGGATTGAAGGTCATGAAGGGGATGGGGGTTCCCACAGAAAGATGAAAAGAATCAATTAACCTGGACCCAAGGGAGCTCTCAAAGACTGAGCCACCAACCAAAGAACATTCACAGGCTGGGCTGAGGCCCAATCGCATATATATCAGACATGCAGCTCAGTCTCCATCTGGGTCCCCCAACAACTGGTTTGGGGAATTCTCCCTAAAGCTGTAGCCTGACTGTGGTATCCGTACCCCAACAGGGGTGCCTTGTCTGGTCTCAGTGGGAGAAGATGAGTTTAATCTGGCAGAGAATTGATGCACCAGGGTAGGGGAAAACATAGGGGGGGGTATCATCTCAGAGGAAAAGGGAATGGGGAGAGGGGAGGGACTCTGTGATGGGCGATCAGAAGGGGGCCAGCATTTGGGAGGTTAATTAATTAATCCAAAAATAGTATTAGAAGTAAAGAAAATTAACAATAAACATTATAAAATAATTTCTTGGACCTTTAGAACATGAATCTACTTATTAAACAGGACCACAGAGTGTCTAGTATAATGACTATAAAAAGGCCCAGTGCCAGAGTAAAGCAATGAAACCTCACACCATTACACAATAAAACAAGATACTCTAAAAGTTTCCATAAGGAAAGAGAAAGGGGTATTACATCCAAAGAAATCAGAACCAAAATTCTATGGAAAAGTTTCCCTTAATTGCTTTTATTTTGAAAAATTTCAACCTATATAATAAGAAAAAGACTAGTGAAAGGAATACTTACATATCATCCACTTAGATTTTGTAGTTATTATCATTCCACTGCATTTGCGCAATTTCAATAAGGTTGTAAGTGGGTTGGTGGATAAGGAAAAGAGTAAAGGGAAAGGAACTCCCAGAGTGGCACCTGTATAGCAGACTAAGGAAGTAATGAAGTTGCACAATTGTTTAGAGACAGTAGAGTGACTTCTCCTGCCAGGCATCTTTCCTAGAGTGTCATCCTCTTTAAACCCCGTGTGGCAATATCTGACATACTGCCAAGACGCCTCCAAAATATAAGACAGTATGAAAGTCCAAATATTTCCAAATGCTTCATTTTGTGAGCAGATAATGTAAGCTCCAAGCAGATCAGCATGTACTTCCAAGGAGAGGCTATGGTGCTAATGAGCAATCACACCATTGTTGTCCAGGCCATGAGCAGGCATCTAGAAAAGAGCCCAGCTCTGGAGACACATTGTTTCATACCCAAGGAGAATGCAGGTTTTGTGTTCACTAAGGAGGACTTCACTGAGGTCAAAGACATGCTGGCCAATTAGGTGCCAACTGTCACATATGCCTGTGCCATCACCCTATATGAAGTCATTGTGTCAGTCCAGAACACTGACCTCATACCAAGGAGACTCCTTACTTCAAGGCCTTAGGCATCGCCACTGAAATCTCCAGGGGTACCATTGAAATTCTGAGTGATGTGCAGTTGGGAAACAACGAGCTGGTGAAGCTACACTGCTGAACACGCTGCTTTGGACTGGTCATCCAGCAGGTGTTTTACAATGGCAGCATCTACAGCTCCAAAAGTGTATGACAACACAAAGGAAGCTCTGCAGTCTGGCTTCCTGAAGGGTGTCATCAGTGTTGACAGTTTGTCTGCAGACTGATTACCCAACTGTTGCCTCTATTATCAATGGATACAAGCAGGTCCTGCTTTAGCCTGTGGAAACTGAGTACACCTGCCCACTTACTGGAAAAGGCCAAGGCCTTCTGGGATGACCCATCTACATCCATAGTTACTGCCTCTGTGGCTGCTGCCACCACTGCTGTGCCTGCTGCTATAGTCCCAACCAAGGAATCAGATGAGGATATGGGATTTGGCCTCTCTGACTAATCCCCTTAAACCATCCAACTCTGCCAGTTTAATTTGAGAAACATGAAAATAAAGATTTCTTGGCATAAGAAAGAAAGAAAGAAACAAACAAACAAAGGAAAAGGAGAAAAGAAAGGAAGGAAAGGGAAAAAGGGGGGAAGGGAAAGGGAGGGAGGGACGGAGGGAGGGAGGGAGGGAGGGAGGAAAAGAACAAACAAACAGAGGACTATATAAGAGAGGAAACAGCTGAAAATGTTGGAGGCGATCTCTTCCAAAACTATAATTTAGAAGTCCATAATGAATTTTCTTATGGTTACCTTGGCTTTTCAAAGTATGCAAACATTTCACTTTGATTAAAGAAGAATAACCCAGGACTTCTACTATATTTTCTTCTATTCCTTCCACTAACTACAAAGAAAATCCCAGGAAAGTGCATGTAAAGCATAATAGGCAGACTTTTTGAAGGCAGAGAAAAGGAAGACTGACTAGGGATTTTGTAGCTGAGGAACAACACAGTGGTAAACTTCTTGAGATTTCTCTTTGTATTATATATCCCAGCCTCAAAGAAGAACTGGCAAGGCAGAAACCACGTGGGCTTAGGCAAAATGGAACCACCAGCTAAAGCCTCATTAACCGAAGTGCAGAGAAAGACTTAATAGGCAGAAAAATTTGGACAACTACTACTCTTTTCAAGTCAAAACCCCCATATAACGGGTAACCATCCCAACAAAGGTCAAGTAGGAAACATCAACTCCTACTTTTCTAATGCTATAAAGAACAGTCCTCAAATATCCATTACAGTATCAGAGAAGTCCTTGCACAAAGTTTGTATTTCACCCTTGCCAAGGAGACAATGAAGTTCACTCATTAGAAGTCATCATCAGAAGAGACTCTGACATAGCAGTGATAAGATGACTCTCCTTCCCACTGGGGTTGTCAAAGAGAAGTCAGTCAATCTGTGAACAGTAATAAAGCGTTCCTCTTTTTCCCACCCACAGAGTTATCAATAGAGGCCTAGGATGGAGCTAGAAATTCTATCCTTGTACAATAATGATGATCTTCCCATTGGGTATCAACATAGGACACGGGGAGAATACAGATTTTTTTTTTATCTCAACCTGATATTCTACTTTCATTGACACAATGTTGTTTACAATGTCAGATAAACATAAGATGTAAATCAAATTCAGTGTTTCATAACATATTAGAAAATTTGTCCAAATTCATACCAGGAAACAGGAAGATATCAAACTGAGTGATGAGGGATAGCCAATAGATGGTGATGCTGACATATTACAGAATTTAGAAATACTTGAGAGACTATTAGCAATGTATTAACTTCTATCACTGTAATAAAATACTTGAGACAATTTGAAAAGAGGAAAGGTTCATTTTGAATTATGTGTTCAAACTTGGCTTTGTTCTGTTAGTCCGACACAGAGGCATAATGAAATAGTTATGGGTGTGGTAACAGAGAAGGGCATTCTTGGGAACATAGGAAACAGAGGGGAATAGTCAGTATGTACTCCCCAAAGGCGTATGTATGCTTAAGCAGTAGTTCATCAAACTAAGAAACCATCAGCAATCCATCACTGAATTTATCCATGAAGAAATTAGATCTCCTGTGACCTAATAATTTGCCCAAAGGCTCATTCACTTGTTGCATTATGGATCACAGCTTCAATACATGGTCCTTTGAAGGCACTTTAGATCTAAATAATAATAACAGTCATCACAATCAAGGTTCCACAGACACTCAAGAATACTTTTGGGAGAAACATGGGCCTGAAAAAAATAGAAATTATCAGGAAAGAAACATGACATATTTATTGTAACAGTAACTTTTGTTTCCTATGAACTCTATGAACTAAACTGCACTGCAGGAGACTGAATGGAACTCTACTCAACTGAACTGCTCTGTACTCTACTGAACTCAACTGACTCAATCTCTCACACAGTTTCTTTTACACATCTTCCTTTCCTATGTTGTTTTCATGAGAGTTGGGCATATATTATCTCTGACTCATTATATCAAATCTTACTCTGACTTGTTACTTTGTCTGCCACTCAATTAGAAGTCACTTTCAAACATGGCTATAAACTAACCTTATTTTTAATGATTGGGAGTAAAGGTGTACACAAGGGCATGTCTGTATTCCAGCCAGATAATACCACAATCCAGGTTGTCTCTGCATTCTGGCCAGATCACACAGACCTAAAAGGCCTTTAGATATGATCCCTTGCCAGAGCAGCCATCTTGATGGATTAAAATTTCTCTACAACATATAAAGAAAATGAGACAGAAATTTTAGAACTAAAGTTCCAATTATTAAAATAAATGGCTAAATTAACAGGTTTAACAAATTTAATTAGATAATGGAAAGGATTTATGAACTAGAGCATGAAACAATGGAAAATGACTAATGTGAGCAATATAAAAATATACTGACAAATAATAAACAGACCTGTGGACTTGGAGGGCTCTAACAAAAGATATAGCTGTTCAAATTAAAGTATTGGAAGAAGGAAAGAAAGTAGAACTAAAAATTTTCTCAGAAAAATAATAATAATGGTTGCAAACATTCTTAAATGCCATAAAGACATTAACTTACAGATTCAAAAAACTAATCTCCAAAAAGCTTAAATCCACACAAACATACATCATAGTAAGACTTCTGAAACTAAAGAAGAAAAGTGTTGAAAGAAGTGAGGGACCTATTGCTCCTTCCTTATAGTGACAATTTAAGAAACAGCATATTTCTTATTAGAAACCATAGACACCCAGACAATGTGGTACATTTAAAAGTGCTGAAATGTAAACATTATTAATCTAAAACCCTATATCCAGAACAAATGTTGATTCAGGAATTGGGTTGATCAAAGCAGTCTTGAATTTAAAAGAGAGTGAGAGAAGTTTGTCACTAGCAGACTTGCATAAGTTATGGATTCAGGCACAGTGGCACAGACCTTCAATCCAAACACTAGGAGACAGAGGCAGGTAAATCTCTGTGAACTCAAGTCTAGCCTGGTCTGAGTTCAGGATTTCAAGTCAGTCAAAGCAGCATGGTGAAACCCTGTCTCAAAGAAGAAAAGAAAGAAAGAAAGAAACAAACAAATACATAAAATCAATACAAAAAAAGAATGTCCAAAGGAAGATCATAAGAAAGAGAATCAAAAAGAAAAAATATATAGAAAACAAAAACATGCTGATTTACATTCATACGCACTCTCTTGTGTTTTCTAAATTATTTTCTAAATTATGTTTTAAGATTTGAGGGTAAATTATAACTCTACTTGATATGGTTCTAAATATATGTAGAGAAAATATTTATAACATTGTATTATATGCATTAAAAGGGAGTAAAATTCCTATGATTATACTGCTAAAATAGTGTGACTGGCAACAGTAGACTGATAAGTTATGTATATAAGATTTTATAGTAAATGCATGCATCAAAATGCTATGTAAAGAAATGTACTAAAAACTACATTTGAGTCAAAATTGTACAAGTACAGAATAAATAAATGAAAGAGTTAAGCCATCCCTAGGATATCAATAATTGTACCAAACATAAATGATCTAAACATATGAATGAAAAGATTAAAATAGAAGAAATGATTTAAGAATATGACCTTATGATCCAATTCTATGCTTTATGTAAGAAACTCACTTCCACTATAATGTTACAAATATATTGGAAATAAAGTTAGGAATATATATGCATACATGCACATGGATATATATATATATGTATAATAGAAACATCTACAAAATAAGGTAGAAATCATATCAGATATAGTAAACTAAAAATAAAATTGTCAGAGATGAAGGGTGGTCATCAAACAAATTATCAGGAAGAAATAGCAATCTAAATGTACACCCAACAACAGAGCTGAAAAAGAGAAAAAACTAAAAGACTTGTTGTTATTGAAATATATAAATCCACAATTATAATTGAATAGTTCAAAATTCAGCTCTTAGCAATTAATAGAACTAGATAGAAAATCCATTATGTTCTAAAATTGAACAATATAATTATCCAACAAAATCTAATGGGCAGATATAGAAACATGTACCCAAAGAGGGCTGAATATACATACTCTTCAAATGTTTTTGGAACATTTCTCCATAAACCATATCCTAAGTCATAAAACAAAAAAATTTATGCAATGTCAAATATATTCTTCAACCAAAATAGAATCAACAAAAAAATCAGTAACAGAAAATTAAAAGGAAATTTTCTAAGCACTTAGAAATAAAAGACACATTTTCACAATAATTCATGAATCAATGAAGAAAACTTAAGAGGCATTAAAGTGCTTTGAAATATAGAAATAACACACCAAAATTAATGGGCACATATTAACAGATTTATAGCATAACTATTACAAAAAGAAATGTCTCAAAACAATAATATAATGTCTCACTTCTTAAATGTAGCAAAGGAGAAAATAAGGTTCAAAGCAAGAAAAAAAAGAAATACTAAGGACTAGAAGTCCACAAAATTGAAAAGAGAAATAACAAAGTCAGTAAAATGGAGAGCTGGTGCTTTAAAAAGATCAATAAAATTCATAAACATCAAGAAATGGTGACACAGCT
Source organism: Tokudaia tokunoshimensis (assembly GCA_036184795.1). Classification (NCBI taxonomy): domain Eukaryota; kingdom Metazoa; phylum Chordata; class Mammalia; order Rodentia; family Muridae; genus Tokudaia; species Tokudaia tokunoshimensis. Next base: position 115,280,019 of record BTHU01000023.1, read on the forward strand.
AAAAGGAAAACACAATTTACATAACAAGAATTAGATAGTTATCATTGCATGGGGGAAATCTCAGGAGACCCCACCTGTAGACAAATAACTACAAGCAACTAATCTTTGCTGGGAGACAGAAAATTAGTCTTTCCGTGGCATGAGACCCCTAATTGGCTATCCAATACCAAGTTGTCAATCCTAAAATCATATACACAAAAATAAACCCAATGGGAGAAGTTGGACAGAGGAAAGCAAAGAGAGGAAATGATGCGATTATATTTCAAACAATAGTTAAAACATACAAAATTCCCAGAAGCTTTAAAAAATGTAATCCAGGGGGCTGAAGAAATAGCTCAGGAGTTAAGAGCACTGATTGCTCTTCCAGAGGTCCTGAGTTCAATTCCCAGCAACTTCACAGTGGCTCACAACCATCTGTAATGAGATCTGTTGCCCTCTTCTGGCCATGCAGGTAGAACATTGTATACATAATAAATAAACAAATCTTTTTGAAAATGTAATCCTATGTTTCTATTGAATGGTAAATAAACCAAAAATAGTTAAACTATTTTTATTGATTGATTTTGATATTTGATAATTTCATTCACATACATAATGTATATCTCTCCTAGACCCTCTCTGATCTCCCCTCCCATCCTTTTCAACCCCAATCCCTCATATCTATACCAGTCCCCTTCCTAGAATCACGACTTTGAGCTGCTTTTGTAATATATTTTGTTGAACCAGGGCCATCTGTGTGATTATTGAACTGTAGGTATACGTTGGAGCTTTATGACATCACAAATAGGTATACAACTAAAAGCAATGATTTCCCCTTTCCCTGAATCCATTAGTAGCAAATAGTTCAGCATTGACAAGTAGAACTTCTGTGCCCCCACTCCACCTACACTCAACTGTTGACAGCACATTCTTATTAAAACCCAAAGCAGGCATCTGAAGCTGCTGTGAGTTCATGATTGCAACGGAAGAGTCTTGCCCAGAAAATGACATTTCATATCTCTTGTATCTTCCAGATTCTTTCTCTCCCTCTTCCACAATGTTTCCCAAATCTTCTAGGCCCTAGTAGAAGATGTCTTATTTAGGACTGAACACTTACCCATCACTTACTCACTTCATCTTTTACAGCCATGGACCTGTGCATTTACCACCATTATTCCACTGGAAAGAGAGGCTTCTCTGACTAACGCAGAGAATAGTGTTTGTTTATGAGTATAAGCAAATATTTAGAAGGCAGGTTGACATTTTGTTAATTTATCTAAGCAGCAGCAGTAGGTTCATACCTAAGGCCTATGATATCTCCCACCATGGATATTGAACAGGTTTACATTACTAGTCATATATTTCCTTCTGTGAGAAAAGCTCCAAATCCAATCAAAGAGGTTGATAAAAATCCACCAAAATATGTTTTTAAAGAAAATTGCAGCAAGAAGAGAAGACAGTTTACCTCATTTCAAAACTTGCTATAAGCTACAGTTATAAAGACTTTGTGGCATTAATAAATCAATGGGATAAAATAAAGAAATCACAAGTAGTCTCTCTCTCTCTCTCTCTCTCTCTCTCTCTCTCTCTCTCACACACACACACACACACACACACACATCTGATGTTTAACAAAAACAATGAAAATAATTCAACAAGAAAAAGCAACTCTACACCCACAGTCAAAATATAACCCAATATCTAAATCTCACATCTTATACAAAAAAGGAAATTCAGTATTGATCATGACTGTAAATGAACATAAAACCAGGAAACCTTTAAGAACACAAAAGAAACTATTACAACTAAGAAAGACAAAAGCACAATTCACCAAAGGAAAGCTGATATACTGGATTTCAACCAATTCAGAACTTTCTGTGAACAACCCTTCTACAAGAATGCCAAAGTGTAACTACAGAACCAGAGAAAACATTTGCAAAGGACAAGCTCTCAAAAGTCAAAGATCAGAAGCACATCCAGAATATCTCCCTGTTCATTATGTTGTTCTTCTGAAATTTTTCCTTGGTATTTTCTATACCCTACATACATTCACAAACACACACACACACACACACACACACACACATACATATTCTCCAGGGTGACTACTCAAGGATCAAGTATGGAAAGCTGGCTAATCAAAGTTGCATACAGTTTCCAATGGATTTTGTTTAGTTGACTTACCAGACTGTTCTCAAACTTGATAACCCTGTCGTAAGCCCTATACCAGCCCAACCCAAATGCTGGGAGCCAAGGCAACCTGGTTTACAGATGGGATCAGTTTTCTCCATGAAGGTGAAAAACAAGTGGGTGCTTCTGTGGTAGATGGCACAAATGTCATCTGGGTAGAAACTCTACCCCCTACCCATTGCACGTAGGCACAGAAAATGGAGTTAATTGCCCTCACCTAGGCCTTGCAAATTGGGGCCCACAAGAAAATTGCCACAGCCCACATTCGTGGGGCTATATACCAATAGAGAGGACTACTGTTCACATCAGAGGGAAAAGAAATTTAAAAAAAAAAACAAGCAGGAAATCTTGGATCTCTTGGATACGCTGATGAAACCAGCAACTGTGAGTATTATTCAGTGCCCAGGACATCAGAAGGGAAGAGACTCAGTGGCCTGGGGCAATAACCAGGCAGATCAAGTGGTTCGAGAAGTGGCTATGCAGGAGCCTATCCTGGTTATGGGCCTGTAAGAGACACCTGCTGGGAAATGGGACTGGAGTAAGGGATGGCCTCACTTAAAATATACTGAAGAAGAAAGGACTCAGATTGCTAGCAACTATTGCCTAGAGAAGGAAGTGCAGTGGTACACACAAGAAGGGAGAACTATACTCCCCAGAAAGTAAGCAAAAGACTTTCTAGGCCAAATGCACAGATGGACTCATTTGGTGGATAAAAAGCTTGTCCAAGCAGTTAAGGGTTCTAAAGTATATATAATGGACCTCATGTTTTGGGCCAGAGAGATAGTAGAACAGTGTAAGGTATGCCAGCAAGTGAATGCTTGTGTGGCCAAGAGTAAACAGGGCAAAACACCTAGGGGAGAATGGCCTGGAGTATATTGGGAGGTCGATTTTACAGAAATTAAGCCAGGAAAATATGGTAACAAATACCTTCTAGTGTTTGTGGATACTTTTCTGGATGGGTTGAGGCTTTCCCCACCAAGCAAGAAACAGCTACTGTGGTAGAGGAAATTTTCCTGAGGTTTGGAGTGCCCAAGGTAACTGGATGGGACAATGGTCCTGCTTTTGTCTCTAAGGTAAGTCAGGGATTTGCAGAGATATTGGGGACTAAATGGAAGCTCCATTGTGTGTACCATCCCAGAGTTCAGAGCAGGTAGAGAGAATGAATAGAACCCTAAAAGAGATCTTAACTAAATTATCCTTTGAGACTGGTGCTGACTGGGTGGTACTCCTTCCCCTAGCCCCATTCCATGCCCAGAACACACTCTACTATTTTAATCTGACTCCTTTTGAGATCCTGTTTGGTACCCCAACTCCCTTGGTGTCCACTGGGCTCTCCCTGGAGGTATCCCAACTCACTGATAGGAACCTCTTCTTGAGGCTCCAAGCCCTTCAGTCAATACAACATGAGATTTGGCCCAAACTGTCTGCCTTAAATGTTCCAGGGACACCAAAGACCTCTCACCACTTCCAGACTGGTGACTGGATCTACATAAGGAGGTATTGGGCACAGTCGCTGGAACCCTAGTGGAAGGGACCCTTCCTGGTGCTGCTAACCACTCCCACAGTCCTCAAGGTGGATGGTATTGTGGCCTGCATGCATGCTTCTCATGTGAAACCTGCAGAAGCCCTGCTTCCCGGGGACCCCCACTAGACAGTGCAGAAGACAGACAATCCATTCAAGCTGAAGATCACTTGACCTTGACCATGACCACCTGGTGGTACCTTTTGATTCTGATTCCTTCCCCCATCCTATGTGCCCATTCGACAAACCTGTTACAGCACTCACTGTCTCACTTCTGTTGGGGTTAGGGATAGTCTAGGCAGTCAACAGGACCTCTGATTTGTACTTACAAGGGAAAAATTATGACAGTTTGAGGGCAGCCATTGATTTAGATATATAGAGAACAGAAACTTCCATCAGTCACCTTCAAGAATCATTGATTTCATTATCAGAAGTAGTACTACAGAATAGAATTTAACTTTTCCTCCAGCAAGGAGGGCTGTGTGCTTCCATGACTGAGGAGTGTTGCTTTTATATAGACCATTCTGGGGTTGTTAAAGATTCAATGGCCAAGGTGAGAGAAGGGCTAGCCAAGCAGAAGGGAGAAAGAGAACAGAGTCAGGGCTGGTTCGAGTCTTTGTTTAACTCAGCCCCTTGGTAAAAGACCCTCATATCCACCTTGTTAGTACCCCTAATTGTTCTCTTGCTATTGTTGACCTTTGGACCCTGCATATTGAACAAGCTTATAGTCTTCATAAAAGAGAGAATAGGAGCACCATTGTTTCTCAACCTTTGGGGGGTTGAATGACTTTTTTACTGAGGTCACAAATCAAATATCCTGTTTACATTACAATTCATGACAATAGAAAGACTACAGTTAAGAAGTAGCAATGAAATAATTTTATGTAGGGAGTTTGAGAACCACTTGTCCACACTCTTTAAAAAAAACTAATTCCCTCTCTCCTAGCATTTCTCAGTTGCCAATGGCTACTTTACTAAGGATGGGACTACATGCCTTCCTCCCTTCTCCATGTTGGTATTTAGTCTGGCTTGATCTTGCATAGATCTTGCAGATGACATCACACAACAGCTGTACTTTCCATTTCTACAATAAGTGCTTTTCCATGAGAGCTCACATCCTGTAGAGGATTGGTGCTATCACATTTTTCACTCATCTACTCCACTAACTTACTTTCCTTAGGAGCAGAAATGACATTCAACATTGTATTTACGTGCTTTTAAAAGCACCCAATACACAATAGTCCAATAACTATATAAACAATGTTTTGTTTTGTTTTTTAGCAAAGACAATCTTCATTGGACTGATGCTGAAGAATCTTGCAACACAAACAGTTAAAAATACCGGAAAAACAATGAATTCATGAAATTCTTAGGTAAATGGGGAACAGGGGGAGGGAAGAGGGCTTATGGGACTTTCGGGGAGGGGGGAACCAGGAAAGGGGAAATCATTTGGAATGTAAATAAAGAATATAGAAAATAAAAAAAATAGAAAAGCCAATTGATCAATAAAAACAAACACATTATAACTTTTGACTGGAGAGTTCATAAAAGTTGGCAGTCATTCACAGATTTCAATAAATTGTTGCTTTGCTGAATAAGTAACTAAATTGGTCTCCTTCATCCTCTGAAAAACCCCTGTACAAATATCCTACCTCCATTACTGCTAATGTTCTCCTCAATCTTCTTACATTGTATTGGATGTTTTAAGAATACTTCTAGCTGATGTTCTGGCTTTTATTGGAAACTCTCAGATCCAAATATCTAACCCTCATCCACCAAGTTAAATACTGTATATATTTTCTTGAAAACTGCCGAGCTCCAATGGCCAAAAACTGTAAGTGATTATTATCTCTCCTAATATACTCACACCTTAGATTATGTGATATCTATCCAATTTTGTCTTGTTTTGTAGGCTTTGTGTACATATCTTCTATCCTTTTTCTGCCTTTATCCTTTTTCTTCAGAGCAAAGAATATATCTTTTTTTTTCTGACCTTTGGGTACTTTCCGGAATCCCAAACTTAGCAGATATTTAATGCATGTTTTAAAATGAATATTAAACAAAATCAGATTAGGGGAAGCATTTCAACTAATTATAAATGCATTTGGCATTTGATTATTATCCCCAAAGCCAACTGCTTTGTGAATTTGAAAAAAAAATGAGAGTCATCTATGGCAATAATTAGGTATTAATTATCCTGATGGTGATTCCCATTTACAAACATTAACATAGAGAGGGGGTTTTAAAATCACTGAGAGAAATATATACTTCAGTTTCCATTTCTAAAACTAAAACCACAGAAACCATTTTCATATGGCTTGTTTGGAGGGTGAAGTGATTGCTTCAGCTTCCAACTAAAACTATATTGGCAACTCAGAAGTATCTCTTCAAACTCTGAGTAGGTCCCCTGGAGCCCTTCGGAGATAAAGAGCTAAAATTTAATTTGCCATTGTGTAACACAGTCACGGAAAGCAGGAAGGAGCTCACGTTTTCATCCCCTTCATAGTAGACATTTAATTATATGATAATTACTTACAGCTTGCTGCTCAGCTTCTACTTTTATGAAATGTAAATTACACTTCACTCAAAAGTGCAAGATGAGCATTTAAAATACTTCACTAAATGGGTTTTAAAGAAATCTTTGACATTTTCCCCCAGGTCAAGCATTAGAGTGGCAATATACCTTTGAAGCACACTTTCATTTAGGTACCAGGAAGTTGGTTATTTAATGAATACCTGAAGACAGAAAAACTTCCAAGAAAAAAAAAAAAAAAGAACATAGTGAGTTCTAAACAACCTCAATGGCTTTCAATAAAGCCAAAGCCTAGCTCTCAGAATTAGTGAAATATTTTATCAACTATCCCTACAGGTAGACTCATTAACTCAATTTTACTGAAAAGGCTAGAGAAAGTTATGATAATTATAACACTAATATCATTAGGGGTCCAGAGAGAAGACTCAGTGGTTTAGAGTACTTGCTGATCTTACTGAGGACAGAAATTTGATTCCCAGTGTCCACATACTGGTTCAAAACCACCTGTATCTCCAGTTCTAGGGGATCTGATACTGTCTTCTAGCCTCCTTGAGCACCTTCATATGTGTGTACATACACACATGGCTGGAAGGTGGCAAACACACTGATACATGGACAAAAATAAATTTTTTAAAAGGTTAAATTATTTGAATGACTATACTTGGAAATAACAGTCAAGTGTTTCTTATTGTATTTCTATAGCATTGTAGTACTATTTTCTCTGATGTTAAAATTATGGACCTCTGACAAAAGTCACAAGACTGGCAAAATCATTCCTTTTCCACTACTACATTATGTAGTTTTAGCTTTCCATTATTATGAAAAGATAATGAGGTGCAATCAACTTAAAGGAAAAAGTCTATTGTGGCTCATAGTGATTCGAGTTCCTAGTTACCTGAGTTCATGACTCAGTGACTGAGGTGATGGTGAGTGTCACTGCAGAGAACCTATGGCAGAGCAAAGCTGTTCACTTTAGAGCAACCAGGAAACTGAGATGGCTCACTCCATAACAAAGCTCTCCACCAGTTCATTAGGTTTTGAATCCATCTATGGACTGATTCATTGACTAAGCAAGAACTCCCATGATCTTAGCCTCCCAAGGACTTCACATAAAAACACTGCTCTGTTGAGAACAACACATTCAACATACAAGATTGGGGCATGGGGATGTTGAAGGGCTAAACAGTAATCACTGCTTAACTAGAAAAGCTTGGCACAGGGACTCAAAGGCAAAAGTTGGCTCAAAGCATTGGGAGGCAGTCACATTAACCTTCCTACTTTGCATTCAGAGGATTTGCTGTTGTTTATTACCAGCTCAAAATGTAAGGAGTAAACGGTTTCATGCTCTAAAACAGATGTCTTTCATGGCTCGTCCAGGGTCTACAGAGGAAAACTTCAAAGAAACTAGAAAATAAATATGAACCAGGAGGGAGAGAAATAACAAATGCCAAGGTGAAAATGAGATATAGAGAAATTTACAAATATTTTTTGCTATAGTTCAATTAAGAAATAGGAAATCCAGCCCTGCTCCGCAAGATGGTAGCAGACAGTGAGCCTGAGTATGAAGTGTTTGAGATCACAGACTTCACCACAGCCTCAGAGTGAGAAAGGTTTATTTCAAAAGTTGAAGAAGTCTTGAATGACTGGAAACTGACTGGACTCTCTCTGGGAAAACCACTAGAAAAGGAATCCGGTTTCCGTCTGTGCCCAGAGCTGATCCTGTGCCACAGCGCACCATACCCAAATTCCTCCAGGAGAGAGCTGGTCTCCCAGGAGTACTGACACACAGGCTTACAGGAGGGACAAGCCACAGTAAGAGACCGCAAAACTAGCTAATACCAGAGATAAGCAGACCGAGAGGCAAGGGCAAGAATATAAACAACAGAAACTAAAGCTACTTGGCACCAGAAACCAGTTATCTCACCACAGCAAGCCCTGGACACCCCAACACACCAGAAAAGACTCTGATTTAAAAATCACATCTCATGATGATGATAATAGAGGACTTTAAGAAGGACATAAAAACTCTCTTAAAGAAATACAGGAGAACATGGGTAAACAGCTACAAGGCCTTAAAGAGGAAACACAAAAATCCCCTTAAAGAATTACAGGAAAACACAACCAAACAGGTGAAGGAATTGAACAAAACCAGGACTATGATCAGTACCTCCAAGGCCTCTCTCATGTGCTTCTACTCCCTTGCTGTTTGTATTACCTGTGTTCAGACTTGCTATAAATGGATTATAGTTTTTGTTTGGTATGTTGCTCAACATGATATCCATGAAATTTATTGATGTCAGAGTATTTTGCTTTCAGTTGCTTACAATATTCTATTGCACAATTATCTCACAATATACTATTCATTCCACTGTGTAGAAATGGTTATGTTGCCCTTAGAATGATGCTATTAAAAACCAGAGTGTTCAGTAGGGCAGGAACTGATACAAAGAGCGTAGAAGAATGCTGGTTACTATTCTGCTCTTTTTCCGTGACTCACTTGCTTCTTTCTTACAATCCAGAACCATTAGCACCAATCTAAACATTAATCAAGAAAACAAAAACAATCTTTGCTAATCTGATGGGTACATTTTGTCCCTTGTGGTTTTCTCTTTCCAGATGACCCTAGTTTGTGTCAAGTTGACAAAACAACTAATCTATGTAGAGTCTTTGGGATATAAGTCCTAGAGTAGTATAGCTAGATATTTTGATACCTTAGTAAGTCTACCATGCCACAGAGCAAACTGCATATCCATGAGTATTTGGGCAACACAAATTGAATTCAATGCATTCAAACGAGAGAGAATGTGAAGTTGGATGGGTAAGAAAGTAGCAATGGATCTGGGTGGAGTTGAGAGAGAAGATTGAAAATGATCAAAGTACATTGTCTAAATTCCGAAAGAATTAATAAAACCGTTATTAGATAAAACAAAAAAATCAGGATTTCTATACTTTAAAAAAATTAAGGCTTTAAATTTTTACTTTTTACTTTATTGAATCAAAATACACTATGAAACATTATTTTAGAACTTTGGCTCAAACTGGGAAGTAATTATTAAGTCTGATATGGTATGCACTTAATTTAATTATTCCTTTTAATTTAAACATAATATTATGCTGATGACAAATTAAGAAAAATGGATTAAAATGAAATGGCACAAAATACAAAGTTACATATAAATTTTAACTTTTAAAATACAATGTTTATTCTTCAACTTCCTAATGACTCCTTTGACCTCTTTTTGAGAAGTCATTCCCATGGTATGGTTTTTGTTTTTATGTTTCATTTCATTGTTGAACTGGACTAACCTTGAAACTGTCATTTGATTTCTCTATGCTTGTTTTCTTATCAGTTAAATAAATCTAATATGAATATAAAAAACAGAGTGTTTTGAACATTTGCACCTGCTTTGGTATACATATGTGTGAATTGTTGCTGAGAATATACATAGAAAATGATTTGTTAGAGACACTGACTACATAAATATTTGACTTAGACACTGCCAAACTTTCTACATTTTCCAGTTCACACTGCAATGGACAATGTATCAGAGTTTCACTAATTTTCTATATAACTTCAACAATTGTTCATACTGTTGGCTTCTTTTATGTAGTAGGTGTCCTAATCAGTACATATTGGTACCAGGTTGTGTTCTTAATTTTTATTTCCCTGATAACTAATTATGCTTTTGACCACTTCAATATCTTATTTGGTGAAATGGCTATCCTGGTCTTCAAATATTTTAAAATTGGACTATCTGTCATTTTTCTTATCAATACATATGAGTTCTTTCAAAGATCATATTATAAATTATATATGTAGAGTTTATTGTGATACATATATAAGTATATGAAACACATATACATACACACACAAACATAACACACACACAAAAATATATATATACATATATATATATATATATAAGTTTTTCTGACACTCCTATTTGTCTTCTTACTTTATTGTATATTAGGTAAAATTTTTCTATTTCAATAAAGTCTAAGAAATTAATGTAATGAATGAAAACAACTATCATGACAGATATGTGTTTTAAAAGATAATAAATGAATATTTTAAAAACTAATTCTTTACCAAGCCTCTTGTTATGCTAATAGTCAAATAAGTTTCATTTTCAGTCTATAAACTGTTACCACCATACTAAGAATGAAAGATCTTTGAAAATAGTCCCTAACTTGCTACTTCTCAAATATGGAAACAATACTACCTTATTTATTCAACATAGGATTACATCCTAAGCACCATATATTATATGAAAGGATATGAGTGCTAATCTTGCTTGTCAAGTTGATGACATCTGATTAAATCTAAGCAGCTGGGCACACCTGTGGGAATTTTTAGGTTGAATTATTTGAACTGGGAAGACCTCCCCAAAATCTGGACAACAACTTCAGGTGACAGCCCACATAAAAGAATATTGGAAAAGGAAGTTTTTGCTTTTTGCCCTCTCGCTCTCACTCCCACTGACAAGTTTATCTATCCTGTTGCTGGTGTTGTGCGGGGCAGTGGACCGTGAGAGGAAGCCTGGTAAGGTCAAGGAAAGGGTAGAAACCCTGAAAGGACAAGGAAGAGCTTCACCTCTTCCCAGCAGCAGGCCCCTGTGTAGCCGCAGCCTCCCATAGAGAGATTTGTAGCCATCAGTCACATAGGGGCAATGCCTCAAGCCCTTCCACATGTAGATGAGGCATCCCTAACATCTCAAACCAAGACAATAGGAAAAGAGATGAGACCTGTAGTCACTTAGGCTCATAACACAGATCTCCAGGTTAATGAGGTATGCAGAGGCCCAAAGTCAATAAGCTTCCCTTCCTAGACATTCCTCCCTGAAAAAGGTATTTACTCTCAAGCCCACCCTGAGAAGTGGGGTGTGGTTTTATGGCAATAAACTGTTTAGAACCATAGGCTGTCTCTTTTCATCAAGATCTGCTGTGGGGAGCCATGAAGAAGGCCTTCACCTACAGAGTTGCAGCCTGAGCTCCAGTAGAAAGCCTTTTTGTGTTCCCAGCCACAAGTGCCACTAAGCCTGCCTCTGCCAAGATAAGGACAATCATCTCTGCCGGGACAAGCCAAAGCTCACCCATCCCCAATTCCTCATCCCTGTCCTGGGCTAGAAACACTATTCCCAGCCAGAGGACCCTGACTCCATTCTCTGCTCTTCTGCAACTCCCAGTGCCACCTGGATGTCCAAGAGTCTGAGAACTCCATGACCCAGGCCTCGTCCCAGGCCAGGGAACCCCTGAAGCAGCTCCAGCTTCCCCACGCCTCATACTGTACTTTCCCACCAACCCCCAGAGCAGTGTCTCGGCACTTTCCTACAGTCCAGCACCTGAGTCCCACAGTCAAACTCCCTGCATTCTGCCTCCCCCAGTGACCAGAGGTTATTTAGTCACCAGAAGCTCCCAGGACCCAATGGGGATGACATTAGCTGAAATACCCAACAAAGGGGAGAGAGATCCTGTAGAAACTCTATCCAGAGGTTAGGCATGGCCCCCAGTTGAGGGAGGGGGCCACCCAGCCATCTCAAAAATATTAACCCAGAATTGCTCCTGTCTAAAGGAAATACAAGGACAAAGAGTGGAGCAGAGACTGAAGGAAAGACCATCCAGAGGCTGCCCCATCTAGGGATCCATCCCAAATGCAGCCACCAAACCTGGACGTTATTGTGGATGCCAAGAAGTTCTTGCTGACAGGAGCCTGATACAGCTGTTTCCTGAGAGGCTCTGCCAGTGCCTGACAAATACAGAGGTGGGTGCTCTTAGCCAACCATCAGACTAAACACAGGGACCCCACTGGAGGAGTTAGGGGAAGGACTGAAGGAGCTGAAGGGGTTTGCAACCCCCGTAGGAAGAACAACAATATCAACCAACCAGACAACCCAGAGCTCCCAGGGACTAAACCACCAACCAAAGAGTCCCCCCCGGGGGGGAGGAGCATAGCTCCAGCTGCATATGTAGCAGAGGATGGACTTGTTGGACATCAGTGGGAGGAGAGGCCCTTGGTCCTGTGAAGGCTAGATGCCCCAGCATAGAGGAATGCTAGAGCAGTCAGGCTGGAGTGGGGGGGGGCAGCACCCTCATAGAATCAGGGGGGATGGGAGGTTTGAAGAGGGAAAACCAGAAGGGGAATAACATTTGAAATGTAAATAAATAAAATATCTAATAATTTTTTTAAAAAGAAGAAAAACAGCATGACACTCCCGGAGGACCCGGCTATACCACTCCTGGGCATATACCCAGAGACTTTACCTGCATGCAATAAGGACACATGCTCCACTATGTTCATAGCAGCCTTATTTATAATAGCCAGAAGCTGGAAAGAACCCAGATGTCCCTCAACGGAGGAATGGATTCAGAAGATGTGGTATATCTACACAATGGAATACTACTGTGCAATTAAAAACAATGAATTCACGAAATTCCTAGGCAAATGGTCAGAACTTGAAAATATCATCCTTAGTGAGGTAACCCAATCACAAAAGAACACACATGGTATGCAGTCACTGATAAGGGGATATTGACCCAGAATCTCGGAATACCCTAGACACAATCCGCATATCAATAGATTTCTAAAAAGATGGTAGGAGAGACCCCTGGTCCTGGAAAGACTGGATGTAGGGGAACGCCAGGACAGAGTAACAAGAGGGGGTTGAATGGAGAAAAGAGGGAGGGAAGGGGGCTTATGGGACTTTCGGGGAGGGAGGAAACGGGAAAGGGGAAGTGATTTGGAATGTAAATTAAAAAAATTAAAAAAAAAAAAAAGAAGAAAAACAGAACAAAACAGCAACCTCAACAACAACAACAACCTAGAAGAAATGACATCACATTTTCAAATGTACAAGATAAAAGTTTGGAAGAATGAATTGCAAATTGTGTTAGGTTTTCTTCAAAAAAAATCACCTAAAGTCAGGCATGGCTGCATGTGCCTATATTATCATTATTCTGAAAGCTGATGTAAGAAGATGGTGAATTTGAGGCCCATCTGAGCAGCAGAATAAGATCTTGTCTCAAAAAAATCACCCTAATAAATCATTATAATTATAGTAAATGCTACATAAGACAGTTACAAGGAGCTATAGCTGTGCATAATGGGACCCTAATTAGATTGAGGGAGCTATACAATAGTTGCAAGATTGTTAAGTGTTTGCTAGATGGGAGGGAAGAACTGATAATAAGAAGGAAATTTAGAAAGAACAATCTTTACATAGAAACAGACATGCACACACACACACACACACACACACACACACACACATGCGCTCGCACTCGCACACGCACACGCATGCACACAGTCTACCTAGGACAATTTGACTGAAGAATTCAAGTACTTCAGATCACAACTGACATAATCCTGAATTCTAAAGTAAAGACAAAAGTTGGCAGAGTCAGTTTGTCTTAAAATGGGAGTAGCTTTGAAGTTTAGAGCATGAAGATAAAGAGGTACTGGAATTTCAAAACAGTATCCTCAAACCTAGCAGGGCTACTGGAGTTTTACAAATTCTTACAAGCAGACTGTGTTATCATCGTGTACCTTGGCAAACCCCAGGTCAGTGAGTACACCTCAGAGGAATCAACAAGATGACATCAGAGAAAGGCTATTTCAGCACTCTTAGCATGAGTGTACACCCCTGTTTCCATTTTTATTTTTTATTAATTACTTTATTTACATTCCAAATGTTGCTCCCCTTCCTGATCTCCCCCATGAGTTCTTCACACCATCATCACCCCCCTTTGCTTCTGAGAGGGTACTCCATCACCCTCCTACCCACTCCCACCTCACCCCGCCCCCAAGCATCCCCCTTCCCTGGGGCATCAACTTTCTACAGGATTATGAGCATCCTTTCAGATAAGGCAGTCCTCTGCTACATATGTAGCTAGCGGGGGCCGTGAACCAGCCCACGTATGCTCTTCAATTGGTGCCTTAGCCTCTAGGAGCTCCCAGGGGTCCAAGTTAGTTGATAATGTTGGTCTTCCTATGGGATTGCCATCCCCTTCATCTCCTTCAGTCCTTCCCCTAACTTTTCTATAGGGGTCCCCATCCTCAGTCCAATGGTTGACTGTGAGTATCTGCATCTGTCTCAGTCAGCTGCTGGTAGAGCCTCTCAGAGGATATCCATGCTAGACTCCTGTCTGCAAGTACTTATGGCATCAGCAATAGTGTTCAGGTTTGGTACCCATGCATAGGATGGATTCCAAGTTGGGGAGGTCTCTGGATGGCCTTTCCTTCAGTCTCTGCTCCATTTTTGTCCTTGCATTTCCTTTAGACAGAAACAGTTCTGGGTCAAAAATTTTGAAAATGGGCATGTGGTCCCATGCCTCAAGTGGGGCCATGTCTATCTACTGGAGATGGTCTCTTTAGGTTCCATCTCCCCATTGTTGGGCATTTTGGCTAAGGTCATCCACAATGGGTCTTGGAGCCTCTCACATCCCTGGTGTCTGGGACTTTCTAGAGGTTTCCCCCTGGCCCCCACCCCACATTGCTGAATATTTCTATTCATTCTCCTGGCCCTCTGAGGTTTTCTCCTGTTTCTCCCATACTGATCCCCCCTTTTCCTACCTCCTCCCCTCTCCCACCTAGGTCCCTACCTCTGCCCCCTGTGATTATTTTGTTCCACCTTCTAAGTGGGATTGAAGTATCTACACTTTGGTCTTCCTTCTTCTTGTTAAGTTTCATATGGTCTGTGAGTTGTATCATGGGTATTCTGAACTTTTTGGCTAATATCCACTTATCGGTGAGTTCATACCATGCATGTCCTTTTGGGTCTGGGTTGTCTCACTCAGGATGATATTCTCCAGTTCCATCCATTTGCCTGCCAAATTCATATCGTCCTCATTTTCAATAGCTGAGTAGTATTCCATTCTGTAAATGGACCACATTTTCTGTATCCATTCTTTGGTTGAGGGACATCTGGGTTGTGACACCCCTATATTTAATCTTGATCCAAAAATCAACAGATCTTATAACCTTGAGGAGATCATACTGAATTGGACAAAGAATGTACCAACAGTAATAACCAAGCTGAAGATTGGGAAGTTCAAGAAATTCAGTACTTGGCATAAGTCAGTGGACTTCAGTAAAGGCTGAGATTGAATTCTCCATTAAATATAAATTGGGTATATAGTTTGGGAAAAGATTTAGTCATATGTAGTGCATATAAAAATATACTTACTTCACTTCTTATTTTGTAAACTCCACGCCTATTATACAATTTAATATGGGGGAGTTGATGGAGAATGTGGAGAAAGTCTTAAAACAGTTTGAAGTGAGCTATTGTTATACTTGATAGGGTAGCAGTTAAAATGCTCAGTATTCACTGAATGAATGAATGAGTTAATGATCAATCCAGGCCTTTTCAGAAGCCCATGCCAAATCCAGAAATGTTCTCCTTTCTTCATCTCGCCAGCTCTCCCACAGGAGACAAACAGAATGTTGGGTTACCTTAATCTATTACTTCCCAGCCGTGAAAGCCTACATCCCAAATGGATGTCAAGGTTGCAGGGGCAAAAATGTGCTTCACACTTAACTGAGAAAGAAGGACTTCTTTGAATTATGTGTCATTAGTGAATCCTAATGTCATTAGGTACAAGAATCAGAATTTGCATAGAAATCATTGCAGGGAATTGTTTCTTTGCCTTGCCACTATTGATTTGCCAGCACCGTTAGCTGTTTAATGCTACTGCTTTTAATTGATTGCTCCTGGGGAGTCTCTCAATAGCAGGCTTCTTCAATTGAGACACTGGGCCATTCATTGAATGTGATTCGACAACCCCAATTGACTCTTGAGACCTCTGCCTATCTATAGCATAATCACAGAAGCCTCACACAGTTTAATATATAATGTGGCCCTTCCAAATGCAACACACTCAGGTGATGGCCCAGTTAAAAATACGAACCTGTCCAATTCTGTTCGCCTGCTAAAAATCAATGATCAAGCCATATATTTGCAACTACTTGCAAAGTTGAGTATCTGATGCTGAATTTAAACTTTGGCTTGTTTCACACTCTAAATGCATGTGAGGCCTCTAAAATTCCTGAGTTTACCCCTTCGATGTTAGGAAGTAGTTGAATGAGTCTATATAGAATCTCCTTAGGCTAAGCAAAGACATTGCAGTGTACAGTGTTTGGGAGAGCAAACTAGAAAGACTAGTGGAACTGGGTAGTGTTACAGTAAAACCACACTGGGATGAGGACAGCTCATTGAGCAACGAATTACCTTGTATTCTGATTAGAGTCTACCTCCACCTGACTCACGGAGGGTTATATTATTTTTCATATTTTCATAGATTCCAATGCCTGTTAAGGGACATGCCATTGACTTAGATTTTGTTCTTTCACTCCCTCCAAGCCCATAGAATCCTCATCTAGTTTAAGGACAAAAAACTAATTTTGGCTGGATCTATATGCTTTCAAGACTATTGTGGCTATCATGTACATGTGTAGACACAAAGTGACATATGAGAGTAAACCTCTCAGTGGTCTCCAGTGTGAATGACAGTAGATAAGCAAAAATCAAATGTCACTCAATCACAATCCCAATTCTCACACTCCCTGAAGGGATAGGGCTCAACACTGACTAAGCTATAACAGAAACATTCTTGTGCATTTGAATTGCAACTTAAATATAATCATTCTAAGTCACAGTATACTTATTTAATTATACTGAATTAGTGAACCACAACTTTTAGCCTGAAGCCAAAATTTGAGAAGTGAAGATAGCCTGTCCTCATGAGCCATGCCCAAGGGTAAGAAAACACTATAGGTGAGGAGAAAACCTTAGAGCAGAGGAGCCTGGCTTGCTTCACTCTATAAAGGAGAAAACAGCAAGTCCTGTAGAATTTTCAACACAGGCTGTATGAAAACAGTAGAGTTGGTGTGATGTGGTATCTGATGAGATAGGGCATGAAAACCTTTTATAATTCCTTGAACTCTGATGGGGTATTAGAAGAAAAGGTATTTTTAAAATATCCATAAAGAGACCTGACAGCTGAGAGAGCTTGAACTGAAGGTTGAAACCACAGCATGGACTGAGCTTGCATCTATGCATGCTCAAACCATGCATCTATGACTGAGCCCTGGGGGTGTTTCACGAGTTCTTCAAAACTTGGGCATTTGAAATTCACATTTCTTGTTCCAATTCACCATATAACCAAACTGAAAGAAAAAAAAAACACATGACCATCTCATTAAATGCTGAAAAAGTCTTTAACTAAATCCAACACCCCTTCATGTTAAAAGTCTTGAAGGGGTCCGGGATACAAGGTGCATACCTAAATACAATAAAAACAATATACAGCAAGGTAATCCCCAATGTAGAATTAAATAGAGAGAAACTTAAAGCAATTCTACTAAAATCTGGGATAAGACATTCACAATCTTCATATCTCTCCAATATAGTACTTGGAGTTCTAGGAAGAGCAATAAAACAAAAGGAAATCAAGGGAATGAAGACTGGAAAAGAAGTCAAGCTATCACAAGTCCCAGATGATATGATAGCATACATAAATGACACCAAAAAATATTACCAGAGAAATCCTACAGCTGATAAACACCATCAGCCAACTAGCTGGATACAAAATTAACTCAAAAAAATCAGTAGCCTTCCTTTATACAAATGTAAATGGGCCAAAAAGAAATTAAGGAAACAACACCCATTACCATAGCCACAAATAATATTGGTGTAACTCTAACCAAGCAAGTGAAAGATCTGTATGACGAGTTCAAGTCCTTGAAGAAAGAAACTGAAGAAGATATTCAAAGATGGAAAGATCTCCCATACTCATGGATCTTTAGGATTAACACAGTAAAAAAAATGGCTATCTTGCCAAAGCAATCTACAGATTCAATGCAATTCCCATCAAAATTCCAACACAAATCTTTAAAAACCTTGAGAGAACAATTCTCAACTTCATATGGAAAAACAAAAAACCAGGATAGCTAAAACATTACTGTACAATAAAAGAACTTCTGGAGGTATCACCATCCCTGATTTCAAGCTGTACTACAGAGAAAGAGTAATAAAAACTACATGGTATTAGTATAAAAACAGACATGTCTGTCAATTGAATTGAATAAAATATCCTGAAATAAATCCACACACATATGGATTTTTGACAAAGAAGCCAAAACCATATAATGGGAAAAAAAGTATTTTCAACAAATAGTACTAGTATAACTGTATGCCTGCATGTAGAAGAATACAAATAGACCCATATCTATCACCCAGCCCAAAACTGAAGTCTAAGTGGATCAAAGACCTCAATGTAAAACCAGATACACTAAATCTAATAGAGAAAATGGAAAGTAGCCTTGAACATCTTGGCTTAGGAGAAAACTTCTTGAATAGGTACGAAGATCAACAATTAATAAGTGAGACCTTGTGGAATTGAAAAGTTTCTATAAGGCGCAGGGAGGGAGCCCGCCAGCTTCCCTTCCGCGACCTCTGTTCCCGCGGACTGCGCTGGAGAGACCGGTACCCAGGCTCTCCCCCCGATATAACATCACTTGGGACACGGCCTGTTGGGGCTTCCGTCTGTGCCCGAGGGCGGGTTGGCGCTGTAGTCGTCTGGGCGCCAGATCGGCGGGCTATCGTGACCACAGGGTGAGCGGCGCCACGGAGACTGCCCTCCGCCATCTTTGCTCCAGTGACCAGGTAGTTGGGACCGCCAGGCTCAGAGACAGACAGGCATAATATCGCTTCGGTTTCAGGCAGCTTGGGTGTAACCTGCTCCCAGGTGCTGGGCTGATCTGCAGTAACCAGCGCGCCAGTTCCTCGGTGGGACCTTCTGCCTGCTGGAGGGACCCCGCGCAGGGAGGGAGCCCGCCAGCTTCCCTTCCGCGACCTCTGTTCCCGCGGACTGCGCTGGAGAGACCGGTACCCAGGCTCTCCCCCCAATATAACATCACTTGGGACACGGCCTGTTGGGGCTTCCTTCTGTGCCCGAGGGCGGGTTGGCGCTGTGGTCGTCTGGGTGCCAGATCGGCGGGCCATCGTGACCACAGGGTGAGCAGCGCCACGGAGAGTGCCCTCCGCCATCTTTGCTCCAGTGACCAGGTAGTTGGGACCACCAGGCTCAGAGACAGACAGGCATAATATCGCTTCGGGTTCAGGCAGCTTGTGTGTAACCTGCTCCCAGGTGCTGGGCTGATCTGCAGTGACCAGCGCGCCAGATCTGCTGTGGGACTTCTGCCTGGCAGAGGGACGCCCCCTCCCCCCCCCAGGAGAGATCACACACCCCTGCACAGGGCAGGAGCCTGCCAGCCTCCCTTTGGCGACCTCTGCTCCAGGAATCCACTAGGCTGAGCCTTTAGATGTGCAAGGCCTCCCCAATATAAGATCACTTGGGGCAAAGCACATTAGGGCTCCAAAGTCACTCAGGAGCAGGCAGGCCCCAGAAATCGGTGCCAGGGGAATCCTGGTAATCCAGGGGGGGGCAGAAATAGCTTTGCAGGCTCACAGGAGGTCCAACCAACAGCCAGTGGCAGCAGGACCAACTAACACCAGAGGTATCCAGATGGCAAAAGGCAAACGTAGGAATGTTACTAACAGTAATCAAAGTAATGTAGGACCATCCGAACCCAACTCTCCAACAGCAGCAAGTCCTGGATACCCCACCACACCCGAAAGACAAGATCTGGATTTAAAATCACTTCTCATGATGCTATTAGAGGATCACAAGAAGGACACAAATAAATCTCATAAAGAGTTACAGGAGACCATGAATCAACGGTTAGAAGCCCTTACAAAGGAAACACAAAAATCGCTTAGAGAAATGCGGGAGAACATGGATCAAAAGATGGAGGCGCACAAGGAGACAACACAAAAATCGCTTAACGAGATGAATCAACGGGTAGATGCACTCACAAAGGAATCACAAAATTTGCATAAAGAAATGCAGAAGAATATGGGTCAACAGACGGATGCCCATAAGGAGGCAACACAAAAATTGCTTAAAGAAATGAATCAACGGTTAGATGCCCTTACAAAGGAAACACGAGAACTGCTTAAAGAAATGCAGGAGACGATGGATCAACAGATGGAATCCCATGAGGAGGAAACACAAAAATCGCTCAGAGAAATGCAGGAGAACGTGGGTCATCAGGAAGAAATCCTGAAAGAGGTAATGCAAAATTACCTTAAAGAAATACAGGAAAATACAAACAAACAAGTGAAGGATCTCAGCAAATCCATCCAGGAACTAAAAAAGGAAGTAGAAACAACTAAGAAATCACAAAGGGAGACAACTTTGGAGATAGAAAACCTTGGGAAGAAATCAGGAGTCATAGATGCAAACATCAACAATAGAATACAAGAGATGGAAGAAAGAATCTCAGGTGCTGAAGATTCCATAGAAAGCATCGACTCAACAGTCAAAGAAAATGCAAAATGCAAAAAACGCGTAACCCAAAACATCCAGGAAATCCAGGACACAATGAGAAGACCAAACCTAAGGATTATAGGTATAGATGAGAGTGAAGATTTGCAACTTAAAGGGCCAGTAAACATCTTCAACAAAATTATGGAGGAAAACTTCCCTAACTTAAAGAGAGAGATGCCGATGAACATACAAGAAGCCTACAGAACTCCAAACAGACTGGACCAGAACAGAAATACCTCCCGTCACATAATAATCAAAACACCGAATGTTCTAAACAAAGAAAGAATACTAAATGCAGTAAGAGAAAAGGGCCAAGTAACATACAAAGGAAGACCTATCCGAATCACATCAGACTTCTCACCAGAGACTATGAAAGCCAGAAGATCCTGGGCAGATCTCATGCAGACACTAAGACAGCACAAATGCCAGCCTAGACTACTATACCCAGCAAAACTCTCAATCACCATAGATGGAGAGACCAAGATATTCCATGATAAAACCAAATTTTCACAATATCTTTCCACAAATCCAGCCCTGCAACGGATAATAGGTGGAAACCTCCAATACAGGGAGAGAAACAACACCCTGGAAAAAATGAGATAATAACCTTCTTGAATCAAACCCAAAAGTAGATAACCACTCAAACATAAAGATAGCGTCAAGAATGGCAGATGGCAATAATCACTATGCCTTAATCTCTCTTAATATCAATGGTCTCAATTCCCCAATTAAAAGACATAGACTAGCAGACTGGATACGTAAACAGGACCCAGCTTTTTGCTGCATGCAGGAAACGCACCTCAGTGTCAAAGACAAACACTACCTCAGAGTAAAAGGCTGGAAAACAATTTTACAAGCAAATGGCCCCAAGAAACGAGGTGGAGTAGCCATCCTAATATCGGATAAAATTGATTTTCAACCCAAAGTCATCAAAAAAGACACAGAAGGACACTACATACTGATCAAGGGAAAAATCCACCATCAAGAACTCTCAATCCTGAATATCTATGCTCCAAATGCAAGGGCACCCTCATTCGTAAAAGAAACTTTACTAAAACTCAAAGCACACATCGCACCGCACACAATAATAGTGGGTGACTTCAACACCCCGCTCTCTGAAATGGATCGTTCAGGAAAGCAGAAACTAAACAGGGACACAGTGAATCTAATTGAAGCCTTGGACCAAATGGAACTAACTGATATATATAGAACATTTCATCCTAGAGCTAAAGAATACACCTTCTTCTCAGCTCCTCATGGTACCTTCTCCAAAATTGACCATATAATTGGTCACAAATCAGACCTCAACAGATACAAGAAGATAGAAATAATCCCATGCCTCCTATCAGATCACTATGGAATAAGGGTGGTCTTCAATGGCAACAAAAACAAAAGAAAACCCACGTACACATGGAGGCTGAACAATGCTCTACTCAATGATAACTTGGTCAAGGTGGAAATAAAGAAAGAAATCAAAGACTTTTTGAAAGTTAATGAAAATGAAGGCACAACATACCCTAACTTATGGGACACAATGAAAGCAGTGCTAAGAGGAAAATTCATAGCCCTGAGTGCCGCCAAAAAGAAACGGGAGACAGCATACACTAACAGCTTAATGGCACACCTGAAAGCCCTGGAACAAAAAGAAGCAAATACACCAAAGAGGAGTAGAAGGCAGGAAATCATCAAACTCAGGGCTGAAATCAATCAAGTAGAAACAAATAAAACCATACAAAGAATCAACAAAACGAGGAGTTGGTTCTTTGAGAAAATCAACAAGATAGATAAGCCCTTAGCCAGACTAACCAGAGGGCACAGAGATAGTATCCAAATTAATAAAATCAGAAACGAAAAGGGAGAGATAACAACAGAAACTGAGGAAATTCAAAAAATCATCAGATCCTACTACAAAAACCTGTATTCAACACAACTAGAAAATCTTGAGGAAATGGACAATTTCCTTGACAGATACCAAGTACCAAAATTAAATCAGGATCAAATAGACCATCTAAACCGTCCTATAACCCCTGAAGAAATAGAAGTTGTCATTGGAAGTCTTCCAACCAAAAAAAGCACAGGTCCAGATGGTTTTAGTGCAGAATTCTATCAGACCTTCAAAGAAGACCTAACACCAATACTCTTCAAACTGTTCCACAAAATAGAAACAGAAGGAACACTACCCAACTCGTTCTATGAAGCCACAATTACACTAATACCAAAAGCACACAAAGATCCGACAAAGAAAGAGAATCTCAGGCCAATCTCTCTTATGAATATCGATGCAAAAATACTCAATAAAATTCTTGCCAACCGAATCCAAGAACACATCAAAACGATCATTCACCACGATCAAGTAGGCTTCATCCCAGGGATGCAGGGATGGTTCAATATAAGGAAATCCATCCATGTAATCCACTACATAAACAATCTCAAAGAAAAAAACCACATGGTCATCTCATTAGATGCTGAGAAAGCATTTGACAAAATTCAGCATCCTTTCATGCTAAAGGTCTTGGAAAGATCAGGAATTCAAGGCCCATATCTAAACATAGTAAAAGCAATTTACAGCAAACCAGTAGCCAGCATCAATCTAAACGGAGAGAAACTTGAAGCAATCCCACTAAAATCAGGGACTAGACAAGGCTGCCCTCTCTCTCCATATCTTTTCAATATAGTACTTGAAGTTCTAGCTAGAGCAATTAGACAAGAAAAAGAGGTCAAAGGGATACAAATTGGAAAGGAAGAAGTCAAACTATCACTATTTGCAGACGATATGATAGTATACATAAGCGACCCAAAGAACTCCACCAGAGAACTCCTACAGCTGATAAACGACTTCAGCAAAGTGGCCGGATATAAAATCAACTCAAGCAAGTCAGAAGCCTTCCTATACTCAAAGGATAAGCAGGCTGAGAAAGAAGTAAGAGAAATAATACCCTTTACGATAGCCACAAACCATATTAAGTATCTTGGCGTGACGCTAACCAAACAAGTGAAAGATCTGTATGATAAGAACTTCAAGTCTCTGAAGAAAGAAATTGAAGAAGACCTCGGAAGATGGAAAAATCTGCCATGCTCATGGATTGGCAGGATTAATATAGTAAAAATGAGCATCTTACCAAAAGTAATACACAGATTCAATGCAATCCCCATCAAAATCCCAACTCAATTCTTCATAGAGTTAGAAAGAGCAATTCAAAAATTCATCTGGAATAACAGAAAACCCAGAATAGCTAAAACTATTCTCAAGAGTAAAAGAACCTCTGGGGGAATCAGTATCCCGGACCTCAAGCTGTACTACAGAGCAATAGTGTTAAAAACTGCATGGTATTGGTACAGTAACAGACATGTAGATCAATGGAACAGAATTGAAGACCCAGAAATGAATCCACACTCCTATGGTCACTTGATCTTTGACAAAGGAGCTAAAACCATCCAGTGGAAAAAAGATAGCCTTTTCAACAAATGGTGCTGGCTCAGCTGGAGGTCAACATGCAGAAGAATGCAAATTGACCCATCCTTATCTCCTTGCACTAAGCTCAATTCTAAGTGGATCAAAGATCTCCACATAAAACCAGACACACTGAAACTAATAGAAGGGAAACTAGGGAAGAACCTTGAACATATGGGCACAGGGGAGAATTTCCTGAACAGAACTCCAATAGCTTATACTCTAAGATCAAGAATAGACAAATGGGACCTCATTAAATTACAAAGTTTTTGCAAGGCAAAAGACACCGTCAAAAAGACAAAGCGGCAACCAACTAACTGGGAAATGATCTTTACCAACCTTACATCCGACAGAGGGCTAATATCCAAGATATACAAAGAACTCAAGAAGTTAAACTCCAGAGAGGCAAGTAACCCTATTAAAAAATGGGGTACAGAGCTCCACAAAGAGTTCTCACCTGAAGAATATCTAATGGCTGAGAAGCACCTAAAGAGATGTTCATCATCCTTAGTCATTAGGGAAATGCAAATCAAAACAACCCTGAGATTCCATCTCACACCAGTCAGGATGGCTAAGATCAAAAACACAGGAGACAGCAGTTGTTGGCGAGGATGTGGAGAAAGAGGAACACTCCTCCACTGCTGGTGGAATTGCAGGCTGGTACAACCACTCTGGAAAGCAGTCTGGCGGCTCCTCAGAAAACTGGGCATGACACTTCCGGAGGATCCGGCTATACCACTCCTGGGCATATACCCAGAGACTTTACCTGCATGCAATAAGGACACATGCTCCACTATATTCATAGCAGCCTTATTTATAATAGCCAGAAGCTGGAAAGAACCCAGATGTCCCTCAACGGAGGAATGGATTCAGAAGATGTGGTATATTTACACAATGGAATACTACTCTGCAATTAAAAACAATGAATTCACGAAATTCCTAGGCAAATGGTCAGAACTTGAAAATATCATCCTTAGTGAGGTAACCCAATCACAAAAGATCACACATGGTATGAAGTCACTGATAAGGGGATATTGACCCAGAATCTCAGAATACCCTAGACACAATCAGCATATCAATAGATTTCTAAAAAGATGGAAGGAGAGACCCCTGGTCCTGGAAAGACTGGATGTAGGGGAACGCCAGGACAGAGTAATGAGAGGGGGTTGAACGGAGAAAAGAGGGAGGGAAGGGGGCTTATGGGACTTTCGGGGAGGGAGGAAACGGGAAAGGGGAAGTGATTTGGAATGTAAATTAAAAAAATAAAATAAAATTAAATTAAAAAAAAAAAAAAAAAAAAAAAAAAAGAAAAGTTTCTATAAGGCAAAGGACACTGTCAACAGCACAAAACATCAGCCTACAGAGTGGGAAGAGATCGTCACTAATCCTCCATCTCTGACAGAGAGCTAATATCCACACTTTTTAAAGAACTCAGGAAGTTAGACCCCAACAATCCAAATAACCCAATTAAAAATTGGGGTACAGAGACAGAGATTTCTCAAGAAAGGAATCTTGAATGCCCAAGAAGCACTTAAATAACTGTTCAAAGTCCCTCATCGTAAGGGAAATACATATCAAAATGACTCTGAGATTCCATCTTACACCAATCAGAATGGCTAAGATCAAAAACTCAAATGACAGTACATACTGGCAAGATGTAGAGCAAGGTGAACACTCTTCCATTGCTGATGGGAGTGCAAGTTGGTACAACCACTTTGGAAATCAACTTGGGAATAATTCTACCTCAAGACTGAGCTACACAATTCCTGGGAGTATACCCAAAGATGCCCCCCTATACCACAGGAACACTTGCTCAGTTATGTTCATAGCAGCTTTATTTATAATAGTCAGAAACTGAAAACAACCTAGATATCCCTCAACTGAAGAATGAATAAAGAAAATATGGTATATCTACACAATGGAATACTATTCAGCCATTAAAACCAAAGACATCATGAAATTTGCAGGCAAATGGGTGGAACTCGAAAATATCCTCCTGAGTGAGGTAACCTAGACCCAGAAAGACACATATGGTATGTACTCACTTATAATTGAACATTAGCCATAAAGGGGAGGATAACCATGTTACAATCCACAGACCCAAAGAAAATGGGTAATAAGGAGAGCCCAAGGAAGGATGTGTGAATCTCACTTAGAAAGGGAAACAAAATAGCCATTGGAGGTGAATAGAAAGAGGGAAATGAGTAAGAGAGAGGGTAAAGAGGGGTAGGAGGACAGGGATCAGATGTAGGGGGAAGGGGAACAGGAGAGAGTAGAGAGTGTGAATAAAAACCAGTGGGAGACATCTTTGGGACTATCTGGAGACCTGAGATGAGAGACTACAAGGAGTCTATGGGGGTGACTGTAGTTGAGATTCCTACCAGCTGGAGATTTAGAGACTAAAATGGCCACCTCCTGTAGCCAGGCAGGAGTTCCAGTGAAAGGAGGGATATATCCACCCACCCACAAAACTTTCAACACAAAATTTGTCCTGCCCACACGACGCTCAAGGGTAAATATGGAGCAGAGACTGAGAGAATGGTCAACCAGTGACTGGTCCAACATGAGACCCATCCCATGGGAGAGAGCTAACCCCTGACACTATTGATGATACTCTATTACAATTGCAGACAGGAGAGTAACAGAACTTCCTCCTGAGAGGCTTCATCCAGCAGCAAATAGAAACAGATGCAGAGATCCACAGTCAAACATCAGGTAGAGTTTGAGGAGTCTTGTGGAAGGGCGGGGGATAGAATTGAGTGAGCTGGCGGGGTCAAGAACACCACAAGAAGACCCACAGAGTCAACTAACCTGGGATCATGGGGGCTCACAGAGAATGAACCACCAACCAAAAGGCATGCAAGGGGCTGGACCTACCTTCCCCCCATTTGAAGCATGAGTGAAGTTTGGTCTTCATGTGTGTTCCCTAACAATTGGAGTGGGGACTGTCTTTGACTGTTGCCTGCCATTGGACCCCTTCCCCTACCTGGACTGCCTGTTTGGGCCTCAGTGGGAGAGAAGGTGGTTAGTCCTGATGGGATTAGATGTCCCAACCAATGGGGGGCTTGCCCCTCTCTGAGGAGAAGGGGAGAAGATAATGGGTAAGGAACTTGTAAGAGCAGGACTACGAAGAGAGGAGAGAAGTAGGTATGAGACTGGGATGTAATGTAAATTATGGAAAAAACTAAATGAAATTTGGCCTCTTCCCTAACTAATTCTACTGCCAGTTAGGATCAGGCTTTGCCTTGTGCTTTCCGTAGAAAAGCATATGCGTGTCCTGACAATGCACTTCAGTGATGAGCTGCATTTTCAGTCAACTTGCTCTTCAACTCTGGCCTTGGCAATGGAAAATTGGGAGTGTACATTTGTACTTCCTAGCTGTATGCCCCATCCCAGCCATCCCATCCTACAAAGCCAGACAAGTGAAAGAGCATATCTCAAAACTAAAGATGGATGGTTCCCAAGGAATGACAACTGAACTTCTCCCCTGCCTACACACACACACACACACACACACACACACACACAGAGGCACACATACACTCAGGTATACACTCACAAAATCACTCCTTCATATATGCACATTGACAAGAAAAAAAGACAAAAAGATGAAAGTAGTTTCAGTGATCCAATTCTCTTAATTCTCTCTCTCTCTCTCTCTCTCTCTCTCTCTCTCTCTCTCTCTCTCTCTCTTCTTTCTTCCCTCCTTCCTTTCTTTTTCTTTTTAATTACTTGTTTCCTCCACTGTACTATTTCCTAATTACATTATGTTGGCCTCAGACTATTTTCTTCTCTCTACATTTTATAGGCCATTTTGTTCTTCAACGTCTTTCTGACGCTCTATGAAAATTAACTCTTTTCCCATCTCCTACTTGGTACTTTTGCATATTAACAGGCATCACACTACCCTACCCTACCCTGACTGACATATTCTCCAAACAGCCTCAAGTTTGAGTTAGGAGCCCATGAAAAGCAAATAACTGGCTACCACATGGTGGCAGCATACTCAAATTCAAAAAAAATACTTTTTCAAATTGAGGAGGGATAGCCAGAAGTCAAAAATCTAAAGTTGGAAAATGCAAATTGTGCAAAGTTAAAGTTAGCAAATGATAACCATGTCACACCTGCTCAGCGATATCAGTTGCCCTCTGGAAGATGGAACTGATTATGTTGCTATCTATTTTAAACAGAAGAGGAGTGGAAAGGGGGTAAGTAGAGTGAGGGGGAGAGAAGTAGGAAGAGAGGAGGAAGGGGAAGAAAGGAGGAAAAGAAGAGAGAGAAGGAATAAAAGTCAATTTTATGAGTATTATGAGGTCAGGGAGTACATGCTCACTCAGAGTTAGACCCAAAAGACAGAACCCTGAGTTCTAGTCATTTAACACTAAAAGTAGAAAACGTTTTCAGTCTCCATATTTTGCTATGGAAAACTAAATTATTTAAGTCATCAAATAATCTAGACCATTGAAGAGAATAAAGAGCCTAGTGAAAATACATCTATAAACATTTATATTTCTAATATAAATACATATAATTGGATACTTAAGAAAATAAAAGCAGTATCAAATGTCAAATGATATACCATTTATGTATAGATGACTTCCCAAAGGTATAAAAGTCTATAAAATCATAGACTCATTCTGGTTGTTTAACAGATAAAGTATAATTATTAGCAACCCAAAAAACCAGACTCAGCTGGATATCTTGAGAAATGTGGGGCTCAAAATCATTTTTTAATTGACCCCTTAGTCAATGATGTCCAACTGATTAAGGAATGCCTATACCTTGCATCCTAACTGTCCAAAAAACAAACAGCTTCTTCCTCTCTCATTAGTGCTTTTCTATTTCTCAGAGACTAAATCCATAGTTGGCATTTATCATAAGAAATCCAAGGCAAGAAGCTCAATGGCAAACACTAATGGAGTGAGTTAACTCTGCTGGTCAACCACAAAATACATTTTAAGCCCTACCTATGTACCCACTCTTGTGCCAGCTGTTACTGCATAAACAACAATTACTAAAAAGATTCTTGATCTTGATTCCTAGAAAGTAGGTGGGAGACAAAATTAGCACATAAAACAGTTACACAAAAAGAATGCGTTTGGAACTACATTATTCGAAGGCTAAATGGTATGGTGTTAAAAAAAAAGAGGCGAGTAAATGTTAACTAAAGTTGTTATAGAGAGCTGTGAATGATCTGTGATTCACCCATTTGCCAATTAACAACTTAGGCTAGCATAGTTTTATGGATACAGGTGAAAATATGAGATTAGAGGTGAAAGCAAATTTATTACTCACAGTAATAACAATAACCAGAGTTTCTATGCTTTTACAATTTTGAATTCCAAAATCTTACAGAGAGCTATGAAAGGTCAGCCAAATGCCATCTGCACATGACGTGAACTGCATTGTAGAAGAAGCCTGAATTTAGGGAATGCAGGCTTATAGGATCTTCTGTATTGGGCAAGAAGCATGCTCGCCCCTTTACACAAAAAGGAGACACCATCAATAACATACAAAAGTCCTATACAAACATTATAGGAGAAAACTAGGAAAAACAAGCAGTCAATGTAAGATACTGAAAGATAAAACTTTGAATCAGGCATGGTTTTGTGGAGCCATGATTTTTTTTAACAGGGAGATAGCATTCACAACGGAAACAACTCATGCAAATTCATCTCTATTATAAATAACACCTCCTAAAATGGGTTATGTCCTAGATGACAAATAAAATACAGGCATGAGTTGTTTAACGGCAGGGATACAATCTGAGAAATTTGTCATTACGTTATTTCATTGTTGGACCAACCTCAGTGTGTGTTTACATAAACCTGAACGGTGTTTGTGAATCATTCAATCTGGCCTCTTAATACAACCAAGCAATTCCATAAGCATGAGATGTTTAAAGCTGATGCTGGATTAACATGGAAGAGTACTTTATAGCAAACATTTTCCATAAGTAAGAGTGTGCTCTAAAGTAATGATAAAATTATGGCATTTTAGATATACAAACAAGTAATGGGCATTTGTCATCATTATCAAATATTGTGAATTGTATGTATGGTTTTGTATGACTGGAAGTGCTGTGAGGTCTTGTAGAATTATCACCACAAATATGAGAGTTATATATTGTGCTTTGACATTATGATAGCTGCACTGTAATCTAATGGGACCACTGTCATATATACACAGTCTCTTCTTGACTGAAATGTTATAAGACACATTATTGCACTAAGAGGCTCACAGCTTCAGGGCCTTGGTGCAGCTTGCTCGCTTTACAGAAATGTAAACTGAGTCCTAGAGAGGATCAAATTTTTATAATTTTATCGTGGTATACAACTGGCAATCTCCGTATGTCTAATTAACCTGGTACATTATGGACCCATTTAAAAATAAACGGGCCTTTCATAGCAGGATGCAGATCGAAAATCTCATTAGAAACCAAATTATTATCGTCACCAGGTTTATACTAATGTATTAACATCATGGAGCTCATTAAATGAACTGTATGTCTGATTCACTGGAGTTATTTTCCACTGAATCAAATCAGGCTCCAATCAAAAGGGTTACCACTAAGATATACTTAATACCCAGCATTCTCAGAGACTGTACCATTTCACACACGAAAAGAAAACTACTCAACCAGAAAATAATGCTGACTAAACAAGCCACACCACAAGCATACTTACCCAGAGCTCAGTTAAAGGCAATAATCAACTAGGATGGACCAGCTGGTGACATTATCTGAGATCTCACTGTTACCTGTTTACTAACATGCTTGTAATTCACTACCTGCTGCTGGATTCATAATGGCCATAAATCTCACTGAAAGCCTTGTTTAATACCTTCAATCTTTCTCATTTTCCATAAGAGCAGAAATATGGGAATGGATAAGGGAGAAATGTAAGCACCATCAACAGTATTTAAACAGAATCCAAAGCAGAGATACAGATAGACATTCTTACATTCATAATGAATCTGTATAAGACTGGTAATCCCAGAGCAAGAAGGTTAATTGGGTTTAAACATAGTTTCTGATTGAGTTTATCGTTAAATTTCTCCTAGAAAGTCAGAAGCAAGTGATGAACAACTGGAAAAATCTACTTGTGAGTTTCTGATTATGTATGCAAATCTATACAAGCCACAGATTGAGGAAATATAATGATTTTCAAAAGTAGGAATATAAGGGAATATAAAACACAATAAGGAATGAAGTGTGTCCCTCAGCCTCCACCCACTAGATCTCTAGAGCCATAAGGTTGGGGTACAGAGCTAAACAAAGAGTTCTCACCTGAAGAATATCTAATGGCTGAGAAGCACCTAAAGAGATGTTCATCATCCTTAGTCATTAGGGAAATGCAAATCAAAACAACCCTGAGATTCCATCTCACACCAGTCAGGATGGCTAAGATCAAAAACACAGGAGACAGCAGTTGTTGGCGAGGATGTGGAGAAAGAGGAACACTCCTCCACTGCTGGTGGAATTGCAGGCTGGTACAACCACTCTGGAAAGCAGTCTGGCGGCTCCTCAGAAAACTGGGCATGACACTTCCGGAGGATCCGGCTATACCACTCCTGGGCATATACCCGGAGACCTTACCTGCATGCAATAAGGACACATGCTCCACTATATTCATAGCAGCCTTATTTATAATAGCCAGAAGCTGGAAAGAACCCAGATGTCCCTCAACGGAGGAATGGATTCAGAAGATGTGGTATATCTACACAATGGAATACTACTCTGCAATTAAAAACAATGAATTCACGAAATTCCTAGGCAAATGGTCAGAACTGGAAAATATCATCCTTAGTGAGGTAACCCAATCACAAAAGAACACACATGGTATGCAGTCACTGATAAGGGGATATTGACCCAGAATCTTGGAATACCCTAGACACAATCTGCATATCAATAGATTTCTAAGAAGATGGAAGGAGAGACCCCTGGTCCTGGAAAGACTGGATGTAGGGGAACGCGAGGACAGAGAAACGAGAGGGGGTTGAATGGAGAAAAGAGAGAGGGAAGGGGGCTTATGGGACTTTCAGGGAGGGAGGAAACGGGAAAGGGGAAATGATTTGGAATGTAAATTAAAAAAAATAAAATAAAATAAATAATAATAAAAAAAAATCACTGGCACCTGATACTAGCTTAAGAAAAAGTACCTCATTCTAATTTGTAAACTACCTTAATGGAAGACTCATTTTGAAAGCAGTAAGGGTAAAAGTTGCACTGTACCAAGTAGACCAAACCAGAAATATGTGTATTCAGAGGCAGACACCATGTGTAACATGGAACTTTGGGAACTGTAGTGTATCCAGAAAAGAGTGAGCAACATAATCAGAGGACTTGGAATCTTAGACTTTAATCACTAGTTGAAAGGCCTAAATGTGATTAACCTAAAGGCTTAGTCTGGTTTATCCCTCAGAGGATTGCTTGTTTTAGCTTTTAACCCTGGATTTATTGGGCTTTTGGCAAGTAAAAATTATATACATATGTATATATTTAAATATTATATAATATGTGTTACATTATATATGTGTGTATATTGAACTGATTACTATAATCAGGCTAATTAACACATCCACTACCTCACAATTATATTTTGTATGTCTGAAAAGAATTTGAGAACTATTCTCTAAGCATATTTCAAATATGCAATACATCAACTCACTGTCAAGCTGTGTAATAGATTTCCAGAACATATTGATTTCCTAAATATGAGTATGTAATCTTAGCCCAACATCTCCCTTTTCCCACACACCCCCATCTATTTCTATTAAGCATTCTACACATTGTTACTCTCAGTTTGACTTTATGAGATTCTACATATATGTGAGATCATGCAGTAGTTGTCTCTGTGTCTGGCTTATTGTACTTGGCATAATGTAAGAAAGATCAAAACTGAGACAATTGGCATGGTTGGATGTTTAAAAGGAAAAGGTTTCTCCTTGGATACACAAAGAATTTCTAAATAACTGAAGCTAACTAAAAATGGAAATGTCCACTGTCATACTTTGCCTTCTGTTACTGTGATAAACACTATAATCAAAAGGAACTTGAGAAAGGAAAGGATCTGTCTATTTGACTCATGCTTGCAGATCACAGTTCATCACTGAGGGAAGTCAGAACAAGAACTCAAGCCGAAACCCGGAAGCGTAACTGAAATAGAGACTAGGGGAGAAGTCTGTTTAGTGGCTTGTTTCTGGGTTTATGCTCTGCTTCTTTTCCTATGCAACCCAGGTGCCCCTACTTAGGACTGCTACCTCTCACAGTGGGCTGGGTCCTTCTTCATCAATCAGCAAACAAGGAAATACCTGATTTGGGGTGGGAGAGCCAGGAGAGGGAACAGAAATTAAGAAGCTAGGCTGCCTTTGCAGAGGATCGGTTGCTGAAGTTCAGTTCCCAGCACCCACATGGCAGTCTATATGGTGAACCTGATGCTGTCTTCTGGACTTCATGGGCACTATATTGATATTCTGCAGACATATATACAGGAAAAACACTCCAGAAGGAAAAATTCCCCCACAGACATGCCCATTGGCCACTTGATGGAGGAATTTGTTCAATTGAGGCTCCCTCTTCCCAGATATGTTAAGCTCACAACTGAAGCTAACCATGACACTCACCAAGTAATGCAGGATGAATTTTCCAGAGAGAAGTTATGGGGCTTAGCATATTCACAGGATCTGAAAGTTGGAACCTTTCACAAGTATTCTTCTTGTGCTTCTGTAGACACAAAGGCCCCCAACCATCTGGCTGTGAAGTCCCTAAACCTCTGAATTTATTAGGTTAAGAACAACAAATCTCTGAGCATAAGACAGCATACTGAAGAATAACTTTTGTTGTAAAAACTTCATATTATAAAAGCACAGGAAAGTGGAGGAAATGGTCTTCGAATACCATGTAAGCTTTCAATTAAGTCTGAATTTTGGAGTCTGTAAATTGAGGACTCCCAAAGGGTTGCAGAACAAACATGTGGACAACTTGTAATGTTACTCATTTGACTGAATTTTTCTTTTTTAATTTTAATTTTTAATTAATTTTATTTATTTACATTCCAGCCATTGTCCCCTGACTGAAGTTATTCTTGACTTTAATTCTACACACCCTAGAATCCTCTCAAAAAACACTTTCAGGCCCTCCGCCATCTTTGCTCCGGTGGGACCAGGTAGTTGGGACCGCCAGGCTCAGAGACAGACAGGCATAATATCGCTTCGGTTTCAGGCAGCTTGTGTGTAACCTGCTCCCAGGTGCTGGGCTGATCTGCAGTAACCAGCGCGCCAGTTCCGCGGTGGGACCTTCTGCCTGGTGGAGGGACCCCGCGCAGGGAGGGAGCCTGCCAGCTTTCCTTCCGCGACCTCTGTTCCCGCGGACTGCGCTGGAGAGACCGGTACCCAGGCTCTCCCCCCAATATAACATCACTTGGGACACGGCCTGTTGGGGCTTCCTTCTGTGCCCGAGGGCGGGTTGGCGCTGTGGTCGTCTGGGTGCCAGATCGGCGGGCCATCGTGACCACAGGGTGAGCAGCGCCACGGAGAGTGCCCTCCGCCATCTTTGCTCCAGTGACCAGGTAGTTGGGACCACCAGGCTCAGAGACAGACAGGCATAATATCGCTTCGGGTTCAGGCAGCTTGTGTGTAACCTGCTCCCAGGTGCTGGGCTGATCTGCAGTGACCAGCGCGCCAGATCTGCTGTGGGACTTCTGCCTGGCAGAGGGACGCCCCCTCCCCCCCCCAGGAGAGATCACACACCCCTGCACAGGGCAGGAGCCTGCCAGCCTCCCTTTGGCGACCTCTGCTCCAGGAATCCACTAGGCTGAGCCTTTAGATGTGCAAGGCCTCCCCAATATAAGATCACTTGGGGCAAAGCACATTAGGGCTCCAAAGTCACTCAGGAGCAGGCAGGCCCCAGAAATCGGTGCCAGGGGAATCCTGGTAATCCAGGGGGGGCAGAAATAGCTTTGCAGGCTCACAGGAGGTCCAACCAACAGCCAGTGGCAGCAGGACCAACTAACACCAGAGGTATCCAGATGGCAAAAGGCAAACGTAGGAATGTTACTAACAGTAATCAAAGTAATGTGGGACCATCCGAACCCAACTCTCCAACAGCAGCAAGTCCTGGATACCCCACCACACCCGAAAGACAAGATCTGGATTTAAAATCACTTCTCATGATGCTATTAGAGGATCACAAGAAGGACACAAATAAATCTCATAAAGAGTTACAGGAGACCATGAATCAACGGTTAGAAGCCCTTACAAAGGAAACACAAAAATCGCTTAGAGAAATGCGGGAGAACATGGATCAAAAGATGGAGGCGCACAAGGAGACAACACAAAAATCGCTTAACGAGATGAATCAACGGGTAGATGCACTCACAAAGGAATCACAAAATTTGCATAAAGAAATGCAGAAGAATATGGGTCAACAGACGGATGCCCATAAGGAGGCAACACAAAAATTGCTTAAAGAAATGAATCAACGGTTAGATGCCCTTACAAAGGAAACACGAGAACTGCTTAAAGAAATGCAGGAGACGATGGATCAACAGATGGAATCCCATGAGGAGGAAACACAAAAATCGCTCAGAGAAATGCAGGAGAACGTGGGTCATCAGGAAGAAATCCTGAAAGAGGTAATGCAAAAATACCTTAAAGAAATACAGGAAAATACAAACAAACAAGTGAAGGATCTCAGCAAATCCATCCAGGAACTAAAAAAGGAAGTAGAAACAACTAAGAAATCACAAAGGGAGACAACTTTGGAGATAGAAAACCTTGGGAAGAAATCAGGAGTCATAGATGCAAACATCAACAATAGAATACAAGAGATGGAAGAAAGAATCTCAGGTGCTGAAGATTCCATAGAAAGCATCGACTCAACAGTCAAAGAAAATGCAAAATGCAAAAAACGCGTAACCCAAAACATCCAGGAAATCCAGGACACAATGAGAAGACCAAACCTAAGGATTATAGGTATAGATGAGAGTGAAGATTTGCAACTTAAAGGGCCAGTAAACATCTTCAACAAAATTATGGAGGAAAACTTCCCTAACTTAAAGAGAGAGATGCCGATGAACATACAAGAAGCCTACAGAACTCCAAACAGACTGGACCAGAACAGAAATACCTCCCGTCACATAATAATCAAAACACCGAATGTTCTAAACAAAGAAAGAATACTAAATGCAGTAAGAGAAAAGGGCCAAGTAACATACAAAGGAAGACCTATCCGAATCACATCAGACTTCTCACCAGAGACTATGAAAGCCAGAAGATCCTGGGCAGATCTCATGCAGACACTAAGACAGCACAAATGCCAGCCTAGACTACTATACCCAGCAAAACTCTCAATCACCATAGATGGAGAGACCAAGATATTCCATGATAAAACCAAATTTTCACAATATCTTTCCACAAATCCAGCCCTGCAACGGATAATAGGTGGAAACCTCCAATACAGGGAGAGAAACAACACCCTGGAAAAAATGAGATAATAACCTTCTTGAATCAAACCCAAAAGTAGATAACCACTCAAACATAAAGATAGCGTCAAGAATGGCAGATGGCAATAATCACTATGCCTTAATCTCTCTTAATATCAATGGTCTCAATTCCCCAATTAAAAGACATAGACTAGCAGACTGGATACGTAAACAGGACCCAGCATTTTGCTGCATGCAGGAAACGCACCTCAGTGTCAAAGACAAACACTACCTCAGAGTAAAAGGCTGGAAAACAATTTTACAAGCAAATGGCCCCAAGAAACGAGGTGGAGTAGCCATCCTAATATCGGATAAAATTGATTTTCAACCCAAAGTCATCAAAAAAGACACAGAAGGACACTACATACTGATCAAGGGAAAAATCCACCATCAAGAACTCTCAATCCTGAATATCTATGCTCCAAATGCAAGGGCACCCTCATTCGTAAAAGAAACTTTACTAAAACTCAAAGCACACATCGCACCGCACACAATAATAGTGGGTGACTTCAACACCCCGCTCTCTGAAATGGATCGTTCAGGAAAGCAGAAACTAAACAGGGACACAGTGAATCTAATTGAAGCCTTGGACCAAATGGAACTAACTGATATATATAGAACATTTCATCCTAGAGCTAAAGAATACACCTTCTTCTCAGCTCCTCATGGTACCTTCTCCAAAATTGACCATATAATTGGTCACAAATCAGACCTCAACAGATACAAGAAGATAGAAATAATCCCATGCCTCCTATCAGATCACTATGGAATAAGGGTGGTCTTCAATGGCAACAAAAACAAAAGAAAACCCACGTACACATGGAGGCTGAACAATGCTCTACTCAATGATAACTTGGTCAAGGTGGAAATAAAGAAAGAAATCAAAGACTTTTTGAAAGTTAATGAAAATGAAGGCACAACATACCCTAACTTATGGGACACAATGAAAGCAGTGCTAAGAGGAAAATTCATAGCCCTGAGTGCCGCCAAAAAGAAACGGGAGACAGCATACACTAACAGCTTAATGGCACACCTGAAAGCCCTGGAACAAAAAGAAGCAAATACACCAAAGAGGAGTAGAAGGCAGGAAATCATCAAACTCAGGGCTGAAATCAATCAAGTAGAAACAAATAAAACCATACAAAGAATCAACAAAACGAGGAGTTGGTTCTTTGAGAAAATCAACAAGATAGATAAGCCCTTAGCCAGACTAACCAGAGGGCACAGAGATAGTATCCAAATTAATAAAATCAGAAACGAAAAGGGAGAGATAACAACAGAAACTGAGGAAATTCAAAAAATCATCAGATCCTACTACAAAAACCTGTATTCAACACAACTAGAAAATCTTGAGGAAATGGACAATTTCCTTGACAGATACCAAGTACCAAAATTAAATCAGGATCAAATAGACCATCTAAACCGTCCTATAACCCCTGAAAAAATAGAAGTTGTCATTGGAAGTCTTCCAACCAAAAAAAGCACAGGTCCAGATGGTTTTAGTGCAGAATTCTATCAGACCTTCAAAGAAGACCTAACACCAATACTCTTCAAACTGTTCCACAAAATAGAAACAGAAGGAACACTACCCAACTCGTTCTATGAAGCCACAATTACACTAATACCAAAAGCACACAAAGATCCGACAAAGAAAGAGAATCTCAGGCCAATCTCTCTTATGAATATCGATGCAAAAATACTCAATAAAATTCTTGCCAACCGAATCCAAGAACACATCAAAACGATCATTCACCACGATCAAGTAGGCTTCATCCCAGGGATGCAGGGATGGTTCAATATAAGGAAATCCATCAATGTAATCCACTACATAAACAATCTCAAAGAAAAAAACCACATGGTCATCTCATTAGATGCTGAGAAAGCATTTGACAAAATTCAGCATCCTTTCATGCTAAAGGTCTTGGAAAGATCAGGAATTCAAGGCCCATATCTAAACATAGTAAAAGCAATTTACAGCAAACCAGTAGCCAGCATCAATCTAAACGGAGAGAAACTTGAAGCAATCCCACTAAAATCAGGGACTAGACAAGGCTGCCCTCTCTCTCCATATCTTTTCAATATAGTACTTGAAGTTCTAGCTAGAGCAATTAGACAAGAAAAAGAGGTCAAAGGGATACAAATTGGAAAGGAAGAAGTCAAACTATCACTATTTGCAGACGATATGATAGTATACATAAGCGACCCAAAGAACTCCACCAGAGAACTCCTACAGCTGATAAACGACTTCAGCAAAGTGGCCGGATATAAAATCAACTCAAGCAAGTCAGAAGCCTTCCTATACTCAAAGGATAAGCAGGCTGAGAAAGAAGTAAGAGAAATAATACCCTTTACGATAGCCACAAACCATATTAAGTATCTTGGCGTGACGCTAACCAAACAAGTGAAAGATCTGTATGACAAGAACTTCAAGTCTCTGAAGAAAGAAATTGAAGAAGACCTCGGAAGATGGAAAAATCTGCCATGCTCATGGATTGGCAGGATTAATATAGTAAAAATGAGCATCTTACCAAAAGTAATACACAGATTCAATGCAATCCCCATCAAAATCCCAACTCAATTCTTCATAGAGTTAGAAAGAGCAATTCAAAAATTCATCTGGAATAACAGAAAACCCAGAATAGCTAAAACTATTCTCAAGAGTAAAAGAACCTCTGGGGGAATCAGTATCCCGGACCTCAAGCTGTACTACAGAGCAATAGTGTTAAAAACTGCATGGTATTGGTACAGTAACAGACATGTAGATCAATGGAACAGAATTGAAGACCCAGAAATGAATCCACACTCCTATGGTCACTTGATCTTTGACAAAGGAGCTAAAACCATCCAGTGGAAAAAAGATAGCCTTTTCAACAAATGGTGCTGGCTCAGCTGGAGGTCAACATGCAGAAGAATGCAAATTGACCCATCCTTATCTCCTTGCACTAAGCTCAATTCTAAGTGGATCAAAGATCTCCACATAAAACCAGACACACTGAAACTAATAGAAGGGAAACTAGGGAAGAACCTTGAACATATGGGCACAGGGGAGAATTTCCTGAACAGAACTCCAATAGCTTATACTCTAAGATCAAGAATGGACAAATGGGACCTCATTAAATTACAAAGTTTTTGCAAGGCAAAAGACACCGTCAAAAAGACAAAGCGGCAACCAACTAACTGGGAAATGATCTTTACCA
The DNA here is from genome assembly GCA_036184795.1 of Tokudaia tokunoshimensis. Classification (NCBI taxonomy): domain Eukaryota; kingdom Metazoa; phylum Chordata; class Mammalia; order Rodentia; family Muridae; genus Tokudaia; species Tokudaia tokunoshimensis. Next base: position 115,319,761 of record BTHU01000023.1, read on the forward strand.
ACCTTACATCCGACAGAGGGCTAATATCCAAGATATACAAAGAACTCAAGAAGTTAAACTCCAGAGAGGCAAGTAACCCTATTAAAAAATGGGGTACAGAGCTCCACAAAGAGTTCTCACCTGAAGAATATCTAATGGCTGAGAAGCACCTAAAGAGATGTTCATCATCCTTAGTCATTAGGGAAATGCAAATCAAAACAACCCTGAGATTCCATCTCACACCAGTCAGGATGGCTAAGATCAAAAACACAGGAGACAGCAGTTGTTGGCGAGGATGTGGAGAAAGAGGAACACTCCTCCACTGCTGGTGGAATTGCAGGCTGGTACAACCACTCTGGAAAGCAGTCTGGCGGCTCCTCAGAAAACTGGGCATGACACTTCCGGAGGATCCGGCTATACCACTCCTGGGCATATACCCAGAGACTTTACCTGCATGCAATAAGGACACATGCTCCACTATATTCATAGCAGCCTTATTTATAATAGCCAGAAGCTGGAAAGAACCCAGATGTCCCTCAACGGAGGAATGGATTCAGAAGATGTGGTATATTTACACAATGGAATACTACTCTGCAATTAAAAACAATGAATTCACGAAATTCCTAGGCAAATGGTCAGAACTTGAAAATATCATCCTTAGTGAGGTAACCCAATCACAAAAGATCACACATGGTATGAAGTCACTGATAAGGGGATATTGACCCAGAATCTCAGAATACCCTAGACACAATCAGCATATCAATAGATTTCTAAAAAGATGGAAGGAGAGACCCCTGGTCCTGGAAAGACTGGATGTAGGGGAACGCCAGGACAGAGTAATGAGAGGGGGTTGAACGGAGAAAAGAGGGAGGGAAGGGGGCTTATGGGACTTTCAGGGAGGGAGGAAACGGGAAAGGGGAAGTGATTTGGAATGTAAATTAAAAAAATAAAATTAAATTAAATTAAAAAAAAAAAAAGAAAACCTCAGCTTTATATTGATTTCACAATAAACTGGTGGCTCTTTAATATCATAAGTTAAATAAAATACATTTTACCTGTAAAAAAAAAAAAAAAAAAAAAAAAACACTTTCAGGTTTCCTTGTGCCAAGCTGATTGCCAACAGTTTTATACTTTGATACTTCTAGCATCTTCTCTAAGCTTACTGACAGCCAAGCTGGATTATTGTCCAAATTATAACATTAATTCTTTATGTTCTACAGGCAAGACTTGCTGGCACACAGAGTGTAATGTGCTTTGTAGCTGTTGATGAGCTGGGACTCTTTCCCATACCTTTCTTCTGATTGGCTGGACCATATACGATGTTATAGGCCTTCTTTCTACTTTGAAGGGCCTCACTGAAAGTTTAATAGTTCTAAACATAGTGCCTGTACCACTAGAAAACAAGACAGTAGATCTCTCTTTCTACACTTTCTTCCCATTTAGCTATGCTAAGGTACTTTGTGTTGGCTCAGAAACTATCACAGGGTGAGTAAGAGAAACTGGGATACATATATAGTTGTTCTTTGTTCTCTGAGTTCTCAAATTGTAGACCTTGAAGAAAATGGGCTTTACCCCATTTCACATACTGTATTATCAAGACTGGATGATGAAATGTTAAAGGAGGAGATTAGGTAATTTAGAAAAAAAAATCCTCTTGACAATGTCCAGTTCTCAAACTATTTTCCTGAATACTATTCTGAGTATCAAGAACATTATTTGCTTTCATTTTTATTCTCAACCATAGTTATTCAGTAATAAATAGAGATCTTAAGCAAACTAAAGGTACTAAAACCACATACCATTAAATGTATATGTGATATGTATTTTTACCTTTCATTGAAAATAGATTTTGGGAGGAGTGGAGAGATGGCTCAACAGTTAAGAGCACTGGCTGCTCTTCCCGAGGAACCAGGTTCGATTCCCAGCACCCACACGGCAGCTCACAACTGTCTGTAGCTCCAGTTTAAGGAGATCTGGCACCTTCACAGACACACATGCAGCCAAAACAGAAATGTGCATAAAATTAAAATAAATATTTTTTTTTAAAAAGACAGTAAACTTTTTCCACCTATGCTGATTATGGTTTCTCCTCCCTCTACTCCTCCTGGATCTACTTTCTACTCTCTGGATCTACTATCTACTCTCATCTGGATCCACTTGCTTTCTGTCTCTCATTAGTAAACAGTCTTCTAAGGGGTAATTATAAAATAAGACAAGCTAAAACAGAGACCGAAGAAACAGAAGGAAAGGAGACCAAGAAAAGGCACATGAAACATATAGCTGTAGAGACCCACTCATTCACACACTCAGGAATCCTATAAAATCACTCACTACACAGGAAGTCATAATGTATACACAAAGAACCTGCAGGTTAAAGAAAGAGAAAAAATTTAAAATATGTAAAAATAAAACATAATTTTAAAGTGGGGATTATCCCTACATTGGGAGACAAGGAACCTCCAAACATGCCATTGAGTTCATTTTCTGCTGGCCATCTCTTGCTGGTCATGCAGCCTACCCTGAAGAGTAGTTGTTTCCCCAGTAACACTCCTTTGGAGAAAACTAAATTTTCATTGGCAAGTGGTTATCAATTGCAGATGGCTTCTGTGTTAGTAATGGAGCCATGTGTCTACCTCTCCTTTCAGCTCTAGGACCTCATCTGGCGCAGACCCAAGCAGGCCCTGGGCATGCTGCCTCAGTCTCTGTGAGTTCACATGTGCATCAATCTTAGTTGACTTAGAGGGCCCTGTTTCCTTGGTGTCCTCCATCACCTCTGGCTCTTACACTCTTTCTGCCTACTTTCCCACAGGCTCTTAGACTCTTTCTGCTTTCTCTCCCACAGAGTTCCTGACCCCGAGGGAAGGGATTTGATGAAGTCATGCCTTTTAGAGCTCAGTGTTCCAAGGTCTATAACTCTGCATGATGTCTGGCTGCAGGTCTCTGTATTGCTTCCTATATGCTTCAGGAGGAAACTTGTGATATATGTTTTCAAATGACTTTCTCATCACATGCATTAATAATGCCATATGCATTGATATATACTATATCAATGCATAACTCAAGATGTTTTTCCAAAATATTTGAGAGAAATGCAATTCAAAATGTTCAAGTAATACAGGGACTCATAAATTTGAGCATTCGCAAGATATCCTGCCTCAGACACAGGTAAACCCAAGAGCATACTTTGCCCCTCTAAACTCTCTTCTGGGCAGTTGGCTCACTTTTTTTGACAGATTCCATGAACAAGGGAAGCTAACTATCCATATGCTCCCAATTTAGACACAAACAGAAAAATAAAAGTTTATGTTCCTCATGGCATCCAAAAATCAATGCAGACAAGGCATATGTTTGGCCCTGTTGATAACTAGTGCCTACCTTTGTACTTTGTCAGTAGATAGATACTATAAAAAGTCCATAATGGAGCATATATACATACATATGTATGTATGTATGTATATTCATAATCATATGATTAGCAGTATAGCCAGGATTGGAAGCATAATAATGAATATCTCTACCAAATAAGACATGATATCATCCCTCAAAGGACAAAAAATTTTGACAAGACAAATACCAAATTTCAACCTCCCAAATATCACTTCATTCTTTAAAAATTCTTCAAGGTATTCTCATCTATTTCAACTACACTACACAGATCTTTCAAAGTCACATTAGCTGTGTGATCAAATGGGAACATCAAGACAATTGTAACAGTTCTCAATGGCCTTGCCCTTTCAACTGCATCTTGTACTTTGTCAATGCCATAGACCTCTAAGTAATATCCAGTGTCCCACACTTCCATTTGTAACACAACTGAAGCATGCTCGGAGAAAGCAGTTGACACAACCATTCACACTCAGCTGTCTAACATCGAATGATTGAGAATTGGGTACTCCTCTCAGGGAAAATTATAATTTAGCATGCACCAAATATAGGAGGCAAAATGAATGGATAACTAAGAGATGGCTTTAAGAGTGAGACAGACATTCGTTATAGCCTTGCCTCTGATACATGCTCACTAACTGGGTGATCTTGGAAAAGTTAACACTCTGAGCTTTAGGCTACTCGTCTGTAAAATAGAGATAATAGCACATATGAAGCCAGAGATATTGCAATGTTTAATGGAATTAGTTCTGTTAAAATACCTACCCTACAACATGTCAAATAGTTGGTGTTAAATAAATATTTATCTGTCCCTATCCTGTAGGGATAATTTGTCCTTTTAATCCATAGGTGAAGGCAGTTTGTGGGAAAGCCAGAAACTATTTTGCTCTGAAATTAAGCCACAAAACTATTTTGTACCCTAAATGGTATGCATGGTATGTACTCACTGATCAGTAGATATTATCGAAAAAGTACAGATAACCCATGATACACCACACAGACTCAAAGAAGTTAAACAAGAAAGAAGGTCCAAGAAGGGGGAACAAAATAGTCACGGGAGACAGAGGGACAGAGAACCTGGGTGGGAGTGGGGAGAGGGAGTGGAGTAGGGGGACAGTATCAGGTATGGGGAGAGACAGGAGAGAGGACCAGAAGACCGGGAGAATAAATGGAAATATGCAACTGCTGCTGGTGAAGGCTGTGACTTCTCTAGGAAGTCACAGAGACTTGGGATAGGGGAGGCTCCCAGGACTCAATGGAGATGACCTTAGCTGAAATCCCCAACAGTGGGGAGATGGAACCTGAAGAGTCCACCTCCAGTAGCCCGACAGGACCCCGAATGGGGACACCAATCCACCTACACAAAACTTTTGACCCAAAATTTCTCCTGTCTAAAAGAAATGCAGGGACAACAATGGAGCACAGACAGAAGGATTGGCTGACCAATGACTGGTCCAACTTGGGATCCATCCCATGGGTAGGCACCAATCCTTGACACTATTCCTAATGCTATACTGTGCTTGCAGACAGGAGCCTAGCCTGGCTGTCCTCTGGGAGACTCTACCCAGCAGCTGGCTGAGACAGATGCAGATACCAAACATGATACTTGTAACCAAGAATGGGATAGAGGTTGGGGACCCCTGTGAAAGAGGGCAAGGATTGAAGGAACTGAAGGGGATGACAACCCCACAGGAAGACCAAAAAGATCAACTAACCTGGACCCCTGGAAGCTCCCAGAGACTGAGCCACCAACAAAAGAGCATATATGGGTTGGTCCAAGGCCACAGAACGTATGTATCAGAGGGCTTCCTTGTCTAGCCTCAATGGAAGAGGATGTGCCTAATCCTGTAGAGACTTGATACCCCAGAGTAGAAGGATACTGGGGCCAGAGTTGCCCTCTCAGAAGTGGAGGGAGGATGGGGAGAAGAACTCTGCAAGGGGGAACCAAGGGAGCAGAATGTGTGGTGTAAATAAATAAAATAATTGATTAATAAAAATTATAAGCTATTTTGTAATTAGTTGCTTTTCTCAACATTGAGACAAAATACCTGGTTTCTTTGGGTTCACAGTTTCAGAGGATCACAGTCTATAGTGGTAGGGATGGCAAAGGACAGCAACTCAGTCAGTGGTGGTGGGATCACACCACTGGTGGACCAGTAGCATAGATAGCAGACTGAAGTTAAAACTTTCAAGTGACCACCCCTAGAGGCCAACTTCTGCAAGTCAGAATGACCCTCCTAGAGGCTCCATAGCCTTCAAATAGCACTATAAACTAGAGTCCAAACATTCCAAACATGAGTCCAAGGAAACAATCTCAAATTTAAAACATAAGACCTCATATGGATTCAACCTTGGCACATTAACTGCTTACATCTAATGGCTCTTCTGACCATTTAAATGGCTTTAAAATTTTTTTCATGAGAACTTTATACATGAGCGCTGTATTTATATCACCGCACTCCTCCCTCCCACTTCAAATCTTGCCATATTTCCTCCTCCAAAATTCATCACCTGTTTTTCTTTAGTTATTATCACACACACACACACACACACACACACACACACACACACACACACACACATCCCTAGAAGAAAACTGATTCTCCTCTCTTAGTAGCCATTGACCATCTAGGAGTGGGACATTGTGAGATTTGCCCTGTCTATATTGGCATGTAAAATTATGCCATTATGCCAGTCATGTTCAGGCAACCATACTGTTGAGAAATCATGCATTAATTTTCCCTGACATCCTAGAGGACACTATCCTGCAGCAGGTATCCTGATCCACTGACTCTTGTCATCTTCCCATTCCCCTTTATACATTGTTCTCTGAGTCTTAGGTGTAGAGCTCGCATAGATGTCTCAGTTGGGGCTTAACATCCCAAAGTCTCTTATTTTTGCATTTTGATCTGTTCTAGATCTTTGCAATAATCTCCAGTTGTCTAAAAAAAAGGAATCTTGTTTGAGGTAGGGTGAAATCTACACTTATAAGTGGGCATAAAAGAAAGTATTTAGATTGTAGTTAAATATTACATGAGTTTAGGAAAATGGCTGTAGTGGGTTCTCCTTTAGGGGTTTTTACTTCTCTACCTATGGGTAGTTAAAAAAGTGCCACTATTGAAACACTGGGGACATCTTTTGGGGCCACTCATTGCTCATAGGCTCTATAGCTGTATAGGACTATTGATTGTTCTATACTCTTGGAAGCTAGCATAGTACCCTCTGGAAATATGAAGGCTAGTGGTTAGTAAGGAGGCTTCCAGGACAGTTCCAACTTGATTCCTTGAAGCCCAGTGGTATATCCAGCCATTGGGCCCTTACCTTCAAGTTCTGGAAAACAACAAAGGGCAATGACAATAGTGCATATGTATTTAGGAGACCCTTGTAAACTCCCAACCAACAACTTAAAGAGAAGTTTCCCATGCCTGGCACTGAGGTTAACTAGTACATGGCTCTTGGGGTAAGCACCATCATCCCATGTGGCATAATGCAATTAAACACACACACACATTACATATGTGTGTGTGTGTTAAGTAAGTTTATAATAGGTTTCCCTGTGACTTTTTCAGACATCCTTGGGGTTATTTATCACTCCTTCCTTCCTCTCCCCCTATATTATCCTTTCTCCCACTTCCCCAGTTAAAGTCCCCCCGTTTTACCCATTACCTTCTTCATACTATCCTATGCCTTCTACTACCCCATCTTCTAGAGTTCTTTACTGCCCCTCTCCATGATCTTTTTCAACTTCCCTGACTTATTCACTTACCTCATATTGTGTACTCAAATCTAAAAATTCCAAGCTATGAGCTACAAATAAGATAACATAGAGCATTTATCTTTCTGGATCTGGCATATCTCATTCTGTATATTTTCTACTTTCATCCATTTACCTGAAAATTTCATGATTTCATTTTTAGCAATTCTTTTTTTAAAATATTTGTTTTTATTTTATGTGTATGTGTACATCTCTGTGTGTATGCCATATGTGCATGGGTACCTAAGCAAACCAGAGAGTGTCAGATCCCCTGGAGCTGGAGTGATCAATAATTGTGAACCATTCACTGTCAGTGTCAGGATCAGAACTCAGGTCCTTCAGAAGAGTAGCAAGTTCTCTTAACCATTGGACCATCTCTCCAGACCTTTTAACTATAAGAGAGCTAATGCAGAAACTTATACCCAATTGTACTGATTTGAAAGCATAGGCTCCAAGAAAGTTAAATCACATTTCCAAGTCTCAAGTAATATTTAGCAGAACTGGAGCCAATGGGTTTTTATGTTCTAATCCAGAAGTATCTTTGGATGGACAGGATCATGTTTCTTGGCAGTCATAGGGAGAAAGGGAGTTTCTGTACAAGATCATATTTCTCAGCAGTCATAGAGACAAAGATAGTTACTGTACTTCCTCCCACACGAATGTTTTTCTTCTTTCCTTACCACTGGATTGTCAGATTATGAAGGTTAAATCCTAGCAAGGAAGAACAGGTAAAAGTCAATATAGGTTTTATATAACAGATCTAATGAAGTTCTTCTGAGAAACATAACAAATGGGAGATGTATAACTATACATCTCTGTATATCTGTATCTCTCTCTCTCTCTGATCTCAATTTAGCAAGTTTCTCTTGCTAGAGTGTATGCCTGTCTCACAAACTCCAACCTTGCAAATCAAGCTCACCATGAGGTTTTATTAAAGCAGCTATCTTACTTGGCCAAAGGTGAAAGACAACAACACTTCCTTCATGGTAATGGTGGAAGTGGGTGGCCACACAGTACACAAACTCTTAACTCCTAAGGAACTGTGCTGTCAGGCTCCTTCAATCTCAATACATTAGCATCCTCCAGGTGAACAAATCACAACAGCGGTTTCCCACCACCACCTTTGGTTAAAATGGCAAACTACATGCTGTTTTAAATATGTGTTGTAGGTTTGGGGGGGGGGTTACTTATTTAACTTTTTTATATTCTTTATGAATATCACATCATGCATCCCAATCCCACTCATTTCCCTGTCGCTTTGTATCTGCCCTCCACCCTTGCAACTTCCCCCACAAGAGAACACAAAACAAAACAAAAATAAATAAAATTATTTTAATTAAAAAATAAAACAAAATTTTATCATGGCAGCTGCAGCGTGTCATGGTATGTCACACAGTATACCCTTTTGTCCACACATCTTTATTTGCAAATGTTCATTGCAATGTGTTATTGGTCTAGTTTGAGGTCTCTGGTTTGTGCCACACTGTCAATACTAGAATCTCTCCAGACTCCTCTCAGATAGTCTGTTGTTGCCCTGTGTCATGGAGACCCTGCAGACTTGGGTCTGCAGGTCTGAACCCTCCATGAGCTACAGCAGATGGAGTAGGTATTGGAAAGATAGCACAGCTGTTCAGTACTAGGTTCACAACCAATGGAAGGGTTTGGGTTTTTTAATGAGTTAACTGAGAATATAGAAACCTTGAGAGCTACTGTAAGATATTTGCCATAAGTTTATTAGAGGTTCCATGAAAAATATCTTTTACATACACAAAATTTTACTTCAAATGAAAGGGGAACTCCTCTTTAACTTTTCTGTGTGTGTTAGTTTTCTGTCATTGTGGCAACATGCCTGATAAACAACTTACAGAAAAGAGCAGCTTATTTGGGTTCATGTTTCAGATGTTTCATCCACAGGTGGTTGAATCTGTTGATTTGGGGGCCTGGGTTGAGGCAGAACATCATGGGGGTAGCTTAAGATGAGGTACTTGTATACCTCATGCTAGTCTAGAAGCAGAGAGAGAGAGAGAGAGAGAGAGAGAGAGAGAGAGAGAGAGAGAGAGAGACCGATATCCCAGCATCCTTTTCAAAGACATATCTCTAAACTCACTTCCTTCCAACTGCCATCACCTATAAAAAGTCCTAGAACTTTCCAATAGTACTACAGGATGGCAACCAAGCCTATACACAAGAGCCTTTAGAGAATGTTTCAGAGCCAAACTACAGAAGAAATGTGTTCGTTGTTATTTTAAGTGATATACTCCCCCCAAAGTCATAGTTACTCTGTCTTAGATGTCACCCCATACAGAATTCACTCCTACAAATCACTGCTTCCAGCGCTTCTCAGCAGCATGCAGTGCCCTCAGTGGATTTGAGTCTCTGCTTCATTGTCTCTCCCATCAGAAGGTCCACCTGAGGGCTGAGACAGTTTCTGATTTATCCTTCTTTCCTCAGCTCTCAGCACACATGCAGGGCGAGCAGCTCATCCCATGGTTGGTAAATGAAGCGACATGATCATTACAAGAGAAATCTGTGTGTTTTATTGATTCCTCGACAAGTAGGGTAGAGCACCATGCCCTCCAGGAACTTGATGTCTACTTGAGCATATTTTATAGTCCCCATTATATGATGCTGGAGATCAGACCTGCATTTTAGTCATCTCTGTATCCAACCATTTACCATAATTCTTAGCATGATCAGTGCTTCTCAGACTTGCTTGTGTGATTGGTAGAAGAGAATAGGTACAAGTCTCTAAAGGAATAATGTACAACTTGTAGAGAAAATAAACTTCAATTGGATTTTTTTCTTGAAAAAACAAGGATTTGAACATGATTTTTCTTCTCCCAAGCCTACATAGAAATGTAATATCCATTATGAGTTTTAAATATGATAGTTATATTAAGAATTGTATGCAATGTATCTGACCTTATTCACATGCAATCCTCCTTACCTTTTCCCAGACTCTCCCCCACCTTCCTACTCTCTCCCAACTTCATGTCCTCTTTTTTTTTTTTAATAACCTAAGGATTCCAATTTGTGTTGCCTATATTCTCATGGGTATGAGACTGTCTACTGGAGTATGGCCAGCTTGCCAGGAGACACACCCTTAAATTAAACTGACTCTCCTTCCGCTAGAAGCCAGCACCTGTCAGTGAAGGATAGAGGAACATGGGTTCCTGCCCTTCCATATTGTAAAGCTTACTGGCTTGATCTTGTGCGGATCTTCTGCAGGCAACCACAGCTGCTGTGAGTTCCTGAGGGAAGTGGTTCTGTAGTGTCAGGAGACACTGTTTCACTTGAGTCATCCCCGATAGCTGGCTCTTTGCGTTTTCTTGCTCCTTCTTCCTCCATGGTCCTTTGCCTTGAAGGCATATGATATAGATGTCTCATTGTGACTGAACATTCCATTGACTCTTATTCTCTGCACTTCAACAAACTGGGAGATTGCAAATGTCATGCAGGTAGCCAGGTGCTTTCTGTTTGGATTAATGTCCTACTCCATAGGAAGAAATACATGCGGGAAACAATAAATCTGGCCCAAGAATCCATGGTTAGGGAGCTTATGGAGCTCAAGAGTTACTAGGAACTACTATTATAATTCTGTTAAGTGAACCTAGAATCAAATTCCCTTCTAAATTAGTATCTCTATACCCAGAGATTAGTGCAGCTCTTAGCCCTCATAAGAGAAATTTCTTTGTACAAGAGACAGTCTTTAAGTTTTTATAGGATTTAAAGAAGTAGGACTTTTAAGAGGTTTTGATTACTACTTTCATGAAAAGGTTAATTTATTCATGCTTTTAGATTTCTGAGTTGTCTGGAGTGCAGCTCTTCTATAAAAGTCTGTTTGGTTCGGTCTCTTAGAAATATTCATTGTTAAAAAAAAAAGAAATATTCATTATTTCGTAACAAAGTACTGTGTCACCTATGGATCTTGCCTCCCAGAAGGCCAGCACAAAATGTAGTCACAAAACTTTGGATAAAAAGTATGCACCAAAGTAAACCTCTATTCTTTATAATCGACTCAGTCCATTGTAGCAACTTTTTTTTTTTTTTTTGGCGTCAGACAACAGACTAAGATAAATGACTTAACATAGTCATTCTGCCCCAAATGTGAAACTTTGATTGACAAACTAGGCTATGAGAAGTGTGAAGATGTAACCGTCCTTGGGTGGAGGAGTTAGGAAAGGTGTAGGAAGGGTTGATGTTAGTCAGATTTGGAGAGCTTCTGTGGCTCAGTCTTAGGCCCTACCAAAAGTATCTGTTCTAACACTGGATCTTACTATGTCACTTTGGACCCACAGTAAGTAGACTTGGTAGATAATAAAAGAGTAGAAATCCTGGATTTTCGTCATTATTTCATTCAATTCTGTGTTTGTGTTGTGCTCCTTAAGTGCATTTGACTGTTAGTTGATGTCTTCTTTAAATGCCTTGCGTTCTTGAAGTTTAGGATTGTTCTTCTGAATTCTGTGTCCTGTGGTTCAACTAAATAATTTTCATTAGAGAACATTTCTATAGGACTAGTAGATTTGCGGAGAGACATACTGTCTTGACCTTTCATTTTGTTTTCTCAAGGAGACTGGGCATATGGGAATCTTTCATTGGCTGTGTATCTGATATAATATTTTAGGTTCTCTCAGGCTAGGCCAGCATACAGGCTGTGTGACAAGGCCTGGAGATTGAAGATGGCACCATTAAGAGAGCTTCTGGGGATACTTGGGAGTGGATCTTTTCACAGATGTGCAGCTCAGGCTAGGCCTAGAAATTAGATATAATATAGATAGACTAGGGAGTGAGGGAGTGGGGATTATCAAAATGGACCTGTGAACAGGATATGCAACCACAGCTGAGTCTGGAGACTGAAGAAGGTAAAGGCAGGTGCTGTTGATGGGTCTTCAGGGAAGAGAGAACTCTCATTCATTTTTGGTGAGTTGGCAAACTGCTACAGCACTTCTAAAAAACAGTTTGGAAAATCCCTAAAACACTAAAAATAAATCTACTCTGATGGTCTGTATATGCCTAGCCAAGGGAGTAGCATTATTTGAAGGTGTGGCCCTGTTGGAGTAGACGTGGCCTTGTTGGAGGAAGTGTATTACTGTGGCTGTGGGATTTAAGACCCTCATCCTAGCTGCCTGGAAGCCAGTGTTCTGCTATCAGCGTTCAGATGAAAATGTAGAACTCTCAGCTCCTCTTGCGCCATACCTGCCTGGATGCTGCCATGTTCTTGCCTTGATAATGGACTGAACCTCTGAACTTGTAAGCCAGCCCCAATTAAATGTTGTCCTTATAAGAGTTCTCTTAGTCATAGTATCTTTTCACAGTAGTAAAACCCTAAATAAGACACCTACCATATGACCCAGCTTTACCACCCCTTGGCATATTCCAAAAGAATGACATCCTAACTTCACAGGCATTTGCCCAGTTATGTTAATTGCTGCTCTATTTACAACCACAGTGGCTGTCAACCAATGAATGGATAATGAAATTGTGATACCTAGAGATAATGAAATACTATTCAGCTAAAAATAACTAGAAAAGATCATATCGAGTAAGATAACCCTCCCCAAGACTCAGAAAGACAAATATCACATGCTATCTCTCATTTGTGGTTCTTAGCTCTGAATCTATAAATGTGAGTATATAACATGGAGTAATCACAGGAAAGGGAAAAATAAAAAGGTTCCAAGAAGTTGCAGAAGGAGCTCTAGGGTGGGGAATGAAAGGTGTTATGAAAATATTGGAAAATAGTGTGGAGGTTTTAACCGGGGAGAGAAGAGAGAGAGTAGGAAGGAGGGATAAATAAAAATAAGGATGCTTGAAAAAGACACAAGGAGTCATTATTTTATATTTACCTAAATTATATATAATACATTTAACTGTATGAGCACATGCATGTACACACACACACAGAGAGAGAGAGAGAGAGAGAGAGAGAGAGAGTGTTTAAAGAAGTCAGTCATGCCACTTGGAATGACAGTGCTCCTTCTACAAACATGGACTAACACAAATCCCAACTACTGTTCATGAGAAACCTCTCAAGTTGTTGGTTGGGGAGTGTTCATGAAGGATATCCCCAAAATAATATTGACTATTGCTGTTACCCTTGCTTGTGTCCCAGAAATAGAAGGTAATACCCTATTGTTGAAGACATGAAGTCCTTTAGACACAGGACATAACTTAATTGAACACAAACTAATCTGGAAGGCTCATTCTTGAGGAGTGGCTCTCCACAGTATCAAAAGGTACTATTCAAGCTTCCATGAGAGAGAGGAATATTCTGTAGTCCTACCCAACTGTGATGCCTATTAACTACAACAATAATTGGCCTGGGAACATGTTGACAATGGTGCGAGAGTGGCACCATTTCATCTTGGGAGTATCCAACAGCTGTCTAAATGGGGGTAAGACCCACTTACCAGGAGGGAAACCATGCCTGGTACTAACTGGGAACCTAAACAGCTACTCATGGATGGAGAAGTCATAAACATGAAAAGAGAACCTAGTACTGCCACTTTCTTAAACAAGTATAATTTCCTAACTGTGCCCTACATATTTATCTGTATACCTAGAGAAAGAGTTGCTCTCACCTCAAATAAACTTTTCTTTGCAACAGAAAGAGACCGTTATAGAAAAATCACAACCAGTCAAAATACAGCGAACAAATCCTCGAAAAGTGCCCAGTCCTAATTGATGCATCTACTGCACAATGTCTGCACCAAAGGCTCAGGGAACGACATGGAAGAAGGACAGAAAGATTGTAAGGGGCAAAGGTCCAAGATGTCAGCTGTGAGACTTTGTGTCTTAGAAATAACAAAAAAGTTTCGCCTACATCTCAAAACTACGGCTGCCCAAAGATTACCTGAACAATTTCAACAACAGTTGACAACTCAGCTTAGATGAAGAACTACAATTGACAACTACTAAGAGGCAAGAATTAGTCAACCTCAGGGATGAGCCTACTAAGTGGTTATCTAACATGAAATGGCCATCCCTAGAAACCCATGCATATGCAGGCAACATCGAACAACTGATTCAGCAGGTTGTGTTTATATATTTATACACTGGTTTTAAATAAGGAGTATGATTTTGGGAGGGAGTGGAAGATACATGGGAGGGGTAGGAGGGAAGAAATGAAAGCAAAAAGTAATGTGATTATATTTGAATTGAATAGAAGACTAGGAAGAATCATTTGAAAGCAGTGGTGAGCAGAAAAGTTAAATCAAGACACCTGTTGAGATTAATTGATAGACGATTGTGACTTAAGCCAATTATCGAAAAGTATCACATTTTCCTTTCATTTGTGACATCAAGGAATGAAAGAAAAGAACATGAAAGAACTAAAGGGAGACTAATAAGAGATTTGGAGTGCTCCCGGAGGATCCGGCTATACCACTCCTGGGCATATACCCAGAGGCTTTACCTGCATGCAATAAGGACACATGCTCCACTATGTTCATAGCAGCCTTATTTATAATAGCCAGAAGCTGGAAAGAACCCAGATGTCCCTCAACGGAGGAATGGATTCAGAAGATGTGGTATATTTACACAATGGAATACTACTCTGCAATTAAAAACAATGAATTCACGAAATTCCTAGGCAAATGGTCAGAACTGGAAAATATCATCCTTAGTGAGGTAACCCAATCACAAAAGAACACACATGGTATGCAGTCACTGATAAGGGGATATTAACCCAGAATCTCGGAATACCCTAGACACATTTTGCATATCAATAGATTTCTAAGACAATGGAAGGAGAGACCCCTGGTCCTGGAAAGACTGGATGTAGGGGAATGCCAGGACAGAGAAGCGAGAGGGGGTTGAATGGGGAAAAGAGGGAGGGAAGGGGGCTTATGGGACTTTCGGTGAGGGAGGAAACGGGAAAGGGGAAATGATTTTGAATGTAAATAAAAAAAACTTAGAAAATAAAAAAAGAAAGAAAGAAAAGAGATTTGGAGTGAAAGGGGAATTGGGGAGAGATAAGATATCGAAGAACATCTTATTCATATATGGAGTGCTACAATGAAAAACATTTCTTTTTACAATTAATATATGCTAATAGTAAGCATATTTTAATATAAAATAAAACAATAAAATAAAATGCATTGTGCTTCAGTAGGTCTGGAGTAGAAAGATTCTGCATCTAACAGAATGTGTCTTTTTTTTTTTATTTTTTGGCTGATATAGCACTCTTTCCACCAAGGTTTATCTCCTGGGTTCCCTCAAATTTGACAGTCTTTATGCAAGGACATGAGATTTCAGAGAAAAGACACAATATGAATTTAAGGTGATTGCTTTTATTAATTCGTGCTGTCATTACACTAAAGTACTTTCATTTAAGCATTATGCACTACAAGTAATCCTGATTTCTAAGACAAAAGAAATATGCATATGAACCAAGAAGAAAAGTCAAACTATAAACAAGAATACACTGGGTGTGGGGGCCTGGAAAGAGAGCTCAATGCAAGCACATGCACTCATGTGCAAAAGAAACTCTCTCTCTCTCTCTCTCTCTCTCTCTCTCTCTCTCTCTCTCTCTCTCTCGCTCTCTCATATGCATAGTTTTTAGAGGAATGATTTTGGCAAAAACAATCTCATTAGATTACTAATGATCATGACTTAGGCTAGTAATACTGATCTAATATAAGTATAATATTTAAAGTAACAAAATATATTTTATCTACCATTTGCATGTATTAGAACCACAGACAGCAATCACTCAGTAAAGGAGCAGTGAGCTTTCTTTCCAGTTCTCTTCTCTTTTTATTATAAAGAAATGTCATTTCCCAAGAGGGTCCATATTTCCTACAGATCCTTAGATGTTTCTAATGTACAGTGTGGTCATTGTGGAGAGCCTCCACAGAAAGAAACTGAGGCCAAGAAAAAAATCACATTTTCCCCATATCTCTTAGTAATCAGAGGCTGAACTTCCCAACTCATAATTCAATGCAGTGCTATTATGTACCTCTGCCTGACTACAAGATTTTACAAAAAGGGGATTCATAATATAATATCTAGAATAAAAAAATTAGTGATAAATTAATGAAGAATAGGTAAGGGAATGTCAACTAAGCAAGGATCACCATGAAGTAATGGTGATTAGAGCAAGCTGGTATATGGGGTTCCTGACACTATTTCCTCTATTTTGCTATATATTAAAAATTATCATTAATAAAATTTCCTTTTAAGATTTAAGATTTTTAATTTATGTTTATATGAGTATTTTTCATAAATGCATATATGTGCCATGGAACTCAGAAGAAGAGATTGGATCCCCTAGAACTGGAGTTACAAATGACTATTGGGCTCTACTCCTCAGTTACCTGGCAGTAGCCAGGTGTGCCTGACTTGCTACAAAAGGGGCTGCTTGCCCCCTCTACTCTCTCTTGCCTTCTTGCTCTCGCTCTGTCCTCTTGTGCCCTGCTCCTCCTCTCTCCCCATTCCCCTCCCCCCTCTGTCCCCACGTGCTCATGACCAGCCTCTACTCCTCTATTCTCTCTCTCTCCCCCTCTCTCCCTTTCTCTGTCTCTACTACCATCTTAACTCCCTTCCCTGTGCCCTGAATAAACTCTATTCTATACTGTTGTATGGGCCCATAAGAGGCACCCTCCTCCCCCACACCTGACTGCACATTCACCAAACATATTCCTTCTCTCTTTATTTTTATAAAACACAGCAGCTATGAGCCACCATGTGTTATTGGGAACTGAATTTTGGTCCTCTGTGAAAGCATCAAGTGCTTTTAACAGGTAAGTCACCTATGCAGGCCCCAACACTGCTTCTAATGCCAAAAAAGCAAAAGGGGAATCCTATACTTCTGCCTACCTCTGTATAAGTGCATCAAATACAATTATCTTTCGAGAGTTTGAAAAGAACTTCCCTTCTTCATAACTCTAGCTGTAAACATGACAATAGTCTGTCACCTTTGGCCACTCTCTGTAACTGTAATCAGTGCCAACTTCTAGGGTACAATGTTCCCTAAAATAATAAATGAATAACAAGAAAAGCAAAATAAAAAGTTATCACAATACATTCCTAAACATGTTACTAACAAATAGATAGGTGCTCACTTCCAATCAGTCATAAGTTTTGGAAGGTCAAACGCATGAAACAGACAACTTGGTGAGATGAAAAATATTCAAGACCAATATTATATATGAAAATATTACAAATAATACAAGGTTGTTGGGGACTTTTTTCTATAAATGTCACTTAGGTCAATATAAGTAACATGCTCTTTTTTCTCTCATTGCTGTTTTTCACAGTGGAGGGTTGATATGTCCAAATATTATTACTGTTGGAGTATCTATTTCTAAATCTAATTGTGTCAGTGTTTGCTTAATGTTCAGATGCTTATTTTTTCTTTTTTTTTTATTTTCTAAGTTTTTTTTTATTTACATTCCAAATCATTTCTCCTTTCCCGTTTCCTCCCTCCCCGAAAGTCCCATAAGCCCCCTTCCCTCCCTCTTTTCTCCATTCAACCCCCTCTCGTTTCTCTGTCCTGGCGTTCCCCTACATCCTGCTTCTTTTTTCATATTTATAATTTTTATCTTTAGAAATATACAATTCCATATATATTGGATTTCAGCCATTCTCCCTACTCGTCTGTGTCCCAACTCCATAGCTTGGATCCTTTGTCAGCACAGGAAAGAACAGAGGGGAACTCAATGGGCCCATCCCCCATTCCGCACAACTATTGGCTACTGGCAGATCAGAGGAAAGAGGCAGTCATTGATTTCACATGTATACTCACATTTGAGCCTTCCGGACTCCAGTGGAAAGTCAGATGCTTCTTGACTTGTAGTCTCATTGCATGCAGATGAACCCATTCTGTTTGTTGTTAAATATGTTTGGTTTTGGTTAATTTGTTTTATTTTACCAAAATTTATTTATTTTAAGTGTTTGTTTTTTTCCTAATGAGAGAGTATAGAGATGGGTGGTGGGATGTGGACATATGGGAAGCACCTGGGAGGAGTTGAGGGTAAGAAACCAGGGTAAGAATATATTGTATGAAAAAAATCTGTTTCCAATTAAAATAATAGAAAATATCCTAAGTAGAAAATATGTTTAATACATCAAACACATTTATTTGGCTACATGAACTTTTCTCCTGGGGGTCTCCTAAATATTCATTTCTGAATGGCTTTGACAAATACTAATCTCAGTTATGCTGAGTTGCAATTTTCCATTAATTTTAATCGCAGATCCTTAAAAAGTGGGGTCAATAGGGGGAGAGATTTGCAATTTTCCATTAATTTTAATCGCAGATCCTTAAAAAGTGGGGTCAATAGGGGGAGAGATTTGTAAGGGTGGGACTGGGGACAGAGGGGGGAGGGGTGTGATTGGGATGTAAAGTAAATAATAAAAAAAAAAGATACCCAAAGGAATCGCCTGTTTCACAAGTTTCTCTGTCTTACAAACATGAACCTCCTGACCTCCACTCTGAGGTAGCACTCAAGTTTTCTAAGGTGGTCAGGATCAGTCACTTCCACCAGCATCACAGGTCCCTTTTCTACCTTTAGATTCAGAGGAATGAAGTTTTCAAAGTATCTGGCCAGCAGTCTTAACGTCAGTAACTTGATCATTGTTTCTTCAGATGAACAAGTTCCTGTATTCACAACTAAGGCTTTTGAGCATGAAGTCACAGGAAATAAGAAAGACAATTTTGTCTAGTAGATCACAGGTGATAATTGTGGATGCTGCTGCTCTCGCTTCTAGCCCCTTGATTCCTGGATGAGTAAATCTTAGATATGGGAGATGCTGCACTGTGGATGCTGACACAGAGTACACACAGCCTTCTAGAGCACACATCCCTGGATATGCACATTATTGCTACCTACCTGTCAGTGTAACTGAGGCTTCAAAAGGCCATACAATTTTTATCAAGCTTGGATTATGATATGTAGCAGAGCATTCGCCTGTTGTGGGTCCAGGTAAAAATTGGCACATGTTTAGGTCACTTGGCTAATGGTTAGGATAATCCACTCAAAACAGGACAGAGAAACAGGAGGGGGTTGAATGGGGAACAGGGGGAAGGAAGAGGGCTTATGGGACTTTCAGGGAGGGGGGGGAACCGGGAAAGGGGGAATCATTGGGAATGTAAATAAAAAATATAGAAAAAAAACTAAATGCATTGCCTTTAAAATTCAAAACCTTTCTTTTCGTTGCAGAACTACTAAGATGTAATCATTTATTCTTCAACTTAGAAGGGAATATCTCTATCCCACATCACCAGATCTCTAGAAATTCCATTGATATATGAGGACACTGATTTCTTGTCAGATTTACTTGTCATCCTCTTGCACAAAAATAATATTGCTTTTTTTTTATTAGGTTTATACAGAAAGCCTACCAACTTGTGATTTTCATTGTGGCCTTTTCAATTATGTATCCATCCCACTCCCCACTCCTGCCCAGTTGAGCTCCTCTTGTAGGTAGGTACCATTCCTCCCTCCCAGCGGCCTCCTCACGTCTGCTTTCATGCCCTATGTATGCCATTACAGTTTCTTTCTTCCTTTCCTTCATCTTCTCCTTCCTGTAAAGTTTTGTCTCCTTTTTTGATGTTTACCTTTGTAATAACATAACCCACACCTCACCATAAACATACACACATACATAACACATAAAAACTAAAGTCTTAATTCTGTATATGAGAGAATACATGTGATATTTGTCTCTGAGTCTGGCTAATTTTGCTTAATGTAATGACTTCCAATTGCACCCATTTCCTTGCAACTGTTGTACTCCCATTTTTATTTATGGCTGAATAAAGTTCCATTGTGTACACATGCTGCAGGTTTTCATCCATCCATATGTTATTAAATATCTAGACTGGCTCCATTCCCTAGCTATTGTGACTAGAGCACCTGTAAAGATGTATAGGTAAATATCTCTGTCCTTAGACTTGAGTCTTTGGGCATGGACTGAAGAACGGCATAGCTGTGTCTTTGGTAGCTTTATTTTTAGTCTTCTGAGAAACCTCCATACTCCCTTCCACAATGGCTGCACCAGTTAACGTTACTCATTAGCAGTGAGTAAAAGATACCCTTAACCCATATCTTCAACAGCACTTGTCATTTATTTCTTTGATGATAGCCATTCTGACTGGGATGAATTTTAATTATAAAAAAAATGTTCAATATTATGAAAATTACATTGCTTTTAGTTTACTACTTTTTCATGTGTAGACAGTTCTGGTGGCTTGTATTAGGCCTCTCTTATCATCATAGCTCTCTCACACAGGCAGTGAACCAATGACCTACCATGGATTCTGACAAGGGCTGAGTATGTCTGTTCCAATTTTGTATTCTGAAACTGGTATATTACCACAAACTGGGTTCAAGGAAACATTAACTGTCATATTTTCCTGACCTAAAATTCCATTTATCATCTTAGAGTCACAAACATCTACTCACTTGCTAGTACACAATAATATTTTTGTCTCCGAAAACTAGTGTCCATTCAAAACCCATGTTCAGTATATCCTTAAAGTTTTGCTGATTTACTTTTCCCAGGATAAAGTTACCCTGATAAAACTCATGTAGGTTTTGTTGTGGAAGAGTGGGAACAAGATTAATGGTATAACTTTTGAGTGGTATAAAAAAATGTTTCTCAAAGGGACTCCATTTTATTTGAAAATTTCTGGGTCTATAAACTGTCTCAAGTCTGGGACTTGATTAAGGAACCAACCATCACTCTATGTTCATGACCAGAATTAGACTTTAGTTCAGATGTCCTTAAATTTTGAAGCTTATATCTCAAGAATTTAGTAGTTATCCTACCTCTTTCATATCTTTGAAATCCATGATTAGTTGAAACAGTAAGTATGGGTGAGTGTAGAGAGCCATTTTGCCTGATTCTGGGAAGTCTGCCTGTCAGACAAAGTCAGGCCAAGGTCTACTGGCAGATATCCTGGACTGCTGGTGCATGGATAAGAGGAGATACACTTGAAGCTCAAGGCGAAGGACTGAATATTCTGATAATCTCGGAGGAAGGAACAGGGAGGAACAGGGAAGCTTCTGGATGGGAATGGGATATCCAATGTACATCAGCCGTTGTCTCTGCTAGTTTGTGACTTTGTTTCCCATGATACCATAAAGTATGTAACGCCTATAAGAGAATACACTCAGGCTGCTGCAGCACTGACTGGCCAGCCCTCCCGATTTCTAACCTTTGTCTCTGAGTCCTCTTTTTCCATCTTATAATCAACCTCACTCCCGCCTCAGAAGACTGGTCTGCTTTACATCTGTGGGACCAGTGCAAGTTAGTCAGAATACTGTAATCCATTACTGAGGTAACTCACTCCAACACTCCTTTTGTCTTTGATGCTGGAGTGCTGCTACTTGGGCCCTGCCACCCTAAGACCTGATTACTCTTTTTGCTTTGAGATTCTCCATTCAATTGTAGCAGTTCTCAGTGTAAGACGTAGCCTTCAAATTACAGAGTTCTTGTAGGATGTCAAAATTCTCACAAATTTATTTCTTACAGTATTAATGAAAGGTACGTCTCCTAGACCCTCCCAGTGTAGCTGAGTTGACATTAAGTAACCAATTCATTGTGACATTCTAATGTTCTTAAATTCTTAAATCTGTCTCTGTACCATGGCAGGTTTGTAATTTCCAACTCACCAGTTGCAGCCTATCTTTAAACCCAAATTTCAACCATATAGCCTAACTGCCGTTTTGGTTTTTGTTTGTTTGTTTGTTTTTGTTTTTTTTATTTTCTAAGTTTTTTTATTTACATTCAAAATCATTTCCCCTTTCCCTTTCCTCCCTCCCCGAAAGTCTCATAAGCCCCCTTCCCTCCCTCTTTTCCCCATTCAACCCCCTCTCGCTTCTCTGTCCTGGCATTCCCCTACATCCAGTCTTTCCAGGACCAGGGGTCTCTCCTTCCATCTTCTTGGAAATCTATTGATATGCGAATTGTGTCTAGGGTATTCCGAGATTCTGGGTTAATATCTCCTTATCAGTGACTGCATACCATGTGTGTTCTTTTGTGATTGGGTTACCTCACTAAGGATGATATTTTCCAGTTCTGACCATTTGCCTAGGAATTTCGTGAATTCATTGTTTTTAATTGCAGAGTAGTATTCCATTGTGTAAACGTTATGGGCTACATTTTTAACAGAATGATTTTCTACTTAGGGAATCCATGTTAATAGATTCTGCCTGATCCACATTTATGCTCCTCCCAACATTGTCTTATATTCTTAGTATTCATTCCCATATTTTCTCTCACAGAAGATTCTTGTGAAAATGAGACACCTCAAGTGAATATTTTTTAATTTTGCATACCTTTTCATGGATCATATTTTGAACTTTATATTTATATGTCATTTAAGACTTAATAGTTATATGTTCGCAAACAAAGAGGGGTTGTAGTAGGTGATAAGAATCAATATTGGTTTTTGTTTTGTTTTGTTTTGTTTTTAGCAACTGCCCCAGAGGTCACCATAATTTCCTCAGGCAATTCCATGGTAACCCCCTTATAGAAGGAAAGCAAAGCTAACATGACCAGCGGTGAGTTGGTTACTCTCTACGTCTGGTGAGAAGACTACTTCCAATAGCAAAGATGACTCATTAGAATTTATGGGCTCAGTATTCCTATCTTCAACAGAGATGTATCATTCATCTACAGTCCAACCAACAGGATCTCATTCTTGTTCAACAATGCCCTCATTTTAATGTGGCATACCCTGAATGCCTGAAATTTCAACATGTGTGGAAAGACAATCAGACACAGTGATTATCAGCAGTCTTAGTCTTGAAGATATAGTAACAAAAGGTCTCCCTTAGGGCACACATAAAGCCTTCAGGTCATTTTCATGACACTTTATTTGAAGACTCAAGTCCTTGAGCTCATTCATGCTTTTCCTTCTGCACTTTGTCCAATGACATTGGGAGTAAAATGTCAATTTTATTTTACTCATTAGTTTAAAAAAAATCCTGCTGTATCACATAAATATTTACCCAAACCCTTCATTTCTATAAGTGGTAAATGTTTGATTAAGAGTATCCAATGGGGTGAGAGACTCTTAGGACTCAATGGAAGTGGCCGTATATGAAATGCCCAGCAGTGGGGAGAGGGAACTTGTAGAGTCCACCTCCAGTAGATAGACAGGGCATCAAATGAGAAGGGATGGGATTACTGAACCACAGTCAAAATTTTGAACCCAGAATTGTTCCTGTCTAAAAGTACTGCAGGGACAAAAATGGAGAAGAGACTGAGGGAAAATCAGTCCACTGACCAACCTAACTAGGGATCCACCTAATGGGGAGACACCAAGGTCTGAAACTATTACTGATGCTATGATGTGCTTACAGATAGGAGCCTAGCATGGCTGTCCTCTAAGAGGCCCAAACAGCAGTTAACTGAGACAGATGCAGATACTTACACCCAGTCATTGGACTGAAGTCAGGGACGCCTGGGGTTGAATTAGGGGAAGGATGGAAGAAGTGGAAGAGGAGGGCAACCCCATAGGAAGACCGGCAGTCTCAACTAACCCAGATTGAGCCACCAACCAGGCAGCATACACAGGCTGGTCCAAGGCCACCCAGCACATATATAGAAGAGAACTGCCTGGTCTGGCCTCAGTGGGAGAAGATATGCCTAATCCTGGAGAGACTTAAGGTGCAGGGACAGAGAAGGTCTGGTGGATGAGGGAGCATCCTCTCAGAGACAAGAGGAGGAGGAATAAGATGAGGAACTGTGGAGAGGGAGACTGAGAGGAGGGCAATTGCTGGACTGTAAATTTAAAAAATGTATCCAATGAAGAAATGTTACACTTCTCCATTGCCAACTTACACACAGACTACTGGTGTACTCTTCATCACTACACACAGAATCCTTAACATCTTAAATTTAAATTTAGATTTCAAAGCCAATTCCAGAAACCCCAGGACCAATTCATAAAATGCACTGTAGTGGTTTGAATAGGTTTTCCCCCATATGCTCATGTATTTGAACGCTTGACCCACAGGAAATGATATACTATTAGGACTTGTGGCCTTGTTAGAGGAAGTGCGTCACTGAGGGGGTGGGTTTTAAACCATCAGACCAGTCTTCTCCTGGTTCCCTTCAGAACAAGGTGTAGAACTCTCAGCTTCTTCTCCTGCACCATGCCTGCCTGGATGCTGCCATGGTTCCTGCCTTGATGATAATGGACTGAACATGTAAATCAGCCCCAATTAAATGTTGTCCTTTCTAAGAGTTGCCTTGGTCATGGTGTCTCTTCACAACAATGGAAACCCTAACTATGACATGCAGCATTAATATTTTGTTCCTCTAGAACCAAACACAATTCTAAAGTCTTCATTAGTTAAAGTTCTCCAACAGATGAGAGCAAATAGAATGGAGATAGACACATAAAAGTATAATAATCATCCATTCCCATATTGTATATATGTATAATATAAAGATATTTATTATAAAATAATGTAACAGGTACTTAAAAACTGTTTTTGGGGGGATCTCCAAGACAGGGAATCAAGAACGGACAGTAGGGAATAAGCATGAAAATGATGCTATGTAAGTATAAGAATACCATAATGAACATATCATTCCTTGGGGTAAAAGAGGAGCTGTTCTTGCTAAAGAGCACTGGCTCTTTAATTAAGCCCACAAGATAACTGTAAATGAGATACAAGCCTGGCATCTCTGTCTTCATTTCGTGTCTGTCCCCTTTAATTTGGGTAAGATTCCTGCTTGAATCTGTATAGGCATACTAACCATTCAAGATCACTTTATCAATCAATCAATATATTTATTTGTCTGTTTGCCTGCCTGCCTGCCTGCCTGCCTGCCTGCCTGCCTGCCTGCCTGCCTGTCTGTCTGTCTGTCTGTCTGTCTGTCTTTCTGTCTGTCTATCTGACTGACTGACTGGGTGTCTATCTATCTTATCCCCCTTCAAAGCCAAAAGCACAGAGACAAGTCATTGTCTTAAATCTGTAGTCACATTTGATTGCAGGATCAGCAAAGCCTTGCAGGACAGAATCCCCTCCAAGTGAGGGCATTTATATATGGTGTAGGACTATCCTGGAGCATAAGTAATTATCTCATGGGAAGCACATTGCTCCTTTCAAACATTGACAAATTATAGCAATAGCAAGATAACTTCTTTGTACTATCTTGAAGAACCAGAATTGAGATAGTAATCAACCAGACAACATACTGAAAGACTAGAGACATAGCTCAGCAGTGGAATGTTAACCTAGTATGCTCAAGACTCTAGGTTAGATTCACAGCACTTCTCAGAAAGAGACAGAGACAGAGAGATCACATATTGTCTGTCCCCTTCTGCACTGGTTCCACCAATGCAAGGTGGAACAGTCTTTTGAGGCGGGTGTGAGGATGATTATAGGAAAGATGGAAAAGAAGACTCAGAGACAAAAGTTAGAAATTAGGAGAGCTGTTCAGGGAATACTGCAGCAGCCTCAAGTTTAATTCTCTTAGGCTTTATATATTTTACAATAACTTGGGAAACAAAGTCAAAAGCTAGCAGAGACAATGGCTGATGTACGTTGGATATCTATTCTCATCAGGAGGCCTCCCTGTTCCTCCTCTTCCTTCCTCCAAGATTAACAGAACATTCTGCCCCTGACCTGATTTGACTCTGCCTGACAGGCAGGCTTTCACAGAAGCAGGTAAAATGTCTCCAGACACCCTCCCAACAATTCTTCCTCTATTTAAATCTAAAGCTCATGTCAGCTCATTGAAGATGAACCTGTAGTCACTGGACTCCTCTGTTCCTCCTCACAATGCATGTATTGATGAAATATCCTGTCTCTAGATTTCACCATTGCTCATCTCTTTAATTGACACAGCTGGATAGCTGGCGGAGTCTATCTGGTTAGGACTACCAGATTCATGACCTTTGTCCTTAAAGTCCTGTTCCAGTGTGCTAATTATGTCCACAATCTGCCACCTCTAAGATGGAGACTAAAGAAAGCCAGTGGTGTGGTCTGAATACTTGAGATGCAGGAAGCTGATGGAATAGATTCTAATTCAAGTCTAGAGAGCTGAGAACAAGGAATGCCAAGGGAAAGAGCTGTCCCAAGCCAAGCAGCCAGAGGGAATGAGGTCAATTGTCTTCTACCTTTTTGCTGCTTTCAAATCTACATCAGATGGAATGATACTCACCAACAATGAGGAGGCCCATCTCTTTCATTTAGGGTGACAATCTGAATGCTGATCTTTGCAGGATACCCTCACAGACATACCAAGAAATATGTTTTAGTGATATATTCATGCAACTTTTAGTCCAGACAAGTGAACACCTTAAATTAACTATCAAGGATGGTACTGCTTGCCTATGTTTATTTGTGTGTCTCTGTGTTGTATACATGTAGTTGTGTTTAAAGGTCCAATGTGTCTATGTATGTATGTGTATAGGCACATGTGGAAGTCAGAGGACAACCTGTAGGAGTCAGTTCTCTCCTACCACATGGATTCCAGGAATCAAACTAAGGACAACAGCAAGCGCCTTTACCTGCTGAACCACCTCACCAACCCTGTTACTGTTTTGTTTAGTTTTTTTTATAATTGCCATGGCTGAACAAATAAAACTAAGGATATCCCCACCCATTTTTCAAACTGTCCATTCTAAATGTAGGTTTAAATGCCACTGCTCTCTGCTGTCTAAATACCAGGCTTGGTTTGATAATCAAATGAAATGGTGATGTCAGTAGAAGCGCTTTTTATAAATTCGCATATCACAATCAGACATAAAGTAGTGTTATTTCACTAAGAGTTAAAGACCACGTCTAGATTAACA
This sequence comes from Tokudaia tokunoshimensis, assembly GCA_036184795.1. Taxonomy (NCBI): domain Eukaryota; kingdom Metazoa; phylum Chordata; class Mammalia; order Rodentia; family Muridae; genus Tokudaia; species Tokudaia tokunoshimensis. The sequence goes on from BTHU01000023.1 coordinate 115,346,643, forward strand.
TATGAACTACTTTGCACTTTTGTGTAGTATTTACCCACATTTCATAACTGGACCCACATATAAAACAATAGTTGTCAGTACATGGAGGGAGAATGGACCAGATTTCTTGCAACTAGAGCAGTCTGCAATGGATCTGACCTCCAAAACCTTCTCCGTCTGACAGTGAGGAGGGGTCATCATCTCTTCATACCAGATGGGGCTCTCAGTTCTAGTGCTCTAACATTTTCCTTTAAAATAGAAATGAAGTCCAGAGAGCAGACATTGTGCAACACTGGACATTCCTTTAACCTCTCACATACAAATAAGTCTACTTCTAACTCTTCCTTTACTTCCCAGTCTGAAGGGAAGGTCAGATGAGATGATGAATATCAAAATGTTTTGTTTTGGTGTAGAAAGATGAGGATGTTATTGTTCAGTCCAAGGGATGTTCTTTAAACTCTGTGGAGAAGCTTCATCACTAGACAATAAAAACCAATATGTTTTATATGGTCCATACACACTGCCCATTTATTCTGAAGGTGCATCCCGGGTACTCTGGGCCTTAAAAAGATTGTGCTAAATACTCAATGCTAAGCATAAAGGTGGTTTTTACTCCCTTAAGACTGGTTTTATTTTCATCACAGAAACAAGTATTCCCCAACACATTCTTTGGTCAGTGACATTTTGTATTCATAATCATGGTTTTTGAAAGATATACAATGAACTACAGCCCTATGTTTCAGAAACTCAGCCAATCATAGTAGACACACTCCAGTAGCCTTGTTTCATGAATAGATATAACGTTTCTAAACCCTTTTTGTTTTTGAAAGTTCATTAATACAAGAACTTTCCATTTTCTTTTATTTTTTTTATTTTATTTTTTAATTTACATTCCAAATCAATTCCCCTTTCCCGTTTCCTCCCTCCCCGAAAGTCCCATAAGCCCCCTTCCCTCCCTCTTTTCTCCATTCAAACCCCTCTCGTTACTCTGTCCTGGCGTTCCCCTACATCCAGTCTTTCCAGGACCAGGGGTCTCTCCTTCCATCTTTTTAGAAATCTATTGATATGCGGATTGTGTCTAGGGTATTCCGAGATTCTGGGTCAATATCCCCTTATCAGTGACTGCATAGCATGTGTGTTCTTTTGTGATTGGGTTACCTCACTAAGGATGATATTTTCTTTTTTTTTTTTTTTTTATTTTATTTTTTTAATTTACATTCCAAATCACTTCCCCTTTCCCGTTTCCTCCCTCCCCGAAAGTCCCATAAGCCCCCTTCCCTCCCTCTTTTCTCCGTTCAACCCCCTCTCATTACTCTGTCCTGGCGTTCCCCTACATCCAGTCTTTCCAGGACCAGGGGTCTCTCCTTCCATCTTTTTAGAAATCTATTGATATGCTGATTGTGTTTAGGGTATTCTGAGATTCTGGGTCAATATCCCCTTATCAGTGACTTCATACCATGTGTGATCTTTTGTGATTGGGTTACCTCACTAAGGATGATATTTTCAAGTTCTGACCATTTGCCTAGGAATTTCGTGAATTCATTGTTTTTAATTGCAGAGTAGTATTCCATTGTGTAAATATACCACATCTTCTGAATCCATTCCTCCGTTGAGGGACATCTGGGTTCTTTCCAGCTTCTGGCTATTATAAATAAGGCTGCTATGAATATAGTGGAGCATGTGTCCTTATTGCATGCAGGTAAGGTCTCCGGGTATATGCCCAGGAGTGGTATAGCCGGATCCTCCGGAAGTGTCATGCCCAGTTTTCTGAGGAGCCGCCAGACTGCTTTCCAGAGTGGTTGTACCAGCCTGCAATTCCACCAGCAGTGGAGGAGTGTTCCTCTTTCTCCACATCCTCGCCAACAACTGCTGTCTCCTGTGTTTTTGATCTTAGCCATCCTGACTGGTGTGAGATGGAATCTCAGGGTTGTTTTGATTTGCATTTCCCTAATGACTAAGGATGATGAACATCTCTTTAGGTGCTTCTCAGCCATTAGATATTCTTCAGGTGAGAACTCTTTGTGGAGCTCTGTACCCCATTTTTTAATAGGGTTACTTGCCTCTCTGGAGTTTAACTTCTTGAGTTCTTTGTATATCTTGGATATTAGCCCTCTGTCGGATGTAAGGTTGGTAAAGATCATTTCCCAGTTAGTTGGTTGCCGCTTTGTCTTTTTGACGGTGTCTTTTGCCTTGCAAAAACTTTGTAATTTAATGAGGTCCCATTTGTCTATTCTTGATCTTAGAGCATAAGCTATTGGAGTTCTGTTCAGGAAATTCTCCCCTGTGCCCATATGTTCAAGGTTCTTCCCTAGTTTCCCTTCTATTAGTTTCAGTGTGTCTGGTTTTATGTGGAGATCTTTGATCCACTTAGAATTGAGCTTAGTGCAAGGAGATAAGGATGGGTCAATTTGCATTCTTCTGCATGTTGACCTCCAGCTGAGCCAGCACCATTTGTTGAAAAGGCTATCTTTTTTCCACTGGATGGTTTTAGCTCCTTTGTCAAAGATCAAGTGACCATAGGAGTGTGGATTCATTTCTGGGTCTTCAATTCTGTTCCATTGATCTACATGTCTGTTACTGTACCAATACCATGCAGTTTTTAACACTATTGCTCTGTAGTACAGCTTGAGGTCCGGGATACTGATTCCCCCAGAGGTTCTTTTACTCTTGAGAATAGTTTTAGCTATTCTGGGTTTTCTGTTATTCCAGATGAATTTTTGAATTGCTCTTTCTAACTCTATGAAGAATTGAGTTGGGATTTTGATGGGGATTGCATTGAATCTGTGTATTACTTTTGGTAAGATGCTCATTTTTACTATATTAATCCTGCCAATCCATGAGCATGGCAGATTTTTCCATCTTCTGAGGTCTTCTTCAATTTCTTTCTTCAGAGACTTGAAGTTCTTGTCATACAGATCTTTCACTTGTTTGGTTAGAGTCACGCCAAGATACTTAATATGGTTTGTGGCTATCGTGAAGGGTATTATTTCTCTTACTTCTTTCTCAGCCTGCTTATCCTTTGAGTATAGGAAGGCTTCTGACTTGCTTGAGTTGATTTTATATCCGGCCACTTTGCTGAAGTCGTTTATCAGCTGTAGGAGTTCTCTGGTGGAGTTCTTTGGGTCGCTTATGTATACTATCATATAGTCTGCAAATAGTGATAGTTTGATTTCTTCCTTTCCAATTTGTATCCCTTTGACCTCTTTTTGTTGTCTAATTGCTCTAGCTAGAACTTCAAGTACTCCATTGAAAAGATATGGAGAGAGAGGGCAGCCTTGTCTAGTCCCTGATTTTAGTGGGATTGCTTCAAGTTTCTCTCCATTTAGATTGATGCTGGCTACCAGTTTGCTGTAAATTGCTTTTACTATGTTTAGATATGGGCCTTGAATTCCTGATCTTTCCAAGACCTTTAGCATGAAAGGATGCTGAATTTTGTCAAATGCTTTCTCAGCATCTAATGAGATGACCATGTGGTTTTTTTTCTTTGAGATTGTTTATGTAGTGGATTACATTGATGGATTTCCTTATATTGAACCATCCCTGCATCCCTGGGATGAAGCCTACTTGATCATGGTGAATGATCGTTTTGATGTGTTCTTGGATTCGGTTGGCAAGAATTTTATTGAGTATTTTTGCATCGATATTCATAAGAGAGATTGGCCTGAGATTCTCTTTCTTTGTCGGATCTTTGTGTGCTTTTGGTATTAGTGTAATTGTGGCTTCATAGAATGAGTTGGGTAGTGTTCCTTCTGTTTCTATTTTGTGGAACAGTTTGAAGAGTATTGGTGTTAGGTCTTCTTTGAAGGTCTGATAGAATTCTGCACTAAAACCATCTGGACCTGTGCTTTTTTTGGTTGGAAGAATTCCAATGACAACTTCTATTTCTTCAGGGGTTATAAGACGGTTTAAGATGGTCTATTTGATCCTGATTTAATTTTGGTACTTGGTATCTGTCAAGGAAATTGTCCATTTCCTCAAGATTTTCTAGTTGTGTTGAATACAGGTTTTTGTAGTAGGATCTGATGATTTTTTGAATTTCCTCAGTTTCTGTTGTTATCTCTCCCTTTTCGTTTCTGATTTTATTAATTTGGATACTATCTCTGTGCTCTCTGGTTAGTCTGGCTAAGGGCTTATCTATCTTGTTAATTTTCTCAAAGAACCAAGTCCTCGTTTTGTTGATTCTTTGTATGGTTTTATTTGTTTCTACTTGATTGATTTCAGCCCTGAGTTTGATGATTTCCTGCCTTCTACTCCTCTTTGGTGTATTTGCTTCTTTTTGTTCCAGGGCTTTCAGGTGTGCCATTAAGCTGTTAGTGTATGCTGTCTCCCGTTTCTTTTTGGCGGCACTCAGGGCTATGAATTTTCCTCTTAGCACTGCTTTCATTGTGTCCCATAAATTAGGGTATGTTGTGCCTTCATTTTCATTAACTTTCAAAAAGTCTTTGATTTCTTTCCTTATTTCCACCTTGACCAAGTTATCATTGAGTAGAGCATTGTTCAGCCTCCATGTGTACGTGGGTTTTCTTTTGTTTTTGTTGCCATTGAAGACCACCCTTATTCCATAGTGATCTGATAGGAGGCATGGGATTATTTCTATCTTCTTGTATCTGTTGAGGTCTGATTTGTGACCAATTATATGGTCAATTTTGGAGAAGGTACCATGAGGAGCTGAGAAGAAGGTGTATTCTTTAGCTCTAGGATGAAATGTTCTATATATATCAGTTAGTTCCATTTGGTCCAAGGCTTCAATTAGATTCACTGTGTCCCTGTTTAGTTTCTGCTTTCCTGAACGATCCATTTCAGAGAGCGGGGAGTTGAAGTCACCCACTATTATTGTGTGCGGTGCGATGTGTGCTTTGAGTTTTAGTAAAGTTTCTTTTACGAATGAGGGTGCCCTTGCATTTGGAGCATAGATATTCAGAATTGAGAGTTCTTGATGGTGGATTTTTCCCTTGATCAGTATGTAGTGTCCTTCTGTGTCTTTTTTGATGACTTTAGGTTGAAAATCAATTTTATCCGATATTAGGATGGCTACTCCACCTCGTTTCTTGGGGCCATTTGCTTGTAAAATTGTTTTCCAGCCTTTTACTCTGAGGTAGTGTTTGTCTTTGACACTGAGGTGCGTTTCCTGCATGCAGCAAAATGCTGGGTCCTGTTTACGTATCCAGTCTGCTAGTCTATGTCTTTTAATTGGGGAATTGAGACCATTGATATTAAGAGAGATTAAGGCATAGTGATTATTGCCATCTGCCATTCTTGACACTATCTTTATGTTTGAGTGGTTATCTACTTTTGGGTTTGATTCAAGAAGGTTATTATCTCATTTTTTCCAGGGTGTTGTTTCTCTCCCTGTATTGGAGGTTTCCACCTATTATCCGTTGCAGGGCTGGATTTGTGGAAAGATATTGTGAAAATTTGGTTTTATCATGGAATATCTTGGTCTCTCCATCTATGGTGATTGAGAGTTTTGCTGGGTATAGTAGTCTAGGCTGGCATTTGTGCTGTCTTAGTGTCTGCATGAGATCTGCCCAGGATCTTCTGGCTTTCATAGTCTCTGGTGAGAAGTCTGGTGTGATTCGGATAGGTCTTCCTTTGTATGTTACTTGGCCCTTTTCTCTTACTGCTTTTAGTATTCTTTCTTTGTTTAGAACATTCGGTGTTTTGATTATTATGTGACGGGAGGTATTTCTGTTCTGGTCCAGTCTGTTTGGAGTTCTGTAGACTTCTTGTACGTTCATCGGCATCTCTCTCTTTAAGTTAGGGAAGTTTTCCTCCATAATTTTGTTGAAGATGTTTACTGGCCCTTTAAGTTGCAAATCTTCTCTCTCATCTATACCTATAATCCTTAGGTTTGGTATTCTCATTGTGTCCTGGATTTCCTGGATGTTTTGGGTTACACGTTTTTTGCATTTTGCATTTTCTTTGACTGTTGAGTCGATGCTTTCTATGGAATCTTCAGCACCTGAGATTCTTTCTTCCATCTCTTGTATTCTATTGTTGATGTTTGCATCTATGACTCCTGATTTCTTCCCAAGGTTTTCTATCTCCAAAGTTGTCTCCCTTTGTGATTTCTTAGTTGTTTCTACTTCCTTTTTTAGTTCCTGGATGGATTTGCTGAGATCCTTCACTTGTTTGTTTGTATTTTCCTGTATTTCTTTAAGGTATTTTTGTATTACCTCTTTCAGGATTTCTTCCTGATGACCCACGTTCTCCTGCATTTCTCTGAGCGATTTTTGTGTTTCCTCCTCATGGGATTCCATCTGTTGATCCATCGTCTCTTGCATTTCTTTAAGCAGTTCTCGTGTTTCCTTTGTAAGGGCATCTAACCGTTGATTCATTTCTTTAAGCAATTTTTGTGTTGCCTCCTTATGGGCATCCATCTGTTGACCCATATTCTTCTGCATTTCTTTATGCAAATTTTGTGATTCCTTTGTGAGTGCATCTACCCGTTGATTCATCTCGTTAAGCGATTTTTGTGTTGTTTCCTTGTGGGCCTCCATCTTTTGATCCATGTTCTCCTGCATTTCTCTAAGCGATTTTTGTGTTTCCTTTGTAAGGGCTTCTAACCGTTGATTCATGGTCTCCTGTAACTCTTTATGAGATTTATTTGTGTCCTTCTTGTGATCCTCTAATAGGATCATGAGAAGTGATTTTAAATCCAGATCTTGTCTTTCGGGTGTGGTGGGGTATCCAGGACTTGCTGCTGTTGGAGAGTTGGGTTCGGATGGTCCCACATTACTTTGATTTCTGTTAGTAACATTCCTACGTTTGCCTTTTGCCATCTGGATACCTCTGGTGTTAGTTGGTCCTGCTGCCACTGGCTGTTGGTTGGACCTCCTGTGAGCCTGCAAAGCTATTTCTGCCCCCTCTGGATTACCAGGATTCCCCTGGCACCAATTTCTGGGGCCTGCCTGCTCCTGAGTGACTTTGGAGCCCTAATGTGCCTTGCCCCAAGTGATCTTATATTGGGGAGGCCTTGCACATCTAAAGGCTCAGCCTAGTGGATTCCTGGAGCAGAGGTCGCCAAAAGGAGGCTGGTAGGCTCCTGCCCTGTGCAGGGGTGTGTGATCTCTCCTAGGGGGGGAGGGGGCGTCCCTCTGCCAGGCAGAAGTCCCACAGCAGAGCTGGCGCGCTGGTTACTGCAGATCAGCCCAGCACTTGGGAGCCGCATACACACAAGCCGCCCGAGACCCAAGTGATATTATGCCTGTCTGTCTCAGAACCTGGCTGTCCCAACCTCCCAGTCACTGGAGCAAAGATGGCGGAGTGCACTCTGCACACTCTCCGTGGAGCCACTCACCCTGCAGACGCGATGACCTGCCGATCTGGCACCCAGACGACCACAGCGCTGACCCGTTCTCGGGCACAGACGGAAGCCCCAACAGGCCATGTCCCAAGTGATGTTATATTGGGGATAGGGAGCTTGGGGTACCTGTCTCTTCAGCGCAGTCTGCGGGAACAGAGGTCGCGGAAGGAAAGCTGGTAGGCTCCCGCCCAGTGCGGGGTCCCTCTGCCAGGCAGAAGTCCCACAGCAGAGCTGGCGCGCTGGTCACTGCAGATCAGCCCCGCACCTGGGAGCCGCGCACACACACAAGCCGCCGGAGACCCAAGCGACATTATGCCTGTCTGTCTCAGAACCTGGCTGTCCCAACTTCCCAGTCACTGGAGCAAAGATGGCGGAGCAAGAACTTTCTATTTTCTAAAACCCTGTATGTGGTAAACCCTTTAGTAAGAAGTTTTACTTTGTCTCACTTAATTTGGAAACAAGGTACACACTTCATTTCTATTATTGAGGAGTATTTCAACTATACTAATAAGTGCTATGTTAATGAGCCTAAAAGATGTCCTCTGTATATTTATCATGTTGTCTTCTTCCTCCTAGCAAGCAAAGACTTGTTAGCTCAAACACCAATAGACACTACACTCCAATATCTACCCATTCACTTTTTAAAATAGAGCCACACAGATTAATCTTTTGACAACTAGGTTTCTGCCTGCTTTATATCTTACAGAAATATACCTAACACCTGCTGAACACAAATATGATAAAACATGGGTTATAAAAGATATCAAACTAGGGAGATGGCTCACTAGGAGTAATTCTTGCTCAACAAGCATGAGGCCCTGAGTTCAGGTCCATAGCCCCTATATAAAAGCAAGATTCAGAGAAATGCACATGTAGCCCCAGCATGGGAGAAGCAGATGGGAGTATCTCTGGGGATTGCTGGCCAGCTAGTCTATCCAAACTGGTGAGCTCCAGGTTCAACAATAAAACGGGTCTTAAAAAGTAATCAGTGATGAGGGGGATCTCTGGAACAAGCTGGAGATCTGGGATGGGGGATACCCCTGGGAGGATATGAAGGTGACCCTAGCTGAAACTATCAGCTGGGGATATGGAGACTAAAGTAGTCACCTCCTGTAGGTAGGTGGGACTTCCAGTGGAGGGAGGTGGACATCAACCCAACCACAAAGTCTTTGACCCAAGATTTTCCCTGCCTAAAAGATGCATAGGTATAAAGATGGAGCAGAGGATGAGGGAATGGTCAACCAATGACTGACCCAACTCGAGATTCACCCCATGGGAGAGAGCCAATCCCTGACACCATTGATGAAATGCTGCTATGCTTGCAGACAGGAGACTAGAGTAACTGTCATCTGAGAGGCTTCACCCTGCAGCTGATGGAAACAGATGCAGACACACATAGCCAGACATTAGGTGGAGGTCAGGGTGTCTTGTGGAAGAGACAAGGGAAGGATTGAGAGAGCCAGAGGCATCAAGAATACCACAAGACAACCTACAGAGTCAACTAACCTGGACCCATGAGTGCTCACAGAGACTGAACCACCAAACAAATAGCATGGTCATGTGTTGCCCTAACAATTGGAGAGGGAACTGTTTCTGACTCAGACTCTGTTGCTGATGGGGGGGTACTCCCCCTTCTCTGTGGAGAAGGGAACAGGAAATAGGGAAAAGGGTGAGAGGGTGGGACTGTGAGAAGAAGAGGGAGAGGACTGCAATCGGGATGTGAAGTGAATAAATAATTAATGAAAAATCTAAAGAAAATCATAGGGGAACTGTAATTTGATACAAATAACACCTGGACAGGTACCTGTCTAAGATGTCTGTTTATATGACATCCTAAACACAGATAAAGTGCTTTTTCTAAGTCAAAAGAAATTCCAGTCATTTTTCAGAATACATTTCAGGCCATGGTTTTCCTTGCATGAAAATTTATTTAAAATATAAGCCAGGTACTTTTCTTATCACTGCAACCAAATATGGAACAGGAAGTGATTGGATCATTGTTAAGGTGATGTGGTCCATTGTACTATAATCAGCATGGTGACACAGGCAACAGGAGTGTTATCCCCTGCATGCTCATATCTCCCAGGACAATAGCAGGAAAAAAAGGGGGGGAATTCAGTACTTGCAGACTTTCTGCTCATTTTATTCATTTTGGGACCCCACCCCATGGGATGGTGCTACTTATCATTCCCTCAGTAATCCTTTCCTGAAATGTCCTCATAAATATACCCAAAATGTGCTTAAAACATAAGGTAGATGATAACACAGGCACTAAGATCAATAATTATAAATAAGACCTCGTGGAACTGAAAAACGTCTCAATGCCAACAAACATCATCATTTGGACAAAATGGCAGACTACAGAAATGGAAAAGATCTTCACCAGCTACACATCTAGTAGAGGGCTAATATTTAAATTACAAAAAATATTTTAAAAATTGGGCATCATAAAACAAATAATACAAATTTTAAAATGGTTTACAGAACTAAGCAGAAAATTCTCTAAAGATGAAACATAAATGGATGAAAAACACTTAACAAAACATTCCAAATTCCATGCTATCATAATTTGGATATGCTTGACCCAGGGAGTGACACGATTAGATGGTGTGTCCCTGTTGGAATAGATGTGTCACTGTGGGTATAGGCTTTAAGACACTCATCGTAGCTACCTGGAGACCAGTATTCTGCTAGCAGCCTTCAGATGAAGAAGTAGAACTCTCAGTTCCCCCTGTACCATGTCTGCCTGGACTCTGCCGTGCTCCCACCTTGATGATAATGGACTCTGAACCCATAAGCCAGCCCCAATTAAATGTTGTCCTTATAAGAGTTGCCTTGGTCATGGTGTCTGTTCACAGCAGTAAAACCCTAACTAAGATGCACTTCCTTCACCATGAGGGAAATGAAAATTAAGACTCCTTTGAAATTATGTCTTATGCCATTAAGAATGGTCAGGATCAGTAAAACAAATAATAGCATACGTTGGCAATGATTCAGGAAATGGAAAACACTTTTTCATTGCTTGTGGTAGTGTGAGCTGGTACAGCCACTATGCAATTGTGTGTGTGACATTTCCTCTGGAAGCTAGTAATAGATTTATCTCAAGATCTAGCTATTAAACTTGGAGATATATTCCAAGGGACTTTAGGTCCTACTTCAGAGATGTTTGCTCATCCATGTTCATTGCTGTTCTATTCATAATAGCCAGAAAATGGAAACAACCTAAGTGTCCATCAGTTGGTGAATTAATAATAAATGTGTGGTACATTAACACAAGGGAATATTATTCAGCTGTTTGTTAAGAAAATTAAATCATAAAATTTGCAGGTAAATAGATGGAGCTAGAAAAAGAATCATACTAAGTGAAGTAATCCAGACTTCAAAAGACAAAATTTTATATTTTCTCTTATATTTGGATGTTATCTTTTGGGCTTTCAGTTTGTCTGATACAATCTGAATAACCACAGAAGTTAGCTACTTAATAAGGCCCTGGAGGGCAGGAAGGGACTGGAGAATAGAATACAGTATTATGGATATACAAAGAGGAAACTAAAATAGTATGAAGATTAAATGGGAGACGGGTAGAAGAGAAAGGTAAAGGAGGGAAGATAGAAAGGTACAACTAACATTCAAGGTCTTAAAAATCCATTACTAGTGAAGATGATTCCTAAAATACATACATATATAAAAGGCAACTAAATGGAGTCACCGCATAATGGAGGAGACAATGACCGAAGTAGGCATCTTTTTACAACAATTAAAACATCTAGTGCTAGAAATGGGTTACATCTTGTTGAATCATTGACCAAAGATATCTCATGGAATGCTGTAAAGATCACAGGTTATTGCCAAGGATATTGATTGTTCTGCATAACCTAATGGTGAAGTTCTATTGCAAAAGCCAACATTTACTTGCTATGTAACACAGAGAAGTTAAGCTAGTGCCAAACTAGAAGTTTCACCTCTATTATTGGCTAGCATTCATAGAACTGAAAGGTACTATGCATGCTACCAGAGGAGAAAGGTAATTATCAACATCACCCAGGTACAAGTTTCATAACCTATAATTGTGATTTTCCTACAAAATATACTGGTCCAGTAGTGGCAAAAATCTTATGGGAGTGACCAACCACTTTCAGTTGTATTTAAAGAATAGAATCCAATGAAATAAAATCTATGCCTGACACATCTAAAGAAGCCAAGAACATGAGTAGATAGGTCATGTGACTAGGGAAAAACCTAATCCTATTATTCTGCTAATGGAAGGAACACAGCAAAAATGACAATATCATAATATTCATTAAATCAGTGTTTATTCTTGCAGTAGATGGAAATAAATACAGAAACCCACATCTGGACAATGTACAAATAGTGAGAGGCTCTGGAACACTCAATCCTAAATGGGTTGTCTTCATTAAACTCCTTCCATCAAGGTTCAGGGATTTATACAGAGGGAGTGAAAAAGCTGTAAGAGTCAGAAATGATTCATTGGTTCAAGACTCCAAGAACCTAGTGTCTCCTGGGCACTATAAAACTTATATACATGTGAACTCTCAGAGACTGTGTCAGAACTTGTAAGACCAGCCAGCACAGGTTCATGCCAGATGGAGTCCAGCTGAGAAGGGGAAGTATACAAGGGGTCCTACCTCTAACCAAGAAGCTATTTGCAAAGGAAAAAATCTGTTTTCTCCAATGATGTATCTCTGAATTTAACAACTATATTTCAGGTTCTATGTCCAGGAGTAAATGTTCAACACAAATTTAATTCCGTGGGTTTTTTTTTGTTTGTTTGTTTGTTTTGATTTGATTTGATTTGATTTGATGTGTGTGTGTGTGTGTGTGTGTGTGTGTGTGTGTGTGTGTGTACATGCACACACATGCTTTTGTTTTGGCTTTTCTTTTTATTGGTTTTTTTGTTTATTTTTAATTATCATTTTTGTGGGAGTTTGTTTTATTGGGTTTTTATTTGTTTTGATTTTCATTTTGTGGGGATTTTTAATAAAGAGAGGGAACTAAAATTGGGCAGTAATATGGGGAGAATATGGCAGGAGTTGGAGGAAGGTTAATCATGATAAAAAATATAGTATGAAAAAACAATAAAAGAAGAAAGAATAAGGTGAAAAGTGACCGAAGAAGATATGTAGTATCTACATCTGGCTTCTACAGACATGTACACATACATTCATGGACACATCCATGGTATTTGTCTGTGTGTGTGTGTGTGTGTGTGTGTGTGTGTGTGTGTGTCTGTATGTGTCTGTGTGTCCACAAGCATACATAAAATACACACAAACAAAAATGAATAAATACTAAAATACTATTTTAAAAGATGTTGGACTCCTTCTGATTTTTCAGAGATCTCTGACCTACAGGTTCCCCAGTGTGCTACTTACTGAGTGACAGCATTCAGAATTGTAAGGCTCCCCAATCATTTCTTCTCTCCCTTAAATGGTCCTTGTTGTCCCTTTCTTTTTTGGCCCCTGAGTCATAGTTTTTAAAGGTTTTGTGCTACAAGGGGCTTTCCTACATTCCCCACAAACCTGTCAATATAGCTCCAAAATAAAACTTGTTGCATGTTCCTGCCACTTCCTTGTCAATTTTTTTTCTTTGATAAGCCCCAATACACCAGTCAAGTCACGAAAAAGGAAATTAACATGGCTTGGCTTCCTCCCCTAGAGCATTAGTTCTCTCCTGAAGGTGAGTTAACAAGGCATCCTATCAGATCAGTGGCCAGTCTTTAAGATTTGAGGCAAGAAACAGGCTGCTGTAGGCATGTGTACATATTAGGAATACGTTCCTTAAAAGGTTTAAAATTGAGCTGGGATGTGAGATGCCCAAACAGAGCAAAGGAGAGAGAGATAAAAAAGGGGAAAATAGAGGCAACAACCCAAAGCACTTAAAAACAAGGTGAATTTTTAAACTCTGAAATTCATCAAGGACTTCATAGAATTAGGTTCCTTATGATGAGCCAATACTGAAAGCCAGTTGCTACCAAATGGACCCATAGCTAAGTAGTGTCTCAGTGGAGTTTTTATCCTCCTAGTGTTTACTGGAGTATGAACAGTGCACATGAAAGTGGTTGTAGGGAGAAAAAGAAAGAAAGTGATTGTAGGCAAGTAATGTGTGAATCAGGATACAGAACAGCTGGATGACCCACTTTGTCACTGGGTTTAAATAACCTCAGGGAGAAATAACCTTTTAAACAGAGAGGCAAGATTATGTCCCACCATGACAACGTTTCAAACACAAAAGAACTGGTGGTAAATATTCTTTGATTTCACTGGCAACAGATTGCACTGAAGAAAATAAAACTATCCTTCCCCTGCTCTCCTTGACTTGGCAAAGCTACCCCACTGCCCTGATCAGGTTATTCTTCTTAAAACAAAGTAACTTTTAATAAAGCAGGCTGGTGGCAAGAAGAACCTGGTATGATCGCACACCTGTTATAATAGGATTTAATTCTGCTTCAGATGTGCTAGTTTTAATAAAAAAAGGATTGAGCAAATCGAAAATAAATTACATTGAAAGGTCACGCTTATTGCTTGTACAGTTATGTTAACTCCCCCACCGACACTTTTAGAGACTGTATTTATGAGACCTTTTGATTTGGGAAGGCAAGGTATAAAATACATCTACAATTTCCCTATTATTTGCACCAGTGTTTCATTCTCAAGTGTCAATTCCAAGCACTTAAGTATGACTTTCTTTAACAGGAGTAAATCTAAAAAGTATGAGTTGCTTATAGAATGCTGTTATTCAGTATATTAATAAAACAAGCTTTTCTTTTTTTTTTTTAATTTAATTTAATTTTATTTTTTTTAATTTACATTCCAAATCACTTCCCCTTTCCCGTTTCCTCCCTCCCCGAAAGTCCCATAAGCCCCCTTCCCTCCCTCTTTTCTCCGTTCAACCCCCTCTCATTACTCTGTCCTGGCGTTCCCCTACATCCAGTCTTTCCAGGACCAGGGGTCTCTCCTTCCATCTTTTTAGAAATCTATTGATATGCTGATTGTGTCTAGGGTATTCTGAGATTCTGGGTCAATATCCCCTTATCAGTGACTTCATACCATGTGTGATCTTTTGTGATTGGGTTACCTCACTAAGGATGATATTTTCAAGTTCTGACCATTTGCCTAGGAATTTCGTGAATTCATTGTTTTTAATTGCAGAGTAGTATTCCATTGTGTAAATATACCACATCTTCTGAATCCATTCCTCCGTTGAGGGACATCTGGGTTCTTTCCAGCTTCTGGCTATTATAAATAAGGCTGCTATGAATATAGTGGAGCATGTGTCCTTATTGCATGCAGGTAAAGTCTCTGGGTATATGCCCAGGAGTGGTATAGCCGGATCCTCCGGAAGTGTCATGCCCAGTTTTCTGAGGAGCCGCCAGACTGCTTTCCAGAGTGGTTGTACCAGCCTGCAATTCCACCAGCAGTGGAGGAGTGTTCCTCTTTCTCCACATCCTCGCCAACAACTGCTGTCTCCTGTGTTTTTGATCTTAGCCATCCTGACTGGTGTGAGATGGAATCTCGGGGTTGTTTTGATTTGCATTTCCCTAATGACTAAGGATGATGAACATCTCTTTAGGTGCTTCTCAGCCATTAGATATTCTTCAGGTGAGAACTCTTTGTGGAGCTCTGTACCCCATTTTTTAATAGGGTTACTTGCCTCTCTGGAGTTTAACTTCTTGAGTTCTTTGTATATCTTGGATATTAGCCCTCTGTCGGATGTAAGGTTGGTAAAGATCATTTCCCAGTTAGTTGGTTGCCGCTTTGTCTTTTTGACGGTGTCTTTTGCCTTGCAAAAACTTTGTAATTTAATGAGGTCCCATTTGTCTATTCTTGATCTTAGAGTATAAGCTATTGGAGTTCTGTTCAGGAAATTCTCCCCTGTGCCCATATGTTCAAGGTTCTTCCCTAGTTTCCCTTCTATTAGTTTCAGTGTGTCTGGTTTTATGTGGAGATCTTTGATCCACTTAGAATTGAGCTTAGTGCAAGGAGATAAGGATGGGTCAATTTGCATTCTTCTGCATGTTGACCTCCAGCTGAGCCAGCACCATTTGTTGAAAAGGCTATCTTTTTTCCACTGGATGGTTTTAGCTCCTTTGTCAAAGATCAAGTGACCATAGGAGTGTGGATTCATTTCTGGGTCTTCAATTCTGTTCCATTGATCTACATGTCTGTTACTGTACCAATACCATGCAGTTTTTAACACTATTGCTCTGTAGTACAGCTTGAGGTCCGGGTTACTGATTCCCCCAGAGGTTCTTTTACTCTTGAGAATAGTTTTAGCTATTCTGGGTTTTCTGTTATTCCAGATGAATTTTTGAATTGCTCTTTCTAACTCTATGAAGAATTGAGTTGGGATTTTGATGGGGATTGCATTGAATCTGTGTATTACTTTTGGTAAGATGCTCATTTTTACTATATTAATCCTGCCAATCCATGAGCATGGCAGATTTTTCCATCTTCCGAGGTCTTCTTCAATTTCTTTCTTCAGAGACTTGAAGTTCTTGTCATACAGATCTTTCACTTGTTTGGTTAGCGTCACGCCAAGATACTTAATATGGTTTGTGGCTATCGTAAAGGGTATTATTTCTCTTACTTCTTTCTCAGCCTGCTTATCCTTTGAGTATAGGAAGGCTTCTGACTTGCTTGAGTTGATTTTATATCCGGCCACTTTGCTGAAGTCGTTTATCAGCTGTAGGAGTTCTCTGGTGGAGTTCTTTGGGTCGCTTATGTATACTATCATATCGTCTGCAAATAGTGATAGTTTGACTTCTTCCTTTCCAATTTGTATCCCTTTGACCTCTTTTTCTTGTCTAATTGCTCTAGCTAGAACTTCAAGTACTATATTGAAAAGATATGGAGAGAGAGGGCAGCCTTGTCTAGTCCCTGATTTTAGTGGGATTGCTTCAAGTTTCTCTCCGTTTAGATTGATGCTGGCTACTGGTTTGCTGTAAATTGCTTTTACTATGTTTAGATATGGGCCTTGAATTCCTGATCTTTCCAAGACCTTTAGCATGAAAGGATGCTGAATTTTGTCAAATGCTTTCTCAGCATCTAATGAGATGACCATGTGGTTTTTTTCTTTGAGATTGTTTATGTAGTGGATTACATTGATGGATTTCCTTATATTGAACCATCCCTGCATCCCTGGGATGAAGCCTACTTGATCGTGGTGAATGATCGTTTTGATGTGTTCTTGGATTCGGTTGGCAAGAATTTTATTGAGTATTTTTGCATCGATATTCATAAGAGAGATTGGCCTGAGATTCTCTTTCTTTGTCGGATCTTTGTGTGCTTTTGGTATTAGTGTAATTGTGGCTTCATAGAACGAGTTGGGTAGTGTTCCTTCTGTTTCTATTTTGTGGAACAGTTTGAAGAGTATTGGTGTTAGGTCTTCTTTGAAGGTCTGATAGAATTCTGCACTAAAACCATCTGGACCTGTGCTTTTTTTGGTTGGAAGACTTCCAATGACAACTTCTATTTCTTCAGGGGTTATAGGACGGTTTAGATGGTCTATTTGATCCTGATTTAATTTTGGTACTTGGTATCTGTCAAGGAAATTGTCCATTTCCTCAAGATTTTCTAGTTGTGTTGAATACAGGTTTTTGTAGTAGGATCTGATGATTTTTTGAATTTCCTCAGTTTCTGTTGTTATCTCTCCCTTTTCGTTTCTGATTTTATTAATTTGGATACTATCTCTGTGCCCTCTGGTTAGTCTGGCTAAGGGCTTATCTATCTTGTTGATTTTCTCAAAGAACCAACTCCTCGTTTTGTTGATTCTTTGTATGGTTTTATTTGTTTCTACTTGATTGATTTCAGCCCTGAGTTTGATGATTTCCTGCCTTCTACTCCTCTTTGGTGTATTTGCTTCTTTTTGTTCCAGGGCTTTCAGGTGTGCCATTAAGCTGTTAGTGTATGCTGTCTCCCGTTTCTTTTTGGCGGCACTCAGGGCTATGAATTTTCCTCTTAGCACTGCTTTCATTGTGTCCCATAAGTTAGGGTATGTTGTGCCTTCATTTTCATTAACTTTCAAAAAGTCTTTGATTTCTTTCTTTATTTCCACCTTGACCAAGTTATCATTGAGTAGAGCATTGTTCAGCCTCCATGTGTACGTGGGTTTTCTTTTGTTTTTGTTGCCATTGAAGACCACCCTTATTCCATAGTGATCTGATAGGAGGCATGGGATTATTTCTATCTTCTTGTATCTGTTGAGGTCTGATTTGTGACCAATTATATGGTCAATTTTGGAGAAGGTACCATGAGGAGCTGAGAAGAAGGTGTATTCTTTAGCTCTAGGATGAAATGTTCTATATATATCAGTTAGTTCCATTTGGTCCAAGGCTTCAATTAGATTCACTGTGTCCCTGTTTAGTTTCTGCTTTCCTGAACGATCCATTTCAGAGAGCGGGGTGTTGAAGTCACCCACTATTATTGTGTGCGGTGCGATGTGTGCTTTGAGTTTTAGTAAAGTTTCTTTTACGAATGAGGGTGCCCTTGCATTTGGAGCATAGATATTCAGGATTGAGAGTTCTTGATGGTGGATTTTTCCCTTGATCAGTATGTAGTGTCCTTCTGTGTCTTTTTTGATGACTTTGGGTTGAAAATCAATTTTATCCGATATTAGGATGGCTACTCCACCTCGTTTCTTGGGGCCATTTGCTTGTAAAATTGTTTTCCAGCCTTTTACTCTGAGGTAGTGTTTGTCTTTGACACTGAGGTGCGTTTCCTGCATGCAGCAAAATGCTGGGTCCTGTTTACGTATCCAGTCTGCTAGTCTATGTCTTTTAATTGGGGAATTGAGACCATTGATATTAAGAGAGATTAAGGCATAGTGATTATTGCCATCTGCCATTCTTGACGCTATCTTTATGTTTGAGTGGTTATCTACTTTTGGGTTTGATTCAAGAAGGTTATTATCTCATTTTTTCCAGGGTGTTGTTTCTCTCCCTGTATTGGAGGTTTCCACCTATTATCCGTTGCAGGGCTGGATTTGTGGAAAGATATTGTGAAAATTTGGTTTTATCATGGAATATCTTGGTCTCTCCATCTATGGTGATTGAGAGTTTTGCTGGGTATAGTAGTCTAGGCTGGCATTTGTGCTGTCTTAGTGTCTGCATGAGATCTGCCCAGGATCTTCTGGCTTTCATAGTCTCTGGTGAGAAGTCTGATGTGATTCGGATAGGTCTTCCTTTATATGTTACTTGGCCCTTTTCTCTTACTGCATTTAGTATTCTTTCTTTGTTTAGAACATTCGGTGTTTTGATTATTATGTGACGGGAGGTATTTCTGTTCTGGTCCAGTCTGTTTGGAGTTCTGTAGGCTTCTTGTATGTTCATCGGCATCTCTCTCTTTAAGTTAGGGAAGTTTTCCTCCATAATTTTGTTGAAGATGTTTACTGGCCCTTTAAGTTGCAAATCTTCACTCTCATCTATACCTATAATCCTTAGGTTTGGTCTTCTCATTGTGTCCTGGATTTCCTGGATGTTTTGGGTTACGCGTTTTTTGCATTTTGCATTTTCTTTGACTGTTGAGTCGATGCTTTCTATGGAATCTTCAGCACCTGAGATTCTTTCTTCCATCTCTTGTATTCTATTGTTGATGTTTGCATCTATGACTCCTGATTTCTTCCCAAGGTTTTCTATCTCCAAAGTTGTCTCCCTTTGTGATTTCTTAGTTGTTTCTACTTCCTTTTTTAGTTCCTGGATGGATTTGCTGAGATCCTTCACTTGTTTGTTTGTATTTTCCTGTATTTCTTTAAGGTATTTTTGCATTACCTCTTTCAGGATTTCTTCCTGATGACCCACGTTCTCCTGCATTTCTCTGAGCGATTTTTGTGTTTCCTCCTCATGGGATTCCATCTGTTGATCCATCGTCTCCTGCATTTCTTTAAGCAGTTCTCGTGTTTCCTTTGTAAGGGCATCTAACCGTTGATTCATTTCTTTAAGCAATTTTTGTGTTGCCTCCTTATGGGCATCCGTCTGTTGACCCATATTCTTCTGCATTTCTTTATGCAAATTTTGTGATTCCTTTGTGAGTGCATCTACCCGTTGATTCATCTCGTTAAGCGATTTTTGTGTTGTCTCCTTGTGCGCCTCCATCTTTTGATCCATGTTCTCCCGCATTTCTCTAAGCGATTTTTGTGTTTCCTTTGTAAGGGCTTCTAACCGTTGATTCATGGTCTCCTGTAACTCTTTATGAGATTTATTTGTGTCCTTCTTGTGATCCTCTAATAGCATCATGAGAAGTGATTTTAAATCCAGATCTTGTCTTTCGGGTGTGGTGGGGTATCCAGGACTTGCTGCTGTTGGAGAGTTGGGTTCGGATGGTCCCACATTACTTTGATTACTGTTAGTAACATTCCTACGTTTGCCTTTTGCCATCTGGATACCTCTGGTGTTAGTTGGTCCTGCTGCCACTGGCTGTTGGTTGGACCTCCTGTGAGCCTGCAAAGCTATTTCTGCCCCCCCTGGATTACCAGGATTCCCCTGGCACCGATTTCTGGGGCCTGCCTGCTCCTGAGTGACTTTGGAGCCCTAATGTGCTTTGCCCCAAGTGATCTTATATTGGGGAGGCCTTGCACATCTAAAGGCTCAGCCTAGTGGATTCCTGGAGCAGAGGTCGCCAAAGGGAGGCTGGCAGGCTCCTGCCCTGTGCAGGGGTGTGTGATCTCTCCTAGGGGGGGAGGGGGCGTCCCTCTGCCAGGCAGAAGTCCCACAGCAGATCTGGCGCGCTGGTCACTGCAGATCAGCCCAGCACCTGGGAGCAGGTTACACACAAGCTGCCTGAACCCGAAGCGATATTATGCCTGTCTGTCTCTGAGCCTGGTGGTCCCAACTACCTGGTCACTGGAGCAAAGATGGCGGAGGGCACTCTCCGTGGCGCTGCTCACCCTGTGGTCACGATGGCCCGCCGATCTGGCACCCAGACGACCACAGCGCCAACCCGCCCTCGGGCACAGAAGGAAGCCCCAACAGGCCGTGTCCCAAGTGATGTTATATTGGGGGGAGAGCCTGGGTACCGGTCTCTCCAGCGCAGTCCGCGGGAACAGAGGTCGCGGAAGGGAAGCTGGCAGGCTCCCTCCCTGCGCGGGGTCCCTCCACCAGGCAGAAGGTCCCACCGCGGAACTGGCGCGCTGGTTACTGCAGATCAGCCCAGCACCTGGGAGCAGGTTACACACAAGCTGCCTGAAACCGAAGCGATATTATGCCTGTCTGTCTCTGAGCCTGGCGGTCCCAACTACCTGGTCACTGGAGCAAAGATGGCGGAGGGCCTCAGTATATTAATAAAACAAGCTTTTCTTTTTTTTTTTTAATTTAATTTAATTTTATTTTTTTAATTTACATTCCAAATCACTTCCCCTTTCCCGTTTCCTCCCTCCCCGAAAGTCCCATAAGCCCCCTTCCCTCCCTCTTTTCTCCGTTCAACCCCCTCTCATTACTCTGTCCTGGCGTTCCCCTACATCCAGTCTTTCCAGGACCAGGGGTCTCTCCTTCCATCTTTTTAGAAATCTATTGATATGCTGATTGTGTCTAGGGTATTCTGAGATTCTGGGTCAATATCCCCTTATCAGTGACTTCATACCATGTGTGATCTTTTGTGATTGGGTTACCTCACTAAGGATGATATTTTCAAGTTCTGACCATTTGCCTAGGAATTTCGTGAATTCATTGTTTTTAATTGCAGAGTAGTATTCCATTGTGTAAATATACCACATCTTCTGAATCCATTCCTCCGTTGAGGGACATCTGGGTTCTTTCCAGCTTCTGGCTATTATAAATAAGGCTGCTATGAATATAGTGGAGCATGTGTCCTTATTGCATGCAGGTAAAGTCTCTGGGTATATGCCCAGGAGTGGTATAGCCGGATCCTCCGGAAGTGTCATGCCCAGTTTTCTGAGGAGCCGCCAGACTGCTTTCCAGAGTGGTTGTACCAGCCTGCAATTCCACCAGCAGTGGAGGAGTGTTCCTCTTTCTCCACATCCTCGCCAACAACTGCTGTCTCCTGTGTTTTTGATCTTAGCCATCCTGACTGGTGTGAGATGGAATCTCAGGGTTGTTTTGATTTGCATTTCCCTAATGACTAAGGATGATGAACATCTCTTTAGGTGCTTCTCAGCCATTAGATATTCTTCAGGTGAGAACTCTTTGTGGAGCTCTGTACCCCATTTTTTAATAGGGTTACTTGCCTCTCTGGAGTTTAACTTCTTGAGTTCTTTGTATATCTTGGATATTAGCCCTCTGTCGGATGTAAGGTTGGTAAAGATCATTTCCCAGTTAGTTGGTTGCCGCTTTGTCTTTTTGACGGTGTCTTTTGCCTTGCAAAAACTTTGTAATTTAATGAGGTCCCATTTGTCTATTCTTGATCTTAGAGTATAAGCTATTGGAGTTCTGTTCAGGAAATTCTCCCCTGTGCCCATATGTTCAAGGTTCTTCCCTAGTTTCCCTTCTATTAGTTTCAGTGTGTCTGGTTTTATGTGGAGATCTTTGATCCACTTAGAATTGAGCTTAGTGCAAGGAGATAAGGATGGGTCAATTTGCATTCTTCTGCATGTTGACCTCCAGCTGAGCCAGCACCATTTGTTGAAAAGGCTATCTTTTTTCCACTGGATGGTTTTAGCTCCTTTGTCAAAGATCAAGTGACCATAGGAGTGTGGATTCATTTCTGGGTCTTCAATTCTGTTCCATTGATCTACATGTCTGTTACTGTACCAATACCATGCAGTTTTTAACACTATTGCTCTGTAGTACAGCTTGAGGTCCGGGATACTGATTCCCCCAGAGGTTCTTTTACTCTTGAGAATAGTTTTAGCTATTCTGGGTTTTCTGTTATTCCAGATGAATTTTTGAATTCCCCATCAAAATCCCCATCAAAATCCCAACTCAATTCTTCATAGAGTTAGAAAAAAAACAAGCTTTTCTATGCAGTGGAAAGTTAGGGAAATTTCCTTCCAGAGTTTACACAGCATGATAATTCACTTTATTACATGTGGAACACTTATTAAGACTATGTCAGTTCCTCATTCAAATAACCATAGCCCTTTAACACAGTATTACCTCTATCAGCAGGAGAGCCTGCTTGATTTCCTAAGCAGGGATGGATACACCAGTGACCCATGAAGAATTATTTTCCTCGTTATTTCAACTGGGACATTCAAGTGTAAATAGGGATTTGGTCTTGTACTGATCTACAACTTAACTAGAAGAATTACCATAAGGTGAGTCAAATGTCCTTTCTCATACCGAAGTTAGTTTCAAAATCTATACAATAAATGTTGTATAATGTATGAGAGTTGTCTCCTTATATCATCAAATTGATAACTGTGATCCAAAGCCAAAGACACAAAGAGGACATAAAACAAACTGTGGTGTAACAGAACTTGGAGGAGAAAAATGAGATAACACTCCAAACCTAGATTCCTGCTGCTCTATATAATCCCAGAAAATGACACAGTAGCTCTGTGACTTTGTGCAGAGGAATGTAAGCTATAAGGAAACCTAGACAGACTCAGTGTGAGTGGTCACAGTGACACACAAAAAAAGACTAGATAATCTAAACTTCTGAGATGACTGAGAGAAACTGAGCTCCTCCTCTTTTAGGGAGCACTCAGTTATATTGGCACATATGTCTCTATCCATTGCACATGTCTGTAAAAGCCACATGTGCCTTCTGTATACACAGAGAGCAGCTCAGCAGCAAAGGTTACTAGGTAAAAGCCAATCTAACCAGTGTAAGAATAGGGATCTCTCCCAACCCATAACAGACAGCTGGGCACATAACTCAGAAGTAGAGAGGGGAAGGATGAAGGATCCTCTACCGTATCTCCCACTCAGCCATCTAGACTGTAGGATGCTAAGGACCTTTTTTGAGTCAGAGTAGATTGCAACTATTAATATACTAAAGTTTAGTCACTGAAAAGAACCAGGAGGTTACAAATTTGAAAAAAAAATAGCCCAACATAACAAACACAGAACCAAAATCTGGGAAACATAAAAACTTTATGTGCTAATGCTCCTCTTCTATAAACCATTTTGAATTGCCCTGGGGAGGAAAGGTGCCGCTAGAGTAGGATGTAGAAGCACAGTGGTTATTCTTCATGCCCTTCACATCATAGAGTACAGGCCTATATAAATATTCTGGCCTTACATAACTACTTTAGTTTGTGGCTCATGAATTTATGGATGTCGAGTGGCGCTAAGTCCGCCAGCCTTAGATAAAATGCACTCTCATATGAGAAATGACAAAACAGACTTTCTGTGGCTCAGTTGCCACTTGCAGAACTGGAAGAAATCTAGCCCCATCCAAATTTCTTCTTGTTCAAGTCACAGCAGAGACTAGATGAGGCTGGATCCTTGGGTTGTTCTGCAATTCCTGCCTTAGACCTTATTTCCACATCATTTCTGAATGCTAGATCTGGACCACACTCTTTGAAGACAATATGCTGTTGATTCTCAAAGTTACTGCTGTTATCTGTCACCAGAGTGATGCTGCAAATCCCAATACCACCGCTGCCACCCTCTTCTTCTGCCTTAGTACTTTTAGTCCTCATTGTAAATGTTATACTAGAATGTGCCAGTACAGTCCAAATACTCCATGAGGTATCCTCTCCCCTGAACTCTGAGATTTGTCCCAAAAGAATATGACAGAAGCCTGTATCCCACAATGCCCCTGATGATCTGTCTCTGAATATGTTATATTAGCATTATCCCTGCACAATGCTAATGGCCCTCATTTCTCTTTATTACCATGGTGAACTCATAATTATTAGATATGCTGCATCATGCTCTAACATCAAGCACTGTGCTATTGTTAAATTAATATATACAATCTTCAAAATTAACCTGTTAGGTAATCCCTGGTAAGAATTAGTTATGCCTGGTAAAAGCACAAAGAAAAAGTAATAATGCCTTAAATAACATGGGGATTTAATCTTTTTTCTCTTCTTTTAGTAGAAATGATAAGATACCCCTATTGTGTCAGAGATCCAGATTTCAATTTCACTGCCCCATCCCTTTCAGAGCTTTCTTCTCTTCTCCCATTTTTAGCCCATAGTCTCAAGGTTTTTGTTGTTGTTGTTGTTTGTTTGTTTTGTTTTGTTTCTTTTACCAGCAATGTTAACTATTATGCTACCATCTACTAGCATCTCACTTTGGAACTAACTGAGCTTCTTAGTGCCTAAAGCCACACAGCTGGTTGGTTAATTCAGGAAAATCTGAGATTCTAAATGAATGCTGTAGTACTGCTCTAATGAGGAAGGAACTATATCCCCTTATTCCCCAGTGGCCGAATGCTAGATGTTCAAGAACTAGCTCTCAGGAGGAAAATGTACTGCTGTACAATTCTTGTTGATTTCCATGGTGTAAATATTCTTATCATGGCCAATCTCAAGCTTGTAATTGACATCACTGAATATAGAGTTGGGGAAAATGCATGCACTAGCATAATATTATGTCTATTAAAGGAAAAAACAAGAGCATAGATACACATAAAATCAAATAATTAGGCAATGACGGTTTTGAGTATTGTTTACCCTTGTTTATTTTATACAATTTAACCATGTTTACATAATTTTATCTGTATGGTGTATGTGTATGTGTACACATAAGTGCACATGAGTACAAGTACTCATTTTTATGGCCAGATGTCATTGTCAAGTATCTCCTTTATCAATCTTCACCTTATTTTTTGTGTTCCATGGTATTTCAATGAACCTGGAACTTTGCCATTTTGGACTAGCAAGCTCCCAGAATTCTTCTGTCTCCACCCTCCTTCCAGCACTGGAGCTACAGATGTATGCTGCTATGTCCACATTATAAGTGTGTGTTAGGAAACCAACTTAGTCCTTCATGCTTGTACAGCAAGGATTTTACTCAACAAGCTATCTTCCAAGCCTCAACTTAGTTTAATTTAAAAGCAGGTACCTCTAGAACACTCTTGGCTAGCAGTCATGGTGGCTCATTTAGCAAACTCTGTACTTCCTGTAAGCCAACACCTAACTGCCCTTGTCACCATCCTTCCAGGTGTGTGTGAGTTAGCTAGATATGCATAGCTTTGCTGAGCCCCAAACATCTCTGTCTGCATGCCAGTATTTCTTTAAACTCTCTGTATGTTAGGTCTAGACTACTCTTTCAAGTAATTGAATTTTTGTTTACTCCAAACTATGTGAAATTCATATTTTCATAGTTTATCATTCTGAAGTCATCTCATTTGCTTTCTAGCCTTAAAAGGTGTTCTCTTCCTACCCTTTGCAGGATTCAGCATTTAGGCAGAAGATCCATTTTCTCTTTCCTACCAAATGTTACATTTCTAATTACAAGTCTCTACCTGTCAATCATCCCCGCTTCACATATTCTGTCCTACAATCCATTCTCAACCCCAAGGTCTTATATGTGACATCCAGACATCTAACAGAGAAGTGAGGAGGAAACAAAGGCCTGGATTGTGTTAGCTCCACCTTCACTGCCTATATTTTACCCCTGGCTTTAGTAACACACCACAGTAGTATTAATTCTCCAGTAGTTCATCTTGAGGGCAGAAGTTCTAGTATGTGCTTCTATATACTCTTATCAGCATGCCACCCTCAGCACATAGTAAATGTTCACGAAAAACTTTAGGGAGTAGAGATGGAACTCAGTTCTACAGTCCTTGCCTAACATGTGCAAAGTCCTGAATATGATCTATAATACCATACAAACTAGACGTGCTGGTGTACACCTGCAATCCCAGCACTTGGGAGGTGGGGACAAGTCAAGGTGATCTCTGACTGTTAAGTGAGTTAGAGGCCAACCTGGGGTTACATGAGACCCTATATACTTTTTTATTAAATGCTTTTGGCACTGTATGAGGGTACAGCTTTATTCCTTCTGAACTGCTTTATGTACATCTAGTCACTGAGTCTAGCAAAAACCTCAATAAGTTAAGAAATAACGATTTATTGCATTAGCTCAATGATAAATCAGGGTGCAGAGAAGAGTGACTTACTCCAGACCATGAAGTTCTACTGCAACAGAGCCAGTGCTGAGATTAGCCCTGCCTTTCATCCTAGATCCTTCCACTAGGCCACATTTCTGCTTCTCTGTGTGTGGCCAAAGATTGTGTGCAACTTTGTCATTTTCAGAACTGTTTCCATAAGCTTTAAATAAATGATTGGGCTTGCTTTGACTTTAAATGATATTATGCCTCCAGTGGTACAGCACTGACTTTAATATAGTTTGAGGTAGCTGAAGTTGAGCCTAGTGAATTTTTAATTAGGTATCAATCAAATTGAGAGACTGGTAATAAAGCATCAGTTTCCAGTAAAGTCAGCAACATGGTAAATGATTTTATTGGTAAACCACGAGCTTTCTTTACATATTTATTATTATTATGTCAATACAGTTTTCCTCTATGTGTGTATGTATAGCAGTTGACAATATCAGCCACATTATTAGTTTGGTTTCCTCTGCTTGGTTAGCTTTTCAGTTGGGATAAGTGAAGTCTGCAGTCCCTGTCTCAGCACTTTTGAAGAAATGCTGGTAACAGTAAAACTTATATTAACTTGTACCCAAGTAATGAGCCTTCTGTTAATTGAAAAGTTCCTGTACTTAGCTCTTGTGGAAAAAGAAACAATTGTGTAAAGATAGACTGGCAAACATTTACCCCATCCCACCCCCAGAAACATCTGGTACTACTCTACTCAGTCCAATTTTCTTTACTACCTATTTCTGTAGAAAGTTCTAGACAGTAGTGGACAATTACACCTTGGCCCTGGCAAAAGATCCAGTTCTCTTCTAAATGCTGTTACATTCTAAAGGAGGCATAAAGAAACTAGTTCTCTATAAAATGATTAGCATAAATATCTCTTTTTAAAAAAACACCCAAGAAATTGATGGTTGCGGTGATCTCCTGGGGGAGTATTGATTGCCTAGGGACAGGAGTGAGCTAAAGGGGTTCTTTATATATTTGTACATGTAGAATATTTTATCAACTTCAGAATAGAAATTTCTGAACTTATATTAATTGAAAAAGTAATTATTGTATTTAGATCACAAATACATTTACATGATCGAGTAAATTCTCACAATGATGCTTTGGCATAAGTAATATTGCTATCCATATTTTACAGACAGAAAAGTAAGACTCACTGAGTTTAGAATACGTGGCCCACATGAGATGAAGGTACCCAAAACTAAACAAATATCCTTCCTCCAAAGCTGTGCTAGTTCTCAAGCTCCTGAATACAAGAGGAAAATGCTTATTTTCTTCTTTTCTTATTTTTTTTCCTTAGAGATCATATTCAGATCTCTAAACACACATACAATTTGCTGGGCTTGAATCTAGGATCCTCTCTTCTCCACTTCCCAAGAGCTAGAATTTTTTAAAAGAATTTTCCTGACTTCATTCTTAGGGATAACTTTGTTGGAGAACTAAGAGTTGAACATGAAGAGATTACTACAATGTATCACTGATTCTAGTGAACACATGTTAACTTTCCTCAAGGTAGAATATAAATTCTGATGGATAGCTCACTGTTGTGTATTTAACGATGGTTGTTATCATCATCAGTGATTTCATGAAACAACAGGATTTCATTTTCCCAATAGCTTCTTAAAACCAACAGTATCCATATAGTGCAGGAAAATAAAAATTCAAACAAAGATCGCAGGTAGTAGTAAGTGATATTCAGAGAGATGAGAAAGGAGTGTCCTCTTCTATAAGAGTAGTAAGAGAATGTTTGTCACTAATTGGAATTAAATTTCAAAGACTGAGTGTTTTTGACCCAATAAGGCTATACAATAAAATACCCCTAAAACTTAGTGGCTGGGAACAGTGAGCATTTCTTATTAATCTCAAGTCTATAAGTTAACTAGGATGTTATGATCTTAGCTTAGCTTGATCTTAAGCCCATGGAAAGTTTATTGGTCAAAGAATAAGTATCGGATAATCTCACTCCTGTCTGGAGATCAGCTAGCTACCTGCTGTTCTAGAACAAAATTTGGGTGAGGTGAGGAATGGTTTGGCACTTCTTTTGTGTTTCTTGAATATATCCAGCAAGAGGAGATATCAAGGTCAGTCATAAGAGCCAGACATGGTAGCAGAATCATGAGGATAATAAATTTGAGGATATCATGATCTGTGTAGGGAGCTCTAAGACAGCCAGGGTTACATTAATGAGACCCTTCACACACAACACACATACACATGCACACATAGCACCACCACCACCACCACCACCACCAACAACAACAACAACAGGAAGGGGAAAAAAGATAAGCAAGAGGCAAAATAGACCAAAATATGTCAGTAATGAAACCAATGCACCATCAGTAGAAGTAAATAATTAGGGAGACTTAGTGCAGTCTATCATGGATATGCTTATAGCTTTGGTTGCTGTTTGGAGAGATCTTGCAGCAAGAGTGGCATCTTTCAAATGGACTCTGTGCATTTACATTGAGACTTTTTTTTTACAACATTTATGACATGGGGACATTACTTGAAATAAAGATACAACCTCTTGTCTCAAGAACTATACCTTCTCTACCTAATCCCAGAAGCTCCAGAGACTTATTCACAGAGCCCCAAGTCTCTACCAAATGAAGTTGGGAAACAATTCATGGCATTTGTGGCACCAGCAAAAGCCACAGTCCCTTTTCAGCTCCTGGGCAAGGATAATAATGAATTCATCATTTTCTGCTTTCTTCATTCTTTTCTTTGGATCAGATATTATCTTTAATTCTTTTAATCATTCTCATCAGAAGTCTTCCTGAGCTTCCTTTACATCTGTTATCTACTAACTCTATAATTCATTTTACTGCCATAATTTTAATTTTGAAAATACCCTAATCTTAAAGAATCCAAGTATTCTATTCCAAGGATCTTCTTCCTCTCAGTAAGCTCACCCAGGCATTTTATCATATTCTACTTTCAGGATGAGAATTTGTACCCAAGGAATGTTTTCCAATGAGGGTGGTGTATTGTCAATAAAGGAAAGAAAGAATAAATGCACTGCTTTTATTTTAATTAGGTTTAGGAATGAAAAAAGACCAATAGAAAATGGAGCAAATACAAAGTGTTTGCTATTAGAGGTGAATTGAGATAGATTCTTAAAATACTATGTGTTTAGAATGGCAAGAATTGGAAGAGAAATTTAGTTTATTATGACCTAGTCTAAGTTGAAAAGTAAGGGCAAACCTTAACAGACAAACTATATTCTTTTAGGCGTTTGGTAGAATACCACAATGGATCCAGCTTAGTAATGTTTGTTCATGCGTTTTCACATATGAAAGACTAGTATCTGGCATAGTAACAACAGTTTGGAATTGTGGAACATTCTCACCCTGAGAAAGTTACCTTCACTAACAATGGCACTATTTCTCATGTTGAATTCCTTCCA
Organism: Tokudaia tokunoshimensis; assembly: GCA_036184795.1. Taxonomy (NCBI): domain Eukaryota; kingdom Metazoa; phylum Chordata; class Mammalia; order Rodentia; family Muridae; genus Tokudaia; species Tokudaia tokunoshimensis. The sequence goes on from BTHU01000023.1 coordinate 115,376,308, forward strand.
AGGTCAACAGTACTCACTGCTGCAGATGAATTTCAAAAGGGGTACATGAATAGCTTCTATTTGGTTTCCAAATTTTCCCCTAATAATGGCTACAATGCTTTTTGATCTGTAATACTGTTTGATAATTAGCCACCTTTGAGCTCTGAATCACACTGAGGGTACCCACAGCACTGAAACTTTTTCTTTTGAAAACAAACGGGAAATCAATTTCAGTCAATTCAGTAGTTCCATTTTATGAAGTTAAGGTGCTCAATGTAAATTAATGTTTTACATGTATTCCTTTGATCAATAGGTGTAATTATTGATTGGAATCACACAAAGCAGAAAGCAAAGCAATCATTCCTGACACTGTAGGCTTTATGTCATGCGGATAAATTCTCAATACAAATGTCCTAAGCTGGAGCTTTGTTTGCCCCACCTCCCAATGTTATAAGTAAATTCTTGAAAAGAAGGTAAACACATTCTGCCTCCTTCCCTTTGAAAACTGCCTCCAGATTTTTTAACTATAGGACAAAAGGAGACCATAGGCAAAGAAAATGGCATTGAGGAAGGGGACAGTAGAACACATAAAACACGAAGCAAGGGAGGAGGTCACTGGAAGAGGAATGGAAGGGCACAAGAACAGGTTGGGGAAATGTGGGAGAAGGGAAGCAGAGACTCAGAAGAAAAGTCAAAACCAAGACAATAATGATAATAATTATTATTACCATAAAGCTATTTTTCTGACCAAATAATTTAAATAACAAATCCACAGAACAGAGTAAAGGTGGAAGATACTGACTGGTCACATGTCCAGAAAGATGGCTAATAAATTTCCTATGCTTGATAATCATACATTTTGGTAAAAAGTATAAACTATATTTTTTTTAAAAAGCAGCACATTGCCTTTATGGAAAACTAGTCTGACTTGATTATTGGCATGACACTGAAGTCTGCTTTCCAATTAAGAGAATTTTCCATGAATTTGTTCTAGCATTCAAAAATTGTTATTATTTTCATTAAATCAAAGGTACCCAAACACTGTCTCCTCTTAAGACCCAAGATCCATTCTTAGTCCCAGGCCAATTTCTGGTGCTTCAGCGACCATTTGCAAAGTCTCAGTGCATAGTGACTTATATGCTAAGCACTGGACTGAGAATGTCACAGGTAATACCTTACCGAAATTCCCCAAAGCTCTGTGAAACAAGTGATGGAACCCTTGTACTGACTCAAAACCCACTGACTTTAAGATTTGCTATCAATTAAATGAAACCTATACTAGTAATACACATAGATTTTTAATATACAGATATATGTCAAATTAGAAGTTTTCACATGTTAATATCAAGAAAATAGAGAAACCTCCATTTTGCAAGGGAGAAGACTGAAGCCTATCATAGCTAAAACACTAGTCTAAGGTCACAAAACTATTAAGTGGTAATAAAGGCTTATAAGCACTTTCTGTTGTCATGGGCCTCAGATGTCTTGCTTCCCCCTGTTCCAGATGCCACTTTCTATTACATTTCATGGGGTTCATCTTATCTCAAGAGTCCAGCTGCAATGGATGATTTGAACTAACAACTAATGATCATGTCAGGAAATAAAATAGGCTGAGATACAATGATCCAGGATCACTGATACCAAGAAGGAAGACCTAATATATGCTGCAGTCTCCCCATCCAGCAGCAAAGCCACTGTGATACAAAAGCATCCATGGGTATTGATGAGAGAAATTACAGACCTAGTCATACACAGTAAAACTCTTCTGGTTAGTTAAAAATGGGACAAAGAGTGCTACACACTCTTAGAGAGTAGAAATAAGAACAACTCAGGAATAAGTGTGATGTATTTTATGTAAAATCAAATCTACCTTGTATCTCTTTCTCTCTCTCTCTCTCTCTCTCTCTCTCTCTCTCTCTCTCTCTCACACACACACACACACACACACACACACACACACACACACACAGACAGACACCTTGACATGACCAGGGAGAAAACACAAAAATAATAAGTATACATCCAGGTCAGTACTATATATTGATGTAGAGGATTCTCAGATAAAACTCAAGACTAGCCAGTAAGATGGAAGAGAAAAACTTATACAGGAAAATTCAAAGAGCTAATAAGATAAGAGTACAAAAGTACAAAGACGTAGTGGTCCAATTCAGAAGAGTTTGTTTATTATTTTGTAACAGATATTAGGTTGATATTCTTACCTGGTCATGTCTATCCCTTTACATGTTGTTTCCTTTTGCTATATTTCTTAGTCAGATTGGAACTGGACCCAACTCCGCTCTGGTGTGACTTCTTTATTTTTTTTTAACCAATGATACATAGAAAGAATTAATTTATATTTCAATTAATTTTTATTATATCACATTTGGAATTATTGGAAATAATATATGTAAATATATATATATATATATATATATATATATATATATATATATATATATAAAATATGTCACACTGTGGCCTTGAACTCACTACATAGTCAAAGATGACCCTTCTGATTCTCCTAGATGTGTCCTATTCTCTCTCTAGTGTCCTATTGATGGGATTACAGGTATTTGCCACTGTATACAGGTTATGTACTGCTATGAATTGAACTCAATGTTTTGTACACAGTAAATTAGCATTGTGCAAATTGAGCTACATCCTGCTTTAACAACAGAAAATATTTAAAAAACAAAATTCTATGTCATTCATGGACTAAAGTATAAGTCAAATGGGAATTATACAGTATTTAGGATAGAGGTGTAACATAAAGCACTGATTCCAAAATTATAGGACTGGGTTCTCTACTTCCTCAATCATCAGGGCAAAACACATCACAGCAGCAATGGAATACAATTGCACATTCAATGGAATGTCTAAAATGGAAACCCCAGAAAACAGCAAGTGCCAGTAAGAAAATGAAAATTTAATAACTACTTAGAAAAATTATCACGAGGTTCTACAAATGAACACATATACCCTATAATCCAGAGACTCTACTGCAATGCAATATACAATAGAAATGCATGTACACATATCCATACACACATGAACACAAGTAAAATAAAAACAAAATGTAAGCATATTACACTATTTCATTACACTTACATAAATGTTCAAAATAAGGAAATACCAATCTGTACATTGCTGTTATTCAAGGTAGTGGTCATTTCTGACAAGGGGAATGAGGACAACTGAAAGAGCAAGGGGGAGAGGGCTCTGTTCTTTGATAAGAGTGCTGGGTACACAAACATGTCAACATTGTGAAAAATTGTTGAAATGTATACTTTTGTTTTACACATTTTATTATAAATTTTAGGCATTAATAAAAGTTTAAAAAATTGATATGGCATCCTCACTTGGGCCCTTCACCTATTTAGCCTTCTTGAGTTCTGTGGATTACATCCTGGGTATTCTGTACTTTTTTGGCTACTATCCACTTATTAGTGAGTACATACCATGCATGTCCTTTTGGGTCTGAGTTACCTCACTCAGGATATTTTCTAGTTCCATCCATTTGCCTGCAAAACTCAGGATGCCCTCGTTTCTAATAACTGAGTAGTATTCTATTGTGTAAATGAACCACATTTTCTGTATCCATTCTTCTGTCATGGGATATCTGGGTTGTTTCCAGCTTCTGGCTATAACAAACAAGACTGCTATGAACATAGTGGAACACGTGCCCCTGTGGCATGGTGGGGTATGGTATGTGCCCAAGAGTGGTATAGCTGGGTCTTCAAGTAGATCTATTTCTAATTTTCTGAGGAACCTTCAGATTGATTTCCAGAGTGGTTTTAGCAATTTGCAATCCCACCAGCAATGGAGAAGTGTTCCTCTTTCTCTACATCCTCACCAACATGTGCTGTCACCTGAGTTTTTGATCTTAGCCATTCTGATAGGTATAAGGTGGAATCTCAGGGTCCTTTTGACTTGCATTTCCCTGATGACTAAGGACTTTGAACATTTCTTTAGGTGCTCCTCAGCTTTGAGATTTCTCTACTGTGAATTCTCTGTTTAGTTCTATACCCCAGTTTTTGATTGGGTTGTTTGGTTTCTTGGTGGTTAGGAAGAAGAAAGCAATCACAGGAGACTGGAGGGAAGGAGGGACCTGGGTGAGAAAACCAACAGGGAAGGGAAGAGGGGGAAATGATCAGCTATGGGGTGGGGGGGGATGCGAACAGGACTGAAGACCTGAGGGCCAGCAGAACTTGTAGACTCCACCTCCAGTAGCATCAAGTGGAGGGATGGGGTTGCCATCCTATAGTCAAAAATTCTGACCCAGAATTGTTCCTGTCTGAAAGAACTGCAGGAACAATAAAGGAGAAGAGCATGAAGAAAAGGAGGTCCAGTGACAGGCCCAAAGTGGGATCCAGCTCAAGAGGAGGCCCCAAGGCCTGACACGATTACTGAGGCTATGCAGCACTCTGACATTACTGAGGCTATGCAGCGCTCACAAAAAGAGACCTATCATGACTGCCCTCCGAAAGACCCAACAAGCAGCTGAAAGAGTCAGATGTAGATATTTATACCCAACCAGTGGACAGAAGCTGCTGGCCTCTGTGGTTGAATTAGGAAAATGCTGTAAGAAGCTGAGGAGGAGGGTGATCCTGTAGGAGGACCAACAGTCTCAACTAACCTGGACCCCCAAGATCTCTCAGACTCTGAGCCACCAACCAGGCAGCATATACCAGATGATATGAGGTCCCTAACACATACACAACAGAGGACTGGTGGGTCTGGACTCAATCAGAGAAGATGCACCTAACCCTTGAGAGACTTGGGGCCCCAGGGAGTGGGGAGGTATGGTGAGGTGGGGATGGGGTGGGAACATCCTCTTGGAGATGGAGAGGGATGGCGGAGGGGTGGGATGTGGAACAGTTAGAGGGTAGAGCAGGAGGGGTTTCAAGTCTGGACTGTAAAAACAGATTAAAGAACAAATAAAAAAATGATATGGCTCAGTGGGTAAGAGCACTGGCTGCCAAGTCTGATGACCTGAAATCCTCAGAATCCACATGGTGGAAGAAGAGATCAACTCTCCTCTGACCTGTACATATGGGTTATAATATATGCATATAGAAACACACAATAAAGAAAAATAAACATTTTTAAAAATTAAAGATGACAAAATAGTACTCAGAAATAAATTGTATTATTATCAGTAAAGCTGAATGATATGCCTAGTCCTGCTGGGACTGGATGTCCCAGGGTGGAGTGATACTTAAGGGGAGGGGCTTCCTCTTCTCTGAGAAGAAGGGAATGGGGCAATGAAGGGAGGGACTTGTAAGGGTGAGACTGGGAAGAGTGGAAGGGGGCTATGATTAGGACACAATGTGAATAAAAAATAAATTATGGAAAAAATTAAGCCAATCTCAGAAATGATAATTAAAAGGTTAGCTTTCTCAAATAGTTTAAAACAAAGATTGTCAAGTATGACCACTTTTATAAGAGAGAAAGCAAGCTAAGGGCTATCTAGGGCACGAACGGAGTGTAATAGGAGATCCAAGAAGAGCTGCTAAATACAAGAGAACGCCAGAGACAAAAACAATGGCAATTAATTTAAAAACCTAGAAAAAAAATGCCCCATTAAAGAAAAGTGAGAATTACCAAAATTGATCCAAGAGTAAATGTGGGATCTTTAGTACACCAAAAATAATAAAAGGAATTTTAATAATATTCAGATTGGTCAAATTCTCTGAAATAATATCACATTTGTTGACACATACTACCAAAGCTTCATGAAGACAGTGTTTACAAGCAACTGATAAGAAAATGTCTGAAAATATGCCATAAAACTAATATCATAATAATTACATAGAAACAGATTCTGACTAGCTCCATGAAAATGGGCACAAACTTAGAATGGCTCAGTATCCCTGTAAATAATATCCACATCAGAAGAAGCTGTCTATACTTTCACTGAAAGTACTAATGGGGAGGAAAAAAACCTTGAAATTGAGTTTCATTTGGGGATGATGAAAATTTCTGCAATGAATAACATTACATGGTCCTTATTTCCAATAATTCCAAATGTGATATAATATAAATTAATTGAAATATAAATTAATTCTTTCTATGTATCATTGGTAAAAAAAAAAAAAAAGAAGTCACACCAGAATGGAGTTGGGTCCAGTTCCAATTTGACTAAGAAATATAGCAAAAGGAAATAACATGTAAAGGGATAGACATGACCAGGTAAGAATATCAAGTGCATTCGGAGGCTGTGATAGCAACCTATACAGAAATTACCAGAAGCAAAGAGACAACCCTGGGTGAGATCCTTCCTCAGTACCTTCAGAATGAGGATATCCCTGTCTATGCCATGATTTCACACTTTCATTTTTAGAACAGAGATAATAAATGGCTCTTGTTCAAAGCACTCATTTGAAGATATTTTCTAATGAAAGTGCAAGGAAACCAATGCAATCACTTAAGAAAATAGAATTGGTATATTTTGAACGACAATGGAAGTTTGATCTAGTGTTTTCATGTTCTGTTTTTCTGAGGAACTAATCATTGAGAGTGTAGGACACTTGTCAGGAGAGACAGCTTGAGTAGAGACCAGAAACCAGGGTTTACAAATAATAGTGTGCTAGGTTAAAGGGATGACTAATGATGTTTATACAAGCCATACCTACTTAGGCCATTTTCCTTCCCATCTGCTGCTTCTCTGGTTGTCACATGATGCATATTCTCTCCCTTCAGGGCTCTTTTTATGTTAATCTACTTACAAGCCCTCTTGGGAATGGAGGGTGAGTCATCAAAGAGAAGCAGCTCTTCCACTGCTAAGCTCCAAGGTCTAGCATCACAAAACACTCACATGCTGCTTTACTGTAGGTTGATTTTTTTAAGGGCATTAAGTAGGAACTTTGAAGATATGGCATCTGAAACATGTTAGGATATTCATCCTCCTCTCCTAAAGGACCTAGAGGCAGGCCCCCTTCTCTGTCAACCACAAGCCCAGGAATCTATGATCTTGTTTCAGCCAGCTGCTGTTATCAAAGAGTTAGGACTGAGGTCACAGAGCTATGACCTGAAGCCTGCCCTCTATCTCTCCTAACCTGCCTGGCAGTTAAAATGGCAGGGTTCTTTCTCCAGGGCTTAAAATTGGCTCCATCTGCTTATTTAAAATGAAACTCATGGAATTTAGAAGTTCATGGGGTTAGAATGTTAATTTGCCACATAGACCTTTGACAGTAGCTCACTTCTCTTCTGTGCTTTCCCGTGTCTAGTCTTCTGTCAGTATACCCAAATCACCAATAAAATAGCCTCTCTAAGCAAAAATACTCTGATGTTCATAAGTGATAAACAGCTGAGAAAGGAGAAAGTCTATGTCTGCATGTTTTAAAATTTTGTCATCCATATGTTTTTAATTTTCTTTTGTTTTTTAATTTCCCCAGTGGATCTTTGCAGAAGTTAGGTAACCGTAATTGCAAGCCAAAAAAAAAAGCCTTCCACACAGAATAATTGGCAAGATTTTCAGCCACAATCATCTTGACCAAATATCTAATCATCACGTGGAAGCATGCCCACAGCACTTGCAAACAATTTTCCAAGAACTCAAAGATCTTCCAAGGTCTTCTTTTTAAGAAGGCTGCCAAATGAAAACAGTAAAATGGGAAAACTGGCAAATTTACCTTTGTCACCACATTTTCTTGGGCTGTTTGGAAAGTAATGTAAGCTTTACACATGGTTTGACCAACTCATTTCAGTATTCAGCAGATATACTTTTAAGAGCCTTGCTGCAATGATGTCAGGAAAATGCAAGGTAAGAGGTCACAGCCTCCATTTCCTTGGTCAGAAAGTTGAAAAAGTAACTATTCACAAACAAGAACACTTTTGTGAAAACCCCCAAAGTTGAGAACAAAACTGATAGTCACATGGACCAAAAGACTGAATAAAACCAAGATTCGAAAAGTGAAGAGAAAATGGTCTTACTTTGACTTTAACTGTGTCACCCTTCTCCTTCTATCTAGTTATCAACATGTCCGAAAAGATTGCCCAGATTCCATGGTAAAAGAAAACCATGGGGCTGGAGAGATGGCTCAATGGTTAAGAGTACCAAATGTTCTTCCAAAGGTCCTGAGTTCAAATCCCAGCAACCACGTGGTGGCTCACAACCATCCATAATGAGATCTGATGCCCTCTTCTGGTGTGTCTGAAGACAGCTACAGTATACTTACATATAATAAACAAATACATCTAGAAAGAAAGAAAGAAAGAAAGACAGAAAGAAAGGAAGGAAGAAAGAAAACCAAAGGTAGACTCTGAACTTCCCTAGAACTCCAGGACACTTTCCAGAATGCCCATACCAACCTTGCCCAATCAGGAACATTGAATATTCAGAATGGGAAGGCCAGACTGCCTGGTGTCAACTAGTACCAAAGCAGTGGAGATCCCAACAAATAGTACACCAGACACTGGCAGTAGTTTTATGGCCCAAATTTGATATGTCAAGCCACAGTAGCACTTGATCAGACATCCCAGTCATTGGCAAAGTCTACCTGCAAAGATAAGCAAGCCACTTTTAGAAAACTGCTAAGAAATTTAAAATGGCTGGAATCCTTTGGCAGACAACCATCACTTCAGTATTTAGCATAAGGTCCCACTCTAACAGAGAACACCTATATATGCTGAATTCTGCAGAATACCAGATAATGTCATAAGACATAGAAATCCAAAGGGAAACTCTTCTCCATCTCAGAGTATATTCTAAGGCTTTACTAATATAAAGAGACACTGCCACTGAGCATTTTATCAGACCACAGGCATTAGACATAATAGGAGTCCAAACAAAAGCTATGCTCACCCTTAGGGGCCTCACAAAGGCCCCATCCAGTCAGGAATATATGTGCCACTGAAAATTTCTTGAGTATAACTTGTCCTGTCAATCTTGAGCAATAATTCTACATAATCTAGCAGTCTAGCCTGCAGCCATTAGTTGGAGAACCCAGAGATACAACATAACCTAGAACATTCCCCCATTGTAAAAATATGAAAGCAATCTAAGTTTCCATCAGTGGATGAGTGTATAAAGTAAACATGTTCTTTATAGACAATGGAATATTACTACTCTATTTCTTAATTGACCCCATGCCATTTGTGGCAACACAGATGAAACTGAAGGGCATGGCGTTAAGTGACATAGCTAGGCACAGAAAGACAAATGTGGTATTATATCACTTTATGTAGTCTGTCAAACAATCCAACTCATGAAATCATAACAGAACTATGATTATCAGAGACTAGGAGGCAAGTAAATGGAGAGATATTGTTCAAAATCACAAAGCTGCAAATGAACAAAGAAGAATGTGTCTGTAAAATCTAATGTATAGCATTTTAGCAATAGATGATAATACTGCATTCCATATTTCAAAATTACTGAAAGCAAATTTCAGGTGTTCTCAATAGGTATAGACATATATATATATATATATAAACATGTATATATATACATATATATATATAAACATGTATATATGAACATCACTATTTGCCCCATAATGCTATTATGTTAGCAAAAAGGTTTTTTAATTTTAAAGGAAAATACCCTACTGTATTTCAGGTATCATCTTACACAGTGAGGGTACAGGTATACCCAAGATGGACCTCAAGATGGCTAATATTAGAGAGAAACAATTACAGTAGCAATGAAAATAATATGTGATGCATTCTGCATTAAAGACTCTGTCAAGGAGCTACAGAAAATACAATAGAGGGACATTTATTCTGTATTTTGGAGAGGGAATAGAATTAGGAAAGCTTCCCAGAGGCAATAAAGTGTCCATGCAGACCAGAAGATGAGTCAGCAGGCTGCAACCATTTCACACACTGGGACTGAACATATTTGATTATAGTTGGAATGTCTGTGGAGAGAGAGAGAGAGAGAGAGAGAGAGAGAGAGAGAGAGAGAGAGAGAGAGAGAGAGAGAGAGAGAGAGGATTTAGAAAAATAAGATTGGGTAAGTGCTTTCTGAGACAGGTTAAGAAATTTAGAAATTATCTCTAAGCAATGGTATATCATTGAAGATTTCTGAGCATCAGAAAGGCATATACAAGATTTATTCCTTAGGTTAGGTGGGATAGAGTGTTCTGGTAATTGCATAACTTAGAAGCAACACAGGAAGGAAGTTCACAAGTCCAAGGCCAGACTGGGCTACACAGTGGTTTAAAGAAAAGTCAGGACTACATAGTGAAACTCTGTATCAAAAATCTTGGTTTTTCTTTTATCCTTTAAAGCCACTATGGAATACAAAGCAGAAAACTATTTAGAGGTCAGTAAAGAAAAAAGTGGCTGGAGAGATGGCTCAGTGGTTAAGAGCACTGATTGTTCTTCCAGAGGTCCTGCATTTCCCAGCAACCACATGGTGGCTCACAGTCATCTGCAGTTGGATCCTATGCCCTCTTTTGGTGTGTCTGAAGACAGCTCCAGTGTACTCATATACATAAAACAAATATTTTTTTTTAAAGAAAACAAAAAGATAAGTTAAAAGGTTATTCCTAGTAACACAATAGAGAAATAATGGTGAAGAGGGCAGCAACAGAGTAGAAAAATGAGTTTTTGGAGAGATATTTAGAAATTACAATGAATAAGACCCAGTAATTGAAGATGTAGTAAAAAATGAATGAATCCAATATATATGACGTAGGGAACTGGATGGTTGGCCATGCCATTTGCTTTCACATAAACAGGACACTCATTTTCACATGAAGAGTACAGTAGAAGGTAAAATCGTGGAAGGCTAAAGAGAACTTCTTCTAGATGATTTTGTGAATTTTCACTATGTGATAGGGGCAATGGATCCAGTTGAAGATCTTCAGTCATTAATAAAGTCAGTAATAACCTTGAGCTGAAATATAATCTTGGAGTTATCACGTAGAAGATATGCATGGATATATAAAATAACATCATCAAATTTCACTCCGTTGCTGTGATCAATAGCAACATAGAGGAGAAGTGTGTTTATTTTAGCTTCTACTTTCAGGATGCAATCCATCATTGAGGAAGAGCAGAACAGGGCAGGCTCAAGGAAGGAGCCTAGAAACAGGATCCATGGAATAACACTTACTTAATCACACCCTCGCTTTGCTTACAGGCTCATGCTTAGTTACCTTTCTTGTATAGCTCAGGACCACCTGCCTACTGATGAAGACGCTCACAGTGGTTATGGGCCATCCTATATCAGATAATAATTAAGACAAGCCCTCACAAACATTTACACAGGGAGAGCTGAAATAAGCAATTTTTGAGACACTGCTTTCCTCTCAGATGACTGTAAGTTGTGGCAATTAGACATTAAAAACCAACCATCACAGAGGGAAAGTAAAAATTTGTCCAACTCAGGCTGGAGAGATGGTTCAGAGGTTAAGAGTACTGTCGGATCTTCTGGAGGTCCTAAGTCCAATTCCCAGCAACCACATGGTAGCTCACAATCATCTGTAATGAGATCTGGTGCCCTTTTCTGCCCTGTAGGTTACATGCTGGCAGAATGCTGTATACATACATACATACATACATACATACATACATACATAAAAATAAATAAATAAATAAATAAATAAATCTTTTTAAAAAATGTGTCCAACTCAAACCTGAGACATGTTCTATTCAAAGGTTAACTGTAAGAAATCGAATATATAGTGGAACTGAAAGGCCAGGAAGTAAAATACCCATACTCTTGCATAATACACAGTGTAGGCAAGGAGGGTCCTGAACAAGAAGGAACAGTGTACAATGCAGTATGCTGCCAAGAAAACAGGCAGGACGGGTGCTAAGAGTTTCTGAGATTTAGTGACATTTGATTTTTCAAAACTTACTTTAGTAAGGGTTCTTTAACACTTCAACTTTCCTTCTCACACACCTACCAGACATAAGGGAAAAGAAAGGTTAATAGGAAACAGAAGTTGTGAACCTGTTTTGAAAGATTCCAATCATTGTCAGGATATCAGCAGTTCAGTCCAAAACACCAGACATAAATCAGTAGCTACAGCAGTCTAGTTCATTCAGCAAACACCAAACACTGATCAGCAGTGGCCATTTGATCCAGAAGATACCCAGAGCCCCAGCCAATCAGCATGAGTCCATGGAAGCAGCAAGAAGCCACCAGAATACCCTAAGAAGTTCTTTGGCAAGTTACTTTCTGTGAAGTCATGACTAGCAAAGATCAGCAACGAGGTGCAAGGCTAACCAATGCAAGAGCTTCATCACACTGTCTTTGGGGTTATATTTATATTCTTTTTTAATGATCACGCATCCTTTCACATGCCTGTTTCAGCAAAACATCCTCTCTCCTGTGTCTGTTTCAGCAAAACATCACATGTCATAACTGAGTCCCCAAAAGAAACCTGAGATTTCTATTTCATGAGTCATTGTTTTCTCACTGTTAAAAATGTAGGAACTGAGGCAGTCTACAAGCCACATTGGAATGAGTGGCTAATTATAATTAGGAAGATATAGGGGGACAGTAACATTTTATCACTCCATCAACTGATTCTATAGTCCATATGATCCACTTGATTAATGTCTCAACAAACTTCCCCTATTATGGGAACTAAACTTCTCATTGCAATTACAACCAGAGTAATGGCCACTGCCACTACATAATCTGTCAGACTCTAGCAATTCACTTCAAACCAGGTGTCTTAGTTAAGGTTTTACTGCTGTGAACAGACACCATGACCAAAGCAACTCTTATAAGGACAACATTTAATTGGGGCTGACTTACAGGTTCAGGGGTTCAGTACATTATCATCAAGGTGGGAGCATGGCAGCATCCAGGCAGGCATGGTGCAGGAGGAGCTAAGAGTTCTACATCTTCATCTGAAGGCTGCTAGCAGAATACTGACTTCCAGGCAGCTAGGATGAGGGTTTTAAAGCCCAAGCCCACAGTGGGATACCTATTCCAACAAGGCCACACCTACTCCAACAAGGCCTTGCCTCCTTATAGTGTCATTCTTTGGGCCAAGCATATACAAAACATCACATTGGGCAAATATATTTCTTTCAAAAAATCAACAAAAACTATACAAATAGGGATTTTATTGAAGGGACTCCCAGTTACTTCAACCAGGACCACCATCATTGGGAAACCACAAAACTGTGGGAACTACTGCCACCCTGTGGTATTTATAGCAACTATGACTGGGCAGAGTTTGTTTTAGCTATCCCCAGATCACAGAACAAAGCCAAGCAATTTTCAAGAACAAACAAACAAACAAAAAACAGCAGTGGATTTGGGAATTCAGGAGAGACCAATAGGAATAATAATAAATTAATTCATTCATTCATATAAATAAGCAAGGAGTATATTCCAAAGCAAGACTAGGTGAATAAAGTGGTAAGGAAAAGGAGACAAGTCAAATATAAAGGCAAGTTCATCAGAACAACTATTAAGTTTTTAATCCAAACCACAAAAGCAAACTCTAAAAGGATAAATGCCAACCTAACCTAATATACGTAGCAAAATTGTCTGTCATAACTAGAAGTGAAAGAAAACATTTCCCTGAATAATGCAAGGTAAAGGAATTTATGATCACCAAGCCAGCCCTACAGAGTATATTGATGAAAATCCTTTCACCTGAAGAGAATGATAAACACACTCAAGTGGCTACAGGAGATAAAAATAAATAATGCTAAGATACTTGATGACCAGAAGTAGACTAAAACATAATCCTCAAACATCGAAAAATCAGTAAAATAACAGGAATCAATACACACATATCAATAATCACTATGAATATTATTGGATTTGACTCCAACTTCAAAAAAATAGGCTAACAGATTGGAAATCAGGATCCTTCCTTTTGTTGGCTCCAAGAAAAAAAAATACATGTCACCACCAAAGATAAGCACCATGTTAAGGAGAGAGAATGAAAACTTATATTTCAAGCAAATAGAAACAGGAAAATGACAGGCATTGCTAGTCTAATATTGGACAGAATCTATCTCAAACCAAGTCTAGCCATAAGGAATAAAGAGAATTACTTCATACCGATCAAGGAAAAATATCATTTAAGAGGAAATTACAATTCTAAATACAAAAACACCAAACACAGGGTCATTCAACTGTATAAAGTAAATACTACTAGATCTAAAGTCATAGACTAACCCCAACACAGTAATAGTGAGTGACTTCAATATCCCACTCTCACCACTAGGCAATTCAACTGGACAAAAATGAATGAAGAAATGCTGGAATTAAATGACAGTATAACTCAAATAAACTTAACAAATGTCTATGGATCATTTCATCCAAACACCAAAAGATATAAATGTCTTTTCAACCGTTAATATCTAAAATAGATCACATATTTGAACACAAAGCAAAAAACTTTAGAGAAGTGAAATTATTATCATCACATATTCTATGTGATAACAATAAATGAAGCTAAACTTTAAGTGCAAAAGAAACTAGAAAATATACAAACTCATGGAGATTAAAAACATAATTTAATGATTAATGAATCATTGAAATGACAAAGAAAGAAAATGTGTTCTTAGAATTTAATAAAAATGAAAATACAATATAACAAATCATATGGGAAACAAGATATTCCTTCAAGGAACCTTCTAAGAGCCAACATTAAGAAAACAAAGAGGTCTCATAAATAACCTAAACCATAAACTATAGAAAAAATAAGAACAAGGCAACAGCACCCAGAGCTGATCTTGTGCTACATATAGCACTCCATACCCAAATACCACCAGGAGAGAGCAGTCTCCCAGGAATGCCAACACAACTGTGAGCACAGGTAAGACCACCATGTCTGCTCAGAGGGACCCTCCCAGAGCCATCAGGACATAGTAACAAAGGAACAGCCAGAGACAGGATCATTCTGCTTTGTGTCTGCATGCTTGTGCCACAGCTCTCCATATCCAAGTTCCTCTAGGAGAAAACTGGTCTCCCAGGAGTGCTGACACACAGGCTTGCAGGAGGGACAAGCCACAATAAGAGACAGTAAGACCAGCTAACACCAGAGATAACCAGATGGTGAAAGGCAAGGGCAAGAATATAAGCTACTTGGCATCATCAGAACGCAGTTCTCCCACCACAACGAGCCCGAGCCCTGGTTACCCCAACACACCAGAAAAGTCAGAATCTGATTTAAAATTACATCTCATGATGATCATGGAGGATTTTAAGAAGGACTTAAAGAAATACAGGCGCACACAGGTAAACAGCTAGAAGCCCTTAAAGAGGAAACACAAAAATCCCTTTAAAAATTATAGGAAAACACAACCGAACAGGTGAAGGAATTGAACAAAACCATCTAGGATCTAAAAATGGAAATAGAAACAGTAAAGAAATCATAAAGGGTGACAACCCTGGAGATACAAAACCTTCGAAAGAGATCCAGTGAACCAAATGACCCTATTTTAAAAATGGGGAACAGAGCTAAACAGAAAAATCTCAACTGAGGAAACTGGAATGGCTGAGAAGCACCTAAAGAAATGTTCAACATCCTTAGTCATCCGGGAAATGCAAATCAAAACAACCCTGAGATTCTACCTCATACCAGTTAGAATGGCTAAGATCAAAAACTCAGGAGACAGCAGATATTGGTGAGGATGTGGAGAAAAACGAACACTCCTTCATTGCTGGTGGGATAGCAAGCTGGTACAACTACTCTGGAAATCAGTCTGTAGGTTCCTCAGAAAATTGGACATAGTACTACTGGAGGGCCCAGCTATACCACTCCAAGGCATATACCCAGAAGATGCTCCAACATGTAATAAGGACACATGCTCCTCTATATTCATAGCAGCCTTATTTATAATAGACAGAAGCTGGAAAGAACCCAGATGTGCCTCAAAAGAGGAATGGATACAGAAAATGTGGTACATTTACACAATGGAATACTACTCAGCTATTACAAACAATGAATTCATGAAATTCTTATGCAAATGAATGGAACTAGAAAATATCATCCTGAGTGAGGGAACCCAATCGCAAAGGAGCACACAAATAATTGGACATTAGCCCAGAAACTTTCAATACCCAAGATACAATTCACAGACCAAACGAAGCTCAAGAAGAAGGAAGACCAAAGTATGAATACTTGGGTCCTTCTTAGAAGGGGGAACAAAATACCCATGGGAGGAGATACAGAGACAAAATGTGTAGCAGTGACTGAGGGAAAGACCATCCAGAGACTGCCCCACCTGGAGATACATCCCATCTACAGTTACTAAAGGCAGACACTAGTGTGGATGCCAAGAAGTGCTTGCTGACAGGAGCCTAACATAGCTGCCTCCTGAGAGACTGCCAGAGCCTGAAAAAATGCAGATGGATGCTCCCAGACAACCATTGGACTGAGCACAGAGTCCTCAATGGAGGAGTTGGAGAAGGGACTGAAGGAGCTGAGGGGGGTTTGCAGGCCCATGGAGGAAGCAACAGTGTCAACAGGCCAGACCCCTGTAGCTCCCGGGGACTGGACCACCATCCAAAGAACATATATGGAGGGGATCCATGGCTCCTGCCGCATATGTTGGACATCAGTGGGAGGAGAGGCCCTTGGTCCTGAGGATTTTTGATGCCCCAGTGTAGGGCAATGCCAGGGCAGGAAGATGGGAGTGGGTGAGTGGTTGGGGGAGCACCCTTATAGAGGCAGGGGGGAGGATGAATTAGGAGATTTCTGAAGGGGAAGCCTGGAAAGGGAAAAACATTTGAAATGTAAATAAAGAAAATCTCCAAAAAAAAAAGAAGAAAAGAAAAAGTAAGAACAAACCAATTCCAAAAGCAGTAAGTATGAAGAAATAACAAAGATCATGGCAGACATTAAATAGGAATAAAACAACAATTATAAACAATAAATGAACCAAAATTGCTTCTTTGAAAAGAATTTTTTTAATTAACAAACCCAGGGCTGAAGAGATATCTCAGAAGATAAGAACATTTTTTCTTTTATTTTTAATTATTATTTTATTTTCTATATTCTCTATTTACATTCCAAATGATTTCCCCTTTCCCAGTTCCCCCCTCCCCAAAAGTCCCATAAGCCCTCTCCCCTCCCCCTGTTCTCCATTTACCTAAGAATTTCATGAATTCATTGTTTTTAATTGCTGAGTAGTACTCCATTGTGTAAATATACAAGGAAAATATCTCTGATAAAATTGAAGAAATATCTAGAAAAACACGTTAAGATTGACTATTTCATGGAAAAATTATACAGATAAAACAGTAGGCATAAAAATATTCCTAAGTTGATTGAAAATGGAATTATAAACATTTTCTGATAAAATTGAAAATCTACAAGGAAATATTTCTGATAAAACTCAAGAAATATATAGAAAAACATGTTAAAACTGAACATTTCATGAAAAACTATACAGATAAAATAGTAGGCATAAAAATATTCCTAAATTGATTGAAAGTAGAAGTAAAAACATTTTATGATAAAATTGAAGATTTACATGGAAAATATCTCTGATAAATTCAAGAAATGTATACAGATAAATTGGTAGGAATTAAAATATCCCTAAGTTGATTGAAAGTAGAATTATAACCATTTTCTGATAAAATTGAAGATTTACATGGAAAATATTTCTGATAAAATTGAAAAAATATATGGAAAAACATTAAAATTGAATATTTTCATGGAAAATTATACAGATGAAAAGGTAGGCATAAAAATATTTCTAAGTTGATTGAAAGTGAAATTATAAACATTTTCTGATAAAATTGAAGATTTACCTGGAAAATATCTCTGATAAATTTGAAGAAATATATAAAAAACACGTTAAGATTGAGTATTTCATGGAAAAATTATACAGATAAAATGGTAGGCATAAAAATATTCCTATGTTTTTTGAAAGTGGAATTATAAACACTTTCTGATAAAATTGAAGATCTACAAGGAACATATTCCTGAAAAAATTCAAGAAATATATATAGAAACATGTTAAAAACTATTACATGGAAAATTATACAGATAAAATGGAAGGTATAAAAATGTTCCCAAGTTGATTGAAAGTAAAATTATAGACATTGTCTGATAAAACTGAAGATCCACACAGAAAATACTTCTGACAAAATTGAAGAAAAATACAGAGAAACGTTAAAATTGAAGATTATCATGGACAATTATACAGACAAAATGGTAGGCACAAAAACATTCCTAAATTGAAAGTGGAACTACAAACAACCCCCCCCCCCACGACAAAACCAAAGATCTACATGAAACACACCTCCAACAAAATCGAAGAAATACACAGAAAAAATGTTAAAATTAAAGATTATCATGGAAAATAATACAGTCAAAATGGTAGACACAAAAAGCATTACTGAATTGAAAGAGGAGTCACAAACATTTTCTGATAAAATCGAAGATCCACAAGAAAAACATCTCTGTTAGACTATGTTTTTTGTTGGGGAATTGAGTTTATTGACATTATAAGATATTAAGGAATAGTGATTGTTGCTTCCTGTTATTTTTGATGCTCTTTTTAAGTTTGTGTGGTTACTTTCTTTTGGGTTTGTTGGGAAAAGACTACTTTCTTGCTTTTTCTAGGGTGTAGTTTCCCTCCCCATGTTGGCATTTTCCATCTATTATCCTTTGTAGGGCTGGATTTGTGGAAAGACATTGTGTAAATTTGGTTTTATCATGGAATATCTTGGTTTCTCCATCTATGGTAATTGAGAGTTTTGCTGGGTATAGTAGTTTGGGCTGGCATGTGTGTTCTCTTAGGGTCTTTATGAGATCTGCCCAGGATCTTCTGGCTTTCATCGTCTCAGGTGAGAAATCTGGTGTAATTCTGACAGGCCTGCCTTTATAGGTTACTTGACCTTTCTCTCTTACTGCTTTTAATATTCTTTCTTTGTTTAGTGTATTTGATGTTTTAATTATTATGTGCCGGGAGGACTTTCTGGTCTGGTCCAGTCTGTTTGGAGTTCTGTAGGCTTCTTGTATGTTCATGGACATCTCTTTCTTTAGGTTAGGGAAGTTTTCTTCTATAATTTTGTTGAAGATATTTACTGGCCCTTTAAGTTGGAAATCTTCACTCTCTTCTATACCTATAATCCTTAGGTTTGGTCTTCTCATTGTGTCCTGAATTTCCTGGATGTTTTGGCTCAGGATCTTTTCGCATTTTGCATTTTCTTTAACTGTTGAGTCAATGTTTTCTATGGTATCTTCAGCCCCTGAGATTCTTTCTTCTATCTCTTGTATTCTGTTGTTGATGCTTGCATCTATGACTCCTGAATTCCTTCCAAGATTTTCTATCTCCAGAGATGTCTCACTTTGTGATTTCTTTATTGTTTCTACATCCATTTTTAGATCCTGGATGGTTTTGTTCAGTTCCTTCACTTGTTTGTTTGTATTCTCCTGTAATTCTTTCAGGGATTTTTGTGTTTCCTCTTTAAGGGCCTCTACCTGTTCACCCATGCTCCCCTGTATTTCTTTCAGGGATTTTTGTGTTTTCTCTTTAAGGGCCTTTACCATTTGACCCATGTTCTCCTGTATTTCTTTAAGGAAGTTATGTATGTCCTTCTTGATGTCCTCTAACAGCATCTTGAGAAGAGATTTTAAATCCAACTCTTCCTTTTCCGGTGTGCTGGGGCATCTGGGATTTGCTGTGGTGGGAGAACTGGGCTCTGATCTTGCCAAGTAGCCTTGGTTTCTGTTGGTAGTGTTCTTGCGCTTGCCTTTCACCATCTGGTTATCTCTGGTGTTAGTTGGTCTTGTAGTCTCTGGCTGCAGCTTGCCCCTCCTATGGGCCTGTTACCCTGTGTCTGTACTCCTGAGAGACCAACTCTCTTCTGGCAGGGTCTGTGCACAGAAGGCTGTGGAGCTGTCTGGTTCCCTGCTGCAAATGGTGGCTGAAAGGAAAGACTCCTGTCCCCACTACTCCACTGATCATATGCCCAGTGTGCTCCTAGCTGTACCCCTCCAGATAGAAGATGGAGATCTCACCTCTGTGCTCAGAAGTGAAATCCCTGCTGGGAGATCACTCTCTCCTGGTGGGCTAAGCACAGAAGGCTTTGGAGCTGCCTGGTTCCCTGCTGCAGATGGCGCTACTCCATCTGATCATATGCCCAGGATTAATTCCCAACACCCACATGTTGGCTCACAACCATCCTTAATTCTAGTTCCAGGGGATCTAATGCCCTTTTCAGACCTCAGCAGGAGCCAGGCATAAACACCCAGATATGCAAAACACTCATATATATAAAAAATCTAATATTTTTAAATGAATATAAAAGTTACCAAATTACCCAAAATTAAAAATGAAAATGTAATATTACCACAGACACAGAGGAGATTCAGAGAATCATAAGTACTTTTTACTGGTTATTTTATTTATTTACATTTTAAATGTTATCCCCCTTCCTTCCCAGTTTCCCATCCACAAACTCTCTATCGCCTCCTCCCTTTCCTGCCTCTGTGGGGGTGCTCCTCCACCCATCCACCCACTCCTGCCTCACTACACTAAGGCAACCAGCCTTCACAGGACCAAGGGCCTCCCCTGATATTGATGCCAAATAAGGTCCACCTTTGCTACATATGCAGCTGGAGCCATGGGTCTTTCCATGTGAACTCTCGGGTTGGTGGTTTAGTCCCTGGAAGCTCTAGGGGGTCTGGTAAGTTGATATTACTGTTCTTCCTATGGGGTTGCAATCTTATGGTGTGTGTGTGTGTGTGTGTGTGTGTGTGTGTGTGTGTGTGTTAGCAAATTTAGGACTAAGGGCATGACAGTCAGATTCCTCTGCACTGGTACCAGTTCTGAGTCTCTGTATTAGCCTCCATCCATGGCAAAAGAAGCTTCTATGATGAAAGCTAAGAGTTGTACTAATGTATAAACATAAATATAAAATATAAGCACAAATATTTATAAGGTATTTTGATGCTATATATGCAAAATACTTTTGTGAGGAGGGGTGAAACAGGATAATCATATGCATACATATATGAAACTATTAAAGAGTAAAAATGAATCAATCTATAAAGAAAAATGTAGGAAGAGAGCCAATCTTGATCTTGCCTAAATTCAATTAAAGTATAGGACTTCTTGTTTCTATATTAAGCTTTTTGAATAATATTTGCAGTTACTATTTGAAAATTTTATATATGTATACAGTGTATTTGAATCACTGTTGTGACTCAATCCTATGGTGCCAAGTACCAGTGTTGGCTTGGAGAGGGGTTCCTAACAGAAGGGGTGCTTGATAGAGGCAAAAAATAACTCATAGTCAATTGTGGGGTACAAGCTGATGTTTCATATCCACGCATATATGAATAGCACTAACTGGACTCAATGGGTTGTTGAACTTAAAAAAAATACAGGATGTAATTTGAAGAAAAAGATACATGCATTGAAAGAATTCTGTTGAAAACTTCAAGAGCTAATTAGACTATATATTCCACTTCTAGCTTCAATATTAGCAGCTCTCTAAAATCCTGTGGTGCCAAGGACCAGCCTTGGAGAGGGGTTCCTGAGAGAAGGGGTATTTGAAAGAGGCGAAAAATAACTCATAGTCAATTGTGGGGTACAAGCTGACAACCTGTGTTCTGCTTGAAACAGCTTTCTCTGGAGATTTCCAGATAGTTCATTCAGATAGCTCAGCTTTCACAGAATGAAGCCATTCTGACCATGCCTGGACCTAAATTTGCTCTGTCCCAGGCTGACCTTGAACTCAGGGATTTGCCTACCTTTGTATCTGTCTTTGTATCTTTCTGACAAGCTGGCTCAGAGTGCAGCAGCCTCTGTTCCTTTAGATCTTTGAAGTTCCTCATATAATTCAAATTGCATCCTTATATTTTGTATAGTTGAGAAAGTATATATTCTTGAATCATGTTTTCAGAGTTCTTTCACACAGTGTTAAGGGCTATCCTGAAAGTCACAGCATTTACCATTTTTTGCCTCCTAGACTCTTGCTGTCTCTGATTATCATGGAGTCATTAACCTTGGCATAGAGAACATTCCCCAATAATCTTGGCAGGGAGAATATTTCCCAATAACCTTGGCAGGGAGAATATTTCCTGAAGAAGAAACATGAATACACACACACACACATATATATATATATATATAGAGAGAGAGAGAGAGAGAAGAGAGAAGAGAGAGAGAGCAATGCCTCACACCCAGCAGTCATCGACACTTGTAGAGACTCACACCTTACACCGTGCTGACTCCGCTCCAGGGGCAGAAAACCATGTCACACCATCCCTTCCATGACCAGGGAGGACTCAGCACTGTGGTTCTGAGATAGGCTACAAATGAATACAGGAAAGCATAAATCAAACTACAATGTGAACATAACATTATGTAATATAAAGCCGAGTTACAAGACCACCTAAAACTTGCTAGGATCAACATGGCTACCAAGACGACTGCTAACTATCCTTTGCTTCATTGTAATGTCATTTTTATATCTCTACTCTTACAAAAGTGTCTGCTCCCATAATACATCTGAAATCATATCACATCTAAAAACACATATGAAGAAATAAAAGTGGATCATATGCTGGACAAACCATCTCATTCTTAGGATGAACTCTCTGCCTTTTCTCATCTTAACTGATGAATAAATTTCCATTCAATTTGATATGAGAGCTATTAAAACTACCACAGTGTTACTCTGTCTTACAAAGCACATCCTCATTCCTTAAGTGAATATCTTTGACCTATAATAAATTTCTCATTTCTTTATTTAAGCTCATCTCCGGATGTTTTCTTAAATGGGGACAAGATCCTGGAAACACTAGGTAGATGAATAATGAACTCTGCTGAGCTTTGAGACTTCCCCAACCTTCATGTATGGGTAGCCAATTCTAACCATTTGAACACACCCTATATTCATTTTAGTTTTACAATATCCTTTCCAAACAATTCCTGGTGTATGTATTCAAATATGTTGTCAACTTCTTAGTACTTTATTTTTCTGTGGGGAAAAGTAGGAATGTAGAGGTATGTGTTCATATGGTTACATGTTTGTATAGGTTCACATATATACCTATGGAGAAGAGAGGTCAACTGTGAGTGTCATTTCTCAGGAACTTGCTACCTTGATTTTTGAGACAGGATCTTTCATTAGCCTGATACTTGATAAATAGGCCAAGTTGTATGGCTAGTGAACCCTTAGGGATGCATTTGTCTCTGCCTCCCTAGGACTGAGTTTATAAGCCTATGCCACCATGCCTATCTTTTAAAATAATGTCATTAATTCTTTGGGAGTTTCCTGCAATGTATTTTCATCGTATTCATGTCCCACTCATCCCTTAACCCTTCCCAAACCTACCTCCACCTTCCCACCAAGTCCAATTTGTGTTCCCTCATATATTCATGGGCTCAGGTACATCCACTAGAGCCAGGTCATTGACCATACCTTTAAAGAAAACTGACTTTCTCTCTCCCCGAAATACATCAATTGTCATTATTCTTCATTTATGGTTAGGGACTTTCACTATCCTTGCTAGAATGTTGACTGGCTTGGTGTTGTGCAGGTCTTGTGTGGACAACCAAAGCCACTGTAACTTTATGAGTGCTAGAGTACTATAATCATGCCTATTTTTTTTCTTTCTTTTTTATTGGATATTATATTTTATTTTTATTTTTTTCTTTTGTTGGATATTTTCTTTATTTACATTTCAAATGTTATCCCCTTTCCAGGTCTCCCCTTCAGAAATCCCCTATCCCATCCCCCATCCCCCTGCCTCTATGAGTGTGCTCCCCCACCCGTCCACCCACTCCTGCTTTCCCTCCCTGGCATTCTCCTACACTGGGGCATTAAACCCCTCAGGCCCACAGGCCTCTCCACCCATTGATGTCCGACAAGACCATCCTCTGCTACTTATACATCTGGAGCCATGGGTCCCTCCATGTGTACTCTTTGGTTGGTGGTTCAGTCCCTGGGAGCTCTGGAGGGGAGATGTCTGGCCTGTTGACACTGTTGCTCCCCGAATGGGGCTGCAAACCCCTCAGCTCCTTCAGTTCCTTCTCCAACTCCTCTATCGGGGACCCTGTGCTCAGTCCAATGGCTGGTTATACCTGACTATTTTTAACTGAGTGTTCTGAAAATGAAATCCATGTTTTTGTGCATATATGGACAAATGAATGGCTGAGCTACACACTCCCCACTCCTAACCTCCTGTTATTTTCTGAGTATCCCTTATACAGCTCTGTCCATCCAAAAGTTTCCAAGTAAACTGTGAGACATGATCTTTCAAAACTCATTCTGACCCTGTGTTCCTATGGCACAGTTTAGCAAATATCTATCAGCTGTAATTTAATACTTCCTCTGAAGTATATTGCTTTTAGTACCCTGCTAAAAGTACAAACTCCCCTAAAGCAGCCATCATGTATTCACTTACCTATCTCCCTGTTCCTGGAACAGAATTTCTGCTCAGCAAAAAGCATAATAAAGTCTACTTAGAATACAGCGTGCTTCTTGAGCAGTTAAGGCTGCAAAACCAAGACCTATAGTCTGTTATCTGTAACATGTGCTTTGCAAAGGATTTACCTTGTATGACATTTGCTATGGTTAGTGGGGTAGAGCAGGAAGATGTCAATATTTTAGTTGCAGGACAACATAAAAAACAAGCAAATGCCACAGAAAGCAAAGCAACATTTGGTACTATGCTCAGTAATCTGGGACCTTTGTTACAAACCCTCAAAACCCCAGCATGGGCCTGGCCTTGAAAATGACCATTTCACACTGACAGGCACTCATTTTTAAAGAAGGTCATGTTTGAGGTTATATCTACTGAACGGTATTGCTTTAATGGGGACAATATAAAAATCATACATTTTCTAAACAAGGGCTATGGGAATGACTTTGCCTTGACTTGTGGTACATTTAGCCAGGAAGGAAAGCAGGTAAACATGGCTGAGAGTTTCATTAAACTGTAAAAAGTGATGGAGCCTATTATCTCCCTCCTAAAACTCAGTCAACACATGAAGAAGAAGAGGAATGGTTTGGTGCTTTGCAAATAGAGATGGGGCCTGATAGAGGACTATGATGGAATCCAGGCAGTCCCTGATGTTCACAGCATTTCACAGAGAAGAGGAGATCTTTCTAGAAGAACAAATTCAGATGAAGTCGATTATACTTCAGTAAGCAATTTTGTTTCTGTACAGCTTTATAAGTTGAGCTCTGTGGGAGATGGACTCAAATATGATCTTCCTAGTTCTCCCTCCAAAGAATCTTACACTGTAGTTGGTGGAACCGAGACAACGACAAATGAAATAACAAAAGAATATTTAGGAGCTGAAATGATCTAGTACAAGCCAAGGTAAAAATGTTAATTAACTTCAAGTACGCAGGAAATGGGTAGGTAAAGAATCACTTTCTGTTGAGTCTGTGTGTCCAGATATGTAAGTGTCCACTGTGTCTGCTAGGAAGGTAATGATGCAGTAATCTAGGAAATAGAGTTTTACCCTAAGGAAGTATGTAAGCTAAATTTCCTGTGGAAAATTGGCATTCACTTACATTTACAATCAGTGAGTGAGTACAGACACAACAGGACATGTGGGAAGAAGGGAGAAATCAGGTCAGTCGGGCCACTTAGATTTTGTAAGCAAGTCTGGAGTGGAATTGGGCAACAGGCATACGGAGACTGTCTGTAGGAAAAGAGATGGAGAAAAACATTCAAACGAATTAAAAGAGAGCTTCAAAGTTCATAGTTAACATCATCCTTCCAGGTAAAGACATAAAACTTTCCCTTCTCCAGTTAAGAAGAGACAAGGATGCTTACTTGAAGCATTTCCAGTTAGTACCACAGCTCTACCCAAGACAACTAAGCAACGAAAAACAAACAAAAGGCATCGGGTTGGAAACAGTGCAACAATTCTCATTTCCAAAGGGCTCTTAGACAAAAGTGCAGACAAAATTAAATAAATAATTCGGACTTCATCAAATTTTTTTTTATTATTTATTTTATTTTATTTTTTTAATTTACATTCCAAATCACTTCCCCTTTCCCGTTTCCTCCCTCCCCAAAAGTCCCATAAGCCCCCTTCCTCCCTCTTTTCTCCATTCAACCCCCTCTCGTTACTCTGTCCTGGCGTTCCCCTACATCCAGTCTTTCCAGGACCAGGGGTCTCTCCTTCCATCTTTTTAGAAATCTATTGATATGCGGATTGTGTCTAGGGTATTCCGAGATTCTGGGTCAATATCCCCTTATCAGTGACTGCATACCATGTGTGTTCTTTTGTGATTGGATTACCTCACTAAGGATGATATTTTCAAGATCTGACCATTTGCCTAGGAATTTCGTGAATTCATTGTTTTTAATTGCAGAGTAGTATTCCATTGTGTAGATATACCACATCTTCTGAATCCATTCCTCCATTGAGGGACATCTGGGTTCTTTCCAGCTTCTGGCTATTATAAATAAGGCTGCTATGAACATAGTGGAGCATGTGTCCTTATTGCATGCAGGTAAAGTCTCTGGGTATATGCCCAGGAGTGGTATAGCCAGATCCTCCGGGAGTGTCATGCCCAGTTTTCTGAGGAACCGCCAGACTGCTTTCCAGAGTGGTTGTACCAGCCTGCAATTCCACCAGCAGTGGAGGAGTGTTCCTCTTTCTCCACATCCTCGCCAACAACTGCTGTCTCCTGTATAGTGGTGAGCATAGCTGCCTTCATCAAAATTTTAAAATGTTGTAATTTAAAAGGGACACAAAGGTTAAAAAAAAAGAGAATAATCTCAAATATTAAAAACACTGAAGAATTCACCTATCGCATGTTAGACCTAATAAAGGAATCCACTAATTTTGAAGAATAAAATATTCATATGTAAAACTAACATGATTTTTGTATAATTGCAACAAAGAGCCTGAACACATTGCATCTGCAATGGCATCGGAAAGAACAAAATAGTAATGGGTCAGTTCTTATAAGAAAGGCAAAATTTTACTCTACAACATCAACCATTATTGACATAACCTAAAATGCTAAGTAAGTAGAAAAGAATCTCAAGTTCAAGGTTTAGAAAACTTGGGGTTTTTAAGATGCTTTGCACATTGATGCATCAGTGATCGACATAAGCCTGATCAGAACCGGACTTCTTTTAGAAACTGACAAAAATGATTCTAAAATTCAAATGGAATTGCAAAGTTCCACAAATAGGAAAAAAAGAATAAAGTAGGTTAATTCGTGCTTCCCTACTTCACGTTTTACTGAAAAGCAATGACAATCAGCATAGTTGATTACTATCAAAGGACAGATATACCGCTCAATGGAACTGAGTTCTGAGCCCAGAGATAAAGAAAGCTATGTGCCAAGAACAATGATGTTGGCCACCCAGTCGCCCCAGGACTCCCAGGGACTAAACCAT
The DNA here is from genome assembly GCA_036184795.1 of Tokudaia tokunoshimensis. NCBI lineage: Eukaryota > Metazoa > Chordata > Mammalia > Rodentia > Muridae > Tokudaia > Tokudaia tokunoshimensis. The sequence continues at coordinate 115,403,559 of BTHU01000023.1, forward strand.
CAACCAAGGGGTACACATGGTGCCAGCCAAAAATGTGGCAGAGGAATGCCTTGTCGGACATCAGAGGGAGGAGAAGTCCTTGGTGTGGTGAAGGCTCAATAGATGCCCCAACACGGGGAAATCAAGGGGGCGTGGGAGGAAGTGGGAGTGGGTCGGGTGGAGGGGCATATACTTGGAGGCAGGGAGTGGGAGGAGAGGTTGGGGGTTTTGGGGAGGGGGAAACTGGGAAAGGTTTTACCACTTGAAATGTAAATGAAGATTATATTTAATAAAAAAAAGCTATGTGCCTATAAGCAACTTATTTTCAAGAAGAGTGCCAGTACTATTTAATGGAGAGACAAATCAGTTGAACCCTTCCTTACCTTTACCCGACACTCAACACAGAATTAGTAACTCAATGTCGGTCAAACTCCCAAATTTATAGCATTCTTAAAAGAAAACAAAAAGGTATTCACCAAGTGAGAATTTTTGGAGTTTTGTTTTTAAAAAAAATCACAGAAATATAAGAATAAGTTTTTGTATAAATCCCAGGTGTGGGATATGGGGTTGCTTCAGATTTTCCAAAGCAGCTCCATGATTTGCCTCATGTTCTAGCAAGGGCATGATTTTGCCCCCCTGTAGTAGTTTCAGATTGTGTGCTCTTTAGAATTCTGGGGACTTTTCAGAGGGTATGTAAATACTAGGGCCTGGACAGGCAGGGCTAGTTGTTGTGGGTTGTTAGTTGGCTGCTGACTGGTTGTTGGCTGCTGTTGGTTGTGGTTTGTTAAATAGTCAAGTTGCAAAGAAAAAACAAGAAGAAAGTAGATATCCTGATGGGGAAGGTCAAACTTGCCCAAGAAACTCAAGGCCCCTAACCAGCAGAATGTAGTATAATGGTAATTTGACCCCTTTCCTCTCTAGCCTTCTTTCTCTCCTATCTAGTGTTATGGAAATGAAAGGATGTGAGAAAAATGGTGGGGAAGGGTAGAAGATAAAAGAAATTACAAAGTAGTCAAAAAGAGACTACAGTTTGCAAATTTAAATTGGGGGAGAGGTGCAGAAGAATATGAGGGAAAAATCCAGAAAATTTGAACTTCATCAAAATTCAAAACTGTTGCTATTCAAAAAACATGTAAGGCCAGATGTAGTGGCAAACACTGCAGCAGTCAGGAGGCAGATGCAGGAGGACCTCTGTAAGTTCGAGGCCACCTTCAACTATATAAGCAAGTTCCATACCATTCAGGTATGCAATGAAAACTTGTTTTTTTTCTAAATAATAAAAAGATATGAAAGTAGAATCAATAGAATGGAAGAAAATATTTGCAAAGCCTGAATCTGATGAAAGATGTATCCAGATTATATAAAGAAAATCAAAACTAAAATTCGAGCAACTCAATTAAAAGTATGTTTGAATGACCTAAAGAGACATTTCTCCAAATATTTGCTAATGACCAAAAGCACCAAAAAAGAGGCTCTCCACCACTAGTTATTAGTGAAATGCAAATCAAAATCATGATGTAATAATACTTTACACTGACTATGATGACTATAATAAAGATAAAGAATAACAAATATTCAAATGATGTAGAGAAATTTAAACTCCCCACTCATACCTGGTAGGAATGTAAAATAGTATTCACTATGAAAAATTATGTGAAAGTTTTTAAATGATGAAATATATACATACCACAACACCCATAAATTTCATTCCCAGATATGCATTAAAGAGGAATAAAAATATATGTCCACACGAAAGTTTTCAGATAAATAATCTTAGTAGCAGTATTCGCAATCAACAGTTTAAATGTCTATCAACTAATGAGTGTGTAAACAAAATAAAGTATTGTCCCTGTAGTTAAACAATATTTACCCCTGCAAATAAAAATTATTGCTATATGCTATAATATTAACTTTAAAAACAATTTTCTAGGTTAAAGAACGATTGGGATTAATCATATATTGCATGATTATATCATATATTGCATTATTATATTTTTATATAATGTTCATAACAAACATATTTTTAGGGCACAAACTACATTGATAGTTGCTTAGGCTTAATTTAAGGAGAAGAAAAATTGGGAGAAAGTACTAATTGTATGGGACTTCTATCAAGAATGAAAATTCTGAAACTACATTGTTGTATAATACTGTGATTATACTACAACCCACAGACAGATCCTGTCATTTTAACATGTGAATTATTATACATGTTAGTTACATTTCAACAAAGCTATTGTTGTAGATTGAACTATGTCTCCCCCAAAAAGTATGTTCATTTGTAAATAAGGTATTCAAAGTAGTATTCAGGTTAAGCAAAATCATTAGCTTGATTTCTATTCAAATATGTCTGGGTCCCTATAGAAAGAAGGCAATTTGAACAATGACACTCAAGAAAAGTGTCATTTGACAAAAGGAGATGGAGTGTTGCAGTTCCAACCAGGAACCAAAGATTACAACTAGAATCTAGAAAGACTTAAGAAAGGATCCTTGTGCTCTGTCCCAAGGGTTGGCTGTGACCATCTGCATCTGTATTTGTCAGACTCTGGCAGAGCCTCTCAGGGAACAGCCATATCAGGCTCCTGTCAGCAAGCACTTCTTGGCATCAGAGACTGAGTCTGAGTTCGGTTACTGCATATTGGAATGGATCCCCAGGTGGGGCAGTCTCTGGATGACCTTTCCTTCAGTCTGTGCTCCACTCTTTTCCCCTGCATTTCCTTTAGACAGGAGCAATTCTGGGTTAATATTTTTGAGATGGGTGGGTGGCCCCATTCCTCAACAGGGAGCTGTGCTTAGCCCCTGGATACAGTCTCTACAGGTTATCTCTCCCCTTTGTTGGTTATTTCAGCTAATGCCATCCCTGTTGGTTCCTGGAGGCCTCTTGCTTTCCTGGTATCTGGGACTTTCTAGTGGCTACCCCTAGTAGTTCATCATCCTCCACCTCAATGGAGAAGTTAGGGGAAAAGACTGAAGAAGCCAAAAAGGTTTGCAACCCCATAGGAAGAACAACAATATCAACTAACCAGACCCCCCCTCCCCAGAGCTCCCATGGACTAAACCACCAACCAAAAAATACACATGGAGGGATCCATGACTCCAGTTACATATGTAGCAGAGGATTGCCTTATCTGGCATCAGTGGGAGGGGAGGCCCTTGGTTCAATGGAGGCTTGATGCCCCAGCATATGGGAATACTAGGGTGGTGAGGTGGGAGTGGGTGGGTAGGTGGGTGAGCCCCTTCATAGAAGCAGGGAGAGGGAATAGGCAGCTTGTGGGGGGAGGAACTGGGAAGGGGAATAACATTTGAAATATAAATGAAGAAAAAAAAAAGAAAACCACAAAAAAAAAGAAGAAAGAAGGATTGTCCCCATAGAGGAAAGTGTAGCTATGCTAACACCTTGATCTTAGACTGATAACTTCCAAAAATCAGAGGCAATCTATTATTTTAAGACACACAGTTCATGGTATTCTGATAAAGTACCCCTAAGAGACAGCTACATTTTCTTTGTACGTGTGGTGCTGGGATCAGAACCAAGGGCTTGTATATACTAGGTCAGTATCCCACCAGTGAGTCATACCCTCAGCCCTAAAACCACAATTTGGGAAAAATAAAGTCAAACAACACAATATGTTTTAATTTGTATGAACTGTCAGAAATGACACTAGGCTAAGAGTTAAGATTCTGTCCGAACTCCGCTCTGACCCAACTCAAGACTTCAGTTCTCTGATCCTGTTTTCCCTCTTATATAATACATGGATGACTTTGCATGATTACTAATTCCCTTGAAGATAGTATTCTCCCCCATTGATTAGACTCATTTAAAGTTCTGAAAATGTAACATGAGACCCCAAAGTGAAATAACTCATCAATGAGCTCCATCATTGTGGATACTATTATTTTATTTTATTTTATTTTATCTTATTTTATTTTTGCTCATCTTGAGTTTTCACTGGAATTAAAGTTAGTCCATTTCTTCTTAGCCCCTGTAGTAGTATGATGTCACTCCATAAGGGAATATAAGCTACTTGCTTAGATTCCCAACAAGTGTTAGCTCAGTGCCATTTCCTTCCATTTCTACTCTGTAAATGTGTTTTTATGAAACCTATAGACTGGCAACGACTAAGCTTAATCCAAGGAGGAAAAAAAATGACATTGTCTCAGTTTTTGCTTTTGCATTCAAAGATGCTTTGTGTAGTTTGTAAACTACTCGCTTTGATATAAATAAAAGAAATCCCATGCTGATATCCTTTGTTATTAAAAATGTACTTCATGTTGTTGCATGACACAGCAAGTGTTCCTAAAGTTGTCTATTCCATGGTTCGTAAGATCTGGTACATTATACTATACATTCTTCCCTTTGTGTTTCATTTCTTTTTAATCTTCCTTTTATTCTCCTACAGTCTTGTGATTGCAAGAAAAGTCACTTGACCCTATTGACACTGCATTGTAGCTGAAGGAATGGAGTATACATCAGTTCTGCAGATGCTATAAAAATGTCTTTTCTTTAACACAGCACCATGTGAAGATTAAATTAACTTCCCAAATCACCACAAACCAGCTGAGTGTTTTTTTTTTCACTGACTGAATATTCAGGAAGCAGTTTTATATTTAGCTTCAAAGTAATGAACTCTTCTTTCCTAAGTGCCAATCATTGGCTTTTTGGCAATTCATTATGCAGAATGCCAAAGATAAAACAACAAAACACAATAGTCCTACGAAGAAATGACTATTAGATTGACAATGGAAGCTCAAATGAAATGGAATGATCACTTCAAAGAGATGAGGGGGAAAAAAAAATCCTGCTACCCCTGAAGCTTGTTCCTGGCTAAACAATCATTAAGAAATGAGAACAAACAAAAGTCAGTTTCTGATAAACAAGACTTAAGAGTGTTTTCCATTCACAGACCTTTGCTGAAAGACAATGAAAATATGTACCTCTGTACGAAACAAGTCATGATTCCAGAAGGAACACTCAGAGCATGGGAAACATTTGGTAAACAGAGAAAAGGAGAGAGATGGTTTCAAATAGAAAAGGCACAGAGTTTTAAAATAAGTAGTATAGTCAGGAATAACTTGATAAAATTAGTATACTAGGAAGTAACATGGAAAAGGTTGTGGGATTTTTTTTTTTACATTATTCAGAGAAAACAGATTTTATGTCAGGCATGGCGACAGTGCCAGCATTGGGGAGGTTTAAACAGGAGAAGCTGGTTGATCATGAATTTGAGGCCAGTCCTATCTCCATACCAAGGCATTGTCTCAACAATACCTATCAGATTTCTTTAAGTCATATTATTTCTATAATTTACGAGAAAGAAAGTATACAAATGTAGATAATTAATGGTTTCTCAAGTAGGGAAAGAATATCTGCATTATATAGAGGCTTTAAAAAAGGATCATAAGCTATAGAATGGAAGTGTTTTCAATTCCTATAACCAAAATAATGGGATGATATTATTTATTACTTTACTCATATAAATCAAAACAAAATACTAAATAGCTTAAATGAAAAATAAAATAGATATTACATGAATAAGCAGATTCCAGTAAAAAATGTCCAAATAACTAATATAGGAAATACAATGTATAAGGATGCTACATGAATCAGAGGAAGTTTGACTTCAAATGACTTAATACACAAAAGTTTCACATTCATAAAATTGGACATCAACTAGCTTTCCAGGCAGTTCTCGATTATACGACCAGAATAAAGGCTGGAAGGGGCTCCATTATCTCTGTAACCAGCCTCCATGCCCATGAGCCAAACAAAATTAGAAAACCAAGAAAGACAGAACCAGAGAGGGGTGGTGGAAGAAGAGAAAGAATGAATAAATGAATGAATGAGTTTGATTCACAGAGAATTTTTCCCTCAGCCAAGAAGTGGCTTATATCATCTATGCTCAAAACTTAATCTGCCAAAACAAGTGACATAGTGCTGGGAGGTGGGAAATATAGTTATCTGATATTCAGAACAAGAATAGGAGCTTGCTGACAGGAGCCTGGTATGGCTGTCCCCTGAGAGGCTCTGCCAGAGCCTGACAAATACAGATGCAGATGCTTGCAGGCAACCATCGGACTAAGCACTGAGACTCCAATGGAGGAGTTAGGGGAAGGACTGAAAGAGCTGAAGGGGTTTACAACCCCATGGGAAGAGCAACAATATCAACCAATCAGACCCCACCCAGAGCTCCAAGGGACTAAAACATCAACCAAAGAGTATACATGAAGTGACCCATGGCTCCAGCTGCTTATATAGCAGAGGATGACCTTATCTGGCATCAATGGGAGGAGAGGAACTTGGTCCTGTAGAGACTGGATGCCCCAATATAGGGAAATGCTAGGGCAGTGAGGTGGGAGTGGGTGGGTGGGGGAGCATACTCATAGAAGCAAGGGGAAAGGGGTATGGAATAGATTTGCCAAGGGGAAACACGGAAGGGGAATAACATTTGAATTGCAAATAAAAATAACCAATAACTTTTTTAAAAGGACTTAGCTATAGAATTAATAATATAGGAATTAATAGTTAAAATATGAACAATTGATTTCAGATCCAATTTCTTATGCACAGAAATATCAGTAAACAGATTTTTATTTTTTTATTAGATATTTTCTTTATTTACATTTTCAAATATCATCCCCTTTCCTGGTTTCCCCTCCAAGAACACCCTATCCCATCCCCCCACTCCCTGTGCTCACTAACCGACCCACTCCCGCTTCCCTGTCCTGGTATTCCCCTACACTGGGTCATCGAGCCTTCTCAGGACCAAGGGCCTCTCCTCTCTTTGATGTCCTACAAGGCCATCCTCTGCTACTTATGCAGCTGGAGCAGTGGGTCCCTTCTATCCCAGATGGGCAGGTTTTTCCTCTGGAGAAATTAAACTGACCTAGAACAAAGTCTCCAACCTTTTGACCCTGCTCCCTGCCGAATTACCCTATAATGAAACACAGTTGAAAAGCTTTACATAAGCAAAGGTCTCCCAAGCAGCTGCATATTCTTATAGAAGATGACACTCAGGCATGATCAGACATTTGCAAAAAAAAAAAAGAATAGAATAGAAAACTATTGTTTATAGATAATAAACATGAAAATAGCTCCAAGAGAAACAGCAATAACAAAGGAAATAAAGAGAACTTCACTACTAGTGAAAACAAAACAGGGACTTCAAGGAGATTGAAGATATTGTAGAACCAGGGACAAATAATATATATTGAACCTAATCCCCAAGGCTCAGGGACCTGCAGCAGAAGCAAAGTCAGAAAGATTGCAAAAGCAAGTACTTGAAGTGAAACATCATCTTGTGAACATGCTAGGACCAAGCACCTGTGAACTCAAAGCAGCTACACTTGCCTACAAAAGCTGTGCACAAGATCAAGACTGCTAACATCCTAGCACAGGATGGGAAGGGGTTCAGGAGTCACCATCACTAACAGAGGTGCTATGAACAGTTAATCTCTGAGGGAGGCAGAGTCAGTTTACCTTAAGGGTGTGGTCTTAGTGAGTCGACCATGCTCCAGTGAAGGGCCCCACATCCAGAAACAGCACAAACTGGACTAGGTGGATTTTATTTAAACGTGGGAGACACAAAGTTTGAAGGTAGGGAAGAGGGGTGGATCTGAACAGAGTTAAAGGAAAAGAATGGGGTAAATGTAATTTTTTTAAAAGCATTGTATGAAAATTTCAAATTAACAAAAATGTTCAGATAAAAAATACTGTAGCCCCAAACCATGAACCAAATGAGAAATCTATGAGCCAATCAAAAGACAAGAAAGAGGTTGTGCAAATTTAAAAGGTTTTTCCAAATCTTTTTGTGACATTAACCATAAAATTTAGGAAATTCCCAAGAGAATAAGACGAAAAAGCAAAAAAAAAAAAAGGAAATTCATTTAAAAACATCAGAAATATAGAGGATAAACACTAAACCAAAACATTATAGGCAAGGGGGAAGAAATTAACAAACCAAATAAAAATTTTATGGAACGTCATGATTAATAGTTTCTGTATCAGATGAGATCCTTTAGGACCCAGTACAAAAAATACCTCACAGCAAGCTGCATCACCTTGGATTTTAGAACATAAATAAAACAAAAGGAAGTGATAAAAGCTTTTGAAAAAATTAAAAAGAAAGAAAACTGATGGCCTATAGCAACGCAAGCATCATACCAACAATACCACTCCTCATCAGGAACACTGGATCCTAAGAGACAATTGAGCCATGCCTTCAAGTTCCAAATGAAACTGACTTTCAGCTGAGAATTCTACAGTACAAACCTATCAATCAAAAATGACAAAAGAATCAAAACAGCTTCCCTCTGAAAGTTTCTATCTCACACATTATTTATTAGAAAGTTACTGGAGGCATGGCTCCAGATAAATAGAGCAGTAAGCCAAGAAAAAGAAGTCACCAAGATGTAATAACAAAGGATCCATCCCAAGACTGCAGTGAAAAGAACTCACAGGATGACTGATGTACATCAGTACCAGAGAGCAATCATGTCAGACTGAAAAGAGAGGAAAGAAGACTCTAGGAGGGAACTTTCAATTGAAAAAAAAAACAGGAATCGAGAAACTGTACAACATACTTTAAAAATGAAAACACCTCAGGAGACATATAAGACAGCCTATATCCTACAATTAAGAGAGACATCATGCTGTGGGGAAAGAGGAACACTTCTCCATTGTTGGTGGGATTGCGAGATGGTAAAACCACTCTGGAAATCAGTTTGGTGGTTCCTCGGAAAATTGCACATAGTACTACCTGAGGACCCAGCTATACCACTCCTGGGTATATACCCAGAAGATGCTCCAACATGTAATAAGGACACATGCTCCACTATGTTCACAGTAGCCTTATTTATAATATCCAGAAGTTGGAAAGAAACCAGATGTCCTTCAACAAAGGAATGGATACAGAAATTGTGGTATATATACACAATGGAGTACTATTCAGCTATTAAAAACAATGAACTCATGAAATTCTTAGGCAAATGGATAGAACTAGAAAATGTCATCCTAAGTGAGGTAACCCAATCACAAAAGAACACACATGGTATGTACTCACTGATAAGTGATTATTAGGCAAAAAACTCAAAATAAACATGTTACAATTCACAGACCACAGGAAGTTCAAGAAGAAGGAGGACTGAAGTGGCGGTGCTTGGGTTCCTCTGAGAAAGGGAACAAAATACTCACAGGAGCAATAATGGAGACAAAGTGTGGCACAGAGACTGAAGGAAAGGTCAACCAAAGACTGCCCTACTTGGGGATTCATCCTATAAACAGTCATCAAACCCCGACACTATTATGGACGACAAGAAGCACATACCAAAAGGAGCCTGTTATGGTTGTCTCCAGAGGGGCACTGCCAGAGCCTTACAAATACAGAGGCAGATGCTAGCAGCCAACCATTGGACTGAGCGTGGGGTAGCGTGGAGGAGTTAGAGGGAGGTCAGGAGGAGCTGAAGGGGTTTACAACCCCATGGGAAGAACAATGAGGTCGGCCACCCAGACGCCCCAGGACCCCAAGGGCTAAAGCATCAATCAAGGGGTACACATGGTTCCAGCCAAAAATATGACAGAGGAATGCCTTGTTGGGCATCAGTGGGAGGAGTGGTCCTTGGTCCTGTGAAGGCTCAATAGATGCCCCAACAAAAGGAAATCGAGGGGGGAAGTGGGAGTGGGTCGGGTAGAGGGGCATATACTTGGAGGCAAGGGGTGGGAGGAGGGGTTGAAGGTTTTAGGGGAAGGGGGAAGCAGGGAAAGGTTTTAGCGTTTGAAATGTAAATGAAAATTATATTCAATAAAAAGAGAGACATCACACAATCAAAAAACTTACGTAATATAGTTCCAATGGAATCTTTTGGAAAGAACTCCTTTAATGACAAAATCTACTCAAGAAAGAGATAATCAAAATTAAAATCTTAATGAGATCCTTCGGGGAAATCCATTCATTTTCCAAAGTATTAAATCAATGTAAATATAAATCTAAAATCAAGAACCATGGAAATGGGAAAATACAATTCATCAGTCTACCCAAAACGAACCTAAGCAGTAAAACAGAGAAGGCATTTGGGACTGCTGAAATTACTTTGTTTTTACCTTCTTCATCTTTGCTTCTTGTTTGAACCATAAACATAAATAAAACTTCAACAGTCATATTAACCTTGCCAATGAAAGTCACACCCTAATCATGGCCAGTCAGGAAGCAATGAGTATCTGGATCTCCAATGAGTCATGGTGCCTTGAATATGAACTCTGGGCTTGCTTCACATGAGAAATAATTCTTTTTGCTTGTTTTTTTGATTTTGTATGACAAGGTCTTTCTGTGTAGCTCAGTGGAGATCTGGCTAGCCTCAAATGCAAAATCATCCTGCCTCTGTTCCCCAAGTGCTGGCTGGGAGTTAAAGGAGTCAATCACTGAGCCTTGATCAAAACTAAATTTATACACGTTAAGTTTCTATAGTTTTGCCTTTAGTAACTGGCAAACCAAATCTATAAATGATTCCTTAAACATAAAGCAAATGTTACAGGCCTGGCAATGTAATATATCATTTTATAAAAAAAATAATACTGAAAAAGAAGAAAATACATGGGATTTTACTCATTTGTCATAACAGGGTATCAATTAACACTATTTACAATTGAAAAAAATTGAAAAAAAACATAAGAACACCAACTTTTCAGTATTTTTGTCACTTTTTCCTCAACTTTAAAGGGATCTGTTGGAAATTTGTATCCCTAGCAGGAAATGAATGTTTGTCTCCATTTTATATTATTTTATATATTCCACTAAATCCTAGCAAAATTACATTTTTATTAAAATATGTATGGTATGATCCAAATTTCATAAAAAATGGTTCCTTTTACTTATCACCTGTCTTTAGGTACACAATGATATATAAGGAATCCAGCTAACCTTGTGTTAATAGTAGTCATAACAGGATGGCAAGATTTAGGAGAGTTTTGGCTCTCAACATTTTATTTTGAATGGCTAGAATTTTTTTAATGAACATGTACCATTTTTAGAAGAACAATAAAATCATTTCTGAAATGAGATTAGAGCCTATGGTCTCCAAAGATCTCAAGGCTCTAAAAGTATGATTGAATGTTCTGTGAAGGAGACACTGATCCATAATTCAGGGGCAAGATGTTCAATAATCTTTTTGAATAAACACTATTTCACAGACTCATTTATCCTCTGTAGATCACTGATCTTTGTCTAAGCACAAGGCCTGTAAAAAAAGTCACTAGATGACCTCAAATAACTTTACAGAACAGTGTATTCTCATCAACTGAAAACAAAACGTTTAATACAAATGAAAATTTTAAAAAACATATAGCTCATATTATTTTGCATTTTTTCTAGAAAGATGTAGATATATCAATTTACAAATAGGATAATCAGAGTATTTAATAGAATTGTCATCTCCTTCTTGAAAACAAGAGTCCAAATATATTTTCTGATAATTAAAACATTTCTAATTCCCCTAATCTCCCAGCCCTTTCATACCTCTCCCTTTGCACAAATTCTTACAGCCTTTCCTACATCTGTATTTGGCCAAATGCCATTTTCTGCAAAGCTCAAGAATTTTCCTCTTCCTCCTACAAGCATATGGGAAATAGCTCTGTCATAACAGCTCTCAGGACCACCACATATAATCGTCGAGGAGTTGAAATCCAGCCTGCTGTCAGCTGCCAAGCCAAGCCAGGCTGTACCTGCCTAAATAAGGTCTTTATATTACATTTGCATAGAAGTATCTTATAAGCTTATGTTGACTCTTCCAGCTGTTTGGATTAAAATCAGAGCCCGACTGTAGATGCCTCAGTAGGCAAGATCACTTGCTAGGTGAGCATGAGAATCTGATTTGAAATTCTCAATTCCTTAGCACCAACAGAAAAAAAGCCAAGTATGATTGTATGTACCTATAAACCCAACAATGTCATGGTGGATACAAGAGGATAAGAGGATTGCTGGGCCACCGGCCTTTTTCAAGTTCAGTGATAGCCCGCCTTAAAGAAATGTCTTGGAAAATGACAGAAGTAGACACCCAACATCCTTCTCTGTCTTCTGTACAAATGACTAAACACACACACACACACATACACACACACACGCACACACACACGCGCACGCACACACACACACACACACACACAGAGACAGAGAGACAGAGAGAGAGAGAGAGAGAGAGAAACATGTATTTCTCTGGAGACTGTGATCTCAAAACTATGCAGTGTTCATCCTTTTAGTCCCAGTATGCTCTCAGTTCCTGGCATTTAATAAGAACTTCATGTTTGTTTAATGGGTGCTGAATAAATATAATGTGTAACCAAGGTTGTTCAACCCACACCCTCAGGGCCACACCCATGACAGCTATGTATTCAGCCCAACTTGTTTGCAGATCACAAAGTCACAATGTCAAGTGGTTGGACACTCCCAACAATTTCCTTAACCTATTAAGAACAAAAATAAAAATTGTTAGAATTTTTTTCCTTCCCTTTATTGAGGTTGAAAAATATATGCTTTCAGTTCTTTGAGGAGAGAAGAAAAAGGAATATTTATTGAGTAGTAGCTATGTATCAGGTACCTCACTTATACTATCTCCTTTCATGTTCTCAATAACCCTATGTATCAAGTCTTCTTAATTGCCACAGCCAAAGTATTTAATTAAGAGGTTATCATGGACACCCATCAATCAGAGTAGACACTATTCCAGGCAGAATTGAGCTCAACTGTGAACAAGTATTCTACCCATGCTGCAAATATGAGCTGAATGTCAATCCTGAGCATATCACAGATAGGCAAATGAATTCTCATAAGTAAGGTAATGAATGCTTCAAGCCCATGTGGCAGCCAAATGAAAAAGTACAATTAAACCTAATAGTCTTTGTATTCCCAAAAGCTGTAGTGGAATGATCCTTACTCCACACATCACTTACAAGTACACATGCTGTTTTGTATCCCTTGTTTTGTTATTTCAATAAATAGGAGCTGTATGTTTTTATTACTTTCGACACCAAATGGGTCAGCAAAAGATACAATTATTAAATAATGCTCTTTACTCCTTTTGTATTTCCTAAACTCTATGTTCTTTAAATGAGGTGTACAAAATGTAGCTCTTTTTACCAACATATTTCAACTGCTGGAAAGTATACCCACCATGATGATGTTCTGTGGAAGTTCAGAGCAATAGTTTATATCCTATATACTTCACTGTTGGCTGATGAATTCTACAATTTTTCAAAGAATTGTGTGTCCAAGGAACCATTATATATCCAACTGGGGACTTGGTTATTTACTGAATCCTTCAATCAGCTATTGCATACCATTGTGGCCAGACATTGAACATCATGCCGAATCCCTACTAGGAATAAAAACATTCAACAATGTTTGGTTTGCTCTGATGTTGTTTTCTATTACAGCCCTGTAGACCATTCTAATGGATTTGCTTCTGCTATGAAATCTGTTCTTTTCTGCAAAGAACAGAGGAATGTTTTCTTTCGCTCAGTTTTAATGGTATGTCATATTGATCTACAGACAACCTAATCAGTTCTATTTAGGACAAAATTTATTTTTCAGGCAAAAGATAATGAACCTAAGCAGAGATTATCACTTAAAAATCATTTGAACACATGATTGCTCATGTGTTTGTGTTTGAGTTTGTGTGTGTGTGTGTGTGCGTGCATGTGCGTGTGCATGTGTATGTGTGTGTGTGTTTAACAAAACTACTGTTAAGTTCTTAATTTAGAGTAGGAAATGCTAAAATTGCTTTATTAAAAACTCAACTAAACCACAAATACATGGTTTGCAACTATATCAAAATAACTATACACATAGAACTTATTATGAGTATGAGTATTTTTCTTTGTAATGTAACTTTTTGATCTTCTATCTAAGTCATGGGAGTGGCATCCAAAATAGTAATTGGTATGACATAGACATCAGCAAATCAAAATGGAAGCTAACAGCCCCAAGTCTGAAGTCTAGAACACAAACAAATCTATAGTTGCTGGCTAGTCAGAACTTATTGTGAGTTGCAGGAATGGATCAGGTCACTTGCGACTTCTCAGCTAGTCATTAAATAATTGTTAGTATTATATTTCAGTTTGAGTTATATTCAATAATATATTATATATTGATATTCCTAAAACCATCAGTATGTTGGTGATAAATTAACCCTCTCAGTCAATTTACAGTACTCAAAATGTCCATTACTGCTTTCCAAACACCAAGCCCTCAGTCCATACACCTACTGCCTAGTCAGTTATGATATTTATCCTGTGACTCTGGACTCCACTAGCTATAGCCATTACAACTCAGGATGAACTCACAATCGGAATCAATCATTAAGTGCATGGCACATAAAGATAACATGATCAGCTGACCACATTCCCAGTCTTGGGAAATTTGATGTACATCAAGGTTAATTCTTTCCTGGCAGGAAATGAATTTGGAAGACATTCTGACAATAGTATCACTGAATACACAGGGATGACAAGAGCTGGAGATTCACTCACCCAAGCAGCAACAGTTAAATAAAAGAAGCTACAAATATCCAATCAGCAGCATACAGGGAAGAGGTGCCAAACCTGCTACCAGGAAAGACAGAACCCAAGGAGACCTGTTTGTGGTTTACAAAATAAAGGGTTCAGAAACTAGCAACTAGCAGACTTGAGAATTTTTTTCTGGGTGGAACTTACGAACAACACAGCAAAAACCCACGCCTACTCAGCTACCAAATCTGATTCAAGCCAACATCCAAGAATGATGGGTCTCAAAAGATAGTTCCCCAGCAATGTGAATACCACTTAAAAACTTAGAAGGAATGCAAATCCCTACTGACTTGGAAATGCAGAGGGTGCACTTTAGCAGTCACAGGGCATCCAGGTGGTTCTGATCAAAAATCCAAACTGTAAGTGCACCAAATCTGTAAGCTGGTTTTGCCCAGGGTGCAGCATTACCTAGAAGCAGACTACTTCTCCCCTTTAGGCATCTCAAAGGCAACACCGCCTTGAGGCAGATTCTCCAGTTTCTCCAAAATGTTGATGAAAGAACTCACATCTCTGTAATATATGTGTGCTTATTGCCTCCAACTAATAACCATCTCCAAGTAGCTACACAGTGCAATACATATTCTAGGAAATGTCAGGCCAAGAAAATTGGAAGTATGAAGACATCCCCTAAAGGTTACAGATGCTATATCTGGCAGGCCGTTTTTAATGTGTTCCTTTGGAATTGCTTCCAAATGAAACTGGCTTGTCTTTGTCCCGGAGAAGAGGTTTTTGTGATTAAAGTGTAAGAGTTGAACGAAGCTAGGCAAAGACAACTTTGTTATTGCACTGGGGAGAATATTAGTGCACTAATTGGCAAGAAACAGACTTTAGGGAGGTGTCAATTGTGCCCTGATAATACACTGTTTTCCTGCAACCTGTTGCTTATAATGCCCCGTTTTGTATTACATGGTTTCTGCCTTCAGTCGTAGAACATGGCCCATGTCCCACCTATAGACATGTCAGCAAAGATGTACGTATAAGTGATCTTACATAGGAGACAATCTACCTATATGAGCCTCCCATTCAGAATTTGAAAACACTTAACAGTGAAAAGTAAGGGCAAAGGTTTACAAAAAAAATGTATCCTGAGATCAGAAGAAAGATGGCAAATCATAATAAGATGAAAACAAATATATTATACAACATGGAATTTCAAGAAACAAAATCATTACATCATCCCTTAAGATCGGTAATGCTTTGTCAGAAGCCAAACTCAGGAAATGTACTAGAGAAGAAAGATAGACATTTTAAATATCCACTCCACTAACAACTGAGTCATACTCTTTTGCCTTGCATGTTTCTGTGTAAAGCATACTACCCTCAATCCATCGCTACCACCCTTGTTAGGATTATCCTATTAGTTATCTGATGTTCAACTCAGACATTACTACCTCCACAAAGCCTTCCCTTGATCATCATCCTAAGGTAGATTCAGTACCTGTGTGGCTAGAATGAGAATGGATCCATAGACCCATAGCTTTGAATGCTTGGTTCCCAGTTAGTGGGAGATTTCCCTGTTTGTAATGGATTTGGAGGTATGGCCTTTTTTGAGAAGGTGTGTCATTGGAGGTGGACTCTGAGGTTATAAAAGCTTACCACATTCCAAATTATCTCTCTCTCTGTGTGTGTGTGTGTGTGTGTGTGTGTGTGTGTGTGTGTGTGTGTGTGTGTGTCTTTGTCTCTCTGTCTCTGTCTCTCTCTCTCCTCTCTTGAGGTATGGCCTTTTTGAGGAGGTGTGTCATTAGAGGTGGGCTCTGGGGTTATAAAAGCTTACCACATTCCAAATTCATTCTCTCTCTCTCTCTCTCTCTCCCTTGTGATTGTTGCCTCAACATATAAGCTCTCTCAGGTACTGCTTCAGCATCACGCCTGCCTGCCTGTTGCCATGCTTTCTACCATGATGGTCATGGACTCTAACCCTCTAGACCCATGAACCCCCAAAGTAAGTCAATCTGAGGGGACTGAATATCAGATATCCTGCAGATCCAATATTTACATTTTTATTCATAAAAGTAGAAAATTACAATGAAGTAGCAACAAAATAATTTTACGGCAGGGTCAGCACAACATGAGGAACTGTGTTTAAGTATACAGTAACAGAGACAACTGATGAGAGACACGGGCCAACAGGAAAACAAAACTGAGACAAACAGTTCATCCCTGTGGCTTCAAAGCTTGAAAGGCATTCTGTGGTAAAGTGGTCATAAACAAAGCCTCTTCTATCAAGGGGTTTGATCTAAGGTCTAGTTGGAAATTAATGCATGAAACAATAATAGATTCATGAATGGCAGATGTATAAGCACATTTGAATGAGTGACTAAAATAGGAACATTCATTGACATGTGCAGAGGTGTCTCTGGACAGGACATACAGTACAGAAAACCTTTTGATTATCAAATATCAGTAAGGAGAAAGGAATGGAAGGTGCTGAGTCAAGTCCTTGCCCCAGCCCCTGTAGTCTGACAGACACAGGACTGAATCTCTGAGGTGGGATACTCAACACAAATAGTGTGTCTAAAGAGCTGAAGTGTTTGATTTCTAGAATAGGTTTTACTACAGCACCTGTATTTAATGGTGGCCTCTGTAAGGATCTCACTTAGGGGCCAGTAAGATGAGAGGGATGGTTTGCCCCGGACACTTCGATTTAGGCATTACAGGTGACAATAAAGTCACAGCAAAAACAACAATGAAATGACAATCAAGGGATCACAGACCTTGACTGTTGGGGTAGCAGATATAAGGAGGTGTGACAGCTTGTTCTGAAGCAGACACCTTGGATACCAGAGTTAGAAGTCTCATGCCTCAAAAGGGATTACGTGATTGCTAGCCTGGACCTCAGGGTCTTCTCAGACGAAATAAGATAACCTAGTTTGACCCTGCCATTTGACTGCAGAAGCATTTTTGTTTTGCATTTTGTACTTTCCTGCACTCAGAATACAGCCCCACTTGAGTTATAATAATTCAACTTTCCTCAGAGTTTCATTTAATACCCCCTTTCAACTCTTAAGTACTTCTGTGGATGCATT
This sequence comes from Tokudaia tokunoshimensis, assembly GCA_036184795.1. Classification (NCBI taxonomy): domain Eukaryota; kingdom Metazoa; phylum Chordata; class Mammalia; order Rodentia; family Muridae; genus Tokudaia; species Tokudaia tokunoshimensis. The sequence continues at coordinate 115,421,115 of BTHU01000023.1, forward strand.
AAAAAACTTAGGCAACTGAAGATGTGGCATATTGTGTTTAACCCAAACTGCCAACCTAACAAAATTACAAGTTAAATATTGTTTTGAGGCGCTAAGGTTTAGGGTGATTTACTATGCAAAAAAAAAATCTGATAGAGATTCTAACAAAAGCCAAAGCAAGCACAGTTGTTATCAAAGCCTTAGGTTAACAATTCTGAATACAGCTCACGATGTTTGCCTTCAGTATAGTGAGTCCAAACCTCCTACAACACAATCCCAGGTTGCAGTTCCATGAGTCACACACAGTGCAGCTTGCCACATCACAGCACTTACCTAGCACTATGGAAGACTACCACAGGGGAAAATTATGCCATGCAAATTATATGTGCATAGTTTAGATTGATTTTTCTTTCTTTGTGTGTGTGTGTGTGTGTGTGTGTGTGTGTGTGTTTACACATTTTTATTACAACAGACACAATTCACATCTGACTAGCTTTGTTTCTCCTTTCCCCTCCCACAACCATGTTCATTGGGCCACTTCCTTGTATTTGAACAGTCAATGTACTTTCAGCACACTTGCCCAGCAGTACTTTTCAGTCTATTCTTACAGGGTGAAAATGGATTTCAATAATTTATACAAATATGAGTTATGCTCGATCACTGCAACTTCCAGCTACTGTACATAGGAATGAGAAGGTTATAGAAAAGTGCCACAGCAACAGTGCCTGAAGAAAGGAAGGGGGGCACCTTTAAAAAAATGGATAAAATCAGGCCAAGGGACTTCAGAGGGAATGGAACATACAGGAAATGAAAACATTTCTTTGCAAAACAAAAGGAGCAGCACTGCTCTGGATCAGGTGCAAGTGCTGATCAGTTGTCTCATGATATTTTTACACTGCTCATAAGGTTCAAAATTGTATCCTCAGACACAGATCACCTGGCGCTTGCACCGGATTTTTGGAAATGCAAGATTTCTGAATGATAAATTAACCCCCCAAATTTTTTCTTTTTTTTTTTAAGCTAATTTTGCAGACAGGTTTTCATGAAAAAGGCTAGGTATTTAGCCACCTCAGCATTGATTAGTTTCAGATGTCTAAGCTCTGTTACACATGGCTTCCCATGGCTTCACTCTACAAAACATATTTACAACATGAAGATACATCTACAAGAAATCTACATTTCAAAGGTTTTACAAATCAATCTTGTATCTTTCCCCTGAATTGACTCTCACAGACCCTGTCCCCTTGTCATTTCATTTGCCCAGCTTAATGGTCCATGGTCTACTTAAATGCAGCTCAAAATGTTATGACTGGGCAACAGATTTACAGTTCCTCTATGAGATCATGCGCAATTATTCACATCTTCAAACCATGAAGGAATTCTTATTTTTTAGCTTTTCGAGTTCCTTAATTTGTTGTCAAATTCACACAACTACAGTGCTCTTCATAGTCCAAATTCACATTCTTTGAATCCAAGCAATAATCCAAGCAAAACTTCAGATGCACCTGATGATTCTGCAGATGATTGGTCTGAGCACATTAGCTCATCAGGAAAAAAAATACTACTACAATTGTCGCACAGAAGTTTCACAGTGGGAGAAACCCAAAGAGTGGCTTGAAAGAGAACAGAGACAAAAAGAAGCAAATTGAAGAAGACCTCGGAAGATGGAAAAATCTGCCATGCTCATGGATTGGCAGGATTAATATAGTAAAAATGAGCATCTTACCAAAAGTAATACACAGATTCAATGCAATCCCCATCAAAATCCCAACTCAATTCTTCATAGAGTTAGAAAGAGCAATTCAAAAATTCATCTGGAATAACAGAAAACCCAGAATAGCTAAAACTATTCTCAAGAGTAAAAGAACCTCTGGGGGAATCAGTATCCCGGACCTCAAGCTGTACTACAGAGCAATAGTGTTAAAAACTGCATGGTATTGGTACAGTAACAGACATGTAGATCAATGGAACAGAATTGAAGACCCAGAAATGAATCCACACTCCTATGGTCACTTGATCTTTGACAAAGGAGCTAAAACCATCCAGTGGAAAAAAGATAGCCTTTTCAACAAATGGTGCTGGCTCAGCTGGAGGTCAACATGCAGAAGAATGCAAATTGACCCATCCTTATCTCCTTGCACTAAGCTCAATTCTAAGTGGATCAAAGATCTCCACATAAAACCAGACACACTGAAACTAATAGAAGGGAAACTAGGGAAGAACCTTGAACATATGGGCACAGGGGAGAATTTCCTGAACAGAACTCCAATAGCTTATACTCTAAGATCAAGAATAGACAAATGGGACCTCATTAAATTACAAAGTTTTTGCAAGGCAAAAGACACTGTCAAAAAGACAAAGCGGCAACCAACTAACTGGGAAATGATCTTTACCAACCTTACATCCGACAGAGGGCTAATATCCAAGATATACAAAGAACTCAAGAAGTTAAACTCCAGAGAGGCAAGTAACCCTATTAAAAAATGGGGTACAGAGCTAAACAAAGAGTTCTCACCTGAAGAATATCTAATGGCTGAGAAGCACCTAAAGAGATGTTCATCATCCTTAGTCATTAAGGAAATGCAAATCAAAACAACCCTGAGATTCCATCTCACACCAGTCAGGATGGCTAAGATCAAAAACACAGGAGACAGCAGTTGTTGGCGAGGATGTGGAGAAAGAGGAACACTCCTCCACTGCTGGTGGAATTGCAGGCTGGTACAACCACTCTGGAAAGCAGTCTGGCGGCTCCTCAGAAAACTGGGCATGACACTTCCGGAGGATCCGGCTATACCACTCCTGGGCATATACCCAGAGACTTTACCTGCATGCAATAAGGACACATGCTCCACTATATTCATAGCAGCCTTATTTATAATAGCCAGAAGCTGGAAAGAACCCAGATGTCCCTCAACGGAGGAATGGATTCAGAAGATGTGGTATATTTACACAATGGAATACTACTCTGCAATTAAAAACAATGAATTCACGAAATTCCTAGGCAAATGGTTAGAACTTGAAAATATCATCCTTAGTGAGGTAACCCAATCACAAAAGATCACACATGGTATGAAGTCACTGATAAGGGGATATTGACCCAGAATCTCAGAATACCCTAGACACAATCAGCATATCAATAGATTTCTAAAAAGATGGAAGGAGAGACCCCTGGTCCTGGAAAGACTGGATGTAGGGGAACGCCAGGACAGAGTAATGAGAGGGGGTTGAACGGAGAAAAGAGGGAGGGAAGGGGGCTTATGGGACTTTCGGGGAGGGAGGAAACGGGAAAGGGGAAGTGATTTGGAATGTAAATTAAAAAAATAAAATAAAATAAAATTAAAAAAAAAAAAAAAAAAAAAATAGTTTCCCAAAAGACAGGGATTACAGAAGAGAGGTGATGCAAGCAACAGCCACTAGGGGGCTCACCAGTGGAATGGAAGACAAGCATTCCAGGGATGCCAGTAGTTTGCTCCCACAGACTATTTTGTCTCAGACAAGCAGACACAATGACAAAGACTACAGACTGCCAAGAGCAGAGACTCACAGTAGCTCTACACCAGTCCAGCACCCCATCAAGCACGTGGTTCATCCAACCGCTACCCCAAGGACTGTTCCTTCTAGTCCATTTACTCTTCAGTCTGATCACCAGCCAAAGAAATCATTTGATGCTAATGGAGCATCTATTTTATCAAAACCTCCTACACCCACAGCTTCTCTCCCTGCACAGAAAACAGAGAGAAAAGAGTCTGCTCCAGGAGACAAATCAGTATCACATTCTTACACAACTCCTTCCACATCTTCAGCCTCTGGCCTGAACCCTACATCTGCACCTCCAACATCTGCTTCAGCAGTACCTGTTTCTCCCATTCCACAATCAACAATACCTCCATTACTTCAGGACCCAAATCTTTTTAGACAGTTGCTTCCTGCTTTGCAAGCCACACTACAGCTTAATAATTCTAATGTGGACATATCCAAAATAAATGAAGTTCTTACAGCAGCTGTATCCCAAGCTTCCCTGCAGTCTATCATCCACAAGTTTCTTACTGCTGGACCGTCTGCTTTCAACATCACCTCTCTGATTTCTCAAGCTGCCCAGCTTTCTACACAAGCCCAGCCATCTAATCAGTCTCCAATGTCTCTGATGTCTGATGCTTCATCCCCAAGATCCTATGTGTCTCCAAGAATAAGCATACCTCAGACTAACACAGTCCCTATTAAACCTTTGATTAGTACTCTACCTGTTTCATTACAGCCAAAGGTTAGTACTCCAGTAGTTAAACAAGGACCAGTGTCACATTCGTCTACACAGCAGCCTGTAACTGCTGACAAGCAGCAGGGTCATGATCCTGTCTCTCCACGAAGTCTTCAGCGCTTAAGCCAGAGAAGTCCATCACCTGGTCCAAATCATACTTATAGCAGTAACGTATCAACTGCAACTGTTGTACCGAAGAATGCATCTGCTAGGTCTATGTGCTCATTAACACCAACTGTAGCAGTGCACTTCAATGCTAATCTCATAAAACATGTTCAAGGTTGGCCTGCAGACCATGCGGAAAAACAGGCATCAAGATTGCGTGAAGAAGCCCATAATATGGGAAGTGTACACATGTCAGAAATATGTACTGAGTTAAAAAATTTGATTTTCAAAAAAACACAACAACAAAACAATCTATTTCAGAGCCCAGGCATATTCAAATTGCAGCAGATATGTGTTTGTTGTAGCTTATAAAAGGAACTTGTTTTCTGCTGGTATGTATGGTGACCAGCAGCAGTTTGCATCTCTCAAAAGACTCAAAATACTGGAATTGATATACAGTAAAACATTGTAACTCAAGGACTCAGGCTCAAAGAAAGTCTCATCAATACATTCCCTCCTCTCCGCCCCCCCCCCACACACACCAATATGTAGCATGAATTCTCATGCAGAGGATATGGTTCTCATCACAAGTTGAGAGTTTGGAGGCTGGGAGTGTAATTCAGTACTTACTGAGGATGTGTAAAGACCTGGCTGGATTCAATCCTCAGAATTGTACTTTTGTATCAGCATGCTTCTTGTGATACTTTCTATTTTACTCAATGTTCTAGCCACATAGGAGTGTATAATCAACCATGACCTGTAGAAAGTGGCCCCACTACAGAATCTGAGCAGTCTAAGTTTGGTGACCAGATTGATTTCCAAAGGAAGAAGTTCACAGATCCTCTCTGGTCCACTATCCACCTACCTTCTAAGTAGCAAAAGAGTACTGAAATGATTGGCAATATCCTTGGGCACAGAAGAACAATTTTTATTGTTATGGAACCTTGAAAATATATAAACAATACCACATAGATAGGAAGTCTCTATTCTGGTCTGGTAGCTATGATTATTTTTCTTGCTGGAACAGCAAATTTAGAAAGTTGATTTTTGGCTTAAGGGAATACTCATCCTTTTTCAGTTTTGAGTTCCAAGCTATCATGCTAAGCCCCCTTAATGATCAAAACTAGATCAGTAGAGTGCTGAACTAAGGTTTGGGGCTAATGTCCTACTTAATAAAATATATGTGCTTCTTGTGTCACCCTTTGGGCACATGTATCCTTTGTGGAATAAAAATGGATGGTAGAAATAATACAGGACTCAAATATTCTCTGGGCTGGTTATCACCATGATTTATCCCTTAACAACATCTGGAACTCATCTCCATCTCTCACACACTTGATCTAAGAAGGCAAGAGCAACTATTTGCCCCTGGCATTGATTTTGGAAAATAAGGTTACAGAGACTAGACAGCCCTCATACGTGAATCACTGGTGGTGAAATACTAGGCTATAATCCTCTATGTACCTGACAGGTGTCAGTTTTCATGAAAACATGACAGTTGAGAAGCTAAGATTGCCTTGACCATGTTTTGAACCTGCAAGAGCAACAAAATTCCATATGAGCTAAGTCTCTTTCCTATAAATAGAATAACAGTGTCTCATACATGTGGCCTATTAGATCATAAAGTCCATGTACTCTGGTAGTCAACTAGATGGCAAAGTCAAATACCCACAGCCAAATACTGGACAGAGCTGGGGGACTCTTATGGCAGAGTTGGGGGAAGGATTGAAGACCCTGAATGGGATGGGAGCTCCATAGAGAGACCAACAGAGTCAACTAACCTGGACCCTTTGGGCTCCCAGAGACTGAACCACCAGCCAAAGAGCATATGTAGGCTGGACCGAGGCCCACATATGTGGCAGAAGTGCAGCTCAGTCCACATGTGGGTCGCCCAACGACTGGAACAGGGGCTGCCCCTAAAGTTTGTCTGTGGAATGCATTCCCCAAAAAGACTTCCTTGCCTGGCCTCAGTGGGAGAGGATGCACCTAACCCTTCTAACCCTGTAGAGACTTGATGCATCAGAGTGCGGGGTACCCAGGGTGGCCCCCACCCTCTCAGAGGAGAAGGGAGGGTCAATGGATGGAGACACTCTGTGAGGGAGGGACATGGCTCAGCAATTGGGATGTAAAATATAAAAATAAATAAAATAAAATTAATAATTAATAATAATTAGACTGGGTATGTTGTTTATAAGAACTAGGTCTGAACCATTTGCAATTGATCATCTCACCAAATTTCTGCTCTGCAGTCTACAAGGACACAAGTGGAGTTCAAGATGGAAAATTATCTACTGTTTCTTGCTTCTATAAATTTGTCAAAAAATTAATAATAATAAATAATGTGTTTTCACTCAAAATTATCTCAAAAAAATGTCCAAGTCCTGGTCCAACACACCACTGGTATTGGAAAAGAGTGCCAGCTAGCATATAGAACACTTTGAGACAGTAGCCTGGACACCAGCTTTGGCCTTACCAAACCCTCGGTTATCTAGTAACCTGTACCAAATAATTTCCAATATTACAGCTATTGATGCTATGAGAATGTTTTGTCAGTAGAGAGAAAGTAGCACCCAATGTTGTACCTGTCCCAATGCAGTCATACTACCTATTAACTCTCCTCAGAGTGTGGTGATTATAAGACCAGATCTGTGATTCATTATCTGGTCATTACTTCCCTTATCCTTACACATCTTCCAGCTTTTCATGAATTCACTAAGGACAAGGAAGAGCTACCTTTGCAGGATGTCTTGTTGTGAGTTTCCTCAGAAGCAGAACCCAAGAACGATTCTCACCCCAGTACGTTCAGAACTGACCCCAGAGCCAATTGTGCTGAAACAGTAGGGCCGTAAGTTGCAGGCAAGCCTGAGGTACGTAAGTAACCCCAGTGAAAGAAGTGGGACTAAGGATAAACAAAAGAGAAAGTTGACCTGAGAAAACACTGTGAGGAGTAGTGAGGTGATAAATGATACAAAAAAAATAGTAATGTGCTAGCAAATTGAGGTTAATGGGAGCCGGTAAAAAACAACGGGGGAGAAAGTAATGGGAACTTCAGTATTAATCGTGGGCCTGGACACCAGGCAGGGAAACCTAAGTACTGCTAATAGGGGGAAAAATCAGGCCACATGGACAAACCTTTGACAAAACTTGGGGAGATGGCATTTTATTTCAGCAATAGTGGGTAATTCTACCAGTCAAACGGAGGGTTTTTTTCTTTCAAACCAAAACATGTATCATAGTGAGCAATGTCGCTGTAAATATTCTATTTAATAAACTGTCATACACAGAGGGCCTCAAGGTGTAAAATTTCATGAACATTTTTTTCATAGGAAGAAATATAGAGTCAGACTGTGCTCCAAGGAGATTCATAGAGTGAGGATGAGAAAGCAATGACTGAGTACCATCTTGTGAGTGTAAGGCAATTAGACCAGAGCTTAAGACGGCTACTTTACGAGGGGCCCTATAGAAACCTTGCTGTTTTGGGGGACCGCATCAGCCCTTGTCTTCAGGATAGATTCTTTGAGTGAAGGAGACTCCTAAGGGTCCATGTTTCTCAACCCCCTTACCCCTTCACACTTTCCAAACAAAGAATTGGGTTGGCAATTAACTAGAATGCTGTTGCTAGAGAGCTGAGTGCAGGGTCATTGTGCTCTTATAAAAGTCCATGCACATATGTGGCATTCTGTTCTGCTTCTCCTGACCTCAAGCAGCTGATGTGGCAAACTGTCTCTGCATCTTTCTCTATGGAACACGGCAGCCACCTCTAGGGATGTGATTCCCTAAGTCTAGACCTCTTGTTTGAAATGTTATTTCTCTCCTGGAATTTTAAAATCGTCTATGCCAGTTTGGCTTCTCTGTAAATTTGACAAGTAAAAGGGGTTTTACAGTGTCCTCATTGTGACATTATTTAGATTGTGCTATCATCTGGTGATTGATGTATAGGTGGCCTTCTTAAAAGGCTAAGTTCAAGGGCCTCTCCTCCCATTGACATCCAACAAGGCCATCCTCTGCTACATATTCAGCTGGAGCCATGGGTCCCTCCAAGACAAGGAAGCAGGAGTGGGTGAGTTGGTGAGCAGGGGGAAGTGGGGGAATGGGATAGGGTGTCTTCGGAGGGGAAAGCAGAAAGGAGATAACATTTGAAATGTAAATAAAGAAAATATCTAATAAAAATAAATAAAAATTGAAAAAAAGGCTAAATTCAGTAATGCAATCGCCTATCTTTAAATACAAAAGACATGCTTCACCATGCATAGTGTGTGGTTTGTGACTCTTACATAAAACCATTTCACAAGTTTCTAAGGATGACATCTCAAGATTTCATTGACAATCTTTGAGAGTTGGATGCCACAACTCATGCTATAGACCAAGGAAATAGCCTCATGATAAAGCTTGAAGAACTTACCTGCAAATTTTCTTCCTTACAGCAAACACATACAGCTTATACATGAGCCACTTTGGGTTAACAGAGAAAGAATAAGATGTAGAGACTTACATTTATAACTGCCCATGTTCCTACCCTTTATTTTCACCCTCCCAGAAAACAAACGAAGGTTTCTCTAATACAAAGAACTTGGGGGACATCAAGTGAACTTCCAGGTATCATTTTCGCCAACTCTGGTGGCTGACGGGAGCTTTTCAACTCATTTGAGTGGAAAATCCCAAAATCTGATTTGAAGTTTAATTGCTCTGGATTGTAGTTGGTGGGTCATAGCACATGTTAGTGAAAGAATAATGTAGCCATTTCCATTTGTTCCTCTACATTTGCTTATTCTCTAGGAAATGCACAGGGCCATGAGGCTAGCTGAGGACAATGTAATCTAAGTAGGTGAGACATGTGTCACTTCTGGGCTAAAGCATTAAAGAGCCTGTATGAAATTCTTCAGTCTCTTACTCTTCTGCTACAGTGACAGATGAAAAGGCTGTGTGCCCCAGATGGATAAACTGTAAGGCAGCAGAACTTCAGTTAAGTGTAGACCCTTGAGTGACGGTGTGAAGCACATTCCTTCCCAATCGGATTCTTCTGACCTGAATGAGATTTGCAATGTGAGCAAGAAACAAATGGTTGGTTTTCAAAACCCCTGATGTGATCAAGAATGTATCCCTAATGAAAACAGCTTCCCTTCTTCCGCAATGCACAGCACTTGTGTCACCATTTTATAATTTAGCAATAACTAGATCTATATGTTATGCCTAGAATCCTCTGTCTTGGATCTATGGAACAGGCGATCATGAACCAATCAGCAAGCAAAGTTTTACATTTTACCCAAAATACATAGCAGTGGGTAATACAATGCAATAAACACCATTGCTTTCTACTGTACAAAAAAACAGGAAATAATTACATTTCTTATAGACAGTCCTTTATTATATTTTCCCACTTGAATATTTAGAGAATAATTTAAATGTAACGCATACTGACAGCAAGCACAGTATCAAATGTTAGGGTTTATTTTTAAGATTTTTCTTTTCTCACCCTTTATTTCCTTAGGAAAAAGTATTTAGATGACCTCAAAGAAACAATTATTATGCTAATCACAGTATGCAGTAACACACACACAAGCCCAGACTCAATAGAAAAGAAAGCAACAAAGAAGTGAAAAGGTCTTTCTCCTCAAATCATTTTAATTCATTTTTCCACAGCCATATAAATTTAAAGTCTGAAACAACAATAATACAGCTATAGAATCTAGGTTCTCTTTCAAAGCAGCGGCATAGAAAACATAGAAAAGCTAAAACCTCAGCACAAGCTTCAAAAAAACAAGGACTGAGAGGAATTTGATGAAGACATGAAATGCACAAAATACAGTACACAAAATACTAGAATGCATAAAATAGAAAGCTACACATTTCAGGTAGAAAGCATTGTAAAATATATAAAATATGCAAGAAATCAAAACCAAAGAGTATTTCTTTTTTTCCTTAGAGTACCATGAATACACTGGAACTGGTAATTAGCATTTGAAGATGGGAACAAGAAAATAGCAGTTTCCCATTTAAAACTTTATTTCTAGGCTTTAGGATTTCACCTTCTTGACATCCTTCTTTCCAGAGCTCTCAGTAGCTGACTCTGCTTTTCTTTTCTGTGACTAAAATGGAAACAGATTTAATGTTCTGCTCCAATATGCACACTTTTAAATGGCCCAACAATGTTAAATCTAGGATGTAAATGCATTAAAAAATTTAACATGAATATTCACTTCAGTGTTAGACTAACAGTTAATGCTCTATATAGCCCAACAAACTATATAACCCAATGTAAAATAACTTTTAAAGGTGTTTCTTTTTATGAAAAGACATAAAATATCCATCAAAAATAGTCATCAAGTATCTACTTACACATGGCTTATAAATGTACTTTTATCTTAAAGAACTACTTAATATTTAAAGTTTCTGGGGGAAATTTTATTTGTGAGTGTTGTTTTATAACATTAAGATAAATGTTAACATACCATATTTCATATCTTCTATGATGCACATTTCCTTTCCCCATTAGCATCTCTGACATCAGGATGTATCTTACAACTGATAACAGATGATACTTGGCATCATATCTCTTAGTGGCACAAAAAATGTTGTGTCTTACAACAGAGAGCATCTTAGATCTGATGAAATATGGTGGACTACTTAACACACTCAAACAGAATACTTTGAATCATAGATATACACAGCAACCCAACAGGATTAAAATCACATTTTTATCCAGCAGTTAACTTATTGCCAAAACAGGCTATATTGTCTGCTCAGGGTTCCCATTTGTATACACAGTTCCACAAAGATCAAACAACTTATTTGATCAACTCAGAACTCCAGGTTTCAGTCTTCACACCATTCCATCCCTGCTCTAACCTTCCGCTGCCCCCACGGCGACCTAGTCTCAATTCATAGAATCTCACTTGTATTATGCCTCTGCTTAAATTTTCGAGGAATTTCTTAAATACTGAGTCTTGTAACAAGGGAATTCCTAACCACATTTTCTTCAAACAAAAAAGAAGTATGTGTATGATATGATTCTTCTTCGATCTAAAACAAATTATTATTTCATAAAACCCAGCATTAAACATAGTATAAACATTTGTAATTATGTAAAAAAAAATGAGATCTACCTAAAAGTTAGGAAAATGCTGAAAATTTTACCATTGGAGTTTTAGTTGCCCGTTTCTTCTTTTCTGCTCTCTCTCTTTCCTCAATTTCCATATTTTCTTTTTCAATCAATGAAATCAAAGTATTACAGCGTCTCTGAAATTCCTAAATAAAATAATAAAGAACTTAATTTCTAAAACATATCCTTTTAAGATCTTTTAAAATAAGATACCTCTTTAACTGCATCATTTTTGTAGAAGAGACTTTCCAAAGTTTGTATTTTTCCTCTGTCCTCCAATCAAACCAGTATTCTTTAGAACATCATTTGTATATGGTATTAATAGGTCCCAGTAAAACAGAGGAGGGCTAAGTGTCATTTGATGAATGACAAAAGCTGGTCTGTTTTACCGTGGAACACTACTTAACAATAAAATGGAAGGAACTATTTATACATAAAACATCATGGAGTCCAGAGAATTATGCTGAGTGAAAAATCCAATCACAAAGGTTATGTCTAGTATGCTTCCATTATATAACATATTTTTGGGGCATGGTGTCATTCTTTAGTCCATGCTAAACTAGAACTCACTATGTGGTCAGACTGGCTTTAAATGTGCAGCAATTCTTGTGCCTCGGCCTCCCAGATGCTGTGATAACAGGTATGGACCTCTATGCCTGGTTACACCATCAAAGGATAGAATTAGAGAATACAACAGAACAATGCTTGTCCCATGCTAAGAATAGAAGAATGTATGTAGCTAGAGGTAGTATAACAACTGACTTGTGGAAACAATGGTTTCCATATGTCTACAAATGGTAACATTCCATGAAGATACACACACACACACACACACACACACACACACACACACACACACAATGCCTGTACAAATGTACAAGTTCTGTGGATTATACTAATGTGAATTTTCATGTTGCAATATCATACTATAGCTACTCAACTTGTATCCATTGGGACTGAGCTCCACAACTCTATATTTTGATTGGTTGTGGTTTGCTAAAACAGATTTCTTTATTACAGGAACCTTTATGGAACCTTTCAGTCCCTGATGATCACTATGAACCACTAGGAAGGGGATATAAGATACAGCCTTTCCCAAAGCTACTTAGCCAACAGAAGTCTCAGAATACATCTTATGAGATTTAAGTTCTGGGAATCAGGGATGAACTTGCTAATTCAGAATAAATACTATCTGAAAAGATTTTTGCATTAACCTTGTCACTACTATATTTTACTGCCAGCAATCAATGCATCCAAACTATAAACAGACTTTATGAATGTACGATGAGCATTAAAGATATGATCCATTAATATGGAAACTCATTTATTATTAACCCTGTGTACTTTGCTGTGTTTAAAGGTAAATAATGGATTAATACCAAAGAATAAATAATGTTTAAATATATTATTCCTTTTCTGTATAAGAAGAAATGCCTGACAAAACACAAAACAGTTAAACACTCAAATCAAAAAATATTTTTCCTAGCAATTAAGAACAAACTCAAGAAAAAGGAAGGAAAATGGTCAAAGTGTAAGAATAGAAAACTCAGCAAACTTTCAATGAATTTTTTAAGGATTTATTTTTATTTTATACCTATGTGCATTTCCTGCATGTCTGTGCACCACATGTAGACCTGCTGTTACATACTGAGTCATCTCACCATGCCTGATACAAGAATATTTTTTTAAGTTTCAAGTTCAGTGGTAGAGTATTTGTATATCTGTCTAGCTATATTCATGCATACACACACACACACACACACACACACACACACACACACACACACAATTTGTTTTCTGAAACCAAGGCTCAAAAAAATGGGAAGCAAAACAAAGTCATTTCTATAACGTTAGTAGTAATGTACCCATGATTGGTGCACACATGAGTGCAGTGATGTGTACTTGGTTATAGTAAGATGTAAATGAGAACTTCCATTCACTGATGTTGAATGACAATGTTACTTGTTATAAACTAAACTTTCTCCCAAAAATTAAACAGTTAAAAGTGCAAACTATCATATTTAGGAAATCCGTGAGGTTCAATGCCATCTTCTCACTATATTTAAAGAAGCATAATTTACAGGATTATTTAAGATTAAATGAGTCAAAAGGGGTAGAGTACTAACCCTCCCAACACTTTTTTGTCATGTACAAAAGGTGGTCATCTACCCAGTAGATTACCCTTGTTGGCCCCTTAATCCAACAAGTTCCAGTCTCCAGAACAAGACAACAAAAAAGAAGTGTTGCCTACCCCATCAAGTCTGTAGGACTTTGTTACAGCATTGAGCAGTAAACTGATACACTACCCTTCAAGAAAATTAATTAGAAACAGCAAAGCAATATTTCTAAAATTTCACATCCTGTGAATTAACAATCCCATTCTTAGACACTTACTATAATAGATAAGCAGGTACATAAAATATTTCAAGAAAGTACTCAGAACACTGATAGCAGGAAAACTCCTGAGCTAGCTCTTGAAACAAATTTTTTCTAAAATGATCATTTAGGTCTTGAGAAAATTTATAAAGTTGTAGGAAATGGCAAAAAAAAATACTTTTAAAACACAATTTTATCTTTCTAAGTAAGATCTCGAAAACTGCCACACAACATAGGGAATGTTGAAATTGAATATATTGTCAACTTACCAAAAATTTTTCTACTCTCTAATTCAAGCTCCCAAAGAAACAAAAAAAAAAAAAACCAAGAGAGACTAGCCAGAAAGATATTACACATTAACAAATTTGTGTTTTCCAATTAAAAACAAAAGCAACACTGGAATTTTCAAGTTTCTCAGACATCCATAATTACCCAAGATTAGATAAACTGATAATCACTCTGTAATTTTGATTACTTACCAAAGTAATGGTAATACACTGAATATGCAGACCAAATATTCACCATAGTTTTATTCAATAATACATACAAATTAAACAGCATGTTATTCAATTTATCTATTACAAAAGGGCTAAGTTGACCCTGATGAGATCTGATCCTTAGTTTCTAGGGAGACTACATAGATTCTTTATAAAAAGCTGATTCTTGCATCATTAAGCTATACCCTCTGGCTATTATTATTCTCAATAAGTAATAGCTGCCTGTGACTGCAGGTATCTTTAGATACATATTCATGATTCATATGAATGATTCAGGGATAAATACTAATACTTTCAGACAGTCTTATATGTAAGGAAATAGGATATTTCAAAATGATTGAAATTAGACTACACAAATAAATTCTCACCATGATTCCTTTGAACCTGTCACTAACTACTCCAAAACAAAAACAAAAAAACAAAAAGCAAAAACCCCCCCTTCAGAAAGGCAATAAAGAAAGGACAAGCACTTTTGTTCTCTTCAGTTTCTCAGTTTCTTGTCTTCCTATGTTTCTGAGGTTAAAGGAATGGTTCATGGAATGTCAAACAACTTCTACAATTCTGTAGTCTAATTACCTCTTTCTCCAATTCCCCACTCTTGATTTAGAAATGAATTTGGAAGAAGGAAAAGTAACACAGGGGAGTCAGAAAAGAGATGCCAAAGCAATCAAGAGCGACAGAAGACAATAAAAAACGACAAAGTGAAAAACTGTTCTGCTGGGTTGGAAGCTGTGGGAAATGGTTTAAGAATTCTGTGTTCACACGTGTGGGAAACTCAAAGAGGCAAACAAACTTCTCAAAGCTGTTAGCATTCTAATGTAGATTGGAAGTCTCAGTGGCAAGATTCAATGTCAGCATGCCCCAAATCTATTTTTCTGGTACAAAACATTTTTCTGGTTCTGAAATAATGTTTAGTAGAAGCCAACTTGGCAACTCATACACAAAGTAATAGCAATGGCTAAGGCTAAGTTATATACAGCTCAGGGAAAAAAAATTGAAGGTTTATACATAATTTCACTGACAAAGGGAGCTTTGTGACAAATTTTGAGCAGGATGGGAGACACAGTGTGCATCTTGAGTTCAGAAACTCCTTTATACAGATTAGCACTTCATAAAAACCTCATACTCAAAATTAGGAACAGGTTAACATTAAAAATTATTCAAATCGATACAGGAATACTCAATACTAGATCTTTGCTAACAAGTCATGCACCTTGGCCATCTATCTGATTCCCTCCAATGTCAGAGTACTTGTTACCCTCTAAGTCTCACTATTTCAACTCTGAAAAACTCGAACACCTTTCCTTCTGCAACACTGCTATTTGTTAGCTTATGATATCTAACAACTGGTTCCATATCTAACCTGTATAGTCAAAGAGAACAAGCCTATTTCCCCTCTGCCTAACAATCCTGGGTTTCAAGACAGTTACCTCAACCAGAATCATCTGTAGGACCACCAATAAATAGCCCATGTTTAGAGTAAATATCCACTCTCTACCCATCCTGCATGTAAAACGTTTCTTAGAAGATGCATAACACATAAATATATTTGTGATGGTTAATCTTGACTATCAACTTTCAGAGTTGAGAAACTTGAAGATTGGTAGAGCACAGCCCTCCATCTGCCTTTGAGGGTGTTTTCAGAGAGGATTAAACAGGAAAACCTGACCTGAATGTGCATACAACTATTCCATAGGCTGGGGGTGGGATCCAGATGAAATGAAGTGGGGAGAGAGAGAAATCTGCAGGACGCTTTCTTGATTAATAGCCAACATGAAAAGGCCCAGCACACTGTAGGGCAGCAGTTCTCAACTTGAGGGTCATGAAGCCTTTGGTGGTTGCATATCAGATATCCACTAATGCAGGCATTATTTCTATCTCTGCTTTCTGGCCATACTAAAGAAGATACTCTCTCTGATTCACCACACCCTCCCTACCTTTACGGGCTGAAACCTCTGAAAGGGTTCACAACTATGTATCTTTCCTTCCTTTTTTTCTCATGCATTTTTTTAATCACAATGAAAAGTATAACTGAGAAATGTTGTCATGCTGTGACTACCTGGTGATGTGAAAGACATCTTCAGAGACAGCTTACTGGTGGAATTTGGAAACATTGAAAAGTTGGGTAGAGAAGAATGTTATAAAGAGAGATTAATGAATGATTATGCTGAGAGTCCCAAAGACCAGACTGCCAGTAAAAGCATAGAATAAAGACTGTGCTCATGGGTTTCAGATGGGAATGAGGATTCTATTAAAACTTGGAATAGATGTCATATATTATACATGGTAAAGACCGTACATACACTTTGTTCTTTCCCCCAAAACTTCCAGTAAAGGTTAATTAATGGACTAATTTATCTGTGGAGAAAATTTCAAGGCGGCATAACATGATATTACTGACTGGATTTTTTGTTTTGGTTTGGTTTGGTTTTTTTTTTTTTTTTTTTTTTTTGCAAAACTTCCATTGGGATATGAGAACCAAAAAAAAAGAGTGGTATCATGGTGACTGTTTTGCCAATTTGACACAAACTGTAGTTATATGTGGAGAGGAACCTCAATTAAGGAAATACCTTCATCATATTGTCTGTATGCCTGCATGCCATTTTCTTGATTAATAATTGACATGAAACGGCCCAGCACACTTCAGGGCAGCAGTTCTCAACTTGAGGGTCATGACCCATTTGCTAGTTGTGTATCAGATAGCCTGCATACCGGATATTTACATTAAAATTCATAACAGTAGCAAAATTAGTTATGAAATGGCAACAAAAATATTTTATGGTTGGGGGTTCAGCACATGAGGATCTCTGTATTAAACTGCATTAGGAAGATTAAGAACCTCTACCATAGGGGATGCCCTGGGCAGGTGGTCCTGGTTATACCATTCAGCAGCTGAAAACCCACAATGAGCAAACCAATAAACAGTGTTCGCCCATGGTCTGCGTTTCAGTTCCTGTCTCCAGGTTCATGTCTTGAGTTACTGCCTTGGTGACTAGAATTGGTGGCGAATATTTTCAATTTTGTAAAAGATACAGTCTCTGACACACTATTCATCTCTTCCATTGTAACATGTAACTAGTCACTGAAAATATGCAACTGAGTACGTACCCGTGTTCAAATAAAATTGTAAGTACAAATAATAATCCTGGAATTTTGTATTATAAGTTTTCATATGTCAAAACATTGTTTTGATTGCTTTATAAAAGTGTAAAGATAATTCTTAGCCTGTATGCCATATGAAACAAGTAGTGGGATTCAGTTTGTCTGTTAGGGTTGAAAGCCAAAAATGATGAATAAGCAAGCAACCAAAAAAAAGTCAAATAAAGAAAACAACTACATTCTACTTGAGTGTTTCAGAATTTGTACATGAAATGCTGTAAGGTTGGAATTTTGTTCTAGGATTTTCAGTAAAACAAAACAGGTATATTTTCTCCTTTGTCATTTTGTTCCTTTATGTACTCCTTATATTACCCTCCCCCAAAAGCTACTTATTTGAAGTAAATATCTTCATCTGCAAATCTTGCAATATATTTCCCAAATTTGAAAACACTTTGAACCTCTATAATACTAATAAAAAAATGGCAGTATATACTAGACATTCATAGCCCAACAATATCAGCAGCTGAATGGAAATTCATGTTCAAATAAAAGCCTACATTATCCAAATAAGTTTTGAATGGTGAGATGCTTTTATGTAAGTATTGTCACCTAAAAACATTGTTACTTCATGAAATATTTTTTTTATCACATTCCACCTAATGATGCACTGGTGTAAATACCCAAAATGATCCCTGTTTAGTACACTAACTGTATTTCTGTTTGTCCAAATAGTTTAGGATTACAAATGAAACACTACAGGTACATGTATAGACACAAATGGTATTTGCAAGTGATATACAAACATACCAATAAGTAAAAGCTACAGGACCTACAGTCAAAAGTCTACCAGGATACAGGGTCAGAAATAAACTGTAGTTTATTGAGGCAACTCCTTAGATTTCATCCAAAACTTGTTCAGTTGCAGGGGTTGAAGCAAACTGAAGCCCAAACAATCTGTGTTGGTTTATTGACCTAATGCCTACTCAGGGTAAGATCCTTGAATAAAACCAGTGTCACTTCAAGGTTAAAACTGGTAGAAAAAAATGACTCAAGGACATAGGCAGTGGTACATTGGTCAAAGGGAGCAAAATAAGATAGGAAACAAGGTAGAAATAAATTTGAGAATTTTTGCTATAGCTGGTAAGCAAAGTAAGCAATTACAGAGCTGTGTTTGCAATACATAAATCTGATCGCCCTGCTCCAATCTGTCATTGATTCTCCTATTTCCTGCACACTAATGACCCAAATCTAGACTTCAATGCAGCACAGCACCTTTCTCCATCACTTGGCTGCTAGTTACATTTTCTACCGCTTCCCCATACATACATTACTACTTTTGGAATATACTGGGCTTATTTATCCCTTTTGCATAATCCTGCCATCACAAATTGAAATGTACCTCTTCTATGAAGCTATTTCCCTGATTCCTTTGCCACATAGGAAAGTAAATCACAACCTTCTCTCTTCTAAGACATTTTCAAAATTAAGGCAGAGAGGGAACATTTTAGTCTTTCAAACACAGGGAAGCAAACAGCTTCCAATGAGTTAAAATGTACTTGACTTTACAAAGAATTAGGCTTTATTGTGTTTTTCTAAGAGAAATTTGTTTTTGCTGTTTCTCTTGGCCTCCACTTCTTCCCGATCTGCTCATCCTTTTTCTGCTCTCCTACTCCTAAGAGCTTTCTTTGCACTTTTAGGTCACATATAATGCCATACTCAAGAAGAACCCATCAAGCTGGGTGGTGGTGGCGCACGCCTTTAATCTCAGCACTTGGGAGGCAGAGGCAGGAGGATTTCTGAGTTCGAGGCCAGCCTTGTCTACAAAGTGAGTTCCAGGACAGCCAGGGCTACTCAGAGAAACCCTGTCTCGAAAAAACAAAAAAAAAAAAACCCATCAGAACATTTATAGGTTATCGATTTTGCCAGTGCATTGTTAATCTTTCTTATATTTCATTAAGAATGCAGTCTCCTAAAATATCAACACTAGATGTTAAATGCAGTAAAGTAATAACATATGTTACAGTCATAAGCATCAAAGCATCACTGTGATTATAGAACAACCAGGAGAGTTCTATTTCCCTTTTATTCCTCTAAAATATCTAAAAAGAAACATCCTTTCTGACTAGATTGAATATTTAGAAAAGTATTCTGTGCAGAACCAGTAACCTAATTAGCATTTACTAGCCACTGTGATAACCATATAAAGTGGGAAGCAAGTTCATAAAAAGCTATAGCAATAATTTCTAGAAAGTAGTTTTTTCTCCTACAGTTCTAATGAGAAATGTCACTTTATTACTTTTAAATAAGGCACAATTTCATTAATAATAAAGTTGTGATTTGAAAACAAACTAATAACATGAAAATTTTATTACCCAGTATTCAACAGTGTGTGATTCTCTGAGATGCTATCTCCAAAACTCATTTAAACTACTACAAAAGACAGGGTAATTGTAATGACTCATTACTAATACTCAGCTTCAACTATAATGTTCTTGGCCACAGGCAAAGCAACACACAGCTTCCTGAGCTGGCTGACGAGAAAAAAAAAATGTTCTTCAGCAATTGAAAAGTAAAAATAAAATAAAATAAAATAAAGAACCAAAGTCATCCTATAGAGGAAACAATAAATGTTTTATCAACGAATGTTTACTTCTGAGAATTAAATTTTACATCTTCTTCTTTAACTACCTAGAAGGAAACTAAGAAAGATTAAGGCACTGCTGATTAAAGGCTAGGTTCCTTTCCCATGTGAACTGTCCAGTGAACTGACCAATGTGTTATAGCCTTTAGAAGTCTCAGATTCTCTTCAACATGCTATGTCCCATCAGTCACTAATAAATGAACAGAGATGGCAAGAAAATTAATGAGCTAATGTTGATAAGGAACCAGGTCAGCATCCTATAAAAGACATTTACATAAGCACAGCATATTACCATTTCCTTTCATGCTCATTTCATAAGGAGCCTTTTATTTGGGGTAGTTTTTGAACAACCAAACACCCTATTCTAGGATTCCCCCAGTGCCAGGACGAGAGTGGAAAGCAATTCATATGCTCTGAGCTTAAAAATCTGAGTTCAGCATATGCTTCCTACTTGTTTATGGAGTTCAATAGAGACTGATTACTTACTGAAAGATCACACAATTTCTCTGCGAAAAATTCACGATCTTTTTAGCACAGAGAGATGGAAGTGAATCTTATTTTCTCTTCTGTACAGCCAGCAGTTTTAAATGGAGAAGAGTTTCTAAAACTTCAACCTTTAGCCAAAGCCTTTCAAAGTGTGGCATAGTTGAAAGTGAGGATTCGTTCCTTTAGGAACTTTGTGTGTGTTAAGTCAGATGTCATGAATTCAGTACTTTGAGATTAGCGCATAAAATATAACTATTCGCTTTCTTACTTTTTTTTCTAAGACAGATTTCACACTATTTGTTGATGTGTCTGAGAAAGAAGAATCTTTTAGTAAGCCGAGTTCAATCATTAGAAAGATTTTAATTTAAACACAACTATAGTCACAAACGGAATCAAATTGCATCCCGTATCTCAAAGATAAGATTTTTCAATGATTTTCCAATGTTTTTATTACAGAAATCACAGCTGCTTCTCTCAAGAGAGTGGATTCTCTCCATCGATTGTGAAAATGACTCACTAAAAAAAAAGTTATTTTTAAAACAAAGGGAGGAAGATGATCTACAAATTTTAATAATCCATTATTTACAACCTTATAACTATTGAAATTAATATAATGTAAAAAGATGATATAAATGTATGCATATTTAAATGTATTATTACATAATTCCAGAAATATAAGTAAAAGTTGTCCACTAGCTAGAAATCAAATTTTAACATTAGAGAAAATTTTATCTAAAAAGCCCTTAAATTAATATATTGAATTATAAAATAAATGAATATATTTTAATGAGTCTGTAAAAATTAGAAATTCTAATTTCTAAATGGTAATAAAGGACACAGGCATTTCCATTTTTAATAGACAAAAATACAGGTTCACCTTTGTAACCATTTATATAGTTAATATCTGCCTTTCGGCAAATATGCTCTGAAAATTTAAATATCAGAAAAAGGCATGGAGGTAAATGTCTCAAAAAAATAAGATGGAGGAAAACTGAAATTCTTTACAAGGGAATTCAGAGACATCTAGTGGTTGATAATATATTGGAACTTTTTTCCCTCTGTAACTGAGTATGAAGATTATATAGTTCTACAATCATCTTATTACAAACAGTGTAAGTCTTTTCTTGCACCTTCAATCTCTTTCATTCTATTGCCTTAGTTTAATAACCGAAGAAACTAGACCCAACATCAAGTTTTCAACCTTTTAAAAATTAGTAAAATATCACTGAAATATCACAGAATTCAATAAATGTTTCATCACATAAAAGGGCATGTATGTTTGAAAATGTGATTTCTTGAAAAATGCAGTTAAGCATTTTTCTTTTAGAAATTATTAGTGCTGCCCTAAATTATGTCATCACATAAAAAACTTCAAGTAGCTAGAAAGCTAAATATATGGCTTTGAAAAGAGTTGTCTGTTATGCATTTTCATGGACTCCCTGAATGAGATGACAAACTAACTCACAGTCAAACTAAAATCTTATTTCCAAAAGAGAATTTAAAAAAGTAATTCTACATTTGTTTCAACTTCAGTGATCCAAAGAACCCTGTCAAACATCTGTTCTGACCCTAAGGCCAATCATGGTCCTTTATGCTGCAGATTAATTCCTATCTTTTTCAGTCTTCCTTCAATCCTTCTGTATCGTAGTAATGTACACACCTCTCCATGTCCTTTTACATAAATACACCATTTAAATCCCATGCTGAAATGTCAACTAGAACATTATTCCAACTGGCCTAAGTTCTCACGGATCCTGGATTTAGAGGAAGTACTTGCTAACTCTCCCATAATTGTGTGACCTATATGTTTGATGGTAACGATGTATTTATTAAAGGTTGAAAAAATAATATTGCAAAGCCTCTTCCAAAATAATGCCTTCAACAGAACAACTCATATTTTCCTTTTCATTCATCACTGTGAGCTGAAGATATAAAAATGAATCAGAAAAAAAATATGAAGCACTTTTTATCCCCCAAAGAACTTTTAGAAAATAAAATATTTATGAGAACAACTTAAGAAATGGATGCCATTTTACAACTAGTCACAAAACCACTGCTGGGATTATTAGGTTTAGGCTCTTTTTAGTTTTAGGCAATATGACTCTAGTTTTGTTTTAATGACCTTGGCTCATGAAAGAACTTCAATGACAACCTTAAAAGTGTTTCCATGAGGCCAAGCATGGTGGGAATGCCTGTAATCCCAGAATTTGGGAGGATAATGTAGAAAGAGTTTCAACTCAAGGACAGCCTGGGCTACATAGCAAGTTCCAAGCCAGCCTGAACTACAAAGTGAGAACCTGTCAATAAATCTGTTTGCTTGCTTGTTTGTTTGTTTGTTTATAAGCTGCATGCATTTGAGTGTCATCGCAAACAGTGCTGTTCAGGAGCAGTAGAATTTACAAAGAACAGAATTCATGTTCTGAAAGCTATAGAGGGAATTCCAGAGGCAAGAAATAAGCGAACTTTTACTTAACTATACTTTCTTATAATGTTCTTAAGAAGACCTAGCTTGAGCTACAATCTCTTTTCACTGAAAAAAAAATCCTCAAGTCATCTCTACAGTCTCAAATGTCACCTGGTTAGTTACGAAGGGAAAATGTACCATAAAAAGTGGTGAGCCTTGGTAATCATAGCATAAACCAAGTGACCAAATTTAGCATCACAAGTAGTGTGATAATTTAACACAGTATTCCTGGTGATGGGCTGCAAAAGGAGACATTTGGAGAACTGCCAGAAAAGTCTGTTCATGGGTTTTTGTATTATTGAATGAATGTTAATATTTACATGTGATTGTAGTTATTAAGTAGAAAGATCTACTTATGAGATATATATTCTTTTATTTTATTATTCACTTTAAAGGTTTATAATTATTTGTACATATTTGTCTTTCTCTCTGTGCCACATGTGTGTGAATGCATGTAAAGACCAGAAGACGTCACTGGAAGCCCTGAAGCTGGCATTACAGATGGTTGTGAGCTACTGGGAACTGAATTCAGGTCCTCTGGAAGAGCAGCAATTATTCTTAACCAATGAGTCATCTTTCCAGCTCTCCTCATTTTGTTTTCCATGAGTTGGGGAGGGGAGTGCATATGTGTATGTACCTGTGCAATGGTGTATATACATATATGTGTGCACATGTGTGTGCATGTGTGTGTGCCTGTGTGTGTTTTAGCATATTCATAGGCCAATTGTCTATGCATGTACAGTGGAGGCCTGAGGATGATGTTAGGAATCATCCTATATGCTAAAGTATCTACATCGTAGATTCTACAATGAACAATTTTATTGTCTGCAACTTACTTTAAAATGGTTCATAAATGTATATACTTACATAAAGACATCACATAAACAAATAGTTATTAATATAAAATGCAAGTGTGTTTCTGAATATAGATGTTTTGCTCTATTGCTTTGTGCATATGTGTATATAACTCTATGTTGAAGGAGATGGGAGAGAAAGCTAATGGAATGAAATGTTAATAGTTGAAGGAACAGAGTAAAAGAGAAACTTTGAAGTGTGCACTTTTCCAAAATAAGTAAGCAAGAAAAGGGATACATACCATAGCAGTTCTCGACTTGATAAACCAGTCAAATCTAAATTGGGGAGCATTCCGTACACACTGTCTTAATTCTTCATACACATTTTCTCTGTCAAAGCCCATTTTGTGTAACATACAGATCAAGAATCTATCTTCTTCTTCAGTATAGTTCTTTCCTTTACTGGTTCCGTACTGAATACGCAACTGGTGAAATGGAGCCTTGTATCTTGCAATCTATAAGTTTCAACAAAAATTGCTCTTTTAATGGAATGTGCAATAACAAGTCAAAGTTAATCACTACAGCAAATATAATAATCTACTAATAAACAGAGAATATACTACTTTGGCATCCAGTGCTTTCTTAATACTGATCCTTCGCTGAATTCTTGCTTCTCCACGTTCAATTTGAGCCATAATTTTCTCAATGTCCTGTAATTCATTGCAGCGTTCCCAAAATACAGCTGAAAAGAAAGTGGTTTCTTTAAATTACTACCATTTAAGCAAATGAATTTGAGGAATTACAGAATACAGAATTAAAAGGCAGATATGGTGTCATCTGTGTGTATACAGCATTTCAGTTATTAAATGCTCATAAGTTACCATTTTACCTAAATATGATGCAAAGGTCACTAAAAACATGAAGTGAAACAGAAGTGCGATATGCATATAAATGTAAATATAGCTTTCTAGTAAGCAAAAAATAAAATATACTTATTACCTCTTTCCTATGAAATGACAATTTCTACAGAAACTGTTGGTTACATCTGCAATCATTCACTAATCTTATATTTCTAGTCACCTATAGTTTCTTAAAGATGAGAGATTTTAACTGGACACATATAGAAAAATATTCAAATCCCTGAGTCACCCAACTAAATTTTATTGATGAGCCAAATAATCTGCTGCATTAATATGTCACATCTTTTGATTTCAGTGAAAAGCCTTCTAATGACATTTTCTACATTCCAAAATTCTTCCATTTTAGAGCATATCAAGAAAGGTATGATTAGTACTTGATGGCATGTATAAGCACTTATGTTCAGTTATACATTCTCCCAGTTACTCATTCAACACACACACATACACACACACATGCATGTAACCTCTTACATTAAGATACAATATACTAATAGACATCCAATTTTGTACAGTTCTTCTCCTACCAATCAGTCAAATACACCCACTCAATTCTCCCCTGCCTCTGACATGACCTCCAATCTGATGAACAACAATTAAACAATCCTGTTATCTCTCTAGGGTCTGAAGAAAATTCTTCAGAAAGGCTGGAAGTGTGTGCAAAACCAGCATAGAAAACTTGCCTGGACTTAAAGGCTCTGGGCTTGCTCCGTAGAACTTGAGGATAGAAGAAAGTTCTTCAGAAAATCTCACTGTACGTGCCATTCATGCTCATTTCCTGGTGTTTGGTTTAGTGACAATTTTAGGGGAACATCTACCATTGCACTAAAACCCCAGCTCAGTGCATCTTTCTTTTTCTCTCCTGCTTTCTTTCTCTCATTCCTCCCTTCTTTATTTCAGAACAATAAGTGGAACCTAGGACCCATGCCATGACACCTTAGTCCTTATATTTTTAAAACATGATCGCACTATACCCAGGCTGGCCACAAACATGCTATACAGACTAGGCTGCCATCAACTTCATGCATGATTCTCCTACCTCAGACTCCATACACTGTGATCTCCATGCCTGGTTACCTGATGTCTTTTAGAAACACTGTTATAACTTACAGCTTGACCCACACCAACGCCATATCTTTGTACATTCTTTTCATTCAACTTTCATAAAAATTTATCTCTCCCATCTATTGTTCCCCAAAAGCTCTCATAGTTTTCACCCTTAAGATAAGTAGTAGTGTCAGGCTACTGTTCAAGAAAAAAGAGGTTCGTGAATTCAAGGTTATATGAAACAAAGTTCAGATAAAACTAACTTCTAAATTCCCTTTTAGGTTTTCATGAGAGAAAACAGAGTAGGTAAGTGTTCTCTAATTACAACTGATTTTCTTTAAATGCTAACTAGTACTCTAAATAAACTAAAAGCTATACCTAGTAACAATTAAACTTTGATTTATTTATGTGTTTTTAATGTTTTCTTTTGTTTTGTTTTTTTGCTAACAAACACAGAATTTCAGTAGTTATATCAAATATCTGGCGGGGAGGGGACAAAGAAACCATACAACTACTTTTGAGCATTGCATCCTTTTTATGGAAAATTCTCTCAATTATAAATACCTGTTATTCAGTCTAAATTTGAAAGGTCAGCCTATTTGAAATTTAACTACACATAGAAAACAGATAGATTAACCTATGTTAATAAGATTTCTTTCCAGAAGCCTAACAGTTTAGATATGCTCTGACACAGGAATTAATATTAACTCCACAAGCTTCTGTGTCGCTATTCTGATTCTGATTGAGGCTAAAGACACAGCTGAGAAGGAGAGGGAAATGATTCAAGGACCACTGAACAGATTGAGCCAAGAAATCTTTTTAGATCTATTCTAAATTGCCTTAAGTTAATAGGGCCGGCCACTACCTGATTGAATTCCTTGAGGGCAGTTGAGTCTCTAAATGGGCCTGATAAGAATGCTCTACTTCAAAGATGACCTACAATGACTATTTTAAACCACTAAACCAGAAGCCTCAGGACAAGACTTTAAAAAGACCAAATCAGAGAAATGAGAGAATAGAAAACCCATGCAGTACCCACTATTGTTTATGCTTTACTTGGCAATCTTAGTTGTCTCCTAGCCAATCATATCATATCTTTACTTACATCTCACTCACAAACGTTTTAACATCTCTGAACAAAGACACAACTAAATTAATGACAAAGAATCAGGGGTTAGAGAGTTAGATAGCTCAGTGGTTAAGAGTGCTTGCTACCCTTCTAGAGGACCAAAATGTGGTTCCTGGCATCCACATAAGACAGCTCACAACCTGTAACTTCAGCTCCAGAGCATCTGATGCCTTCTTCTGTTCTTCATAGGCACCTGTTCATACATAGGCTACATCCACATGGACATAAATGCACACATAAAAATAAATGAATCTTTTTTCCCAAAAGATATGCATACATTTAAATAAAAGTATCCTGTTTGAAGTGACATACAAACCTGAATACTCCATGACCTCCTCAGGAGACTTGCCTTCTACCTCTCGAGCTATATTATCAATATCATCTCTCCCATACTTCTCATTAGCTTTAATAAACTGGTTAAAATCTCGCTTAGTCCAGTTTGTGAAACCCTATGAATACAAATTTAAACATCATTAGGAGATGGCAGATTAATAAAGTCAGTTACTATCCTACTTATATCTGAACAATGAAGCATGAAAAGCAGTTTAAAATAGTTTAACATGTGCCCTTTTATAAAGTTCATTTCTTTAATGTGGAATCAAAAGCTGAGTTTGAGTTGGTAAAGAAATAATTGCTTTTTTTTTTATTTTAAAGAAAATGTACTTTTCAAGTACTCTAATTTGCTTTATAATCTTAAGACATTGTATGGCCTTAATTCCATATTTCCAGATGCCCACAACATTAAACTACAATTCTGACATAAATTCTAATGTAAATGCTTAAGTTCCAATATCCCAGTGTCTCGATGACTTTTCCCACAGATCTGTTCTCATATAAATTAAGAGAGAGAGAGAGAGAGAGAGAGAGAGAGAGAGAGAGAGAGAGAGAGAGAGAGAGGTGGATGTGTTGAATTAAAAGAACACTGAAAGAAAATCCAGGAAGAATGCAAAATGTTCTTTCGATCATTCCCGACTATAATGAATAAATAATTTCTGTTCAAAATTGTATTCATAAGGACCAGCAAGATGGAACAGGCGTTGAAAGTGCTTGCCATACCAGTCTGAAAACCTGAGTTCAAGTCCCAGATCCCACTGTGGATCCAAAGAACTGACTCTCAAAAGTTGTCCTATGACCTTTCCGTAGATGTTAAACATACACACACCTCTTTTAATAATAATAAATAAAATGATTTTTAAAGACTATACTCATAAATAGGACCTCTGTAAATACAGTACTCAGGCACCTGAACTATTTTACTAAAATATGTAACAATTCGTGTTTTAGGTCACTTTGCATTATTATTCCATCAGTGGTATTGTAGGTCAGTTGGTAGAAACCTTGCCTAGCAAGGGCGAAGCC
Source organism: Tokudaia tokunoshimensis (assembly GCA_036184795.1). Taxonomy (NCBI): domain Eukaryota; kingdom Metazoa; phylum Chordata; class Mammalia; order Rodentia; family Muridae; genus Tokudaia; species Tokudaia tokunoshimensis. Next base: position 115,449,362 of record BTHU01000023.1, read on the forward strand.
CTGCGTTCAATTCAGAGCAGCACATAAACCAGTCATGGTGGCACATGTCTGTAATTCCAACAGGCAGGATATGAAGTCAAGAGGATCAGAAGTTCAAGGTCATCCTCAACTACAGAATGAACTCAAGGCCATCATGGGAAGCATGAAGCTCTAAAAAAAAAACCTTAAGCATTAAATTTGCAGCATCAGAAAAAGATGGCTTAAATTCAACTCTGAGGGACAAAAAAACTTGATTATGCTTCTAATTATAAACTCAATTATCTCAATTGAGATTACATATTCACATTATACTGTATATTCAGAATATATTATAAGAAGTGTAGCATTCAAAGGGTACAACTTTATTTTTATGCTCAGGAAATAAGTTTTGAAATTAAAATAAAAGCAAACATTAATATTTAAATGTTTCATTCTGTGGTTGTTCTTAAAACTCTGCCAACTGCAATTATATAACATGCTAAAGTTTGGTGACTTCGTGGCATTTGTTCAAAAATTTATGAAAGTATTTTGTCAAGAGTCATTCAATAAAATCATATGATATTAAAAGAAAAAGGCCTGTATCAACATATTAAAAACCTCTTATTTTACTTTTAACTAATTCATATTCCTAAAACAGTGTGATATTGTAAAGCACATTCTACAACTTGCATATATATTGCCTCAAGCATTAATCCTTCCTTTGTGTGAAAAACATTTCAAACTATCAGCTAACAATTACAGTGAAGAATTTCCTACTACTGTACCTTGCACATTGTTCCAAAAATTGTTCAAGAAATCATATACCCAGAGACTTTACCCGCATGCAATAAGGACACATGCTCCACTATATTCATAGCAGCCTTATTTATAATAGCCAGAAGCTGGAAAGAACCCAGATGTCCCTCAACGGAGGAATGGATTCAGAAGATGTGGTATATCTACACAATGGAATACTACTCTGCAATTAAAAACAATGAATTCACGAAATTCCTAGGCAAATGGTCAGATCTTGAAAATATCATCCTTAGTGAGGTAACCCAATCACAAAAGAACACACATGGTATGCAGTCACTGATAAGGGGATATTGACCCAGAATCTCGGAATACCCTAGACACAATCCGCATATCAATAGATTTCTAAAAAGATGGAAGGAGAGACCCCTGGTCCTGGAAATACTGGATGTAGGGGAACGCCAGGACAGAGTAACGAGAGGGGGTTGAATGGAGAAAAGAGGGAGGGAAGGGGGCTTATGGGACTTTCGGGGAGGGAGGAAACGGGAAAGGGGAAGTGATTTGGAATGTAAATTAAAAAAATAAAAAAAATTTAAAAAAAAGAAATAAATTTAGCTGGCTAAGGCATGTCATAAATTCACATTTTGTTTATCTTACCAGAACTCATTTCAGAAGTGTGATACAAAATTTTTTAAAGCAACAACTACTTGAAAGCATTAAGGTAGAAACCTTCCCTATTTAATAATAGCTTTAATTACATAATGATCACATTAAAATGTTTCAGGGATTTCTCATTATTGTATTCCCATTCCTTCTTAAGAACTCTTAACTTCTTTCAAAAGGAATTTTTCATAAACAAAGAAAAATTTGTGTAGTACACTTTCAGGGATCAAGTCAATCAAAGAAATTTAATTTTCAGGTATATATTGGAAATTATTATTTAATAAAATTCAAATCTGGATTCACTGACATTATTATAATTGGTAAAGGCATGTCTTCTTTTTAATAGTTGACACTTTTGTTTTCCATGTATATATTCACCCAATATTTCCAAGAGAGCATCTTCTACAAAAGGAATTTTCTAAAAAAATAAAGATATGTGGTCAAAATGTGTGTTTATGGGTAAGTCAGATTAGACAAATGCATATATTAAAAAGCGAGTATTATTTATCCGTTTTTTCTATTGGTTGACTAAAAGTAATTCAGACACTTAAAATAGTTTACTTGTGTGAGAAGTTTATCCTTCTCTTCGGTCTCTTGTGGTGTAAGAGGTTCCGCTCCATCAATCTTTTTTTGCTCTTCTCTTTGAGCTACAGCTGGGTTAGGGATCTCAGGATTTCTTGGGACCTAAGGGTGAAAGAGAAATGAATAAACCCATGAGAAAAATTAATCAGAAAAAGTACACATACACATATTAATCTGGAGAGTTGTCTCAACAGTAAATAGTGGAACATCAGAAGTAGGAACCTCACAGTCTTCTCTACATTTCTACCACTATAGTTTTATCCTAATTAAAACCATTCTTATTCTGCATGGTATAATATTTGAGGATTACAGCCCATTGATAAATGAATGCAACATTGTAGTTTACATCTCATTACACTGGGTAACAAAATACATCCTTATCGTTCGGCCTTGTGTAGAATAAACACACATTTTGGTATTCAGTGTCTCAAGCTTCCTGGTAGTATATAGCAGGGTATACAGCAGCATTGCACCTAAAGATGACAGCCAATGTTCTGGTCGTCTTAAGTCATGAAAACAATAGAGTGCTTTTATTCCCTGATAGGGGTCATAAAGACAAAGTGTCTGATTTAAGAAAAGTAGTCCAGAGAGAGTGGCAACATAAAGAAGGATACAAAGCAATGACAAATTTAAGAAGTGTGTGCAGAGGGAGTGTATGGTAGAGCAAACCAACAGCTGTGACGGGGCCGTCATTCTTGGGAGAAAACTTGTGCACTGGCAGTGACCAATAAAGATAATAATAGTACTCTTTAAAGTACAGAACTTCAAAACCACTGACAACTGAGAAGAAAGCATGAACCAGAACCACTGGGCACAGAAGCTGAGATTTCTGAGGAATCCTGCAGTCATCTGCATCTCAGAATGGTAACTTGGAAGGCCTCAGTGCATCCATCCGGGTGTGCATGTGGTCCACTGGTGTTCAGCAGCATTTGGACAGCATTCCTTTTATGGAAGGACAAATCTGGTTTCCAGCCTTGAAGCCTCCTATCATTACTACAAACATCTGGAAACACGATGCAGCTCGATGATTTAAGACAGCAGGTACAGAACATGTGTAGTACATTTTATAGCATTCCATTAAACATGAAAAATGAAAAGCTTGGCAGTAAGTCTTCACTGTTTGGAATGCACACGTAATATAAATGACTCATTCCCAAGAAACGTCAAATAGACATACCACAATAAAATTATAGCATATATTACAGGACATTTTTCTCATTGTTATACATATTTTATAGCATTTAAAATTGTATCATTATAACTTAAAGGTACGCATTTTAAAAGTGTTATACCCAATATTCTCCGGATTAAAATCTTACCAAATACATACTTAAAAAGAAATACTGGATATTAAAAAGCCACTTCATTTGTAACCATTAGTACCAGATAATCAAATCAGTATGTATTGACTGTATACTATATGCTTAGTACTAAATAAGTGTGGATTGATTTAATGGACTCAACCCTTGCCCACAAGAAATTCCCAAACCTTCTGTGATTTTGACCTAGTTTCACCAGATGTGCTGGCACACAACTGTGATCTTAGCACTTGAAAACCAAAGTAGGAAGATTGTAAGTCTGAGGTCAGCTTGGTCTACCTTGTGAGTTCAAGAATAACTGGGTTATACGACAAGAGCTGTCTCATAAAAAGAGAAAGGATGGACTATGCTAGAGAGGGGAGAGTAAAAGAGAGGGGGCGGTGGTAGGGAAAGAAGAGGAAAGAAAAGAAGAGGAAGAAGAAAGGGAAGGAAAAGAAATGAAAGGACCAGACAGTGATTAAAACCCTAAAGTTCTGGGGAGATGGGAAACAAAGACTTTTCTAGACTGGCACAACATAAGCAAAAGCATGAAAGTAGAAATGCACAGGGATACATAGTTGTATTAGGCATGATTTATGCTGAGGAATGTGAAACTTTGGGTTCTATTGCAAGCACTGAAAAAAGTGTTGGGACTGATATTAAGAAAAGAACAATGACAATAAAAACTTGGTACACGAACTCAGAAGGTCCCAAACTCCACGAGGGGCTTTTGATCATGGTAGTAAAGAATCAAAAAAAAAAAAAAAACCAAAAACAAAACAAAACAAAAACCTTATTTTCACTATAGTCCTTCCAGTACATGGACCAAAGTAGAGAAGCTACCTGAAGGGCTCTCTAACAGGCCCTGCACATTGCAAAGATAGTGCAGGCAGATCTTGCCCTGCCCCTCCCTTCTCTCTCCCTTACTAAACTATTAGATTCCCTCATTCAGGCACTTCCACATTCCAAACCTAGCCACCAAGGTCCATTCCTTTATCTGTCTATTTCTTGTGCCTGACACATTCCTGAGGCTAGTCACCAAGGTCCAGCTATCAAAACAACAAGGTCCAGTTATCAAAATGCATTATTTGGCTACACTGATTAACATATCCAAACAGGACTTATGAACTCATCCTAGCTCAGACTCTCCCCCTTTTCTCCTTAAAAACCATCCCGGCAGAGACACCTGCTGCTGTCTTTACCAGATCCAGAGGCAGCAACCCACCACCCATCTTGAACCCTCTGAGGTAAAATAAACCTCTTTTGTGCTGAGATTTTGGTGTCTGGGTGTGTTCTTTGCCGGCTCCGAGGCCAGAGGCAGAGAACTGCTGAGACATTATAACTTGGAAATGAAGTATGGTGACAAAAGAAATAGAAAAAGCATAAACCAAACATGAAATGTAGGGGCTGATGAGAGGGCAGTGTCATTCCAAATAGCTCAGCAGGTAAGGACGATCCCTGTAACCCAGATGGTGGTGGAAGGAAAGACCTGACTCCCACAAGTTGTCCTTTGACCTCCGGGGCCACACAGTGGTGTGGATTCTCTCTATATCCTCAAAATAAACAAATGAATAAAAAGGAGCTAGATTCCTTGAGAGAGTGAGAACAAAAAACTTATTGCTTAGGAATTCAGCAAGATTTTATAGAAATATGGACTGCTAAATTAAACGTGGCAGCACAGAAAATGAGAGCAGTCGCCTGAAATCAGCTCCCCATAGCTTAACAGGAAGCCCACAATGACACATTACCAAAGCTCACAAAGTGCATGGAACCTCGTCCATTTGTCAAATGTTTATATTTGTCCCTAAAGAAATCTTTTGTAGATAGATACAGGAATGTCCTGAAGCTTTGTTCAGCTTTAAATATGGCAAAACACTTTTCGTTCATGCTCTTAGATCGATTACAAGTTAAAATTTCAATTGCCACCCTCTTCCAATGATAAGACTTTAGTGAACAAGTAAGTATATTAAATAGCAACTCCTTTAATTGTAGACAGTAATAAAGCCTCTGAAGATATCCGACTTACAGCAAGGTCAAAGCTTTGGTGGGGAAGAATTGACACCCCCTCCCAGTCACAAAACGAACAACCACTCCTCCCAGCCCCCAATGAAACCTTTTAACTGAAAGTCTTACTAGCCACACAACTGCTGTGGCCTCAATGTACCGAATGTGGAAGGAGAGACAGTAGAAAACAAAAATGCTAATAGCCAATAAGCAGGCTCTCACAAACATGCATGAACAACTGCTTCAGAACTAGTGAGCCCACACCAGGTGTATGCTTTTAATCCCAGGACTGAAAGGCAGAGGCAGGCAGAATTCTAGGAGGTTGAGGTTAGCGTGATTTACATAGAGAGTTCCAGGCCAGCCAGCATTGCATAGTGAGAACCTGTCTCAGAACAAAAACATAAGCAAGCAATTGAGCCCCTTACTAGCCCTTTCTTCAATCACTGTAGGGTAACGCTTCGAAGATTCAAAATAGATAAATCATCATCATTAGCTACAGTGTGCCCAGCTATGGACCATACCTATTTCTTCTTACCCCATATTCTAACCTGAGGTTATGTACCAAGGAGAGCTATGAATGCAGTCCAACACAAAACCATAAACTTATTTAAAACACAAGATTCTTTGTTTATTTTTTTTATAATTCTATTGTATGGGTCTCGAGGGTGAACATCGTAGATGACAGGGACATGCTGAAATGACAAAAGATTGGACACCCCTGAGTGATTATTACTACAAATATCAAAAGGGGAAGGAGCTCGAGTTTTTGAGAACCTGTGTATAGAAAACAAGTAAATCCACTACAGCAGCTTTGCTCACATAAAAATAAAATATTGCTTCATTTATTTTGTAACTTTGATAAGTTTTCTAGATGCATAGGGTAGAAATCAATATTAAGTAAACATATATATATATCTTTGAATTTTTTGTCTACATTTATTGCATGTGTGTTTATGTGTGGGTGAGCACATGCTACATGCGTGGGAGGGTCAGACGACAACTTGAGAGAGTCACTTCCCTCCTGCCACCATGTGAGTTCCAGAGATTAAACTCAGGTCCTTAGGCTTGGCAACAAAAGACCTTTACTGGCTGAGCCATCTCTCCAGCCAAATCCTAGGAATTTCTTAAGATACATATAATGTTATCTTTAAAGCTCTGTGGATGGTTAACACTCCATGCTGATCTGTCTGTACTCTGACTCAAGCATGAGACCCTTCTAATTAGATAACCCACCTTAGCTCAGACCCATAGTTCTTAGGAAAGAATGGGAGAGATAAGGTTCAAAAAGTTTAAGCAACTGGAATGTGGTATTTATCTTCTAAATCTTCACCTAGGTATTCATAAATGAAACTCCCAGCAAATCTTCAGATGCACAGTGGGAGTCCAAGGTGGAACCGAAGAGAGTGAAAAACTAGGAAGAGAACAGCAGAGCAATGACTCTCCTCTCACCATGCCGGTCACAACTGCAGCCCAAGGTTTCATGCCCATCTCTCATTTTCATATTTCAGCAGTCTTCTGGGTGGTTTTCCTAATAAATGTGCTATTCCTCGTGTTCCATTCAGGATGATAATTGGAAAATATAAATCAAATGTCAATGAGATGGCTTAGCATGTAAGGGTTCTTGCCACAGAAGTCTGACAACGTGAGTTCAGTTCCTGGATCCATAAGGAGGAATCGACTCCATAATGATGTCATGCTCTGACTTCCTGTGCATAGCTTGCACAGGAACATGCACACGTGCACACACACACACACACACACACACACACACACACACACACACACACACACACAGAGTTTAAATAATTCTGCAAAATGTAAATCTGATCAGCCTTTACCACTTATACATCTTACAACTCTGAGAAAAAATTTACTATGCCTCAGTTCCTCATTTGTAAAAGAAAGATGTAGCTCCTATAATGAGGATGCCAGGCTAATATCTATTCAGAACTTGGAACTTTATGAAGCACAAGGATAGCTTAGATCAGTATCACTTTGCCACCCACCCACATCTCCACTTTAAAGGCATCTGAGTGGTTTCCTTTACTCTGAAGTGAAATTTCAGCCTCGTTGTGACCTATATATATCTCCACCTCTGGTCACACTCCACCTCTGGTCACACTCCACCTCTGGTCACACTCCACCTCTGGAAAACAGGCTCCTCTTCCCCACTTCAGGTCTCTACTTGGCACAAAGAATATGGTGACCTGATCTCTTCTCTCCTAAACTTTACCGACTCCATTCCATCATCTTATAAATCTTGGCTTAAGTGACTCTTCCCTAGGGAGCATTTCCTCCATCTTCCGCACCACTTTGTTTACCTACCAAACGGCCTGACAGCCACCCTTCATAAGTACAGATAACACCACTGCACTGTAATGTCTGTCGCTGGCATTATAATCTAAATTCTCAGAATCTTTCATTTCTTTATCATCATTATTACTAGTAGTAGTAGTACGATTACTGCTACTGTTAGGACTTTATTGCTTGGGTACATTCGTGTGCTTATGCCACTAGGGTAGAGGCTGTGAATTATATTTCTAATGGATGATCTTGATAGCACTGTGTTAATCAGTGAATTTTTCTTTCAGAATCAGATGGAATTTAGTACACTTATCCTTTCATTTCCCCTGGAGATACCTACAAACAGCAACTACTTCCTTAGTTAAATAGCAATAATCTTCAGGAAGGCTGGGAGTACATCCTTTAGACTTATGAATTCCCATGATTATATTACCCAGCACAGCAGATACTAGAGAGCCGACTGAGTTGATGGAGTCTGGCCCTTCTTTGTCAGTTTGTAAGTGTGCTACCGCAAACAGGCAAAGGGGATTATCAACAAGAACAGGTCGTTTCCAGGAGTGTCTCTGGGTCCCATCATGGCAGTAATCCAGCAGCCAAGTTTGTTTATCATTTTCTCCCAAGTGCCTATTCCAGCACCTAACACAAAGCAGTGATCAGTGAACGGGTATTAAATGGAACCAGGCCATTCTCTACCACTTTCTGGGAGGTGAGGGAAATTAAACAGCAGAGTGCAAGAATGTGAACTGCATAGCATCTTGCACCTCCCCACTCAAACTTTTCGTCTCGTCTTCCACCCCCTCCCTCTTCCTTTCTCTTAGCCCTTGCGGCTGTCTGTTCATTGCCCTGTCTTATAAGGTTTCTTCCCTCCTCTGTGTTCTTCCAGCTGGCCACTACCCAAATAATCATTCTAAGACCTCATTCCTAACCTCAAAATGCCTGTACAAAAAGGTACTGTTTACATTCTATCTGAATCTGTGGCCAGAATGTAGAGGGCATTGGAATTCTCACAGGGAAAAAAAAATCACACTATCTCCAAAGAAGGCACCTGAATAGTTCCACCATCTGTGATGAAGTGTTTTGTTTTTTTCTTTATTGCTGCTACTTGGCTACCACTTGGTCCACCTCCCAAATGACATGTCACACCACTAATAAACACAATCCTTATTTAGGACTACAGAAAGTAACAGGGTTATAGCACATGCAGAAGTAGCCGAGAATGTCTGGATAGAAAGAACACAGTATTTAAGTGTAATAAGTGGGTTTGAGACAGCAAGGCAACCTCATTTGCTCTGTGACCTTGTACAAAGTAACTGAACCTTGCTGAACTTCAGTTTCCTCACCAAGCAGACAATCAAACCCATATAATGAGGCTGTTAGAATCAAATGAAATATATGTTAAAGCACTGGGTAAATTATACAATGTTCTGCACAAATATTTCATTTAGTAGACAAGATCTAGTATTCCAATTAATTCTCCTTTCAAGTCTTACTGATAACAGCTGATAAAAGAAACTGAAAATAATGTTTATGCCAAGAATGACTACAAACAAAAGTGAACATCTATATGCCTGTTTACACTGGAAAATTAACTATTTAATAACTAATAGTTTGCATTTTGCATTTTATCTCTACATTGCATTCACTTTCTTTGAAAGTGGTCTTAATGCATACCCTGAGCAGTCAAACATGGTTGCTTTACTCTGCTACACTGTCCTACAAATGATTCTTTCCAATTTAACCATATTTCTCTAACAATATCATAACTAACCCATGAATATTCTCTTTAAGTTCATCAGTTTTCTGAAACAAGCTCTCATTGTCCTTGAAATCATTGTGTTAGTTTGAATACACTTGGTCCCAGGGAGTGGCACTATTAGGAGTTGTGTTCTTGTTGGAGTAGGTGTGGCCTTGTTGGAGGAAGTATGTCACTGTGGGAGTGGGCTTTGAGACCTTCCTCCTAGCTTCCTGGAAGTCAGTCTTCCCCCAGCAGCCTTCAGATAAAGATGTAGAACTCTCAGCAACTCCTGCACAATGCCTGTCTGGATGTTGCCATGTTCCCACCATGATGAAAATGGACTGAACCTCTGATCTTATAAGCCAGCCCCAATTAAATGTTGTCCTTATAAGAGTTGCCTTGGTTATAGTGTCTGCTCACAGCAGTAAAACCCTAAGACAATCACTATGCAGTCCAAACTGCCCTCAAACTTGCAATCCTCCTGCCTCAACTTTCTAAATGCTAGAATTACATAAAGACATATACCACTAGCCTTGGGTATGTATATGTTTTTTTAAACCTTTACACATATAGAACAAGGAAGACTTTTTTGCTCCAATTCAAATACAATACTCCCAGTATAGAAAAATATTGTAAACATTCTAGAGACCCTCTCTAGTTCAGAAATACAAATTAATTTTCTAAATATATTGAGTTTTTCTCGGTACATCCCAGCTACTAATCAAAATAATTTACCATTTGTTCCAATAAAGGTGGAACAAAATAAATGTTAAAATATAACTTCCAATTCATAAAACAGAAATTTTCTTATGATTACAATTCTGCTGATACTTTAAAATTTTTCTTTATATTAGTGATTTCTGTACCTTTGATCAATCATTCTCATTGACTATGAAGTCAACTTTCACATACAGAAATAACCTTGTATTCTCAATCTTTCAAGGATATAGATAAACTATTACAACGCCTAAATTTTATTTACTAAAATTTACATCTGTATATGCAAAAAGGCATTTTGAATTCTAAATATCATTTTATTTTAAAATTATATGAATCATTCTCATATGATTTGTTATCTTTGGCATCTAAGTGACCACTAATTACCAACAGAGCTTTTATTAACTTATGAACAATAGACACAAAAATACTGTTTCTTAGCTCTATTAAAGAAAATCATTTGAAAATCATATCATATATCAAAATTCATTTCCAATCACATACTGGTTCTGTCTACGTATTCTTTGATAATCCAAACACTAAATCTATTTAAATAACATTACAGATGTTACTGTTGAAATATTGGAGACCAATTGCTTTCATTGATGTCCCTTTTGAATGGTTTGAAAGTTGAATCTTTACTACTAGTTCACAACTAGTAGTTGTTGTGTGCTCTTATAGTCTTTAACAGTAAATATCCTTTAGTGTTTGGATTATCAAAGAATACGTAGACAGAAGCAGTATGTGATTGGAAATGAATTTTGATATATGATATGATTTTCAAATGATTTACTTTAATAGAACTAAGTAAATAGAGTGCATTGTCTATTTTAACCAGTACGTGTTGTGTTGTTAGATTTTAGGACCTATGATTTAGCAATATAAGAAAATCAGAATAACAAACCATGTTATACAACAACAACAACAACAGTATGAAAATGATTATTGAGACTAGAAGAAACGATTCAACAGTTGAGAGTACTTGATGCTTTTCCAGGTTCATTTCCCAACACCCACACAGTGCTCACACCGACCTGTAACTTTGTTCTAGGGAACTTAATATCCTCTTTTGGTCTGTATGGCCACCATGTACATGAATGGTGCACAGACAAACATGCAGGCAAAACACTCATAACAAATAAAATAATTTTAAAATATTATAACACACTAATTTAAAATTTTACCTTGTAACCTATAGTCTTCCGATAATAAAGAATTTCCTTCTCCAGGAGTTCAAATAAGCGTGGTGGAAAAAATTGAAAATCTTGAACATTTGGCTGTTTTGGAGGCCGAGGAGCCTGGGAGAGAAAAATATATTACATACTGTTATATATACATATATATTTGTCTTCATGAAGCACAACTAATATAAATCACTCTAGTGAATTTTTTTTTACATTTGGAAAATTAAATACAATAGAATCTATTAACATAGCTGCTTCCCATCAAGTTTTTGCTGTGTTGTTATATTTTAGGAAGTAATAAGAAAATCTGAATCATAAACGAGGTTATAAGAAAATTCTACAACAGCACAGAAGAAGTGGCCCTGTACAGTTTTACCTTTGGGATCTTTGGCTCGCTGACACGTAAAGCCTCTCTAAAGTAGGCATCCACCGCATAGTTGGCTTTGCGTTCTCGTTTAGGAGGTTCAATCCATTCCACTGTACCCAGCTACACACAACAAGCAAGGACAAGAGGTTCAGTTACTGCCAACTATCTCCTCAGCACCACATGCAATAAGGCAGCAATTAGAAGCAATTAAAACCTGCTCCATAACTCCTACTTCTACCTGCGAAGTTGCACACCACTGCTGTAGATCAAGTTTAAAAGCAAAGACATTTTTTATTGTTGTTTTGCATTTTTGAAAATAATTTTAAAATTAGTCCCTCCTTCATTGAGAATATCCGCCCAATCTGTTTAGCATCTAATGCCAGTTAAGTAAACAAGGAGTAACTCTCATAAAAAGAAAAGGAATAATGATTCTGGTAACTTTAAACATATAATAGGTTAGACAAGAAAATGACAAGAAGCAGCATGTCAGTCACATCTTCAAATCAAGAAAAAAAAACGTTCAAAGGGAGCTTTCAAGAAAGGTAAGCTGTAGTGCCTTGGAGAAAAGTCACTAGAATCAGAAAGATTCAAATTTGATTCTGAATCCTAGCATTTCACTGGTCATATGTCTTTGAGAATTATTTCTGCTTTTCATGAAATGAGAATACTTAATACTTACCTGTAGGATTAACTATGACCACAAAGGATCTGGGAATCTAGCTCAGTACTACCGTGTATGATTAACTTGTTCAAGGCCTTAGGTTGGAGCCAAAACACCAAACACAGTAACTTCAACAGTTAAATATAAGGTATTTTTACACATGAAAATTAGTATTTCCATTGACTTGCAGCGTTACAAAACCTACCCCATTGACAACTAGAAAATGCATTTTAATAGTCAACAAACAAAACTGACAACACAAAGTTCTGGAGTCCAAGGAAAATTTTTCTCATTCCTGTTTTTTCTCAATTTCATGGTTTTTAGCCTAGTGACTTTAAAATAAAATGAGCCATGGGGCCTTTAAAAGGCCATTCATGTATCATTAATTGTCCTATCTCTTACCTTAAGGTTGATTGCAATATGACATCATCAGCAAAAAGTGGATGGCAAGGCTGCCTGTGACTCAGTGGTAGAACAATTGCTTATCATGCACAAGGCCCTTGGTTCAATCCCCAAAACCACTTAAGAAAACTATGGATAATAAACTAAGGATAGGTGGTTGGGGGATCTGTGAGCTCTCACAAGGTCCAGACAAGTAAATCTCAAAGCTAGGGTGGTTAAGTCAAAGTCTGTTCAATAACAAAGAATAGTTTTTTTGTTGATTCCTAAGAATCAAACGAATGTGCAAACTTACCAAAAAACCACACCATTATGCAATATAATTTAACACAGCTAGGGGTGTAGCTCAGTGTTTGCCTAGAATACACAAGGGCAAGATGGCAAACACTGTCCTCTGTTGGAGAAGCTGTAAAGGAGATTTCTTTCTTAATCATGTTTGTTTATTTATTTGTCTGTGCACATGTGTGTATGTGTGCATGCATGTTCATGCCATGTCGCACCTGCGAAGATCAGAGAACAACTTTTAGGAGTCGGTTCTCTCCACCATACGGATTCCAAGGACTGAACACAGGTTGTCAGGCTTTCACTGAGCCATCTTGCTCACCCTATAAAGTGAGATTTCTTAATTACAAGAAAAGTTAGAGGAAATGGCCTTTAATGTCTCTAAAAGGTTATAAGAAATTATAATGTGGGTGCCTAAATAAAATAATATCCACATCTAGGGCTAGTGATGTATGTCAGTGGTAGAGAACTTGCCTAGCATGTAAGAAGCCCAGGGTTCAACACCAAACAAAGGAAGAAAAGAACAGTGGGAGGGAGGAAGGGAAGGAATAAGGTAAAGGAGGAGATGAATTGAGGCTTTTGTACCAAATGAGTTCTTGTATTAGGTGACAGTAATGGGAACAAAAAGATTTTATAAATAGCTCAGGAGATGGCAACAGAGGATTCCCCAGAGGAAGCTGGCAATCTAGTGAGTCCAATCAGTAAATATTTGTTTCAAGTGAGAAACACTGTCTCAATATATAAGGCATCAGATATCAACCTCTGGCCTCCATACACATGTGAACATACATGTACACCATTAATGTGAACATACATACACACATATACATGCTTGCAAAAAAGGTTTTATAAATAACATATAATTTAACCTTTCAAAAGTAAAACTTTATACTTGAAACTAACTTTTTAAAAGTAATGGATTTGACCATCCAATCAGTGTTTGTTTGAAAGACTAGATGTTGAATTTTGAAATACATGTTAAAGGTCAGTTCTTGAACTTTCAAAAACAGAATAAATTATGCTGAATTGGCTTGTTTTAGACGAAAGAAAGTATATTAATACTAACATATTCAAGTCGATTTATAGAATTTACTAGGCATGCTAGTAAAATAATGTAACTGGTTTAACAAATCATAAATGGAAGTCTATCTTAACATATGATTTCTAAGACTTATAAACAATATAACTTCAGATTTTCAATTCTCCTTAGAAACAAAGTCAACTTAATTTATGATCCTATATAGAAAGCATGAATGTACAGAAATAATATGTAATCTCAAATAAGAATACTCAAAAATCCTTATTTTTGGCTATTATTGCTAATGTTAGACATTCAATTATAAAAATCATCATAATCATTAAAATATATCTTATCTGGGACTGGAGAGATGACTCAGCTGGTAAGAACACTGGCTGTTCTTCCAAGGGACCCGGGTTCAATTCCCAGCAACCACATGGCAGCTCACAATTGTCTGTGACTCCAGTTCCATAGGATCTGACACCCTCACACAGACATATATGTCGGCAGAACACGAATATACATAAAATAAAAATAAATAAATTATGTATCTTATCTGCAAATTGTTATGTTTGCTAAAAATCAAAGCATGGAAAAGCCTATTATATTACACATACACAATTATCTTATTACCACTAATCTTATTCTAAAACTGTGAATGGAGCTTGGGATGTAGTTCATTAGTATAGGATTGCTGAGCATGAAGGGGTCCCACGACTGAAAAAAAAAGAAGTTCCAATGATATTTAGGTTCTATTGATATTTTTTTCAACTTTATAAAACAGTCTTAGTACCAATAACCCATAGGAATAATTGGAGAATAAATAAAATCATATCATATAATTAGATCTAAAAAACATATTAGGCAAGCAATTTCCACCCTGTGCAGAAAGGCCATCACCTCCATCTAAACAGGATAAAGCACAAAGCAGTCTGTGTTAAAATTGCAAATAAAACAGACAAATATAAGTCAAAAAACAAAAGCTATCAGAGGCAGACCACAGCAAGAAAGTTTTGTCCGATAGTGGGTGTGATGCAATTTAAAATGGTTTAGCTCTCATTTTTCAGTAAAACCAAGATCTGAAAAGGAGTTTTTCTTTAATAAAACATCATTTCTATCTGTTCAGAACTGTGTTCTATGGACCAATTTTAGCTACAACAATAAAAACTAGTGTATGTCAAAAGTAATTAGACATGTATCTATAGTGATATAAATAAACAAGGACAGAAATAATTGACAGAGAAGGGGTAGCGTCTTCTTACAGAAATTCCCAAGTAGGAAATATAGATGGAATGAGAAAATTGCCCTCAGGCAAACACCAAGACAATAATTCCCCCAATGATGCTAAGATCATTGCGTACAAGCTTGAAAACATCCTTAACAAGATAATTACCAATTACAAAATTAAAAATACTAAATTTGTAGGAAAGAAACTCAGCAGATGCCTTCCCCATCCACTAAATGACGAAGGTTAACATCACCCATAAAAATACTGGTTAATATCACTGATATTAATATCTGATAATATGTGCAGGACACAGCATCCCTTCTGGAATATTCTTGCCAAAAATACATAATCTCAGTAAAAGCATGAAAACCTTTCCGAAAAACACATAGTGAGACACAAGCTACAAATAACTGATGAATGCTTTTCTAAAACATCCAGGTCATAAAAAGAAAAACTGGAGAACTCCCACAAAGTAGAAGTGACTAAGAACATACATAGGGAAAAAATGTAACATGGGATAAAAAATAAATAAAAATAATAATCTAAAAATGAGAAGAAAATATTAGTGAAAGACAAGTCTGATTAAAATGCCACTATTTAAAATAAACTAAGTATTCAAATATTGAAAATCCGAAATCAAAGAAAACAATTCCATTGAAAGAAAGAAACAAAAGATGTAAATGAAAGAAGGCCAGGACAGAGAAACGGGAGTGGGTGGGTTGGTGTGAGGGATGGGATAGGGGGTTTTGAGAGGAGAAAACAGGTAAGGGGATAACATTTGAAATATAAATAAAGAAAATATCTAATAAAAAAGAAAAATGTAAATAAAGAAAATGTCCAAATTTTTTTTTAAAAAAAAAGACGAGATAAAGAGTTAAGTACGTGAAAATGTGTTCAATGCATCAACAAATGTCAGATTAAAATAAGGAGAAAACAATCTATACCTCTTAGAAATACAGAAGGGAATAGCAGGGTATAAGTCAGCTGAGGGAAGAAGTAGGGAAATGGAGAGATCTCTAATTAGAGAGGGGGAGGCAGATAAATTCAGAAGGAGAGATAAGGGTAAAATAACAGTAAAGATGTCTGGAAAAAGTCACAAGGAAATCATACAGTAACTACCTAAAAATACCTGTAAGACATATTACACCTGCATATAAATATACATAGACAGTTTAAGTGAAATCTTCCCATCTCAGCTGACAATGTTCTCCTAAATAGGCACAGACTTATCCAATAAAAGTCCCAACATCAGGCATAAGAATTCCTCTTTTGAGTTGTTGGTCAGAGGGGCCCAAGAGACTCCCAAATATTTCAGGATATTGCTATTAACCTTGGTTGCCCCTAGAAGTGAAAGGTAAGTCCCTATTGCTGAAGATACCATGCATTTCAGACACAGTTCCTTATCTGGAACTGGCCTGAATGCCACCTCCTTGATGACTAGCTTTCAGGGTACCAGAAGGTGCCACCAGTCAAACTTCCAAAAGAGGGAGGCAACCAACAGCCCAACATAGTGATAACACTTATAAACCACAATGGTGACTGGCATGTCACAATAGCCTGAAGGTATTGGAAGCAACCAACAGCTCTTTAATTGGACTTAAAACACACTCAAGAGGAGGGAAATCATGCCTGGCACTGGAAACCTACCCAACTACCCAGGGCTAGTGAGGCCATTGATATTTTCAGAGAACCTACAACCATCACTTTACTAAACCAACATTTAAGTCCTAACTTGACTCTGAATACTAATCCTTATATCCACAGATACAATGTAGCTATCACCCTACATTGAGGAGATTTCTCTTTACAACAGAGATCATCAGAGAAAACTATAACCAATCAAACTGCAAAGTTGTGGATCCCAGTCCCAACTGATACATCTATAACACAACTCCTGCAGCTGAGGCTCCAGGATCATTTCAGAAGAGGGAGTGTGGTGGTTTGATATGCTTAGCCCATGGGAAGAGGCACTATTAGGAGGTGTGGCCTTGTTGGAATAGCTATGACCCTGTTGGAGGAAGTGTGTTACTGTGTAGGGCTTTGGTGCTCCTAGTGCTCAAGCTCCACCCACTGCTAAAGAGAGAGCCTGCTCGTGGCTGCCTGTAGAAGCAAGTCTCTTTCTGACTGCCTTGGGATCATCACTTAGAACTCTCAGCTTCTCCTCCAGTGCCATGCCTACCTGGATGCTGCCATGCTTCCTGCCTTAATGATAATAGATTGAACCTCTGAACCTGTACGCTAGCACCAATTGTCCTTTATAAGAGTTACCTTGGTCATGGTGTCTCTTCACAGCAATGGAAAATCTAATTAAGACAGAAAGATAAAAATTGCTAACAGCCAGAAGAAGAGAAAATTTGCTGTGAGGTTGTGTCTCCTAGAAATGTCAAAGAAGCTACACCAATGAAGTATCACTAACATAAATGCCTAAATACAATCTGAACAAGAACAACACCAATAGGCATGCTAATGTAGGCAGGAGGGAAGCTCATATGTCCTAAACCCTACACAAAGAACTGCAGGCAACAATGAAATGCTGACAGCAGGAGAAATAGTCTTCCTCACGCAAGAGCATATGGGTTGCCACCATAGAGTCAGCCTTGAAAACATACATACAAGTAACATTATACAGACTGAGTGGGTTGTATTCATATATTTAAGAAATTAATTTTAAAGAGATCAAGGTAGGGCTTATTGGGAGTTAAAAGGGGAAGGATAAATGGTGTAATTATATCATAATCTCAAAAATTAAAATTGCAGAATAAAATAAGGAAAAGCTATATATCTATTAGCAAGGTGAAATCCAATATTTTAACATCATCAAAATGCTGACAAAGAGGTGGACTGAGTTTTCATTTGCTACTGGGAGAATGTGAAATGGCATGGCCACTTTAGAATTAGATTTAATTAGATGTATAAATCTAAACCTACATTTGTCATAGGACTCAACAAGCATATCCTCTGGTATTCCGAAAGGAATCAATACCTTTTGTTTTTAAGACATCCTACATATAGATGTGTATAGTAGATTTATTCATAACCACCATAACTTGGAAATAACCAAGATGTTCCTTAGTAGGTGGATGAATAAATAAACAGCAATGCATTTAGAATGTGGAATCTCTCTTGGTGTTAAAAAGACATGAAGAAAGACAAAGGAAACTGAAACGTGTATTACTAAATGAAGGAAGTCAACCTAAAAAAGCTTCATTTAATGGTATGACATTCTGAAGAATGCAAAACTAAGGAAACAGTAAATAAAAAAAGACGAGTACTTGTCATGGGCCAAGAGAAAAACAGGCAGGGATGAGTAAAGCTCAAAGGATTTTTAATGCAGTGAAAATACTTGATGATATTAAATGGTAGATGCCTATGCATTTGTTAAAAGCCATAGAATACACCACCCTGAAAGAGAGAACCCTGTTGTAAATGATGGGATGACAATGTGTTAATGTATGTTCATGATTATAACACATGTACCACTTTGGCATAGGATGTTGATTGTAGAGTGGGTGGTGTATGTCAGACACAATACATGTTCTTTCCATTTGATTTTGTTGGGAACTTAAAATAAAGTCTAGTTTGTTTTTGGTTCCATTTTGGTTTGGTTTGGTTTTGGGTTTTTGAGACGGGGTCTCACTATTATGTAGCTTTGGCTGTCTTGGAACTCACTACGTAGTTCCAGCTAGCCTCACAGAAATTGCCTCTGTCCCTCTGCCCCTCTGCCCCTCTACCCCTCTGCCCCTCTACCCCTCTGCCCCTCTACCCCTCTGCCCCTCCCTGCCCCTGCCCTTGTGCCTGCCTCTGCCTCATGCTGAGATTAAAGGAGAGTACCACCACGCCCTGCTAAAGTCGTATTTGTTTGTTGAATGATGCCATGTGGAATCCTAGAATGAAACCCCTGGAACAGGAAACAAACATTAAGGGGGAAAACTGATGGTAATTTGTTAACATTTCAATAATTAAAGTAGCACATATATTAATATTAACCTCTGTACTATTTTTCGTGAGCCAACAAAAGCATTTATTGTTGTCTTCTTCCTGATAGTGGATGCAATGTGACCAACTGGTTTAAGCTCCTACTGCTTGGTACCCCTGCCATGACGTACTTATTGTACCTTGCACTGTACACCAATAAACAACCACTCCTTCTTTAAGTTTCTTTTATAGACATTATTTTCCAAATTAGGTGTGTGGGGTGTGTGTGTGTGTGTGTGTGTGTGTGTGTGTGTGTCTGTCTGTCTGTCTGTCTGTCTGTCTTTGTGTGTGTGTGTGTGTGTGTGTGTGTCTGTGTATATGTTTACAGGCAGGTACACAGATGACAGACGTGATGGATCTTCTGGAGCTGGAGTTCTAAGCGATTTATAAGCCACCTGACATGGATGCTGTGAATTGAACTCAGGTTCTTTGAAAGAGCAGTGCATGTTCTTAACTGTTGAACCATCTCTCTAGTCCCATATAAGTTGCTTTTTTTTTTAAATCACAGCAACAGGAAAAGCAATTAAGACACTCACTTGTAGGCACATTGCTAATTACTTTACAAATAGTAACTCATTTCCTATGAAAGTCACTCTCTATACCGACTAGAATCTACCTCTGGTACACAAAAAAGCTGAGTACTCAAAGGTATTACCTAGTGATAGAGATGAGCTTTCAGCTTGAGATGCGGGTCTATACTGCATTCCTATACTCCCTTTCACTAACAAAAGTAATAGTGCAGCTTGAACATCCCCATCTAAACAAAAACATCTGAAACCCAAAAGAAACCCAAATTCAAAATTTTAAGGAAAATTTTGGAATAGTTCCGACTTCAAATTGTCAGACCGGTAATGTCTCTGCAAATATTCCAAAAACAAGACCAAAACCCAAATCAAAACAAACTAAAACAACAACAACAACAACAACAAAAACCCTCCAAAACATGAAACGCTTTTGATCCAAAACTTGGGACAAGACTATTCCACTGGCAGTGACAACAGCAAGTATGACTATCATGTTATATCAGATTATATTAATGCTATCCCTTGAACACATAAGTGCCTGTGTTATTTTGATAGATTTTACAAGGAAAAACGAAAATGTGACAGTCTGATGGCTGAAAGTATTAAGTTACCTTTTGCTTTTCTCTATAATCTTCTCCTTCAAACTTGTACAAACTTTGTTCAATGTCCATTCTAAAATTTCTTAGAGATGACTCTCCCATTTTCTGCATGCGTTCATTCATCTCTGCAGTCTAAAGTTGATATATTGAAATGAGAAAATTATCAATGAATCAGCTTACAGAAGGTGAATTTTCTATTTTTCTGGAATCCAGGTTTGAGATGCTCTGCTAAGTTCCAAAGGAAGAATGATATACAAGAGCTGGAGCAATGTCCAAAATTTAAGCACTTGTTGCTCTTGCAGAGGCTTAAGTTCCATTCCCAATACCTACATGGTGGCTCACTCATAACTCCAATCCAAGTCTATTTGACACCCTCTTCTGTCCTCCAGGGGCACCAGGCATACATATCATGTGCATACATGCAGGAAAATACCCATACACATAAAATAAAATAAAATAAAATAAAATAAAATAAAATAAAATAAAATAAAATAAAAAGATAAAAATTCTTTTAAAAAAATGGGGCTGGTGAGATGGCTCAGTGGTTAAGAGCACTGTTCTTCTGGGGGTTATGAGTTCAAATCCCAGCAACCACATGGTGGCTCACAACCATCTGTAGTGAGAAACAAATAAAAAACCTATGGGCCAGAGCGAGCAGGACTGGAGTGAGCAGGACCCAGAGCGAGTGGGGTCTGAGCAAGAAGGAGAAAGGGAAGGGGGGAAAAATGGGGAAAAAAGTCTAAAATATAATGTCGTGCTGAGAAAGAGGAGGGGGAAAGAACAAAAGAGAAAACATATTTCTTCTTGGCATAATGGTAAAATCTGTGGTAGAGTACTTACATACAACATGCAAGGCCCTATATTGTATCCAGTCACACACACACACACACACACGTAAAATTTTAACTTCTCTCAAGTATTTGAAAAAAATCAAATGTTTCATTTCCAAATATTCAATTCTTCATAGAGTTAAAAAAACAATTCTCAAATTCATTTGGAATAACAAAAAAACCCAGGATAGTGAAAATTATTCTCATTCCCAAATATTTTCACTCAGGATTTCTTTACAGGACATCTATCACTAAAGATGTAGCCATATTATAATTTCCATTGTATAATTTTAATTAGAGAAATCACTAGTACTATCATAAAGGTAAAGTTAAACTGAAACACTTGCATATTGATATAAAATATGATAATACAAGATTGTTCTATGACCTTTAAAACAAAAGCATTTTGAGAATCAAATTGAACCTTTGCAGGATATATATTTACTACATTTTCGATATTTTTTTATTTCCCCAAGGTTATAAAGTGCAAGTTTGGTCCCCACCATAATGGTATTGAATTGTTGGAACATCAAAGAAATGTTGATTATGTCTTTTAGAGAGATTAAGGGTTTTCCCTCAGAAGTGAGTTAGGTCTTGGAGGCCTGCTCTCTAGTTCTTATGTGACTGGATTAATTAGTATGGCAATGGGTTGCTCCAAAACCAGAAAATCTTCTTCTGAAGTTCTCTTACTCCCTCTCTCTTGAGCAAACATGTTCCCACCAGATAATGCTATCCTTGACGACAACCCCACTGGAAGCCAAAGTCAGCATCAGAGTCTTAGACTTCCAAACATCTTTTTTCCCACAAAGTGGTCAGCCTCAAGTATTTTGTTATGAAAGATCAAAAGAACCAAGACAATTCTGAACACGTTTAAAAGAGCCATTGCTACACAATCCACAAAACCCATACAATGATTAAGTCAAAAGGCAAACAACCTAGGTTTTTTACGAAGTAAATTGAGGGAAAATACACAAAGAGAGGGTGAGATTATGGACAACATATCATCAATTGCAGTGTGCAGGCTTTACCTGCACTTTTTTTAAAAAAGGGAAATATTTCTTTAAGTACAACCAGCTAGCTATGAAACACCTAAAAGTTTGAGTAGTTACTGGATATTAAATATCTGATGTCATTAAAATACTGAGGTATTTCTAGGTGAAACAAAGCTGTGATTTTTTTAAGTATAAAGTGTGATAAGCATTTGGAAAATCATTAGAGCATTCTGACTCCCTTTTCTTCTGTTTAAACTAAGCATCATTTGTGGAACGACATAAAATTGCAGTATTATAAAACACTTAGGGATATTTGATAAAGAATGATTTAATGTCTCACACTGTTTACAATCCACTTTCAATTGGTTGTATTGTGTGTAATACAGTGCAAAAAAATCAAACAATGAAGTCCATCCATATGTGATTAAGTACAAGATGCACTGGGTGTTTAAGTACAGTATTTTCAAAAGGACACAAAGTCACTTAATTTTAAATGCTGCTGACCTTAGAAGAAGAAGAAAAGAAGAAGAAGAAGAAGAAGAAGAAGAAGAAGAAGAAGAAGAAGAAGAAGAAGAAGAAGAAGAAGAAGAAGGGAAGGAAGGAAGGAAGGAAGAAAGAAAGCAAAGCAAAACAGGACCCTATGCTGGCAACGACAATTCTTCAAATTCGTAGGAAGAACATAAGTTAATTTGAAATATGCAGTCCAACCCAATTACAACATATATGTGGAAATGTATAGGTTGTAAATAACCTACATTATGGAAATGCAGTGCTATTTTCAACTAACCTTCTTTTCCCCTCTTTCCAGAATAGTTACAATGTCCTCATCTGTCAGCTCACTTTCTTTACAGGCAAAAACATGTGTAGCTCCATGACGTATCATTTGTAGCATTTCCTCTTTTGCCAGCTTGTTAGATTGTTGGTCAATGAGTCTTCCTAAGAACAATCAAAATGGAATATATCAAATATATTTCAAAGAAAGTACAGCATAATGGTTCTGATCAGATACATTGGACTAAATCATACATAAAGCATCTTTATGAGAAAAATGGTTAAGTTTAATGTTATCTACTTAATAAGTAACTGGAAGTTTTTCTTCTACCACATTTTCTATTTCACTAGTCTGTTAATACTTTTTTGTGTTCCAATTTCATTTTTCAGATAACTTCTCTGTATGGAAAAGATGCACTGATGTATGTATATTTGTTTAAACTTTTCAGAAGTCAATATTTTTCTGCTAAATAATAGTATAAGATACTAAAAAAGTCATGTCATTTACATTCAAGTATAACAGTGAATTTATTTCATGTACTGAGGGCAGAAGCTTAAATAAAAAAATTACAAATATCTTTTCAAAGATTATTTACATATAGGTAACATATAGACTGAGCATGTTATATTTAGGAATATACATATACAAATACACATGTAATAATCAATTAAAAAGAGGCCATTAATTTGAAAGAGTAAGGACAAATATATGCATGTGTGCATATATACACAAATATGTATATATATGTGGGTTTGGAGTGAAGAAGGGGAAGAAAGAAATGACTGAATTATAATATGAGCTAAAAATAAAAGGAAAAGGATTGTTTCCATTAAGTTTGTAACTTTCAGTCAACCTTTATTGAAAAGCAGTATCTTTTGAAGGAAACTAAATGTGTTTTGCACCTCCACAAATTAATGACATTTCTACATAGAAATACCTTGCTGTATAACAATTGAATCAAGTCTCAGTTTTATCTCAGCTCTCTCTACAATCCTCTCTTCCACTGTGTTGTCTGTAATGAGACGGAAGACTCGTACTGGCTTCTTCTGACCAATGCGATGTGCCCGATCCTAACAGAAAAAGGTCCAACTGTAAGATGCTAGAGACTGTAGACAAGACTTAGACATATAACTACAATGCTATAAATATCTGAAAATAAAATTCAGGCTTCAATCTCTCTAAACCTGTCACTTCTGAAAGGAGGAAGATGAATGTTCCAGATTTCCAAAGATTTCTGGGAACAAAGAAATCTCAAAGTGTGCTGTGCTGCTACTGGGAAATTTCCAGAATGTTATAAGACAAATCCTCTTTAAGATGAGGACAAACAGCAGCTAAGGCTTCTGCATTAGTTACTAGGTAATGTTAACTTACTAAATGCAAACATCTCCAGGACGAGCAAGGAGTTTTTAAAGGAAAAAAGCAGTTAGCAAGGGTGCTATGTTAACAAAAGTCTGCTTTATCTCATCATCAAGTAGTTCTTTCTGCTTACCAAGGCAATTCTGGGATACATAGTAAAAGCTCATGAATATTAATGAGATCTTCATAATTTTAAGATTCTAGAATTGCTCCAATGGTTTATAATTAGCAAAGGTGGCAGGTGGCAACTTCTGGCAAAATATAAGCATGTGGAGAGTGTGTTTAAAATGCAGAAACCGACAGAGCAAGTGAGAACAGAGAGGAGGTGGGGAGAAAAAACAGGCCTGGAAACAGTCCCTGTTGTAAATGTAAAAACAATCCAATCCAATAACCAAGTGTTTCAATGAGGCACTTTCAAAGAGGATTCAATACTCTACAAATATCTAAAACTTTAAACTCCAACCAGTAATCTCTGAGTTACCAAATTGTGATAAAAGGTAAGATAAAACATTCTTTTAAAAATACACACACACACACACACACACACACAGACACACACACATACACACACACACACAAACACACATACCCAACTCAATGGCTCAGTGGGTAAAGTGCTTACTGTTCAAGTATAAGAACCTAAGTTGAGATCTCTGGCACCCACATAAAAGCCAGGCATGGGCTGGCGCTCACTTACAACTCTAGCACTGAACCTGAGACTTGGGGCAGGGCTGGGGGCACTGGTCAAACCAAAGTGGCAAACTCCAGGTTCAGTAAGAGAATCTGTCTCAAACATAAGATAGAGATGAAATTGGGGAACACATCCTCATGTCAATCTCAGGCTTCCACATGTGCTCTCTCAGGAATACACACCCACACAAATGTATACTCATACACGTACACGAAAACTGCACACTTTCCTTTTTTACATTTTTACTTATTCATCCCAATTATTTTATCACAAACGTTAAAATCTAACATCTTCTGCAGCCCCAACTGGCCTGGAACTCATTATTTATACCTGGTTGACCTCAAACTCATAGAGATCCCCCTGCCTCTGCTTCTGTGTGCTGGGATGAAAAGTCATCATGCCCAACCTAAAGATTTTAATAGGTACTTGTTAAGCAAAATAATGAGATTAATTTTTAATCCTTCTCATTAAACTCAGAAAGCCTCCTCAATACTCAAGAATAGGAAAAAGTTGACATACATGGATATAAATAAGATATAGATTATAGATTAGATATAGATGATATAGATTAGATATAGATATGTAAGTTTTATACTTTTACTGAAGCATGTCTGTCAGCTTTCATTTCTTTTATTTGTTTTCACGATTAACTCAACAACTTTAACTCTATATAACTTCTACAAAAGTCACTCCAAAACTTTTACCCTGTAATCATGCATTATCTTTGTTCTATGTAAACAATAGCATTCTGCGGTTCAATGATTTCCTGGTATCATTAAATGTTACTAACCATAGCTTGTAAATCAACCTGTGGATTCCAGTCTGAATCATATAAGATAACCACATCAGCACTTGCCAAGTTAATTCCGAGTCCTCCAGCCCTAGTACTCAGCATAAAGATGAATTTGCTGCTATTCGGAGCATTGAAGGCCTCTATCGCTTCCTTTTTTAATTAACAAAGAAATATGAAAAGAGAAAAACTGAATTACATTCCAAATTTTAAGAGAAAAGTTAGCATGCTCAAAAAAATACTTTTATACTTTGTATATATTATTCTTCATAACCTAATACTTTATAATATTCTTCCATCTACCAAGCTGTTTCTCTATACACTGCACTGTGTAAGTTTCTGGAGAAAATATGTCTTTATAAATGAAATTTACAAATGTTAACCAATAGAGACAAACATAGAACAATCATACAAATAAATTTAACTAAGCAAGTCATTCATTTGCATTCTTTGAAAATAATAGTACAACTAATCTAATTGATTAAAAGCTGAAATATATAATTGGGCAATATGTCAGAAATGTCAGTATCATTCTGAGGACTGATAAACAAGATATGGCTAAGATCAATCAAAAGAGAAAAGTTGAGAAATGCAAATGAGAGTAAGATGATCTATATCCATATAATGACAAAGGGAAAATAATCAAGAAAATCAGAATGACATGTCCAGGAATATTTAGCAAAGAATCTTTAAAATTAATATATTGGTAATATCCTCTATACAAAGTTCTCATAGAAAAAATTAATTAGGAAAATGCTGTCTCCAATAAAACAATGAGCCTGAAAGGAGAAGAACTTCCACTCAACAGAATAAATACAAATATACAAAAACTACAAGAATAATGTTAGTTTCCCACTAGTAATAAAATAGATGCAAAGAAACAATATAATGACATTTTAAGGATAAATCAAAATAATAGTACTCAAAACTGATGAGGGAGCAGAGGAATGTTGCTTTTGAGAGTGTACATTGGAACAACTTTCTAGAAAGCAATTTGACAACATGCACCGAGAGCCTTAATACTGTTCATACCCTTTGACCCAGTAATTCCACTTCCAGGAACTTATCCTAAGGAAAAAATCAGAGATGTGCACAAGATTTATGCATAATGACTTTTACTGTAGCATTATTTACAACAGTGAAAAATTGGAAACAACCTAAATCATCAGCAATAAAGGGACATATTGGGGCTGGAGAGATGGCTCAGCGGTTAAGAGCACTGACTGCTCTTCCAGAGGTCCTGAGTTCAAATCCCAGCAACCACACGGTGACTCACAACCATCTGTAATGGGATCCAATGCCCTCTTCTGGTGTGTCAGAAGACAACCACAGTGTATTCATATACATAAAATAAATATATAAATTTTAAAAAAAATAAAGGGACATATTATGTTCAGTACATCATTAGGGTTAAATATTTTCCTAAAACTTTAGAGATTAAAAGTACTAATATACTGAACTTTATAGCACATATATAGTATGGTACCAACTTCTTACACATTATTTCTCATAAAAATTCCCAGAGATAATTGATTTTGTAAATCTCTCTCAGTACTCATATATTAATTATATAGTCACAAAATACACAGTTATTTTTTAATGCTATAGAGAAAGATGGTCTAAGTTCTAAGGAGACTTGGTGCCTAGCATTACTACAGTCAGTAGAGCATGAAAACACAGTACAGAACACAAAAAGTTTCGGTGACAGGCACCCTGGTGTAAAGAAAATTGCAAAAACCTAGAAGTGAGGCACAACTCAGGCAATATATACACATCTGAAACACAAGCCTTTAACTCCTCTGAGACACAGTTTAATGTGGCACAAGTTAACCCAGATCATTGGGAGAATCATTGGGAACCACCAGATGCCTAGCTTATAGTAGCTTCTTGCTAAAATAAGTCCTTTCCCTATAATAGTGAAACCAATTAAGTCCAAGGATGATCAGAGGCCTAGCTAGCTGAGTTTACCCATAGGGAAAGGGCAAATGTCAGAACATTGAGGGGTAAATAAAATCTCCACTGCCGATACACAAAGAATCAAATGTAAAAAAGATATGAAATGATTATATGAATATCAATATAAACAAGACATCTCAGAAAGAATAGGGCTGACATATCTGTACTCAAATGTGATGCCTATAATTCAAAATCTTTGAACAAAGAATAAATAATACTTGAAGATTTAAAAAGAAAAAGAGTCGAAGAGGAGGGGGAGGGGCAAGAACTCTGTGAGGGGAGATGGGGAACAGCATTTGGGATATAAATAAATAAAATAATTAATTAATAAATAAAAGAAAGAAAGAAAAAAGGAACACAACAGAAAAAAATAAAACAAAGCAAACAAAAAAAACAAGAATTTCCATATAGCTAGGTAATGAACAGGGAAATAGATCAGAAGTGACAACTGGCATTTTGAGGCCAGATAATACCTACTAAATACTGACTTGGTGTCCTCTTCGTTCTAGCAAGAAAGGGCATTCATCTCGAACAGTACTAAAGATGTTATGCTTAATGAAGAAATGGGTTCTCAGGACTAAGTCAACAAAAGTTTCAAGTAACTGTCTCATAGAACTTTGGACTATAAGGTGGGAAATAATTGAAGATTTTAAGCATTCGTTTATGTGCCATAGTTACCGAAACTATTTCCTTTTAATAGGTAGCAGAAAAGCCTTAACATAAAAGTTGGTGTGCTATCGGCAAAGCTGTAGTATGTGATAGCCAGGCTTCAATAAGGGTGCTCATAAGAGAATGAAAGTCTTGTCAATGGAAGGAACTGTGGAGGTAGAGAAACTTAAGCTGAGATTCCTGTGGCCTGAGAAGGTGTCCTGAAACAAATAGAAAGACCTGTGTGCAGTTTCTTGTCACACAGAATATAGTATACTGCATGGTTCTAAATTGTTTTTTAATGAATATTTTTTAAGATTTATTTATTTTATTTATATGAGTACACTGTAGCTGTTTTCAGATACACCAGAAGAAGGCATCAAATTCTGTTGCAGATGGTTGTGAGCTACAATGTGGTTGCTGGGAATTGAACTTAGGACCTCTAGAAGAGCAGACAGTGCTCTTAACCGCTGAGCCATCTCTCCAGCCCCCAGTTCTAAACTGTTTGTACTTATTATACCCACCAATCTTCACAATGTCATCAGAAAGAAGCATTCATATTAATTTTATCTTTTTTAAATATTTATTTATTTTATGTATATGAGTACACCGTAGTTGTACAAGTGGTTGTTAGCCTTCATGTGGTTGCTGGGATTTGAACTTAGGACCTCTGCTCGCTCCAGTCAGCCCTGCTCGCTCCAGTTAACCTTGTTCACTCAGCCCCTGCTAGCTCCAGCCCAAAGATTTATTTATTATTATAAATAAGTACACTGTAGCTGTCTTCAGACACTCCAGAAGAACGGGGTCAGATCTCATGGATGGATGTGAGTCACCATGTGCTTGCTGGGATTTGAACTCAGGACCTTCGGAAGAGCAGTCAGAGCTCTTAACTGCTGAGCCATCTCTCCAGCCCATCAATTTTATCTTTATGATACTATCAAAAATAGTGAGGCTTATAGAATTAAATGACTACTAGAAAGTGGTGGTGTTAGTGCTAAAAATCAGGTCTTCAAACCAAGTTGTGGGTATTCACTATACCATAAAGTCTTGTTCATTTGCCCAGAACATGAGTATTGATGAGAGAGGAGAGAGAGAGAGAGAGAGAGAGAGAGAGAGCTAAAGAATCATAGAAAAGAGATAAAGAAATAGCAAAACAATCCACAAGTGATTTAAAGGAAACCCTTTAAATCACTTTAAAGGAAAACCCTTTAAAGGAAACCCTTAAAATGCCTTTCAATCATGACTTTTGTGATGGACTTACAAGAATTTCCAAATATGAAGAAGACACTGGGTGCTAGGTAGATGTATTTATTCATGCTTACAAACCAACATTTTACCATCCTAAAATCCCAAACTCATAAGTATCTATACTTATTTTGCCATACTTCATTTTTACAAAAGCCCTCCACAGCCAAGACTGTTCCTTCAGTACTAGAGTTGGTTGATCATAAATCAGCCAAATGACCACCATTAAACTCCACAATGGCCAGAGTTTACCATGGGATGCAAATTCAGAAAGAAAAGAAACATGTAATCAGAAGTCGGGGTATCAGTTCAAAAGACAGTAATCAATGGGGCAGTGACTAAAAGAGATTGTGTTCTTAGAAAAGCATCTCTCTGAAGAGCCTAAGGTGATTTGGAAAAAATCAGTGGAATGGAAACTAAGTGTGGAAGAGTGAAAATAGAAGAAATACCGTGGTGGCAGTGAGAAAGCCAGTATCACTGAGCAGTAGAGCAGACCAAAGTTTAAAACAACAGTAAAGAAACATATTGGGCAACTGAGCGCTTATTTTTGAAGTCTTGCTTCACTTTCTTGTCCTATCCTCACCTCTCTTTCTTCATGTGGGGTTTGTCCATCCAGTCGACAATACTCATAACCACGCCACATACAATAATCCTCCAAAATGTCTAGCAGTCGAGTCATCTGGCTAAAGATGAGAACTCTTGATCCTAAAGTATTTCACCAGAAAATAGTTACACAACATATGTAAAGTATGAAAATTACATAATGAAACTCATTATCTCTGTGCAGTTAATATATGCAAATAATTTCAGGTTCCTTGAAAGTCAAAAAGAAAATAAAGCATCATAAACAAGCTATATAATATGGCATATAAACATACCAACACAAACACACACAAAAAAACGCAAAATGTTACACAAAATTATCTATTTGTTAAACTAAAAGGTTTTCTTTCGGTCTTAAAAAATCTTGCAGACATAATGAATTTTGCAGGCAAATAGATGGAACTAGAAAATATTATCCTGAGTGATATAACCCAGACCCAAAAAGATATCCATGGAATGTATCCACATATATGTGGACATTAGCCATAAAGTACAGGATAACCACAATACACCCCACAGACCCAAAGAAGCTAAACAAGAAGGAAGACCCAAGCGAAGGTGCTTGAATCATATTTAGGAGAAACAAAATGGTCATGGGGGGAAAGGAAGGAAGGGAACTGGGTAGGAGAATGGAGAGGTTGGGGAATGAGGGGGGGGTCATGATTAGGTATGGGAAAAGACCCAGAGGTCCAGGAGAATGAATGGAAATTACAGCTGACTGGGGTGGGGGGAAATGGAGAATCTATAGGAAGGTCAAAGACCTGGGATGGGGGAGGCTCCCAAGAGTCAATGCCAGTGACTACAGCCAAGATGAGTATAACACTAGGGACATGAAACCTGTAGAGGCTACCTCCTGTAGGACCCCTAGGAGAAAGATAGGGACACCAACCCACCCACTAAACTTTCGACCCAAAATTTGTCCTGTCTAAAAAAAAATGCAGAGATGGAGTACAAGCTGAATGAACAGCCAACTAATATCTGGCCTGACTCGAAACTCATGCTATAGGCAAGCAACAACCCCTGACATTATTAGTGATACTCCGTTATGCTTGCAGACAGGACCCTAGCATAAGTGTCCTCTGAGAGACTTTGCCCAGCAGCTGACTAAAACAGATATAGAGACCCTCAGCCAAATATTAGACAGAGACTGTAGACACCTATGGAAGCGTTGGGGGAAGGATTGAAGTCCCCGAAGTAGAGGGAAACTCCACAGGTAGACCAACAAAGTTAACAAACACGAACCCCTGGGAGCTCTCAGAATCTGAACTATGTCGGTAAAACATACACAGCCTGGAATGAGGCCCCCTGGCACATATGTAGCAGGCAGGTAGCTCAGTCTTCGTGGCTGCCCTGTCTAGCCTCAGTGGGAGAGGATGTACCTAATCTAGCAGAGACTCGATGTGCCAGGATGGGAGATAACCAGGAGGGACCCCATATGTTCAGAGAAGAAGGGGAGGGGGAATCTGGGGAAGGGACTTGGTGAGGGAGGAACCTGGAAAAGGAGCAGTGTTTGGGATGTAAACAAATAAATTTTTAAAAAATCTTGTGCACACACACTACCATGACTTAGATTCTACCTTGTCTTTTTCCCAAGGATCTACAATGGTCCATATAATCTCTCTCTGGGTTATTACTGCAACTGTGTTCACCTTGTCTTCTGGTTTTACTCTCTCATTCCCAGTAGATTTCCCACACAGTGCTTCCAGCATTATCCTCCTGACATACAATTCTGATAATGTTACTTCCTATCATCAAGTTTTCTTTAAGTCCTCTACATCCAAAGTAAAAGTCTTTGAAGTATGGTTTTAAAGACCTTCCACAATTTGGTGCATAATGGTACACAATCTATCCTTACCAAATTCACGAAATGCCACACTGCATTACATACCATAAATGCCTATGCTGTGGTCTCTGTTTCATGGCCCTAGACAAGCACACCTGTCCCATTATCAATGGCTCATCGCTGCTTTCAATCTCCAGTCTTCACTTCCAATATCATCACTGTGAAGACATTCCCAATTCCCACTTTGCCAACAGCACAATGAAGTGCACTTTGCACAATGAACTGAAACTCTTCTTCCTCACTACACTGTGAGCTTCTCCAAGGTAAAGCCATTGTTGTAGTCATCTTTGCTTTCCTAGACTGCAGGAGAATTCCTGACAAAGAGTAAGTACTCAACAATGTCTTCTAACCAAGTGGATGAATAAATATAAGACATTTTATTCATACAAATCATTTTCATGAGTTTATTCTATGCTAACTAAGAAAAATTCCTCACTCACCCTGTTCTTTAATTCTCGCCAATAGCTTATCCAGAGCTACCATTTTACCACTATTGCTGACAATGTGCTCATCTGTCGTATAAGGTGGACCAGGCTCTGCTCCATCAAACAGATAAGGATGATTACAGCACTTTCGGAGCTGCATCAGAATATTCAAGAGTCGCATCTTGTCCATCTTGCCAGAAGAGTTTAAGACATCAATATCTTTCATCAGAATTTTTGTATACCTAAAATGTTAGACTACAATTAATCATTTTTAAGAACACAATGCCATAAAGAAATGTTCCACTAGCAACATGGCTTGGATTCCTATTAAGTACAAATAAAGGAGATTAAGGCAGATTTGCATTAAGTGCTAGAGGTAACAGTCAACGGTGGAATCCATGCCTAATATGCACAGTGCTCTGGCTTCAGTCACAAAAACAAAAAACAAAATCTTTTTGATTTGAAAGAAAATATGATCTAAAAAAAACCCAAGGAATTAAAGATTTGAACATTTTCTTTTGTATGTTACTTACTTCTATGTTGCTTATGTACCTGTGTCCCTATCCTATTTCCATTACTAGAAACTATCATCAGCTAACAATTGTTCCAGCACCTACATCTGATAACTATCCACTCACTACAATACTTGCTGAAAGTTTACAGCCAACTTTTACTTGTTTGAGCTATATTCACATTTGAGCTACTAGCGATCTCATTTTCCTTTTTAAATGGAACACATTAATTTTCTAATAGAATATTTGAACAATATAACTTACCATTTAAGTAAATTATCATAGCTGAACAATCAACAAATGTGACTTTTTAATAAATTCTCATATATAAATGTTACCAGGTGTAAAATTGCTCACCATTCTCGTTGCATTTTACTCAGTCCCAAGTAAATCTTTATTTCCTTCTTAGGAGGCAGACTCTTCTCTACATCGGTTTTTATACGGCGTAACAAAAATGGTTTTAACACCTAAAAAGCAATGCTTATTATGAAAGCATATAAAGCACTTATGATTTCCAATGGTATGTTTTACTAATATTACAGTTTTAATAGTTAAAACTTTCATCCTGATATATAATCTAACAAATACCAACAATAACCAAAAGCAACAGCTTCCTAATTTCTCAGTAAATAACCACCAAATCATGACTCCTGAAAGAATGAACATGGAGGCTGGGGTGATGCTCATAAAAGAGAGTGAATGTTCATCATTCACAAGACTCTAGGTTCAATTCCCAGATCCTCTAGAAATGAGGGAGGAAAAAGAAACACCCATGACTTGACAGGAGAAAATATGCTAAAACTTAAAACTATTGGCTACTGAATAATCATAGAATAAGTCTTGCTTTACATACTGCTCTTAATTCAAGGTTTTATATTATGGAGAAAATATGACATGAGAGTTTCAGTTTAAATTTCCTCAAAATAAACATAAAATTCAGTCATTTAACATAATTCAATAAATGAATGAGGAGAAAAAATTCAATGTTAAAAAAGGTTTAAACATTGATTTAAAAAAATGAATGGTGATAAAAGGTTATTAGTGTATACCTACCTGAAAGAGAGATTTTGTGTTCCTCATTGAGTACCTACCAGCAATGTGCCACATACTGTACCATTAACATTATAGGTAGTAGTTAATCCTTATAATAAATTATTGAAATAAATATTATTTTTTCGATGTTTTCTGACTTATTTTATTTACTATTTCAAAGGTTATTTATTACAGTTTTTCCTGCATGTATGTTTGTACAATATGTGTGTACCTGGTGCCCCTGAAGGCCAGAAGAGAGTGTTATATCCCCTGGAACTACAGTTATGAATGGCTGTGAGCTATTTTGGTAGTTAGTTGGGTGGTGGTTGGTTGGTTTAGTTTTGGTTTTGGTTTTTTAGGAGACAGGGTTTTTCTATGTAGCCCTAGCTGTCATGAAACTCACTTTGTAGACCAGGCTAGCCTCAAACTCACAGATCCATGAGTGATTGGATTAAAGGTGTGTACCACCATACCTGGCTAGACATGATTATTTCAATTTCAGTAAATTCACCAAAGTCACTATACTAATAAGTAGAAGCAGATTTAAAGACTCAGAATTTAATTTTTTTCAAATTTACTTCTTCATTCATATAAAAATATTTCAGTCAGTACATTTAATATATTTTGCATTGAAAATAATAATGCCTATTATCAAGACTGCTAGAGAAATTTGTAGTAGTTCATACATAGGTTATTCATGGTAGATATGCAATAAACTGTAGCCATTATTATTAGAGATCTATAAGAGATAATAAGACTGTTGGTTTCTGGCTTGAGCATCTTAAATTCATCTAAAAGTTTATTAAGTGAGCTGTCTTTAAGACTTAGAGGCAAAAACACTCTGAAGGGAATAGAAAGTTAAAGATTAGTCCCATTGGAAACAAAGTCCAAGATCTCTGCTACATATAATATGATGTCTCATAGTATATATCTATGAAAAGTTTAATTTACAAATCCAGCACAGAAATGATTATAATAAAATAGGACAAATATGTTATAATACAATATAAATATAAATTATATGAATGTATTTTCTTTCAACAGCAGGTGTAGAGAGCCTTATTGGGGTGCCATGCCACCTGGCAGGAACTTGACATTGACCAAGGTGAAGTTCCTCTTCCAGCCTTTGAGAGGGAACGCCTGTGTTAGCCATAATCCCCTCCACCTGGGGTGGAGCGCTCAGACCAAGGAGAAGCCCATTGTTCTCCAAGGACCTGCAGTTTCCTGAGAGACACTAGACACCTGCAGAGCAACTGAACCAGTTCTGCAGAGAAGCTTCCAGCCTTTGGGGGAAGCCCCCCCCCCACCTATACATTTGTAGTCCTCCATTAAACCTTGAGACCTTGAACAGCAACTGTTGTCTTGGTCTTGTTCTCTTTTCGCCACCTTCCCATACATCCCCAGCCCCAGCTTCCCTTCCAGGTAACCTGTTCGATGTAACTGCAGGCAGTTACAAGCAGGAAGTATTTTGTACTAAGGATAATGGCTGGTATGGAATTGATGGTGTTTAATGCATAGAGATTAATCATTGTTTTTAGTTCTATGATTTTATATATTTTGGGGCTATGATTAATCATGGGTAACTGGAATGATAGAATGTTAAACTGTAGAAAAAGGAGAGGTACTATATAGATCTATAAGGATGCTTATGAGAAGTGAACTTGAGTTAGAAGTATATAGGGGAAACCATGACAGTGGATCTCCAGAGAAACTAAGAAATAGTTTCTAATAATGATTAACACATATACTACTGCTTGTATATCATGAATTTAGCAACTGGAAAGTCATTGTAAACGATGTGAGTAGGTTTCATTCATATGAAATGGAGAGCCATCAGTGATTAGTGGGGTTTATGAATAAATAGGAGGTTAAATAGTGAAAATGTAGAGGCAAACTACTCTTTCAAGAAGGTTGGCTGTCATGAATTGAAAATCACAGTTAAGGACCCAAAGTTGAAAAATCAGTGATGATAGGTAGATGGATGGATGGATGGATGGATGGATGGATGGATGGATGGATGGACTGATCAATAGGGGGGAAAGTGCTTGTGCATACAGTTAAGCACTGGAGAACCCAGGAAAATTAAATTCACAGGCATCCTTCAAAGGAAAAGGATGTTTAGCATACCATTCTCGAGGAATGCTGGGAATGGACATAGTTTACAACCTGTTAATCCTTTGCTGTCTGATAAGCCAGGATCTGCCCATATCTTACAGAGTTTATGTTTTACTATCCCAGCCCCTTTGCCCCTAAAACATTGAGCATTACTTCTAGGCCATAAAATGCATCCTTGTGAGAGATATCATTTGTAGTTTGTAACAGCCTATGTGACTTCTGTTTTATCTAAGGGGCAGGCCAAATCCTGATTCCCACGGGATTATGTTTACCTCAATCATTCCCCACAGATCCACATCTTAAGCATAGTTTCTAAGTCTAAAGAACCTGTCTTAGACATGAAGCCACATGGACTTTGTAAAGAACTTCAATGTAAACATGTCTTAAGTGTTGTTGTATTCACAGGACAGAGTGAATCGTTAACAGAAGAACTGTTTTTCCAAAATTGTTCTATACTTAAATATGGCAGAAAATTAAATAAACAAGCTAATGTCAGAGTCCAAGTTGTAACTCAGAAACTTCTTCTCAAGGATCTCAGGGAAGCTACTTGAGCATGCTTATGCATTGAGGGAAATGAGACAATATAGAGGGATAAGTAAAATTGGAGTTAGTTGTAGGACTGAACCATGGAACAAAATCCATAAGGAAACAAGAAATGATGAAATTCAGAGTTCACGTGAAAGAATTTGCCATTGAGCAAAGAAAAATTAATGCTTCTACTCAGACCGCTGACTAACTGCAATGTACAAAGCTTTGGAAGACAGGACCACATGAAGGAATTTCTACCTAATGACCTCTGTTTTATCATTCAGAAGAAAATAGTGCTACATATTGAGCATGGTGGAGGACAAAAGATACCTGACATAGAAGTCTTGAGGTTGAGCGATACCTAAATCAGCTATTAGAAGAAAAAAGAAAAATACTATAGAACATCATATTGAAGAAGACAATACCATGAAACTCCAGCTTATCTTAGAGAACATGAAATCATAGTGGTTCCCACGTGGAGAATTGTAAAATTGTCTTAGTATTGATCAATCTCAGTACAAAGAAGATCTCTATACTCATACAGGGAAATAGCACTACATTATTCCAGTTTGGAGTTGTCAGGGCTGGTGCGAAATAACTTGAAGAACAAGGGTGCAAAAAGACAGTAGAAGCAAAAGAGTGATCCAAGTACGGAAAATATTGTTTCAGATTGAAGCAGGGCTCTGGGGACTGGAGGTCTACTTCCATGTTGCATAAGAAATAGAAGGAATAAATGTAGATGTAAATATTTATTAAAGAATGGAAAATGTTGACCAATAAATATGAGGGCATCACCTGTTAATTATCAGATGATGGAGAAGACAGTGGGTGGGAGATAGAACCAAGAGGGGTCTCTTGGTTTTAAAACAGAGATTTACACATACAGTGGATGAGCAGTATCTCAGAAAGGTTACTTAGCAATAAGGAGAATACTGATACTATCTGGAGAATCTGTAGGATATGAGAGTGAAGAGCCTCCACAAGGAAGGACCACAGTATTATCGAGACCTCTGGAGAGATCAAGGATAGAATGGCTTTGTTCAACAAAGGGTTATTACAAAGGCTATATGGGAGAAGCAATGAGACTGAGGCAAGCAGGAAGCCCAAAATTTCAGATTCTATGGATGTTTCTTTTCTTGCTCAATTATATTCATTAAATTGATTGTTCACATTTCTGACCACTATTACTTACTGCATGGAGTCTTTCCACAAGCTTTTGATCACCAAGGCAATTTTTAGTGTCAAACCAAGAATCAAAGTCCTGTGGAGGGGTGAAAATTCTACAGTAAGTGCACAAGATTTTTAAAATAAACTCGATATTCTATACATTCATATACAACCAGTATACAAATAATCCACTTTAAAAGTAGTTTTAAATACTTTATTGTGATAGTCATAATGTTTTACTTTTATAATAGGTGAAAATACTGCAACCATTGACAAAATTTTAATGGCAATGTAAAGTAACACTGTCACCTTAGAAAATATTAGGTTTCACTATATCACATAATGTTATATCTAGTTAAGTATAGGATATAAAAATCAAGCCTTAAAACCCCTAAATCATTCCATTTGATTTGCTGATCCCACAATACTGTGCTGGAAATGAAGGAAAATAATAAGTCTCTTAAATTTAATGAAAAGGTTGAACACACCACTGTGAACTGAATCTCTCTTATTGGTGTGGTAACAATGCGATATATACAAAATAACAGAAAGAATTATTAGAAGAAGAGAAACATACTATTTCCCAAAATGTGCTCAAGAAAACTAAAGTAAGCAAATGAAGACTCACAAGTGGGAAATATATAAAATTTAACCTATTTTCTATACTTTGAAAACAGATGTTGCAGGCCAGCAAGATGGCTCTCAAGGTCAGCATAATAACATGAGTTTGATTCCCCAGAACACACATAAAGATGCAAGGAGAGAATTGACTAGATCGAGTTTTCCTCTGGTCTCCACACATTCACATTCACACATATATAAACAATAATAATAATAACAATAAAGAAGAGGGGGGAAGATGGAGGGAGGGAGGGAGGGAGGGAGGGAGGGAGGGAGAGAGGGAGGGAAGGAGAGAGTATAGATGATTCTGATCATTAGGAATACATGTTAAGATGTCTGGCTTCAAGCTGGGTTTGGAGATCAATAGTAAAGCATTAGCTAAGCACCCTAGGTTCAACCCTGAGCACCACTCCCCCTCACACAAATACTTTGTTTTAAACTTACATCCGCAGAATTAAAGACATCCGGCAATAAAAAGTTAAGTAATGCCCAGAGCTCATGCAAGTTATTCTGCAAAGGAGTCCCAGTTAGAAGTAAGCGATTAGTTGACTTGAACTCACGAACAATCTCTGAAAGCTAAAATAGAAATAAAAGTTATATAAGCATTGTTCTGGTTCTTGGAATGCTCAACGTTCAGTTATACACCTTATTAAAAATTAATTTTCTAAGTATAAAAAATATCCTACTCCAGTAGGCATTGCCACAACGAAGTACAACCAAACACTAATATCCTAGATATGTCCACATCTGAAAGAATACAAATCATATTTGCATCTGAGATCCCTCCCCCATCGTGAAACTTTTTTGTTTCTCAAATTTTGGGTTTCAGCAAATCTAATTTCTTCCATTGGATCCAAGCTATCACTTTATATAACAACATCTTCTCCCCACCAACCATCCTCATCTACATGCATAGCTAAGCTTCAACTCTGGCCTTTACACAATTATTTAGCACCAGAATTGAACTCAATTTCCTTGATATTGTGTATTATGATTTCAAGTTTTAAGACCACAGAAAAACATGACAAAAACATAAAATCAGTAATTTTAGAAAAAAAATCCTATTTTCATAATGTTCTTAATGAAGTGGTTATCTCCTTTAACATGCGACCTTTTATCAAGTATTAGTTCCAATGTGAAATTAGTATGCTCCACCTGGTGGGTTTGCTCCAGTTCTCTCCCTGTTTCTCCCAAAGTAGCCCAGTGATCCAAAGAGAGGTTCATCATTACAAGTGAAGCTTTTCCTACTGTTGATGAAGTTGAATGGCAACAAATAATTTATAATTTTTAATATTAATACCAGACTCTAATTCACATAAATCAGAAAACTCCCTTTTCTAGTTCATAGGAATATATACACATATGGTAAGTAGCTCCTCAATAAAAAATAAGTCAATGCAAGGTATTTGTACATCAAATATTCTCAGTGATATTAAAATAATGTAGCATGACAGAGTTAGGTTGCAACAGGAGAGATTGCACATAAATATCTAATTTGCATTAAAGCCAGTACTCAACTTTTATTGGTTCTGTATTGAATAATTTAGCCTTGATGGGCACTTTAAAAACTAATTGTCATTCGCATTCTGTGAATAAAAGCACAATCTACTGCTACTTACATTTTATTTTAAACACAGGAAAGTGAACAAACAAACCCTACTACTTGGGTAATGTGACTGAGAACTTACCTTAGATTTTTCATTTTTTATTCTGTGAGCTTCATCGATGACTAAGTATCTCCAATGAAACTTTTTAAACACAGATTTTTCTTTAATTACCATCTCATAAGAAGTCACACAAACATCCCACTCTCCTGGCATCATTTCATCACGAATAAAAGCTGCCTAATGCAAAATAAAGTTTGTATATTAGATTATGTTGATGAGGTAATTACCGAAAGAAACTGTCAGGAGAATATTAAGAGCTATATGGGACATCACAGACCACTTCATCTAATCCATTTGAGAGATAGGAAAATCACAAAAAGGCTCAAAGATCACTTTGTGGCCAATAGTCTGGCTGTATTGAGAATGTACTTATCAACAAAACAAAATCTCACCTTACATGAACCAGAAGAACACTTCGCGTCATGAGAGGCCCAAAAGAACATAGGACAACTTAGCTGAACACCTTAGTGTCACAAAGGTCCAAGTACCAACATAGTCTCATTTAACAAGCATAAAATATTTAACACATAGTAACATTTCCTGCCTTTGGAGACATCTTATATATTCCTTCATTCCCCAGTAGAGAATAATTATGTATTTTGGCAAGGAGTCCCAGAAGCTCCTTAATATTTTTGCAAGTCGTTACAGCGGGGTATTGGGAAAAGTTTTCAATTAGCAATAATCGCACCTCGGATAAACCTCATTGGCTACGATACTGCCACTGAGCAAAGCTGCTCCTTAATATTTTTGTGAAGTTCTTAATGTTATTATAAGGCTATGGATGTGGCATCATAAAGGGAATTATCTTCGTGTAGTAAAAGAAGCTGTTAAAAACAGGGATACTATTTACAACTATTTTTAAATCTTCACAGGCAGTGGCCAACTTGGTAGCCAACTTGACTGAAAACATCTTTAACTGATATGAACTTCATTCCAGATATTATGGGCCAAAGTAAAACCACAAAATCTTAAAGGAAGCAGAAAAATCTATGTGAAAAGGAAATACTTGGT
This sequence comes from Tokudaia tokunoshimensis, assembly GCA_036184795.1. Classification (NCBI taxonomy): domain Eukaryota; kingdom Metazoa; phylum Chordata; class Mammalia; order Rodentia; family Muridae; genus Tokudaia; species Tokudaia tokunoshimensis. The sequence goes on from BTHU01000023.1 coordinate 115,490,417, forward strand.
ACTATAATTTCAGAGTTGTGATGCATAAACAAAATCAATGGGTTATTACAAAGTCTCTACTTCATAATTCATAAACATGCACCAAATGCATTGTTGATTCATTCAACAATATTTATAAATATTCAGTATGTATTAAAAGATTTCCTAGACTAACAAAGTGGACATAAAAATACCTCTGAAGCCACCTCAGTTATATGCTTAGAGATTTTCTTTAAAAAGCAATTAAAATTTTAGAGGATTGTTACAGGAGTGGGAAAAATTGGGTACCAGATCTCATTGACTCCTAGTACCGCCTTATCTTGTTTCACTCAGTGAAAAATTTAGCATCATGCTTCCTCAAGAACTTCATGGAATTGAGATTTGTTTTATATTTATCTTAACTCTCTTTTAGAATTCATGAAACTATTGACCAGATTTAGGGTTAAGTATCTTGATAAAATATCAAGATCAACATCAATCTCCAAGACGTGAATAGTACTGTATTAAACAGTAGCAATGACCAGAACAGAATTTTAAGTGACCAATTTACTATGGAAAACTAGGCTTCAGGAGGAATCAACTTTGTGATTCTAAATTTATGAACTCAGTATTTCAATATTTAAATTATTTATAAGTTAAATTTAAATAAATTTAAGTAATTTTTCTTCAGGCAAAATGATAATGATAAAATTACATAATTCATTATGGGACTATTCCACTGAGAGTATCTCTTGATAATTCATCTATCTAAATATGTAAAATAGTATAAACTTTTATTTTAAACTCTGTTCTCTGGAGGCAAAATAAAGACAAATTTCAATAATAGTCTTTCTAAGCAAATTATTTTTGTGGTTTTGCATAATTTATTACTTTTTGATTGATTCTACAATCCTAAAATAATTATAGCCTACTAACTGGACAGTTAATCTAAATACCTCTTCCTTCGTGGTCAAAATTAAAATTTCTAATATTATCGGAGAATATATACAGGTATGTTACAGGCTTTGCATAAATACAAAATGGTGAGGTTCTCTGCAGTCACAGAAGATTTCTATGTGTGGACAAGTGTGTAAAGCCAAAACTTTAAATAGCAGCACTTAAGTTGTTCCAATTTCCACATTTCTGTCTCCTAAGTAGCACAGATGAAAAGGTGACTAACGGTACATACTGAAAAGTAAACACAATTCATCAATGTGATAAGGAAATGACTTAGTACAGCAGAGCCTAGCTGGGAGTCAGTCCATCTGAAGTGTCATTTAGTAGTAGTAGACATAGCTGACTTAAATGTCTTTAAAAGGAACGTTATGCAACTGCCTTCTAGAAATAATATTCTCGACAGTCTTTTTAAAAGTAGTTTCTCACTTACTCTCACATCTTTGTCTCCAACGAAACAAATAACACGGAGAGATGGAACCCATCGTTTAAATTCATTCATCCAGTTATGTAAAGTAGACTTTGGAACTAAAACCATGTGGGGTCCAGGAATGTTTCTGTAGTGCTTCAGATAACCAAGCAAAGCAATGGTTTGTAAAGTCTTCCCAAGACCCTGTATTTATTATCACAAGGGGAAAAAACATGAAAATACGCTTTTTTAATGAAACAATTTGTTAGAAACAGCATTACAAAAAAAATTCTTACCAATTATCACGCATTGGGATTAGGTTTCTAGCAATGAAAATGAGACAGGACTTTTTTAAAAGAAGAAAGACACAAAACCATTTCAACTCATTATTTGTTGTGAGTGGAGAAGAAAAGAACCAAAAGACCTGCAGTCAAAATATTGCTTAAAAAAATCACTTTTCCATTTAGGACACGCTGACTCTGTTGAGGAACAAGCAAACTTATCCATAATCTTTTCTAGTAGGTGCAAACCTAGGAATTTCAGGGTGCATGTTTCACAAAAATAGATTTCTTTCTTGAGCCTGTTGAGATAGTGACCTTTCTTTCATATTGTCCCCATTATTCCAGTCCAGGCATTAAATATTCAGACTGTGCAGTTCAAGAGGCTCATGGCTGTCACTGACAACCCACACCCTTAAAGACCTTAGGAACCAGAAGGTCACAGAGCACAGCAATGTGAAAAGACCTTAGAGATCACTAGCTCAGTGTGCTTTTTAAAAGTAATATATCAAACACCCATGAGCCTGGCACCTAGCCCGTGGGAACAGGAACTGTGCAGTATGCTGTTCAGCCTTTAAAAATAAGAGTCAGCACTTTAAACAAGAGTTTAGGGTGTGGCTCAGTGGAGATCACATGCTTAGTATGGAGCTCTGGGTTTGATCCCAGCCTCCGGAGTAAAAGTAAACACTAAATAATTAAGCAGCTTTTGCTTAATCTCTAAGCAGAGCATGAAACTTCACTCTATGAATCTAAGCTAAGTGCCACTTTTATGGGCTGTATCTTATCTGATAAGTCACTTAGGATGGATTGATATGGACAAGATCCACCAAAACCTTAAAATGTTTAAGAAACTGACTCTACTTCCAGGAATTCTATGATAACAACGTGAAAGGCACAGAGAAACTAACAGCAAAACTGTCATAGTAGCACTATTATACTGCATGGCTAACAATCCAAATGGGCAGCAGCAGGAGAAAAGAAGAAATCAGTGGGACCTCCTTAGGACTATTCAGCGGTAAAAACTTAATTTGACAAAATGTTAGAGAGATATGAAAAGTACAAATGAATGTGGAAAGGTCAGAATGCCAAATTATACATACCACATTATCTCAATTATACATCTAAAAGGAAAAAAAAACAGTTGTTCCTGTCTGAAAGAACTGCAGGGACAAAAATGGAGAAGAGCCTGAGGAAAAGGAGGTCCAGTGACAGGCCCAAATTGGGATCCAGCTCAGGAGAATGCCCCAAGGCCTGACACTTTTATGATGCTATGGTGTGCTTACAAACAGGAGCCTATCATGACTACCCTCTGAAAGGCCCAACAAGCAACTTAAAGAGTCAGATGCAGATATTCACACCCAACCAATGGACAGAAGCTGATGACCCTTGTGGTTGAATTAGGGAAAATCCGGAAGAAACTGAGGAGGAGGGCAACCCAGTAAGAGGACCAGCAGTCTCAATTAACCTGGACCTCCGAGATCTCTCAGACACTGGACCACCAACCAGGCAGCATACACCAGCTGATATAAGGCCCCCCAACACACATATAGCAGAGAACTGCTGGGTCTGTGTTCAGAGAAAATGCACCTAACCCTCAAGAGACTTGAGGCCCCAGGGAGTGGGGTAGCCTGGTGGGGTGGGGGTGGGGTGGGGACATCCTCGTGGAGACCGGGTGGGGGGGAGCGGGGAGGAGGTATGGGATGTGGAACAGTCAGAAGGTGGACTGTGAGGTGGATAAAATCTGGAATGTAAAAAAATGATTAAATAAAATTTAGAATAAAAGATTTAAATAAAGAGAAAAATGTCAAAAACATAGCAAAATGTCAACTGTGGTTATTTATTTCTCAATGGCAGAATTGCTATGTAATTACTATTACTTAATTTCTATATATTGCATATATTCTCTAAAATGCCTTCCTCTCTTGAACATGATGGTATACATCTGTAATCTAAGCTTGAGGGGAGGCTGAATCAAGAGAATCACAAATTCAAAGCTTAAGCAACATACTGGAACCTTATCTCAAGACAAAACATATAAAAGGGACTGATGTGTAACATGGTGATTGAGCACTTGCCTAGCACACACACAAGACCTTAGTTTTAAGCTCCAGTACTGGAAAGGAAAAGGAAAGGAGAAGACAATAAAAGATAAGATAGAATTAAAATTTATATAGCATCAGCCAAATCTTGAAGGATCTTCAGATCATTTGTCTTAGACAAGTTGTAGCCAAGAAGTTCTTGGGATAAATGATGCTTGTCCTTCTGTTGACAGATAAACCAAGGCCCTCTTGCTATGTGCAGAATATGGCCCTCAACAGAATAATGAAAATATACGGAGCTACAAATCCTTGCTTTCAAAAAAGATGCTCGGCCATACTCCTAACAGCTGCTCAGACAAAGGTGAATGCCTATGGGATAGACTAGACTAGATGTCAAAAGATGTATTTCGTCACTTGGCCTTCTGGATAAGTGATTGAAAATATGGCTCCCGAGTCTCATAGATATTATATCATTGGATTAAATAGATATATAAGTCCCTCTATCCTCTCTTAAGTCTAATTTTAGGAATTTTATATTAACATACAAATCTGGGCCTTATACAATCCCCTCGTCTACTCAGTTAGCATCTTATATGACCTTACTCTTTCTTCAGTTATTTTATATGCATGTCCATGATTCACTAGCTTATCAAAAGACTGAGATTTGGCCCTCTACTGTCATGGAGGCTCAGCACTGAAGTTGAACATTGTAGCTGTACCTATGATCTCAACACTCAGAAGGTTAAGGCAAGAGGATTAAAACCCATTAGTCTGTGGACATATAATGATGGTGAGTTACAGGACAACTGGATCTATATTCATTTATGCATGAATTTGTTCATTCATTTATGTACTTATTGTTTGGTTTATGTATCCCAAGAAGATTTCATTCATTTCCAAGAAGATGCCAGCTTGCCTGTTGAAAAGAAAAGAAAAGAAAAGAAAAGAAAAGAGGGAAGGGAAAGGAAGGGAAGGGAAGGAGAGGGGAGGGGGAGGGAAGGGGAAGGGAGGGGAGGAGAGGAGAGGAGAGGGGAGGGGAGGGGAGGGGAGGGGAAGGGAGGAGAGGGGAGGGGAGGGGAAGGGAGGAGAGGGGAGGAGAGGAGAGGAGAGGGGAGAGGGGAGGGGAGGGGAGGGGAGGGGAGAGGGGAGGGGAGGGGAGGGGAGGGGAGGGGAGGGGAGAGGGGAGGGGAGGGGAGGGGAGGGGAGGGGAGAGGAGAGGAGAGGAAAGGAGAGGAGAGGAGAGGGGAGGGGAGGGGAGGGGAGGGGAGGGGAGGGGAGGGGAGGGGAGAGGAGAGGAGAGGAGAGGAGAGGAGAGGAGAGGAGAGGAGAGGAGAGGAGAGGAGAGGAGAGGAGAGGAGAGGAGAGGGAGAGGAGAGGAGGGGAGGGGAGGGGAGAGGAGGGGAGGGGAGGGGAGAGGAGAGGAGAGGAGAGGAGAGGAGGGGAGGGGAGGGGAGGGGAGGGGAGGGGAGGGGAGGGGAGGGGAGGGGAGAGGAGAGGAGAGGAGAGGAGAGGAGAGGAGAGGAGAGGAGAGGAGAGGAGAGGAGAGGAGAGGAGAGGAGAGGAGAGGAGAGGAGAGGAAAGGAAAGGAAAGGAAAGGAAAGGAAAGGAAAGGAAAGGAAAGGAAAGGGAAACTATCAAGGGCAGACCCTAAAGGGTGAAGAGATGCTCGCTTTTGGCATTACACTTTACTCTGGGCTTCTTGGAAGCCAAAGTTCAAACAAAAACAAGAGCAAATAGAGGTGTTGTACCACTTCAGGTACATCTCCATACGATCTTTGAGCCATGCAGAAGGTTATATTCTACAGATTATTTGAACAGTTGTAGACAACAAACATATTTTTGCAGGCTGGAGACATAGTCCAGAGGTTAAGAGCACTTGTTGCTCTGGCAGAGGACCTGGGTTCCATTACTAGCACTCATGCAGTGACTCACAACCATCCATAACTCCAGTTCCAGGGGATCCTATGTCCTCTTCTCTCCTCCCCAGGAGCTGCAAACACGTGGTACTCATATTGGCAGGCAAGCTGCTCACACACATAAAGTAAAATAAATAAATCTAAAAAGTACATTATGTTGCCACTAAATAAAGTTTATGGGAATACAGCTTGAAGAAAATTCACACAGAGAGTTCAAATTTGCATTAAAAACTTGAAGTAACTCAGAATATCCTTTGAATACCAGTGCCTTACCATTTCATCAGCTAAAATACCATTGACTCCATTTTCATACAAAGAGATCAACCAGTTTAGTCCTCGGATCTGATAATCTCTCAGCGGTCCTCCTTTCACATCTGAAAACAAAAATGAAGAACCTCTCAGACTTTTACTAGCATACTCAAGGAATTTTGGTTTCTCCCACTGAACTGCAAAAGCAACCATGAGTGTGATAAAGTACTCACAGGAAGGGGATACCTCGAATCTAACACACACATTCGATGTCTTCCTACTTTCTGACAGAAGCTCCTCATCTTCCTCTTGTTCTGTACGCCTGTGGCGATAGCTAGGTGAAAAGACAAAAACAAAAATTTTCACATTCACATTCACGGCCAACTCTGAGACACCAAGTTAGATTTGCAAATGTCTTTTATTAATAAAAGGAATGTGTTATCTAATGTCTAGCATACAGTGTGGTGGAAGCCGTCTACAGGGTTTGTTTGTTTGTTTTTTAACTAATTAAGTTCTGGTAAGAAAAAAAACAAAAATCATTGTCTCCAAAACATGTTTACATTGCCAATAATCATATTATTCATAGAAAGTTATACTGAGCAAATGAAATGGCAAAGGGGGAGGTAAAAAAGGAAAGGGAAGAAAGTAGAAAGAAGACTGCATACTCTCCAACAGAAATCAAGCTCTGCTTGTCATCTTTCTTTATGCGAGGACGAGCCAGTTTCATGTTGAGAGGAGATGTTGGAGACTTCTGTGCTGAAGGTTGAATGAAATGTGCAAAAAGTTCCGTCTGCTTCAGTAAAAACTCAAATCTCCTTGCTCGGTCTGCTTTCTAATTTACAAACGAGAGGGAAAGAGAAAGATTTGCTTTTTATGTTCATTCAAAGTTGTTTATCAAACATTTATATTCTGCTTCATTTATGCTATATCCTTGGCACTTTCTAAATTGGATATTTTATTTATTTACATTTCAAATGATATCCCCTTTCCTGACTTCCCCCCCCCAGAAACCCCCTATCCCATCACCCCTCCTCCTGCTTCTATGAGAGTGTGCCCCCATCCACCCACCCACTCCCACCTTCCCTCCCTCGCATTCCCCTATACTGGGGCATCAAGCCTTCAAGGGACCAAGGGCCTCTTCTCCCACTGATGTCCAACAAGGCCATCCTCTGCTACCTATGTGGCTGGGGACGTGGGGGTCCCTTTTAACATATTAATCTACCGAATTCTCATTGAAATCCATGAGGTAGGTGGTCTCTAGGATCATACCCATTTTACAGATGATAAAATGGAGGCACAGAATGGGCAAAGAATGTTTCCAACCTTCCCCAGATTGTAAGTAACCAAATTTTAAAATGCTATTTCAAGTTGTTTGGACAGAAGAAAAATGACCTGACAGATTTAGTAAATGCTCCCAAAAAATATATACCCTTGGGATTGGAAGCATAGTATAGTATTTCCAAGACCCAGAGCTCAATTCCCTGTGCCCAATATGACAAAAAGATCAGAAAGTCAAAATTAGAAAATTAATCCTCTTTCTAAACATGATCTTCCTTTTCTCTAACTAAAATAATTGCATCGATTATATATGTCCTAAACATAGAAACACATACATATTTGAGCCAGGCATGGTGACACACAACTTTAATCCTAGCATTTGGTAGGCAGAGGAAGGATAATCTCTGCGAGTTCAAAGCCAGCCTGGTCCACAGAGCAAGTTTCAGTACAACCAGGACTACAAAGAAAGACCTTATCTCAAAAATAATTATAAGTAAATGAATAAAATACATATAAATTATAATACATACATACTACAAAGTTTGAGAACTACCAAGCTGCATTTAGAAATAACTGAAATCTATGCATAGAGTACCAGCTGCTCTCAAAAATATTTTCAATGTCATGGTACAATAATGTAATGACATTCCTTCCTTTGAATTATATCAATCTGGAAATTTATATTTTATGCTATTAGTATGTAAGGTTTCTACACAAGGGAACAGAACTTTGAAAAAATACAGGCACACATATATGTGAAGTAGTTCATATATATTAAGTATTACCACACTTAATGCTGATGTGTAGTCTAAAATTTCAATAAGTACTGAAGCATTACATATAATCTACACCATCAAAATAAATGGGTTGCTTTATTTTATTTTTATTTTTAGATGCCTATTTGTTATCTAATAAAAGAAAGGGTATGGATTTAGATGGGAGGCAAAGTAGGGAGAATCTGAGGTGTTAGAGGAAGGGAAAGCACAATCAGAATATAGTAAAATAACTATTTTCTATATAAGAAAAATAGAAAAAATAAAAATACACTGGTTCACAACAAAACCTTAAAAGATCAAGAGTTTACTTCATCCTAAATAAAGGAAGAAATAAAGATTTTCTTTTTACTTAGTAGTCACTCTCTGATCCTTCAGCAGAGAATACTCGATTACTGGTGAAAAATTAAAAACACCAGAAACTTTAGGAGAATTCATTAGCATAGATGCAAAACTTAGAAAAGTACATCCAGATCACACACTGGAAGGAGGCCCAAACTTCCCCAATTGATGTTATCCTCTCTGGAATGCTGTTTTTAGAACTGTTAAAACATTAACTGTCTCTTTAGATGTGGTCTTAAACATTAAGGCACAGACTCCTGCAAAAATAGCTATCAGCAACTAAAACACATATTTCCTCTCTATTTAGTTTCAAAACTGCAAAAATAGTCCTTCCGGGGCAGGGTGGAATCACTTTCAACTACCTATTCAGTCCTTGTTGTCTGAAAATTAAATCACAAAAGCAATATATGGGGCTCAACTAAGATTACACTAGTTAACTAGGTAATACTTTCATGCATTGGGTTAATAAGCCTGAATATGTCTCTAAAGGTGTATTACCATACTACACATTTTGTTATTGTATCACTTTCATTTATATATAATTTAAGAAGGAAAAATGCTAATCTGCATTTCCTTCAGGGCACAAAGCCACACCGATACTGCCACCCACCTATCCCTTTACCACTGAGTACACAAAATGCCTTTGTCTTACAGCACCTTCGTATTGGAAAAAGAACATTGAGAAAAAGTGAGACACGAGTTCTCATCCCAACTATTCCACGTAGTTTCTGTGAGCTTTAATTTTCTCCTTTCAAAGTGATATTACTTTATTCAATAAAATGTAATTGTTGGGTGGGGAGAAGATTCTGTGGGTAAAGTACTTGTCACAAAGGTGTGATATACTGAGTTCAAATCCCTAACACCCACATAAAAAGCTAGGTACAGTGGCATACACCTGTATTCCCAGCATCAACAAAGAGGAAATGTGTGGATCTCTAGAGTTCACTGACCGTCCAGCCTCATCAAATCTCTAAACTCTTGGTTAAGTCAGTGGAAAACCCTTCCTCAGGGTAAGTCAGAGGGAGCTAGGATCAAAAACTAAGGTGAGCAGTGACTGAGAAATATACCTGACAGACACTTCTGGTCTACACACACACAAACACTCACACACACACACACACACACACACACACACAGGAAAATGGTTGCGACAATTTAATAATTAAATTATATTTGTACTCTGAAATCAGATTATGCATCATAAACAGACAAGTCTTTTTCATCTTTGATATTTCTATAAAAATTATCTAAAAGCCGTGTATGGTAGTGTACATTAATAATCACAGAAATTAGGCTTATCTCACAAACAAAGAAACAAACAAAGAGAAACATGCTGTTTACTACCTTACCAAGGGTATATTTACCATTTTCTCTTCATATTCTGGATCCATTTCCTTTTCAGATTTGGAAGCTTTAGCAGCAAGTTTGAGTTGAAATGGAGATGTGATTTTCTAGAATTTCAAAGAAAATAAATATAAGCCAATTGCAAAGCAAGGTCTCTAAGCTGGTAGATGTTCTCCCTTGAAGGAAGACAAATGTAATAAAATAACTTGGTAAGTAAATCACTGAGGGACACACATTGTAGCAACGATGAAAATAATGAAGCAAGCTTTATGATTAATCCAGTTCTGTGTACCTGAGAATATCAATAAAAAAAATTGAAATATCAGAGAGATGGCATTAATTAGAATAAAAATCAAAGATAAAACACTGGGCCTTTTCATCTATTTTTTAATTAAAGCAGAAGAAATGTATAGCCATAAAATAAGAGACTCAGAAATCCTGAACAGGCTAATGTTCAACCACAAACCAAAGAATTCAAGAAATGTAAATAATAACTCTCCCAAACAGTTCTTTATGTACTGGAAACAAGCCAGACTTTCAGAATAAAAGACTCTGGCTTCTGTTCCTGAAATGACACTTTTAAAATTTGTTTTCCTAGACTAATTAAAGCATGTATATTTTTATACAGTGTGACACGATCTCATACACCTAAAATAACCCAATAGTACAGCTTCAAACTGGTCACTGTATTTCCTCTATAAAGAAAACTATTCTGCCTATTCATGTTACAAAAATATTGTTTAGGAGGGATTCATCAGAGCTATTCTCTATTAACAGTTGATACTTTTAAAGTTGTAACTTAGTGAATACTAGCATCGATTAGTAACTTGAGAAGTCTAAAACAACCTGGAAGTATATGGTTAATATCTTATGTATCCTACACTTTGTAAAAAACAAGCCTATTGATTTAAATATCATGACAGACACAGAGTAAATAGCCTTCTCTAGGAGAAACCAAAAGATAACATAACAAAAGCAAGAACCTATCCATCCAGATCGATACCAGGAATATTTGAGTTTAAACAGAGACTTTGCAGAAATTAAAGCAAAAACAAAAGAAATGAGGTCACATTGATAACAACTTTTGTCACTGTGTTGTTAAAATCTTCCAGAGCAATTCAGCATCAGAATAGGACCTTAAGCAAGAAAATAGAATGCTTCCAATAATTAATGACTGTCTTTCAACATCTGCTAAACATTTTATTTTGAGGAAATTCAACCAAAAATTGTGGAGCTTAACCTTGGTCAGAGTCCCACTTTGGAGCACTAATCACATAACAACCATGTTGATTTACAGCATATCATGTGTCATGATCAACTCAATGAGATGTCGTGAATGTAATTCTGGGCGTATTGGAATAGAAACTGAGAAAGACACTTTCAAAATTATACTTTCAACATGTCACATGTGCTATGAATCGCGGTGCATGCCTTTAATACAAGTACTTGGGAGGCAGAGACAAGTAGATCTATGTGAATTCGAGGACAGCCTGGTCTACATAGAGAGTTCCAGGACAGCAAAGCTATGTAGAGAGACCTGGTCTTAAACAAACATAAAATGCCACATATAGTAAAAGTCTTATTTTCAAAGGAACTGAATCTTAGATATCAAAATTCACATCTTTATCTTAAAAGATCAATGAGGTGGAGTTTTCAAGTTTTAAGAAAGTAACAGTTAATTCACCGTGTGTGTGTGTGTGTGTGTGTGTGTGTGTGTGTGAAGAAACCTTCACTTTCAGAGAATTACATCTCAGGAAAACATGTATTCATTACTTCTGTGCTTAAAAATCTAATCACACACTGATTGAATCCCTCATCTTGAGAAGTACTATTAAAAGCAATGGGTAACCTCTTCAGTGACACTACTCTCCACAACCAATTCCTTAATTTTTTTAAAAAAACCTACCTTTTCAACCTTCTCATTTCTATTTGAGTATGTGTCCCAAAATAAATTTCTCATACAAGAAAACATAAAGGATAAACAAGATTTGTCTAATGGAATACTTATGGATTTTACCATCTTGCAGTCTTTTTTTATTAATTAATTTATCCTTTTACACTCCATATTCTATTCCCCCCATCCCACCCCACCCCACCCTACCCACCCCCACCCCTCCACCCTCTGACTGTTCCGCATCCCATATCTCCTCCCCACCCCCACCCTCCGTTTTCACATGGATGTCCCCACCCCCACTCCATATGACCTCTAAATTCCCTGGGCCTCCAGTCTCTTGAGGGTTAGGTGCATCATCCCTTAATGAACACAGACCAGGAAGTCCTCTACTGTATATGTGTTGGGGGCCTCATATTAGCTGGTGTATGCTGCCTGGTTGGCAGACTTTAATATATTTATTTTTTGACTCATAAATATGTATAACATATTTAGCCATTTTCACACCTCTTCTCTTTATCCCCTCCAACTTCTGGTGAGCTCTTCTTTATCCCAGCTAAAGCGCCCCGACTTTCCTGTTTCTTCTTCTTTTTTTTTTTTTTAATGTGCAGATATTATAGTATTGATGCCAGGAGAATGTAGCGTAAGATCAAGAAAAACATTTGCCTTAAATACCATGACTTTGGTGTTTTCACTCCTGCAAAATACTATTTCTACATTCCAAAGTAATCCAACTGTCACTTAGCCACGTAAATTCAAGAACTAGAAGGTAAGAAGAAAATACCCCTGTGTAGGCTAAACATCACAATCAGTTCAGTGATAACTCATCTACTTGACTCAGCATGAAAGCACTCTTCATTCAGAAGTCTATTTACCCTTATCTCTATCCAATTCTACCTCATTTGATAGTCTAGCTTTGCATGCCCCAAGAAATGAAAGCAGTAGCAAATGACATAGTAAAGACCACCAAAACAAGGTTTATCATGGACACCAGGAATAGATGGCAGAACTCCAAAACTAAAATGCTTCTTCTTGTACAGTAGCATCCTTTATCCTTGGGGTTGGGCATCACTGGTATTTTCATTATTTTATGGTAGATAAATTTCTTCTGATGAAAGTAGATGAGGTCTTTAAAAGTTGTAAGTGAATAGCTGGCTAGTGAGGAGACAGAAAGAATTATTAGAAACAAATAGTTAGAAGTTATTATTACTAAAGAGTATTATTAAAGAGTCTGAGAAATGGTTATTAGTTGAGGGAAGTCAGCATGCTTAATGCAAACTGGCATTAAACACTAACCTATGGCTATAAGGAAAGGATAAATGTGAACCCCTTACAGATTCAAGGTAGTACAAAATATACTTAATATTCTAAAGGATTCATTTATGTACATTTCTATACATCTGTGTGAGTGTATGTATATGTGGGTATGATAGTCCCATGCACCAAGTGTGGAGGGACAGAAGAGAGCATCAAGTGTCTTCTGTCATTTCCACTTATTCCTTGAGGCAGAGTCTCTGCCTCAACCAAGATGTGCCTTTTCTTCACTAGGCTTGCAGCCACCAAGCCCCAGCAATTGCCATATCTCTGTCACCCTCAAAGATGAGGGCTTCAGGTGTGTGCTGCTGTGTTATGTGGTTGGTAGAACTCAGATTCTAGTTTTCATGATTATATATCAAGGTCTCTGAACCCTTTCTCCCATCCCATCCCAAACTTAGCTTTTAAGGACAACTGAAAATTAAATTCAAAAAAAAAAAAGATTGACCAAAATAAGAATCTTTAGAGATCCAGGTAATACAGCTTCTATCCTGAGTAGATAAATGAAGTTCCTTCATAATAGCATACAGAGTTCATGAACATACAGCAATACACTTCATGCTTATTACATATATTTTTATTGATCCCCAATCTTTCCAAAATGGAAATCCAAAAACTTATACAGTTTCAAAATTCAACATCGACTACCATGAGAAGAAGAGGAAAAAGAAGACATAATTAACACTTTTATTTGCCTAGCCCAGAGAATAATAGATGCATTTTTCAATTTCTTAACCAAATACTTGGTATTTGGCCCAGCTTTAATAATGAGTGCCATCTTAATGATTTAAATACCACACACATCTTACACCCAGTGTTTTCCATGATTTTCACTTAGCACTTTCTGTTTAATCAACCTTGCAACAGTAAACTACATGACTTAACTAACTAATGGATTTAGCCTCGTTCTTCTAATTCAAGGCAAAAGGTGTTAATTTCCCGCAAAAAAGCTCTTCATTTAGTCATATACCATTGTATAACGATTTATACAAAGCCACTTGAGATTCCTAAAGCATAATTTCAATTATCCACCATTTTTTAAATCATCGTGTATATTTGATTATACATCAAAACTTCTTATGTTTTCTTTACATCCTATTCTTTAACATCAATTTTTCAAAGCATTGTATAGTTTTACTTGTATATTCATGGGAGAAAATACCTGCTTCCTGGATTTGTCTGTGATAGGTGTGTTCATCCTACAGAGTAGGACTTTACAACGTTTAAAATAAAATGTGTTCAGGAGTGAATGGTGCCCCACTAGGCAAGGGAAGTGAAAGGCTGGAAGGCCAAAGGCCAGATAAGGGGATCATCTGGATGTCCTGGAGTGAAACACTATACCATCAGGGGTGGGGCAGGAGAGGGAGAGAGTGCAAAGGTTGGACATTTTCCTAAGACAGCATGGTTCCTCAGTGTGAGAGTTGTAAGATAAAGCTCAGAGAGGATGTTTTCTTGACATAACACCCCCTCCTCACCATGAGGCAGGGATCAAAGGAACATGAGAGTTTTTTTTTTTATTTCTGTAATCCCACAGGCAGACACTGCCAATCACAGCAAGCATTCTCCAACCATTCTTCCTCTTCCCCTCCGGTCCCACCACCACCAGCAGCAGCACCTTGAAATTTAAATTACAAAAATAAGCCCCAGACAAATCCCCTTCAGCGCGATGGTGGGACTGAAGGGCCCAGATTTCCCAGGCAGAGGCCGACGGGAAGAGGGGGGTAGAAGAGCGAGCAAGGAGAGGGAGAGGCGGAGGCATTTTCCTGCACAGCCCCATCCCCCTACAAGGTTCCCCCAGTTCCGGGAAGGTAGAGGGGGGGCCCCGGGGCTAGGAGAGTCTCGGGGCTCAGAATCGGGACACCCCGCCACCCGGCCGCGCCCCCGCCCTGCCCCGCCCCCGCTCAGCAAGCGGCCAGCAGAAAAGGGGGAGGGGAGGGGAGGGAATGCTAGATGGTTCTGCCGCCCTGCTGCCCCCATCCCAGTGGTGATCTTGGTACCTGTCGGCGCCAAAAGGTCAGGGTTTGGGCCCCTGCAAGGGGCCAGGCACAGGATGTGTCCAGTACACACAGAGCGCGCGCACACACCCCTTTCCTATTTACCTCCTTCTTCTCGCCCATCTCAGTGGCCGTGGTGGCTTCGGCGGCGGCGGCAGCCGCTCCCTCCTCTTTAAAGGTGGATGGCCCGGGCTGCTCATCCTCCACAACCACGATTGTGGCTCTGGCATCCGAGACTGCCACGGTGGCTGTCTCTGTGGCCGTGTCCGGCTCCATGGCGTTGGAGCGGGAAAGACGAGGTGGGACGAGGAAGGGGAGAAGGGAGGTTCCTGGGCGGCAGCGGTGGCTGCGCTGGAAAGAGCTTGCTAAAGCAGGGGTGGGGAATACTAGCTTCCAACCCCTTCGCTCGCCCCCCACCTTCTTTAAATAACCCTCAACCCTGCCCCACTTCCGTCCACCCACCCTACGTCATGGCCTCCCCCCATCACCCTCCCCCCTCCGCCCCCCCCTCACCAATCGCGAGACTCCCCCTCCCCATCCAGAGCCCAGGCTGGTCCCACACGACCAACTGTTGCCTGACTGTGGGGTGCACTCGGGGGGTGGAGAACGAAACCCACAGCTCATGGTCCCTTAAAAATTCTACTTCTCCATATGCCCCCAACAGTGAGCTTGAGTTTCCCGACAGATGTGTGCAGAAGAAATTCTCTTTCCCTTCAATCTGTTCTACCTATTCTGCACCTCTGTACCTTGGGGCGCTCTCCCCTTCTTGCACAAAGAACTCCACTGCTTATGAGTACACTATTGGTCTTTCTCAGCATAGTGATTTTTTTGGAAAGCTCACAGTCCCTCTAAGGACTGCCCTTTCCCTGGTTTCTGAAAAGATTAGATCGATGGTTGATGGTTAGTCGTCACCTTCAGAGACTCTGCTGAAAAAGAACTTGAATCACTTGATGGCAAATATTCTGGTAGAAGGCAAAACCTGACTCACATTTTATGAATAAGTGTTCTTCTTTCCTTTCTCATTTTCTCAGATGGCCAATATGCAAGAGTCCCTCTTTTGACTGCGTCACTGAATTTTAAAAATCAAGGGGGACAATGTCAAAGTCTTCCACAAAACCTAGGGCAACTTGTGATATGTTACCTAATATTTTGGTCATTGAATTGAACAGCTATGATTTTTTTCCATTTCTGTTCTGTTCACATCTTTCTATTAATCAATGATAACTGAATGTATTTTTGTAAAAGGTGCAAGTATGTATAAACAAATCTATTAATTATTGCTTCCTTGTCTACTCATCATTTATCAACAATGGAAAGATTGATAACCTCGCCTTTAAAATTCCTTCATTAGAGGTAACAGACAATATAACATGTAAGAAACAGTATACCAAACAATAACAGAGCATCCTGTTTCCAAAATGAAGCAAATGGTTTCCAAAGTAGCTGTGGTTTAGTTAACGTCCATCAACACACCTTCCTAAACAACCCATCTAAAATAAGGTGTGACTTGTGCAAATAGTACCATAGAAGTCAGATGACCCCAAATATTGTCTATTACTGGTCATCCATACCTTAGTGTGAATGGCTGACAGATTCTGTCCCTAAACTAGTCTCTCTCTCTCTCTCTCTCTCTCTCTCTCTCTCTCTCTCTCTCTCTCTCTCTCTCTCTTTCTCTCTCTCTCTCTCCCTCTCTATTTTTTCCTTCCCTCCACACCCTTCCCCCCTCTCTTTCCCCTCTCTTTTTACCCTACTTCCTTCCCTCTCTTCCACCTCTCTCTTTTCAGGTGTAGGGTCTTGCTCTGTAGCCCAAGCTGACCTTTTTTTGCAGCAACTCTCCCTCAGCTTTTCAAGGCCTAGACTTACAGGCAGAAGCAACCATGCTCCATTCCATGGTCAAATTTTAAACACAGAAAAAGAGGCAAGGAAGACTCCACCATCTTTGCTCCAGTGGCCAGGTGGTTGGGACCACCAGGCTCAGAGACAGACAGGCATGATATCTCTTGGGTCTCAGGCAGCTTGTGTGTACCCTGCTCCCAAGAGCTGGGCAGGTCTGCAGTGATCGATGCGCCAGCTCTGCAGTGGGACTTCTGCCTTGCAGAGGGACCCCCCCCCCCCCGCACTGGGCAGGAGCCTACCAGCTTCCCTTTGGAGACCTCTGTTCTGGTAGACTTCACTGAGGAGAATGGTACACAGGTTCTCCCCAATATAACATTGCTTGGGACACGGCCTGTTGGGGCTTCCGTCTGCTCCCAAGAACAGGACAGCACTGTGGTCATCTGGGCGCCAGCTCTGCTGTGGGCCATCCTCTCTGCGGGGTAACCTGCGCTGCCGAGAGAGTGCAGAGTGCACTCCGCCATCTTTGCTCCAGTGGCCAGGTAGTTGGGACTGCCAGGCTCAGAGACAGACAGCCATAATATCGCTTGGGTCTCGTGCGACTTGTGTGTACCCTGCTCCCAAGAGCTGGGCAGATCTGCAGTAACAAGCATGCCAGCTCTACTGTGGGACTTCTGCCTTGCAGAGGGACGACCCCTCCCCCACCCTCTGGGAGAGATCACACACCCCTGCACAGGACAGGAGCCTACCAGCCTTCCTTTGGCGACCTCTGCTCCAGGAATCCACTACGCTGAGCCTTTGGATGTGCAGGGACTCCCCAGTATAACATCACTTGGGGCAAGGCACATCAGGGCTCCAAAGTCACTCAGGAGCAGGGCAGGCCCCAGAAATCGGTGCCAGGGGAATCCTGGTAATCCAGGGGGCCAGAAATAGCTTTGCAGGCTCACAGGAGGTCCAACCAACAGCCAGTAACAGCAGGACCAACTAACACCAGAGGTAACCAGATGGCAAAAGGCAAACGTAGGAATGTTACTAACAGAAATCAAAGTAATATGGCACCATCTGAACCCAACTCTTCAACAGCAGCAAGTCCTGGATACCCCACAACATCCGAAAGACAAGATCTGGATTTAAAATCACTTCTCATGATGCTATTAGAGGATCACAAGAAGGACACAAATAAATCTAATAAAGAATTACAGGAGACCATGAATCAACGGTTAGAAGCCCTTACAAAGGAAACACAAAAATCGCTTAGAGAAATGCCGGAGAACATGGATCAAAAGATGGAGGCCCACAAGGAAACAACACAAAAATCGCTTAAAGAAATGAATCAACGGGTAGATGCACTTTCAAAGGAATCACAAAAATTGCATAAAGAAATGCAGAAGAATATGGGTCAACAGACGGATGCCCATAGGGAGGCAACACAAAAATTGCTTAAAGAAATGAATCAACAGATAGATGCCCTTACAAAGGAAACACGAGAACTGCTTAAAGAAATGCAGGAGACGATGGATCAACAGATGGAATCCCATGAGGAGGAAACACAAAAATCGCTTAGAGAAATGCAGGAGAACTTGGGTCAACAGTTAGAAATCCTGAAAGAGGTAATGCAAAAATACCTTAAAGAAATACAGGAAAATACAAACAAACAAGTGAAGGATCTCAGCAAATCCATCCAGGATCTAAAAAAGGAAGTAAAAACAACTAAGAAATCACAAAGGGAGACAACTTTGGAGATAGAAAACCTTGGGAAGAAATCAGGAGTCATAGATGCAAACATCAACAATAGAATACAAGAGATGGAAGAAAGAATCTCAGGCGCTGAAGATACCATAGAAAGCCTCGACTCAACAGTCAAAGAAAATGCAAAATGCAAAAAACGTGTAACCAAAAACATCCAGGAAATCCAGGACACAATGAGAAGACCAAACCTAAGGATTATAGGTATAGATGAGAGTGAAGATTTGCAACTTAAAGGGCCAGTAAACATCTTCAACAAAATTATGGAGGAAAACTTCCCTAACCTAAAGAGAGAGATGCAGATGAACGTACAAGAAGCCTACAGAACTCCAAACAGACTGGATCAGAACAGAAATACCTCCCGTCACATAATAATCAAAACACCAAATGTACTAAACAAAGAAAGAATATTAAAAGCAGTAAGAGAAAAGGGCCAAGTAACATACAAAGGAAGACCTATCCGAATCACATCAGACTTCTCACCAGAGACTATGAAAGCCAGAAGATCCTGGGCAGATCTCATGTAGACACTAAGAGAACACAAATGCCAGCCTAGACTACTCTACCCAGCAAAACTCTCAATCACCATAGATGGAGAGACCAAGATATTCCATGATAAAACCAAATTTTCACAATATCTTTCCACAAACCCAGCCCTGCAAAGGATAATAGGTGGAAACCACCAATACAGGGAGAGAAACAACACCCTGGAAGAAATGAGATAGTAACCTTCTTGCTTCAAACCCAAAAGTAGATAACCACTCAAACATAAAGATAGCATCAAGAATGGCAGGTGGCAATAATCACTATGCCTTAATCTCTCTTAATATCAATGGTCTCAATTCCCCAATAAAAAGACTTGGACTAGTAGACTGTATACATAAACAGGACCCAGCATTTTGCTGCATGCAGGAAATGCACCTCAGTGTCAAAGACAAACACTACCTCAGAGTAAAAGGCTGGAAAACAATTTTACAAGCAAATGGCCCCAAGAAACAAGTCGGAGTAGCCATCCTAATATCAGATAAAATTGATTTTCAACCTAAAGTCATCAAAAAAGACACAGAAGGACACTACATACTGATGAAAGGAAAAATCCACCAAGAAGAACTCTCAATTCTGAATATCTATGCTCCGAATGCAAGGACACCCTCATTCGTAAAAGAAACTTTACTAAAGCTCAAAGCACACATCCCACCTCACACAATAATAGTGGGTGACCTCAACACCCCGCTCTCTGAAATGGATCATTCAGGAAAGCAGAAACTAAACAGGGACACAGTGAATCTAATTGAAGCCTTGGACCAAATGGAACTAACAGATATATATAGAACATTTCATCCTAGAGCTAAAGAATACACCTTCTTCTCAGCTCCTCATGGTACCTTCTCCAAAACTGACCATATAATTGGTCACAAATCAGACCTCAACAGATATAAGAAGACAGAACTAATCCCATGCCTCCTATCAGATCACTATGGAATAAGGGTGGTCTTCAATGGCAACAAAAACAACAGAAAACCCACGTACACATGGAGGCTGAAAAATGCTCTACTCAATGATAACTTGGTCAAGGTGGAAATAAAGAAAGAAATCAAAGACTTTTTGAAAGTTAATGAAAATGAAGGCACAACATACCCTAATTTATGGGACACAATGAAAGCAGTGCTAAGAGGAAAATTCATAGCCCTGAGTGCTGCCAAAAAGAAACGGGAAACAGCATACACTAACAGCTTAATGGCACACCTGAAAGCCCTGGAACAAAAAGAAGCAAATACACCAAAGAGGAGTAGAAGGCAGGAAATCATCAAACTCAGGGCTGAAATCAATCAAGTAGAAACAAATAAAACCATACAAAGAATCAACAAAACGAGGAGTTGGTTCTTTGAGAAAATCAACAAGATAGATAAGCCCTTAGCCAGACTAACCAGAGGGCACAGAGATAGTATCCAAATTAATAAAATCAGAAACGAAAAGGAAGAGATAACAACAGAAACTGAGGAAATTCAAAAAATCATCAGATCCTACTACAAAAACCTGTATTCAACACAACTGGAAAATCTTGAGGAAATGGACAATTTCCTTGACAGATACCAAGTACCAAAATTAAATCAGGATCAAATAGACCATCTAAACCGTCCTATAAGCCCTGAAGAAATAGAAGTTGTCATTGGAAGTCTTCCAACCAAAAAAAGCACAGGTCCAGATGGTTTTAGTGCAGAATTCTATCAGACCTTCAAAGAAGACCTAACACCAATACTCTTCAAACTGTTCCACAAAATAGAAACAGAAGGAACACTACCCAACTCGTTCTATGAAGCCACAATTACACTAATACCAAAAGCACACAAAGATCCAACGAAGAAAGAGAATCTCAGGCCAATCTCTCTTATGAATATCGATGCAAAAATACTCAATAAAATTCTTGCCAACCGAATCCAAGAACACATCAAAACGATCATTCACCACGATCAAGTAGGCTTCATCCCAGGGATGCAGGGATGGTTCAATATAAGGAAATCCATCAATGTAATCCACTACATAAACAATTTCAAAGAAAAAAACCACATGGTCATCTCATTTGATGCTGAGAAAGCATTTGACAAAATTCAGCATCCTTTCATGCTAAAGGTCTTGGAAAGATCAGGAATTCAAGGCCCATATCTAAGCATAGTAAAAGCAATTTACAGCAAACCTGTAGCCAACATCAATCTAAATGGAGAGAAACTTGAAGCAATCCCACTAAAATCAGGGACTAGACAAGGCTGCCCTCTCTCTCCATATCTTTTCAATATAGTACTTGAAGTTCTAGCTAGAGCAATTAGACAACAAAAAGAGGTCAAAGGGATACAAATTGGAAAGGAAGAAGTCAAACTATCACTATTTGCAGACGATATGATAGTATACTTAAGCGACCCAAAGAACTCCACCAGAGAACTCCTACAGCTGATAAACGACTTCAGCAAAGTGGCCGGATATAAAATCAACTCAAGCAAGTCAGAAGCCTTCCTATACTCAAAGGATAAGCAGGCTGAGAAAGAAGTAAGAGAAATAATACCCTTCACGATAGCCACAAACCATATTAAGTATCTTGGCGTGACTCTAACCAAACAAGTGAAAGATCTGTATGACAAGAACTTCAAGTCTCTGAAGAGAGAAATTGAAGAAGACCTCAGAAGATGGAAAAATCTGCCATGCTCATGGATTGGCAGGATTAATATAGTAAAAATGACCATCTTACCAAAAGTAATACACAGATTCAATGCAATCCCCATCAAAATCCCAACTCAATTCTTCATAGAGTTAGAAAGAGCAATTCAAAAATTCATCTGGAATAACAGAAAACCCAGAATAGCTAAAACTATTCTCAAGAGTAAAAGAACCTCTGGGGGAATCAGTATCCCGGACCTCAAGCTGTACTACAGAGCAATAGTGTTAAAAACCGCATGGTATTGGTACAGTGACAGACATGTAGATCAATGGAACAGAATTGAAGACCCAGAAATGAATCCACACTCCTATGGTCACTTGATCTTTGACAAAGGAGCTAAAACCATCCAGTGGAAAAAAGATAGCCTTTTCAACAAATGGTGCTGGCTCAGCTGGAGGTCAACATGCAGAAGAATGCAAATTGACCCATCCTTATCTCCTTGCACTAAGCTCAATTCTAAGTGGATCAAAGATCTCCACATAAAACCAGACACACTGAAACTAATAGAAGGGAAACTAGGGAAGAACCTTGAACATATGGGCACAGGGGAGAATTTCCTGAACAGAACTCCAATAGCTTATGCTCTAAGATCAAGAATAGACAAATGGGACCTCATTAAATTACAAAGTTTTTGCAAGGCAAAAGACACCGTCAAAAAGACAAAGCGGCAACCAACTAACTGGGAAATGATCTTTACCAACCTCACATCCGACAGAGGGCTAATATCTAAGATATACAAAGAACTCAAGAAGTTAAACTCCAGAGAGGCAAGTAACCCTATTAAAAAATGGGGTACAGAGCTACACAAAGAGTTCTCACCTGAAGAATATCTAATGGCTGAGAAGCACCTAAAGAGATGTTCATCATCCTTAGTCATTAGGGAAATGCAAATCAAAACAACCCTGAGATTCCATCTCACACCAGTCAGAATGGCTAAGATCAAAAACACAGGAGACAGCAGTTGTTGGCGAGGATGTGGAGAAAGAGGAACACTCCTCCACTGCTGGTGGAATTGCAAGCTGGTACAACCACTCTGGAAAGCAGTCTGGCGGTTCCTCAGAAAACTGGGCATGACACTCTCAGAGGATCCGGCTATACCACTCCTGGGCATATACTCAGAGGCTTTACCTGCATGCAATAAGGACACATGCTCCAATATGTTCATAGCAGTCTTATTTATAATAGCCAGAAGTTGGAAAGAACCCAGATGTCCCTCAACGGAAGAATGGATTCAGAAGATGTGGTATATTTACACAATGGAATACTACTCTGCAATTAAAAACAATGAATTCACGAAATTCCTAGGCAAATGGTCAGATCTTGAAAATATCATCCTTAGTGAGGTAACCCAATCACAAAAGAACACACATGGTATGCAGTCACTGATAAGGGGATATTGACCCAGAATCTCGGAATACCCTAGACACAATCCGCATATCAATAGATTTCTAAGAAGATGGAAGGAGAGACCCCTGGTCCTGGAAAGACTGGATGTAGGGGAACGCCAGGACAGAGTAATGAGAGGGGGTTGAATGGAGAAAAGAGGGAGGGAAGGGGGCTTATGGGACTTTCGGGGAGGGAGGAAACGGGAAAGGGGAAATGATTTTGAATGTAAATTTAAAAAAACTTAGAAAATAAAATTTAAAAAAAAAGAGGCAAGGAAGAAACTGGTGACTGAAGGGTTGTGCCAAAGAGAGAGAAGAACCTGATGATATTATCTTCTCATTTTACCTTCGTTATTTGTGATCCCTCCACTCCAGTCCACTGTTCACGTTTCTTACTGAAGTACAATCATACACTATCCAATGGACATTGGGTGCCTTAGTACAAAAATAGTTGGTATTCCTGAAGCATCAGATTCCATGAAAAAAGAGAAGGAGGAGGAGAAAGAGGAAGAAGAGAAGGAGGGAGGGAATTAAGTCAACTAACTCACCATTTGAATATGAATTTTCTATTAAATATGTAACTATATTAAGGAATACAATTCTTACCCCTTCCCCACTGCCTGTACAATCTCCTCAATCATTAAGGTCCTTTGGTAAACAAGTTATTGAAGACCGAAAGGGACACAGTAAAATACATGTATCTACCAAACAGAGGAAATAGAGGAAGTTTTTTTCTGTTTTTCATCCAAACTTCAACTGAGAGAAAATAGAATCCCCCTTTTCATCACCTGCAGCTTGTAGAAAAGGTATAAAAGCACAAGAAATATTTATTACCTATTGCTGTGTCCCTGCCAACGAAGTACTGTGTGATGCTGTAGTACTCATTGCTACTATACATGTTTATGGCATACCATGGATTAAATGCACTTTTATCAGGAAAACTTTTTCTGTGTGAACATGTGTTCCACATTCCAAGAGGCCGGGCAGTGGTGGCACACACCTTTAATCCTAGCACTTGGGAGGCAGAGGCAGGCGGATTTCTGAGTTCGAGGCCAGCCTGGTCTACAGAGCGAGTTCCAGGACAGCCAGGGCTATACAGAGAAACCCTGTCTCGAAAAACCAAAAAAAAAAAAAAAAAAAAAAAAACCACATTCCAAGAGAAGAATGTGGGAATTGATTTGGGGGCTGGGAATAGAACATATTTGTACTTTGGCAATTTCCCACATATGTATAATATGATTCTTCATTTTTAAGACAGTGCTGAAAGTGCATTCAGGTATACACATTTGGCTGTAAAGGTTGATGCTTAGTCAATAGACTTTGCCACAGGATTCATGTAAATATTAGCCTTTGGCTTAGAGCAACAGCTGTTATGTACCTTCCTATTGTGAATCTGCCTAGAATCCATAATTTGTAGACTTTGTTCAAGTCAACTTGCTTATGATTCTCAACACCCTGCTTGCTCAAGTTTGTGTTTTGAAATGGTCTTTAGTTTTACTATTCCACTGGGGTTGGAGAACAAAAAGGCAAGTGTTTATAAAGATCCAGAGCTATGTGAATTTAAGAATCTCAAAATTAATCTTGCATCCAATATTAGGTTTCTATTTTAACAGATATGAACATCACAGAAGTTTCACAATTGTTATGTCAATAGAGTGAGACATGTACAGTAGCTACCAGAATGCACATTCACTCATGGTACTCATGTACTTCACAAAATTCATAAAGGCCACCCACTTCAAGGGCTTTGGGTTCCTTCTCTTAGCCTATATCTGAAATTTCTTGTGGGAACCACATGATGGTTTCAAACCACATCATTATCTTTCAAGGCTAGAACATAGAGTTCCGGTCAAAGTATCTTAGTTGCTGCTATGATACCAGTCTGATTGAGCCAAGAATGTTTCTTATTTTGTTTTTATTTATTGTAGTTGTGTTTTGTTTTTTAAAGTCATATGTTCTTGGTACTGATGGTGTTAAGGAAAAGATAATGGTCATATTGAATAGACACTTTTTACCCACCTAATCCTGTAACAGATAGTGTTCTATATTCTTTCCTCATATTATTTATTTTTTAATCATTTAACAATTTCATACATTCATATAAATAATTCAAGCCCCTGTCTTATACCCCTCCTCCTACTGGAACATGTCTTCTCAGCAAGTCACAGTTTACTTTTGCATCTTCCCTTTGTGTGTGACCCACTGAGTTGAATTAGAAATTTTGCCCACACATAGGTAGGAGGTTATTTATTAAAGCAAGAGTATGACTTACCAGTGGCTACCACTACCAAAGAAAATGACACTCCTCCCCCAGACATTTAACAGTCAACAGTCCCTCATGGAGAGATGGGACCTTGGTCCCACCTTTCATCAATGATGAAAAGATAATGGGCCCATTCTTGTGCTGGTCTTCTGCATGTAGCCACAGCCTCAGTGCAATAGCTACATCACATACTGAAGACATCTTTCTGCTGCACATCTCCACATTCTTTGGCTCTTCCAGCCTTTTTCTCCTTTTCTGCAATGTTCCCTGACCCTTAGTATACTACATTCTTATTATCTGACATTCTTAATCCTCCCAATAAGTTTGTCAAATAAAAAATAAACATATTTGTTTTGCAGATGAGAAACTGGAAATTTAAGGAGGTTAAATTCTAAAGACCCATAGCTAGTAGATGTTATAAACCAGATTCAAATCCCAAATTCATGCAACATCTCATTCTTTCTTTCATTTCATCTTTATTAAGTTCCCTGTTCTTCATGGGACTTCCTCTTTAATCATGGAAATTATTGAAAAAAATGACTGAAAAATATTTGTCACCTATCTCCTTGGTGTTTCCAATAAATTATCCAAACAGTAATGATTCTCAGGACAGTTACTACTAAGAATGAGAAACCTTAACGGAAACAACTTAGATATTCAAGAAGAGATTGGAAAACAATTGTAAAGCACGTTCACAAATAAAATACTACACAAACATTACGAATGATTATCTGGGAGCCAGAGAAATAGTTCACCAGTTAAGAACACTGCTGTTCTTCCAGAGGACACAGTTCAACTCCCAGCACCCATAGAATGGCTCACAACCATCTGTAACTCCAGTTCTAATTGATCTGATGCCCTCTCCTGGCTTCCTAGGGCACTGCATGCATACAGTACAGAGACATGCAGGCAAGACACTATACACATAAAATAAAAATTAATAAATCAAGAACAATTTTTTCAAGAACAATTTATAAAGAATGATTATATAAACAGGTGTTTATTGACACAGAAATATTCTCTTAATATACGGTTGAATAAAAATGAAAGTCAAGAACAGAATGTTCTCATTTTAGACAAAAAGGAAAGAAAGAATTTATGTAAATAGTAAAAATTCCTGCTCCAAATGTTATCAGTAGTTACAGCAATCTGGTAGAACTATGGGAGACATTTTGTTCTTTTCTATTATATCTAGCTGTCTTTGATGAAGCTGCTTCTTTATGTAAGGAATAAAGAAAATGGTAAAGGATGAAAATTAGCACATTGCTTAAAGCAAGAAGTGTTGTTGCAGGAAATATTAAAAAAAAAAAACTCAAACTGGCACATTCCTGCACTTGTGCTAGCAACTCTCTCTGCCTCAGCCTTCTGGCCAGCCATGCATTGGTGGACAATGACCAACCTGTTTTTATCTTGTGGAGACTTTCTGGCCCAGAGCTCCCAAAAACGTCTCCACCCAGCTCGTAGGTTCCCGAGGCTACTAACCTGGCCATTGAAACCGAGAGACACTCATAATTACATCTTGTCCTCACACTATCCCCATCAGAAAAGGATCTAAAGCCCTCCTGCATCCTCTCTTCCTCCATTCAACCTGGAAATCACACCTACTCGCCCGGTGATTGACTCCTTTATTCATTAGGGGATTAGGTTACAAGGAGTCACCTGAAAATGACTCACTCCTTGTCCACAGTCCCTCCCAGGAGAGTGGAATTAGTATCTACATACAAACTGCACCAGGCCCATCCACAACAAAGTGCGAACTAGTAGAATGAGGCCAACACTAGAAAGGAAAATGTGAGTGTGGTAACATACACCATTAATCACAAGAGAGTGAGGCTAGAAGTTCAAGAGATTAGGGCCAGACTGGGCCACATAGTGAGAAAAACACCATTTTTATCCTAAAGAAACAATGTGGCAGTGATGCATAAAGTAGTAGAAGCAATATAGATTATTTTACTGAGTATTTTACTGAGTACGATAATGTGAGCTGGGTAAGAAACTACTTTTAACTATAACCATTTTAAACTGTATGTATATAAAGATTTTTCTACTTTTAGAAATTATCATGTAAAACCTAGGTGAGAAAAGAAATACACAAAATTTTTATGAGCTTTCCAATCCTGAAATTCGATCCATGTATAATACCCTAAGATATAAAACATGATAAATGATATGAATTGTGTTTGTTAAATGCATAATATCATTCACGGTAAAAATTATTTCTGGCAAAGTAGCAGATCCAAAAGCTTGAAGCTTAAATTCTACTCAGTCATTTAATCTCTCTGGCCTCATACTTGCATCTGCAAATCAGCTATGATAATATGTAACAATGTGGTTAATAAAGATAAAATATAAAAATGGATGAAAAAAATTTTTAAATGAATGAAAAACATTTTGGAAGGTGTTAGTGTATAAAATTCAGTTAGTGAATGTTAGTTAACAAAAAGATAAAACTCAAGGTAACATTTCAAGCTTCAGACTGAGCCAAGGGTATTTTAAAAAAAAACTGGCTGAAAGTCAGCCCTAAACATTTGCCAAGTTATTTGAGTCTATTATTATTTGTAAGGGTTAACAATGTAGCACAATTGCACTTTCTAAAGGCAAGTTCCCTAGAAATGCAGTAAATTAGGCAAAAGAGAGTCAAGAAGACACTTCCCAACTTAGACTGATACCTACCTGGAGGGAACATACCTAATTTGTCTCTAAATATACTGTGTATGACAGTACAGTTTACATGTCAGATGCTATAATAGAATGACTCCCTTTTTTAAAATAACGTAGGAGTGTTCAGTCTAAGCCCTTCAGCCTCCATACAATACCTTTGGACTTGTAAGTCAGCTTTTCATGTTTCTTCCGTTTCCCTTCTTTTTTCTTGTCCTGGGTTCCCAGTCCTAACAGATGTCACACATATAACAGTACAAGGTTCAATTATTCAGGCATCATCCCTAGTTTCTATTACTTATAACTCACTGAAATATAGTTTGAGTTCAAATTATACCTTTACCTTGAATGAATGCTCTATGCAGTAGATGTGTTGCTATCTGTAATGACAAGTTACCACAACTGTTTGTCTCAGGTTTTATGGTACCTTTTAATGTGGGCCATTCATTTTTTTTTCTAGACAGCTGGGACACTATGGTTTGGAATATCTTCAATCATCCATCAATACGATTCTTGCTCATTTGAAGATCACTTCAGATCTGGTACTGCATCTCCTAAATACCATATGCCATATATTTCTCTCTGGCATCTCGTCCCTGTACAGAGTCTGAGTATTATCCAGGCCATGCCATTTGTCCCAAGGAATATTCACATTTACATCCCCCAAATGACACAGATGTATTCATCCTCTTCATTCTTGAAAAAAAAAATACAGGACTTGGGAATTGCAGCTTCTGGGACAGAATCCAAACTCAGCCTGGGGACAGGAAAGAAAAAGAGCCATGCATAGAACATGTTCAAAGCTCCTTTATAATATTATCAGTTACTTTTCCGCTTTTGTGATAAAATATAAATACCAGGGTAGCTTTCTTTTTTATCATTTTTTAAATTAATTATTTTATTTATTTACATTCCTGCTGTTGCTCCCCCAACCATACCCCCCCCTGCACACACACACTCAGTTCCTCACCCCATTCTCTCTCCCCCTTGCCTCTGAGATGGTGCTCCCCTCCCTATCCCCCTTCCCTGAAGCCTCAAGTCTCTCCAGGATTAGGCACATCTTTTCCCCCTCAGGCCAGACCAGGCAGTCCTCTGCTATAAATGTGCTAGGGACCTCAGACTAGCCTGTGTATGCTGTCTGGTTTGTGGCTCCGTCTCTGGTATCTGCCGGAGGCGGGGGGGGGGTGAGTCGGGGGGTCCAGGTTAGTTGAGACAACTGGTCTTCCTATGGGGTCACCCTCCCCCTTCAGCTTCTTCAATTCTTCCCCTAATTCAACCATAGGGGTCCCGGACTTCAGTTCAGTAGTTAGGTGTAAGTATCTGCATCCATCTCAGTCAGCTGCTGGTAGAGTCTTTCAGAAGGAAAAGTTGAATTTGTTGCAATGTAACAGTGCTAAGAGTCCATCCTGGTGGGAGGCAAGGCAGCAAGAGTCAGACTCGGTAGCTGGAAAGAGAAACCAAGAGCTCACATCTTTAAACACAAGCAGAAAGCAAAGAAAGTAAATTGGAAGTGCTACGAGAATGTAAAAACCCAGAGGCTCCCCCACACACCCCGTGAAATACTTTCCACAGCAAGGCCAAACCTCCTAAACTATCCCAAGCAGTGCCTCAAACTGGGCACCACATTTTTCAAATACCTGAGCCTATATGGGACATTTCTCATTGAAACCACCACATTCCACTCCCTCCCCAATGGGCTCATGGCTATATCATAATGCAAGATGTACTTAGTCCAACTTCAAAAGGACCCACAGGCTTTCTCAGTCTAAACACTGTTTAAAATCCAAAATCTCTTCTGAGACTCAAGGAACTCTCTTAATTGTAATACACTGTAAAATCCCCAAAAGCAAAGTACATACCTCCAACATATCTTAGTCATTGTTCTATTACTGTGAAGAGACACTATGACCATGGCAACTCCTATAAAGGAAAATATTTAATCGGGGCTGGCTTACATTGTTATCATGGCAGGAAACATGGTGGCATGCGGAGAGGAGCTCAGAGTTCTATATCTGGATTACTAAATAAAAGAAAGAGAGACTGGGCCTGGTTTGAGCATTTGAAATCCCAAAGTGCACCCCCAATGACACAGTTCTGCCTACAAGGCCACACCTCCTAATAGTGCCATTCTTTGGTGAGCAGCCATTCAAATCTATGATCCTATGGGGGCCATTTCTATTCAAACCGCCACACAACATATAATTGCACAGAATATGTTAGCATTCCAAAGGGGAAGAAGAGGAGCATAATGAAGAAAGTCTAGACCATATCAAGACCAGAGAGCAAATCACAATACCTGTAAACTCATCTATTTTCAAATGGCTTGGATGATACCATCCTGCCTACACTTCTCTCTTAGAATAGTTTCACTCCCTGTATGTAGACATTATTGGCAGATACCCCATGGCTCTGACATTATACAGCTACTTTAGAAACCAATCTGGCATTTACATTACATTACATTACATTGCATTACTAGAATTGAAAGCATATATTGTGGTAGAGACAGAGATGTACCACCTAGATGCTACTTCAAGGAAGTGCATTCTGTTCATATTTGGAGAGCAAAGCAAAGAGATAGCTTTAACTGCTAGCTTCCAGAGTCTGCCCCAGATGCAGAGAGATGGTTGAACCAAGGTCTTGCAGATCTAAGGTGAATAAATAAGGCAGGGATGAAAGGGACCATTTCAGCCACACTGTAAACTCACCAGTGGGTGTTACTTGTTCCAAGGATTCAATGAAAGTGTACTGACTGCATCTGTATACAACCACTTTTGTGAGAAACTATTAGGTAAAATTAACAAAATATGAAGTATATACTATATATCATTAAACATGCAAATATATGTATATATCTTATGTATATATGTTATAACATAAAAATAAGAACAAGGAGGAAACACATCACAAAAATCAAGATAGTGGTTTATGGCCAGAGGTGATAATAAAATTTTTGTGGTGCTGGCTATCAAATCTACAGCCCTGATTCCGCTAAGGATACCTGTTACCACTAAGCTGCTCCCATAGCCCAATCTTCAGCATTTGTTTTTTAAACAGACAGTATGACACAGACCTTGACAAATAAAAATAAACAGTAATTTCTGTACTTCAGAGAATTCTGGCTCAGTACTGGCCCGGGTTTAATCCTGAGTTGAGGGAGGAATGATGAGAGAGGTATTATGTTTGATTTCCTATCTCTATTCAGACAGAATTTACATGGGCATTTACTTTATAATTATTGTTAAAGTGTGCATATTTATTTTATGCACATTAAAGGAAGGGGAAAAAGCAGACACACCATATGAAATATAAAAGATTTGTTCAATAAGCGTTTACTTTAGAAAGGGGTGGCTATAAAGTGTTGGGAAACTGATGGGAAAGTAGAGATAAGAATGAGCAGAAGCCTTCATTCTGCAACAATATGATACAAGATAGACCTTGAAGAGTTCCAAGAAGTTCTCTAAACGGTACAAAGAGTCACTGTTGTTCAGAAGTAGGAGCATTCCTTTCCAGCCAAGCAGTAATGGGAGAAGAGTTTCAAAGCTGACGACCCTATTAAGGTGAGTACTGAAGAACTGAGGGTTCCAGCAGGTAAAATAATAGAGGAGATGGAAGAGAGATAGAGCTAAATTAATACCGACATTGAGGTAAGGAGTATGTGTCCAGGAAATGAAACTGCATTTTTAGATTGATTTTGCTTTTTAACACCTTTCAGAAAATTCTAGGCCTTTCATCTTTTTCTGTAAGGAGTGTTTGACAGATCCCTATGAACGTACTGCAAGCTTCACGGATGCCTATGGAAATGCTATTGTGTGGGGTACTTACTGCTGAGTGTACTTCTGTAAGAAATAGAGATGAAATTCTAGACGTTACACAGCCTCTACCTGGACATTATTTCTTCCCAGAGAACAGTGATGAGGTTATCCACATTAAACTCAGCCCATTCATTATTTGGGAATTCTTCTTACTTAGACTCAATGAAACTAGGATCTATCTTCTCCCTCCTTCAGGATCACCATATTTATTTTTGAACTTCTGTGTTAAAAAAAAAAAGACTGAAATATCAGTTGGACAGGAGGGGAGGAGCGACCTCTGACTGCAGTTTTCACTGGCCTTTCCGAAAGTGTCCCATTATCCATACATGATGCCATTCACTAAGGAAGTCGCCTCTCTACCAGGCCTCTAAGGCCCAGGTCCCTACTGCTCCCCAACACAGCTTCATCTCATCATTCCCACGAGACCTCCACTTCTAATATCTCTTCTCTCTCTACTTGTGTTCTTATCGTTTCTTCGGCTTTTGTTTGTTGAAGCTAGAGAGACAGAAGTGAGGATGTGACATGTATCTATCAACAATAAGATCATCTATGAAGATTGTCCAAGTATATGCTTCTTATACTCTGCACTGAGACTTAAAATTAAAACCAAGACTAGATTCTTCTCTCCCTCTATGGCACCTGCATTGGAGGTATGATCAGTCTAGGGCCACACTGTCTTCATCAATAAGGGTCCCAAGGTAGGTGCGCTCAGGCAATCTTCATAGATCATCTTACTGTATCTATAGCAGTGTTGACTAAATATTACTTGACCTTGCAGCATTCACACGCAGAAGTTGTTTTCAAAGTCTGATGTTTTGTAATAACAAAACAGAAGGGAGGTGTGACCTGGGAAAGGAAGAGAATTAGCTAGTGGCAACACAAGAGAGGGTAGTGAGAAAGGAGAATAAATGAGAACAAAGTGTAATAATAACACATTTCTATGAAAATGTCACGATGGAACGCATTATTTTGTATGCTAACTTTAAAAACTCACAATAAAACCTGTTAGTAACTCATAACTAATGTCCCCTAGTGGTGACCTTGGTTTTGCGAGTACAAACCCCCGTCACTGGGTTAAATTCCTGGCTCAAGCATCTGATGCAGCATTGCTAAAGGATAAAAATTATAATAAGAATGATAAAAGTCTGTCTCCTCCTCTTGAATTTTATGGTTTGAAAAAAATATTGTCTTGCTCACATTAATTTTTATTTTATTTAGACATGAAATTAGAGATCTTTACTTAATTTTGCAAACATGGCTGATTTTATTCCCAACAAATGTCATCAATTTGGAATGGAGGCATAATTTTGTCCTTTTCCTGAGGCTTTCTAAAGTTCCAATTCAAGAAAATTTTATATTAAATCTCAGATTTTTGATCAGCTTATGGGTTTGATGAGTATCATCTTGACAATTGGTAGATGTTCTATCAATTTTACACTCTGTATTTCAACATTCCCATCTCACTGATTCTTGGAAAGATAATGAATATTTTATGAGCATTGTCATTTTACATACTATAAAGGTCAAAATCAAGATGGCAAGCTAGCAGTGTTCAAGTGGATCAACAACAGAACCCCGGCATTGTGATCAAACCAATCTCGTTGCCTCTAACTATTGCACATGTTCAATTCCAAAGTCATGATGGCTAAATTGAATTAAATTCAAGTCTGCAAAGAATAGTCTTGTGCAGTATCTCTAAAAAGACATATTCAAGGAATTGTGGATGAATCTCAGTAATAGAACACTGGTCTGGGATGCACAAATCCCAAGGATCTTTGTTATATAATTGAAGAAAAGTACATTCAAAACCAGATGTGATGATTCATATCTATAATCCTAGCAGGTGTTGCTGTTGTGAGATTGAGGCAGGAGGATTGTTGTGATTTTGAGGGTTGCCTCCTCTATCTAGTGAGGTTCAAGACAGTCTGGGCTGTAGAATGGGAGATCCTGTCTCAAAAGTAAAACAGAACAAAACAAAAGTCAGAGCTGATAAGATGACTCAGAGTATAAAGGCATTGCTGTCAGACTTGACAGCCTAAATTTCAATCCCTGGGACACACATGCTGGAAGGAAATAACTGACTCCTTCAAATTGTCCTTTGTGCACCACTGTGGGACCGTGGTGTGAGGCAGTCTGTAGCCAGGTGACCATAGGGGTGGAGTCCAGTCAGAATGCTAGGGGTCTGGGACGTGGCCATAAGTGACTGATGGCCACAGAATTATGGAGTTGAGGAATCAGCAGTCTGGGAGCATAGCTCACGGGTTCCATCCCTTGTAGAATGTTCTACTGGGTCTCCAGAGTGGCCTTGCTCCACCAGGCTACAGACTGCCTCACACCACGGTCCCACACACCACAAATGTCATTCACTCACACACACACACACACACACACACACACACACACACAAAGGCAAATATAATTTAAAAATTAAAAGAAAAATTCAACCAACCAGCAAACAAAAATGCAACAAAGACAGATCCTTGGATCTGAGAAAGACAGGTTGATTCTGTATTGTTTCAGTTGGCTCTCTTTAGCTTCTGAGATGTGAAGGCAAGTAGGTCCAGTTAATGCCTGGCTGTGGGCTTTGATATGTGGAAAGACAAGCCAAGGACATGGTTCAAAGAGAAGAACAATGTATGCAGGAAATGGAAAGAAAACTTAGGCAGGAAATGGAAAGAAAACTTAGGCAGGAAAGGGGAAAACACCAAATGGGAGATGAGGCTTAGGGGAAAAGGAGGGTCTGGAGGGCATCTTATGCCAAAGGAGGCTAGTTGTTTCTGCTTGCTGGGCCTCTCACCATTTCTCTAGCGAATACACGACCCCCAGTAATAAACCTTTCTTAGTGCTAATTCTACACAGAAGGAAAATATATGTAAACAAAATAGAAATGCCTAACTAGAAATACATCATAGAAATGTAAAAAAAAAGAAATATGTAAATAAGAATGAGCTTTTCATGCAGCTCCGTATGGAAAGCAATGCCAATAGTTGGATCTGTGTGTGGGGAAAAGCAAGGCTTTTTAACTAGCGGTAATTTAAAAATCAATGAATCATTTATGTCTCATTCCGCCTGCCTTCCAGCCTCTGACTGCTGACTCGCCTCCACAGTAGTCTTCCCTCCTGACTTCATCTGTGCCAGGCAGGCCTGTTTTTGCCTTCGCAGACCCTAAGCACTATCACTTGTGGAAGCTCCAGCCAGCAACAAATTAAACATATTAAAATGCATCCCTTCCTGCATTAAACATTTATATTTTTGCTATAAATTTTTGAAAGGACTTTTGTAATTTTGCTTTTGAAATTGTCTGTGCATAACTAATTTAATTTATGATGCCTGTGATTTCTCCCATCACAATTATGCAGACTTGGGAGATGGGGAGAACCAACCTCAAAACAATTTTCAGATATCATGGGCTTAAGGGCTAGGAGGATACCAAGCATGGTTGAACACTCTGTGGAAGAGCATTAAACAAGCACGAGCAAGCCAAAAACACTGCACAAACAAAATAGAATTGATTTTTGGATAAAATTAACAATTGATATGCTTGATATAACATACTATTTTGTAGATACTTGATTATAAATTATTTTTGTTTACTCGTTTCCCTTATCTAACGAAGAATTACCCCCAAAACCATTATCTGGTAGGCACTATTTTAAGGTACAGAAGTTATTATAAACTTGGAGGAAAGAGAATCTTGCCTGTTCTCCAAAGTTGATTCTCCTATAGCCACCTTGGACCCTTGTCCTTCCCAATTACCAAGGGAATTTTCTTGGGATCTTGTAGCTTATTTAATCAAACGTGTGCTGGCTCTTTTCCCTTTGCTTTAAAGTGCCTTCCGGGTCTGGTTTTACACTTCTAGCTAAGTTAATTACTTTTCTCATTTTTATTTTCAAAGCTCTTCAATATTGTGGTCTCTTGTCTCCACTTTTTCGGGACAGAGCTCCCTCTTTGCACGCTCTATAATCTTGTTTCTATCCACACCTCTAATTGAAACCACACATTTAGTGTTTGCTAGTGTACTCTTTGCAACAGCCAAAGAAACTCTCTTGGCTTTCATTTTCCTTGACCTAATTTTAGCATCTGACATTGCTCACCCTCTCCTAGAGTGTTCCCTTTTCATTGTCATTGATTGAAAATGATTGCTAATGCAGGGAAACATGTGAACAATAGAACAAGTATACATACCCACTACAACAACTTGGGCTTGCAACAACTTTCATTTTGTGTCTTAAGAAAGAAATATTACAGGGACACAGCCCAAGAACACAGCCCACAAAATCATCTGACTGGGACTCATGGGAATTCACAGAGATCAGGGAGCCTGTAGGGAACTCACCTAGTCACTCTGAACACGAGTAACAGTTGTGTAGCTAGGTCTTCTTGTGGGAATCCTAACCCTGGGAGTAGGGCTGTCTCTGACTCTTTTGCCTATCTTTGGGACCCTTTTCCTCCTACTGGGTTGCCTTGATACAGGGGCTTGTGCCTCTTCTTATTGTATTTTGTTATGCTGTGTTTGGTTGATATGCCTGAGGGGCCTGCTCTTTTCTTAGGGGAGGGCGTGGATCTAGGGGAAAGGGGAGGTAGAAGGGAGAAGCTGAGGGAGGAGAGGGAGAGGAAATTGTGATTGAGATGCAATATATAAGAGAAGAATAATAAATTTTAAAAAAGAAAAATGCAACATAAAAAAAGAAAGAAATATTAAAAGCCAGGTATGAGGGCATATACCTGTGATTCTAGTATTTTAGTGGCTACAGCAAGAAGATCATCACAAGTTCAAGAACAGCTTGGTTTACATAGTCTTTTTCGAACCAGCTAGAGCTACAGAGACCCTGCCTTGGTGGAAGGCAGCGGAAGGGGGAGTAGAAAAAGAAAGAGAAAGAGAAAAAAGATAATGATGGGGTTTTTTTTTTGTTTTTTTTTTTTGTTTTGTTTTGTTTTTTTGGTTTTTCGAGACAGGGTTTCTCTGTGTAGCCCTGGCTGTCCTGGAACTCACTCTGTAGACCAGGCTGGCCTCAGATCTAACTGATTCTTTTTTTACATTTTTAGACATTGTCAATTGTGCTTTACCAACTTAAAATTGTAGTACAGATTCTCCCAAAGTTGTCTGTGTTCTATACCCTCACAAAATTGATGCTGTATATGAGAGGGATGCAGTAAAGAAACCGCCAACATGACAGCGCCACTGGGAGAAAGTTTTTATTATGGATAAGAGAGAGAAAATAGCCAGAGGCATCTAGAAGAGTCCAGAACAGAGAGAAAAGAAACCAGTGGGGAAAGCATAGCAGGAGATAGAGAGAGTAAGAGAGAGCAGAGACTAGAGAGCAGCAAGAGAGCATGGGGTGGGCAAGCTATGAGGATTATAGGAGGGACAATTAGCTAGAGGGAGGGATTCATTTTGGGGGTGGGAAACTTGTTTTCCAAGTTCCCAAGAACTTGCTGGCTTTTATCTAACCACCAGAGGTCCTTTCATACGCCATCTTGAGCTCATTTCTAAATATATGGAGGGCCTGAGATCTAACAGATGATACTCAACTTTTCAATTTTTTGCTAAATAAATGATTGTGAAATATTTCATGGTTTTTTTTTTAGTTTCCCTGAATAGAAATAAAGTTGGACATCTTTTTAGACTTGTATCAGTCACTAATGTTTCCTAGACAATTATTACTCATATATTTTTGTCAAGTATTCTACTAGATGGTGTGTGTGTGTGTGTGTGTGTGTGTGTGTGTGTGTGTGTTTCTAGTTATTAAACCCAGAGACTGGCACATGGTAGACAAGCACACTAAGATGAACTCCATCTCCTTGTTTCCCATGGAATAAGCTCTTATTATAAAAATCCAACTAGTCTTCAACTTTCTGTGTTACCTAAGCTACCCTCAAATTCACAATTCATCTATTTCTGCCACTGAGTACTGAATCTAAGGTATGTGTCATCGTGCCTCACTATATTGTCTTAAAGTATGTAAATTATGAAAAAATGACATAACTAAAGTTATCATTTTCATTCTATTTTGAGATAATAATTTCGTTGCTAGGGGTTGCAGTGACTTGTGCACACTAAATGTATGTGCTACCACTGGCCCATATAGCCTGCCACCCCTATTGTCCCACTTTCTTCTGAAAGTTGCAACATTTTGCTTTTCACCATTGGATTTTTCATCTACCTTTCCTAGTTTGTTTTCTGTTGCTGTGATAAAACACTGATCAAAACCAACTTGGAGAGGAAAGGAGCTTATTTCATCTTACAGGTTAGAATCTATCAGCAGCAGAAGCCAGGACAGGAACTGAAGCAGGAATCATAGAGGAATAATGCCTCCACAGGCCAATCTGATAGAGGCAATTCTCCAGTTGGAATTCCTTCCTCCCAAGTATGGCTATGCTTGTATCAAGTTTACAAAAACCATGACCTTCTTTGTCAATGTTGACACACAAACACACCCTTTTACACCTTCCTTTTTTCATTTATTTTTCCTGAGATATCACCTTACTATCAATACAACTTTTAAAAGTTTCAATGTTTTAAAAAAACATAATTTTAAAGTCTAAGTTCTCTTTAAAATCCAAAATCTCTTAACTCCAGGTTCTTATAAAAATCCAAATTAAGTTACATACCTTCTTATTCCACAGGGAAAAACCAGAACATGGTTACAATCAGGTGAAGGCAAAACAAAACAAAAAAATCCAACAGTATAAAAAGTTTCATGTCAGATATTTGGGACTCATTTGTGATCTTCTGGGCTCTAAAGTACTTGGTTAACCTTACCTCTCCATAGCACACACAACTTGTCTGGTAGGCTCAGGCTGTCCACTAACTATAAGATATTCTGAAATTAATTTCCCTTTTCATGGTGTGAGGTGAAAATCAAATTTTATAATTTTACATGTGGAAAAATCAATATTCACAGTGTTATTTAGTGAAGAATAGACTCTTCTCTCACTGATAAGAAATGACATATATACTGAGTATTAATCTTCTATAAGCCTATGGTTGTAGTTGAGGGCTGTATTTTCCATTCCACTGGTCTGTGTTCAAGCAACTGAAATGATAGTACTTTTGGTAGCTATCAACAGAGTAGAAAGCTAAAGGAGAGGTGCAACTAACAGGATTTCTTTGGAGGGAAATTCTGTAACCCAGATCGGATTTGGATATCACAGAGCTTGTAGTAGAGTGATGGCCAGGGGGGAAAAGGAGAGACAAGGAATTGAAAATGTCATTCCGGGGCTGGAGAGAGATGACTCAGCAGTTAAGAGCACTGACTGCTCTTCCAAAGGTTCTGAATTCAAATCCCAGCAACCACATGGTGACTCACAATCGTCCATAATGAGATCTAATGCCCTCTTCTGGTGTGTCTGAAGACAGCTACAGTGTGCTTACACATATAGTTAATAAATAAATAAATAAATAAATAAATCTTTAAAAAGACAAAATAAAGAAAACGTCATTCCATCCAGAGAAAATATAAAGAAGGACTATTAGGATAAAAAAAAAATCAAACGAGAGGAAGAAAGCTTGTAGCTTTAAGTTTCTGGGCTGGTGGCTAAGGGAAATGGTGAGTTAGTTTTGTCAATGAGTAGCATTTTCACAATGGGCTATATTAAGAGGCCTAGACTAAGCCTGTGTGCTTGAACTTTGCATACTTGGAAATCACCTGGGTAGGATGAAAAATGGGGGAATAGAAGGACAGAAGGCTTTGCTGTGAGTAATTTTCCAATTTAGGGGATAGAAGAAAGAAATGGGAAGAGAAAACAGCTTAAAAGATGAACAATAGAAGGCTTCATAACTTTAAGGATTTGGGGGTGGGGGAACATTATGTTGTGGGTCCTATCGGTCCAGTTCAACTGGTGTAGCAGTTTCTTTTCTCTGAGCATCTTCAAAGTCCTCAGATCCCTTCTAGGGTGATGCAGATAGCAATTTGAAGAGGGACCGGCTATGGAGTCCAAGTCCTTGGTTTTCTGGCTGCAGTTCCCCAGGTTGGCCGCAGGGGGCGAAATCTGCGGCGGCCTGGCAGGCGGGCGGGGGCGGGGCCGGGAGGCGCCGCTCTCTCTCGGGTCAGACTCTCTCCTCCCGGCTCCCCAGCTCTCTGGCTGGCTCCCAGGCTCCCGGGCTCCCGGGCTCCCAGGCTCCCCGAGCCCAGCGGCGCCGGAGCCCTTCCTCTCCGCCTAGACAAGGCGGGCGGGCGGCAGGCCGCAGGAGGCGGTGTCGTGGAATCCGTTGGCAGTCCGCAGCCACGCAGAGCCTGGAGGCCGCCCTGATGGAGCCGCGGCTCCCGATCGGAGCTCAGCCCCTGGCAGTATCCGTCTGAGAGAAGGGGGGAAGGGGAAGGGAGGCCGTACGGGCGTGGGGCGCGGGTTGGGGTGCAGCATGTCCTGGGGCGAGCGGAGTAGGGAAAGGGAACCTGCCCCGGAGGAGACGCTGGGGGAGCTGAGGAGGGTAGATTGTATGAGTCTGGCCCCGCGTCATCCCTCTTTGGCTGCGTTTGCAAAAAAAAAAAAAAAAATAGAGACCCTTGACCAGTGCCTGCATATGGTGGCGGGTTTGGAGATGAAGGGTCCCCTCCGGAAGCCCTGCGTCCTGACCTTAGCACGGAGGAACGGGCAATATGAGTAAGTAACCTCCTGACTCCCACGGAGGAGAGAGCCTTCCTTCTGTAAACCTCCTGGAGCCCGAAACCGCAGGGAGCCACCCACCTTGGCCAATCGGGCAACAGGTTCACAGCTAGATGTGAAGAGTGAGCTGCCTGAGCTGGGGCCTCCCACCCCCAACTTCTAAGCTACTAGATAACTCTGGCCCTGTGGCTCAGTGGATGGACTCAATGGACAGGGAAGCAGGAAGCTTCTTAATTCCTTTACCCTGTCTGTAACTGACATGTGTTGTGTAACCAAGTTAATCAGGCTTTCTGAGCCTTGGTTTCCTCTTGAGTTGAATAAAACCATAAACTGTCTTATGACTTTTGGAGATAAAATTGGGGGACCACACAAGCAAAAGTGGCTTACAAGTAAAACTGCAATGGAAATGCTGTGTTACTAATGTTACAAACTTGTCCTTTTCCCATTCAACTGACTCTTCCAGTCCCCAGATCCTCTTTTTCCGTTTGCTTGAAGACATATGCATTAATTCACTAATGTGTTGGCACAGGGCAGTCACTGTCGCACTGGACCGGACAGTTGGAAAGCAAAGTTAATGAAATGAGTAGAAACAAAATGGCATTTGACATTTTATCAGTGCATGTCACCTCCAACTCTTCCTTGGATGACGACAGCTCAGTAAATACTGGTGACTGATTGAGCAGATTATTTTGATAAGCTATCGCCACAGCTGCTAACCTTGCCCCCTTGCCACTAACGCTTCTTCTTAAAAGTTTCCATGGCAACCATTTCATATCACAGTGCCCTATCACGGTATATGTACAAGGTACTTCCCTTGGTTCACTGGTTGCTGGGAATAGATTTTCCCCCAGTTTAACAGTTATTGATCATTTAAATCCTACCATCTCTTAACATTGGATTCTGCATGAAAAACTGTTTGTCTCAGGCTCTACTTTTAAATAATCTGTCCCAGGCTGTCTAATTCACAGAGAAGGAACGTCCCACTAGCCTGGCCTGAACATAGCTGAAGCTGTGGGTGTTAATACAACTGATTGTTAACTAGGCCCATGAAGTGGCTCTTAGATCCTGCTTGGTCGGTCGTGTTGATGTAAGAAATTCATGTTATTTTCCATAGACATTATAAAATCCAGGAAGACTAGTTTAATAAGAGTACATTCAGTAGAATAGTGAATTGAAAAGTGCAATTCCATGTGGGAAAGGTAGAAATGGTGTGTAGAAGTGTGACCTGCACAAACCAGTAGATTCTGTGTATCTTGGTTTCCTCTTCTGTAAAAGCCCAAAGTTTTAAGAATTGAATGGGATAGCTACACTGTTGAAATAACCACAACACAGATATTTGCCCCCTGGTTTAAGTGGGTTTAGAACTCTACTAAGAGAGCCAGCAGCTGGTCTTGGGAAAAATAACTTGTTCTGACTAAGCTCTTATACTAGAACTTTTAAACTTGGCAAGGAAGGGCTCTTGCCTACTTCCCCACAGAGAAATTAAATCCCTGTGTTTTGAGTCCATATAACTAATAAAGGTATAGCAATAATTAACAGGATGGCTTGAAGACTTTTAAGCACTTACCATGCCTCTTTGCAGCTACAAACATTGATATTAAGTCACTTACTCAGAGTTACAAAGATGCGTAGCTTAGATCCATGAGGCATAGTTAAGAATTCCACAGAGAACATTTCTACTTTTGTTTTTGAGACAGGGTTTCTCTGTGTAGCTGTAGCTGTCCAGGAACTGACATTGTAACCAGGCTGGCCTCAAAAATCAGACATCCGCCTGTCTCTGCCTCCAGAGTGCTGAGATTAAAGACATGCATGACCATGCCCAGAAGAGAACATTGTTTCCAACTGGAGACATAAAACCACTTATAAGCCTCAAGGTTTTTTTTTTCTCTTAATGTCATCTCTGACCTAGATCTCCAGAATTTTTACAATTGATCTTTTCTCTTAGAACTTGAAGCCTATCACCATGGTTTGCTCTGTGGTTCTGAATATAGAGGAGCTTTTGCTTGAAAGACCAAAATGAAAAGGGGGGGAAAGGGGTAGTATTGGGAAACAATCAAATGTCTAAAAGTACTTATTTATTTCTCCAAGGATCATTTCAAAATTCACCTCTGTTTATAATGTAATTAAAGTTGTTCACTTATTCAACCAGTAATCATTGAGTATCCATTAACCTGTAGACAAAACTGAAGAGAGTCTTTGCTCTCAAGGAACTCCCATATAATAAATATAACTGCTGTTTAAGTGTTCTATTGGAGGGCCAGGCTAAGGAGATAAGACTACTGGTTCTTTTGGGGAATATTCGGAGAAGGCTTTACAGAGGAGGTGGTATTTGAACTGGGTGCTGGGAAGAAAAGATGTATTCTTGATTAAAAAAAAATAAAAGAATAAAAAACAAAAGAAAACAAAAACACTTACCTAAAGAGTTCCCGATGTGAAGAAGCCAGTCGATGTTTAGAATGTCTATTTACCAATTAGGATATACCTTGATTCTGCCCCACTAGGAAGTAAAAAAAAAAAAGCCAAACATGGTAGTGTGCATCTGTAATCTATGCAATTTGGAGTCTGGGCAGGAAGCTGATGTGTTTGAGATCAGCCTAAGCTATATTGTGAGTTATAGGCCAGCCTGAACTACAATACTGAAAGCCTATCTCAGACATTAATGTTTAAGGAGTGAGTAGAAGTGCATTTTGGAGTCTGGCATTTCATACTTGGGAGCCAAATTCATTTGTGTTTGCATAAAAATACCAGTCTAAAGTGAGAAACCAGAGGACATGCACAATGGGTGACAAGGCTACCTCTTTAGCTGCTAGTGTTCTTTTGGCTGGCGCAGGAATGACTCTTCTTACTCCTTTAGTAATTTGCATGCGTGAAAGTGTCAGCACCGTTCTTTGGTCACAGACAGGAAACTGAACATGAAAGTCTAATGAATGAGTTGTCCGATTAATTGATTCAATGCACAGGAATGTCTGAGATATGCTAGGCCCTCCACTAAGCACTAGAAATACTGTGAATAGCTGTAAGTTCTTCAGTCTGGTGTTCATACAGTGAAGGTATGTAACTTGCAGTGCATGCTCTTAAGACTGTGTTTAGGACATAGACCATTATACATTCTTTATGTGTGTAAAGCAGTTTGGATGTTCAGGTATTGATCACCTTTTAGCCTAGCAAGCATGATGCTCAGATTGGGTGGACTCAATGCAGCAAATTTAATAAACACAGATTATATTTGTGTAGCAAGACAACAGTGCTTTGTTGCTAAAGATTAGGCATTTTTAGTAGCTATTCGTTGATACATTCTTCTGTGTTCTAGGTTAATAATCCAGTTGCATGGGAAGGAACAGCATGTTCAAGATATCATTCCTATAAATAGCCACTTCAGATGTGTTCAAGGTACTTGCTTTAATGACTTAGCTAGTTTTATAAGGCTTCTCCTTGGCCATTAATGCAGTGTTTAATGTCATACATATTCAAATTTGTCACTGCATGTAAAGTGAAATATATTACTCTTCACAGAAAAGTTAACACTTCTAACCTGCCATTGAAAAGTGTTGTGTTTAAAAGTGCCGAAGAATTATATTTTAAAATACATATGTATATATCACCTGTTTTCCTGAGTAGAGCTAGAGATATATGTAAGTAATCTTCTATGCTGATTGACATATATGTGGATTTAAAGTACTGCCTTGGGCTTATGTCTTTTATAACAGATTTACACACATTCAGCACTTTGTTTCCAAAGTGCTGAATTTAAGACACCTTGGCAGCATGAAGTATCAGATTGTAATGGCTCACAGTCAGCTATGTTGGTTCTTAAGCCTTGACATTTGTGAATCATAGCTCTGGGAAAGAAACACTTGGCTTTCTGTCCTTACATTTGAGGACCAGACCAAACATAGAAAAATCTTGCTTCATTTGCTACACTGAAGTTCAAACACTGGGAGAGCTGTGTGGAAAGTATTGCTTCTGAGACCTCACTTTGTCCT
Source organism: Tokudaia tokunoshimensis (assembly GCA_036184795.1). Classification (NCBI taxonomy): domain Eukaryota; kingdom Metazoa; phylum Chordata; class Mammalia; order Rodentia; family Muridae; genus Tokudaia; species Tokudaia tokunoshimensis. The sequence goes on from BTHU01000023.1 coordinate 115,534,657, forward strand.
AGAAAGGAAACTGATTACTAGAGAAGAAATGTGTTATGTCTCCCAAAGATCCAGCGCTTCTATCAGGCAGAAGTGTTTCTCAGCCAGTGGAGAAAAATTGAGAGCTAGAGGCCCAACTGGCACAAGTGCTTTCTACTTTGAACTTTATTTTTTCACAACAGTAACGTGCATGCGTAAACGGGTTAGAAAGAGTAGCAGTGCACAAAGAAAACAAGTCACCTACATTCTCATGCTTAAGAGGCACCCACCCATCTTTTTTTTCCTCTGTACACATAATACATCGTTTAAGCAGGACTCATCCTCTATAACATTTCTGTCTCGCCCACTTGTGTTATGAGTGTTTTCTATGCTGCCAGTGGTTATACGCTGTTCCATTTTATGAATGGCTCATAATCTAATTATTCCCTCTGGTTGACATTTGGATTACTGTTCACTGGTGTAAAAAGTAATGGGATGAACATCTCTGTTCATAAATCTTTCCACATACCTGTTATTTGTTCAGGATTTAGCCCTGTGAGTGAATAGAGTCAGTGTGTATGAGTTTTAAGGCAGCGTGCTGAAAAGAAAACACAGTATACATTAAGAACTAAAATTACTGAGCTGGCCATAGCGGCTCACACCTATTATCCCAGAAAGAAGCTAAAACAGGAGGATTGCAGAATCCAAGCCAAGTGTGAGTTCCAGACTAGATTTAGTTGTGTAGTGAGACTCTGCCTCCAACAACAACAACAACAACAACAACAACAAAAAAAAAAGCAGAAGGAACAAGAAGAGAAGAAAGGGGGAAGGAAGGGGAGAAAGAGGAGGGACACATTGAAATGCCTATGAGGAATAGTATCTACAGGGAGTCAAAAAGCAAATCAGCTTTTGAGTCTGCTCTGTGTGGGAGAGAGATACTAAACAAGGCATGGGTGCCACAGTAGATTACTGCACTCACCTACCTTGCAAGTGGCAGCCTTACACAGAAGAGCCAAAGACTTTGGTGTTCTAGCATGTATTTCCCCTTTCCTACTACTTCTGGGGTCTCGCTTCTGTTGTTTTTAATCAGAAGGAGATGGCCAGTTGCTAGACTGCAGTAGGAAACATGTACTTCCCCCATGACAAATTGAAATGCTATGGCCTTGAGTTTTCACTTCCTTTCCATTTCCTGACTTCTGCTATCTATTTGGAAAACTATTCACTCAGAGTTTTGTGGAGCTAAAGGGTACTACAGAACAGCGGAGAGGATAGATTCTGTGTTCATAGCCTACTTTCTTCACCCTGCAGCAGAAAGTAGTAAGACACCGTTCCACTAGGAGACAACATAGTACCTTACTCTCTGCTAGTAGACAATGTGCCTTACTCATTGCTTTTTTTTGCGCCTGACTAATAGAACCTGAAGTAGGATCTTGTGTGGCGAGAGAGCAAGGCAATTGTGCGACTTCCCATTTGATCAACAGAGATCCTGGTTGATTCTAGCTCAGAATCAAGGATCAGCCGTGAGACTGTGCTCACATCTGGGGAATTCAGAGAGGAAAAGAAAGGTTGAGTTCAGATACTCAGGGCAAAAAACAAAAAAAAAAAAGGAAGTCCAGGAAGACCAATTGGAAAGAGAGAGAGAGAGAGAGAGAGAGAGAGAGAGAGAGAGAGAGAGAGAGAGAGAGAACTCTAAACTTGCAAACTGCTTTGTGCTGTCTTCTTTTTTTTCCATTGATGCATAACATTTATGCTTATTAAGAAGTACAATATATAAAAAGAAGTACAGTGTACCAATTTGAAACATGTAATGATCCAGTTGAGAAAATAACATTTCTTTGTATTGGGAACCATCAAACTCATCTAGTTCTTTTAAGATCTGTAAATGTGTGATATACCATAGTTACCCTGCTATGCTGGAAATCACTAGAACATAGTCCTCCTAGCTAACTGTACTTAACTATCCATTCCTCCCTGTCCCTCTCCCTCTCCCTCTCCCTCTCCCTCTCCTTCTCCTTCTCCATCTCTTTCTCTCGATCCCTTTACCTAATACTTCCTACTAGTCTCTGGTACTTATTTCTACTCTGCACTTCTCTGAGATCATTTTTCTTCAGCTTCCGCATGCAATATTTGTCCTTCCGTGACTGATTTATTTCACTTAGCATAATGTCCTCCAGTTCCATGCATATGGCCAGCAGGTCAGGATTTCATTCTTCTTGTCCTTAAATAGCACTCCACTATTTATTCTATACTATATCTTCTTTATTCATCTATCCATTGTCACTTCAGTTGATGACTCTCATGAATAGTGCTCCAATTAAGATGGCACCGAAAGTGGCTGAAACTTCCTGCTGGGTAGTGACTGAAGCCTAAGAGCAAAGAACTTTAAGTATACTCCACTCTTCAAGCAAAAGTGCAGATGCTGAGATCATTGACAACCTCAGAGACTATATCTCAGCTGAAAGATAATTCAGTGAGAATAAGTCTGCTCAGAGGCTTTCAGTCCCTTCCCTGGCTTTCTCTAAGATCTGAAGAACACAGAGAGCTAAGCTCTCCTCCGCGTGCATGAACACGTTGTTATGTTCCCTACTATTAAGTCGCCATCCCTTGCTTTTCTTTGAAGAGCTCCAGTTGGGTCCTTGATCCGTTTCTTTCTCTTCCTGTTTTTTTTTTCTTTTTTCAAGTTGAGTTACATATACTCTTTATAACCTGGGGCTATTAAAATCCTCTTTTAAAAAAAAAGCATGCCAAACAAAAACAATCAAAGGATTCTTTAATGTGTTCTGAGACTCAGGGGAAACTGAGTAATGCTGTTATTTAGTTATGAAATACTGCTCTGGTGGTAATGAGTGGTTTTCTCCTCTGTGATTTTGTTGTGCTTTTCCTCCTTTCAGAAGCAGAAGAAACTCTTTTGATTGACATAGCTTCAAACGGTGAGTATCTTTCAGAATGGAACTGGTTTTCATTCTACAAATACTGACTTTAGTACTTTACATTGAAGAAACTTTCGGGGTGCATCTTGTGTTTTGTCATCTCAGCCCGAAGTCGCCGTTTTCTTAAGGCATCCCTAAAAATTAACCTCAGCTCTCCAAACCATTCCAGCTGAGCCTAAGAAAACACAAACCTGAACTGTGATAAGCTTAGCTGTTGCTGCGGCTCCATAAGCTACTTGAAGCTGCAAACATTGTGTATAATCGTTTCATTGCTGTGGAACTGATTAATTAATAGGAAGAGCTAGGGAAATGCTCAAAGCACTTGAGGTCTATGGGTCAGTTTTTTCTTTATCAGACGAGCATGTACATTCATGCATGTGTGTTTGTGCATAAGTGTGCACAGGTACGTGTGTGTACTACAATAATATTTTTAGGTAATATTTTTAGGTGTAGTGCACCTTTGGTTTTGAGACAGGGATTCAACAGCTTGAAGCTCGTCACTTAGGCTATGCTGCCTGGCCAGTAACCACCAGGAATCTATCTGCCTTCTTCTGCTTCCTCAGCTCAGATTACAGGGATATGTCATTTCCAGCTTTATTACATAGGTTCTGAAGATCAAAATTCAGGTCCTCCTGTTTAAATGCCAAGCACTTTTCTGACTAAGCTATCTACCCAGTCATATTAGGATTTTAAAAAATTTACATACATAATGTATATATATTTACATATATATTTAAAATAAAGATATAATTGCATTCTTTTCCTCCTTCCCTATCCTGCCCCTCTAAAGGTCCCTCCTTCTCAGCTTCCTCCATGTCCCCCACTTTCAAATTGATAGCCTCGATCTCACTATTATATATTAGTGTGTATGCATGTATGCATAACTATATAAATACAGCCAGCCTATTGAATGTTTCATTTTGTGTGTATATGGTTTCAGAGCTGACCACTTTCTATTGGATAATCTATTAGAGGTTCATCTCCCCCCAGGGGCAGAATCTCTCTCTCTCAATACTCAGTAGTTGTCTATTCTTCTGTTGTTGTTGTTGTTAGCATACAAAGTAATAGGTTTCATCATGACTGTTTCAAGCATACTTTTTTTTTATTGATTCTCATCCCACACCAGCCTACCTCCTTCCTTCTGACCCACTTCTCACTGCTCTGCCTTTTGCCTGCATGTCATATAGTTCTTTTACCTGTTTTCCCTCTCCCCAGTTTTCCCTTAAGCATCTATTTTTTTCTCTCGTGGTCCCTTTTCCAATCTCATGACCTGTACCCCTACACTTACATGCACACACATACACCCGTACGGATACACATTAAAATGTAGGCTCTGCATATGAGAAGAAAACATGTAGCATTTGCCTTTCTGAGTCTGAGATACCTTGCTAGCAGTGTCATTGTAATTTCCAGTTACACCCATTTTCTTGCAAATGTCACGATTCTGTTTATCAATGTGCCTGAGTAAATGTTATCTTTCGACTATTATATTCTAGAGTCTACTCCCACCTTGTTTTTATGTTTTTGTGTGAATTTACAATGCTTTCATCTATTCCTTGCATTATTTTGAAAGGCACAGAGTCCATTAAATGGCTGTTCTTTTTTTCTTTTCTTTTTTGAAATAATTTGTGCCCTACTTAAGCCCTGTTCCCTCAAGGCCTCCATTCATCAGAGGGAACATGGTCTTCATTTCGCTGTTTCTGTCATTTTCGGGTTTTTTATCAGTTTAATGCAAATCACTGACTTTCTATGCAAGATGTTCTTTGTTTATCATCTAATTGTACTGTGCTCTGGAGAGGAGAAAATGGGCACTTGATTGCTACTGCTGCTACTGTGTGGTTGCTATGGAAAGTGTATTTGACCATACAAATCTAAATCAAATGGTTTACCTTATCTCTTGCTTGAGTCCTTGGATAAGCAGAACTTGCCATTAAGCTTGGGGCTACAGGTTGCACATAATATTGTTTGGAGAAGTTCTTTGCCCTTGGCACTATTAATGTGTACCTAATGGTTTTCTAGTTTGGGTTTATTATTCCTTTCTTTAATCCTAGATATGGAAGTCTTAATGGCTTCTCTGAAACTGTTATGTAAAAACTAGCTGCTAACTTCTGTTAGAGGTATCCAAGAGAGAAAATAACTTAGAATCTGTGTTGTTTTCTAAAGAGTTATTTATTATATTTAAGTACACCGTAGCTGTCTTCAGACATACCAGAAGAAGGCGTCAGATCTCATTTTGGTTGTGAGCAACCATGTGGGTGCTGGGATTTGAACTCAGGACCTGAGGAAGAGCAGTCAGTTTTCTTAACCACTGAGCCATTTCTCCAGCCCCTGTGTTGTTTTCTACTTAGACAAAAGAAGACAAAAATAGCAGCAGGCTAGAGATATGGTTCAGTTGATAGAGTATTTATTTGCCTAGCTTGCAAAAAGCTCTGGTTCCATTGCTAGCACTCCATAAACTGGGTGTGCTAGCACACATTGGTAACCTCAGTGCAGTGCAGGCAGGATGATCAGGAACTCAAGTCTATCCTTCAGTTACATAGTGAGTTCCAAGCTAGCCTGTGCTACATGAAACACTCCCTGTCTCCAAATCATTTTTTTATTTTAAGGAAATAAAAATAAAGGAAATAAACCTTATTTTAAGGTCAGGGAGAAATCTCAGTGAGTAAAAGTACTTGTTGCACAAGAATGACAACAATCTGAGTTCAACTCATAAAAAATAGTACCCTTTATTAATGTGCAAGACTGATTTTAAAATAAATGTATATTGTCTAGATACCAGTTGTAAACATCTTGAAAGTAGTTTTTCTAGTTATAAAATTAATGCATCTTAATTATGTATAATTGTGACAATCAAGTTTTGAAGTATCAAATTAAAATTATTATGTAAAGTGGGCGATAGCAATTAAGAGCAAGCATTGCACTTGCAGAGGACCCAAGTTCAGTTCCGAGCACCTTCTTCAGGTGGCTTACAACTCCCTATAACTCCAGCTCCAGGGTATTCAGCACCCTCTTCTGGACTCTGCAGACACCCCCACTCTTGTGCATGCATGTTCACATGTGCACATACGTGAGCACATACACAAAGTCTTTGAAATTTAGCATATAACATTTATATGTATTTCCTATTGTTTTAGTTTATATTCCATATAATTGGAATCCCTCTACGTACTTTTTGTGGGGGGGTTGCAAGGCTGAGAATTGAACCCAGAGGCCTAGTACCTGGCAAACATGCTCCACGGCTGAGCTATATCCCTACTACTTTATTTATACTTTTTATCATGGATTTTCACTTAGCACTTTACCATGACATTTCCCCTATGTCATTTGAAATCATTTTAAACATAATTTTTTGTTGTTGTTGTTGTTGTTTGAGACAGGTTTCTACCTATCATAGTCTACCTTCAAACTCTCTATGTAGGCAAAGATGACATTGAACTCCTGATCTTTTCTATACCTCCCTGGTACTGGGATTAATGTTTTGTTCCACTATACCTGGTTGTTTAAACATTATTTTTGACAACCAATATTTCACCATAGTTATTTTGTTATAGTGTTATTAAGCTAGTTTCTTTATAAAATTAAGTCATCTTGAGGGAACATAATATAACTCTTTATTTGGGTCCTATTTTACAATTCTCAGTAAAACTTTGTAATTTCTTTTTATACATCAAAATTTTAGGTTGAGAATTTCATGGTAGATTTGATTTGCTGATAGATTGCTTACTGCTATCATATAGAACAATTAGTGAGTATTGGATATTTTGTCTAGTTATTTCACTTAATTTATTTTTAATAATTTTTCTATTTTTTCCATTTTGGCAAATTGATAGTCTTAAATATCTTCAAATAACTATTCTGCCTTATTTCTCATAGCTACAGCCATTGGCTTTGTTTCACGTCTCACTGTATCAATGAGAATTTGAGGACCAATTTTAAATGATGGTATTACCTGTTACGTGGCTCTGAGTTTCAGTGAGGATGCTTCAACTGGCATTTCCCAGTTAAAGACATTTTTCCCTGAATATTTGCTGGTTCTTAAAAAAAAAAAAAACAAATTGTATTTAAACCAGACATGGCATGTAATAGTAGTAGTCTGAACATCTGGCAGACTTAAGCAAGATAATTGTGAATTCAAGGCCAGGGCTATATAGCAAGTTCAAGACCAGTCGGAGTCACATAGCAAGACTGTGTCACACAGAAAACGAACAAAACCAACAACAAAAACTAAGATTTTGCTGTTCCTTAATATTGTGCATATGTACTGAATTTTATTAAATTTTCTCCCTGTTTTCGTGGAGATGAATTTATTTTCCCTTTTTCTTTCCTTTGTCTCTTTATGACCTTTAGATGAACTCTGTTATGCTAATTTTTAGATAGTACCCTACCTAGTTTATTCAAATAAAATATTTGTTGAGTGCCTTCTATTTGTTAGACCTGGTGGTAAATCCTACAGAATCATCAGAGCACAGCAGAGATAAGAGTCCTGCTTCCGCTTTCCTTTTTCCTTCTGTGCTTTTTGTTGCTAGAGCCACAGAGATGCCTATAATTCATAAACATATTCCATAAACATCTGATTGCGTTTTGGGTACTATGCACTGTGCTAAGCTCCAAAAAGCAAGAGAAAGCAACACACTCTTGATGGTTCATGCATTTTAATGTACAAAAGTGACTTTAGCAGGATTGGATGCTTATATGAATGTGGATTTAATAAATACTAACAGGAAAAACTGCAAAGAATTCAGAAGAGGAGCCACTAAATTAGGCAGTGTACTCAGGCAAGGCATTTACAAAGAAGAGACATTTATATTGGGAGCAGAGGGCCTCAGAGACAGGCAACAACTGGAGAAAAAAAAAGAATATTCCAGATAAAGGGGGTCGTGAGACCCTGACATTTTCTTGGAAATAAAAGGCATGGGTGACTGGCATAGGGCTTGAGCACCAAGGCAAGAGAAGCTATGAAGTCTTGTAAGCCACAGTGTTGAATCTGCAGTTTTAGACTTTAAAATGAGAAGTTAAGGATTTTTATGCTGATATAGCATCATTTGCCTGGAAGCAGAAAGATCACTTATGAGGCTGCTTTGATTGTATATGCTAGAGGGTATGGTTGTGATCAAAATGGAGAAAAGTGAGCAGATTGGGTAAATGAGTTTGGAGGTAAAGTCAAGAAGAATCAGCTTGGGTGTAAGGGATGGGAAGAAGAGAAAGGTCAAGAATGAATTTTCCTTTGAGGGGAGCCATTAATAATTCATTTTTATTAGATATATTCTTTATTTATATTTCAAATGATTTCCCCCTTGCTGGATCCCCCCTCCCAAAAGTCCCATACGCCCTCTTCCCTCCCCCTGCTCCCCAACCAACCCACTCCACCTCCCTTCCTGGCATTCTCCTACACTGTCTGCCGCATTGAGCCCTTCCAGGACTCTCCTTCCTTCTTCTTGGTCATCATTTGATATGTGAATTGTTTCTTGGATATTCCAAGTTTCTGAGCTAATATCCACTTATCAGTGAGTGCCTACTATGTGTGATCTTTTGTGAATGGGTCACCTCATTCTCCAGTTCTACCCACTTGCTAGGAATTCCATGAATTCATTGTTTTTAATAGCTGAGTAGTATTCCATAGTGTAAATATACCACAAGAACCCAGATGTCCCTCAACGGAGGAATGGATACAGAAAATGTGGTATATTTACACTATGGAATAATTCATTTTTTAAAATATATTTTATTATTTGTGAACACATTTTTATCAGTTTACTTACTCTTGAGCATGGAGTCATCGAGTGCAGAATGGTTGACCTATCAGGAGCTCCACCCTTAGGAAAACTGACTCTCCCTCCCCTTGAAGCCATTGACTGTCCATAGCTCCTCAGTTAGGAGTAGGGGCTCATGAACCCCTTTACACTTGATGGTACAATCTTGACTGGCTGAATTTACAGGTCCTGAGCACATAGCCACAGTCACTGGTAGCTTGAGTGCATTGTAGTTCTGTCATGCCAAGAAGACAGCTTTGTTTCAGTCCTCCTAAGCCTCTGGCTCTTGCTGTTCTTCCACCCCCTCTTTTAGAAGGTCCCTGGGCTTTGGGAAAGGAGTGTGATATAGATGTCCCATTTGTGGCCAAGCATACCACTATACCACTGACACTTTCTCTTTCCATTTTAACCACTTGTGAGTTTCTTTCTTAACCACCGTTCACCACACAAAGTTTTTAGATAAGTCTAAGAGTTTTAAGGGCAGTTTGCTACTGTGTCCATTTAGCAGAGTAATGGTAGGCTGATTCCTGGGCTTTTGAGTACCCCAACCATGGGTTTGTGGCTCTATTTACAGTACCAGTGAACGCAGTTTTGGCCTCAGATTCTCTGCATGACTCTTTCAGTCCTACACCTTCAGCTGCCACTGAGGCTGCACCTTTACCAATAGCATTTCCTGGCTTCTCACAGTGCCAAGCCTTCAGCCAAGTTCTGCTGCCAGCACAAGATACAACCTTGGCTGCCTCTGGAACAGAGCTTCTGTATGTTGACTCTGAGGAAACACTTCCCAAGAGATTTAACCTCAAAGATGCTTGTCTTAATCGCTGCTAATTTCTCAGCTCCAAATGACCAGCAAAGTAAAGGTTTCATTTTTGTAGTTTTGGTTATCTTTCTAATCATAGCCGACTCTTCAGCCTCAGCTAATCAGAACTACAGAAATGTCATTCAGAATAACAAATGGCCCCTAAAGGTTTTAAGGTTCCCTCTGAAACTTCATAAGCCAGGCCTCCATCTTCTTGCTCTCTTAGCTTCCAAGATCCCATAGAACAGCCCACTGAGCTCTCAACACTCAATGGCTTTCCTAGCTCAAAGTTCCAAAAATCCTTTGAAAATCCACCCCCAAACATGCTCAGGTCTGTCACAGCAATACCCTACTAGACTGATACCAATTTGTCTTAGTTAGGGTTACTATTGCCACTGTGAAACACAATAACCAAAAAATGACTTGAGGAAGAAAGGGTTTATTTGGCTTACACTTCCACTTCCACATCACAGTCCATTACTGAATGAAATCAGGACAGGAACTCCAACAGAGCAGGAACCTGGAGGCAGGAGCTGATACAGAGGCTGTTGAGGAGTGCTGCTTACCAGATCGCTCCCCATGACTTGCTCAGTCTGGGTATAGAACCCAGGACCACCAGCTGAAGTGGCACCGCCTACAGTGGGCTGGGCCCTCCTACATCAATCACTAGTTAAGAAAATGCTCTATAGGTTTGCCTGCAGCCCGATCTTTTGGAGGCATTTTCTCAATTGAGGTTTTCTCTTCTCAGATGACTATTTTGTGTCAAGTTGACATCTCAAACTATAAAGCCAGCACAATATGTATGTTGTACTTGTGTGCTGATTTCCTCTTGTTGCTCTGGTGGAAGTACGGAGAAGGCAATTAGTTGGACTATTATAGGTTGGAATTTAGCCAAATAGGTGCTATGGGAGCCCAGAGGTAAGGCAATTGTGGAGTTTTGCAACAGACACTGATGATGACATCTGTTTGAGAAAAGGGGAAGTGAAAGCAAGAAGGGTTCCAGGGATAGCAAATGAAGGCATTAATGGGTCCAAGGTTCCTCGAGGTCAAAAACAATTACAGAAAAGATAAGGAGCAAGTATATTGGGAGGACTGCTAGTCCCAGTGAGATATTTGATTTATGTTGCATGTTAGGGGATAGTGCTTCTGTGATGGAAAATCTAAGATATTCTTGAGGGAGTCACTGCAGGGAGTAAGGCAGTGGAGGCTGAGGTGGAATGGGAAGGCCACTGGGTGAAGAAGGTGAAGGTGGTAACTGGGTTTTTCTGTGACAGTTTTTAAGCAAGACCAAATAATGGCAGGTGTTTGAGTGGAAGTAGAGTCTTATGTAGCACGCATTGGATTCTGAACCCTGAAGTTTGTAGAGAGTGATGGTCTTGTAGAGGAGGAAAGAGAAGATGGTATAGCCCAGTGAATGAGCCTCAGAAGACAGCAGTTTCCTGACAGAGATGGAGAGGGAGGTATTGAACTGCATCATATTTAAGCCAAGCATGATAGTGCTTATCTATAGTCTCAAATACATGAGAAACTGAGGCAGGGGGATCACTTGAGACCAGGAATTAAAATCCAGTCTGTGGAAGAAGTAACCAGCTTGGAAACTAGTCAGTTTGCATTTGCCTCTGATTTATAATGTAGTTGTATGTTAGAATTCCTAACAAGTATTTTTCTTAAATTACCAGTGGAGTCAGGTGTAGTGGCAGGTGCCTATAATTCCAGCACTTAGGAGCCTGAGGCAGGATCAAAGCTTTGAAGTGAGCCTGAGCTACATAGTGAGAAATTTCTGGGCATCCTCCCCAGATAGTCTGTTTTTATTGTCCTGAGGTGGGGCACACATAGCAGTATGTCCTAAACAGCACCTCTAGGGCTAGAGAGATGGCTCAGTTGGTAAACTGCTGTTTTGTCCAAGCATAAGGACAAGTTTGATCCCCAGAACCCGTGTTTGGAAGGAAAAAAAGAGGTGATGACAGAAACAGGTAGACCCCTGGGACTCACTGGTCCGCTACTCTATGGTACCCTACAAGTCCCAGGTCTATGAAAGACCAAAGAAAAACACAAAGTGGTTGGATCCTAAAGCCTGACAACAGAGCTGACCTCTGTCCTCCTCCTGTGTGCGCACACAAATAAAGAGACCTCTAGTAATGTAATGAAGAACTACCATGTCAGGTGAAGTGAAAGATGTAGGACCGCTTGCTGCCCACAGAGGGCTGAGAGTTGGGGCAGGGTGGAAGAAAGGGGAAGAGAAAACTGGGTCATGGAATAATTTGTTGTATTTTTTTAGTAACATGTTAAGAGAGCATCCACTGATAATTTGCAAGCAATTTCTGGAATCTTCTGGCAATTAAATAGATGTATTTTATATTTACTAAAGTATATCTTTCAAGGGTTGTAGAGGGCTGGAGAGAGGGCTCACCGGTTAAGAGCACCGACTGCTCTTCCTCAGGTCCTGAGTTCAAATCCCACAACCACATGGTTGCTCACAACCATCCGTAATGAGATCTGATGCCCTTTTCTGGTGTGTCTGAAGACAGCTACAGTATACTCACATATAATAAATAAATCTTTAAAAAAAAAAAGAATTGTAGAAAAGAGAGAAAATGTCCTTGTACCAAATTTGTATCCGATGGGGATGGCTTTGTCTTACCTATTTTGATTCTGACAAGAGGAAGGGAGGAGTCAGATCCTGAAGCTTTCATGTGCTCCTGACACTTGTCTCCCTGCCTTCATTCTCGTCGGTACAGTGGATTCCCGCATTAAGTATCTTATCCCTGGTCCTTTTGGTTGGCGTTCATTTTCATTTTTCTCCATTTTCATCCTTTTTCATCATTCTGACCAGTAATCTTTAAAAAAAAACTATGTTCTAAAAAGATGGAAACAAAAGAGATTAAAAAAAGAAGAGAAAAACATAACCAAAATCGAGAACTAGATTATCAACATAAACTAGGATTTTAAATCTATTTTCCCATTTCTTATTCTGTATAAGTGTAAAAAAAAAAAGTCCTGTTCCACAGCCATTTATTAAATGCCTTCTAGCTCTGAAGTCTGCCATTATTACTGTCACTGGGAGAGTGACCAGCTAACCCAGAACTTTCTCCATCCTAATATAAAAAGTCTTGAATCATACATGGAAAACCCTTCAATCTCAGACAACTCTGAAGCCATGGGTTACTCTAGACTGTAGAGAACATTGGGTAATGTGTATAAGTGTCTTGCCCCTTGACTAAGCTTATAGCTTTAGGGACACAGGAAAAACAATGTATATAATTAACCAATTAGACTAAGAATATAAACAAATACATAGGCTTCCTGGATTATAAAGTCTAAATAGTTGAGTCAGACAATAATTTTAGGGTCAGAAAACAGGAGAGAGTGTGTTGTACCCATAAAAAGTCTAAGCCTGGGACTAGAGAGAAGGCTTAGGTGCTCTTCCAGAGGACCTAAGTTCAACTCCCAAACCCCTCAAAGTAGCTCTAGTTCTCGAGGGACCCAGTGCCTCTTCTGGCCTCCAGGGGCACCAGGCACACATGTTCTGCACAGACATACATGCAGGCAAAAAGACCTATACATATAAAATAGAAATACTATTTTAATAATTAAAGAAATCTAAGCCCTTGGTAAGTTTGTTTTGCTTATTTAAAAGGTATTACTATTTTTAATGTGTATAGGTGTTTGCATGCATTATGTATATGCACCATGTACATACACACTTAGTGCCCACAGAAGCCAGAAGAGGGCATTGGATGCCCTAGCACTGGTGTTTTAACATGCCGGTGTTGGAAATCAAATTCCAGTCATCTGTATCAAGTGTCCTCAACTGCTGAGCCATCTCTCCAGCCTCAGTATTTTGCTTTTCATTCTATTCTTTCTCAATTGACTGTTCTTAAACCAACCAACTTTGGGATAGATTTGCAAGATGATGATGATGATGATGATGATGATTATTATTATTATTATACCTGTGGTATTTTTCACTTGTGTTAATGAAGTATAAGTATGACTTCTCAGAACACATCAAGCCAATCCCACTATTTTTAAGTTAACTTGTAAATTTAATTTACTCTGAACCTGATCATGTGACTTCCTATATTACCTTCATGCCTTAGAATATTATGCAATCTGAATTTAAATGGTAGGAATTTCCAGTGTGGAGATAGAAAAAGGATGATCTGTGAATTTATCTTTTGCTAGAATTTAGAAATCCCTACATTGACATCTGAGAGATCGGGACATAGGAAGCTATGATTTAGTGTGCCTATTGCTAGTCTGCTCATTGACACAGTTCATCAGCACTGTGAGTACTCTTCCTGTAGGGTTTCTTCTCTGCTTCGTCCCTTCCACTGCTACAATACTGGAGCCCTTGCTCTTTGACATGTGCTCCTTATTAAGGATCTGGACTCTTTGTAATCTGGACCTCCTTCTGACCAGAAAGTCTGAGACTATTGTCCCAATAAGATCTTGATAAAGCATTGTGTCCCATAGCTAGGGATCTGTGGATTTAATTCTTTTTAAAGGTGGCTGCAAAATTCGAGTACAGGGAGACTGGACCAGAGAGCGCCACTTTGAAATTCCTGATGAAGAACGCTGTCTGAAGTTCCTCTCGGAGGTCCTTGCAGCTCAGGAAGGTAACTCAAAACTCAACAATTTCCTTTCCACAATTTCAATGGGAGTGAAAAGCCTACATGCTGATTCAAAGGCAGGTAGCCACCAGCGAAGCCCCACCCCCACCCTGCCCCTTGAGCTCTGATAGCTCTTTATTTTTCCCTTCAGGAATGAACCCAGGGATAGATTAAGGAACAAGTCTGTCCAGCTTTAAAAAGAGAAAGTTGATGGCATGGCATGCAGTTTACTACAGCCTGCAATCCCCCCTCCTCCTGCCTAAAATGACTCAGAGTTGCTGGTATTTCCTTAGTCCCTTCTATTCCTTTTCAGAATTCTGCTGACTGTGTATTCAAGGACTCTGAAGAAATGAATAGCTTTGGCTTATAGCTTAATGATGGTCTTCCCAGTTTCTGACCTAAATCTTGTCTTTCCAGCTCGGTCACAGCTTCTTGTTCCAGAACAAAAAGACACATCTAGCTGGTACCAGAAATTAGACACTAAGGATAATCCTGCTTCTCCAGGTATTGGAAAGCCTCTTTCATCTCTGGTTGCTATGATCACTTTCGAGCCAGTAGATAGTATTAGTTCAGATGAATTGGTTGTGTGAAGTAACCATTGAATCCATGGTCATGAACTGATGCTTCTCTCCTGATTCGCTCTTTCTGAGCCTACTGGGAAAAAAATAAAAAGTTCACATACAGACTTCACAGCCAGACAACCTAGGTGTGAATGCCAAGTCTGAAACTTACTAATTATGTCACCTTGGTTGAGTGACTCAACTCTGAGCTTCTGTTTCCTCTACAACATAGAAAAAAATGTTAATGTTACCTACCTTATGAAAGTTATTGAAATGTGAGGAAGGCAAATGATATATAATCCCCTCTATAAATGTTGGCTTGTATTATTCAGGTTTGAGATTGGTATAACTTTCTGTCATTACAGTTAGTGTGTCAGTGCTTTTGGGATGAATGTGAGTCTTACCCTAATATAAATGATTATACTTGATCCAGTCATAAGCAAATAAAAGCCTCACCTAGCCTGGCTATGTTGGAAGGTCTCTTTATCTTCACTTTGTCTTTGGGTCTTGTGTCCTTCAGGGCTGCTTGGATTTGAGGATAATTTTTCATCTATGAATTTAGATAAAAAAATGAATACACAAAATCCCCTCATAGGGATTCATCGGGAACCACCCCCTCCACCATCTTCATCGAATAGAATGTAAGACCTCCGTTGCAACATACTTCCCCTCTAAGAGGCTTGCATTTTAGCCATTTTTACTTTGGAATCTATGGTTTGTTTTCTAGGCTTCCACATGAAAAGGAAGCTTCAAGCAAAGAACAGCCCAAAGTGACCAATACCATGCGGAAGCTATTTGTTCCAAACACCCAATCTGGGCAGCGAGAGGGTCTCATCAAACATATCCTCACAAAGCGAGAGAAAGAATATGTCAACATCCATTCTTTCAGGTTTGTCTGTTTTCTACTCACTGAGGCACAATAATCTTTTTTTTGGATATTTTCTTTATTTACATTTCAAATGTTATCCCCTTCCCTGGTCCCCCCGCAAAACCCCCTAACCCATCCCCATCCCCCTGTTCACCAATCCACCCACTCCTGCTTCCTTGTCCTGGCATTCCCCTATACTGGGGGCATTGAGCCTTCTCAGGACCAAGGACCTCTCTTCCCTTTGATGTCCAACAAGGCCATCCTCTGCTACACATGCACCTGGAGCCATGGGTCCCTCCATGTGTACTCCTTGGTTGATGATTTAGACCCTGGGAGCTCTGGAGGTACTGGTTGGTTCATATTGTTGTTCCTCACAATAATCTTGATTTGTAAAAATATTGACTTCATTAAGAATGAAAGCACAGTATAAGGGAATGATTATCTGACTCAGGCTCCTGTCTCTGCTTGCTTAAAAACATATATATCTAAAATCATATATAAGTTATAGCTTCCCTTCAGTTTCCTAGCTGCTAATGATGCCATGTCTACTAATATTTCTATCTATGCTATGGGACTAAATCAAACTCACATATAATAGAAAATTGGCCTGTAATACCTTCAATAAATAAGTATGTGTCTCATCTGATCAGCTGAACCTTTGTCCAGACAGTATTGAAACATTAAAGTGTACCATTACTACCATACATAAATTTACTGCTTTGATAAATCAACTAAAGTTTCACCCAATCCTCTGGACAGTCTGCCCTCAGTTCTTTCCTATTGGTCTTCATTTCACCATTGCTCATTAATATCCCCTTTTCTGGACCCTGATATATGTGGTAGAAAGGGGAGATGATAAGGCATGGCATGTATCCCCAGTGTGTTATTCATGAACAGAATACCCCATCTAATCCAAGAAACCCATATGGTATCCTACCATGAATCATTTCCTCGAATTCAAACACATCTGCACTTCCTCATATCTACACACTGCTCATGTGTATCATTGCTTCTGCTTTTCCACTTCATATATTATATCTGCCTCATCAATATTTCCCACAGTTGTTCTCATGATCCTGGAGAAGTAAAGGGTTTTTTGTTTTGTTTTGTTTTTTGCTTTTTTGGGTTTTTTTTTGTTTTTGTTTTTGTTTTTTAGTTTAGCTATAGTTCCTTACAAAAGAGTTGTCCATATTGAGTTGTGTCTAGCACCAAGATACCTCTTCCCCATCCTAACCTGAAGCTCTCCCTTAATGAATTTGGATGGAGTATAATTGCAAGGAAATTTGGCAAAAACAGTTGTGTTTGTTTAAAATATAGACCTAGTTACTTTTGTTGGTTTGTTGATGTAAAATGGAGAGAAAATAAACCCATGCCTTTATATGTGCAAGAGTTCTTTTTATATTAATCATTTTATTCGTCTACATTTCAAATGATATCCTCCTTCCCAGTTACCCCTCCACTAACCCCCCCTTCACATCCTCCCTCCCTCCCCTCCCCTGTCCCTCTATGAGGGTGCTCCTCCACCCACTCACCCACTCCCACCTCACCCCTCTAGCATCCCCCTACACTGGGGCATTCACAGGACCAAGGGCCTCCCCTCCCATTGATGTCAGATGAGGCCATCCTCTGCTACATATGCAGCTGGAGCCATGGGTCCCAAGAGTTCTTAGGTATCTGGCAAAAGACTTTGAAGAGTTATGTTAATCAAAATACCATTTCATAGAAGTGATAAAAGCAGCATTGTGTTCGTTTATACTTGATCTTTGTTTTTAATTGTTTTTTTTTTCTGTAATGTTACTAGATTTTTTGTTGGAACTTGGAATGTGAACGGCCAGTCTCCAGACAGCAGCTTAGAACCTTGGCTCAACTGTGATCCAAATCCTCCTGATATTTACTGCATTGGGTAAAGAGCTTCCCTCTTATCTGTGTGTATGTGTTTGTGTGTGTGAACATGTTAGTGTGTGCTTGTGAGGCCCAGAGGTTATCAGGTGTCTTGGCCAATCACTCCCCATCTTATTTCCTTTCCACTTTTTTATTCTTCAAACCTTCCGTTTACATATATAATGAATTTTAGTTGTTTACACCCCCTATCACCTTCTACCCAAAAAATCCACTCCTACACTCATGCCTTCTTCATATGTATGACCCACTGAGTTTAGTTGGAGTTTCTTGTATGAACATGGATGGGGTGTTATTTTTTTTTGTTTTGTTTTGTTTTGTTTTGTTTTTGGTTTTTCGAGGCAGGGTTTCTCTGTGTAGCCCTGGCTGTCCTGGAACTCACTCTGTAGACCAGGCTGGCCTCGAACTCAGAAATCCGCCTGCCTCTGCCTCCCAAGTGCTAGGATTAAAGGCGTGCGCCACCACCGCCCGGCTGATGGGGTGTTATTTATGAGTGCAACTCATCAGTGGCTTTCCCACCAAAGAAAGCCCCTTCCACCAGCAACCATTAACTTCCCATTGTCCCTTGGGGTAGGGCCTCATGGGCCCCTCCCCTGTCCATGATGAAATGTTGACAGGCCCAATCTGTGCAGGTCTGATGCAGACAGCGACAGCTGTACTGAGTTCAAGGGAACAATGGAGATATCATCCACAAAATGTCCTTTTGCTGTCCTCATCTTCTGGCTCTTACATTCTTTCCATACCGTCTTTCAGGTGTTCCTTGGACTGTGTGCCTTGGAATGTGTGACGTAAATGTCCCATAGTGGCAGAGTGCTCTGCCATCACTAAATCTCAGCACTTTGGCCAGTTATGTGTTCCTACCTTAGCTGCCACCCACTTCTATGATAAAAGCCTTATCTACCTTATTGTTTTAGATGGGGGTCTCTCACTGACCCAGGAGTTTGCCTAGAGATAGATCCTCCCATTGCTTCCTCCCCAGTGCTGGCATTACAGACACATGCCTGCACAGACAGTGTTTTTACAAGGATGCTGAGGTTCGAACTCAGGTCCTCACACTTGTACAGTAAGCACTTTACTGACTGGGACATTTCCCCAGCCTTGATCTGCATATTTGTTCTAAAACGTGTTTGGTAAAAACCTGCTGTGCACTATATGTGAGGGTTAATTTGTGGGTCAAAAGAAAACATGAATGAAGCTCATAATATGGAACCGCTTATCGTAGAAACAGATGAGATCAATCCTCAAAGTGGTTATTCAAAGGTTGTACATGACAAGTTTCACTACTGTCCCTATGAGAGTTTTGTTACTGTTCAGTTTTTCTATAACCTATGAATGTGTTAGTGGGAATTCTTTAGAAAAACTACACATCTTTTATAAAATTTATCTCGTACTTTTTTTTTTTACTCTAATGTCTCAGCAAATGGGAAAAGATATAGCCAAAGAAACTTGTGGCTGTGTATAGTGCCTGCATCTCTTTCTTCCCTCAGATTCCAAGAGCTGGACTTGAGCACGGAGGCCTTTTTCTACTTCGAGTCTGTAAAAGAGCAAGAGTGGTCCATGGCTGTGGAAAGGGGGCTGCCTTCGAAGGCCAAGTATAAAAAAGTAAGCTGTGCCGGATTCTCTTCTCAGTATAGAATTAAGTAGTTATTCACTGGGAGTTATTCCATTAGCTGAACCTCTTCCAAAAGGTGTAAATAATTGACTTCTACCCCCATATTAAATACTGTGCTATATGAGACTAATCTGCTGTAGTTACTTCTGAGAAAAAAACTCATAAGCTTTCTAATCATACATTTTCATCATGTAGATGGTTTTTAGAAGAAATCTGTATATTGTGTTTGCATTAATAATCCAAATAATTACATATAAGTTAACTGATTTGTCTGTGTAATAAAAATATAAGATTGTCCTCTGACATGGCCAGAATGAAATGCCTATAAGAAAAGCAGTATGAAGTATATGGGGTGCAGAGAGTATGTTTTAGATTCAAAACAAGCAGCAGTATTGTAGGATTTAAGCACATTCTGAACTTGTTTGTAGGCCAAGAATAAAATTGGCTTTAGCAAGGTGGCCCAATTTGTTGGTCTTTAGAAGATATCTGCTAAGGGCATTTAGCTGCTAGGAGAGTTTTTTTTTCATCTTAAGACTACTATCCCAAGCTCAAACAAAGTAATCTATGGTTTTGAACAGTTTATGTAGGTAGCATAACTCTTGAAGTTGTTACAGCTCTCCAGCTCAACATTAGGTTAAAAATAATCAGAATTCAAAGGGTCACTCTTTAGGAGGGACGGGGAACAATCTGGGATAATGGCTTATACTTTACTATTTGAATTTTTAATATACTCTCAATGGGCTACAAAGCGATTTAGAGATCTAAGACTGGGGATATGGCTCAGTGGTAGACAGCTGCATAACATGCTCAAGGCTCCCTATTGGATCCTCAGCACGGATAAATAGAAGCAAAGAGACAGAGAGACAGAGACATAGAGAGACAGAGGGGGGGAGGGAGAGGGAGAGAGAGAGAGAGAGAGAAAAACTGAGACTTATGCACTGTCCCACAAGGCTTTTAACTCTTATTAATCAAAGCCAGACTAGAGCTTCCACAGAGAATCTTAGTTTCCAACTTATGGGGTCTGATTGGAAACTAGAGGATGCAGATCTAAATTTGGACATTAGTAATCACCTTGTTGGCCATCCTAGGAACTTAGTTATGTAGCAGAGAGTGATGCTTATTTTAGCTGTTAGTAACTTCCTGGAATTCGTAGGTTCAACTGGTCCGCCTTGTGGGGATGATGCTTCTTGTGTTTGCCAGAAAAGATCAGTGTCAATATATCCGAGATATTGCTACAGAAACAGTTGGAACTGGAATCATGGGGAAAATGGTGAGTTGCTTTGGCAATTAATTTGATTATCATTTATATCTACGCAAAATTCAATTGCTCCTTGTGTTAACTAACTTTATACTTTGTCTAACAGGGAAACAAAGGTGGAGTAGCTATGAGATTTGTATTCCACAACACCACTTTCTGCATTGTCAATTCCCACCTGGCCGCCCACGTGGAAGAGTTTGAACGGAGGAATCAGGATTATAAAGACATCTGTGCAAGAATGAGTTTTTCGGTCCCCAATCAGATGGTCCCACAAGTGAACATCATGAAGCATGAGTAAGCAGCTGCCTCTCTGTGGCCTTTGGATAAGGATAGAACAGTGATTAAATAGGCTAAAAAGCTATAGAGCTGTGAAGAGTGAGAGATTACCCTTTGGGGATTTGGGTCACAAAGAAGAGAATGTTAGTTAGAAATAACAGATTCATTGAGACAGAGAAATTAGGTCTGGCATTAGGAGAAAAAAAGTTTATATTAGTGTAGCTTCTAAAATAACACTGAAGGAAATCTGCAACTTAGAGTCCTTTTTTTGATTGAAATAAAAATGCTTACTGTAAGTATAATAACAAGAGATAAACTGAATAAACATGATTTAAAATCTTTTATTTAACTTCCATTCTCCCCAGCCAGTCCTGCTCTCCAAAGGAGATTGTCTTTGGGTACCATTTGGGTGTGGACATTTTCTAGAGCTGTGCTGGCTGTTGGGTATTTGAAAGTCATTAGTCAGACTGAGAGATCTGTAAGCAAAAGCTAAATTGGATTTTGAAAATTGCACGGGGAAAATGTGGAATACCCTAATTTGTAAAATATTAATCATACATTAATGATTTGGATGAATTGGGCTAAATAAAAGTTATTTTTACTTTTTTAAGTACATCTATTAGAAAAATTAAAAGAATATGGAGACTTGTATCATTTCAATGAACAGTCTCTTCCAGACGTTTCTCCATACATATACAGGCACACATACTTGTATGAGAACACACTGCCCTATTTATCTCTTTCCAACTCTGTGTCCACAGATCTACATTATTCGTTTTAATGGTTGTGGTGATTTAAAAGAGGGGTAGCAATGATGGGTCTGTAAAAATGAGACTTGAGAGGACAGAAGCCATTGAAGAATGGGGTGGGTGGGGATAGAAAATCTCCAGTCGTAAAGAAGTATGTATTGGTCTTTGAAGTTCTGAGAGGATGATATGGAAGTTATAGTGTGAGGTGATGATTGTGGGAAATCAAAAGGTAATTTAGGAATATTAGAAGCAATGACTATTAGCAGAATTAAGAAAGAATGGATACAATAGTGGTATTTGAGTGTGCCCATATTGTCACAAAAACTGGAATCATGGAGAATTCTGTTTCATGGAAACAAAGTCAAGGTCTTGAAATTTATGACCATGAAGACCCCAACAATTCATAAACTTATTTCCTAAGAATCCCAGACTTTCCTGTTGCTTTTGAGAACTTACAGTGACTCAGAAGGGACCCATTTTGATGTGGTCATTTCCATGTCTTCTCAGCATATCTCAAGTACTGGTGCTACGACTGAGGATTTAGGTGCCAGGTTGGCTACAGTAGAGATCTAGGGTTTAATTCTCCTAGTGGGCTCAGTCAGTCAACCCACCCTACAGAGAGGCTACAAAACCTCAGGGCTCCGGGAAGCAAAACACATTCATTAAGATTCTCTTTGCCTAGAGATCTGGCAGGCAGCCAGACAAAATTTTGAAGCTAATCCAGCAAATAAACTACATGCTTCTCAGTCCATTAACTCCTTGGCTTCCAAATTCCATATGTATACTATGTTCCCCCGTTTTCATTTGGTTTTATGTGGTGGTGCCTATTTTCCCAGATATTTTATAATCTCTTGTCTTTCTTAGATATTGGCAGTACTTGCCCCTAAAGAATTAATTACAGCTTTAAGCCCCTTGTCAGTGATAAATAGATCCTTAAAAGTAATCTACGCATTTTCTTCTCTCAGTTCCCTCTCTGATTGACTTTAATCTTAATTACTGTTAGTCTAATCTATTTCTAGTCTGTACTAATCTATTTCTTGGTTCTCAGTGTTGTCATTTGGTTGGGAGACTTGAACTACAGACTTTGCATGCCTGACGCCAATGAGGTGAAAAGTCTTATTAATAAAAATGAGCTTCAGAAGCTGTTGAAATTCGACCAGGTAAGTGACGTTTCAGTGGCAGAGAATGTTAGGATTATGAGATCGGCACTTGGTAGGCATGATTTATACTAGAAAGAGATGACAAGTTCATACTATCTTGTAATGTATTGTGCCTGGGGATATAGAGATTTGGAGCGAGCCTTGATTAGGTACTAAGATTCAATGGAGATAATGTTGGTGACAAAAAGCAAATGTAAAAAATTCTTTAGTAAATCATTATCAGTCAGAGATTTTAGAGATTTGTATCCATGGGCTGGAGAATGGGTAAGGTTAACTGGAGAACACTTCCTAGAGGAAACTACTGTGTTGGTATAGTTTAGCAAATGGAATAGAGAAAATTGTTCTATGATTGCTTGGCTGGCTGGGCAACAGCTTGGAGGTAAAAGAAGGGAGGAGGCCCTATGAAAGAAACTGGAACACTGAGAAAAGAAGTTTGGAATGAATGCCCCGAACTATAATCTAATAGGAACTGAGTGATAAGTTGGTGTTAGCTGGTATTCAGCTGTTGATGTTAAAACCAGAGTAAAGGATTGAGGTGATGGCTCCTTGGATATAGTCTTTGCGGCACAAGCATCAGGACTTGAGTTAGGATCCTCAGCACCCGTGTAAAAGCCAGGCTCAGGAGCGTATGTCTGTAGCCTGAACTCTGGGGCATGAAGACAGATGTATCTCAAGGGCTGACTGGCCAACCACCCTAATCCAAACAGTGAGCTCCTTATTCAATGAGAGGGCCTGTCTCAAAATATAAGGTAGAGATGTGACTGAAGAAAACAGCCTGGTATCACCCTCTGATGTCTGCACATTCCCACATGGACACCCACCCACATATAAACAAAGAAGAACAAAACCCCTTGTGGGAAAACAATTGGTTATGAAGTGCTCAGAAAAAGGCTGATAGCCAGGAAACCAGTATCTATGTATATAGGCCACTATGTCAGTGTATAGACCTGGTAAATGAGTTGAATTGTTATTTTCATACATATTTCTTTTCTTTTTGAGCTAGAGTATCACTCTAAAGCCCATCCTAGATTAGAACTAGCTGGATAGTGTAGAGCTGGCCTTGAATTTATGGGCCTCCTTCCATTGCTTCCTAAATGCTGGCATTGCAAGGAGGTGTCAACACACCTTGATCATAAAAATCATTTGTTTTGAAATGTAGGTACTGGCCAATAAAAATGAATGTTCCTTCATGTACTCTCATATTTAGTTAATACATATTAATTGCACACAGTCATTGTGTTTCTTGTGATATATCATCAAGTATATTCAGAATACAATAAGCAAATCCAGCTTCTTGGAGCTGGGGAATGTTGCTCGGTGGAGGACTATTTGCATGATCCATGTAGTGTTCTGGGAGGATCTCCAGTGCCATAGAAATCATCCGGCTTGTTCCTCACATCCCACTTTCTGATGATCACTGTTCTACATTCAGGTTGACTTCTTTTGGTTTTCACGTCTGAGAGCTAAAATGTAACATTTGTCTTTCTATGTCTGGTTTATTTCATTTAACATTAATTTTGTGTAGCCTATCCATTTTGCTGCAAATGACAGTAATTCATTCATTGTGATTGAAGAGTGTGTGTGTGTGTGTGTGTGTGTGTGTGTGTGTGTGACATTTTCTTTGTCTAGTCACTATTAGCGGGCACTTCTCTTGGTTCCTTATATTTGGGTATTATGAATAGTGCCACAGTAAAGGTGTGTATACTTATCTCTTTGGTATGCTGATTTCACTTCCTTTGATTATGGACCCAGAATATAGTGGTACTGGAATGAAAGTAAATGCTTCTTAATGGGGAAAGACAATGTTTTGACTTGATTTAAATGTCTTTAAATACTCATAAGAGCTTTTTCAACCTTTAGAGACAGTAAAAATTCTGGAGTTTTGCAATACAGTAGTTTTTATGGTGAGCCTTTCTTAGCTATCAACCTTTACCCTGAAGTTGAATGGCTAATTTGTTTGTATTTCTTCCTTTTTCTTGAATGCAGAAAGGGTACAGTTGGAATAAATTCTGAGTCTCATATAATGTTGGTGAAATATCTTAGTGAGGATAACTTTTACAAACACTGGGCTGTAGGGATGGAGAAATGATGCTTCCCCTGAGAGCATGAGGACCTGAATTTGGATCCTAGCATCCACATAAAAAAACAAGCATGGCCCCAGTGTTACCAGGGAGAGGTGGAGACAGGAGGATCACTGTGTGTATGCGTGTGTAAGGATGGGTCTGTATACTAGAGTGCAGTGCCCATGGAGGCCAGAAGGCAGCTGTGGCGCCACTGGAGCTCAAGTTACAGGTAGCTGTGAGCCATGCAACAAATCCAGGTCCTCTGAAAGAGCAGTATGCTCTCTTAACCACCGAGCCATCTCTATAGCCCCAACTCGCCCATTAAGAAGAAAAAAAAAACATTATTTGCTGAAATTGCTTTCAAAATTATCCTTTCAAGGTTTGTGTGCTTTTTGTTGTAATTATAATTATGCAAGATCATTCCTGCTTAGTTCTATGTAATGTGGGATTATTCTGAATTCTTGTTTCCAGGATTTTATCCTGGCCACAACTGGGAATAAATGTCAATATGCTAATAAGTGTTGTTAGAAAGTGAGTTCAGATGCTATGGCAGTGTTGACACTGAATTTAAAAGATAAGAAATCTTATCTGTGTGTTTTTCCACGGTTGAAAAGGCAGTGGAACTGAATACCTAGAATGGAAACAGTGGCCAGTCAGCT
This sequence comes from Tokudaia tokunoshimensis, assembly GCA_036184795.1. Lineage (NCBI taxonomy): Eukaryota > Metazoa > Chordata > Mammalia > Rodentia > Muridae > Tokudaia > Tokudaia tokunoshimensis. Next base: position 115,559,811 of record BTHU01000023.1, read on the forward strand.
TATCACTTATGTTGATATGCTGTTGCTATGCTTATGTGGTGTTTCTTTCTGTCTGTAGTTAAACATTCAGCGCACACAGAAAAAAGCTTTTGCGGATTTCAATGAAGGGGAAATCAAGTTTATTCCCACTTACAAGTATGATTCTAAAACTGACCGATGGGATTCCAGGTAAAGAAATGAGAATGTTCTCACAGAAAGGTCAAAACTTTTCTATGTCCTTCCATGTCCCTCCTGACAGGCTAGGAACTGTGTTTATATCACTCCATATGCAGAGAGAGAAAGCAAATGGCTTAGTGGTATTACAGAAGAGTATTTCAAACTGAGCTTATATTTGGAAAGTATTAATTAGATGTCAGAGCTGGTGACATTTTATGAGCTGCCTCCAGCACCCTGGTTCTGTCACCTCTGCAAACTAGCTTGGAGTTGTGCCTTCTGAATCTTATCCTTCCTTCTTAGCTGATGTGCTTAGCCCCTTCACACACACTCCCTCTCTGCTACTTAGCTTTGGAGACCAGAAGGTAAGAACGAAGAGTCATAAGCAGTTCTTCTAGCACAGACACCCTTGGTCCTGAGAACACACCAGAATCCATTGGTACGGGACTGGAGGGCTTACTCAATGGCTAGAAGTATTTGGTACTCTTGCAGAGGACCCAAGTACAATAATGCCAGTTCCAGGGCATCTGACACCCTCTCCTGGCCTTTGATAGAACCTGCTTATATGTACATGTAAATTAAATTTAAAAAAAAACCTTTAAAAATAATTTGTTGGTGACCTCTTAGAAATCCTAGGACTCACATCTGCTGTTGTTGGGTGAAGACACTCCTTGGAGTCCCTTTAATTTCCTCATTTCCCCTAGAAAAGTAGTGAATGACCCTATCAGTAAATCCTTCTTACCTGCCTGTCCACCACATATGTTTCCTTCTTTTTCCTAGTTGCCTAGGTGACTCAGGAGCTTGAAAGACAAAATTATCCATGGGCATACTCAGCTGCTACAAACTCTGAGATCATTAAATGGGATAGGGGTGAGGGGTAGAGGACTTGGCAGCAGGGTTGGGAGAGGGGTGTCCCATGTACCCAGGGAGCCAGTCCACAATTGAAAAGGGACACTGAGGGACCTCGTTTACTTTGCTTGGTTTCTGCCACTTAAGGTCGAGCTCCAGAGCTACTGATAAAGAATATTTGAGTCTCCTACTAGATCAAGTGTACAAGGCATTCAGATCATCCATTTCAATGAATGATGAATAAGTTTTCTGTGGACTATTCTATGCTCAGGCTTGCATGTGTGCATGTTAGTTCATCTCTATCAAAGAAACTAGATGTGTCCATGAAAGTCCAGGTTTAGAAGAGAAAGCTCCATTCTTCTCCAGAGATGAAGCCCACTCTAGGGGTAGAGGATTACAGTTTTCTACTCGATTAGTTGTCTTTTATGAAGTACCATTGCTGTTCGGTGGAGCCAAGGAAGAAGTAATGTTCAGAATGGAACCCTGATCTTATAAGGCTATTTTAGGAAGGTGTTGTTCCACCTTCCCCTATGGTGACATTGTCTAAGATGCAGACCTAAATTCAGGGAGACTATCTATTCAGTCTTTAGATGATATTAAGCACATACTTTGTACTGGGCAGCAGTGCTAGGAGTTCAGTGACTGGCAAGCAGACACAGGCCATTCAGTGTCAGTGCTTGCAGTGTAGGAAAGAAGACGATGGGGTCCTCTGGGAAGAAGTGTGTGGTTCACTGGGAGCACATAAAAAGAGGCTTAATGTGATTCTAAGCCAATGTGTGCTATTACTCTTGTGTGGTATGTTGTTTGTGACTCCTTCCTTTATTTACAGTGGGAAATGCCGAGTTCCAGCCTGGTGTGACCGAATTCTATGGAGAGGAATAAATGTTAATCAACTTCATTACCGGAGTCATATGGAACTCAAAACTAGTGACCACAAACCTGTTAGCGCCCTGTTCCATATTGGGGTAAACAGTTGATTGCTCATTTCATTTACTTATATGTTAAGTAGCTATTTCCAGAGCACTGTATAGATATAGAGTAGATTCAGAATCCAGCATGTCATAAATGATCTCTAAACAAATCATTATTTACAGAATTGAGTGGTTAGTACTCCCTCACCCATCTTAAATACTACCCTTAGACCTCTCCACAGTCCACTCTTTTTACTGATGTATAGGTATTTTATGCTGTGTAGGCACAGAATGATCAGAATAGGACCAGATCTACTCATTAATTTAAGAGATAAAGCCCCATTTACTACAGTGATGTCTTCCTCTCTAACAGCATAGGTTTGATGTTGCTTTGAACTTGGTTGCATCTTGAGCTGAATTTATAGCCAGTTATTTAATGTTTTGCCTCTATTGTAAATGCATGTTTCTCATTTTTAGCTATCTTATGAGTGTGCAAATTATAAGCTTGCTGACTTATACTTTGATTATTTCTTGTGGATTTTCCACGCATGTGATCTTGTAGCCTATCAGGATATAACTACCGTGGTTCTTACTAGCATGACTTGATAGTCTACTACCTGGTTTTGCATTCCAGGTCAACCACTTTGTAATTGTGGGACTACAGACAATTTATTTAACATCCTCATGTATCAGTCTCCTCCTCTACAAAGTATGCTGGTAATGAGACCGAGTAATAAGGATTCATGTTTGCAAAGGGAAAAATAGGACAGAATTTTTTTTATGTCAGTTTCAAGGACTGCTGACATATGTATCACCCATGTATCTTATGGTAACTCTTGTCCTGAGTACTCTTTTTTAAATTATTTATTTGTTTTTAATTTATATGCACTGGTGTTTTGCTTACATGTATGTCGGTGTGAGGGTTTCAGATCCCCTGGAATTGTAGTCACAGACAGCTGGGAGCTGCTGTGTGGGTGCTAGGAATTGAACACAGATATTCTGAAAGAGCAACCAGTGCTCCTAACTACTGAGCCATCCCTCCAGCATACAGCATGCACATGCACGCGCGCACACACACACACACACACACACACACACACACATCCCTCCATAGTCCTCTTTTTAAAGGACTTTAGGGCATTTCCTTGGGAAACAAAATTAGTTCTTGGTATTAGAATATATTTTAAAATGTTCAAGACAACCAATAACATTTTTGTCCACTTTTGGATTGCAGTTATTATTTTTTTGTTTATTATATGTTTATTGAAGGGCATGTGCTATGGGATGTATCAAGGTCAGATGACAACTTGGCAAGAATTGGTTACCTTCCTCTACTCTCTGCAGGAATCAAACACAGGGCTCTGTGCCTTCTAAATTCTGAGTTCTACTCACCCCTACCCCCTTCCCACCCCACTTTGAAATCTTAACATAAGAATGTGTTTAACATAGCCCTGTGTTTAATCCCACATACTAATCCTACATTCTAGTTGTGTGCTAGAAATGGTGCTGGGTTCTTTGTGCACCATAGTTACGTCCCCTTCCCACAATAGTGCTCACTTAAATACTTGCCACTTCAAAGAGGAGCAGATAAAAATCCAAGGACTTTAAAAATCACTTCCTCAAGAGCATTCAACTAGGAAGAGAGCTGAGATTCAAATCTTTAATTTGTTTAACTCCTATATCTATGTTCTTTCTACTACTGCCCAGTGGCTTCATAGTTCTAATATCCTGATGAAACATGACTTCAGAAACCACACTTAACCCATCCAAGTCCAGTTTGTATGTCCAGGGCGCCCTCTTTATCTCATGTGAACCCCCTAATCCGTTTAAGGAAGCTATCTCTTCCCAAACACTGGCCTCCTTGGATCTTTTGTTGGCTCTCCTTGGAATATTTTTCATATTACACCTCAATCCTAAACTCCCACTTAGATATTTTAAATTTTTCAAGGGTTCTTTATATTTTGTATATCTTTAATAGAATTCTGTGTTTCTTTTAAATGATACGGCAATTTTAAAAAGTTTTTTGTGGGACTGTCAAAATAGCACCTATCTTTAATTCCAGCACTTGGGAGACAAAGGCAGGCAGATCTCTATGAGTTTGAGTCCAGCCTGGTGTACAGAGTGAGTTCCAGGATCAGCCAAGGCTACACAGAGAAACCCCTGTCTCGGGGGGGGGGGGGGGCGGGAGTAGAGAGAGACAGAGACAGAGAGAAAGAAACAATAACTTTCAGAAAGAAAAGGCTACAAAATTGTGTCAGAATTGTGAAATTCATTATAACCTAACATTTACACACTATAAGACTAAAATGATCAACCTTCAGTTCTCTAAGTTATGGCTCAAATACGTTTTAAAAAACCGAACAGATGAATTTTTGAATTGCTCTTTCTAACTCTATGAAGAATTGAGTTGGGATTTTGATGGGGATTGCATTGAATCTGTGTATTACTTTTGGTAAGATGCTCATTTTTACTATATTAATCCTGCCAATCCATGAGCATGGCAGATTTTTCCATCTTCTGAGGTCTTCTTCAATTTCTTTCTTCAGAGACTTGAAGTTCTTGTCATACAGATCTTTCACTTGTTTGGTTAGAGTCACGCCAAGATACTTAATATGGTTTGTGGCTATCGTAAAGGGTATTATTTCTCTTACTTCTTTCTCAGCCTGCTTATCCTTTGAGTATAGGAAGGCTTCTGACTTGCTTGAGTTGATTTTATATCCGGCCACTTTGCTGAAGTCGTTTATCAGCTGTAGGAGTTCTCTGGTGGAGTTCTTTGGGTCGCTTATGTATACTATCATATCGTCTGCAAATAGTGATAGTTTGACTTCTTCCTTTCCAATTTGTATCCCTTTGACCTCTTTTTGTTGTCTAATTGCTCTAGCTAGAACTTCAAGTACTCCATTGAAAAGATATGGAGAGAGAGGGCAGCCTTGTCTAGTCCCTGATTTTAGTGGGATTGCTTCAAGTTTCTCTCCATTTAGATTGATGCTGGCTACCAGTTTGCTGTAAATTGCTTTTACTATGTTTAGATATGGGCCTTGAATTCCTGATCTTTCCAAGACCTTTAGCATGAAAGGATGCTGAATTTTGTCAAATGCTTTCTCAGCATCTAATGAGATGACCATGTGGTTTTTTTCTTTGAGATTGTTTATGTAGTGGATTACATTGATGGATTTCCTTATATTGAACCATCCCTGCATCCCTGGGATGAAGCCTACTTGATCGTGGTGAATGATCGTTTTGATGTGTTCTTGGATTCGGTTGGCAAGAATTTTATTGAGTATTTTTGCATCGATATTCATAAGAGAGATTGGCCTGAGATTCTCTTTCTTCGTCGGATCTTTGTGTGCTTTTGGTATTAGTGTAATTGTGGCTTCATAGAACAAGTTGGGTAGTGTTCCTTCTGTTTCTATTTTGTGGAACAGTTTGAAGAGTATTGGTGTTAGGTCTTCTTTGAAGGTCTGATAGAATTCTGCACTAAAACCATCTGGACCTGTGCTTTTTTTGGTTGGAAGACTTCCAATGACAACTTCTATTTCTTCAGGGGTTATAGGACGGTTTAGATGGTCTATTTGATCCTGATTTAATTTTGGTACTTGGTATCTGTCAAGGAAATTGTCCATTTCCTCAAGATTTTCTAGTTGTGTTGAATACAGGTTTTTGTAGTAGGATCTGATGATTTTTTGAATTTCCTCAGTTTCTGTTGTTATCTCTCCCTTTTCGTTTCTGATTTTATTAATTTGGATACTATCTCTGTGCCCTCTGGTTAGTCTGGCTAAGGGCTTATCTATCTTGTTGATTTTCTCAAAGAACCAACTCCTCGTTTTGTTGATTCTTTGTATGGTTTTATTTGTTTCTACTTGATTGATTTCAGCCCTGAGTTTGATGATTTCCTGCCTTCTACTCCTCTTTGGTGTATTTGCTTCTTTATGTTCCAGGGCTTTCAGGTGTGCCATTAAGCTGTTAGTGTATGCTGTGAGTTAGAAAGAGCAATTCAAAAATTCATCTGGAATAACAGAAAACCCAGAATAGCTAAAACTATTCTCAAGAGTAAAAGAACCTCTGGGGGAATCAGTATCCCGGACCTCAAGCTGTACTACAGAGCAATAGTGTTAAAAACTGCATGGTATTGGTACAGTAACAGACATGTAGATCAATGGAACAGAATTGAAGACCCAGAAATGAATCCACACTCCTATGGTCACTTGATCTTTGACAAAGGAGCTAAAACCATCCAGTGGAAAAAAGATAGCCTTTTCAACAAATGGTGCTGGCTCAGCTGGAGGTCAACATGCAGAAGAATGCAAATTGACCCATCCTTATCTCCTTGCACTAAGCTCAATTCTAAGTGGATCAAAGATCTCCACATAAAACCAGACACATTGAAACTAATAGAAGGGAAACTAGGGAAGAACCTTGAACATATGGGCACAGGGGAGAATTTCCTGAACAGAACTCCAATAGCTTATGCTCTAAGATCAAGAATAGACAAATGGGACCTCATTAAATTACAAAGTTTTTGCAAGGCAAAAGACACCGTCAAAAAGACAAAGCGGCAACCAACTAACTGGGAAATGATCTTTACCAACCTTACATCCGACAGAGGGCTAATATCTAAGATATACAAAGAACTCAAGAAGTTAAACTCCAGAGAGGCAAGTAACCCTATTAAAAAATGGGGTACAGAGCTACACAAAGAGTTCTCACCTGAAGAATATCTAATGGCTGAGAAGCACCTAAAGAGATGTTCATCATCCTTAGTCATTAGGGAAATGCAAATCAAAACAACCCTGAGATTCCATCTCACACCAGTCAGGATGGCTAAGATCAAAAACACAGAAGACAGCAGTTGTTGGCGAGGATGTGGAGAAAGAGGAACACTCCTCCACTGCTGGTGGAATTGCAGGCTGGTACAACCACTCTGGAAAGCAGTCTGGCGGTTCCTCAGAAAACTGGGCATGACACTCCCGGAGGATCCGGCTATACCACTCCTGGGCATATACCCAGAGACTTTACCTGCATGCAATAAGGACACATGCTCCACTATATTCATAGCAGCCTTATTTATAATAGCCAGAAGCTGGAAAGAACCCAGATGTCCCTCAACGGAGGAATGGATTCAGAAGATGTGGTATATTTACACAATGGAATACTACTCTGCAATTAAAAACAATGAATTCACGAAATTCCTAAGCAAATGGTCAGATCTTGAAAATATCATCCTTAGTGAGGTAACCCAATCACAAAAGAACACACATGGTATGCAGTCACTGATAAGGGGATATTGACCCAGAATCTCGGAATACCCTAGACACAATCAGCATATCAATAGATTTCTAAAAAGATGGAAGGAGATACCCCTGGTCCTGGAAAGACTGGATGTAGGGGAACGCCAGGACAGAGTAATGAGAGGGGGTTGAATGGAGAAAAGAGGGAGGGAAGGGGGCTTATGGGACTTTCGGGGAGGGAGGAAACGGGAAAGGGGAAGTGATTTGGAATGTAAATTAATAAAATAAAAAAAAAAAAACCGAACAGCTCCCTAGACTGTTCACTCAGCTGTTTTCTACATCCACCTCAGACCCTTTGCTGCAAACACGAATCTGTTTAACATGACTTTTTGTAAAATTTTAGACTTTGGGTAAAAAGGAAACTGATGTCTCAAATAAAATAATGATATGTTACATTACTTGTACTAAATTGTAACATTAGTTTGTATAAGGTTTTAATTAAAAAAAAATACAACTATATCAGGACATTGGAAGTCCTGTATCACCGGAAAACTTTCTTAACCCATTTGTTCGTCCGAATGACTTGTCTGTTGTCATGGTTTTATTCTAGGACATTTTGTGGTGGCCTTTTTCTAAAGTGGTCGCTAGTTGCACTTACTAACACCATGCAGTCTCTTTTATGTAATCTGAGCAATTATCTGATTTCTGCAAATGTCCATGGCAACTAATGGACTTAAATGCTTTAATCATATTTTTCTGCACTTTTACTATTTTTTGCCTGTTAAAAAAATAGTGGTGGATGTATTTTAGCTGTCATTTTACACACTGCAAGAAATCATTTTTACTGCAATTATCCCATTTTCTCCACAGTCAGATAATTAACAATTGAACAAAGAAAAATCCTTGCCAAATATGTACTATTATCAAGCTTCTTACAGATTAGACTTTTCCAGAAATTTAGCTAATTAACCTTACCTTTCCCCTAAACTGTATTTTTTATAATGCCTATTATCTATATAGTGCCTATTAATTTAGGTTTTTTTAGTGACTTTTAAAATTTGCTAGAGAGCTAGGTGGCGGTGGTCCATGCTTTTAATCCCCCCACTCAGGAGCTTTGAGTGAAAGCTAGAGTTATAGGTGAAGTAAAGTTTTTGAGGGCGTTGAACATACTACAGATTATTTTAAAGCTATTCCCGTAGTGCCCAGTTTTAGATTATTAGATAATCTCTGATGGAGATGAGGATGTGCATGTGAAGATGAAAATGGTGCCTTCTTCCCCTTTAGGTGAAGGTTGTGGATGAACGGAGGTATCGGAAGGTCTTTGAAGATATTGTACGCATTATGGACAGAATGGAAAATGACTTCCTTCCTTCCTTAGACCTCAGCAGGAGAGAGGTGAGCAAAACTGCACAGCTTCCTGTCCGTTGTAGTGAACACTAAGGAAACTGTGTTACTTAAAAGGGCATCAAGGTTAAAATCCTCGTCACCAGTGTCAGACTGTCTGTGTCCTAGTCTCACTTGCAGTTTGGTAGATGCAGGAGTGCATGAAGTGCCGCACTCTCTCAGAGATTCAGCTCCCCTTTCTGGATCACATGAATTAAATGATATGTGATAAGCTCTTACAATAGCACCTAGCAACTTTGGAGGTCTTCGGATTAGTTACTCTTGTTTGGTGCTTAGTTCATATGTCTGGGGAACAGAATTCAGTCAAAGAATGAGCACCCTGGACCATAATCACGTTCCTCTCAGGATCCCCAGAACAACCAGAATAGCCCTGAGCAGGGTCAAGAGTTGCCTAACACCTTCTCTGCTGGCATGAGCGAAAAAATATATGAGAGTCAATGCTAGGAAGTTGTCTCGGTCTGTGAGTATATGTGGTAGTTATATATCTGATTAATAATTTCCTTATTCTTGATTCATATTGTCTACAAATAATCCAACTTACTGCCCCTACTACGAATGCATGGTTGTGTCTGTCTGTTTGTTATTCCCCAGTTTTTGTTTGAGAATGTGAAGTTTCGGCAGCTGCAAAAGGAGAAGTTCCAGATCAGCAACAATGGACAGGTTCCCTGCCATTTTTCTTTCATCCCTAAGCTTAATGACACCCAATACTGCAAGCCATGGCTTCGAGCTGAACCTTTTGAGGGCTACTTGGAGCCAAGTGAGTTTCCCCTTCACCACTGTCTGCTTGCCACATACAACTCCTCAAGCCTCCCACAACCCTGGCTTAACTTCTTGTTCTCTAATCACTTGTCTCTCACCTGCACCGTCCTTATATTGGTGATACCTCTTTTGTGCGTCCCATCTCTTCCCTGTTGTTGCCTGGTGGTTCTGCTGTGTTGTTTTGGAGGAGAGTTGCTTTTCCATGGGAAAGAGCTGGGCTACCATGCACCATCTCTTTCATTTCAGATGAGACAATAGACATTTCCCTTGATGTATATGTCAGCAAAGACTCTGTAACCATCCTCAACTCCGGTGAAGATAAAATTGAAGATATTCTTGTCCTCCATTTGGATCGAGGAAAAGATTACTTCTTGACCATCAGTGGGAATTACCTTCCAAGTTGCTTTGGAACCTCTTTGGAGGCTTTGTGCCGAATGAAAAGACCAATCCGAGAAGTCCCTGTCACCAAACTCATAGACTTGGTGAGACACGTCCTCAGACATCAACCTTCTTTACTTTAATTTGCATGTTTTGTCCCCATTATTTCTGTGCCTTCTCTCTTCTTCTGGGGTCATGAGGACTGACAAATGACACAGAAGAATGTCACTTTATCTTAGTACTACTTTGGTTAAACTAAGCCTAGGAGGGAAAAGGAGAGACTATTCTGTAGTTAAGTCTTGTTGGGACTATAGTAGATAATATATTGTACTTTCAAAATGAGATCAAAGGCCCCCTCTCAAAGCTCTGTTCACTAAGCTCATCACACTTTTGCATAAATTGCCATGTATGCTAGGTGCAGTAAGTGTACCATGCACTCTTATCCTCATTGTGCTTACAAGAAAACTGAGGCCTGAGGGATTCACTTGCCCATAGTCAGATAAGTTAGTGACAGATCTACCACCCAGATTTTCTGACTTCCTCTCCAGTATTCCTCTCTACAGTATATCAAACTTGGCTGCTAATGAGAGCAGAGGCTGTTGTGGATGCTTGCAGAACTTACATCATAGCCTATGAATCGGCATTTTTTTCCCTTTGGTAACCCATGCTGGTCTTGAATTTCCTCTTCAACTGAGAATGAATTTAAACTTCTGATCTTCCTGCCTCCACCTCCCCAGTGTGAGATCACAGTTATACTCCACCATATCTGGTTTATGCAGTGTTAGGGACCAAATCTAGGGCTACTTGCATGTGAGGCCGGCCCTCTGCCAACTGAGATATAAACTCAGTCTATAGATGGGTCTAATGTATACTGAAGCTCCTTCACTTAGTGTGTGTGACTCAAGAAAGAAAAAAATAATTATATCCACCCCCTTTCTCAAGCCAACTTATTATATAATGTCTTTATTCTTATGCGGGAAAAGCATATTATTTTCAGTAAAAAAAGAAAAGATTTAATAGCAAGCCATCCTATTAAGATTTTTTTTCTGCTACATGAAGCTATTGTTTGATTTGTGTACAGATTGGCACTTAGCTTTTTTTTCTCCAGATATAATAAAGGGAAGAGCCAAAGGTTACCATTTGTATATAAAATCACATTGGTGCTCAGGTCTGGGAACAGCCAGTGATTGTATGGTCCATCAGAAAGGGTTAGAGCGGCAGCAGCCTGCTGGCTTGTTTGAATGTAATCTGTGCCGTTGCCATGGAATCCTTGTACCTGTGACTCAGAGAGCAAATTCCAGCTCTGGAATGTCATTTGTTTCCCTAGAGCCCTCATGATGGAAGGTTTTACCTGTATTGGAAAGAGAACCCTTTTCTACAGAAATTCATATCCTATCAGTCTGCTATTTCTCAAAATTGATTTTCTTCTACCACCATTTTTTATAGAAAAAAATTATACAATAGAGTCTGATCACGCTTACCCTCCCCCAGCTCCTCCTGGATCCTCTCCACCCCACCCAGTCGCCTAACCCCATGCCCTTTCTTTCTGTCTTTAGAAAACAAACAAATAGGCAAACAAAACAAACTAGAATTTTTCAAAGACAAGAAACACACAAACAAAAACTATAAACATACAAGATATCATAATAAACAGGTAAAAGACCAGTAGGACAAAAAAATGCTCAAAGCAGTATGAGGCAAAAGGCTTATTTTTATCAAAGTCAGTGGCAGCAGTATAGTACCCTGGCAACAATTTTTCCATATTCTGGGAATGACTAGTAGGCTCAACCAGCTTTAAAAGCTCTTACTATATAAAAAATATATTATCAGGCAATTCAACCACATTTCTCCATAAATAGAAAGTATATAAAATTATTAGAGGAATTGTGGCTCTGTATAGGGCCTTCTTCCCTCTTCTAGGACAGAATTGACTCAGGGTTAAAGAAATAGAACCTTGGTCATCTGTAATTACAGAATGGCTTTTTATTAAATTATACATTCATGATCATTTGCTCATTTTGAAAGTTTGTATTTTGTAGGCCTTAGGGTTCTCATTCTTTCCATGGCTTATTGCATTTCAGTGTTATTAAGATACTGTATCTCATCAATGAGGAAATTATCCATATTGCTATGAGGCAGTAAACAGGGATCTAAAATAATCATGTCCCCTTTCTGAATACCTTTCTTCTTGTTTCAAGTTCAAAATACTTCTTTAGGTCTCATGGTTTTTCCAGGACTTAACCCCATGAGACAATGCTACTAATACTGGTACATGTCCTCTCTGGCGTTGTGTGCTATAAACTCATGGCGGACCTGGAAGTGAGTTCAGTACATGTGCTCTGTCTCCATGTACTGTTCCACTTCCTTTCTACCAAATTCGAAATGAGATCATTGGCATAAATCTTTTTGTGCTTCCAACCATTTTCAATAAGAGAGATCCTACACCTCCTAGGATAGTTGGATTAGATTAAGAGGGAATGGATGAGAATTATTTGCTGTTGTGACTATTTTTCTTCTTTTTCAGAACAAAGGTCTATTTTTCTGATTAACTAACATGTTAACTACGGAATAATCATCAATATTTATTACATACTGGATATAAAGTAGTATGGAGATGATGTGAGTTTCTGCAATTTACTGGCCATGAAAGTATACTTGTGTGCACAGTCTAGCTAAATTCTAAGTCATGGTTAATAGAAAGTTTCATTCAAGATACTTTGAACATTAATGATCTTCACTGGCTAATGTTCACTATATTTGGTTAAGTCAATATTTTGGGAAATGATTTAAACTGATGTTGTGGAGATTGTAATTTGTATTCATAATAGTTGCCTTTCCAGCAGTTACTCAAGCCTTTGTGTGTTATAAAAGCTTATTGATTCACCAGGCAATCTCTGTAAAATCAATCTCAGTATCTGCCTATTTTTATCTTAATGGATGTTTGATGCTTATAACATTAACATGATCTAGAAATAAGTTCAGTACATATGAATAAGGTAGATTAGAGAAGTGATTTGGGTTGATCAGAGTCATGTTTCCAGTCAAGTCAGTGCACTTAAGAAAGAAACATGTATTTAGGTATTGGATGAGTAGACTCTTCCAAAAGTAAGGAGCACCTTGAATAAAGGATGTAAAGCAAGAGAAAACTGACCATGAGTAGGAAATTACAAGATTTCTCTTGAAGGAAGGGTCATATTATGATAATGTGAAGCTGGTTCTATAGGATAGGCATGGGCAGGCAATGGTCTGGAAATCAAAAGATGCACTTATGCTTGAGCCAGAGATTATCTAGACCCTTCAGGAGACTTTGAGGACTAATACAAAGTTGTAAATTGGCATATTAGAAGAAACCTTCTGATGCTGCATATAGAATGAGCTAATAGAAAAGCGACCAGACTTGACGTGCCAGAACTGGTTAAGGATTTTAGTTGCAATTACAAACTTGACAAAGGAGGAAAGCTGGGTGAAGAACATGCCAATGAGGAGAGGGATATAAGGTCTGAGATAAGAACTTAGTGATTCATCTGACGCCAGTGATTGTTTCTCTCTCTTTACTTTATCTTACTGATCTAATAACTCCTTTCTTGTCCTCTTACATGTATGATTTGTCTCCTCTATATTTCATATGAACTATTTCTTCTGAGAGCTTTGATTTCCATTTAGTTATTCATGAATTTAAACCTTCTGGTTGAGCCTGGTGGCACCCACTTTTTATCCAGCTACTTGAAAGATGAAAGGCAGGAGGATCACAAGATCAAGGTGCTAGCTAGGGAAATTTGACAAGCCATCTACTATAAAAAGTGGGCAGAGGAGCTGGAGATGCAGCTCAGTGGTAGAACACTTTCCAAACATACCCCAGGCCCTGGTTTTAATCCTTGGTACTATCAACTGAATCTTCTACTGACAAAGAACTCTTCTATATTGTTTTCTCTACATTCACTACTGGGAACATTCTTCTTAGAGTAAATATTGGGCTAAGGAATGATTTGCATTATACTTATTATGTGTCATGTCACTCCAGGGAAGAAGTAACCTTTTTTTTTAGTGGAGGTTAACTGACACTTCTAGTTCTAAAATTCAATCTAGCATTGGATTAAGTGTAATTTACATTTGTTTCCTTTATGCCTACATCCAGAGAAGTGAGCTCACTGTATTTTTTTTCCTTTTACACTCTCAATATGTGTGGTGTACATGTATATTTGTGTGTGAGTGTATATGCATGCACACATGTGAGGCCCTGTTCCTTGATGTTGAGAATCATTTTCCATTTGTCTCCCACCTTATGCATAAACCCAGATCTCAGCAATATGGCCAGTCTTCCTACACAGCTTACTCTGAGGATCTCTTATCTCCCCAAGGCTCGAAGTACAGGTGGGCTACCGCATCCATTCAGCATTTTCTTAGGTTCTGGGGATCCAGAATCCATCACACTTGTGTGGCAAGTGAATGAACCACTGAAAACTGTCATCGCAGCCACAAAGAAATAAACTCTGCATGTCCATTTGCTGCCTCTCCACTAGCATCTTAGCAGTCCTTTGGATTCCTCTTTTAGAGGTTCCTCTATTTTTTTTTCCATTCCTCAGGTTTGTGGTATTGGGGGTGGAACTCAGCGCCTCATTCATGCCAGACAAGCACTCTACTACTAAAAGACACTATCTGTCCACTAAGTTAAAATATGTATGGTGTGCTGGTCAGGCCAACTCTTGGCAGTTGCTTCTCTCCATCCACCTTGTGGGCTCTAGGGATTGAACTGGGTCTGCATACATACACCTCCATCAGGTGAGCTAGCTTCAAGGCCCCATATTAGTACATAACTGTTCCATTGACTGATTTAGCTTGTGCATGCACACCCAGGCTCGCTTATAGAAGTCAGAGGACAGTTTTGTGGGGTTGATTTTTTACTCCACTATGTGAATTCCAGAGATTTACCTTAAGTCTTGGAGGAAAATATTTTACCTACTTCAGAGATAAAGACACTGAGACAGTAAAAAAAATGGGATAAATTGCCTGGGCTCTCTACCAAGTCAGTAAGAGGCAGAAGGAAGACTTGTACCCAGACTTGCCTATCATCAATACCTATCCTCTGCATAAACCACTCTGCCTTGTGAATAATATACCCCACACTCCTTAGCTGTTCATAGAAGTACTCTCACAGCTTCCCCTGCCTCTCTGTCTTGGAAGCACTTATGTTGTCCTCCCGGAGTTACAGTCAGACCTGGGTTCCAATCCTGATTTTGTCACTTATTACCTATGCATGACCTTGGGCAAATAATTTAACCTCTCAAAGCCTCAGTTTCTTCATCTGTAAAATGAAAATAATGCTTCACATTGATGTGCAGATAAAGTGGCATTGTATATACACCCTTTGCACGTTACATGGTAGAGATTCCTCTGGTGGTGGTACTCATGGCTGCTTCTCTCTCTCTCTCTCTCTCTCTCTCTCTCTCTCTCTCTCTCTCTCTCTCTCTCTCTTTGGGTTGTAATGAGTGAAGAAATAACAAGGACAATGAAGCTATTGCCTCTGCTTCTCCTTTGTCTTTTACATCCACCAGGAAAATAGAGGAACTGATGGATATGCACTGATCCACAAAGCTCTGAGATAAAGTCCATTTACATTTCAGTCAGTCTTCAAATCTGGAAAGTCTAGATGCTTTTGAGGAGGTGGGTGGGAACAGGGTGAGAGAAAAAGCTCAAGGAGGCTCTTGAAGACTCAGGAGGCTAGCTGGGATGAGAATGGCGAGAGAAAGGAGTATCTGGAAGTAAAGGTAGAATTAGACAAGAAGTTTTCCCCGCTTCCGAATATCCACTCTCAGACCCGCAGTTGAGTTCTTCCATGGAAGCAACATTAGGACGAGGTAAGAGCTGCACATGACAGAAGATAAACAGGGAGATGCAGCAGCTTGACTGGAGCCTCCGGCAGCATCCAGAGGGCACTGCCTACAGTTAAGGCCTGGAGAAGGATGTTTCCTTAGTGATAATCCCAGAGAACTGTTAAGTACACTAGATGTGACAAAGAACTTTGCATGTGGGAAATGGATTTCATTTTCAGTGTTTGTTTGAAGGACTCAGAGCTGTGAAGAGCCTATGTGTCTAGCAAGCTAGCAAGACCTAATACTGAGCTGTTTCTAATACTGTGAATTAACTCTGATCATTGTCTATCTGCCAATGACTTTTCTCCTGCTCTGCTCTCAGGAAGAAGACAGCTTCCTAGAAAAGGTAATTCAATCCATTGGTGGTAATGAAGGTTTCCTTGTGCTTGATTAACACTTAACTGTGGTCCCTGGAAATTGTCCCTAAGAATTCTCATAGCAGAGGCCTCTGACTCGGTGAGAATTTCCTAATAACCGCTGATATCCTGCAAGGTGTCTTGAAGTATGCTCAAAATATGGGAACAATGTTGACACATCTGAGAAGTTGTTGATACTCTGTATGTAAAAGAAATAAAACTCAAGGGTACATTTTCTTTTTTTCTTTTTTTTCTTTTGTTTTTGTTTTGTTTTGTTTTGTTTTTTGAGATAGGATCTCGTGTATTATAGGCTAGCCTCACTAGGTAGCAAAGAATGACCTTAATTTTTTTTTCATTCTCCTATCTCCACCTCCCCATTGCTGAGATTACAGCACCCCTGGTTTTACTCAGTCCTGGGAATCAAACTTGAGCCTTGTGATAGATGATAGATCAGCATTCTAACAACTGAGCTATATCCCTAGTCACTAGTATGTGTGCATGCGTGTGTACACTATAGTATATTGCAAGGGATGAAACACAGGGCTTTACACATGCTAGACAAACACACTACCATTGAGCTATACCCATGCCACTTTGCCTTTTTTTAATTTGCAGACAAATGCATGCTGTACCATGAAACTACATCTCTAGCCCAGATTGGTCTTGATAGATCTTATCAGGAAACTCATGAGTTGGACAGTACCGTTTAACAGCTCCCACTTTCAATGGTAATAAAACCCAAAAAAATGTTATTCCTGTTGCATTAAGAGTGATTTGGAAGCTGGGGAGATGGCCCAGGCAATAAAGTACTTGCCATGTAACCATGAGGACCTAAGTTCTGATTCCCAACAGTAGTGTAAACAAAAAAGCTAGGTGTAATAACACACATCTGTAATCCCAGTGCTGGATGAACAGGTCCCTGAGGCTGCCTGGCCAGCCAATCTAACAGAATCAGTTACCTCCATGTTCAATGAGAGAGCCTATCTCAAAAAAACAACTGAGATGGAGGGAGACACATGGTATCAACCCCTGGCCTGCATACACACATACATACATACATACGTACACATGAACCACACATACAACAAAGAAGTGATTTGGAGGTCCTTGATAATAGTGGCTAATTACCCAGAGAATGCCCAGATATACTCAAGAAATAGAGCAAAGAGTAGGATTGTGGAACTAAATAAAAATCATAAATTATCTAATCTAGCCGTCCTTTTCGGCAGCAAAAGATATTTTCTATGTTCTAGCAGACAAGGCTCGAAGCCCAGAAAGGTAGAAAATGCTATAAAAAGTCCCACTGTTCCTGAGCACCAGAATGTAAGGGGAGGGTACGGTTTCTTGACTGTCCGGTGGTATGGCCCTTCTCTAGTGCCTTATGACCTTTTTCATCCTCAACTGGAGAGGCCGGGCTCCCCTCAGAGCTGCCAAATGCAGAGGAAGGAGCCGGACAGACACTCCACAGCACTTTCATTGGTTTGAGGGGCCTCCCCATTAGGTGGAGTTGAATGCACTTTGAGAGTGAAACTGCTTTAACCATTAGCATTAAGATTACAAAGTGAGGGCTTATAAGGCAGAGTGTGTCCTGTTGAAAAAAGGCAGAGGATCTTGGTTCCCCTTTGAACATTAGGAGTTCACAGTATTACAGAATATGGTTTGTAAATATTCTTTCCCCATTTTCTTTTTCTTTTTTTTTTTCCTTTTTTTTTTTGTTTTGATTTTTGTTTTCTTTTTTTTTTTTTTTTGTTTTTTTGAGACAGGGTTTCTCTGTGTAGCCCTGGCTGTCCTGGAACTCACTCTGTAGACCAGGCTGGCCTTGAACTCAGAAATCCACCTGCCTCTGCCACCCAAGTGCTGGAATTAAAGGCATGTGCCACCACTGCCTGGCTCCATTTTCTTATTGTATCTTTTTTTAGACTTCAGAGCCACAAGTATGACATTTCCAATTATCACATATGAATCTGGAAGTAGATAATAGATGCTGTATATAACCTACTGACATTTCATTAACCTTTTAAACTACTAAGGCTTAAGACATCTTTGCTTCTTAGCTCTCTTCTGTTAAGGGCAGTCCATGTTCTGTCTATTCAGCTTAAACAGTGCCTTGCATTGTCTTAATGCCTTAATACAAAAAAAAAACCTTCAGTTGGATGTCAGATTTTTGAAAGTATATGAGTCAATAATGAATAATTTATATATGGTAAGTTTGGAGACATCTAGTAAAGAATCTGTACATGTGTTCTGTTTGGTCCAGCAAGTTAGTAGAATGCATTATGAAGTATTTGGGCTCAAATATCAGATGGATGCCTGCAGGTAATACATACAGCCAGAATGAAATCAGTGAGTGAGACACCAATAGAAGTTACAGCAACTATGTAGAATATGAATATCAAGACATAGCGTCCCAGGGAAAGAAAGCAAAGAAATGTAAAAATAGATATGTAGAGAGATTTGAAATGTCAACCAATGATCACTACCCCCCTCTCTTTATTCCCTGAGAAGGGTATAGCAGCTTAGAAAGGTCATCAGTACTTATTAAAGAATACCATGTTAGGAAGATACCTGAATGTGGTCTCTGCGAGCATAGTGATACAGGCTTTTTTTTTCTTTCCCTTAAAGCTACATGATTGTAGGTTATAGAAAGAACAATGTCAGGCAAGAATTTATGAAAGTTAACAATATATAATGTATAACTTAAAGGTGGCAAAAGGAAGAGGATGCTAAAAGTAAACATGGCTTTCTCCACTGGGGCTCTTCTGGAGGCTGCCTTCAGATACCCTTTAGCCTATTTAGATGTGTTTTTTTCATATTCTTTACATTTGAAGCTGTAAACCTAAGATAAATTAACTTATTTCTTTTTGAGTATTGGGAGATAATTGAGTTTATTTTACACTTTGAATTTAGTTATTTGTCTGGTATGTGTCGCTTCTGGATTTTTGTCGTATATTCTTTCAGAAGACTCTAACAATAGAAAGGTATGTAAGACAAATAATAGCCCCTAAAAGTCTTTGCTGAGCTATTAATATAAACAATAACTTCTGGAAGCAGACCCTTGAATGTTCATGGTATTCTAGTTCTTTGGTTGCTATATTCCACGTTACTACTTTTAGATCTTGGGGCTTATGATTAGAAACTTGGATCATGCATAAAATATCCATATATGTACATCTAATGTGTAGTTATCTTTAATTCCTGAGAGCCAAAGCAATTCAGTTAAAGAAGCAATGAGAAGTCCCAGTAGTACTTGTGATAAGACCTAAGGAGTTAGTGTAAAATAAACTGAAACCTATGTGTAAATACAGTCCCTCAGGGTACTACTGTATTAACAATTGTGATTTCATGGTTCAGCTACTGGTCATACATAGATTGTACTATGACTGAATTATATTCTTATTTCAGAATATGGAATGTATCCAGAGGATGCACACCATAAGCACAGATGAAATGTTTGCTAATTGAATAAAGCATTTTGGGAAGGAGATTGTTTTAACTACTGCAATCATTACTGAGTGCCTTCTAAACATGCATGCCTCTTGTGAGAAAAAAAGGCTAAAGCTTAAGAGACAAAGATCGCCATGTATCCACTTGAGATTTTGAGAGATATTTAATGCTTTATTCTGAGGCCCCTTTGATTCTAATCCCTTCTCGTCTGTTAGGAGAAATCTCTTCTGCAGATGGTCCCCTTGGATGAAGGTGCCAGTGAGCGACCCCTTCAAGTCCCCAAAGAGATCTGGCTTCTAGTAGATCACTTGTTCAAATATGCATGTCACCAGGTAAGTGAGCGAAACTGCAGCATGTGTATGAATCACACAGGAAATTAAGCTTCACATTCGCATAGTGCATCTAGCCATGCCGAGCAGCCTCCATGTGGCTACGCCATCAGACCGCCGAAGCATACAAGCTAAGCTAACTCTGAGTCTGAGGGCAGAGGCAAGACCAGAACCAAGAGTGCCTATGGCTTATTTATACACTTTGCCCTGGACTCTGCCTGTTTTGACTTCAAGCCCATTTCTTAAACAGAACACTGAGTTTTCTTTTAAATCCTATGTTAAAACCCTGGCCACTCCCAACTCATTTCCCTTTTTTTAAGAAAAGAACTTTCTATGACCAAATTGAAAGATAATGTTCTCAGATCTACTAAGAGCAATATAACTTGGAAACCAAGTTGTATCATGGATGTGCCATTCACACTTTTCCCTTCATCCAATTGCGTCTGCATTTGTCAATGGCTGTACTCATTCAGGGTACACTCCGTTTTCTAGAGGCTCCGTGGTACACTCGTGGTACACTACCAGGCTTCCTGATCTGACCATCTGATCCCTTGCTTTATCAAGTAGAGACCGAAATGTCATTTTCTAACAGGTCATTTTCTTGCTTGAAATAACATTTCACATGGATTATAGAAATGCTAAAGGAAAGCAATGCTATGTCCATACTTCCTTCCCTAACTATTAATACATGCACCACCCTTCACTTTTTGTCCTGTTGCTCTCCCATTTTCTGGGCAAACTCAGAACTTGAGAGGCTGGCTCTCTTGCCTTGTTTCCTTCATTCGTGCTTCTTTGGTAGGAGGACTTGTTCCAAACCCCTGGAATGCAGGAGGAGCTACAGCAGATCATTGATTGTCTGGATACCAGCATTCCTGAGACAATTCGTATCCTTTCCTCCCAAGGCTTGGACAGATGGACAGATACTTGGCCAAAGTTTTTTTCTCACCTGTATTTGGTGCTTGTGTTTCTACACTGATGTTTTCCATTGCCTTATTCTAAGATAGTGACTACCCATTTGTTTTCTCAAGACATTTCAGGAACTTTTAGTCTCCCTTTGTGTCAAAACTCAGACTAAGAGGAGTCAAGGGGAGCGTAACAACAACTTCTAATGAGCATGGGATGTAGGAGCCCTAGCACCAGTTGGTCGTTCCTGCTAACCTTCCCAGCCATGTGCTTTCAGTAGGGCAGGAAGAAGAATGAGAGGAAACACTGGCAGTTAGTTTATAACCCATCCAATGGACCCTGTTTATGGTTCAGGCTATGCTCTCCAAGTCTCTAGTCATAGTGAAACCTCCCAGGGGACTGGCAAATTCTGTACCAACTCTGCTGCAGAACACCTGGACCATCATAAAAACAGTCAAGAATAGCGTGTGCTGAAAGAGAAGAGAAAAAACCATCCCTGTAGAGGCTTGAGGAAGGGAGCCAGTCAGGTCTCCAGGTGGCTTTTTTCTGGGTTCCTCTTCCTTTAACTCAAGGTAATTCAGCTGGCAGTAACCATTCTGTGGCTGAAGCACTGCTCATTTTCCTGGAAGCCCTGCCAGAGCCAGTCATCTGTTATGAGCTGTATCAGCGATGTCTTGACTCTGCGCACGATCCTCGGATCTGCAAACAGGTGAGTTTTGGTGCCCTGAGGAGATGCTCAATGAAGGTTCTCCCATAGAGAAACAGTCAGTTTTCCAAAGCTGTATGACAGAATGGGCCTAGGTCGGTTATTTGTGATAGGATACCATAGTGAAAAATTAAGATCCTTGAGGGCACCAATGAGATGGTTCAATGATTCAAGGTACTTGCCACCAAGCCTGTTGACCTAAGTGTGATCCAAGAACACAAGTGATGGAAGAAAAAAAATCAATTCCCACTAGTTGTCCTCTGATCTCCACATGGGCCCTGCCCCCCCACACACACACACTAAAGTTGAATTTAGGTAGTATTATTTTTTATTATATTTGAATATTTTCTAGTTGGCCTATTTCTGTTAACAGAAAGCATAGTGAGGTAGATGCTTCTCACCCTGGGGTAAGACTGCAAAATGGATTGTAAATGCAGTTCCAGTTGTCTTTACGTGAAAGAGTAGATGACAGTTGGGAACCACCGCCACCTCCTCCTTCTCTTCCTCCTTCTTTCCTTCTTGATGTGTTTTTGATAGTGCAAAGATTTTGGTCCACAATGGCTGAGACTAGCTATGAATCACATCGGTGAGTGTTGGTAGGAAGTACCCATCATTGCCAAGTGGCATTGTAGAGAAAAACAAGTTGACTGATGCCTTTGCTGATGGGGGAAAAGGGAAAATAACAGATGAATGCTTTCCTTCTGGCGAGGCACTGTGTGAACATGACTTTGTGCTGACTGCATGGCCTGGTCATTGACTAGAGAGAAACCAAACCATACTTACTGCAGAATCTGGCAGGTAAAATACTGCTCATGAGTAATAGAGGGTAGTGACAGACAAATGGGGCCATAACAGCTGGATTACAAATTGTTCTTATGTCAGCCATAGCTTCTCATTCCCTACCAGCCGTTTACCTTACCACACACTCCTCTCTAAAAAACAGGTAATTTCCCAGCTTCCCAGGTGCCATAGAAATGTTTTCCGCTACTTGATGGCATTCCTTCGTGAACTCTTAAAATTCTCTGATCACAACAATGTCAGCACCAACATGACCGGTAAGGGGACTTCATGAGAAAGTCTGTGTGGAGTGCTTATTGAAAAGAATCTGTATGCATTGTGCATAATGTGTACCATGTTTGATGTTCAAGAAATGGCCGTCCTTTCCCTCCTGCTATTCTTGTTCCCTGCACCCCAAACCTTGAGGTTTTGCTTAAGTCATGTCTGACAGTGGGCTTCCCCTTTTCTTTCTTTCTCCCACCCTCTAGCTACCTTGTTCAGTAGCCTTCTCCTAAGGCCTCCACCAAACCTCATGGCAAGACAGACTCCAAGTGACCGCCAGCATGCCATCCAGTTTCTTCTGGTCTTCCTGCTTGGGAACGAGGAAGACTAAGTCTTTTCTATTTGAGATTCTAGAGGAGGAAGATCTTGGGCTCCAAGTATTTCAGAATGATTTGAAAAGTCATCACACAAAAAGGGTCTACTGTAGGATCTTACATTCTGTTAATAGTAGTACAAAAGGAAGAGTTTCCTAATCCTTCCTTACCATATCCTACACAGTAAAATCCTTTTAGACATATATTGCCAAGCCAAAGTTACCATATTTTGGTGTTTTTGTGTTTACTCTTTGTAAAGCAAAGAGGTCTGTATTTACACACCTTTACCTAGAGGTACATTTTCTGCCCTGCTTCCCAATCCTCATGATTATCTTTATTACCCTAGGCCTGGATTGAGAGGCGTTCCCATTCTAAGCCTACAAGCACTACTTGCTCTAGCTCAGACTTGTCTGCAGTCCTTCGTATGATGCACTTTGGGCCCACCCTCTCCTCATGTCACTACTTTGCACACTTCCTCCATGCTATCACTTTGAAGGAAGCCTGGATAAGGCTAGTGACTCCGCGGGTGTCCTGAACAGTGAAGGTCACTGTCTACATGTGATTGTTACATGTGTTTGTGCATTTCTACTACAATGATGTCTGTGTGTCACTGTAATATTGGCCTTCTTGTGGAGCCACACTTGGTGGAACCATATTCCCTTGTCTCAGACCATGTTTAGTTACATAATTTTATGGACGATAGCGATGGCATCCAACTGATGTGAGAAATATCACAACAACGAGGAAAGCACTGTGAGTCTGTCAGAGTGAAAACGTCCCTGCTTCCCACTCCCTGTACCCTACTAGCATCCACACTTGGCATGAGGAGCAATCATCCCGCATGTCAGGGTACCCATCTCCCCCACTAGAAGTCCATTTCCAGAATAATGTTTGCATCACAGTTAAGAGAGGAGTCTGTGCACCTCAAGTGAGGCTCCCTGGAGCTTTCCTCACCCTCCATGCCAAGTACTGAGGGTAACCCTCAGAACCCATTCTCCTAGCTTCCGAAGTACCAGGGAAAGACATTGGCCTCTCGCAACAGGGCTGACTCTGGCCTCCACATCTGCCTCCTTCAAGCAAAGACTTAAAGACTGCCCTTGGCTCCTAGACACTATATCAAGTGCTGTGTAAGAGAGACTGGTCCGTGGGACCAGCCACACACATTACCTCTTCCACTTGAAACGACTCTTAAGGTTTTCATTTTATTCAAGCTTTGTGGGACAGACAAACTTTTCTAAAATTTAATTTGTTGACTGACAAACCAGCTGCCAGCTTCTGGCTGCAAAACTGCCTGGTGAAATTGACTTGCTTGGTTTCATTCACCAAACCAACCCAAGTCGTCTCATTCTTGCCTATTAACATCTGATGCAAGGAGCTTGTATAGGCTGGGTGTACAATCTTGGGTACTGATTCCATCAATGGCATCTTGTACCATCCAAGGAGAGGGCCAGGGAAACATCCACCATCAAATGGTTTTCCTGTTCCCTCATCTCTTCAAAATTGAGTTCTTGGGAGAACAAAAGGTATGTATCCTGCAATAGACTGGTTAAGCCCTTAAATAATTGGGAGTTGGGAAATCAGAGTCAAAGTATTGGTGCAAGATCACTGAAGATCTGATTGGGTCAACAGTTGGTTAATGGAAGACTGAGAGCAGAAGAATTTTGTCATATCTGTTAGGCCAGAAAATAATCACTGAAGAAGCAGATGGTAGAAGCTGGAGCAAGTTGGTCCCCAGGGAAATGCCTCTCCTGTGCCCATTTTATAATACCTTGCCAACCTCGAGTCTTTAGATGAGCAAGAATATGGTTAGTGGGGGCTCTGTGGAGCATGCGCGTAGTGCCCTTCCTTCATCAGGCCAAAACACCAAGTTGCTTCACTGCCTCAGCCTATTGTTCAGCTTGGCCTGGGATGTATATAGGGTTGAGGGTTTTAGACAATCTCCAGGAAGGGGATACAAAACAGATCAGATGGGGGAAACTTGCTTCCCAATCCTGCCTATCCTGCACCTCAACCTCTTAATTTCTAATTCCTCCAAGGTACTATTTCATAGTTGCTCTGAATTAAGAATTTCAGATCCAACTGGTAGGGAAAGACTCTACACCTAGCATCTTCAGGAGGAAATGATTCCAATCTGTTGGGTGATATTGCATTAGTTTCCCTTTCTGATTCTTAATCTGTAGTTCTTTATGATATTTCACAAAAAAAAAAAATAATAAGTCTCGGTCACTAAGCAAAGCTGCTAGTGGGATTCTGTATTTTGTGTCATCTTTTTTATTATAATTTATTGCAATTTTATGAATAAATATATGTTGTGTGAAAACTCATTGTGATCTGACTGAGAAAGAAAAGAGGGGGGAGATTTAATGTTACTTCGTCTCACTTGACTTTTTTGCAGTCCCCGTCCAACCGTACCTGTATCTGTACCTGTCACTACCCAGCCTACGGAAAAATGCCATTTAAAATTGTTGTGCTGGGGCTGTAACTCTACTCTAGAGTGCTTACTTAGCATGCACAAAGCCTTGTATTGATTCTCAGCACTAGGACCACAAAAGAGTGTTTTCCTGGACTGGTGAAATGATTCCATGAGTAAAGGTACTTGCCATCAAGGCTGCTAACCTGAGTTCAATTCCCAGAAACCACATGGTAGAAGGAGGGAACCAATCTCAGAAAGTTGTCATGTAACCTACACATGTGTTGTGACATGGCCACATAAATAAAATTGGGACTGGAGAGATGGCTCAGCAGTTGGGAACACTTACTGATTAGTTTTGGTTCTCAGCACCAATATCTGGCAGATCACAACTTCTGTAACTCTCTCTCTAGGGGATCAAAGGGCCACTGCAAGCACCCACACACATATGGTTCATGTATAAGAAGCCATGGATTTTACAAGACTAATAAAGAATTCAGGGCCAGCAAAAATCATTTTGACCATAAGGGTTCAGGTAACAGTGAGTTCATCAAAAAGAAAGGCTTCAGCAGGGCAGTGGTGGCACACGCCTTTAATCCCAACACTTGGGAGGCAGAGGCAGGCGGATTTCTGAGTTCGAAAAGGAGACCAGCCTGTTCTACAGAGTGAGTTCCAGGATAGCCAGGGCTACACAGAGAAACCCTGTCTCACAAAAAAACAAAAGGAAGGAAGGAAAGAAAAGAAAGAAGAGAGAGAGAGTAAGAAAGAAAGAGCAAAATTGAGAGAGAGAGAGAGAAGAAAAGAAAGGAAAGAGAGAGAGAAAGAAAGAAAGAAAAAAAGAAAAAGTCTTCCTTTGGGGGTGGGGGTACGTGGGATTTGTAATGGAATCTTACTATGTTGCTGAGGCTGGTCTTGAACTTATAGACTCAAACAACAACCCTGACCCAGCCTCCCTTGTAGCTAGGTCTATAGTCACACACCATCTTGCCTGGTTGGATACTGGTTCTTAACCCCATAAATGCCACAGCAAGGCCACATCCACAATCCTGCCAGCTCCAGAAGCATGACAAGTCCTAACATAATGACATTTCAGAGGAGCCCAGTTGCCCCTAGGTGGATTAGATCTGACACCCAAAAGAGCCTGTTTTTCACATAATTCATTTTAGAACTTTTGAAAACCAGTTTATTACTTGGGGTGATAACGTACATACATTACAAATACGTATGGAAGGCTGTGGTATGAGCTCTCTGGCACTTGTAGATGATGCTCCTCAATTGAACAGGGTACCACTCTTGGCTGGCCCACCTACAGCATGAATTTGTGGATTCTGACTTCATTACCCTTGAGACTGAAGAAGCTCCACTGGAGATTTCTTCTTAGCCAGGCCTTCTTCCAGTTCCCTCCCACTGTGAGCCTGCCAGATGCAAGTGCTGACTCAGTGTTGTTAGGAATGGTTTTTTTCTAGCTCCACCCAAAGACTTGGCAGAAGGTGTTTCCTTTCAAAAGTGATGTTCCCTTCTGTGAATGGAGACTAACACCCAGCAGTTTCTGTGTAGCAATGGGCAATGTGGCATAGCTGACACTGTAGCTGTCCTTGCCTGAAGTTAGAAACTGCATCTGTACCTGCCGTGATGCTTTTGTGTTATAGAGGCCCCACTAGAGCCTTTTTGATGCAAGGCAAGTTGAACAGACTCTGTGTGGCTTAATAATCCATAGCCACATAGTGTAACTATAAAACCACATGGAGAGGGCCTTAGTAAATGATCTAATCCATTGTCATTGTTCAAATAAGGAGTTCAGAGCAGACAATGGTTGACCCGTCCTGTCGTTTGGTGGATAGAAAAGGCTTAAAGTTTATAGTCTAACATGGGTCAATGAACACCTATAGAACCTTAGCCTGTACTTGCCAGGTCCGGCATGGCCTTGGTGGGGACAGATTGACGTGATTCCTGCCCCTGGGGATGGGGTCAGCAGGCGTGGGCCTCCCCGAGTGTCCTTGGCAGCTGTAGGCCTAAGGCTTGTTTGTATAATAATGCACATATTTTACATTTCTTCTTTAAGGAATATCCTCCATGTTAATGTTAATGATTCCATGATAATGAGATATCTTGAGTCTAAGAAGCAAAGGTGTGGCTAATGTCTCAGCTAAACAGTGGGACCTTTGGGACAGCCCTTCGGGCTGTGGGAAAGAACTCTAAAAACCTGAGTTCCAAAATATATAATTTCTCAACTACACAAAAAATAAGAATGCGATATGAGTTAAATGAGAGGTTTCATGATTCTAAAGGAACAGATGCAGCTGCATTAATGGGCCAGCTTGTCGGAAAGATACAAAGGCAGGCAGATTCCTGAGTTCAAGGTCAGCCTAGGAGTCAAGACCCAGGTGTGGCAGAAATGGCAGTTTCAAAACAGGGTCCCACCCAGCTAACTTATCTCCTGTGTTTAACAAAGGCAGGCAGATCTCTGAATTCTTTGCAATGTTAAAAGAAAATGTGTGCTTGCTGTCTCCTAAGAATTTAGGGGCTGGGGTCATGTATCGAAGCTGATTCATAGCATATCAAAAGGGAACCTGAAGTAAATGGCTGGATTGATAATGTAAAATAAAAGACTGGGTTTGTGATCAGCAAGGGATGAACCATCCAGAGAATTTTTTAGACTAGCAAGAGAGAACTGCTTAGAGAACTGTCTCAAGCAGAACATAGAGATGGAGAGAAAGCAGATCAGAGAGAAAGAAAGCAGAACAGAGAGAAAGCAGGCTGGGAAGCTGTGCTGTCTCCAGCAGAAGGTAGTCCGCCAGCTTAGACCCACAATTTGACTTTGAGTCCTTTATTTTTGCTGCTCCCAGACACCCCTTCTCTCAGAACCTGTCTCCAAGCTGAGACTGGTCCTTGGCATATTGCTCACCAGTTAACATTTAACCCAGTTGCCTTACCTTGGGTCTACTATTTAATCCAGTTCCTTCCACTTCTTTTTATTGTGAGTGGCTTTAGACTAGTTAGTCTATGGCTTTCTTGTGTTTAAAATGAAATGAATATAATATTATGTGATGTAATTACATGAGTCTCATCACTTCCGTGTTAAAAATGCTAAAGCTTACCTGATAGGTTTAGAACAATATCCCAACTTTCTTATAGCCTATGAGGTATGAAATTGTTAAATGAAAGTTGACTGCAATAGTATGCGGCAGGTAGAAGCTGCTATAGAGTTTCCCGACTCCTAGCTGTAACTGTACCTAAGGCTTTAGATTTCTTATTGCTAATAACCTTGTCAGATAGGTAAGAAGAGCTGTTCAACTCTATTTTCTGACTGAGACATGCCACCACACCAGTACCTAGCCTCTGTATTTCAAACCTTATCTGTAATTCATTTTCAAATTATTACTATTATTATTATTATCATCATCATCATTATTGGTGGTGGTGGTGGTGGTGGTGGTGGTGGTGGTGGTGGTGTGTGTGTGTGTGTGTGTGTGTGTGTGTGTAGGTCAGGGAACAAGTTGTAGAAGTCAGCTCTCTCCTTACACTGGGTTCAGGGATTGAATTCAGGTTGTCAGGTTTGTGTGATAAGTTCTTGTTATTCACTGGTCCATCTAGGTGATCCCCCAGAATAAGTGAGAAATGAGGATTAAACTCACTATAGGTAACCCATTCCCACAAGACAAACATTAATCTGGATTAATGAGGGCTCTGTTCTTATGGCCCTATCTCCCCCCATTAGGTTCTACCATCTGACACTGCTATGACAGAGGACTGAGTCTCAATGTTGATTTTTCTGAAAACACAGATATTTAAAGCCTAGCAGGTGGAATAGTGAGCATTTGTATTTCTGACAAGTTCTCAGGTGTTCTAGTTTCATTTCTGTTGCTATGATAAAATATCCTAGCAATATCCAAGTAAATTAAGGGAGAAAGGGTTTATTTTAGACCACAATTATGGCTTACATTACTAACAGGGAAGTCACAATGGTAGGAGCCTGAGACAGTTACATTACATCCATAGTCAAGAGCAGAGAGAATCAATTACATACATGCTTGCATGGTTGCTTGTACTCAGCTTGATTGCTCTACATTCATATCGCTCAGGACCCCTTGCCTAGGGAATTGTGCTGCCCACAGAGGGTGCTGTCTTCCTCTCATCACTTAATACACTCACCCAAGACATGTCCACAGTTCAACCAAATGTATACAAACTCTCATTGAGCCCTTCTTCCCAAGTGATTCTAGGTTGTGTGAAGTTGACCATCAAAGCTAGCCATCATACAAGGTTAAGGCTGACACTGATGGACCAGCGATCACACTGGTTGCCTATTGACCTCTACAATAAAGTTACCATTACCTAGATCCCACTTGGCCTGTCCACTTCACCCCCTGCCGTCATTCCTGCCAATGTGGATGTCTACATTAATAACACTTATTTCATAAACCCTGGTAGCTTCGCCTCTTTTTTTTTTAAACAAGGTGTCATTATGAAACCCAGACTAATCTCAAAACTAGCAACAATCCTTCTACCTTGGCCTTCTGAGTGCTGGTCTTTTGGATTGCCCCAGGTCTGACTCTTTGTAGCCATCTACCCAGTGTGTAGCTTTCCTAAAATCTAACTGGTGTTCCACTCTGTGGACCAGATCTCCTAATCAGTCATTTATGCTTTCTCATAGCAAGATGTTCCTTGTTAAGGCCAACTCATCTACCTATGCCACTGAAGCTTTCTCCATCCATCCTTGCCACACTTCCCCTTCCATCAACCATGACACTTCTTCTTGCATCTTCAATAACAGTAATTTTGATAAATATTTCTGAGGTACATCCTATATGTACTGTTGCTATTCAAGTTGCTAGAGTCACAGAAGTAAACAAGACAAAGTCCCCATTCTTATGGTACTTTCATTAGGAGGTAGGTAGACAAGCAAACAGTACACAAAGCCACTTCAGATCATCACAAACACAGTGGAGAGACTACAGCAGGGTAAGCACCAGAGGCTGCAGCAAGAGGTCTTGGTCAGGGAAGGTGCCTTCAAGGATGTAGTGGTAATCTTCCTAAATCCCTGGAAGCCAAAAGATACCTTATCTTTGTTTGAATGGTGGTTACACAATACATATCAAGGAATCCAAACATTCAGTCTCCATCCAAGATTACATCTCAGCAAAAGAAGAGAGTAAAGTTCCTGAGACCGAAAACCAGTTTGCCATATTCTGAGGATAGCCAGGCAGAGCACAGTGATGGTGCTTGTGCTGGACAAGAGGTAGTCAGGGACTGGATCGGGGAGAGCCTGAGATGCTGAGGACAGGTGCTCCATTTTATTTCACATGCAACAAGATGCTATGGTTGTTTCTCATCAGAAGAGTGGCATGATCACCTCTCTCTCTCTCTCTCTCTCTCTCTCTCTCTCTCTCTCTCTCTCTCTCTCTCTGTGTGTGTGTGTGTGTGTGTGTATGTGTGTGTGTCTGTCTGTCTCTCATGTGTGTATGTATGTGTGCACACACGCATGCATGCACATGTGTATGTATGTTCCTTTCACAAAAACAATAATGGTATTATGCTGTCATAATGTATTTTTCATCACTTTTTGTTAGCCCTGACAGTGCTCATAAATTACTGCTTTATCCCCACTTCCACAGTCAAGGAAACCAAGGCTCAAAGAGACTATGTAACATATTATTCTGCTAATGACTGAGTAGACTATGACTCCAGAGTCCAAATTGAGCTGTTAGAAGCAATTGTTATTTCCCACACTTTAATGCACATGAAGGTGGTAGGTATGTGTGCTTCCCCTTCTGTGATAAAATACCTGAAAATAATTAACTTGAAGGAGAAAGTGCTTATTTAGCTCTTAATTTGGGAGGTTTCTTCCATAATCAAGTGGCCACATTTCTTCTGCCTTCTAGCAGGTGCCAGATGGCAATTGTGGGAAGTTCATGTTGGAACAAAGTCCCTAAACCAGGACAAAAAGAGGGGTTGGGGGGGTCTCACAAGTCCTTTGAAGCGCATGCTCCTCACTGACCTAAGGGTCTCCCCATTAGGCTCTACCTCCTAGAAGTTCCAATACACAATGCTGTGTTACTTTTCCTGGGAATTCTGCTTACCCCAAGACAGACAGGACACCGATGGACCAAAAGAACCAGTTCTGTCCAAGTCTAACTTGATGGACAAGTGAGTTTATTCCAGTTACTTAGAGGAGCACGGGTGACTCACAGACAGCTGCATCACCAGAAAGCCCCACCCTAGCTGGAGTGATGACTCAGAAAAGTTGGACTCTCTGGAGTCTCCTACCCCAGTCAACCTTCCACATCCTATATACACTCCACCACTTCCGTAAACCACAGCTGGGGTAAGATGACCTGTGACTAGGGAGGGCTAACAGGAAGTGAGTGGCTGGAGTCACAGAGGAAAGTCTGATTACCCCCTCCCCCCCCCCCCCCCCACACACACACACGGCAGTCTCCTGCAAGTACTCACAGCTTCTCCGACCCCAAGATGGCAATGACCGTGCCATGCCTTGAAGACAGTTTCACAACACCTTCCTTGTATCACCACCCTGAGGACCCAAGCTTTTTACACATGGATCTTTTAAGAACATTCAACATCCTAACCAGAGTAGTGGAAAGCTCCCCCCACCCTTTAATCCCTTTTAGCTTCATCCCCAACATATAGCTGATATTCCACTTCCACTTAGCTTAGCCTTTAACTAGCTTCTCCTGTTTGCTCTCTCAAAGCCCTTACCTACTTCAGGGCCCTGGGCCCCCCTTGTAATCTTGTCATAACTTGAATTCAGCAAGTGCTTATCAAGTACTCACTAACTGCAGGCCATTGTGTAAGATGCTGAAGGAAAGTGAAATGGATACGATGGTTGATAAGACAAATATGCAGACTCTTTTTTTTAAAAGGGGTGGGAAGATAAGATACCAGGGGGAAAGGCCCGGGACAAGAATGCGGAAGAAGGGGGTTAGGGGGAGGATGAATGAGAGAAGGGGAAGAGCGGGAAGTGAGAGATGGAAGGAAGAAAGGGGAAATGAGGAAGAGTGGGAGAGTGGATGTAAGGGTATGAAGAGGCATCCTAAGAAATGGAACCGGTGTAGGGACATTCAAAGTAACCCACATCTGGACCCTCTTTACCCTTGCCCACTTCCTGGGCCCCACAGAATTCAAACCCTTGTTACTTCAGATCTGAGAAGCTTGAGATATCCTAGCTAACCCCTGCCTAACTTTCAGCTGCCAATGTATCTCCCTTGCACGCCACTGCATCTTGGGGATGTCCTTCCTCTCCGTGCCTGCTCTCATGCTCACCACAGAAGTTCTAACTCTCCGTCCTCCTCAGTCTCTTCTGCCCACTTCTGTGGACGAATCTCCCACTCTCAACCTTCTCGTGCACTCCCCTTGCATAAAACTACCCATATTCTACTCTGTCCCAGGCCAGGACAATCATTTGGATCTCTCTAGGCAAGTGGTTCTCTGCCTTCCTACGGCTGTGACCCTTTGATACAGTTCCTCATGTTGTGGTGACCCCCAACCATAAAATTATTGTTGTTGCTACTTCATAACTGTAATTTTGTTGCTCTTATGAATTGCAATGTAAATATATGATATGCAGGATATCTGATATGGGACCCCTGTAAAAGGGTCATTTGATACCCAAAGGAGTCACAACACAGGTTGAGAACTGCTCTAGCTCCTATCTCTACATATAATCAAGCAAATGTATTGTCATCTCCTCCTTCCCTCCCTTCTCCTGCCTTCCTTGAACTTTCCCTCTGGGCCATGATTTGAAAACACCACCTGTCAAAGAGTATTGTTGCCCCTCAAGACTGGAAGCCCCCAGAGAGTTGCAACTAAGCTAAGCATATTGAGAGTTTTCCCACAGTGTCCTGTGAAGGACAAGTGCTCAATAATATTTGGTTAACAAATAAATATATTCCTGAAAATACGTGAAGACATAAGCCTGTTTAATACATGCTCCTAATATGTGTATACAATTAATTATTCATTCTGAGCTCTATTAACTTCAGAGAAATTTCTGTGTATGCGTGTGAGCAGGTGGGACATTAGTGGGTTGCATTAATGGAGTCCAAGAAGATAATAGTTTTTAACAGCTGTGCAGTTCTATCATCCCTCTTGGTTTTGTAGGCAACAAACTCAATTTTGTTGATTTTTTTTCTTTTGTAACATGTATGGGGGGGGGATGTCTGCATGTAGGTACAAGCATGACAAGTGTGCCTGGTGCGCATACAGCCCAGAGGAGGGAGTCAGATCTCCTGCAGCTGAAGTTACAGACAGTTGCGAGCCACCGTGTGGGTGCTAGGCATCAAACTGTGACCTCTGGAAGATCAGGGTGTTCTTAACCATCTCTCCAGCCCTGAATTTGCTTTTTAATATTTTTATTTCTTTCATTCATTCATTCGTTCGTTCGTTCATTCATTCATTCATCCATTTAATCAATCATTTATTTGTGTGTAAGTTTGTGTGTGAAACATACACATGGTATACACATACATGCATACCATGCCACAATGTGAAGTTCAAAGAACAATTTGTGAGAGTTGGTTCTCTCCTTTGACTACATAGGTTCCAAGCATCAAACTCAGGTTGTTAGGCTTGGTAGGAAGCACTTTTACCTGCAAAGTCATCTTATTGGCCCTTGAATTTCCCTTTTCTTCAGATAATTCTCAAAAGTCCTCAAAAAATTAAAAATGGAATTACCATATAATCCAGCAGACATACTTCTGGATATATATCTAAAATAATTTAAAGAAAGTTCTTGAAAACACATTTGCTCCCCTCATGTTCATAACATCATTCACAGTAGGTAGAAGGCAAAAGCAACCATATCCACCCACAAAGGGAAGAATAAAGAGAACGTGGTATGTAGAAAGAATGGGATATTATTTATTCTTTAAAAGGAAGGCTCTGCTGATATTATTACACAGATGAACCCTGATGATCAAAAAAAAAAAGGTCTGGAGAGATGGCTCAGTGGGTAAGAGCACCTGACTGCTCTTCCAAAGGTCCTGAGTTCAAGTCCCAGCACCCACATGGTGGCTTACAACCATCTGTAAAGTGATCTGACGCCCTCTTCTGGTGTGTCTGAAGACAGCTACAGTGTACTTACATAAAATAAATAAATCTTAAAAAAAAAAAGGAAAGTTCTAGAAACTTTAAAAAAAAAGAGAGAGAGACAAATACTGAATGATTCCACTAGGGGGAGACATGCAGGGTAGTCAGACAGACAGACAGACAGTCAGACAGAGGCTGCCAGGGACTGTGGACAGGGGAAATATTTCTTTTCTGGATATGGATCTTCATTGTTGCAAGATGAAAAATTTTTGGAGATCTATTGCACCACAGACTATACTTAAGACTATTGAACTCTGTACGTTAAATGGCTAAGATGGTAATCCCCACAACACTCAGAAGGCAAGTCTGATCACATCACTTCTCTGTTTCAAACCATCCTGGATGCTTTGAGTGCAAATCTTCTCTTGTGCATTGCTAAGCTATATCCTCTTGGATTCAACCAACTGCACTTCTCTTCTGGAATACTCTGGTCCCTCTTACCATTAGCAACAACTTCCCTGAGTCTCGACAGAAATGCCTATTCTTCGAGAGGCTTTCCTTGGCCACCTCCCAGCCAGGACTCCTAATACCCTCCTATTCAGTCTGTAATTGCACACTCACTATTCGAGCAAAGTCACTCTATCACCAGACCAGAAATTTGGTGGTGACTGTAGTTCACCTAATGCCTGGCATTTCATAATCTCTATCATGGATTATTCGAGTACTGGGATGGGCCAGGAAAACAAGCCAGTCTGAGGAGTTGGGGATCATGAGTGTCAAGTTTCTAAACACAATATGGAGATATATAGGATGAACCTGGAAAACGTAACAGTAGTAATTCTGCTTCTAGGAAATGGTACTGAGGGGGCACAAAGGCATAAATGTGGATGTTTGGCCTAGCGTCATACATTCAGGTCAAAAACTAGAAAGCACTTATGAAGTGGAAATCTTCTAGTTCCTTGGAAAGTTATGTCAAAATGTTGGTTTGCTGGAGCACACAGGTGAAAGGATGTCTTGTTAAAACAAACACGTGAAAGACTTGTTTTCCTGAAGCAGACACAGGTGAAAGGATGTTTGGATAAAGCAGACACATGAAAGGCCTCTTGATGAAGGAGTGTAAATGTGACCCCACAGACAGTGGGAGATGAGCTTTGGTTTGGTTTGCTCAGTCTCGCTATTCTTCCCTTCCGAGGCCTCACCTCAGGCCGGTTGGTGAGTTTGGAGGTTTATTCAAAATTGAACTACAGCTGCCTGGTATCTGCCCACAGAAAGAACTGGACTGTGGACTGTAGCTGCCATTTTCTGTGTGGGATCTGCCTGCTTAGAGGACTGATCTGCAACTGCAGCCCAAGAAGACCAAGCTCGCCCCCAAAGAACTATTGCTGAACAGGTCCACTTCCCCCACATCCTAATAACTTTTCTCTTCTGCTACCTCTGCTGGGTGGTGGGCTAGAGGAGAGGCTGAACCCTTATTAAAAGTAGGTTGCAAAAAATTTATGCCTACACACTTACATGGTGACCCTGATTAACAAACTGTTTTAAATGTCTAGAATTTTATAGACATGATAGTATAGAGGTTTTCCAAATAATTTTTCTTACAGTGCTGGGACAGGTCTAGCACATGCTAACCATGTGTGCATTTCAACCCCAAACACCTTTAATGTTTTGTTTATTCATTGTGTGTGTGTGTTCATGTGTGCACACACACGTGTGGAGGTCAGAAGCTAACTTGTAGGTGTTGGCATTCTCCTTCCACCATGTGGATCCTGGTGATCAAACAGGTGGTTAAATTTGGTGGCAAGCGCCTCATCTGTTGAGCCATCTCACTGGCCCCCAATAAATAATATTTTTTAATATGTATTTTTTGAAATTAAATTATAATCCCATAATTTCCCCCTTCTCTTTTTACACTTCAACCCCTACCACATACCCCCCTACTTACTGTCTCTCAAAGTTATGACCTCTTTTGACTTATTGATACATACATACACACTTAAATATATAGATGCAACCAAATCAGTCCATATAATGTTACTTAGATGTATATGATTTCAGGGTTAAGCATTGGTATTGGATAACCAATGAGCATGGTTCATCCCTTGGGATGACTACTTTTCCCATTCTTAGCATTCTTTGGTTGCCTATCCCTTGTCTACGGTTTAGGCTCCAAGGGATTCCCCACTTCTAAGGTATCAGGTATATTGGTGGTGTCTTTGCCAAGTCTTTTTTAGACAGCCACATTGGTGGGACCTATGGGTGTAGCTTTTTTGTATATTAACTATTTTAATATCTCTAACATTTTCCAATATGTGGTTCTAATTTTAGTGTAAATTATAATTTATGAGCTGGTTTGAATTCGTGCTTTATCATGCTTTAAAGCATCATTTCTCAATTATACAAGTAGATATAAAACATGTTGGAAAATTACATGTTATTTGGTAACCTGGGACATAAAATCTAAAGTATGATTTTGATCCTCCCCAATATCAGCAGGTGGAGCTTTCCCGATATTCGTAGGAGACACAATCTCAAAGTATACTTTGTGTTCCTCTGGGTCTTGCAATCATCTGCCACCTCTTTTGGGATGTTTCCTCAGCCTGAGGTGCATGTGTTTTATTGTACCTGTATCAGTTGGGGCTGGGTACCATATGACCACTGGTTCTCGGCATTTTGATCAGTTGTGGTTTTCAATGATGGGCTTTGTTAGTTTCAAAAACAACCCAATCAATACTAGACATAAGAACCCCTTTAAGTTGTTGGTCAAGAAAGTCCAGGAAACTCCCAAAACATTATAGGCTACTGCTCAGGGTTACCTCCCAGAGTCTGAAGGTAAGTCCCTACTGCTAGAGGAACCATGCACTTTGGACTTGGACCCAAAGGATCAGAGCTGGATCTGACCTGAAAACCTTCTCCCTGAAGATTAGTTTTTCAAAAGGTGCCATGCAAGCACCCAGAGGAGGGAAGCTGTCTAGTCCTTCCTATTCATCTGTCACTCCTGGAAACTACACCAACAACCAGAATGGCACAATAGTCCAAGGACACGAATATCAAGGCACTAACCTACAGTTCTTTAATTGGACTTAAAGCCAACTCAACAAGAGGGAAATCATGCCTGGTACTGAAAACCTAGTCAACTACTCAGGGGAGGTAAAGTCAGGAATATTGGAGAAAAGCTTACAGCTGTCACCTTACTAAGTCACCATAGCTCTTGCATTATCAATATTTAGCCTTATACCCACAGATAAATATAGCTCTCACCCTTCATCGAATAATATTTTCAAAGAATCGTGTCATGGTAAAATCAGTAATATGTAACATCAAATAGAAAAGGCAGACTATGTACAATTATATCAATATTCCAAATTTAAAAAAATCAAATTCAAAAATAATATATACACACATGAAGCAAATGAAAACAGCAGAATGAAGACAATGATGGAAAAATCTTTGCCACATATTCCTCCGACAAAAAAAGTAATAGCCTCTAGAATATATAAAGTACTCAAAAATTAAGCATCAAAGAAGAAATATTGAGGCAGGTGTGATGGCACATGCCTTTAATCCCAGCATTCAGGAGGCAGAGGTAGGCAGATTCCTTTGAGTCTGAAGCCAATCTGGTCTCCAGAGCATGTTTCAGGACAGCCAGGGCTATGCAGAGAGACCATGTCTCAAAAAATAAGAGAAAATTATGAAACAATAGGTAAAATGTTTTTCAAAAGACAAATGATCCAATCCAAAAATTGTGCAAGTTAATTAACAGACAATTCTCAAAGGAAGTACAAATGGCCAATAAGTATATGAAAATGTTCAGTGTCTTAGCCATCAGTGAGAGTAATATTAAGGAACCCTTCCCACTCTCTGTAGTTCTTTCTCAACTTTCCTTAATAAATCTACATTTGCTATGCTGATAAAACAAACAAACAGAAAACTATTTTGAGATTCCATCTAACCCAATCAGAGTGACTTTTATGAAGAAAACAAATGTTGGTGCATATTCAGAGAAAGAGGAATCCTCATGTCATGCGAGGTGAGACCATGCGGAGTGAGATTGCAAACTGGTACAGCAACTATAGAAATCAATCAGAGATTCCTCAAAAAGCTGAGAAGACAATGACCATATTGGCTGTACTGAAGGATTCTAAGTCACCGTACCTCAGAGCTACTTGAACAACCATATTTACTGCTATACTATTTACAATAGCTTGTAAATGGAACCAGCCTAGATGACCATCAACAGATGGATGGATAAAGAAAATGAGATGTGTATGACCAATGGATTTTTTTCAGCAATAAAGAAAACAGAGG
Source organism: Tokudaia tokunoshimensis (assembly GCA_036184795.1). Taxonomy (NCBI): domain Eukaryota; kingdom Metazoa; phylum Chordata; class Mammalia; order Rodentia; family Muridae; genus Tokudaia; species Tokudaia tokunoshimensis. Next base: position 115,598,234 of record BTHU01000023.1, read on the forward strand.
CCAGGCGGTGGTGGCACACGCCTTTAATCCCAGCACTTGGGAGGCAGAGGCAGGAGGATTTCTGAGTTCGAGGCCAGCCTGGTCTACAAAGTGAGTTCCAGGACAGCCAGGGCTACACAGAGAAACCCTGTCTCGAAAAACCAAAAAAAAAAAAGAAAGAAAAAAAGAAAAAGAAAACAGAAATCAGGGCTGGAGAGATGGCTTAACAGTTAAGAGCACTGACTACTCTTCCGAAGGTCCTGAGTTCAAGTTCCAGCAACCACATGGTGGCTCAGAACCATCCGTAATGAGATCTGACGCCCTCTTCTGGAGTGTCTGAAGACAGCTGCAGTGTCCTTATTTATAATAATGAATTATAATAATAAATAAAATCTTTGAACTGGAGTAAGTGGGGGCCAGAGCGGGCAGAGGTCCTGAGTTCAATTCCCAGCAACCACATGATGGCTCACAACCAACTATACAGCTACAGTGCACTCATATACATAAAAAATAAATAAGTAAATCTAAAAAAAGAAAACAGAAATCATAGTATTCATAGGTAGATCAGAGAGAACTAGAGTTTGTCATGTTAAACCAAATAAGCCAGTCTCACAAACAAAAGTGTCACTTGCTTTATTGTACATGGAAACAGTGCTCTAAACTATTGACAACAGTCCTTTTGGATCATAACATGGTAGTCCACGATGACTTCAGAATGTGCATGGAGGGAACTTTAGAAGCCGTTACGTGCATGAAAGATTGGTCCTGATGCTGTACATTGCCTTTATATGGAGAGCAGAATGTTGCTTAAAATTACAGGAGCATCCACAGTGACATTGGGAATGTTGCTGGAAATTATGATAAATTATGATTCTAACCTCAATGATTTTAGTGACCTTGGATATTTTTCTGGTTTACTAGATGTTTTACAATAAGTGCATATTGCTTTTTATACCCAGAAAAAGATTAAGGAAAACATTATTTTGTGAAAGAAAGAAATGTCTCTGTGTTGGAGTGAATGAACACAGTTTCTCCCTCAAGAATAGGGGTGACTGGAGGCGTCATGCCCTCACCCTCATATTGAAGGGTTTTGAGAAAGGAGATCACTGATGACTCATCTTAACTGTACCCCCTAGGAATAGCTCTATGGAGTATAAATCTCCAAGATAACGCCCCAACACATACACAGGCACACACACAAAACTCTGGCTTTGTAGTACAAGGACCATATGCAGATTACAGCTATGACCAGTAGATGGCAGCAGAGGACGACTATTCTCTCTCGTTAAAAGCATTTAAAACTGGAGTTATTTTTCTTATTTTGGCATCATTTCTTTTCTACTGTGGCTCAAAAAGCCAACAAAAACAAAGCCCCTAAAAAAAGACTAAATTGAGACAGTGTAAAGGCAGTGGATTTCATAGAACACCATGCCAAATCAAATAATATTTTCCTTTCTCGGTTATTTTGAAAGCGCCAACCACAGTTGGGAAGTAACCTTGCTGCCTAGAGCTAATGACTTACATCTTCTGTGGAGAGAATGGAAGTGACTGGACCATCTGGAGGAGGGGACTGGGACAGATGTATGAGAACTGGAAAGAATCCAAATGATGTCTGACCAGGTAGCTGGAGAAGGCGTACAAAGAATGAGAGTGAAGGTTGTTGTGAGTTGTACTAGAGCCATCCAGATGTTCAAGTCTTAATCCCCAGCACCCATCAATGTGACCTAATTTGGAAAACACTTTTCCTAGCTTTCCTCAGATGACTTGGAAGTGCTTTTTGCTTCTTGGCCCCACCACTAACTGGTGGCATGGACTGGGATTTGGTCACATCTCTTCTCGTACTACATTTCTCCATTACCCTAGCTCATTCTTTTGCCTGCAGTTCCCACCTGTGGGCTAGCACAGCCCTGCCACCTTCCACTTCAGATCCATTTTACAGTAGTATTATCACCTACTCAGTTGGTGTTGTAAAGTCTGCTACTTTTTAAAAAAGGAATGATCACATGGGCTAGAGTCCCCTGACTATTCCCAATGCAAAGTAATGGTCCACAATGTGTGAGGACCCCCCCCCTTCCCTTCTTCCCTCTCTCTCTCTCTCTCCTTCCCTCTCTGTCTCTGTGTGTGTGTGTGTGTGTGTGTGTGTGTGTGTGTGTGTGTGTGTGCACGCGCACGTGTTTCAAGATAGGGTTTCTCTGTATAGCCCTGGCTGTGCTGGAACTCAGTCCATAAACAAGGCTGGTCTTGAACTCAGAGATCCATCTGCCTCTGCCTTCCTGAGTGCTGGTATTCCTGGTGTGTGCCACCACCACCTGGCACTGCTCTCTGTCAATATAGGAGTCGTGTTCACTCCAGGAAGATGATCATACCACAAAACATAACTTAGAACTAACACCTGCTAAAAGGATGGCAGAGCAACATCTCACTTTGATTCCCTGCACACAATTGCTTGGCCCGAGCATGGGTGGAGTCCAGAATACTTCCCACCAATATTTTCTCTCTATATAAAAGCATACATTGAGTTGAGTTGACATTAAGTGAATACTTATATGTCACTACAGACTAGAGAGCTCCACCTAGATGCCCCACATTTATCTTGGACTGAACCCATCATTAAAAAAAAAATGCCAAACTTTTCCTGAGTTTTCTGTGCCCTCAATGAATACCAGTGTAGTCCTACCAACAGAAATAGTCTGTTATAGTTGGCGAGGGTGGATGGGAATGAACACACCTCTGTGTAATAGCCCTAGATGACATTTATACTAAATTCAAGGACACCCTAGGAAACCCAGAATGCCAAAATAACCTGTTTTGAGAGAGTAGACACAGGGCATACTTACTGAGGGACCTTATCCAGAAACCTTGCCCACCTGCCTAGCCACAAGGACTCTTGTTATAATGTTTAGTATTATACTATACAATATGACTAATGTATAATTTGCCTCTGAACAAATTCTAGAATTCTGTCCTAGAGACTCTCAGGGGTTGGCAAACCATGGGCCAAATCCAACATACCATCTAATTTTGTAAGCAAAGTTTGATTGGAGCACAGCAATGCTATTTTTTCCATGTTATCTATAACCGTGTTTTACTACAATAAGAGAATTACATAGTTGCCACAGTGACTCAAACAAAAACATTTACTACCTGGCCCTTTATAGAAACATTGTAATCTAGACTGTTCTGCTCTGAGCCCTACCAGGGGTGCCTAGGCCCTTTAGCACAAGCTTTGGTAGCAAGTCAATGCCATTCAACATTTAACTCAAAAGAATTCATACACAAATGTACAGAAACCCCCAAAAAAAGGAGTAACAAATAGGGTTCGGAGCAGCCATTTCGCCCCTCATCACTCACAGCCAGAGTGAGCATGGAGTGACTGTGAACTGGCGCACCTGCCCTTCCCACATTCCTTCTCAGTCCCTGTGCGCAATAGTACTGAACTGGTTCTCCTGTCTGCAATCCATCAACAGTGCTGGGACAACTGGATAGCCATCTGGAAGAATCCAGAGTTGGATCCGTCCCATACACCGAGAACAAGATAAATTCCCACCGCTGCAGACTTGAGGAGTTTCCTCTGCCTGAGGAGGGCCCTGGATGGATGATCAGTTTAGAGACACAGAAGATAAGCAAGTGCCTTGTGGGAACTGGGGGATTAGGGTTTTGACGGAGCTAGAATACAGCAAGCAGACCCCTTGGCTGGAAAGAAGATGAGTCAACAATGTGTATATACAACATGTACATTTTGGAGCTGGCCAGGAAGTAGGGCTAAAGCTGATGGTCTCCGAGGGAGCAGAGCAGGCCAGAGGCTCATGCAAGAAGTGGATCTCACTAACGCAGGCAGAGCACCGGCTCCTTAGCCAGGGGAGGGGATGGGTTGGGCAAACATCGTTCATTAGTTCCTAGAATATAGCTAGGGTGTTGCGTAACTCAGGGGTCATAACTATGGTGCCGCCCATCCCTGATTCACCAACCCCCCTAGAGGATCACATTCTGGAAATTTTGCAGGCCATGGAGCTGCTCCAGGAACTGAGGTAATCCCAGAGAAGATGAAGTGATCCCTGCTTCATTTTTCAAGTAGACAAACTAGAGACCCTGAGGACAAAGAGATGGGAACGTGAGAGCGAAGCCCGCAGGATGATCCTTGCAGAGACTCACATCTTACAATCTGAGAACCGTTAGAAGTAATGTTTAAAAATACCTTACATGCTTGACTGCCTTTTAGTTTGTCCAGACACTTGGTGAGCTGTTATTACTCGCAGTTTAAAGTTACACCACATGATGAACTTTGTGTTTAAGCCATATCTTGGCTCAGGAAAACAGGAGGCCAATCCAAACCGGATCCGTGAGGGTCGGGGCGTGCTGTTCCTCTCAGTTGGGTGACACCTGAAACAGGGGGAGGGGCGGGGAGAGACAGGAGCACATTGATTACCTCAGCCTCTGCTTCAAAGCCTGGGTGGCCCCCTGGAGTCTGAGAGCAAGGGAAGATGCTGAATTTCCTGAGTTGGGCTCCTTGTGAAGTTTAGTCCGCTGCCACTTCAGGATGTAGCCATCCTGACAGAAATGAAGATGCTCTAAAGAGAAGCCTGGGACCGTCCCTTTGGCTATAAGTCGATTGAAACAACGCACCCATACACTCTTTCCCATGGGAGATCCATGGTGGTAAAAAAAAAAAAGGGAAGGCAGAAGTCATGGTGTCAATCAAAGGAGAAACTTATCTCCCAAGATTCCACACAGTTCAGACGACTTGTCAGACCACCTTAGAGAGAGGGTGGAGCTCATGCAGACAATGAAGGGACAGTGATGGGAGAGACCATGTCTTGACTGGAACTGTTTAGTTATCCATATCTCTGGCCCTCTATTTCAATCTACCTTTACAGTACCCAGAAGATGAACATGGGGATGAACATGGGGAGGCATGGGCACTGAGCCTTTTTGTCCTTTTTTTTTTTAATGTGACAGCATTAAATACATATGTAAAACCCTTCTCTCCTGCAAATTCTCACTGTTCCTTATTTGTTTAGTTGGCCTATTGAAGACAAATTGCTAAACCTGGCTTGTTAGGGCCCAAGTTCTCATCCTAACAACTCTGGTAATGACAACAGTCAAGAGTGCCAGCCCACAAAGACCCCTGATACCTGGTTTTCTCTCACTTCCCATTCTTTGAAGTCTTGAGAATTGCTTCTTGCTACATCCTCCCTGTCTCCTCTGTGGAGGAGATATATGGGTCTTTTTGACTTCTTGTGACTCCAAACCTGAGAGTGGTTTATTGGAGAACTGGGCAATCATCTGGTGTGGTGGCCAGCCTAGACACCTGGCCTGACTGCATGCCCATCCTGAGGAACTGCGTTGTGAGATTCCCATGTCAGGTTTCTGGGTAGAAGTGGTCACAAGTAGCTTTGTTTGTAAGGTGAGACATGGAAGAAGGCTAGTGATCTTGAAGAGTCTGAGCAATTCAGCCTAGAGCATCTTCCCCAGTCTTGCCAAGCATAGAGAGTTGAGGACACGGCTGATTCAATGGCTATTACCTTAGGCTCTTAACCAGCAGGTTGCCAAGCAAATGTGTGACCCCGAATCTTAAAGGCAAGGAGCACCAACAGCATTCTTGATGCGTGGCCAACTGCAGGAACAGGATCTCTGCTTCCCAATGTAAAGCTTTTCCACTGGTCTAGAAACCAGACACAAGTCACTTTGACTGGCATTGTCCCATGATCACTCAGAGGCCTGGTCTGGGTGCCTCCTCCTTGCAATGCAAAGACTAGGGCAGAAAGGCAAGACAGATAACCTGAACCAAGCAAGGGATGAGGGCCATGATGTAAAATGAAGCAGGAGGCAGAGCTGGACTAGAAATGCCAGGGCTCTGGTGGTGACTGTCCTCCTGGCTTCCGTAGTTCTTTAACATGCTTTTAAAGGACACTTGACCTCAGGGAGTATGGGTGGGTTGAAGGTGTGGCTAAATAACACAACTGGACACTGTCATGTATGACACCTCCTTCTCTTTCATGATCCCACATCCTTGTTATCCCAAGTTCTTTCCCACTTCTATTCAAAACTCTATCTCCATCATAGCCCAAACCACTAACCATCATCTCTCTATGATGAATCTAAGACAGGGATGACAGACAGAGTATAAGCCACCTAATTGAATTTGAATCTCAGGTACATAGAATCAGTTTCAGTCTATTGTACCACATGTGGGTCACACTTACACTTAAAGCATTCTCTCTGTGAAGTTCAAACGTAACTGGACCATCTGTGTTTCATTTTGTTTGTTTTTCTTTTTTCCCCTTTTGTTTTGTTTCTAAACCTAGCAACCAGACCAAGAGCTTCACAGTCCAGGATCCCTTACAAAGCAGTCAAAAGGAACTTACAGACCTTCAGATATGCCATTGTCACTCACTACTCAACACCATGAAATCCCTGCTCACCCAGGAATCAAGACCAAGCTTCTTACATGACACACAAGACCTATCTCTGCCTGAATGCCTCCCGGTCCTCATCTTCATCCCATTCTGTTACCCCAAATCCACATTATGCCCCCAACATACCAAATGCCCTATACTCCTCTAAGTGTGCTTCTTTGCTTTTACATATACTGACTCTGTCCAGTACTGGAAGAACTCGAATTCATCCATCCAGCAACCACCACCACTGGCACACAACAAAAGACATATAGACCAAAGGATTAGAATAGAGGACTGACTCCAAAATAAACCAAAGTACCTATAAGCTACCAGATCTTTGACAAAAGGTGTCAAAACCATACACTAGAAAAAAGAAGTCACCTTCAACAAATGGTCCTGGGAAAACTAGGTACGCACATGTAGAAGAATGAAACTAGATTTCTATCTTTCCCTCTAATACAAACAAAAGTTCAAAGTGGATAAAAGGCCTTAGTGTAAGACCTGGAGCTTTGAAACTGCTATAGGAAAGCATAGGTGAAACACTTCAAGACACGAACTTGGGCATCAACTTTCATTAAGGGGCACTGGTAGTCCAGGACTCAATACTGAGATCTGACAAACTGGCTTGCATGAAATTAAGAAACAATCACCAGAGTCTGAAAGACACCCTCCAACATGGGAGAAAGTCTTTGCCAACTATATATGAGACAGGGGATTGATCTCTAGCATGTATAAGGAAATGCAAAAAGTAAACAGCAAACCCCTCAAGCTCACCCCAATTAATACATGCACTGACGAACTGAATAGTCAAGTCTCAAAACAAGAAATACAATTGGCCAATAAATATTTTTACAAGTATACAGCATCCTTAGCCATCAGGAAAGTACAAATTGAGATTCCATCTCAACCCAGTTAGAGGGGCTATTAAAAAGCAAATGCTGGGGCTAGCGGCATGGCTCAGTGGTGAGAACACTTGCTGTTCTTGCAGAAAACCAGGTACCAATGTGGCAGTTCACAACCACCTATAACTCCAGTTACAAGGGATCTAACACCCTCCTTTAGACTCCACGGGTACTAGGAATACACATGGTACACATGCATAAAGGCAGGTAAATATCCATACATACAAAATAAAAACAGAGTTTTTTTTTAATGCTAGCAAGGATATGGGGAGAGAACCTTTATATATTGTGTGGGGTGTGAACTGGTATGGAGGTTCCTCAATACACTAAAAATAAGACAGCAAAATGATCCAGCCCGCCCCTGAGTATGAGCCCAAAGGACTGTCAGTGATCATCATTTAGATACTTGCACAACCATGGAAATGGGAAAAAATAGTAGAGTAGACATAGCAGAATTTGAGTCAGAGGTAAGGAAGCTTGAAGTCATGACATGAAAGGATAGAGAGGACCTGGGGGATATTACATTGAGTGAAATGAGCCAGACTCAGAAAGACAACCCCTTTCTTTTTGTCTCATATGCAGAGTATAGATGTAAATGCCCTGTGTGTGTGAGGAGGGGTGTAGGAGACTTGAGAGAAGATGAGATATTAAGGGAGGGGAGGGGGGTAGAAAGAATAATGGAATACAAGTGACCGAAAATCTGAAGAGGCAACGACTACCCATGGGAAAGATTTGGGAGAGGGACAAATAACAACAGAAAATGGTGTGTGTGTGTGTGTGTGTGTGTGTGTGTGTGTGTGTGAAAATTCCATAATGAAATCAATTAGTATAATAGCTTTAATTTTAATTTTAAAATAATTTATCTTGAGGGAATAACAGGTAACCACAATGTAATCTTTAAAATGAAGCTTTAAAAACATGCCCTTTTTCTTCTCCATATCTCAATGCCTCCCTGGAGCCAAGCACAACTTGACCCAGCATTAAATGGCCCTTTACATTTATTTTCCTATTAAAGCAACTTATGTGGGTCAGCGAGATGGATCAGCATATCGATGCATGTGCAACTAACTACACACACATGCACAAATAAATATAAATAAAATTATCTTCTTACAATCTATTTCTCCTAAAGAAGAGTAGCCTCCTTAAAGGAAGTATCTAAGTCTTCATCTTTGTTGTCACGGTGCACACAGCACAGCTGCTGGCCAGCGTGGAGCAATCAATAAAAGTGTGAGGTGTGAATGAACCAAGAAGTGCGAATGAATGATGTATTGATTGATTGAATCCGCCATAGGCCAGTAGAAGTGAGTGCAGTAACAGTAGTGGACACCAGAGGGCAATATAAGCTTAGTTTTTGTCTCGTGGGCGGGGCTGAAGGTGAAATGGTGCCGAAACCTGACTTGGCTCTCTGTGTCAGTTTCAAAGAGAAGATTTTCTGCTGTTTTGTTTTGCTTTGTTTTTAAATCATGGAAACAGGAAACAGGAAGGAACCTTAAGAAAGCAGTTGATTCAATCCCCACTGTTCACACAGCGGAGGGAAATCTTCCTATTTCTATTTAACTCCTTGTTTCCAGGAAATGCAACGCATCCTCTGGCTTGTGAGGAATAAATCACAGATTTGGAGATTTTCTTCAAATCAAGAGAACCAGTGAGTGGTAGCAATAAGTCTGGAGTCCAGAGTTCCGCAGGCAAGACCCCATGTCCTCAGTGCCGCCCTAAGAGGGACGTGCTGTCCCTAAATTGCAAATGAGGAAAGTCTTCAAGGTGCTATGGTAGAGCGGGGCTTGGACCCAGGTCTCCAGACCTCCTTTTCCATGCCCTGGCCATCATCGCACTCAGAAAACTGCCCGACCCCGACCTCGGGATACAGACTGGAGGCTTCTCTTTCCGGATGCCTTTGCAAAAGTCACCTGTCTGTTGTAAGACTACCTGGAGAGCACCAAATCTCAGAAGGTTCTCTCATAGTGGGAATCCCGGTGGAGCCTCTGAGAGTTTTGGCAAGTGAGGTCCTGGGGTAGGAAACTAAGGGGACGGGGGGGGGGGGGGGGGGGGGCGCTCCTGCTCACTCAAAAGTGCAACCTGAGAAGGTGCAGGGCAAAGTTCAGAGAGTGGATCTCGGAGTACTCAGTGCCCAGAAGTCTCACCTGCCTCACTTGTAGGACTGACCCTGGGAAGAACCTTGAAACCCATACCCTAGTCTTTTTTTTTTCCCCCAATGCTAGGCCAGCCTGGCCTTGGAGGAACCTGGAGGAGGCAGGGGCCTGTAGAGATTCTTAGAAGAAGGTGAGATGGATCCAGGGTAATCAGAAGAATACACACAGACATGCACACTTATCTCTCCTATACATTTTTATCCTCCCTTCCAGAGGATCCCCCAAAGATCTTTGTTCCTAGGGCCAGTGTTCATGGATGGAACTGAGGCCAGAGCTACAAACCTGCAGCCCAAGCAGATGTCCAGCCAGGCATGACTTTTTTGATAGCTCTGCCATTCTTCCCTCTTCAAAGCTCAAGTCCCACCCTTCTGGGTGGAATTCTCTTGGCACCTCCTCACCCTTCTCGGGGCTGAGGAGGAGAAGAATAGACAAAGCTAAGCCAGTGTCTCCCGATCCTAAGATCCTACGATGGCCTCAACTTTCCACTTGTATCCAGGGAAGGAGACACTGAAAGCAGTAGAGAGGCTCTTAATGAGCTAGCTTCTAGGGAAAACCTTGGCGGCCCTGTTGTGGAAAGTTTCTCAGCACATCTTTTTTAAGGTTTGTCCTCAGGCTGTGAGGCCTGCTTGTCAGTTCCAGGGTCTCCAGAAGCCCCACTCACACCCTGTCTGGTCAATGCCCACTGAACAACTTGCTGGGCGTTGGCTCCAGAACGGGAGACTGGAGATTAAATGAGTGCCATTATTAACCTCAGCTATTTTAGATAGTAAGGTCTAGCATATCGGATTACCAGGGGAGAAGCAAAAGGATTAGTAGGGACCCATTAGTGAGGAAGAAGCACCTTGGAATGAAGAAAGCAAGTTGCATTAGTTCACCAAATGCATTTTCCTTGCATGTCAAAAGAACTCTGAGCTTCAGTTACCTTGTCTGTACACTACACACACATCTCAGGAATGTAGTAATGATTAAATGAGATTATATATGCATGACATATGTGTACAACCAATATTAACTCTAGAGTCCTGTCTAAAGAAGAGGTAAGGAGTATTGTTTTTATTTTGTTGTTTGATTTTGTTATGAGACAGGGTTTCTCTGTGTAGCCCTGGTTGTCCTGGAACTCACTTTGTAGATCAGACTGGCCTCAAACTCATGTAGATCTGCCTGCCTGCCCTCGCCTCCTGAGTGCTAGGACTAAAGGCGTGCACCACCAGACCTGGCTAAGTTTTGCTTAGTTTAAAACAACCATCCCTCCCCTCAAAGACCTTGCAGAAAATACAACACTTTAAATTTAAAATTAAGTCCATTTAAAGGCCAGTCTTGGTTTTGGTTCGGAGTGATTGAAAACAGGTTATAGCGGGGTAGGGGGTGGCTGAGCTTCTGGGAGCAGTAGAGAAGAGTGAAAGGGATCAAGGCCTGGGACTCAGAAATGCTTGCTTTCCAGCTGGGCCATATGCTACCTGTGCAAGTCTCCATAGGTCAGTCACTTCCCTTCTTCGAACCTGTTTCCCTGGGTGCAAAGTGGGGATGACCACACCTCCCTCTGGGACTAAGAGGATCAGGTTAGACAGAGTAGAAGCAAAATGAGCCAGCACCACGTACTAATAGTGCTTAGTAGCATTAGTAGACACCAGTTATAACTTGTGCTATTAAGAGGTCGGTAAGCAGTACAGAAATGTTTCCTTAGGGGTGCTTGGGCTTGAGCTTAGCCTTGAGATTTAGGCAAGCCTCTTCTGATAGATGATTCTTATGGTTAAGTCTTCACAAAAATAAACTTGAACAAGATCCCCATATTAAATCCTCGCCCCTCCCTTTTCCCATGAATGATCTAAAGAGATAGTCATGCAGGTGACATGGCCCAAGAGATCACAGCAAGGACAGAGAAGTCACAGGGAAGCCCCAGTAGCAGCATAGGCCTTCTGCTCTTGATAGACATCCAGACTTCCTCACTGGGGCAGCAGAGGCCTAACTGTGGGCCAAGCTGTGCGGTCAAGTCAGCTTCCTGCTTTGTGACCAAGGCAACTCCAAAGCCCTGGACCTCTCCTTTCAGCCCCCTCCTGAAGAATGGGCTTTTGGGGTCCCGGAAGATGAAGACAGGGAGCCTGCTAGGGAAGTGGTATGCATCTGAATGGGGCTTTTCTAGAAACAATGCCCTACCTCCCACCATGACCACCGGCTCCAGCTCTGCCCTTGTTTCCATATTTGAAATGTTGATGAATTCCTCGAGAGGTTTAAACAGTCACTGTTTGCGGCATCCAGGGAGCCAAGAAGCAAAGTTTACACGTCTTAATTCCCAGGGCTTGTGATTCCCTACACCCCTCCCCCTCCCCCAGCTCTGTGATGGAGGCCTGGCGGCCTAGGGAGAATTGTGGGTACCATTTAACCTACTTCTGTTCTTGTTTGGATAGAAGTGATGTAGTAGGTCCTTTTTTTTTCTGCCACCTGTATACAGTAGGTCAAACTGCAATGACAAACACCCAGAAATCAAAGTGTAGCAAAAAGGCTTCTTTCTTCCTCACACAGTCTCGCAAAGGTTGAACAACAGCTAGGGAAGCTATCTGAAACCAGTGACTTCCAAGAACTCTAAAGCACAGACAAAGAGACCTGGGGAAACAGGGAGTCCTAGCTCAGGCTGCCACAACAAGCACAAAAACTGGGGCTGAGCCACTTAACCATGTGGCATCCCTCGGTTCTGAAACCTGGGAAGTTAGTCCGCCATCAATGCACTGGAAGGTTCTGTGTCTAAGCAGGGCCAGCTTCCTGTCATGCATATGGTGTCTTTTCGTTGCATCCTCACCCGAGAAAGAGAAAGATACCCTCTGATAATGATGCTCATGGTACCGCATCAGGACCCCACTTTTCTGAGCTCATTTACCTTTCCGTTCTTTGCTCCAGATCCAGAAACTCCTTTGGAGGCTACAATCCAGCCCACAACAACACAGTAACTCTTGGTGATGCTGGCCAACTGTTAGCGTACAGGTAATTCCACTGGCCTGCTCTCAGGGACCTAGCAGCCACCTGCCACCCACTACCAGGTGCACCAGGTATGCTCAGTGAATAAAGGGACCTGAGCGTCTCTCTCTCTCTCTCTCTCTCTCTCTCTCTCTCTCTCTCTCTCTCTCTCTCTCTCTCTCCCCATTTCTCTGCCCTCATGGCTCTGGCCCCGCCTGTCTGACTATCTACATGGCTCTCTTGTTGTTTCTACCCCTTCCCTGGGTCCTACTCCTCTCTCCTCCAATAAACCCCCTTTACACCAAATCTGTTGCATGGCATAATTTCTCAGAGATGCACCTTGAATCAGGCCACCAAAGGTACTCCGTAACCACATTATATTATATTTCATAACACCAGGAATATCCCACAGTATTTCCATTTATTCTTGTTCAGTCAGAGCTAATATGTTGCTGAAACTTAACTGCAAGGGATGCTGGGATACATAGGATAACAAAAGAATAACAAAAGACTATTTGTTGCATATAATCTTTACCATATACTGTGCTCTTAGGCCTGAACCTTGTAGAGAGTTTTTGAAGGTCAAAGGACAATTCTAAAGATTTATTTATTTATTATATGTAAGCACACTGTAGCTGTCTTCAGACACACCAGAAGAGGGCATCAGATCCCATTACAGACGGTTGTGAGCCACCATGTAGTTGCTGGGATTTGAACTCAGGACCTTGGGAAGAGCAGTCAGTGCTCTTAACTGCTGAGCCATCTCTCCAGCCCCAAAGCATAATTCTAAAATGTCAGGTAGGAAATGAACCAGAGGGGGTTAGGGAAGAGAGGGAGAGGGGAGGGGGGAGGGGGAAGAGAGGGGGAAAGGAAGAGGGAGAGCAGGAGAGGGGAAGAGGGAGAGAGAAGGAAAGAGAGAGGGAGGGAGGGAGGGAGGAAGGAAGAGAGAGAGGGAGGATTATCTGCCAAGTAGTTTGAAAGAGTAAATAAACTGTATGATAACACACTTGCCTATATTCCCTGTAATTCCAGCACTTGGGAGGGTGAGTCAGAAGGCCAACCTGAACTACACAGCAAGACTGGTTCAAAAATAAATAATAATAAAAAGCCAGGATGTCCAACATGGCTTGGAATTAGTCACCTCTGCATATCCATTGTAGTAGTATAAGACACTGATGCCAAGGGGGAGTCCTGGGGAACCTGCCTACCATGTAAACTGCCCAGCTGCCCAGTGTGGTTTCAGACACCCTGGAAAGCTTGCTTGCTCTTCTCATCATGGGAGCTTGGCTTTTGCCTTAGGAGGCAGCATAACAAGCTTGCTGTCACAAAAGCCCAGCTTCAGCCAAACAGGAAGGCACCCACTGTAATCCAGAACTGGGGAGGTGGGGACAGAGGATCAGGAGTTCAAATTCATCCTCAGCCACATATCAATCAAGTCCTAGGCTCCCAGAGATCGGAACTTTTGGGGGGTGGGGGGAAGAATGAGCAAACAAAAAACAGAAGCTCAGTTTTTGTGTGAATGAGTACAAAGTCTAAACCGACAAGATCTAAGATGGACAGTCTTTACTGCTCTGAGAAATCTAAAACTCAGACAGGGAAATGGATGACAGGGGCCCCATCTTTCTCCTGACAGGGTGTGGAAGGTGGATGATTGTGCAGTGTGTCACCACAAGTTGCTATAGGGAATGATCTCAGATCTATGAGGCCACCCTTGTGCTTGTGACCCAGGTAGAGGCCACCCTTGTGCTTGTGACCCAGGTATAGCCTCCCTTCTGTGACTTAGGAAGCCTTGTGGGATCAGGTCATACCTGCTGCTCCCAGCTGATGACCCTTCAGCCACCCAGGAGCAATGACCTCCTTTCCATTCCAGGAAGGCCCCAAGCCCTTTGATGCCTCTGGGCTTTTGCACTTGCTGTTTCCTGTGCCTGGAAAGGTCTTCCCCCCAGGTCTTTGCTGGCTGGATCATTTTCATCGTTCAGGTCTCCTCATAACGAGAGGAGTGATCTCTGAGGTCAACTCATAGTGATCTGACTATCTGCAATAACATCACGGTCTCCTTCCTCAGCTTCCTTATTTTGTGCTGGCCAGATGGGATTGTAGATCCTCTCTTGAGACACTTACGATCTACAAATAACAACACAAACAGTAATGTTTATATACGATTTACCATGTACTATGCATTGTTCCGGACACTTTCCTTCTATTAATTCATCTTAGTCTCAGAAGCCTACTTTTTACATATGAGACTACTGAAGCTCAGAGAGGTCAAACAACTTGCCTGAGGTCACACAGCTGGCTAGTGAGAAATGAGCTATTATTAGTCACTAACCTGGGGAATTCCCCTGTTTCTGTTGTGGTTATTGTTGAGCCAGGTTGCTTAGGAAGTGCTACATCAACTCCTCCTGCAGTTTAGATCCTGTCTGCTGACAGTTGTGGTAAACAAACAATGGCCCCGATACTGCTGGGTTTTTGCATCCGTTTCATACCTGATGAAAACTTTTGAACCCCAGCCCTTCTCTAAGCACATAGATCTCAGCAGGGAAGTCATGTATGCAGGACTTTGTCTCGACTTGAAGTTAGGATCTCACACTGACCAGTTTAGTGGTCTTTACAGAGTCTGCTCCTACACCCCAGGCCTCCCCCTGAAGAATAGCCAAGGAGTGATACAGTGTCATGCCCAGCTCAAAAACAGCTGAAGCCATGACCTCACCCATGCAGCAACTCCTTCCTGAGGGCCAGCCATGTGCCAGGTACAGTGCTGGTCCTGAGATTCTAGCCGTGAATCCTTGCTCCCGTGGTATGCATGGTGCAGTAGAGAGGGGCAGAAGATGAAGAAAATGAACATGCAGAAATGGCTCTCGGTGATAAACGTCACTGGAGAAAAATAAAACATAAGAGGAGACTTGGGATGGGAGCAGTTTTTAATATGGTGGTCAGGGAAGGTGTGACCAAGAAAGTGACTTCCTGAACAAAGATGAGAAGGGACTGGGCTGCCACCAGGAGCCAGGCTCCATCCTTTTGTATCCACAAGGCATTCTACAGTGGCCTGGCTTGGCCTAGGTGGATCTTTTTCTTTTGTGGACTTTTGGGTGGGGCTTGGCGTAAGAGGCTGTGCCCAGAGGCAAATTTCACCCCTGAGCTTGAGAAGTTGCCAAGCTGAAAGACCCCATTCCCTACACACGGAAGGGACAGGCAGAGAGCTGCAAAGACAAACACCTTGCTATCTGCCTGCCTTCTCAGTTTACTAGTCCAGATGCTCCTGGTACAGGTGTCTCCCATCAGCCTCTAAACTGTAGTCGCTTCTTCATTAAGAGCTGTAGCATTTAAAGGGGTATCTCCAACGCTCAGTGTATGTGTGTGCATGTGTTAAGGGGGTATATATCCCGTTGTCAGGGAATCATGTGGTTTCACTAGTCAACACAATATCTTGATTCTGAGCCTGACTCTAGCATCAGATAAAGCTGAACTAAAACATCAACCTAACCATATATTGGGCATCTGACCTTTTATGTAAGTTCATTTTGCCCTCTGAACAATATTTACTTATTTATTTACGTTTATTGTTTATTACTTATTTACTTACTTACTTATTTCTAAATGGAAAGTCTTAATGTAGTTCAGGATGATCTTGAATTCACAGTGTAGAAGGATGGCCTTGAACTCCAGATCTTCTTATTTTCTGAGTGTTGGGGTTACAGGCATATACTGCCATGCCCAATTAATATAAAGTGATAGATATCAAGCCTAGGGCTTCGTGGATACTAAGAAAGTACTCTACCAACTGAGCTATAGCTACCATTCACTGACCCTGTCCTCAGTCACTACTAGCCAGAGTGCTCAGTTGATTTCCATGTTGATGAGGAGCCTGCTGGACTATATCACTATCCACTGGCCTACAGGGTGTCACTTCCTGAATGGAAGGAAAAGTGGGAGCAGAAAAAGGAGGGAAGTCTGTGCTCTAACGGATTGCATTCACTCACATAGGAAGAGTGTCAGGATACCTGTGAGCTATTTGGGGGTATTTGCAAAACCAATGCAGCTCATGGGGAGGGGAAACGCAGTCGGAGGCGTATATTGAACTGTGAAGGAGATGGATTTGGCTGTATCGCATGGTAGCAGGAACCTGTTGCTGATGAAGAGTAAAGAGGGGTTAGTTTGGCCCTGGGCCAGAGGTCAAGTCCCCAAGACAGAGGCCTGAGGAGACAAAGGCATTGAGGGACTTTTGGCAAGATGGCTGCCGAGGCCCTGCGTGTAGTCCTCGTTCTGCAATTCTCAGTCTGTTCTTTTTCTAGCCTTGATCTTCAGCGCCACTCCTCCACTCTCTCCCATCTTTAGGCCACTCCCACCGCCATTATCTCATCTGCAAAATGAAGATGCTCCTACTGGAGGCCGGTGGTGCTGCCTCTCCGGGTCTTGCAGTCCAGCTCTGATATCCAGTTGAATGTTGTCCCAGGCTACCTTCCAAGGCCTGGCCCTGTCCTCCTGTCCACGGATGCATCCTAGGAGAGGCCTGAGAGGGAAAGCCTGGCATTCTGTGTTGCTGCTTACTGGGTGTCGTGGGCAAGACTATTTCAGGATGGAGTCAGGCGGGGAATGTCAAGCCTGATGTTCCCTTGCTTCAAGAATCAAATGGCTTCCTCTCAGCACCTCAGCCCCTTGAAGATGAGAGAAAAACTAGAAGAGAAGATCTTTGATGTTGTTCAATTGAGAAATTCATCAGGAGGGAGCAAGTCCGGAAATGCCAGAGTGAAGGGCTCCACAGTGGGCTGCAGTGGTCCGACCCTGGCCTGGACTTTGTTTTCTGATGGTAAACATTCCCTGACATAAACACAGGCAAAGCAGGGAATAACAACATCCAGTCCTCAAACAAACAAAACAGCAACAGACCTGTCTTGCATGGGGGATGACTCCTGCTGCAGGGATGACGCTCAAGGGCCTTCACTGTGGAATTTCCTGCCTGGAGCGTGATGGATTTTCCATTCTTGTCCTCAAATGAACATTGGCCTCAGAGCTTAGTGGATAGTCGGTGGGGCTTAGGGAGGCCCTTTGGGAAATAAGCGCATCTGGGTCAGGGGTGTGTGTGTGTGTGTAGGGGGGGTGCTCCTTGTTTGAATCAAGCCAAGGTGAATGAATGAATGTTGCTGCCAGTGAGTCGTCCACAGTGCTCTTTACCCATGGGCACCTGAAGATGTAGCTAGAAACTACATTTTGTCTACCTGCACTTGGGTGACTTCCCCTTTAGGTACCAAACGGTACCTAAAGCCACCCAGATAATCTCTGTTTTCCTTGAGATGCCAGTTTGTTCTTGGATCCCTCCCTGACTCTGCTTATTCAAGTCATAGCTTGCACCTCCCACCTTCATCCGATTTCTGCCCATCCCAGAGGTAGTCTGAGTAGTAGCTATGGCATGAGATCTGCTGGGCTCCATCCCTAACCAGCTAGCTGTGCAGCACTGAGTTGACTCAGAAGCCTCCATAAGCTTCTATTTCTATACCTGTTCAATGGGGACCAAAAGGGCACTTACTTCATAGGATTGTGCTAAGCCTAGATTACTGATTATTCGCAGTGCACATAGAAAAAGGCAGCATGGGGCTGGAGAGATGGCTCGGTGGTTAAGAGTGCTTGTGGGTCTTGCAGAGGTCCTGCATTTAGCTTCCAGCACCCATTCAGTGGCTTACCACCATCTGTAGCTCCAGTTCTAGCTAATCCAATGCCTTCTTTTAACATCCATGGGTACCAGACACACACATGATACATCTACATCCATACAGGCAAACAAAACACCCATACATATACAATAAAATACATTAATCTATTTTTTTAAAAGCAGACAACTGATATATAGTCAGCACATTCATAAAGTATTAAGAACATGCCATTCCTGCCTTCATTTGAGGCCCAAATCAAATGCTAGGTCCTTTATGCAATCTTTCTGACCCACCCCAAGGAAATGTCCTCCCACAATTTTTTAACTGGATCTTTCCTGGGGAGCTAATGGCATGGTGTTGTAACAATCTGTGTCAATGGATCAGCGACCTGAAGACGAAGGAACACCCATAACTTTCCCAGGGCCTACATCTAATGGATCTTTGTAAAGAATCTAATGGGAGTGAAAAAGGGAGGTAGCAGGACAGGACCTACGAGAATGTGCCACAGCTACATGAATTTGGGGTTGCTCTGACTGGGGAAATGAAGAAAGGATAGAAACATGTACGTGAAAGCTAGGATCAGGCGGGCCATGCACTCTGATGGAGACATATCAGAAGAAGCAGTCCTGAAACTCAACACATGTATTTTATACATCCAAATAGAGGATGTGGTAGGCTGCTAGTATTCAGCTGATCGAGGAGGAGGCAGGTTGATCTTGATAGGTAGTCTTTGTATGGGAACAATTTCAGGTTGCAGTCATCCTGGAGAAGGAAGCTGTAGCTAAAGAATTTCTGCATGCACTGATTTTAGCTAAAGGTCAGTTGTTCCTAACATTGGTATTTGGACCAGAAGAAGGATTGACCATTTCCCTGAACCTGACCCAGGGAAGGTTTCCAATGGGTCTGAGGCACAGGGGGTGGGGGGTTGGGGGGGGATGGGGGTGGCGGGGGTAGTACATGGTCATGTGAAGATCAACAAAAGACAGCCCAACCCATGATGTTTGCCAATTCCATGGGGTGGGGAAATAATAGGGAAAATATATCTTGCAGTCTTCTTTGCCCCCCCCCCCCAGTTCCTGTGGTTTTGGGCCATGGTCTCTGTTCATATCATATTGATGAAGGTTTGAAACCTTGGCCTTTCCTCAGTTCTTCACAAGAACACAATGAAAATCTTCGGTAGGAGTACCTAGACTTCTTCCATCTGCCTGGGTATTCTGACTCCCTTTCTTCAATGCTCCTTGCTGTTTTCCTTCAAGATATCTAACTTTGCTCCAAAGTTTTCCCTTGCCTCCTGAGCCTTGCTATGCATTACAGGTGTGAAAGCTAGCACAGGCATCCCCTTTCTACCCTTAAAGGAATACTTCAAGGTTTTGGCAGTGTACTTCTGCTTCTGTGGATGCTGGTGCTGGCTGCTAGGGAAAAATA
Source organism: Tokudaia tokunoshimensis (assembly GCA_036184795.1). NCBI lineage: Eukaryota > Metazoa > Chordata > Mammalia > Rodentia > Muridae > Tokudaia > Tokudaia tokunoshimensis. The sequence goes on from BTHU01000023.1 coordinate 115,617,688, forward strand.
TTTTCTTTATCTCATTATATGAACAGGCTCCTCCTTTCTACACCTTAGTTTTATAATCTGTAAAATGAACCAGAACCTCTAGGTTGGCCCTGCCTAATAGAAATGCAACGCAAGTCACATGTGGAATTCAAAATGTCCTAGTAGCCTTGCTGGGAAAAAAAAAGAAGTGCACATATTGAAAATGTTCAGTTTGATATATGTGTTAGCATCTGTGAAACCATCATCACAACCAGAGAGCGAATGCTTTGCTCCACTTCAAAGGGCTCCTCCTGTCCCATTGTGAATGTTTTAAAATTTATTTTATTTTTTGGGGGGGGGGGGTGCATGCGTGTGCACACGTGTGTGTGTGCTATGGAATCCAGAACATGGAGATGAATTCTCTGGAATGGGAGTTTAGACAGTCATGAGCTACTAGATATGGATGCTGAATTCAGGTCCTATTGAAGGGAAGCAAGTATCCTTAACCACTAAGCCATCTCTCCAGCTCCCTCCCCTTGTAATTTTATATATTTGGCAGTTTATTTTATTTTTCTATTTTTTTTTATTTACATTCCCAATGATTTCCCCTTTCCCGGTTCCTCCCTCCCCGAAAGTCCCATAATCCCTCTTCCCTCCCTCTGTTCCCTAGTCAACCCCCTCCTGCTTCTCTGTCGTGGTATTCCCCTACATCGAGTCTTTCCAGGACCAGGGGTGTCTCCTTCCATCTTCTTGGAAATCTATTGATATGCGAATTGTGTCTTGGGTATTCCGAGATTCTGGGTTAATATCCCCTTATCAGTGACTGCATACCATGTGTGTTCTTTTGTGATTGGGTTACCTCACTAAGGATGATATTTTCCAGTTCTGACCATTTGCCTAGGAATTTCATGAATTCATTGTTTTTAATTGCAGAGTAGTATTCCATTGTGTAAATATACCACATCTTCTGTTTATGTAATTGATTATTTACAAAATATTAAGATGCCATAATTTTAAGGTATAATCAATACAAAGAGTATTAATGTGACATTGCATGTTATTTCCCTCAGGCAAATGCTTCTGATTCTGGTGCATATTTTACTCTTAGAGAACATCTTTTGCAATAGTCCCATTTTAAATGCACTGTAGCCAGATGTGGCTGATACTACTTGTTCTACACAACACAAATTTAATTGATTTCTAAGCACCTTTCCCTTAGCTATAGTTTGAAATTCCAAGTGTTGGAATATTAATTCCCAGTGCAGCAGTGTTGAGAAGAGAGGCTTACTGGCAGGTACAGCGTGCCTGAATGGATTAAAGGAGTGGGTTTGTTCTAACAGGAGTATGTTCATTCTTATTAGTGTTGTCGTCTTTTTTAAACAGTGTGGTTATTTTACACATTGTCACTTGCTCTCATGTGAAGTCATCCACACAGCACCTAAGCCAGATGCTGTTAACATGCCTTGGAACATCCCAGCCTCCAAAACAATGAGAAAAACAAAAGGTTTTCTCTCCTTTTAAAATTACCATGTCTGTAGTATTCTGTTACAGTAACAAAATAAACTGTGGTACCAGGTCTCGTGCTGAAGGACTCCAAGGTGTCTGTTTCTCCAGAAGTGTGTCCTTAATCTTGGTCCTCCAGTGTTGTAGCTACTCTACAGCTGACTCTGAGTTAACAGGAGCTGGTTGGCATACACCTACAGGATGGCGATCAGGCTACTCCCTAATGCTCTATGGAGGTCCAGCCAAGCATAACTGCTGTTGCACCTATTGCCTGGCACAGACTCTGGTGGTTACTATGCCAGCTGGGCTCAAGCATCTGTGGGAGGACCTTCTGCTGTATGGTCATTCTTATGTGTTCCTTAAAGGTCCATGTCATAAAGACTTGCTACCCAATATGGCATTGTTGGGAAGCAGTGAAACCTTTAAAAGGTAGGACCTAGCAGAAGGAAGTTGGGTCACCGGGGGCTGTATTAAGCAGACATCCTGTCACTATGAGCAAATGCCTGACCAGATAACTTACAGGAGAAAAGGTTTTGGGAGTGTCTTGGTTTCTTGGCCCCGCCCACTCAGGCAAAACACCTTGGAGAATGCAACTGTTCCACTGGCTTTCTCCTTTCTCCTCTCCTCTCCCATCCTGGCCTCTAGCTGCCAACAGTCAGGGATAAGACTTCTCCCTGTGCTAGTTAGCTTCCATTGTCAACTTGACACAGCTTAGAGTCATCCAAGAAGAAGGATCCTTAGTTGATAGATTGCACAGTTTATATTAGCATGTAATTATGTTTGTGGGCGACAATGCTTTGATTGCTAATTGATACAGGAAGGACCAGTTTACTATGGTAACACCATCCATAGGCAACTGAACAAGCCTGTATGTAGAATTGCTCCATGATATCTGTTTTAGTTCCTACTTGAGTTCCTGCCCAGACTTCCTTCAGTAATGCACTGTGACCTGGAAATGTAAGTCAAATAAGCCCTTTCCTCCCTTAAGTTGGTTTTGGCCAGACTGCTTTATCACAACAACAGAATGAAACAAGAACATCCCCTTAGTTAATCCTCTCTGGAAAGAACCTAATGAACACACCCAAAGGAGTGTTTTGCTAATAATTACTTAGGTGCTTCCTACTTCAATCAAGGTCACAGTTGCTACTGTGCCAACCAGCACAGGGATGCTACTCCTGAAGGAGCTTCTGGGATCCCAGTGTCATCATCTTGCTTTTCTCTCAGTTTTGAGAGATGAGGTAAACAATTTTCTCTGCCTCATGCTCCCTCGCTGATGTGCTACCTTGCCACAGGCTCAAAATAATGAGGCCAATTGGTTATGGACTGAGAGCCCTAGAACAGAATAGAGACCTCTTCTCTTTCCAAGTTGATTATCTCAGACATTCGTTCTAATAATGAAAAGTTGATGATGGGTAGGAAGCCCTTTCAGACAGCAGAGTCAAGACAGTGGTAAAGGATGCCATGATAAAGTATTGAAATTTGCAAAGAAATGATTTGGCATTGCATGTAATGTTGCATCATGATGAACTTCATTGCAAGGGTGCAAATGTAATTATTCCAAGAAGGAAGTTTTTCTCCCTCCAATGAACCTTCTTCAGTAGGACAGGAGAGGGGTAAATAGCTGCTACGCTGGGAATTGCTTTGACCCTAGCTTATCCTCTCCAAGGTGAAATCTTGTATACCCGTGAAGGGTGTCTGAGAGATGTAGCCCCGGTGATTGCAAATTGATGGGGGTGAATTATCATGCCCCAAAGTATGCCAAAGGAGCATGCTCAGTATGTGTTAGAATACAAAAAAGATTGTAAGGTCCTGAAATGGGGTACCCCGGTGAGACACAAAATAAAAGAGAGCCTTTAAAGAGAAAGGCTTTGATCTGCCTGTGACTAAACACTGTTCAACAAAGCTCCCATAGAAAAGATGGAGGCTGAGCAAGGAATAGCATCACCTCAGTGAGAGAGCAAGAGGGCAAGCATACCTGCCAGGCCCAAATGCCCTTCTATCCACTTTTGCCCAAGGTAGGGAGGGGCTACATAAACAATTTCCTTTAGGCCAAGAAGGCGCCCCGCTGTGGGCTGAGCAGTGTGTCTGCTTTCCTCTGGGATTGGGTGGGGTGGCAAGAGTGGAGGTGGCTCACAGGGGCCCTGCAGCTCACGGACGCTAGAATGGACTTTGGGGGCCGGATGGAAGTTGCAGCTTTTGCTTTTGCAGCTGCAGTGGAAGTGAAGAAAGCGGGAGGGCATCCTGAGGCGGGAAATGCCTATCGGTGTCTTCCCAGCTGCTTCCGCCTTCCTCCTTCAAGGATTCCTTAGCCTCTCTGTATCCCTGCCAACCCCTCTCCCCTCCCCTGAGTTCTGGCCAGCAGCTGTGCATTCCCCCTTTAGGGCCCACGTCACAGATCCTCTGAGAGGCTGTCAGCTCCCCATTGTTCTTGGGGCTTCTCCGGCATTCCTTTGGCTCACGAGGGGAAATGCCAGAGGCTTGGCCCCCACCTCCTCAGAGATGCTTGGCCTACTAGTCACAGTACTCCTAGCTCCTCCAGGGACACCAGGAGGATATCACTAGATCCTAGTGCCAGCCATACTAAGGACACCTGTTGGATGCAAAGATGGAATCTATAGTGCTAGCTAGGCCTCTGTGCCTTGGGCTTACCCTTCCCCAGCCAAGCATACCTTAACCTTTCCCTCCAGAGCATGAGCTCACAATTAGCCCCACAGTCACACCCTGTCTTCCATTCCCAATCCTACTCACATCCACTCAGGTCTTCACACACTCTCATATAGACACTCTTGTCTGACCTACTGTTCAGGGGAGTCTTCAGGAACGGCACACTCAGATGCCACCTTTGCTGTAGATGTGAAACTAAGCCACATCCCGGAAAACTTTCATGACCAAAAAGCAATTTGTCCCGGATGGAGGCTGTCCATATCCCCACCTGCTGCATAGACCCCTCCGGGAAACATAACAGACAAAAATCCAATCATCTAAAGAGCATGACCCTTTCATAAGGGTCACATGTCAGATGTCCTGTATATCATATATTTACATTACAATTCATAAGGGTAGCAAAATTACAGTTATGAAGTAGCAATGAAATAATTTTATGGGTAGGGGTCACCGCAACATGAGGAACTGTATTGAAAGATCACAGCATTAGAAAGGCTGAGAACCACTGTCTTAGAGTTTACAGTTTCATATGATGAAGAAGACAACAAAGAATTAAAACACACATGATGTGACAGTGATATGGATGAAAAAATAGAGGAAAAAAAGAGGACTGGTTTGAGAAGCATTTGTAATTTTAAAACCCAGGGTGCTTTATGGAAATATCATTTAGAGTAAATTTAGAGTAAAATGAAGGATATAAAGAAGGAGAGCTAAGCTGTTATCTGAGAGAAGAACATTCTGGGCCAAGGGAGTAGCAACTACAAAGGCTATGAGGTAGGAGTGTGCTGAGTGGACAGGGACTAACCAACAAACTGATGTATTTGGAGTGGGGGGCATAGGGAATGGCAGCAGGAGGTCTAGTTAGGAAGCACTGAGACTAATCTGGAAGGGTCATTTGTCATCACACTGAGGAAGATGGAAGGTAACAAGGAATTCTGGGTAGATGTCTGTCCATAAACGGTCAATGATCATTTCAGGTAATAAACAGAAGGACTGGAGACAGGGAGACTCATCTCAAGCCTTTTATAACACTCTGGGTAAAAGTTGGTATTTTCTTAGTCCACAGCAGGGATAGTAGGTGTCTAGCTACTTTTCTACTACTGTGGTAAAACACAGTGGCTAAGACAACATATAGGAGAAAAATGTTTACTTGGACTTACAGTTTCAGAGAGTTGGAGTCCATGATTGTACAGCAAATGCATGGTGGCAGGAACAGCTAAATGTTCACATCTTGAAAGAGAGAAACACAGAAAATGGTGAGAGTCCTTTGAAACCTTAAAGCCCAACCCCAATGGCATACCCCTCCCAAGAAGGCCACGCCTCCTAATCCTTCCCAAACAGTCCCACCAATTGGAAACTAAGTATTCAAGCATATTAGCCTATAGGAGCCATTCTCATTCAAATCACTAGATTCCACTCCCTGGCCCCCATAGGTTTGTAGCCATATCATAATGCAGAAATGCTTTCAGTCGAACTTCAAAAGTCTCCATAGTCTATCACAGTTTCAACACTGTTTAAAAGTCCAAGTCTCTTCTGAGACTCAAGGCAGTCTCGTCCTTGTAACCTCCTGTAAAATCAAAAAGTAAATTACATTCTTTCAACATACAATGGCACAGAATATACATTATCATACGAAAAGGAAGGGATCAGGACATACTGAGGAAATACTGAACAAAAGCTAGACCAAAACCCAGTAGGAAAGACTCTAAATGTCTGATGTTAGAGAGCTTAGATGGCTCCACCCTTTTGACATTGTTGCCTGTAGCACACTTCTTTCTCTTGGGCTGGTTCCACTCTCTGTGTGCAGCTCTTCTTGGGAGATATTCCATAGCTTTGGCAATTCTATCATCTTGAGATCTCCAATGCAATCCAGACTTCACCTTTACAATTTGATAGAATGTCCTCTCAGGCCTTCCATGCAGAGACTCCCCTGACACAGACAGGTCTGGCCTCAGTGGCTCTCTTTAACCATGAAAGTTCTACAGCCATTTTGCCCATGTATCCTTCATGACTCTGAAGCTAGCCCCACGCGAATAACACTGTCAAGTTTGGCTGCTGACTTGGCTTCCTTAACTCACATTTGCAGCAACATTTCTCCTCCTTTCTAGGAGGAGAAAATTTCTTAGGCCTTTTCCTCTTACAAGTTGGAAGCTTACCTGGATGAGGTCTTACTCCAAGGTCACCCCTCCCTATACTCCAGTGAAGGTCATACCTCATTTTAGTCTTCTCATCTCTTTCAGCACAAACCTTTTTGCCAGCATTAAATTTCCTGGTACTTTTCTTTCTCAAACTGTACATTTTTAATTTATTTTTGCCCTGCTTGCTCGTTTTCATTGTAGACCCATGCAATAACAACAGTGTCTTGAAATCTCCTTTGCCAAAGCACTCAGTCCATTACCTCTTAATTTAGCTCCAGACAAATTCTTAGGACAAGGGCAGAAAGCAGTCTCAATCTTTGCCAAAACACCACAAGAGTGGCCTCTAGTTCAGTTGCTAAGATTGTTTGCCTCTGAAATCTTTTGAGTGAGGCCTTCAAATTACACATAGCTCCCAGAACTATTGTCTTCCAAGCAACCTACTAAGATGGCCCATCAAATTCTGTTTACAACATTCAACTGTGTTTCTAGTCCAAATTCCTCAAAACAAAACAAAACAACAACAACAAAAAACATGGTCAGGTTTTTCACAGCAACAGGCCTCTATCTGGAACTAACTTCCACTTTAATTATTTTTCTTTTGTTCTTATAAAACACAGGACCAAGACAATTTATAAAAGAAATTGTTTAATTCAACACATGGCTTCAGAGTATGGTATGGTAGAGCCAAGGCATGGCAGCAGGAACAATTGAACAATCATGATCCAAAAGCAAGAGGCAGAGATGACACTGGGAATCACACAGTCTATTTTTCAAACATCAAAACCTACTCCCAGTGATATATCCCTTCCAACAAAGCCACATCACCTAATCAGTCCCAAACAGTTCCACCAACAGAGACCAAGTATTTAAACATATGAGCCTATGGGAGACATTCTCATTCAAATCACCACAGATAATATGATGAGACATGGGTAAGATTCTCCATATATATATATATATATATATAAACACACACAATTTTTCATGGAATACTTCAAAAATTTTTGCAGAGGCCATGCCACCCTTTTTATAGTTCAAATTTTACTATATGTATAGCTGAAATGAGCATATATTTTAACTCTTTTACAAGACATTGTATCTATAAACAATGTAAAACATGGTTTTATGAGTAATTGAACTTTATATATCCTGTCCATATCATTTTTCAATGTGCTCTTTTTACTCAAAATTATGTTTTTAAGATTTAGTATGAAGTCAGGCAGTGGTCGCACACACCTTTAATCCTAGCACTTGGGAGGCAGAGGCAGGCAGATTTCTGAGTTCGAGACCAGCCTGGTCTACAGAGTGGGTTCCAGGAGAGTCAGGGCTACACAGAGAAACTCTGTGCCCCCCCCAAAAAAATAAGATTTAGCATGTTGAAACATCTATTTCAACTTAACTCTATAGGAGCCCATAGTATAAATGTGCCCCAATTTGTGTATCTATCTCCCTATTGAGATAATTTCAGCTGACTTTCTGAATGCTGTGCTTGTATTTCTTTTTAAAAAAAGATTTATTTATTTATTTATTTTTATGTAAGTAAGTACACTGTCAATTTCCTCAGACACACAGGAAGAGGGCATCAGATCTCATTATGGGTGGTTGTGAGCCACCATGTGATTGCTGGGATTTGAACTCAGGACCTTTGGAAGAGCAGTCGGTGCTCTTAACCACTGAGCAATCTCTCCAGCCCCTGTGCTTGTATTTCTACAGATTGAAATATAAGTCTTTGTGGTACTAGTCAAACAGATAGCACTTTACTAATGTTAGGCATGGTTTGTTGTTATTTTATGTTTTTTGCCATTTTGCTGGCATGTGTCTGTGCACTGTGTGATTACTTGGTGACCCTAAAGACCAGAAGAGGGCTGGAACTGGAGTTTTGGACAGTTGTGAGCTTCCATCAGAGTGCTGGGAATTGAACCTGGGTCCTCTGGAAAAAAATCAATCAGTGCTCTTAACCACTGAGTTGTCTCTCCAGCCCCTACCAGGCATGGTTTGATACATACCCATAATCCTATCACTCAGGAGGCTGAGGCAGGAGGATTGAAGGTTCAATGCCTGCCTCAACTATAGGAGAGCTCAAGACCAACCTTGTTAATTTAGTATGACCATATCTCAAAATAAAAAGTCTAATAGAGGGACATTGGAGAGATGGTTCAGTGGTTCAGAGTATTTACTGCTGTTTCAGAAGACCCAAGTTTGATTCCTTAGCACCCATGTTGGTGGTTTACAGACACTGTGACTCTAACTTCAGGTGCTCCTATAGAGGTCACTGCACTCATGTATACATATACATACAATTAAAATAAAATAAAAAATAAAATGTTTAGAGGTGAAAGGAGAGCTGTGCATGGTGGTAAATGCCTTTAATCCCAGCACTCTGGAGAAAGAGGCAGGTAGATCTCTGTGAGTTCAAAACCAGCTTGGTCTACATACGGAGTTCCAGGCCAGCTAGGGCTACACAGTGAAACTCTGTCTCCAAAAAGGAGAATGTGGGTGTCTTTCAGTGGTGGAGTGCTTGTTTCGTATATACAAGGCTCTGGGTTCAATTCCTACTACTTCAAGAACAAAACAAAGTTTATTTCATAATCACTGGGTCAAAAATCTGGGTGTGGCTTAACTGGATCCTCTGTCTTCAGTTCTCCTTCAAGCTGGGGTCAAGTTGTCAGCCTGGCTGCAGTCACTGCAGGGCTCAACTGAGAGACTTCACTTCAAAGCTCTGTCATGTGGCTGCTGACAGGAGTGTCCTGGTACCTGCTGGTTATTGGACGGAGAGTCTCTCGGTGTGCTGCTGGCTTTTGGCAGCCTTCGGTGCCTTGCCATGTGGAACTCTCCAGAGGGTAGCTCACAACATGGTAACAAGCTTCCTCTGAGCAAGTAGGAGAGAGAATATGAGAAAGACGAGTGTTACTGTCTTTCAGTGTAATCTTAGACATGCCTGCCCTTCCATCTTACCATTCATTAACCTTTCTAGGTTCAGCCCACAGTCAAGGGGGATTAGATTGGACAAGGACAGGACTATCAAGAGGAGGTGCACTCTGAGACCATTAGAACCAAAAGGATGGCACACTTGCTGATACCATGAAGAAAGATGACAGGTGAAGAGTGGCACCGAGAGCCAACAGATAAGAATGCAGGGATGGAAAAAAAAATGAAGGCATATGGTTGAACAGCATTTGTATGAGGAGATTAGCTGTGGAAGAGTGTTGGAGATAGACAGGGAAGCTCTGAGCACATTTAATGGCCAGAGAAGAAGGCTAAGGAGCTGGTAAAAGCTAGTACTTCAGAGCATGGAGGAGAACAGTGGAAGCCAGACACCTAGGAGAGGTAGAAAGACATCTTGTCATCGGATGGGTATTTATATAGCGCAGTGCAACTTGCAAGTGTTATCACAGATCCGTTCTTATGTGAGCCTCATCTTTCCCCAGTGAGGTTGATAGACTATCGCCTCCTATTTCCCCAGATGAGGAAGCAGATGCCGAGAAGCGAAAATGATCTTCCCTAAGTCATATACACAACGCGGAGATGAACTAGAATAGAAAATTCGGGTATTCTGTCTCCAAGTGGTTCAAGTCTAGTGCTGGTTCCTGTGCCTCAGCCCCAAACCAACCTTGGTTGGCTTCCTTGTTTCTATGAGAGGTTGTGACTCGAACTGTAAGGCTTTGGGGCATGAAGGTGGTGTGTTGGGAAAATCCTTACGGACTGGCATATTGAGCTGCAAGCCACAGGAGTTAGTTGGGCTTGGGTGACCTAATGAGATTCTGTGGGAGATCAATGACTGCCAACAATGCCCTGTAGGGAGAGCAGGAAGACAGATAGCCCTGCTTGAGAGCCACATATTATGTCCCCCTCTCCAAACTGCTCAACCCCTCTTGCTCTTTAGGAAGCAGACAAAATCCAGTGCAAGAGTTTTGGTTAAGCATAGTAGATGCTAACCAAACTAGAAAGGTTGTTTTCATCCAGCTTTGGACTGGGCTGGAGCAGAAGCTTACTGGTGAGATTGAAGTCTCCTGTTGGAACATCTATTTTAGGCCCCAACCTTTCCCCAGGAGACAGAGAGCTAGAGCCATCCCAGAAGCCAGGGAACCTTAGGACAAGCCAGTAGAAATAGTCTCACTGTAAGCATCTGTGCTATGAGGGGAGTCCAAAGAGCACCCAGGCTCTGATGTTTTAGAAAAGAAAATAGGGGTACAAAGCAATGAGCACCATAGTTCAGTATCAGAGCCACTGGGGCAGGGCAGAAGGGGAGGGCTGCAGTTTGAAGGAAGGACCATTAGGCAGCTAAAGTAGGAATTCTGAGCAGAGTTACAGAGTTGCTCCAAACAACACTGAGGGGAGTCTGAGTGTCATTATAGTTTGTGTGCTCAACAAATGCATCATAAATAAATATAAAACTTTGCTCTACTCTGAGTCCCAAGCAGTGTGACTACAATAACCATCTGGGCATTCTTCCTATGGAAAAATAGGTCAACTCTGACCAGAAACTGCAGGGGTGGCAATGGCTGGGACACAAGTGGGAGTGAAGAAATTCTCACCCTTGATGGGGATAAAGAACTTCTTGCCCCCCCTCTCTATTTTTGTGGTGCTGAGATGTGAACCCACAGCATCTCACACACACACACACACACACACACACACACACACACACACACACACACTGCATGAATGCTTGGCTACCGAGAGACAGCTGCAATCCTTCTAGCCCTTCCATTTTTGTTGAGTGCTACCAAGCATCATCTCACACAGAGAGAATTAGCATTGAGAACTTCATGAGAAGGAACTGCCCAGCTCCACACCTTACCACAGATGCTAAGTAGCAGGGCCGGGGCTGGAGTCCAGGCCATCTGGCTTTACTGTTCCCATCCTGGAGAAAGACAGCTTGTAGTAAGACTGCTGCCTCTGCTGGTCAAGGGGCCATTCCCATTCATGGCCACTCTACTTGGAAGGGTCACAATGGAGGCCCACACTTCTCCACCCGACCTGTACATACCATGGTGTTTTAAGTGCCTTCCCCCCTGGCCTTCTATCAAAGGGGAAAGACCTACTCAATCTAAGCCCTAAGTGAAAACTTTGCATGAGGCTCTCTGGCCTTTGTAGAAGTAGCAGTGCTTTAAAGACACCAAACCAGGGTAGAAATACAAAGAAACAGAGGAAGAGTGTTTATAGCAATCTGTCCTCATCTCTGTTCATTTGACACTTAAGCACCTACTATGCGTCTATAAGAGGCAGTCAGGGAGAGGCAGAGAAGTGACCCTATAGCAGATAGAATTCAAGGGAGAACTGTGACTAAATAAGTCCTCTAAGTCTGATGTAATGGTATTAAGAGGTGGCATTTTTTGCCTGGAGAAGTGGCTCAGCCCTTGAGAGCACTCACTACTCTTCGATAGGACCCAACTTTCATTCCCAGTACCCACACTGAGTGGGTCACAACTGTCTGTAACACCAGCTCCAAGGCATATGATGCCTGTGGCTTCTATAGGTACTTGCATTTACTTTCACATACCCATATGCAGACATACTTACATATAAATAAAAATAACATAAATTCTTTTGAAAAAAAGTTAAGGTCTTTATGAGGTAAGTCACAAGGGTAGAACCCTCAAGAAGAAATAAGGAGATTTATAAGATGGCTTAAGAAGGAGGTCGGGGGCTGGAGAGATGGCTCAGCGGTTAAGAGCACTGACTGCTCTTCAGAAGGCCCAGAGTTCAAATCCCAGCAACCACATGGTGGCTCACAACCATCTGTAATGAGATCTTCTGGTGTGTCTGAAGACGGCTACAGTGTACTTACATATAATAATAAATAAATCTTTTTTTGTAAAGAAGGGGGTTGGGCATCCAATTCTACTCTTCTGCCAACTGAGAACACAATACTTCTCCACTCTGGAAGACTGGCGACGAGGTGCTATCCTGAAGCAGACAGCAGGCACCTAACCCACAGGCACCTTCTCCTTGGATTTCCAGCTTCCAGAACTATGAGGAACAAATTTCTGTGGTTGATGAATTATCCAGTGTTCAGTATCTTGCCTGAACAATCTAAAGAGTTTGAGGCTGGAAGAATGTTCAGAAAGGGGCTGGAGAGATGCTCAGTGATCAATCACACTGGCTGCTCTTCCAGAGGTCCTGAGTTCAATTCTCAGCATCCACACAGTGGCTCATAGCTGTCTGTAACTCCAGTTCCAGGGGATCAAATAGCCTCTCTTCTGACTTCTTTGGGCATCAGGCATGCATGGGATATATAGACATAGCTGCAGACAAAACACTCATACACATAAAAATAAAGAAATGAAAAAAAATTTAATGGAGAAAAAAATGAAAAAATGAAAGACTGTTGAGGCGCAGAGAGGGGTGCATTCTGAGAAAGTCCAGTGCCGATGGAGTCCAGGTGAAGTCCTGGGGAAAGCCACTGGCAGGCAGCCCACACACTTTGCTGGTGCAGAGGAGTCAAAGAAGGAGAGCTACATCCATCCACCAGACTCCCGAGTCAGAGACTTGGCCCCATAAGTCCATACATTCAAAACGTATGAATGTGATTGTGCTGCTGAAGGAATAATTACAGACCTTTTACAGCGATTTTATTTGTCATTATTGTGGCTGTGACGTGCATGCAAGTGCACAGTTGCCACAGCACATGTGGGAGTCCGAGGACAACTTGGCAGAAATCTCTCTTTCCTTCCACTTTTACATGGTTCCAGAAATTGAACACAGGTCTTGAGACCTGCACAACAAATTATTTGCTTGCTGAGCCGTCCTCCTTTAGGAACCTTACAAAACCTTCTACTTCTTCTTCTTCTTCTTCTTCTTCTTCTTCTTCTTCTTCTTCTTCTTCTTCTTCTTCTTCTTCTTTACCATTGCTATTTTAGTTGAGTTCAATTTAAGACAAGGTCTTGCCCTGTAGACCCCCCTGCCTCAGCTTTCCAAGTCCTCAGATTTTAGGCATGTGCCACCACACCCAAGTACAGACCTTTGGTGCATACACCTTCCTGAGTTTCCATGGTAACTGGGAATCGCCATAGCTATCCATGTCCTAACAAGATCATATGCCTTTTTATGGCTTGCAGCTACGCAACATTGATAATAGGTTCCCCCTGACAAGGCAATGTGTTGCATGTGGATAATGATGGGGGCTTGGGGGTGGGGTGGGGGTGGTAAGGGGTCTCTAATGACTTGGATGAATCCACCTGCTTCAGCTCATTGTCATCAGAGAGAGGTCATAGGACAGCACTGCTCACAGAATTCTCAAGTAGCACCCCTTGTGAAGAGATGTTCACCCAGGTTGGTGCACCGGCGTTCACTTTCCCCTGCCTTGAGCTTCCTTTGTCCTTCATTAAATGGAGCCAGTCATGCCTGCCTTGATGGCTTGTTCTGAAGAAGACAGGACGGCTAGCACAGAAAGCATGTCCTACAACTACTGATTAGCATGTAACAAGTGTGGAAGTCAATTCTGGAAAGTCTGTCCTAAATGCTTTTGCTTGGCACCACAATCGAACCTTCTCTCTCCCCCGCTCCAACACTTTTTTTTTTTTTGAATCAACTCAACTCCACAAACAGGTAGGAAACCTAGAAGCCCAAGTAGTCCCTGGGAAGTCAAAGACTCCAAGTTAGAAATGATCCCAAGTTGAGACTTTTCAAATTGTGTTCCACAGAATTGTGGGTGCCTAGGGGATGGGGGGGCACTGGTAGGAAGTAGAATGAGACTCAACGGGTGATGCTGAGGGCTTTGATCTTGCTTTGATACAATTTATCTGGGCTATGGCTTTGCAAAGAATTCGAAAAGTCTGGCCCAGCGTTCCTGGCTTTGCTCCTGGACTACATGAACCCAAGTAGCCTGAAAACAGCTGCAATGAGAAGGGCACTGGGCCCGGAAGGGATCCAAAGCTCTATTCGCTCCCACATCTCTCAGGCCAAGCCCTGTTCCTGTCCCAGACCTTCTTCCAGACCCAGGCTGTTTCAACCTGGCAGTCTGAGAATCAGTGCGTTAAGCACAATGAGGCTGAGGAAGGAAACAGATCTGGTCCTTCCCTTCCCTCTGGAAAGGAAGAGCAGGGGCAAAATCCAAAGCCCACTGGGCTAGGGGCCCCACCTTTCAAGGCATTCTTTGCTGAGGGTGAAGGGTAGGGATCTAATCTGCATTCAGGACAAAGCCGACAGGGTGTTTGAGTGTTGTTGTCATAGAGACTCAGAAAGGTGTTATTAGCATCTTTTCTACTCGGTGGCCCTGTGTGGTCCAGTCCCGTGCAATCTTAGCTGTAGCGCGCTGTCACCCTGGCAACCCATTAGCTAGTGTTGTTACCATGGAAACTCCGTCGAGGTTGATGGGGCCCAAGAACTTCCCTGAGGAGATATGCTCTGGGGGATCTGCCCTTGGCAGTGCCTGTTCCTCAGGTCTCCCAACTGACAGTTGCCTGCTACTCAGACACTGGAGGCATTTAGGGTATTTTTTTTTTCTGGAGTGAGCTCAGATTCTGTTTGACAGAAAAGAATTTGGCCCTACGGAGTGGCAAGTCTATGCTTTGTTACCATGGAAATGCTGCTTTTAAGGCTCTCAATGCAGGATGCAAAACTAAGTCTTCCAAGAAATTGAGGCCAGCCACAAAGGAGGCTGTGGGCTTGCACTTCACACTCTTGGAGCTCATTCGTTCCTTTGGCATTAGTGAGCACCTATTAATACACTGGGCGCTGTGGATGCTCTGGGTTATAACGAGAGACAGGACCTGCTTAGCCACTGTCCTCAACTGAAGAGAAGGTTGAGGTGGATAGAACCATTTTACCTCCCACTTCAACCCTGTCTAGTTCTCAGCCACTGCATCAGGACTATGGGATAACAAAGAAACCTAGGTCCCTTGGGGGATTCTGTGATAAGAAGAGAGGACTAAATGTCAGCTCCCCCCCCCAAGTGACATCAAGATTTCTCTAAGCTCAAAGAAATCCTCAGTTTTGCTGTGTGAGCATGAACAAGAGGAATATTTGCTTGTAACCTATTCCTTACTTGTATCTTCAGGAAACTTAGATCATTGTGCCATCTGGGTAACTAAAACTTGGGTAGACTTGCCAGAAGAGTCCAGCAGCTATGGCTGTGTGGAACTGAAGCAGGCTACCTTGCGAGGTAATGAACTCCTCATTACTGGAGGTAAGCAAGCAGAGACAAAGCAACTGCTCAGTCACAGTCCTGGAAGTAGGCTGCAGCCTTTAAACCTTGGTACAGCTTGCTAACTGTGTGACTTTAGGCTATTTGCTGAAGCGTATTGAGCTTGGCTTTTCCCATCCACAAGAATAGGGATGAGAGTTTCTGCCTGGTGGAGTTGTCTTGGGGATTCAATCAGTCTGGTAGCTGTAAAGCATACAGAATAGTACCTAGCACATCAGTGCTCAATAAATATTGGCTTGCCTTGTGACATGATGGTTCAGCGGAAGTTTCCACCAAGTGTGGGATGCTACGTGACTGTCAGCTGTGCATCCTCCTATACCATCTGGAGAGAGAGAAAGCATCCTGCCAAGGGCAAGGCTCTGTACTGATCCCGGAGCTTTGAACTCTCACTAGCATACTTTGACTAGCAAGTAGCGGTTTTCTTTTCAGGTTGCTAGCAGTTTTCTTTTCAGGTTGCTTTTACTTTCAATCCCTTCACTGAGCCTAAAGACCCGAACAAGGAGTACAATGATCATCTCTACAGTCTAGTAAGGAAAGTGAAGGAAGGTGGATGAGCAGGGACCCCGTTATCAAGTAGCAGAGTGTGGCAGCATCCTTTCTGTTACAACACTCCTTGGAACTGAGGACCACCCTATGGAGAGGACGGCAGATGGAAAGAGCAAGGTGTGGGGTGGGCGAAGGAAGAGCCCTGTCTGGCAATGCCTAGCAACAGCAACCGGAGGGAAGCAGCTCCTCCCTTCTTGTACTTGTGCATGAAAGAGTCACAGCCACAGTTAGGGGAGCCAAAGAGGGTACATCTTAGAAATGCTGGGGGTGTGACTGGAGTGTTCTACAAAGTGACATCTGGGCATGCACACTTACTTGAAGCTGATTTTTCTCTTTCTTTCTTTCTAAAGATTTATTTATTTATTTATTTATTATATGTAAGTACACTGTATCTGTCTTCAGACACACCAGAAGAGGGAGTCAGATCTCATTACGGTTGTGAGCCACCGTGTGGTTGCTGGGATTTGAACTCAGGACCTCTGGAAGAGCAGTTGGTGCTCTTAACCGCTGAGCCATCTCTCCAGCCCTTGAAGCTGATTTCTAGAAACTGAATGGGCTTTTCCTGAGCTCCCATCATTCCGGTCACATCCAGAAGCTTTCCCTTTGAGTCAAGTTCCGGCATTCATTAGACTCTGATGTGACATTTTTGTCCCAATGTAGTGGCTCAAATACTCAGCTAATGACCTCACCAGGGTATTTTGCTTGCTGAGATTGGGCAAGGGAGACTAGTATTTTTATGTAGGATATGTGTGACCTTATTACTAGACAGGCATAAGAATGGTCAGGTTAAATGAGCTCAAATCCCCAGAATCTCAGAATTGAAAACAGCAGGAGTGGAGCCATTCCCTACTTGCCTCTACCTGCTCTAGAACACCCCACAATACCCCACTGAGGACCACAGACACTGGATCAAGTAGCATACACCCAATAGCATCTCTATGCTATTAGGGTATGTAGATAGCTCCCAGTGTTCAGCCAATGAGTTCTCCCTGGGTATTCCTTCCCACAAAAGGTATTTAATCCCTGGTTCACCCCCAATAAAGTGTATGCATTCACATCCATCATCAAATAAACCAGTATGAACAAGCAATGACCTGCTCTTCGTTAAGGATCACAGCAGGGAAAACCTTCATCTTAACCAGCCATGAGCCTAAACTCTAAAGGAATTTCTCTCCTCCAGATCCTCTGGACTCTCGGCACTCACTCTGAACTAAACAGGTCCCCCCAACCTGGACTCTGCCTTACCCTTCCTGCCCTATGCGTGGACGCTCTGAGGGGAAGCAAGAACAGGGATCCCCGTTCCTGACTCCCAGCGGTAGGCCAGCGGCACCCAAGTACCTAAGAGACCGGGAACCACAGCTTTTGTCCTAGATTCCGCTGTTTCCCCTTCCCCATTACGGACTTTGCCTTGACTTCTCCAGGTGGCGCTGTGGACACCCCAGCGGAGAAGCTGGAATTGGGACGACATTTTTTAGTCACTTAGAAGAGGCTTGGGAACAGGAGTCATGCGTTAACTAGTGGTCTCCTAGAGCTCCGGGTTAAGATGAACATCTGTCTCTGGGAGTGTGGAAAGTATCTGGAGTGACACCTTGAAAATATTGGATAAACATCATGGCACAGAAATGTCCACTAATCAGAAACACCCTATATAACTTCACCAGTGCAGACAGGGGCAAAGAAATGGCCAGAGACTAGACACACCCTGAGAGATCTTCCAGGAACATCTTCCAATAAATATCAACTGCGATTGCCTGCAGAAGTGATGGAACTTCCCTCTGGCACTTCAGGGCAACAGGCCACTGATAGGGAAGAGACCAGCTGGAACACGGAGTTCACTGAAGGAAGCATTCCATCAGAAGCAAACAGCAGAGTAGCCATTCAAAAGCTCACTCGCAGGTGCGGAGCTCCGGGAAGGAGAAAAAGTCTGTGCAGTTCCAACACGCCGACAGCAGGGGGAAGCCTCTCATGCTACATTTCTCCCCCAAACTGAGCAAGCCGGAATGGACATAGCACTCAGAACTGCTGGTTAGGATTGCAGAACGTAGAAGCTTTCAGAGTATCCCGCCAGCCTGAAAGCTGG
Source organism: Tokudaia tokunoshimensis (assembly GCA_036184795.1). Taxonomy (NCBI): domain Eukaryota; kingdom Metazoa; phylum Chordata; class Mammalia; order Rodentia; family Muridae; genus Tokudaia; species Tokudaia tokunoshimensis. The sequence goes on from BTHU01000023.1 coordinate 115,635,725, forward strand.
CCCAGGTACACTCAACCACCCACTTCTGTAAGGGGAGGGGCACTACCTTTCCTAAGCAACTGGTAAAATTGATAAGAGCATTTGAGCAAATTGCCAGGAGACGATGTCTTAGCTATCATCAAGTACCCTACCTTCCCAGTCTAGGGCAGGAGTCCCTGTAGGAGTTCATTGGAATCTCTCACTGGACAAGTCACACAGCCTCTCACAACCTCTCCTCTTTGTCTGTAAAATGGCTTTAAGAAGAAGTCATGTCTTCCTCCTTCCTGCCTCAGTAGTTCAACAGGAGCCTTGGGCTTCTACCAAGGCCTCCCTCCTTCTTGTTCCAGATTCATTCCTGGGGTCCCATCTCCCAAGCCTACTATAGGAACCCTCCTCCAACATCCCCATGGTCCCCAGAGACACTGCCTAGAAGCCCTGACTTTTCTTCATATGAGAACAGATGAGGACAAAGTAGAGCACTAAAAGATGACCTGGCTGGAATCACCCAGTCAGCTACTGGCCAAGCTGGAGTAGGATTTAGAGCTCTGAGCTTGAGAGCTTCATGCTACTGGGCTCCCTTGATTATGCCCTACCAATGCCAACAGAAGAAAGGAAAGCAATTTGCACAATGGGAGAAAGGTGACAAAGAAGTAGCAGCCCTCTCTGGAGTAAAGGAAAGTAGTGTAGACCCACATAACCCAGCAGTGGCCTTCCTTTCTGGCTGAGGGTAATACCCCACTCTATGTGTGTTTCTTCTCCCAGACCTGAGCTACCTCCACAGGACAACCCAAAGTACCTAAAGCACTTTCATTGTTTGCAGGGATCCCTGCTATAAGCATTGTTTCCCGGAGGTGTTTCAAAGCCATCTACCCATTCAAGTTGACCTTGCAGGGAAGGAGGTTGAGACTGATAGTAGCCAAAGAAAGGCATGACCAAGCTGCCTGGAAAACCAAGGCAGAAGCAGATTCGGGACTGGAACCTAGGTTTACAGGCCCCTGATCCCTCAAGAAAGGTTCCCTAAATACCAAGTCTCCTAGAATAGGTATCTATCTCTGTATTTGCAACTCAGGGTCCCCAGATGAAGTGCTGATATTGAGGACTTGGGATCTTTGGTGAGGCCTTCCAGACTGTAGCCCAAGTGAAAGCTGGCACAATCGAGAATTCTGTGGGCTGATTATGTCCCTGGGGAAGGCCTTGTGTGTTATCTAGGAGAGCTAAAGTTTCCAGTGACCGAGGCACAGTCGGCATGGCATACAGACCTTTCGGGAGCAGGGCAGTGAACCCGTGCTGAGGCTAGACCTAGGTCTGAAGCATGGCTTGCCAAGTAGCGCTACTTCATGCACTTGTACAAGTGATTTCACCAACTCAAGCATTTTCCCCCCCTCTCTTTATAAAGCAGAGATAATGGCTTCTCTATCCACATTTCAGGACTAATGCCAGGCTGAGTAGAGATACTAACTACAGCTATTTAGTGAGCCAGTCCTGGGCACTGAGGTCTGTATTGAACCTTCTACCTGTGTGATGCTACACAGTCCTGATCATAGCACCGAGAAGCAAGCAACAGCATCGGGACAAGGAAGAAAAGCAGGCTCACCATGGCCAGGACCTTACCTCCGATGTCACGTATATGAGTAACTGCACCGGAAATTAACCCATGGTCTTAAAGTCAGACTTCTCCTTCCACAGAAAGCTCTTTGGGAGATTATTATCACATCCTGGTGCAGGGGTCATATCACAGGCAGTTGACGACATTCCCTCAACTCTAAACGTCCCCTGGCCCCCCTTCCCCCCCTCCGGCTGAGTCTGAATGGGATGTCAAAGAACTGGCCGATGCTTCATCAGAATGGAGTTGGCCGAACTGTAGCCTGCTACCTGTTTTTACAAGTTAAGCTTAGTTGGAACACAGTTCCACTGGCTGATTTATGTGCTGTCTATGGCTGCTTCTGTGGGGATAATTCATGGTGTGTGCGTGGGGGGGAGGGGACAGATTGGAAGAGACTGTACAGAAAAAATGCTCTGGTCCCTGCCATGAACTGTCTTCTGTGAACCTTTGACCTTTCGGCTGTACTCCAAAGCACCAGAAGGGAAGTTCCTCGCTAGGCTACCTCTCCAAGCACTGGCCACTAGGTTTTCAAAGGAGACCTCCAGAGGCCTTCCTTTTGGGTGTTCCAGAGAAATCCTGTCAGGGTGAACAGCCTTCACCAGCCAGGACAGGAAGGCATTGACTAAGTCTTCTCTACCATTTTCTTTGGCAGCTAGCTGGCATTGGTTCAGTCTGGGCAGAGAGAAACCTTGGATTGAGAAATTTAGCTGAATAGCCTTTAGATCCGAGAAACAGGATTATATAAGCACGCTGAAATGGCCACTTACTCCAGGCCCTGTGAGTTCTTTGGTTGTAGAAAAGCCCAGCCCCAGTGAGGGGTCTCAAGTCAATCAGAGAGTCTAAAGAGAAAGGCTTCATAGCAAGTAGCCATGACTCATTGGACAGCAACACCTGGGACCTTTTGAAAAGCCATGCCAATCCCAAATCTGTTTTCCCAATCTCTGTCATTGCAAGGCTGCCCGGTTTCTTGATGGATTTGGAAGCGGTGTTCTTTTTCAGGTTCTTTGCGTGCCTCCCTCAACTCCTCAGGCCAAGGCCTCTTGTTCAGAAATCAATCAGGTGAATTGTTGACTTGTCTAGCAGGGGCATCTAACCCCAACTTGCAGGTTATGAGAGTATGCATGCATTTTATTTTGCGTGACACTGATAGTTACAACTGTCATACTCAAGAACTTTAAAAAGCAGCCAGTAAGATGGCTCAGTGGTTAAGAGAACTTTCTGCCAAATCTGATAACCCGAGTCCCACCTCTGCAACCTGCACTGTGGAAGGAGAGAGACAATTCCAGCCGGCGGTTCTCTGACCTCCACGTGTGCACCATGGTAAGCAAGCCCACAGGCATGTGCCCACATACATGAAAACATACATAAATGGGAAAAAAAGAAAATGCCACACAATCAAGTTACAAAAAAAGAAAACTCATCAAGTTTAAAGTATGCATATGCTTTTATGTTGGGCCACATTCATAGCGATCCTGGGCCTTGTGTGGTCTCGAGTTTATGGACTGGAATATCCCTGGAGAGCACAGCATTTTGACAGCCAACACCGCTCTGATTTTATTGCATTTGTCTGGTCAAGACAAGGTATCTCCAAAGGATATAGCCTATATGTCCCTGCTCTAGTTAGGTCTGAAGTCCAGTTATCTTAACAGAGCGACACTAGTTTTCCTTCCCCTTGTCCTCTGTGCCAAGAGAGCCAAACTCGCGCCAACTCACTGATACACAGCTCACCATACTTGCTCTCTGCACCCTAGTGGCTTCTGTTTCCTTCTTATTCCCAGCCTTCCCTGCCCACCATCCTCTTCCCAGACTCTGTTGGGTCTTGAGGGGCCAGTTTTAATCTCTCAGCCTCTCTTCACTCTTCCCGATCCCACCAGACCATGATTATCAACTTCTCCAAAATTCTGTTTCGCTGACTAGAAAAAAACAAACAAACAAACACATTTTATATTTCATTTTTCTCATGACTAGGAGACCTTCTGGTCTACCCTACAGAGTTTGTATTCTTGAATTCATGATGCAAATTCTAGAGTCACTTACAAGCTATGAAACTTTGGGCCAAGGAAGACCATTCCCTCTCCTAGCCATGTTTTCTCATCTGTAAGATGCAAATGGCAGGCTTTTGTCTGAGATCTCCTAATGATAAAATGAGCTAGTAATTTTTAAAGAGTTCTGTTAAATTGCTAAAAAGCCTGGATGCTCATGGGTCAGAATTCAGTTGTTGCCCGGCACTGTCCCTCTGCCCTTGGTTTCCTGTGAAAGTAGAGCTCGGGGTGATTAGGGAGATAACAAACCAATCAGCTTAAAGCCGGTCCATGCACACTCTGAGCTCTGCCTAAGTTCTTCTGATAACAAGTTCACTTAAACAGCAAACTAGCAATTTTAAAACTACATGTTTTCCTAAGAGGCACTTGCAACAAAATGCCACAGTTTTAAAATTGCTACGGCACAATATCCAACATTCCATTAATGATGGGTGACTTTTTCTATGTTGTCGCCTATTGAGCAGTTTTATGACTGTTTAGCAAGTTCGTCTGAAGGCATTTTCTTTAACATTAAAATCTTTTCCGCACTAACTACTTGTCAAATCTATGGAATTCCTCACAAGATTTATCAAACTCATCTATTCTGATGATTCTGTCTCCTCACTGGGTTTTGTTCTGCATTGTGTATTCTTGTGCGTACCTAATGGGTTTATTAGCCAAATTAGCATGTACCCAGTGTGCCTGTCTGTTCTGCAAGATATTGACATTTTGACAACAAGCATGAAAAAATAAGACAGATGGAGCAGGATCGTATTTTATTTTCCAGGCAATCTCATTCATCAAGCAACTCCACTTTGTGAAACATAAAATGATACATACAAAGTCATTACCAAATGTATTTATGGCTGAAGACAACATTTGTCAAGAAAGGCAAACTGGCTAAAAAGTCCCAAAAGTATTCAAAAGCAGATAAAACAGAAGATACCCACCAGGGCTACAAAATAGCATTTAGTACAAATCCCACCTTTGATCACCGTGTCCTTAAATGAATTGCTTCTGAAAAAAAAAATCCTTTAAGTGACACTGCCAGAAAAATGAGGACATTTGAACAGATGCCAAAGGACTTAAAAGGGGCTCAAATTTATGTGAACTGGCCCTTAAGCATAGCAAGTCTTTTTGTGAGCTTGTGGCAAATCGGTTTGAGGCCAGTTGACCTAGAACCAATTTGGGATACAAGCACTCACCTCCCTACACGTGCAGTCTGTGGGCACAGGGACAAGCTTGGCCCTAGGGAAAAAAGAATGTCCCTCCTCAAACTATGACCTCAAAGAGTAAGGGCAAACTCAGCTTTTCTTTATTATAAAGACATATTTACATGGAATAAATTTTACAAACATAGTGAACACACTTATGGGAAGGGGAGTTTCTTTAACTCAAAGGGCCTTAATATCTCTATATAAATTAGTATAAGAATCATACACAACCACTTTAAATAAGACAGCCCACTGGGCCCGTTCACTCCCCCTCTTCTGCTTCTATCTCTCCTCTTTCTCAGCCAACATCTCCCCCTCTCTTCCCTCCCTTTCCCTGTGGGGCTGGCCATGGCAGGCTGATAAGGCAGGAGGTGCAGAAACGACAAAGACGGAGAAGGCCCGGTCCCTGGTAGGGGTACCAGCAGTCTAAGAGGCACTAGACAGCCCCCACTTCTAGCCCAAGGGGTGAAGACACTATACCTGGCCCCGCTCCCCAGGGTGGGCCTTGAAGTGGTGGCGGCAGCAGCAGCAGCATTAGCAGCAGCAGATGGGAAGCTTCGGGGAGGGATGAATAGGCAATCAGGTTATTATGGGGCTTGGGGGTCCTGACTCCCCCTACCCTACATATACGTAAGTAAATATCAAGCTTCTATCTTCTCTTTTCTCCCTCCTGGGAGGCCTCTGAGAAGAACATCTGCTCAGGCAGAGAAGATGAGAGTCTCCCTTCAGGGAAGGGTTACAAAAGGCTCCTGGTGAGAGCTGAGACACCCCCCCATGAAATGGTAGATCCCATGTACGCATCCTCTCCTCCCATCTCTCCTTCCTTCTTCCACCTCTCCTTCCTTTCTTTGCCTTTCTCCATCCCCTAAAAAGCCCCAAGATCAAGGGCGCAGTCAACATAGGGGTTCATGACAACCAGTGTCAGGGGCTAAATGGTAGTTTCAGTGCCTGGGAACCCCAATTAAATGGCATGAGCCTGAGCCTAGGCCTGTGTGGGGTACATCTCACCACTTAGGGACTCTGGGCCACATTGGAAGGGAGAAGCCCCATTCCCACACAAGGAAGTTCACAGCTGGCTTGCCTCCCCCCCTCCCCCGCCCTTCCTTCCTAGCCGCCCGCTTCACTAAACCCAGCAAAAGGCACTTCATTTGCTTTGAAAGGACATCATCAAGAGGAAAAAAGGCATCATAAAGTGGGAGTTGGGGGCCCTGGTGCCCTGCCAGGCTCTGCAGTGGCTCTGAGCAGGTCACTTCGCTCTCCCGGGTCTGTTTGTGCAAGCGTTTGCATAAGGAAGCTAAGTGATCTTCAAGGTTCCTTTGGGCTCTGACTTTCTATGGGTTGTTTGGTTGGTTACTTGATTGGTTGGGATTTTTTTGGCAAAATTACTCCAAGAAGAGTGCAGAACCATGTCAGGATCAGCACTCTCCCCTTCTGACCTGGGGACTGAAGGGGACTGCAATAGAGCAGAGAGAGGGAAGATGTTAGGAGACACAGTGACATAGCACTTCATGGGCTCCTCTCCTCTGCGTCTTCCTTTAACAGGGCCAGAGAGAGCCAAGGAAGAGGCCATGACAGCGATTTCTCCTCACCCCTTCCTCATGCCCACTGTTCAGTTTCCCCAGTGCACCTTCTCTGGACCCCAACACCCAATCCCTCTCAACCAAAGTCTCATTGCACATTTCTGTGCTCCCTTCCAGGCGAGAGGTCCAATTGATAAGAAAGCATGGATGTGCAGGAATCCATCGAAGAAGGGAGCGTTCCTGTCCAGTGCCCAAGGCAAATGAGAAGGGGGAGGGGCCAAGAGAAGGCTAAGGCCGAAAGACAGGGACTAGAGTATGGAGCAGGCCGAGGAGAAGCTGGGTCTCCAAGGGCAGTCCGAGGAGTGGCCAGGAAGATGGGCCGAAGGGATCCTTGTGAGAGAAATGGAATCATCCAAATGAGGGGTGAGACCACGCCGTTAGAGGAACTTGGTGGGTGAGAAGGGTCGGGACCATCAGAAGCTATAACAGGTGCAAGATGAGAGCCAAATAGATGTGAGGATTCCAGAGAAGAGAACTCATCTGTGGAAGCAGAGAGACGGGCACCGGGAGGGCACTTGGAGAGCCCTTCAATCCTAAAGAAACAAAACAACCAATGAGACTTCAAAAGACATATCCTAGGTCAAAGGAATCCCTTAGGAAGAGAGAAGTCATTCCCGCTCCACCCATAATCCCATGGCACCAAGGTGATTCCCCCCTTGTTTCTAGCTGTAGTGAGAGGGGAAGCAGGCCAGGCCTCAGGGGCAGGCATAGGCCCTGCTCTCTGCGTCAGCCTTTCATTCTTCTCTGCTTCTCACAGCTCTGGACAGATACCATCCAAGCTCTCTTGTTCCCTACCCAACTGTCCCAAGGCTCTCCACTGCCCTCCCATTTACCCATGGACCTGGTAAGAGTGCACACTGGCTATCTGTAGCCATACCCTCCCTCCCTCCCTCGGCACACCTCTCCAGCCCAGGCCTGCTAGGACTTCCAGAACTCTCCAATGACAAAAGCCTGTCCAATCCCACTTAGCTCTTGGGAGGGAGTCAGCAGACTGGTCCCAAGCACTAAGTCTTTCTCTGGGCCACAGTCACCTCATCTATAATGAGATGAGTACTTTTTATTAGCTCTCAAGAAGCTCGAAGAGCCTAGTTTGTCTAGCCTTTGATAGTAGGCTGCCCATCCCATTTAGAGCTACCAACTAACAAGGGGCTTTAATACCTGCTTTAGAAAGGCATGGGGCCCTTATGGGAGAGACGGGGGCGCTGTCTGCGAAATTTCCTCCTGCCTCCCTGCCAGGCCCCTGGTCCAGTCCTCGAGGTTCTGGGCTTCACCAGGTAGCGCATGCTGCCTTCTTCTAGCCCTTTCCCATCTGGAGGCAACATCAGTGGTACTGCAGAGACAAGAAAAGTCTGTTAGCCAGGAAGATGGATTGGATAGAGTAGGGGAGGCCGCAGTCCAAGGGACAGTACAACTTCTCCACAAGGTGGCGCCCCTCATAATTTTCTTTTCTACCCTGATGAAAAGATGTCCCATTCAAACACTGTTCTGGGGCAAGTGGAATCACTCATTTTACCATTGAGGATTTTACATTCTTCAGACAGTTCTATCATGTTTCTAGAGGCACAGACAAGCTCTTCCTTTAGAAATGTCATGGTTGGGGGTGCACTCTGTGACATCAAGCCTATACTTGGTTGGGGTGCAGGGACAATTGCCCGTGGCTCATCTACAGCTGGTGTGTACTTCAACCATTTTAGATGTACAACCTCACATTGATGCCCCTTCATGGACCCACATCCAGACATCACAGTTATTGAATGGAATCCTGTACGCTTCACTGGTTCTGTCTGTCTGTCTGCCTGCCTATCTATCTATCTATCTATCTATCTATCCATCCATCCATCTATCTTTCTTTCCTTTCTTGGCTGCAATATTTTAAAGCAAATAACAAATGCATGTCACTCCATGCTTACATCTTTTGATAGGCGACCCACTTCTGTGTGCTAGAGATCTCATCTGTGCCACCTTGAGCACCTCACCAGCAGTTAGGTATTTTTGAGGCTTTTCCTTGTTCCCAAGGCTTCCTTGTGGGTGTGCCTGGGACATGACTAACTCCTCCGGCTTTGTTCTGGGTTCTAAATCTGTGAGCAGATTTAGAGGCTAAAAAATAAAGGAGTGGGGGGGGGGAACTGTGACCTGTTGCACTATGCTACACCAGGAGAGAGGTGGGTTGTTGGGGCTATCATTCTAGCTCACACCTCCGATCCAAAATTTGATATAAACTCTTTCCACTCTAAGGCCGCCTGGCTTCTGTTATGCTCTCCCCGGCTCCGGTCTCCATCTGCCTACATCTGGCTTAGTGCAGAAGTCATCTGATGCCACCGAGCCCTCACAATGGAATCCAAGTTGTGCAGGATGTTCTTGGGAAAGATGAGGGAGAAGGTACACTTGCCAGCTCTCAGAGCCAGCAGTGCAGCCAGGAAAGCTGAGCTAGGACCCGGAGACACTCTTGGACACAAGAAGCAGACAGTGTCCAGAGACGAAATGGTTCTGGGGAAGAGGCAGATGAGTAGGATGCTTATGCAATGCCCAGTATGGGAGTGGCCTTCAGAAACACAGACGTGCCTGAGGCCAGTGATAATGAATACCAGCCTCTGTTCCCCACACACCAGCAGATTTGCCTTCAGCTAGATCCCTGTTCCTCGAATCTCATTGCTATCCATCCAGGAATTCCCATCACTGGTTCACAGTTTCCATACAGCATCCAGTCAATTACTTCTCCTTCCTCCAGTCCTCACTGCTTCCAACATCCCCATGCTTGGACCCCTTGGTCCTTGACCTTCTTCAACTTGCACACAATTTCCAGGCATTTAGCATCCTCTTGGGTGAAAATCGGACATGGTCTGTCCTTGCAGCCCTCTTTGCACAGACTTTAGGGTCAGACAAGCACACCGCACATACTGCCCCCTGTACCCCTTCACGCACATACACTTTATCCATACAACACCCTTCCATTCTTGTCCAAGAAAAATCATTAGGCCTATTAAAACCCAGGGGTTTGCAAGGATTGACTTGCCACACTTCCGCGCTCACACTTAAAGCGCATTAGTGTGTCAACTGAACCTCTAAACCTACATATAACCCATAAGAATTATGATTTTAAAAATAAAAATAGTAACAATAGTGCTTTGGAAGCAGAGGAAATGATGGTGGGAAGGGTTAGGGACTGTTTCTGTCTGACTGAGAGCTGCTCTCCTGCTATCTGTAAAGGGGCTGGGGGAGTTCCATTGTACTTCCCTACCAGTGGATCTAGCTGATGTCCTGAACTTTAGGATCTTATCAACGCTTACCCCGAGCCTTGAGGGTTGCTCTGAGTGATGCTGATGATAAGTCAGAAGCAGAGACACATTTCAGGGATGGGGTGGTAAGCGCTGTGTCCAGCATGTGGCTGTACAATAAGGGAACAACCCTATGGGCCTTAACAAAATGTGAGACTTTGGTTCTCATGCCCCTGCCTTCAACTACTGGATTTGGAACAATGGTCCAGGCCATTGCATCCTAGAGGTACAGCAAGCATGAATGAATGGTGCCAGGAGGGATTAAGTATCTCCCCCCACCCCCTGCTGCCATGGCCTCATGGTCTGAGCCTATCTGTGTCTATAGGAGTCAGGGAGGACTTGAGGAAAGGGAAATAGGAAGGGAGGTCAAGAGCCCGGAGGAGCAGCATGCTACCAGTGGCTCAGACTCGGGCCAGGAAAATGTCTAGACTCTAGACCTGCAGAGAAGATCTACCCTGAGCTTTCTGAGGCTCAGCCAGGCCTGGGAAAGCAGCCACCCCAGAAGCCGTTTGGCCTCTTCCATCCTATTGGGCTGGACCTCATTGTCTTCCTCAACGCAGGAAGTCTGTGTGCTCCCTCCTGCACTCTGATCCCATCACCCCCTTGTTTCCTACTTTTACTGCTGAGTCTAGTTAGATAAGCTGATACCTGAAACCCTGGCTTTGTCCAGTCTGAAAGAGCAAATTAGAGGCCATTGATTCTCATCACTGTTGAGGTCCTGGCTGTACAAAAGGCTTTTCCCTTTAGAAACGAGGAATACCCCAGTACACTTCAATGCACCATTCCAGCTCATTTTCTGTTTAAAAGGAAGCAGGAGCTATTTCCCAGGGAATCTCAAGCCAAGGGGTTTGGAGCCGTTGTCCATGAGAGTAAGACAACAGCATTTTTCAAACTGAAAACTGCAGCCAGGGGAAGAAGCGAATTTGAACTCCAACCCTGCTGAGACGCAAAAAGAAGTCTGTGCAACTTTTCAGGAACATGTCACCCTCAGCAGGAATGGTGCACTTGTCTTCTTGTTCAGGGTCTGACCTGTAGAGTGATTGCTTTAAAAGTCCACCCACGGCTCTGAGGGAGATCCCAGTGGCGGTGATGACGCTACTCTGTCTACTACTCTGTAGTAATGCTTGTGTCTCTGGGATATGAAGCACTGTGTTTTGCCTCCACATTCACCTTCTCCAAGACAATGTGCTGTCTTCTACCACCAGCTTTGCTTCTCTGGATCAGGCTCTAGAAAACCTGGGCTCTGCTTGTCTAACCTTTACTGTCGACAGACCTGACTCAGGTTCCAAGTGTGCCTAGAATTTAAAACTGGTGATGGAGTGACATCCTCCACAGCGGGAGGGGTACAGTAAGCTGTCCTTACACTGCATAGAGGAACAGGAGCTGGCAAGAGGGAGGAGAAGGACAGAAAGTGGTGCTCAGAGACCAAGGGACACTTGGCGAGGACCCAGAAACTCTTGGTCTCAGAAGAGCAAAGCGTCTCCCAGGTCAGGAGGCAGTGAGGAGTCTTTGTGGTTGGAGGAAGGGCAAAGAAGGAGGGTGAACATTCCAAGTCAGAACAGGAAGCAGGAAGTGAAGGGGAAGGATGAGTTTTGAACCTGGAGCTTTGAGGACTCTGGCTGTGGAGCGCTCATGCAAGACTGTACTAAGGACAAGGCAGGCAGTTCTAGGGCTCCTCCTTCTAGACCAGGGCACAGGAGGAGAGTGAGTATATCGGAACCTCTGGCTGGTGGCCACCTCCAAGGAAGTGCCAGTCTTGGTTTCAGGAGCGATGAGGAGGTGGAAAAATAGTAGGAGCTTTAAAAGTAGCCAATTGCTAGTCCTCAATAAAATGTTAAGTGTGGCTTATACCTACAAGAAATTTAATGTAAAAGGATGAGACCAAGCAAGAAGTTTCAGGGCCTAGACCAGAAACCCAATGTATTCTGGCAGCCTGTTTAACTTCCTTGAAATCAGATCATGACTTTACTAGTAAGACTCCTACGGCTGCACCCCAAAGAGTTCACAGAGTATCTGCTAGGCAAAGTCTCCCTTATACCCTCTGGGAAAATATGCAGCTTAAGGTGGTCCAGCCTCCTCTGGGATACCCTTTCGGTACCCAACCATTTTCTTCTTTAAAGGCACCACCTTGGACTATTTGCCTGAAATTGAAAGATGAGGATATCTTGCCTTGCCAACCTACATTGGCTGTGTAAGCTCCAGGGTGCAGGGGCTGGCTGCTGTGGGATCTTTCTTTATTCACAGTTTTTGCTCCCTTCCGGCCATTGCCTGGCTGGCAGGAATTTCTGGGGAGAAAGTCTTTATCCCTCTTCCTAAGGAGGCTGCCGCCTTGCCTCCGTGCTAGGGTCTTGCCGGGAGATCACCGAACTACCTGGAGGCAGGAGGCATCAACTGGGTCAATGTACTTTCCTGAGAAGCCTGACCATGTACTGAGTTCAGGGCAATGCCAAAGAACAAAAGCGCAGAAAGGAGGTGACTACATGGAGAGGCAGGCAGAGTTGGCCAGAACCCCAGAGGCTCCCGGGCAGTGCGCCATCCTCCTGTTCTTGAGTTGGGGCGGGGGAGTGTTCAAATTAAGAAAGTTCCTGAGCCCTTCCTCTAGGAAACTCACTGTCCTGTTCTCTCTCTCTCTCTCTCTCTCTCTCTCTCTCTCTCTCTCTCTCTCTCTCTCTCTCTCTCCACTCTCACCTCTCTGTGACTCTCTAGCCCTGGCACTGGAAACTGTCCACCTGGTCTTGGCCTTCCCCTTCTGCTGTGCCAGGCAGGCTGCTGTGACAGCCAGATCACAGGACTGGGGCAGCTGAGGGTGGGAGCTGGCAGCCCCAGGAGGCTCTGACCCACAGAGGACAGGCAGAACGGGAAGGGGCTGTTGGAGCACGGAGGACCTGGGGACTGAAGCAGACAAGGGTGCGGAGAATTTCCAGGTAGGGGGTTAATACAGGTAGAGGTGAAAGGATTCCCCTTCCCTGAGCTGCGCGGAGGTTATCAGATCAAGTTCCTGTGTTTCCCGTTTTTGTTTTTTTGTTTTTTGTTTTTTTTTTTGGTACCTGGAGACAGGGGACCGAAGTTATACCTGGGGCAAGAGTGGAGGGTGAACCCAGAATGAAGAACCAAGTCTCCGGAGAGATGGGGCCAGGTGTCCCACAATGGAGCAGGGTACAAAATCATACAGGACCTTGGAATACAGAAGATCAGCCTGGCCCTGTCCAGTCCAGATCTGCCTAAGGACGCTGCCTCTGCTTACACACGGGGCCGAAGGAGCAACGGCTGGGATCCACTAGCCACTGCCTGCGGTCGCCCCCGCCCCCGCCCCCGCAGCGTGCTCCTGACTATGCAACAAGTGTCACGTCTACAAGTTGGCACATCATCCCCAGTAGCTTGAGCCCCTGAACTGGCCAGCGGCCCCTAAACTCTAAGACCCAGAGACCTTCAACGTGGAGTCCTGTCCCGCTCAGTTCAGGTCAGCCACCTCCACTGATTCACGAAGGTGAGCTGGACATGCCCCCATCCTCTTCCCCAACACCGCCACCACCACCACCACCACCACCACCACCACCACCACCACCACCACCACGTGGGGTGCAGGGTGCAGGACACAAGGTGTAAGTTTGTGGCCCTGAGCACTTTAAACTACGAGGGGCATGGGGTGGGGGCTAAGTGGTGATACCCGAGATAATCATGAACCCCCTGCGCTGTCCGAGTGAGCAAAGCCTACATGGCATGTCGCCCCGTGGCCCCAGATGCCCTGTCAATAGGCCTCCCGGTGTGGCTGGCGCGTGGCCGCTCCTGCAAGGCTCGCACCGGGTTTACCCGGAGGCGGGAAGAGCGCGCGTGGGGGGCGGAAAGAGAGGAAGGTGCAGGCTGCACCCCGGGAGAGCCCCGGAGGAAGCCCAAGTGCGAGCAGGAGGGCACGCACTCACCTCCACACACTGCAGTCAAGGAGAGCCAGAGCAGCAGCAGCGCCTGCACGCAGAGCCTCAGATTCATGCTGCAACTCGGTCCGCGGCAGCCCTGAAGAGCCGGCGAGTGGGCGGAGAGGCCGGGCACCCGGCCGCAAAGAAAGGCGCGAGCCGGGGCTGGCGCGTGCGGGCACGGAGCTCGCGTGGCTCCCGGACCGCGGGAGGGTGAGCGCCCCAGCCGCACCGCTGGCTGCCGGCCCCACGCCTGCTCGCTGCCTCTACTCTGGGGCAGCCTCCTCTGCAGCCGCAGGGCAGCGCTTGCGAAGCTGGCCTTGGTGGCTCCGGGTCGGCGGCGGCGGCAGAAACTCTCCAAGTGGCTGACTCTGTTCTGTCCGCGAATCCCAGCTACCCGTTGGTCCAGGCTGCTAAGAGAGAATGCTTCCTTGCTCACTTCGGGGTCTGCATTTTGTAGCTTGTGGTTTGGCCGCGAGCCCACTTGGTCATGTGGTCATTAGGAGGCGGGGGGGGGGGGGAGTGGTAGGCAGGAAGAGGGAGAGGGAGTGAACCTCCCGCACCGCCCCCCTCCCGGGAAGCGTGCTGCATCTCTATCCAGGGCGCGCGAGAGAACCCCCGAGGTGGCCCCACAACAAAGGCTGAGCGACTTCTCGGACAACCCACAACTGCTCCTCGGACAGTGCCTGACTGGTCAGGGTCCAGAGGGTTCATAGAGACCTGAAGGATTTCAAACACAAAAACCATTTGGAGGACTGAGGGGCACTCTTAAACCTTTCTCACCAGGGTTTCCTTAACAGCTGTCAGGATACCTGAGTATTTGGAGAAGAACCCTATTTGGGCTCCCCACAACACCCTCCCTCCATTTCTGAATCTAACCACGTTCTTTCTTTCTTTGACACTGCATTCCCAAGTATGGGTTTGCTCAAGACTTCCGCCTCTTTTCTCCTCTGTATCTTCAACTGAATTAGAATTGGGGGTGATTGCCTAGGTTGTACATAAAACTTAGGTAACCACCATTTATTTCTCCTGCTGTCCCCCAGTGAGTACCTTCTACCTGGACTGACCGGCTCCATGACTAAGCTCTTTATGCATACAGCAAAACCTCAAGATCCCACCCATTTAAAGGCCACTGTCCTGTTCCTGCCCATCCTGAGATGCTGCCCCCTGGTTCCTCTTCTCTGTGGAGAGACATTCTGCAGTTTCTACCGTGTTCCCTTTCTTGTTACTTGGAGCTGACCGCAACTTAGTTTTGTTGAGGAGCCTCCCAGCTCCTTCCAAACTCAACTGGATTTTTTTTACACTCAACTAGGATTCCCTGTTATAAGAGGACCCTGGATCCATTTGCCTTTCTACTCTAGATACTTAGCTCCTTTTACAGCCTGGGGGCTCCCAAAGAAATGCACCAGACTGGGAGTCACTTAAGACAGGACCCTAATGGTCCCAATCTTCCAGATCTCTCCAAAGTCCCCAATATCATTCTCTGCACATAGGTGGCACTCAACACATATTAAAAGACTAAATCAAAAGGTGTTCCCACCTTGCAGCAAGCCAGGCAGTTTGCTCCATATGTGCATCCAAAGGTACACAAAAGGTACATTGGACAGTTTCTATGTACCCCAGAAGATGTGAAAATGTATGATATATTACTATGAAATATTTTTGAAATGTTGCAACATTCCAATACATACATGTTGTCAGTCTCTCTGCCAAAACTGTCCACAAGAAAGTAATCAATTTTTTTTCTGTATAAATGCAGCTCCAGGCCCAGAACAGGGCCTTGGAGCTAATGGGTTTCAGAATATATGATTCTGAACATATGAGTAACTATTCAAATAAGTCAAGGGAGTCAGATGGGAATCAGACGGGATTTTGATGGGGGTCTGTGGTCCAATTGGCCACATTGAATAGAAGAGAGACCAGGAAGAATCTCTCTTCACTTGAGGGACCCTGGATTTGAACAGCCAGCATGGGTAGCATGCCACACGTTTTCCCCCCTCTCCTACTGGGAAGAATAGTTCACTGAGAATGAGAAACATTGTCCTCTAGATGTATCTGCTGTAGGCCATCGCTGCCCTTACCCATACTTACCGGATCTTATGGGAAGGATAGTCTCTGCTCTTCCCACTCCATGGTGCTACAGGGACAAATGAGATCATGTAACTGAAGGCACTGTACAAATTGAGAAGAAGCCCTTACAGAGTCACGATTAGGAAACATAGAGCTCCAGTTCTTGACCGAGCAAGCCTGTGCACATGCAAATAAGTGCCCCTCAAAGCTTAACAGAAAGTTTCATATCTCACTGCATGTCCACTTGGATGTGCCTAACTGTTGCTGAGTGGTTACAATACTACTTTCCAATATGATAGATACTAACCACACTCTATAAACAAAGTTAAATTTTCAGTTCCTTGGCCATAGTGGCCATTTTTTTTTCAGTTGCTTGAGCCATATATGTGAGGCTGGTGGCTACTGTACTAAGCAGCATAGAACATGGCCCATTGACAAGACTTAGCATCCATGTGAGGCAAGGGACACAGCTTGGTGCAGGCATTGTTGGGAACAGAGATGAGATGGCTGACCTCTGTGAGAGCACCATGTCATTAGTCCCCACATCAACGCTACGCTATACAGTTAGTTCCACGGTGTCTTATATGTCATTACCATCAGCTCTTTAGCTGCTCAGTTGATTTACTTACCTCTGTGTGTTGTGGGTTTGTGTGAGCAGTGTGTGTGTTTTTTTAACCTGAGATTTTAAATTCTGCTCAATTCCTTACATCTGCTGTGTGGCTCCAGATGCCTTTTATCTCCTTTGAGGCTTCAGAACTTCTTCTGCACAGGACAGGTATATATCCCTTTAAGCTTTTGTTAGAACTAAAACCCCAGGTGATAGTATTCAGAGGAGCTTTTCGGAAGGTGACTATCTCATGAAGACTTCATCCACGTGAGTGGATTGGCGCTTTTATAAAAGAGGTTGAAGGAAACAATCCAATGTTCTTTTCTTCTCTTTTCTTTTTTTTCCCCGAGAAAAGGTTTCTCTGTGTAGCCCTGTCTGTCCTGGAACTCATTCTATAGATCAGGCTGGCCTCGAACTCAGAGATCTGCCTCCTACTTGCTGGGGTTAAAGATCTGTGCCACCACAGGCACTCCCGAGCTCTTTTCTTACCCTCCAGCCATGTGGTAGATTGTCAACTTGATCTATAAGACATTTCCAGAGAGATTTATCTGACATTGGAAGAGCCACCTTGAATGTGGGTGGCACAACGTCCTGAGTAGGAAGTGTCTTAGACTGAATAAAAAGGAGAAAATGAGGCTGGGGCTTGTCTCACATGTGGGAGATCCTAGATTCAACCCCCAGTACTTGCGGTGGGGGGAGGAGGGGGAGAAGCAAATGAGTGGACAAAAGTGGAACACATCCATTTTCATCTCTCTGCTTCCTGACTATAGGTGTAATGCAACCAGTCACCTCCCACTCCCGCTGCTATGAATTCTCTACCATGATGGAATATATCTGCTCAAACCATGCATCACAAATAAATCTCTTCTCCCGGAAGTTGGCTCTTTCTTAAGGTATTTGGTCACAACAACCCCCAAACTAATTATTACATGTCTCTTCTGCCATGTGAGAACACAGCATTGAACAGCTCCCCGCCCCGCCCCGCCCCCCCCCCACACACATTCTTCATTCCCAGCTCATAAGAAGAAACACTCAGGGTACCATATTGGAAGGGAAGAGAGTTTGGAAGCTGTCACCAAACATGAAAACCCGTTGGTGCTTTGATCCTGGACCATCCAGCCTCTACCACTGTGAGAAATATATTTGTACTGTACAAGAACTACCCTGTCTCTGACATTTTGTTACAACAGCAGGAACAGAGAGTTATAGTTGAACAGTTCAATGAGATAATGCATGGAAAGTACTTAGCAAGTCTCCCTCCAGAGTAGGTGCACATTCAGTGTAAGTTTTCTCCGTTGCCTAACCTCTCCCTCCCCCTATCTGGCAGTCTGCCCTCTGGCCTCCAGGAACTGATCAGGTGGGAAGGCCTTTGCCTTTGCCCTGCTGCCTCAGCTTCTGTCTTCTTAATAGTCAGCGAAACTGATCATTATCTTATTGTCCCCAAAAGGGTCAATAAGTTTGCAGGCTAATCTGATGAATCCAGGATCTAGGGGATTTCAAGTGTGATCGTGACTTAAGGTAAACTTCCAGGTATGAAGTTCGTTTGAACGGAGCATTAAACTCTACCCTGTCAAGCAAGGAGACTCTTCGGTGACTTTAGTTTTGCACTTTTCTAAATAGAGCTAGTCTGCTTTCAAAAATCAACTTCCAAGTCAAAGATCCATCCACTGAGTCCTCAGTACGATCCTGATGCAGTCCTCTCTACCTGTCTCCATAGATGATAAAAATAGTAATGATGATAGCTAAAAATGTATACAATGTATTTTACATTAGACTATGTGTTAAGCACCATCCTGAGTGCTTTAAATATATTAACTTATTTAACCCTCACATCAGTGAGGCAGGCCTGATTCTTCACCTCCACTTCATAGACGAGTCAAATGGTGTTAACAGAGATCATTTCCTCAATCTGCCTAACCTCAAAGCTCAAAGCTCATACTCTCCTGTTCCTGGGTACCACCAACCAAAGAACATAAAGGGCTGGACCTAGGCCTACCTCCACATATGTACCAGATGAGCAGTTAGGTCTTCATATGGGTCCTGAACAACTAGAGCGGGGATTGGGGGGAGGTGTCCATCCCAAAAGCTGTCGCCTGTACATGGGATATGTTTTTCTAGCTGGGCTACTTTGTCTGGCCTCAGTGGGAGAGGAAGCGCCTAGCCTCCCAGACACTTGAAGTGCCAGGGTGAGGAAATACCCAGGAGGGCCCCCACCCACTCAGAGGAGAAGGGGAAGGGCGAGGATTGTGGGAGGGGGTGACTGGGAAGGGGTCAGTGATTGGAGTGTAAAGTGAATAAGTAAAAAAAAAATTTTAATTAAATTAAATTTTAAAAACATTAAGAAGAAGAAGAAGAAGAAGAAGAAGAAGAAGAAGAAGAAGAAGAAGAAGAAGAAGAAGAAACAACTTTCTACTTCTTGGGTCCACACCATACATTGCTTTATTTGAGCCTCTAACATCTAAGTCATACTCTCTTAAACTAGGAAATAATGAAGTATAGTGAGAAAAAACACAGGGCTACTGTAGCAGTGCCGTCACTTACTAGATGAATAACTTTAGATAAAGCATTAACCTTTTCTGGGCCTTTGCTGCCTTATGTGAAAAACAGGCTACCCTAGCACTGCTCCCTGGAGCTGGGGAAGGTTTAAATAAATCAGAATCTACACAGTACTTAGAACAGGGTTTGGTGATTTTCATGGTGAGGTGAGCACTGTACAGTTGTTATGTACTCTCATAGATATCTGTGTATATGTCTTACCAATATAAGATAGTAAATCTGTGCCGGGCAGTGGAGGCGCAGACCTTTAATCCCAGCCTCCCTCCCTTGGGAGGCAGAGGTAGGTGGATTTCTGAGTTCGAGGTCAGCCTGGCCTGCAGCCTGGTCTGTATAGCCAGGGCTACACAGAGAAACTCTGTCTCCAAAAAAAAAACAAAAACAAAACAAAAAAAAAAAACGAAACAAAGCAAAAAGATAGTAAGCCTGTGTCTTATTTTTGTCTTCTCTCCGGTAGTACTGTTGCCCAAAGTCAATTCTCAGAGACTGTTCATTGAATGAAAGAAAGAATGGTACTAATCATCATTCGAGGTTTGAGACACACCAAGAATCCTTATTTTGGGAAAAATCATCACAACTTGCCCACAGGATTTTAGATGAGTCAACGTCAACAGTTAGCAGAAATACTCATAGACGTGACCAACCTCACCCCCAGTTGGACAGTGATGACTTTTTACTGGAGCAATACAAATAATGGAATGAGTAAGGAGAAAGGTCTGGGTAATGATGGGCCTGCCCAGCAACCAGAGAATTTTCATATTAAGAGTTCTAACTCCTCTCATTATGCAGATAGAGAAACTGAAGCCAAGGAGGGAAAAGTGGCTTGTCCAAAGCTGGGAGCAAACTCAGGACTGAGGTACATTAACTCCCATATCTTGCTTTTTCTCTATGCCTTTCCAGCATTGATCTAAAGGGTTGTTAGAAGAACCAAGCTGGCTTGGCGGAGCGGGTACTCACAGTGGCTGTGGTTAGACACAGGACTCAGTTCACGGTCCAGTCCTTCTAGAGTCCGTGTTCCTCATCCAACCTGTTCCCTAAAACAGTAAAATTTGCAAGCGTGGGTCAGCAGCAATGGCACTGCTTTTGTTTTATTTGATTCTTTTGCTTTTTTGTCTTTTAAGTCATTTTAAAAGAGCCTCATGGACTGGAGAGATGACTCAGCGGTTAAGAGCATCGACTGTTCTTCCAGAGGTCCTGAGTTCAAATCCCAGCAACCACACAGTGGCTCACAACCATCCATAATGAGATCTGACGCCCTCTTCTGGTGTGTCTGAAGACAGCTACAGTGTACTTACACATAATAAATAAATGCATCTTTTTAAAAAAGCCTCAAATCTTGCGTTCTCTCTGTAGAGCTGCTTAACAGAAACCTGGTGGAAGAATCTAACAGGTCAGCTGTTAGTTGATGCCTTGCTAACTGGATCCATGACAAACGAACTTCACTTACTGAAGCACAAATGTAGACTAATGACTTTTTTGTTATCTCCTGTCTAAAGACCTGGGTGGCTTTTGGTTTTTGTTTTGTTTTGCTTGGATCCCACTGGTGACAGCTGTGCTCTTTTCCAGCAGAATGACAGTCACAATGCTTCCCATGCCCTGGTGCATGCTTAAGGCTGAGCTTTCTCATGTAAGGTGTAAGACCACAGAATAAAGAAGCGAATGTTAAGTACGTAGAACCTGGCTTGAAATGTTGTGAATCAAATGACCCTAATTACCATTCAGACGAACTAACCATATTGTTGAGGTTCGGTAGATTTTTCCAGTGTTTCTTCTTCAACTAGCTATATGATTCTCTCTCTAGTCTTGTGCCCAATACCTTCGTATATCCTCATCACCTAACCCTGACCACAGAATAAGATCCTGTCTTTCGCATGAACTATTTTCCTAAGCACACGGAGCCAAATACTAACCTTTCGTTGTGGTTAAGCTTGATTGGCAACTGCATGTGAATTACAATTGCCATGGAAACGAACTTCTGAATATTGACTGGAAAAAAAAATTGCTAGTAACTGAGAAGACCTACCCTACATTCGGGTGACTGGGATTCTAGATTAAACATAAAGGAGAAAGGAAACTGAACTGGAGAGATGGCTCAACAGCTAAGAGTGCTTGCTGCACAGTCATTAGGACTGGAGTTCAGATCTGAAAACCCATGTTAGGAGCCAGGCATCCTGAATACTCCTGTTTTCTCAGCTATAAAAGGGGCAGAGACTGGAGGATCACTGCAGCATGCTGACTTCCAGCATGGCAGAGAGAACACAATTCCCAGGTTCAGAGAGAAACCCTGCCTCAAATAACTAGCCAGACTGGTAGAGAAGGATACTCCGTGCTCTCTTCTGGCCTCTAAGCATACACATAGGCATGTGTACCCATACTACATGCACACATTCAAATACATTCACATATGTGTGTGTGGACATGCATGCACACCCATGCACACACACAAATACGTAAATCTTTTCTTAATAAAATCTCTTCTCTACCCTGCTGAGCTAACCCTTCAAATCTGAGCACTAATAACCCTTTCTCTTTACGTTTCTTTTGTCAGACATTTTGTCATAGCAACAAGACAAATAACCAATACAACATCCGTACAGCATCCCACTTTCCAGAACAATGTCATGGCTTCTAGTCACATCCTTGGCATTTACTAGTGTTGTTCCATGCCAATTCCTTCTCCAGGTGCCTTTTTGGTCACTTTCAAATTGGCTCCACGTGCCCTGGAAACATTTGATCCACTCCCACATGTTTCTTCCAAATTCCTCACAAACTGTGTTTGTTCTCCAGTTGTTTAATATATTTAGGAGGCATCAAAGGTTCCCACAGATAAATCTCACTTGACTAACAACCATGTTTCTGAAAAATCTTGTGTTAGTGGGATTCAGACAAACTGTCATATCTCAATTGTCTCTGAAGGATTAATTCTTCACAGTTCAATAAGCACTAAGAAGGATACAAGGAGAGCCGCACCTCTACCCCCAACCCCATGACCCCCAGCCTAAGCCATACCGAGGTGTACTTTCCCCCTTGCATCCTGTCTGATTCCTTCTGATCCTGCCTCTCCCAGAGCCACATAGATCCTCTTGTTTGACTTTCTGAACAGTTTCATTTCCTCTGAACATCCTCTATGACGTCTCCTAGGACCTCCATCCTTCCTCTCCCCTAGGATCTATAAATACTCTGGTACTCAGGCTTAGGCATGGGAATTCTTTTCTCACTAAGCAAGACCCACTGAGCTAAGAGAGCTACACCCAGAACAGCGGGTTTATCTCTTAAGGTCCCATGTGCCAGCAAACCTTTCTTCCTCTTGCATTACTGGCTAACATTATCAAGACTTGCGTTAGACAGGCTATTATATGATCTTAAATGTGGAAACATGCTGTGCTGAGCCAGGGCAATGACTGTTGAGGACTGGTCTATGTTATGGATTTTATAAAGACATCAAAGGCAGAGAGATGATGAGGTCATCTTTGAGCTCCACAGGGGCACAATCTAGGACTGTCCTGTTTTATGACTGTCCTCAGCATCTAGTCAGCATTTGACACATATTAAGTATTCAATTGCTTTCTTTTTTTTAAGATTTATTTATTTATTATATGTAAGTACACTGTAGCTGTCTTCAGACACACCAGAGGAGGGCATCAGATCTCATTACAGATGGTGGTGAGCCACCATGTGGTTGCTGGGAATTGAACTCAGGACCTCCGGAAGAGCAGTCAGTGTTCTTAACCGCTGAGCCACCTCACCTCTCCAGCCCTCAATTGCTTTCTAAATAAATACTTAATGAACAATGAATGAACGAGTCAGAGCACCTGTGTCAAATTTTTCAAAAAAGTGAGGAAACAATGCCTATCTTACTAGACTCGGTAAGAATTCAAGTGAAAAATGTGAGATAGACTGGAGAAATAGGTCAGTGGGGGAGCATCTCCCTAGAAATGGAGGGGAAGGGACTTTGTAAACTGTGAGTTACTTTTCCAATTCAAGGAGTCATGGCACCAGCTAATGTAACCAGTCATTTCCATGAGTGAGACATGCACTGCTCAAGTCTTAGAGGCTGCAGAAGAAACAGATGTGGAACTGGGAAAGGACACTTGAAGTCTACATTCTTTTGGATAGGAAGAGTTTCTACAGCTCTGCTACTGAAGAAGACAAATGATAAGAACACTGCCTGTGCTTTCAGGCTTAAAGCTCATAACTTATCATCCTCTAAGTCAAGAAGGAAAGGGCATTCTCAGATGTAAATATCCCCTGGAGCCATCTCAGGTATTTAGGGTTCTCAGTGTCTTCTTTTAAAGCATCTGATCGGTCAGGTTAAGGATAGGGTGACAGCTTTCAGGGCTAAGTCTGTCTTTGTGGTGCATCCCATTAAGTGATCCATCAGCTATGGCACTGGCTTAAGGCGTTGCCCAATTGACAAATGACTGTGAAGTGTGCCTCTTGGTTTTGCATTCTTCTACTTCCATGCCTTCTTGGCTTTCACTGTGAACAAGCAAAGGGATAGCCCTCCTTCCCCTTGTTCCTGAGGCACATCCATCTAAAAAGCCTCCCTAGAGGCTCAACATTCCAGGTCTTTGGTTTCTTACATTTGATTTCCCCAGACCCTATCAAGTCATAATCTCCTTTCCTGCAGGGAAGGGACACTTCCACCTCTTCCACCATATCCTCTTAGCTGCTTGCATTTGGGTCCAGAGACCTTAAAGGGCCATTTCTCATTTCCATCTCGTCGTCCATTGTTTTCTCCCCTGGGATAGCTATATATATATTCACAGTTCTGAGATGCCTCACTGGTCTGGAATGTCCACAGCAAGCTGATCCTCTGAATCATATACTTAAAGAAATTGGAAAGAGCAGCACTCATTAGGCTGTCATTTCCCCAGTTTCCTCCTTCAACCTGGATGTCTTCCCACTTGCCCGATGGTGTGCTTTCCTGTTCTGTCCCCTGCTCTTTGAAGCTGTCTATGTAACCCCAGGCAGGTGGGCAGAGACATGTCTGCATAATCCAAGCCAAATTCCTAGCTTTGTCTCACTGACTTAGACATCCCAGGAAAAACACCATTTCAGTTGAAGAGTTCAAGGTAATTCCCTCCAATAGATACAGAATCAGAGCTTGAAAGGACCTACCAGTTCATCTGACCCAAGACTTCCTCCTTTTTACATATAGTATTATTTAGATTGTATTGACATAATAATTTATACAATTTACAGCATGCAAAGTAAATACTTTACTAATTCTTCACATGCCTATATACATGCATGCATGCATATGCATGTGTGTGTGTTTATGGATGTGTATGTATACGTACATATGTGTGTACATATATGTACATGTGTGTGTGCGCGTGTGTGCATGCAAGTGTGTGTGTGTGTGTGTGTGTGGTGGTTTTTGCCAAATTGACACAAGCTAAAGGCATCTGGGAAGAGGGAGCTTCAGTTAAGGAGTTGCTTCTATCAGACTGGACTATGAATAAGTCTTTGGTGGCATTTTCTTGACTGCTAACCAAGAAATTGATATGGGAGGGCCCAGAGTAGGTGGCCATGTGGTCTGGGGTCATATAAGGAAGCAAACTGAACAAGACATTAGAGAGCAAGCCAGTAAGCAGAATTCTTACATAGTGTCTGCTTCAGTTCCTGTGTGAGGTTCCTACTTTGGGTTCTTGCCCTGACGTCCCTCCGTGATGAACGGTGACTGGGTAGTTGTAAGATCAAATAACTCTTCTCCTCCCTAAGTTGCTTTTGGTGATGGTGTTTATCACAGCAATAGAAAGCACACTAGAGTACCATATAAAACCATCATCATCATCACGTTTCTCTCTTTCCCTAAACTTTCCTTCTGTCTCTTTAAATTCTTCCTTTAAACTTCTCTCTTCTCCCATGTCATCAGGAAAGTAGTGGTCTGTTCATTTTGTTTGTTTGTTTTTCTTCTTCTGTTACTATAAACTTTACAGTTTCTGGAATTTTAAAAATGAAACAAAACAGTATTATTTTTTCCCTTTCGTTGATTTCTTTCATGCAATGAAACTGTTTTAAAGTTCATTTATGCTGCTGTATGTATTCATTTCATATCTTCTACCATATTTTGTTCGTCCATATGCCTGTTGGTGGACATTTATTGTTTTTCTCTATTTACAAATACAACTTCTATGGATAGTCATGTATTAGTTTCTGAGTGAACAGAGTTTTCAAATGAATTTATACTTACATCCTGGAACGTGCCATGACTGTGCTCTTCCCTTTAGGTCACCTTTCTTAGCGTTTCAGTACAAGATGTGAGGTCTGTACTCAACTGCATGAACCCTCTTCAACCATTACAGAAGCTTTGTCTGAACCTGCCTTGCATTTGCAACTTTCCCTGTGGTTAGGCAACTTTCCTCACCAACTGGCATACTTTAGGTATTTTTCTGTTTCGCTTTCTGCTTCTTTTCATCACAAGCCAAACTAAGAGCAGAAAGGAGGCGTTTTCATGCTATAGTGTTAATGCCTGCTGTCTTGAAATTTATTCCACCGAGGAAGTCAGTCCATTCCTCTTAAGTTTTCTGGATATGTGGAGGACACAGCTGGATTCTTTGCCTGAATATAGTATGAGTGGCCCCTAGCCCCTTTCCCAATACACTTGAAACCTTCGAAGACCTCATGAACAGTCTTCACTGTCCACATTTTTGGCATTCTTTCTTCTGCACTCCCATTAGAATGGTCCATTAAGTTCTGCTTAGAACATTTTAAGGCTTCCTCTACCCTGCAATCACAAATTCGACCACATTTCTCCCACAAACCATCCCAAGGTCTATGACTCACCCAGGTTATTCACAGCAACTACCCTACTTCGGAGGCCCAATTTCATGTTAATGATTTTTCTTGTTATGACCAAATACCTGGCGACAGCAACTTGAGGGAAGAAGGCTTCATGTTGGTTCCTGGTTCTAGGGGATATAGCCTAACACAAAGGGGAAGGCATCAAAGCAGGTGGCTGCAAAGTGGTAGGAATGTGAGTGCTGAACTCCTCACATTTGAGACAGGATACAGAGATTAAACAAGAAGTGAGACAGGCTATATTATACCTCAAGGTTTGACCCCTGCCATGACTCACTTCTTCCAAAACCCCACCTCCTAAAAGGCCCACAAACTCCCAAAACAGTACTACCAATTGGAGATCAAGTGTTCATATGAGTCTACAGAATAAATTGCACATTTACTTCATAATATTTGTTCAACCGTATGTTCAGATATTTAGCATGTTTTATTGGCTAGTTTTCTTATAACTGGGTTATGTTAATTATATTGAGATATAATTCATATGCATAAAACATACTAATTGAAAGTATAAGAATTAGTGGCTTTTAATGTACTTACAAAGTTGTGGAAGCATCATCATAATCTAATATCACAATATTTTCATCATCCTTAATGGAATCGTCATACCCATTACCAGTCACTCTTTATTTGCTCTCCCTTCAGCCTCTAGAAACCACCAATTTACGGTCTCTGTAGATTTAGCACTTCTGAACATCTCATATGGATGAAGTCATACAATAACGATGTAGTTTTGTGTGTAGCCTCCTTTACTAATATATTGTCTTCAAATTTCATCTATGTTATAGCATGCATCTATATTTAATTCCTTGTTATTGCCAGATGATATTGCACTGCTTGTACATAACACATTTTATTTATTCATTCACCATCATTTGCATCTCAAACATGAAGAATCCTGAGCTCATATCCCACAGCCTTGAAGTCACCCACTGTGATCCCTTCTCTATCATGATGAGCTATATCTCCTTGAACCTGAAGCCAAACTAAAACCTTCTTCCCCCAGGTTATTAATGTCAGGATAACTCAATTATAATTGATAGACGATTGACTTATTTTTAACATGAACTATTATGAATAATGTTTTTAGAAGAACTTGTATACATGCTTATATAGATACGCTTTCAGTTCTATCACTACTACATGGAAGTATTTACCTGTCTCATATGGATTATACTGTTTAATCATTTCAACAACCATTAAAACTGTTTTAACTTCAAGCACTGTTCTTCAGGAGCAGCCCTCCGTGTTTATTCGATTGTTTATTGAGACAAGGTCTTTCACTAACCTGGAGCTTACCAAGTACACTAGACTGACTGGCTGGTGAGTCACACGAATACACTTTTCTCCACTTCTCCAGTACAAGGATTACAAACATGCTACCCTATGCCTAGACATTTTTAAACATGGGTTCCAGGAATCAAACTTGAATCCAAATGTTTGCATGGCAAGCACTTTACCAACCCAGTGATGAGTTCTGTATACATGGTAGAAAGGATAGTAGACCTTTATCAGATATTCAATTTCCAAATAATTTCCTTCTATTGGTAAGTTGTCTCCTCACTTTTTCAGGCCCAAAACTTTTTAATTTTGATAAAGTTTAACTTGTCTCCATTTTCCTTGGTGACATGTGCTTTTGGTATCATATCTAAGAAACAAATACCTAATAGAAAGACAAACAGATTTATAATTATATTTCCTTCTAAAAGTTGTATAGATTTTTCTATTGTGTTTATTTAGATCTATGATCTATTTTGAGTTGATTTTTATGTATAAAGAAGGAAATTAATCACCATTATTCTTTTGCATTTGGATATTCATTTTTTTCCTAACATGATTTATTGAAAAGCATAATCTCCCCCCCATTAAATTGTAAGTAGTATTGTTTTAAATGTTCAAATTTCATTGTTAGATGCTTGTAAATAGAAATAAAATTGACCTGTGTATATTGTATCCAGAAACCTTGCTAAAACAGTCTAATAGTTCCGATAGATTTCTAACAGATATAATTAGGGGATTGGCAGAAGTAAAGACGACTATGTCTTCATTTCCTATAAGAATGTTTTTCATTTTACTTTTCTTGCTTTATTGCTCTACTGAGAATTTACAGTAAAATACTGAATAAAGGCAGACATTGTTGTTTCCCGCCTCACATTAGGAGAAAAGAATCCAGCAGCTGGTCTCGTTAACTGTAAAGTATAGTTTTGTCCACAGTAACATTCAAATTGATATAATGTTCCTTCCATTTCTACCTTGCTAAGAGTTTTTTTGTACATACAGATATTGGATTGATTACATGTTTTCCTGTGTCTGCTAAGATAATCATTTGGCTTCTGTGTATTTTTTCTTAATATGGCCAATTATATCACTTGACTCCCAAGTGTTAAACCTTGCCTTGATGAAATAAATTTCAATTAATTATGAACATGTTCTCCTTTTTTATACATTGTTAGATCTGATTTACAGAAAGTTGTGCATGTTTGTAAAGGGCGCTGATCTATGCCTTTAAAATATTTTTCTGTTTGTATTATCAGAGTAATAAAAAGGTAATAGGCCTTTCTTTTCATCTTTATAGAAAAGTTGTAAGAGCTGATCTTATTTCTTTAAATGTTTTGTAGAGTTTACCAATAAAGTCACCTGGCTCTGAAACTGTCTATCTGGGCTGATTATTTAAACTGAGAATGTGGGTGTCTGTAATAAAGGGCTATTCATAGTACCTATTTATTTCTGAATGACATTTTGTTTTGTATGTTTTTTGTCATTGTTTTTGTTTTTTGAGTCTCTAAAGAAATATATCTACTCCATCTAAGTTGTCCAACTTGCAGACCAAAGTTGTTCATACCATTCCCTTAGCAGCACTTTAACACCCGTAGAATCTGTAGTTACTTACCTGTCATTCTTCAAACTGTTTATCTGTGTCTCCTTCCTTCTTGTCCTGGTCAGCGTACCTAAAGATTTATCAGCTTTATTGATCTTCTCTAAGAACCAGTTTTTGGGTTCATTTATTTGCGTACCATTTGTTTGTTTTCTGTCGCCTTGATTTCTGCTCCGATCTTTATTTCCTTCTGCTCGGGATTTAATTTGTTCATCTTCCGCTCGTGGTTCATGCTAGAAACTAAGGCCATTGATTTAAGACCTGCATGATTAATTTTTATGTGTCAACTTGCCTGGGTTACAGACTATTTCCAGATAGTTTGTAACAATATTTTTTTCAGAAGGCATAAGGGTTGGAGAAAAGGGTCAGCCTCATCAGCATGAACAGAAATCGTCTAGCCTGTTGAGAGCCCGAATGAAGAAGTTGCAAGTGATCTCTCTCTGCTTGAACTACCCCTCCTAACCTTGAGTATTATTGTAATACATTTTACATTTACACATGTTATAAGTCATATTCTATTGTTATCACTTTTCCTTAAGCGCTTTGACCTTTACGGCCGTTTAGGCATTGTTTTTGCTCTTCCTCCATCCTTCCTGGGTCCACATCTGTTGTTATTTTCTTTTCTGCTAGTGAGTCTGCTAGTGATTAGTTCTTCGAGCTTTCATATACCTAAATGTCTTTATTTGGCCTTCAGTTTTGAAAGAGGATTGTTTTCATCAGCTCTGTCATACCTAAAAAGAATACCAAAGGCTGGGTGATTTATAGTAAACAGAAAGATACTGGCATATGATTCTGAAAGCTGTGTAGACTGTGATTATGGTACCAGGAAAGGCTCTTTTAGTTTTCCTTTTTTTTTTTTTTGTTATCAATCCATGACAGATGAGCGAAGGAAGGGTAAGAGAAAGCAAGAAGTTAAACTTGAATTCAAATAAGCTCAAATAAGTCTCAAACTCATTTATAACTGGCATTAGTCCATTCATCAAACTCTTTTTTTTTTCACTAGTGCAAACTTAACCGGGAACCTAGTATATTACTAGGCAAGTCTTCTACAACTGAGCTGTTACCCCTTCAACATCAAAGCACCTCTTGGGGCTGGAGAGATGTCTCAGCTGTTAAGAGCACTTGCTGAACTTACAGGGTACCCAGGTTCAGTTCCCAGTGCCCACCTGGTGGCTCACCATTATCTATAACTCTAGTTTCAGGGAGATCTGGTGCTGTCTTCTACCGTCCATGTGCACCAGACACACACAATACTCTTACATGTGTGCAGGCAAAACACTCAAACATGTGAAAAATTAATAAGCAATCTCTTTAGAAGCTCCTTTTAATACATCTACCATGACAATTAAATGTCAGGAGGAGTTTGAGAGGGGACACTCAATCCATAGCAATATGTTTGCCTGTAATAAAATCTGTGCTATTTTTCTTAATCTTGGTATTTTAAAGATTTTGCTCAGACCAGGCAAGGTGGCACAGGCCTTTAATCCCAAAACTCAGGAAGAGGTAGGCAAATCTCTGTGAGTTCAAGCCCAGCCTGGTCTACAGAGCTAGTTCCAGGATAGCCAAGGTTGTTAAACAGAGAAACAATGTCTGGAAAAAAAAGATTTTGCTCAATTTTCTTTATACATGAATTTATCCCTTCCCTCTGAGAGTGTATAATAGGTTCTGTTTTGAGCAATTTGGTTATTGTCTTAAGAGTTTCTATTGCTGCAACAGAACACCATGACCAAAAAGTAAGTTGGGAAGGAAAGGGTATATTCATTCAGTTTACACTTCCACATTGCTGTTCAATACCAAAGAAAGTCATGGCAGGTACTCAAACAGGGCAGCAATCTGGAGGTAGAAGCTAATATAGAGGCCATGAAGGTGTGCTGCTTACTGGCTTGCTCTCCCAGGCTTGCTCAGCATGGTTTCTTATAGAACTCAGAACCCCCACCCCAGGTATGGCACCACCCACAATGTGCTTGGCTCTCTCCCCTTGATCACTAATTGAAAAATGACGTGTAAGCCAAGATGACTGCCATCCACATGTCACACACTCACTCACACTCACAACTTGAATTTGAACTGAACATACAGTAAAGTAACAGAAAAAGAAATTAAAAACAGAAAACAAAATAAAATCCAAAAAGAAAAAATGGCTCACAGCTGGATCTAATGGAGGCGTTTGATCAACTGAAGCTCCTTTCTCTCTTAAGTTGACACACAAAAGCAGCCAGTATAATATACCTCAGTATAATGTTCTTTGTGTTTCTTGTACGTAGAGTTTATTTATTCCCTTGGGTCTATGGGCTTATAGCGTTCATAAAATTTGAAAAAGAATTGGTTATTATTTCTTTGTGGTTTTCATTTTGTTTTGCTTTGTTTTGTTTCCCCTCACTTCTTTTCTCCTTCAGCAACTCCAACTACTGTATCAGATCATGTGATTTCCCTAATGTCGCGACGCTCTGCCCATCTTTTACACTCCACTGTGCACGTCACTTTGAACTGTCTCTATTCCTTTCAATTCAAGTTCACTAGTCATTTCTTCTTCAATGTCTGATCTGCAGCGAATCTCATTCAATGTATTTTCTTTTACTTTGTATGTGTAATTTTTAGTTCTATAAATTTTAATAAGGCATTTTCATAAATACCTTCCATGTCTCTGATTATTACAGCCTACAGAATACAATTATAGTAACTGGCTTTAATGCCTTTATTTGATGATTCTATCATCTGTATTAGTTCTGATTTTATTTCAATAGTTTGACTTACATTGTACTTTTGGTCAGTTTCCTGTTTTGGCCATGCCAGGTCATTTTTAACTAGGTTCCAGACATTGTAGCCTCTATGTTATTGAGTTTTTACCACTGGATCTATATGATTAGCAGTTCTCAATGAGGGATGATTTTGTTTGTCTAGAGACATGCTTGGTTGTTACAATTGGAAGGTAGTTCTGGTATCTAATATGTAGAAGTTGAATGTGTTGGTAAGCATCCTACAGCTCACAGGATAGCCTCCACGAGAAAGAATTCTCAGGTCCAATTGCACTGAATTTGAAGAACCCTGCTACAAATCCTTTGAACTTCATTCTGAGACTTGGCTAAGATTCTTCTAAAGTGTTTGGTAATATGGGATCTTGCTGTTCACCCTTATTAAATAAAACCAGAGCAATGTTAAGTCAAAGGCTAATTATTCTTGGCTGATTTGAGAAGGCCATCTTTTATTATATCTTCACATGGGCAGAAGGAGGGAGGGATGGAGAAAAGAGGGTGGAAAGGAGGACAGAAATAGAGAAGAAAGAGAGGGATGGAGGAAGGAAGGAGAAATAGAAGAGGGGGAAGAAATGGAGGAGGGAGAGAATGAAAGAGGGAGAAAGATCTTATCTCTTCACGTAAAGGCAGGAAGCCCATTTGTGAGGTCCCCACTCTCATCACCCATCACCTCCCAAAGTCCCCACCTCCTAATACCACAATACCAGTTAGAAATATAAAAAGTGGCTTTGGCAATGACATTAACATTCAAGCTATAGAAGCACCCCAAACTTAAACCTTAGCTAGTTAGGAACAGGCGCTATTTCTACCTCTGAGTTCTGAGTACAGTTCCTCTAACCAGTAGTAGTGGTGTCTCCCCAGCTATCAGATGATTCCCTTCATGTGCTCTTGAATCTACAAAGCTTGTTCTACCCCCACTTCATCCCCAGCACCTAGCCCCATCTCATCTTTAGAGTCTAGAGATGCTTCAGACTGCTTACTTCTGCTCTCACCCCAACCCTTCTCTTCTTGTGTTTTAATGAATGGGAACAATCTCCTAAACTCAACATCTGGTCTGCTTTCCCGGTCACTTCACCACTCAATCAGCCAGCAAACACTGTTTAATTTAGTTTTACCTATGTCCACCTAATACTATCCTATTTTTCATTTCCACTGGCATTATCCTAGGTTAGATTTTTCATAAAATGACAACTTCCATCATCAACATTCCCTGCCTCTTGCTTTATAGGACCCTTACCTATAGACCCTCACCTATAGACCCTCACCTCCAGCCCCACAAAATCCATCACTGCTTATCAAGTGAAAAGATACAACTCTATCCCTTTGTGCATGTTAAATTTGCTTTGCCTGAAATTTTGTTCTTGCATCTGTCAAATTATTTCTCTTGCCTAAAGGGCCAGGTCAAATAGCACCTCTTATAGCAAGTCTATCTTGACATCTTTAGACACCTCTTCACCCCTGACCCTCTGTATTCCTACTGTGCTCTGCTCACAGTTTGGTAACAACACTGGCTACATCTCTATACCATCGTCTTGCCCCTATTTTAGCCTTTAATGATCCGATGGTTCCTATAAGAGCTTGCTACGGCCCCAGTCCTACTCTGCTTGTATGCTGGAGTTCTAATTTCTCGAATGTGTTTTTGTCTGAAGGTGGGCCTTCAGGAAATACTTAAGGTTAAAGAGGCTATAAGGATGGGACACTAATCAGACAGAAGTGTGATCTTGTAGAAACAGGAAGCTAATCCCCCCTCCCCCAACATACTCCATTTCTTTCCTTGACTCTCACCTGACCATGCTGGCCTCTTGAGAAAAGTGATTTATGATGTTGAAGTCACCCAGTCTACAATACTGTGTTACACGGTCAAGCTACCACTTAACATAAGAGCGGTGCAGTTTTGAAGGAATAAGAAAAGAGGAAAGAGTACAAGAACAGATCAGGTAGAACAAACGGGAAGGGGGGGGGGGGAGACAAGAGACGCCAGAGACATGAGAAAGGTAGATGGAAGTGAAGGCCTGAAGGAGCCAACGTCGATGGGGATCATCTGCACTGCTGCTGAGAAGGAAGCGGGCACCTGCTTCCAGAAGGAGGTGTGTGTGTGTGTGTGTGTGTGTGTGTGTGTGTGTGTGTGTGTGTGAGCGCGTGCCTGTTCTCCATCCTTTGAGAGATTCGCTTTTGCGTTCCGCAGAATCTATGTGCCCATCAGCAAAAGGACCAAAGCTCTGGAAGGAGGCAGATTGGCTCAATGGCTAGGCAACAGCTGGGTGCTCTTGCTTCCTAGCCAAAGGCAACTGCCACCATTCGAAACCAGCTGCCCGAGAGACGAAGAAAGTGTTTACCCAATGGCCCGAGTGTCCTTAGAGGACTCGCCGCGTCTCAGTTACACAGCAAACAGCTGGCTCGGAAGAAGTTAGGTTCTGGGCACTGCCATCAAATGGCCCCAGTGATGTTAAAATGTTTCCTCTACTTTCATGGCCCCCAGGGGGTTGTTCGGCTGACAGGTGACTTTGTTTAAAAAACAAACAAACAACAACAACAAAAAATCCAGAATTGTCATTCCAAGGCCACATTCTTTAAAAGTAACACAAGGCTTTCTGTCGCCCAAGGCTTGTGCAAATTGGTTTCACACGTTTGCCACACTTTGGAGCAGACAGCAGGGTCTTTCCAGTACAAAGACATTTCCTGGCGCGGTACTTAGACAGACCGGCGGTGGCGCAGGGCTGTGCCAGACAGGCCCAGGAAGAGGATTAGTTTGGTCTGCAGAGGCGCTCGTCGTCTGCCCTGACCAGGGCAGTGAACTGCCAGCACGCACGCACGCACGCGTGCCTTCGCCGGTCAATGGCCGCTCCTGTCCCAGATTCAGGAGCCGTGCCCAGGCACTGCTGCTCCGGCTGAGGCCTGGAGGAGGCGTAGGCACTGTGGGGGTAACAGGACTGAGGACCCTGCCAGGGCATGAGTTCCCCTGCTTGCTGCCTGAACGCCCTCGAACTAAACGGCTCGAAGAATCAACGAAAATTTAAAAGAGCAGAGAAACGGACTGACGTTCAGAAACCAATCCAACAACAGAACTGGAACATCCTGATCGCTTTTACTTTTCTTTTGGGGCGGGGGTGGGGTGGGGCGGGGAGATAAGCCTTGGGGTGGAGCTGATGGAGAGAATCACAGAGAGCAGTGGCTTTGTGAGCTGGTCCCGGGCGCGAGCATTGCTTGCAGTGCTGGCAATTATGACCAAGCCAGGCCTGTGGTTAGTTGGGTACAGGGACGTGACAGGACCGTGAGTGCGGTCTTTATTCTATTGTTTCCACTCATTAGAGAGGACTCTGAGCTAGCCCAGTCTGCCAGTCCCAGTTTTCTTGGTTTCAGAACAGGGTGCCTACTTTGCTGTTGCTCTTGCTACTCAGAACGGGGATTTTGTCCACGTGAAGACCTCTTTCACACTAGGATGCAAATCCAGCAGCCTGCCAAAAGCCATTAGCTCCGGACCTGAGAAGGAGTGGAGATTTGTTCTTATTCCAAGCAGCTATAGCCCTCCCTGGAAGCTAGGAAGAGGACCACTAACTCGCTACCCTCTTGCTTGGCTCCCTGACAGCATTTCCAAACACTAACTATTTCCTTGTTAAAATACAGATTCTGACTTAAAAGAGCCGAGGCCCCAGACAGCATTTCTAATAACCTCTCAGTGGTTAAGAGCACGCACTGCTCTTGAAGGGAACCCGAGTCCCATTCACAGCACCCACCACCTTACCTGCCTACAGTCATGTACAAGTTTCCCTCTCTCACATACACACAATTAGAAGCAAGAAAAAAAGTCTTCGCTAACCTCCTAGTAATGCTACTGCCCGCACCCTTTGAGGAACGAGTATAACACTGGTCCAGACTGAAACTGCACATTAAAACCCCCGATTCTTCAAAACCTAATTAAATCGGTCCCTACCCCAGATACTATACTGACTTAACTCTGTCAGTATGGAATGTAGCCTTTTTGTGTGTGAGACAGATCTTGCTCCGTAGCCTGGACAAAGCCTATGAAGCGGTACTAGGATTATAGGCATGTGTCACCACACTAGGCAGGGAGCACTGTGTAAATCAATTATTGTAATAAGCAGCCAGGATTGGGAGCTCCCGGTATAAATGAGCAGCTATGAGAAAGCGCTTACCCTTAGGCTGTAGCCTGGCATTCTTATTTCATGGTGTGCCTAACTGTAGGATTCAGTTTACGACCACGATAAAGAATTCAGCTTGTGATCAAGGAACATATTTAACCCACCTGGTTTCAAACACTCTGTCCCACATCCACTCATTCAATTATCAAATATTTATTGAGCTATTCTGTTGCCCTGGGCACAGTGCTAGTTGTATGGTGAAGGAGAAAGACTTGGTCGAGGAGACAGGTGATGGAACCAAATTTGCAATTTGAAAAGATCACTTTGGGGCTGGAAAGATGGCTAAACAGGGACCAAACCTTGCCACACAAGCTCCCTAGAATCCAGGGTGGAAGGTGGAACTGGCTCCTGAAAATTATCCATATGTGTACAGTGATATATACACTTGTTGTTGTTGTTGTTGTTGTTGTTGTTATTGGAATAAATTAAAAGGTCATTTTTGGCTGGTTGAACAGATTAGACATGGGCCAAGTAGATGTGCGAGGGTAGTGCATTAGACCAGATGACAGGTGATGGCAATGCCAGTCAGGACGGTGGGCAGAAGTGGGTAAATTCGAGAGCTACTTAGAAAGGGAAATCAACAAGACTTGATAACAAATTGGACATGAAAAAAATACAAGAACTCTGTCTAGGATAGCTTAGGTAATTGAATAGTTGGCAGTACCATGGAGATGAGAAAGACTGAGGAAAGTCTTTAAAGCCAAACAGTGTGAAGATTACCTGGGTAAAGACTATAGAACGTCAAGGGGGACACTAACGTAGGTCTTGAAGAATGCTAATATTTAATGTATGACTCTTTCAACATCCAGACTATTGCTCCTGCCTCCATTGCTTTTGTTTTTTTTAAATTTATTTCACTAAAGACTTTTGATAAAATATTTCATGGTGGGGCTGGAGAAATGGCTCTGCAGTTAAGAGCACTGACTACTCTTCCAGAGGACCTGGGTTCAACTCCCAGCACCCACATGACAGCTCACAACTATCAGTAATTCCAGTTCCAGAGGATCCAATACCCTCACACAGACACACATGCAGACAACAAACCAATGCACATAAAATTTAATAATAATAATAATAATAATAAATAACCTCATGGTTTCTTCTCCCAGGAGGCTCCCCCACCCTCATTATCACTGATGACATTAACATCAATATGGCTATGCCTTTTATGATGGCTAACTAGATTTAGAATTACCATAGAAACATACCTCTGGGTATATCTATGAAGGTATTTCTAGAAAAGTTTCAATGACAGAGAAGACCCACCCTGAATATGGGTGACAACATTCCTTGGGCTGAGATTCAGGACTGAATATAAAGGAGAAAGGTGGCTGAATACCATCATTCATCTTTCTCTGCTTCCTGACTGCAGATGCAATGTGACCAGGTGTCTCAAACTCCTATACCATGCATGCCTTCCCTGCCAGTATGAAAAATCCATCCTTCTTTAAACTGCTTTCATCATGGATTTTGTCACAGAGACAAGAAAGGTAACCAGTCTACTTTCTTAACCCCTTGATGTCTCTGTTCTTTGACTTCCTCCTCTCACTCCTCCCTCAGCACCATTCTGGCGATTATATCTTGGGCCTTGGCATGGCTTTGGACTGTATCACTTTAAAAGCTTCTTTATGAAGAATCGGGGAAGACATTCAATTAACAAAGTGCCTGCCATTCAAGGACCAGGACCTGAGTCTGGACCCCCAGTACTCATGTAAAAGCCAGGCATTGCTGAACACATCTGTCTTAGTGAGGGTTTTTATTGCTGTGGAGAGACACCATGACCATGGCAACTCTTACAAAGGCAAACATTTCATTGAGGCAGGCTCACAGTTTCAGAGGTTCAACCCAATATCATCAAGGCAGGAAGCACGGTGGCATGCAGGCAGACATGGTGTTGGAGAGGTAGCTGAGAGTTCTACATCTGGATCCACAGGTAGCAGGCAAATAGAGACACCAGGCCTGGCTTGAACATTTGAAACCCCAAAGCCCACCCCCAATGACACACTTCCTTCAACAAGGTCGCCCCTACTCCAAAAAGGGCATACCTCCTAATACCTCCTAATGGGACTATAGAGACCATTTTCATTCAAACTGTCATAACATCTATAACCTCAACACTTGAACTCAGAGACAGGGAGATCTCTGGAGCTTGCTGGCCAACTAGTCCAACCAATAGACCTTGTCTCAAAAAATAAGGTGGAGAGAGGCAAGAAGACACCTAACATTAGTGACCAACCTGTACGCATCTACACAAACACATGAGTATACCACACTCAAAGCACTACTTCAACCATCTCCCTGTTATATCCTTTTTTAAAAAAGATTTATTTATATGAGTACACTGTAGCTGTCTTCAGACACACCAGAAGACGGCATCAGATGTTTGTGAGCCACCATGTGGTTGCTGGGACTTGAACTCAGAACCTCTGGAAGAGCAGTCAGTGCTCTTAACCGCTGAGCCACCTCTCCAGCCCTCCCTGTTATATCTTTATCTTCCAGATTGCCAACTTATTGTTTATTGCCATGAGAACTGTACTTCAACCTCATTGGCATGCCCAGCCCACAGAATATTCTCATTCATCTATTTTATCATCCCTCTATTTTCTTCACGTCTCCATTCTTCAGCTAAAAATATAACCTATCACTTCAATACCAAAGACTGGCAATGACTCTTGTACCAATCTCTGAACAAGAACGGTCAAGGCTGGGCTCTAGAAGTAATTGAACAAAGGGTGGGTTTCTAGGATAAAAATGAGGACACAAAGGTCAGTCTTCTGGGTAACAGGAATGGAAACATAGGTAGAAGAGTTACTATTTGTTTTAATAATAAACATTCAATTATTTTAAATGAATTTAGATTATTTTATTTTATGGGTTGGAGTGTTTTGCCTGCGGTGCATGTGGTTGTCACATGCCTGGTGCCTACTAAAATCAAGGAGAGCATCAGATCTCCTGAAATTGTAGTTACAGTAAGTTGTGAGACACCATGCTGGTGCTGGAAACCAAACTGCAAGAGCAACAAGTGCTCTTAACAGCTGAGCCATCTCTCCAGCCCCTCGACATATGTTCTTACCTAGACAAGTCACTGCCCACCTCAATATATGAAAAATCCCTTGGGCGTTGGGCAACATGTGCCTTAAAGCAGTCACAGATTACCTCAACTATGTAGACAAGTGTGCAGATGGAGTTCTAGAGGACTGAGGCATGGGGAATGAGAACATTTTTTGCCTGGGCTGCAGGAAAGAGGAGCATCATTGCTTATCCTTCATTAATTGATCTGATCCTCGGGTAGCCTGGACTTGAAACTTTGGCTAGGTTCGCTTCCTAGCCACAGGGAAAGGCAAAGGTAAAGAGATGAGATGTGTGCTGGAGTCAGGCTGATAATGGGGTGTCTGGGAAAGGAGATGAAGAAAGTACTTCCAGTTGACAAACGAATGTATAGACATTCACAGTGGTATAAGAGAAGACTGTTAGGGAGACACTCTGCCCACAGAACTGGCTGCAAAGGATCTGTGCTAGGTGGTTCAGGTCCCACTGGGAAGATCTTACCTGTCTAGGAAAGCTGGGACAAATTGCAATCATTTACAATCTAACCAGGGAGGATGGTCTCGGCCTTTTCTTTTTATTATGAACTCTGAAGAGTTTGTTAATATTTATGGTTTTCTTCAATGAATAGCTTTAATCGAATTAAATAAGACACAAAGAATTATAACAGAAGCCAATCATGCTGAATGCACCTGTCAACATATTTTTTTAAATAAATGATATCTGTGCCTCTTTGTTAGCACATTACGTAATAGGATCAATCAGCAATTCTTACAACTAATATAATTTCAAAGTAATGATGAACACATTGTTACTATAAGAAATCTACTTTACTCTAAAGTGATATAAAATTATGTTATCATTTCTGTTGAAACCAAGCAACATAACCTCTAATATTATACTGCTTTGTTGCTTATAGTCATGGTTGAAAAGAAAGCGCAGTTAGAAGATGATAGCAGAAATACAGGCTGGAGAAATGGCGTAGAGGACCCAGTTCTTAGCATCCACATCAGGTGGCTCACAACCTTCTGTAACTCCAGTTCTGGGTAATCTGATGCTCCCTGTCCTCCATTGGCACCAGCACACATGTGGTACGTATAACCTCACACAGGTGCACACACACACACACACACATTGCCCCGTGTGTTAGGCTATTTGAGCTGCTAGAGTAAGATGGCATAATGAGATGGTCTTTATTTATGGCCAAAATTTATTTTTCCCATTTCTGGAGTCTAGAAACACAAAGCTCAAGGTGGCCATGCTCTGTCTAGCACAGCTTGCTTCCTCAAATATGACACCTTCGATCTGTGTTATCACATGGTATAAGGGGTGAAGGATCTCCGTTGAGTCTCTTTCATCAGGGTACTCAAGTCTAAGGGCTCTATCCTTGTAATCTAATTAACCCCAAAGTCCCTACCTCTGAATATCATTCTCTTAAGCATTAGGATTTCAGGATGTGAATTTTTGTGTGGTGTTATAGTCTGAATGTTAAATGTGCCCCCCACCAAAGGTCCATGCGTAGCAAGGTCACACTATTTAGGGAGTGGTGCCTTGTGGCAAGAACTCTGGATCATTGGAACACATCCCTGAAGCAGAGTGTAGGGTCTAGGGCTTTTCCTTTCCATTTGTTCTCTAGCTTTTAATGGGAGAAACCTTGATGTGCCTTGTCCCATGTCCAAAAGCAATATGGGAAGTTGATCAATGACTGGAACCTCCAAAATTGTGAGTCAAAATAAATCTTTTTTTCTTTGTAATTTAATTATCACTAGCATTCCACCAGAGTGACTGAAAACTATTACTGGTGACATAGGCACATAGACCATAGCATTCTTGTTTCAAGTCTCTTCAATGGAACTCTTCTCCAGAATAAGGGCGGGGTTGGAGAGCCAATATGTGGAAATAGACTGAAAGCATTCTCAGGACCCCTGTAGCTTTCATATCTCCCATGAAAAGTGTTCTTTTTACCTCATATAAGGCTCTTCTTCTGGCTCATGTCAACTGATCATTTGCTCTATGCACCGCTCTATGTGAACGCTGGCCAAAGGAAGGAGGGACCATAATGAGATTGTTACCCATAATAATAAATCCCGTTGACATGAATACTTCTTTCATGCTGACACTTCATTCATTGTCTCATTCATTCAACAATGGATCTACTACATACCTGCTAATACCAGATGATGCTACGGTAGGACAATAACGAATGAATGAAACATATTCTCTCTCTCTCTCTCTCTCTCTCTCTCTCTCTCTCTCTCTCTCTCTCTCTCTCTCTTTCTCTGACAAGGTTCCTTTGTGTGTAGTCCTTGCTGTCCTGGAACTCACTCTGTAGACCATGCTGACCTCAAACTCACAGAGTTGCCTGCCTCTGCCTTCCAAGTGCTGGAATTTAAAGGCGTGTGGAGGCATTTCCTCAATTGAGACTCTCTCCTCTCAGAGGACTTTAAATCATGTCAAGTTGACACAAACTAGCCAATACAAGGCCCCACATTCCAATGGATGTACAGAGACATAGCTCCCAAGACTGACTCACCAATAATACACTTTCTTTAAGCCTGTCTTAGTTAGGATTATTATTGCTGTGTTGAAACACCAGGACCAAAAGCAACTTAAGGAGGAAAGGGTCTATTTTACTCACAGTTCCATATAACAGTTCATCATCAAAAGCAGTGAAGGCAGGAGAGACTGTCAGATGACTTTAGCTTTTGTCACGTTAACATAAAACTAACCAGCACAAGGCCCTACATCCCAAAGTTTCTAGAACCTCCTCCAAAGAGTACCATTAAACTAGAGAATAAACTTTCAACAAGATACATGAACCTTCTTGGGAGGGGGTGCAATTCATGACCAAACCATAACATCTAGTGGTTAGGATTGTTCCATTGAGCCAAATTCTCTGAATATGTAATCCTGGCTCAGCCTCTTTCTGACTTACTTAACCTCTATGCACTTTGGAGAGAGTTTAAATTATTCTTATTTAATCTCTAGAACAAGGATAATAGTGGTCTCATACCATAGTGCTGTTGCCAAGGATTAAATTAGAAAATCCATTTTAAAAGGACAAATTGATGCCAGTTCACCCCAATGACTGATGCATGT
This sequence comes from Tokudaia tokunoshimensis, assembly GCA_036184795.1. Taxonomy (NCBI): domain Eukaryota; kingdom Metazoa; phylum Chordata; class Mammalia; order Rodentia; family Muridae; genus Tokudaia; species Tokudaia tokunoshimensis. The sequence goes on from BTHU01000023.1 coordinate 115,677,277, forward strand.
TAGGGGGTGTTATCAAAGGGATGTCGGAGGGAGAAGACTGAAAGGAACTTCAGCTGTGGCCTTGACCTCCCTCCAGAGAAAACCCAGTCTTGAGTCTTCCACAGCAGCAGAGCCTTTTCAAACAACCTTTCTCTCCCAGCGCTCTCCCTCCTACTCCTCCCTGCCTGTGGCCTCCCAGGTTTTACAACTCTCTAAAAAGTCTGTGAGCCTTTGCCAGGGCTGGTGGGGAAAAGGCCAACACACCCAGCCGAAGGCTGCAGAAATTCAGCCTCCTTTCCCGCAGTGGGGGAAGTGTTAGCCACAGGCCTGGAGCAAGGGACTCCAGATCCCCCAAGCTCCCCGGAAGCATTCTAGAAGCAGAGAGAAATAAGCAACCAAGAGTCCCAGGCAGCTCTTCCATTCTAATGCTCCCTTTGTCACTAAAACCTACTCTGTTCCCACTGGCACAAGCCTACCCATTGTTTTCCTAAGAGAACATCTCAAGCCAACAGCTGGGGCTACCCCTCTCTTCCAGGAATGGCAGGCCTGCAGGTTTCACTGTAAGTGATGCTGTCATGTAATCAAAGTTTCCACTGTGAAAGGCCCTAGAACAGAGACTGGGGACGGGTGCTATAAGCAGATCCATAAAGGACCAAAAGAGGGCACAGAATGTGTTTGACCTGTGCTTCCCTGTGGGTAGGTAGTGATGATAGCCCTACTGTCTAAGCAATGGGCATAAGACTGTAAAGTCTAACCCCAGCAAAATCTGAGCAAGTTGATTGGCCTGAGGATCATTCCAGAGGCGAGAAAACCTAACAGATTTCATCGGAAAGAGAAGACAAAGACATTGCTTAAGTAGATAGTCCTTCTGGCCCAGAGAAGTGGATGGGTCTGAGATTGGAAAGGGCTGGAAGAGTCTTCTCTTCCAACAGGACAGACCCCTCTGGTACCCTTGCTGTGTTGACTGAATCTGGCCTCTGACCTCCCTAACCTCCTGCCCTTATCCCTCCTGTTATACATCACCTTCCACTCACCTGAGAGAAAGGAAAGATTTCCTAACCCTATCTTCACGTGCAAGTCCTTATCTCTCGAACCTTCTCTCAGCAGGGTTAGCTTTTGTTCAGTAGTTCCTGTTGCTTAAGGGCAAAGTTAAACCATCTCCAAGGCTTGTCACGAGAACGGCCATTTTTAATACCAGAAAGGTAGTTCTAACCTTTTGGTTTTTCGTTTTTGTGGGTTTTTTTTTTTTTTGGTGGTGGTGGTGGTTTTGGTTTTGTGTTTTTTATAAATATGAAACTAAGGTCAGGAGGGAAGTTATCTTGCTCAAGTCAACACAGTAGGGCTAGCCCAAGGACAGGCCTCCTGACTTCTAAATTAATGTCCTCACTCTCTCTCCCCATTTCTTTCCCTCTTTCCCTTTCTCTTTCCTTTTCTCTCTCCTTCTCTCTCTCCTTCTTTCTCCTACTCTCCCCCTCTGTCTCTCTCACTCAGAGGAGATTTATTCATTGTGAAGCAGAACAAAGAAGTCCATTGACCCTTCAAGTTCATCTCTGGGGTCCTGACATGAGGTTTACATTTGAACAGAGGGGCAGGAGGCATGCATAACTAAGCAGTCCTGCTCAAGGTGTGGTCACGCCCATCACCACTCTTTGTACCAGTTTCTCCTGCAAGGTTATCTATCTGACAAGTTGTCAGAACTGTGTGAAACCTCTTTGGCCGAGACAGGTCCCCAACCTGGCTGAGGCTGGGCCCCAGCTATTTCCTTCTCCCAGCATGAGATTCCTGAGAAAATTCCAATTTCTTAGGCTCCATTCATTGTCTCAGTAGTGTGATAGTTAATGGGAGAGCGACAAGTGTCTCTCTAGAATGGCTCCATTCCTTCCAAGTTAGTTAGGAAATGAGTTTTGAAGACTCCAGGTCAGTAACGTATTAAGAACTCCTGATAAATTATCCACTAAAGCGCTTGTAACTAGGCCAAGGCCGTGCTCTTTCCACACTACTCCTCTCCTCACTTTTCTCTCATCTCAAACTTCAGTGGCTTCAGATCTCAGTAGTAAGGGCTGGGGAGTGGGCTCACTGGGTAAAGTGCTGCCTACAATTCAGATCCCTAGCAGCCAGGCACTAGCCTCACTGTTCCAAGAATTGTTCCATACCAAGTAGGGGCCAGGACGTCCAATAGGTCTTGGGCTAAATGGTTATGGGACTGGGACTGACCCATGGCCTTTCCCCATACATATATAGTAGGATTCAAGTAAACAGGGTTTGACAGTACGGGCATTTCCTAGTTGATAAGGACCTTATTCCAGGCAGGAGCTAAAGCTAGCAAGGGATAAGACACTCAGGTGACAATTCCCCACCACCGTGCTTCAAGACCCCTCTGCCTCCAGTTTGAATGGTTTTTTTATGAGGCAACTGTTAGCTGTGTGGCCTTGAGTAAATTACTTCTCGTCTCTGACCTTGATTTTCTTTAAACAAAATGTAAGAAGCCTCATTATTTCTTGGCCTCATCGTATTGTTGTGCCAGGATAAGATGTATTTTTTTCCAAGGCTAGGAAGTGTTAAGTCAGAATAGACATCATGCAAACAATACATGATTTCCCCCAAAATATAAGGAGCTCCCTTAGGCCTCTTTACCATTAGAGTGGGCTGAGGCAGAGTTGGGGAACTGAACAGACTAGTCAGGGTGTATGCCGACCTATGAACCGAGCCTGGCAATCCCAAGTTCCAAACTGGCAAAGCCTACAAGTCTATCGACGTCAGACTCCATCAGGAATGTATCCCTGATGTTCACATAGGGGCCTACCGCATGGCATCATTCATGGTTGGTCCCACTTGGCTGTCAGGTCACCGAAGCTTCATGTCTCTTTGTCATACTGTGGAAAGCACAATTTGGATTTACTTTAGAGAAGCCTATGTACATATGCACAGAGTTCTCGCAGAAGTGTATAATAAGGGCAAGGAAAGAAAACCTGGATAAGCCAGCATTGGTTTGGTCTAGTTAAATAAATTGTGGGACTGACAAATTATAATTTGTTACGGACATTTTTTTAATGCATTATGAGTCAAGGCATGGCTATTGAAAGCTATCCAAGATATTTTTTTTTTGATGTGGTACCAGAGATCTAATTCAGAGCTTCATGTTCTACTACTGAGACACAATCCCAATCTGATTTATGTTTAATTGACAAGTACTTATTATATATATTTATGGAATACATTGTATATGGTTTGAAATATATGTATATATGCACACATATATACATATACATATATATACATACACATATACACATACACATACATATACATCAATGACTAAATCAGGCCAATACATATATCTAGCAACTTTATCTATTTGTTTTTGAGACAGGATCTTACTATATGGCCCTTACTGGCCTGGAACTCCCTATTTAAACCAGCCCAGCTTCAAACTCACAGAGATCTGTTTGCCTCTGCCTCACAGATGTTGGAAGTTTTGTTTTATTTGGATTTTTAAAAATATGTGTATGACTAGTCATTTGCCTGCATAATTTGTCTGTGCATCACATGCATGTCTGGTGTCTGTAGAAGCCAGAAGATGGTGCTCGATCCTCTAGAACTGAAGTTATAGTTGTAAGCCACCGTGAATACTAGAAACTGAACCTAGGTCCTCGGCAAGAGCAGCAAGTGTTTGTAACCATTCAGTAGTCTCTCCAGCTCCCTGACACTAGGATAAAATGCCTATACTACCAAGTTCACTTTATTAATTTTTTTGTAGTAACTTAGGTTATGTGAAAAAACAACATGCCATAGGACAGTGCTCACAGTATGTGTTAAAACCACACACACAACTATACATTTCTCTAGTTACCCTCCCTTCACAGGCATATAATAAATGTCCATATGTAACCGTATGAACCAATGTTTGGAATACCCCCAAAACTCTAGCTAGAACTAACTGTTTGAAATATAATGCAGTGGTAGTGGGAGTAAGGAGGTACCTGGTAGGCCCATGCCAAGGTGTCCCCCTGAAATAATCACGCCACGAGACAGACCTGATTTAAGAGACTTTCATTGTGGGGAAGGAAAGGGAGCAGACCCAGAGTAGAGGCAGACACCTTCAAGGGCAGAGGAAGCAGGGATGGAGGATAGAAAGAAAGAGAGACTAGCTGGGCACATGAGGAAGGAGAGAGAAAGAAAGGGAGTGAGAGAGGGAGAGAGAGAAAAGAGAAGAGAGAGGGCTGGGGTAGCGAGTAGTCCTTATAAGCTGCTTCACCTGGCAGGCAGGGGTAGTAGATGATGATGTAAGCTGTTGCTAGGTCATTGTTGGGAGGAGCCTAGCAGAACTGTCTGTAAGCCAACACTAACTCCAGTAAAACGCCTGGAATGAGAAGGAAGTTTTTGGTGGGTTTTGTTTTTTTGTTTTTGTTTTTGTTTTTGTTTTTTTCAAAAGACCTGAATAGTTTGGTATTTTGTTTTGTTTGTTTGTTTTTCCAATGTGAAAGCATCCTTTTGTGTATTTTATAACTAAAAATGGACTTTCACAATAATGGGGCACAAAAAATTTGGTGGTTGCCAAAGATTAGGCATGGCTAGAATGAGTAGGTAGTGTGGTTGTTAAGGGATGGCATGTGAAAGTTTGTTTACGGTGTTAGTTACACAATACTACACATGTAGTAAAGTTGCAAAGAACCATACACACAAATATTCATCCACAAACAAGTGTATGGAAAATCCACAAATCCCAAAGAAGGTCTATAATCCACTTAACCACATTGTGCCAATGTAGGTTCCCTGGTTTTGATCCACTGTAGCTATGTAAGTTATAACTGGTAGACATGGCTTCATGAAAAAGACATAGAACTTCTCTGCAGTCTAATCTTTTTTCAACTTCTTCCATGTCTATAGCTATTTGAAAATACAAAGTTTATAAAAGGAGAGCAAATAGATCTTTTTGAAATTTTGAAAGTGATCAAACATTTCCAAAATGTAAGGCGGTGTCACATAAGTGCATACTTTTGCTCAGCCTCCTTGAACTTGTACACCTAGAACTTTGAATTTTAACATCTATAAATTATACCTTAATAAACTCTACTGATCTGGAATCAGAGTCAGGCAGCCTAAAGACTGCCTTTTGGATCTATCATTCTCTAGTTGTGTGTGACCTTAAGCAGGCTACCTCTGTGTGCCTCAGGGTCTTATCTAGAAAAATGGACTATAATCAACCTCTCTGAAAAGAGGATCTGAGGATTGCACGAAGTATATATGCAAATTAGGAGGGAGGGCAGGCGGAATAATGGTTCTCTGAAGATGTACAAATCCTAATCCTTAGAACCTGTGAAAGTGTTGCATGTAATGAGATGGCATTCTGGCTGTCAATCAGCTTTCTTTAGGACACAGAGATTTGGGAGCCTGAGTTGGCCATATGGGCTCAATATAATCTCCAGGGTCTTTATAAATAAAAATGGGAGACAAGAGAATAAGATTCAGAATGACATCATAGGTGAAGGACTGTGTTGGCTATTGCCAGCTCTAACCATGGAAAGGCATGGAGATCCAAAGCATGCCCTAGCATCCAGAAACAGGAAAGGAAGAGGAACCACATCCTCCCCTGGAGCCTTCAGATAGAATGCAGCCCTGTGACGTTGGAACCCTGGGTTTAGTTTAGTGAGTGAGATCCATTTTGAAACCTGTCCTTTAGAACTATAAGAAAACACATCTGTGCTATCTGGGATTGGAGATGTAGCTCACTAACAGTGCTTACCTGGTATGTCTAAAGCCACAGGTTAAAGTCCCAGCCCTACAAAAAGGGAAAATACAGAAATGCAACTTTCAGATGTGTAAATATTGGACTATCCCATTCATGCAATTCTATAGTAATAAAAAGCTCAACCTATACTAACTCAAAGTACTTGTCTGCGGTCAGATACGGAAGACTGGTATAGACCATGGTGAATTTTTGGGCAATGAAAATGTTCTACATCTTGATGATGGTGGAGGCTACTTGGGCACGTATATTGTCAAACTCATCAAAATGTACAGTCAAAGAAGATGCATACAATAATGTAAACTACAACCATAAACTGATTAAGAACTGATAGAATTAATTATTTGTGTTGTTTTAAACCCAGAACATGGTGATTTGTTATAGCAACAATGAAAAACTAACCCAGGACAACGCAAGCCCGTCCTGACTGGTTTCCTTGCTTACCTCCCTTAGTCCAGTGACTAGCACACAAGAAACACTCAGGGTGGGTGGGTGGGGGAGCACCCTCATAGAAGCAGGGAGAAGGGGGTGGGATAGGGGGTTTTTGGAGGGGAAACCTGGAAGGAGAATAATGGAGAATAACGTTTGAAATGTGAATAAATAAAAGAACCAATAAAAATTAAAAAAAAATGGGAGCCATAGGGAGCTCAGGACATGCCTTATAATTCAAAGAACCAGGACCAGCATGTATCTTCGTTACAATATATCATTCCTAGGAGCTTCCTGGAGGGCAGGAACTATGTCTTGCTAACCTCCTTTAGGCCAGTAACTAGCACACAGGAAACGCTTAAGACATGGGAGCTATGGCCATTGTTTTGTCTCTGAGTCTTCATTCTGGTCCCTCTTCACACACTGTAGTTGCAGCATCCTCTTTGGAAAGTGATGCCCTCACATTGGTTTACTCCTCTAAGGGTGAAAAAAAGAGGCACAATGTAGAAGATGACAGTGCTGTTCCGGCTGATTTTGACCTATGCCATTTCTACTCTATAAAGCATCAGCTGTATCATACCCTCAACTCCAGCAAAGCTGGAGGTTATGAAAACCTATGCACTCATCTGTTGCAATTTCTTTCCATCAAACATCCATCAAGGATGCTCTCATCACATTTCTGTATGTTTGCTTTTTGCAACCCTTGTGGATCTTTATTCTCATCCCTGTGGGGTTCCATCATTGTGTTAGGCCATTGTTTTAGCCTGCCCAAGTCTTCCAGAGTCCCTCTACAGGCACCCAGCAGGTTAAACAGCATCTCCCTCCAACCCCATGTCATCTACATGTTAGAGCTATATGCCCCACGCCTGCCTCCAAATCCTCAGTAACAATGTGGACCAGGTTAGAACTGAGAAAATGCTGCTGAAGACCCCCTGAGGCTCGGCGTCCATTGTGGGGTGATGAATCAATCCTAATTGTGCCTATGTTAAATCCTGGCTGCTACATACTTGAGTGTGAAATTGGAAAGAATCATCTACTAGTTTCCTAGGGCTCCCCCAACAAAGTGTCACTGTTTAAGTGGCTTCAAACATACAAATAAGTCAGGCGTGGTGACGCACAACCTGCAATTCCACCATTGGGAGGGTGGAAACAGAAGGATGGAGAGTTTAAGGCCACCTTGGCAGGCTTCAGAACAAGATTATAAATAACTAAATAGGCAAACAAATAAACAAATAAATAATACATACATTTAAACCCTAAGGAGAGAAAATACAGCTTAGTGACACAGCAACTGCTTAGAAGGTGCAAGGCCCTGAGTTTGAACCTACCAAGAAAAAGAGGAGGATGAAGTCAAAGCAGAAGGGAAGAGGAGAAAAAAAAGAGATAAATTCTCTCAGTTCGGGAGGCTAAAAGGCCGAAATCAAGGTATCAGTAAAGCCATGTTCCCTGAAAAAGCTAAAGTAGATATCTTTTCTTACCCTTTCCACAGAGCAAAACTCTAACCTAGGTCACAGTGCTCTCTCTCTGTGATTCTCTGTCTGTCTCTGTCTCTGTCTGTCTGTCTCTCTGTCTCTGTCTGTCTCTGTCTCTATCTGTCTGTGTCTCTGTCTCTGTCTCTCTGTGTCTCTCTCTCTGTCTCTGTCTCTCTCTCTCTCTCTTTCTCCCTGATCTTGGACACATGCTAGGTAAGCACTCTACTACCGACCCACATCCTCACCCCCACCTCCCCACCCCCAATGCATAAGCTCCTCTTAAGAGAATGGTGGTCATTGAATGAGAGCCCATTCTGACTGTGGACATCAACCAAAAGGCCACATCCTAAATTCTGGGTGGCATGAATTCAAAGGAATCCTATTCAGCACACTACGAACAGTGATACGGTCTCCTGGGATCCTGTGGGGGCCAGGAAGATGGCAAGGTGAAGCTGAGCTGCCCAACTGCAGCGCCAGCGCAGAGCCCCCGCAGAGTTCCAACGCAGGGCACCTGCTGAGCTCCTACACATGCAGATTCGGATCCAGCCAGCTGGGGTGGGTCTGCATTTCTCACCAGCTCCCAGGTGTTGGCCCTGCTGCTCCTCCTGCTTTGAATAACAAGGAGGTTCGGCAAGAAAAGAGCTTTGAAAGCAGATGTCCAACAGGGTTATTACATTTCTTTTGTAACAAGCTTTTCTCAGGCTCTTCTTTCCCCACACCTGGATCTTATGTGAACAGTAGAAGAAATAAAGTGTTTTTTTGTTGGGGGGGGTCCTTCCTTTCCCCTTCCCCTCCAAAAAGCAGACTTGGCACACAGACACTCGAGTTCGGATCGTTTCCTGGCTGATGTATCATGTGAAGCACACATCTAAAAACACGAGGAATGAATGAATGAATGAACGTGAAGAAGGAGAAAAAAAATCAGTGAAGAGATTGTTTGGGCAGGACTGGGGATGTAGCTCAGTTGCTGGGTTGCTTGCCCTGGATCTAATGGACGTAGGATGGTGCTGGATTTAATCTCCTGCACAGTGTGAACAATTGCGTGTGGTGGTGGGACAAGCATATAATCCCAGCAGCCCCTGAAAGTGGAGGCATGAGGATCAGAAAGTCGAGGTCATCCTGGGCTATATAGCAAGTTCAAACCTGCCTGAGCAGTATGTAAACCTATCTTCAAAAAAAGAAAAAATAAAAAGAGTGTGTAAATGCTCAGGTCGCTGCCAGGGCATGCGGGTGGCATCCTGCCTGGGAGCCCACCAAAAAATTGAGCACAGTCCTAAGACTCATCCTGCTAGAAGACTAGAGTATTTGTTCACTGGTTCCTATCCTAGATCAATTAAAGGTTACCCTCAGGGGCTCTTGTGTCCACCACACCGCAGAGAAACTGCAGGTACTAGAGGTGGGAAGGCAAAGGAGGAACGCAGTCCGGTCGTGTGCTGGAAGTAGGCTCCTGCAGTTGCAGGCACCCTGAGCTAGGCTAGGATGAGGACAGGAAGGTGGAAGAACAGCTTCTCATCTACTGCATAAAGCTTCCAGGATTGGAAGATTGCAATGTCTTGTGCCTTCTGAGTGCAGAAGCTACCCAGAAAAGAAGCTCTTGCTTATAGTTCTCCTCATGACCATCATCATCCAGCACATATTGTTGTCGTGGAGACATCTGTCCATTGCCTTCCTTGCCATTCAAGTCTTGGGCCTGGCCTTTCCCATCTGGAAAAAGAGGTAACGCTGTGGGTCTCGTTGTGGGGAGAATCACTCCTAGTGTAATGTAATTTGTGCTTCTAAGTCACTGTAGGAAGCAGCTACTTCAGTGCCTCACAGAGCCTACCCTACATCTACCCCAATCTATCTTCACTCTTTGACATGGAGAGTGGCTTTTTATTGACATAACAATCCTTTAAGATAAGGGTTAGAAGACTCTTTCCATTTTATAGCCAGGGGAACCAGAGGGCCAGAAATGTCAACTCCCTTACTTACCCAAGGTCATGCAGGAAGTGTCAGAAGAGATAACACAATTTGCAAGAACTGCAATAGAGGATCCTTTACAGTTGGCAAATTAAAGGGACCCTGATGCTGCTGTAGTTGTCACAACTGGTTCTCTTTCACTCCTCAATCACGTGCATTCCTTGAGTTATTTCTCCTCCTCAGCTTATCTCAAAGTTCAGGAAAGCTTAGCCCTAAGGTAATCATCTTGAACTGCCCCCTCAGGTAATGACCTCCTGGAACTCCCCCTCAACGGTACTCCCCAGAGCCCTATCTGAGATAAGGATGAAGGGAGACCAGTTTGTCCAAGACTGTTTTACCACCCATACTTCTGGTTATTCTTACCCCTCTACAGACCTGGACCTCTGACCAGAACTCCAGAGAAAGACTGACAGTCCCCTTGTTTCTTCCTATGGCCACACTTCAATAAATCCCCTTTGTTTTACCACTACTTGTGTTGTTGCTGGTTGGACTGCCACGGAGGTTATAGTTCTGCTCAGACTGTTGGGACCACTGGAACAGAATCCTCTGGCCCAGTAATCTGGTAAGTGACTTGGTAGCTTTCATGGAAGAAGCATCCATCCATGTACATTCCAATGACATTTAAATATAAATCTATATTACATTTCTGATAGATGAGAACAATGAAAAAAAAATCAATCTTGTTCACACACAGCTTCTTGTCCCGTTAAAACACAGTATGGCCATCAGGCACTGTTTCTTCCCTTTACAAAACAATTTACTGCTAGTAGGAACCAGGTATTTCCTCAAGTTAGCATGGAATTTACTCACTGTTGGTATTTGCCAGGCTGGACAGGTACATTGACATGAATGAATTGTTTTATTGGATAATTGGTTTGTGAATAAATCTCAGTTCCATAAAGCAAAAAGATGTGTTGACAAATGAAACTGAGTAATTCAGTGATTTGATAGCATTAGTTTAAAAATGTCACCATAAGATTTCTTCAAGGAGTGATTTTCCCAAGCTTATCAAATATAGGACTCTTACACACATTTTGGGAAAAACAAGTTATTCTCAAAATAAGAGAGACTAACCAACTCTTGGGCTGTGGTAGAGGGCTGTTCGTGCTCCATTTCCAAGCAGAAAGCTCCCTGGGAGAAGAGATCCATTCTTTGCCACATTTGGTGTTAGTGTACACAGAGAGGGCTGGCACTTCCAAGTTCAAGGCAGCTAATAATTAAACCTTAATAGTTAATCCGAAGAGCAGTTGGGTGAGGATTTTCAATTCTTGGCGCTGCTTTTCTTTTCACATTGATTGTTTGCTATAGAGAATGCAGAATTCCAAATGGCTGCCTCAAAGAAGCTGACAGTACACTCGGAGAGACCAGCAGAGCACAGTAAGACAACCAGTGAGCTCGAGAACAAGCTTGAACGCTTGTGTCCATCTCTGAAGCCTGTGTATTGAAGTCCCTCTGGGGAGAGAAAGAAGGGAGGGAGGACAAATAGGAAAGTAAGTGACTTGGAAAGAGCACTGGACTGGGAGCCAAGAGAAGTGGCTTCTAAATGAGTCTCTTTCCCAACTCTCTGTGGCACCTTAGGTGTTCGGTTCTCTCTCAACAGACCTTAGTCTCAACTAGTTGGCAGCTGAGCAGGGTGCACTCTATAGATGCCAGGCACTGGGAGTCAGAAGTCCAACAACAACGGTGAAGTAGCTGCCGTCTCCCAACACACTCTTTTGGCTCCTCTACCTTTGCTTGTAGGGTGACACTTAGTCACCACCCCACCCTCCCATTCTCTTAGCCATCTGGAAACTACAGACTCTTTAAACTCCTGCAAAGGAATCATCTCTTTTAGGAAGATTTGAGACCTTGTCTGCTTCAGCTTCTCCAACGGAACAGCTCGACTGGGAAGCTTCATCATATAGTTAAAAGTTCCAGAGGCTGGAAGTCTGCAACCTGGGCACTGTTATGGTGTAGTTCCTGGTACCAGTCCTTTCTATGGTTTGCCTATGGCTATCTTGTATTTTCCCAGGGCAAAGAGGGAGAAGGAGGGGGAAAGACAGGAAGGAGCGAGAAAAAGAGAGAGAGAGAAAACCCTGATTATTCATAGGGCCACTACTTGCTATAATGAGGGCCCTACCCTGATAACTCTATCACCCCAGAGGTTCAACCTCCCATAATCCTATCCTATAACTTTGTTATATGATTTGAACCCATGAATCTTGGAAGAGTGTGAACATTTTATATATATAATATATAATAATATAATACTAATATACACATAATAATAATATGAAAGTATATATCCACATATATATATGAAAGTAGAAGTCGCTTCTTATTGTCTTTAGGAATGAAGGAGAATAGTGGGAGGGGGAGGAATATGATCAAAGCACATGATACACTTGTATGAAAGTGACTTTATGAAATCTATCATTATATATGACAAAGTAAGCCAATAAATTATATAGAAACCTCCCTCCTGGAAAATATTATAACACTAAGGCCTGAGCCAGAGTGTAATGCAAGGGTAGAGAGGGGGCCAGAAAAGTTTCCTTCTGTACACCATTATTACTTCATCTGTCTCTGTCTAGTTTCTGCTGTTACAACTAAATGCTACAACCTGGGTAACTTATAAAGCATAGAGGTTTATTTAATTCATGGTTCTAGAAATTGGAAAGTTGCAGAATACTGGGCTTATATTGTTAAAGGTAGCCCACCAGAGAAGATCACTGAGAAGCAGTTTGCAAGCAAATGAAAGTCTTTATTTAGCTGACTGGGACCATACCCAGGTATTTGGAGAACCTAGATGACAAGCAGTTAGCTGAAGTGGGTTGTATAGAAGCAGGCACTCTAACAGAAGCTAAGTTAACTAGGACATCTTGACCTCAGGTTCCTAGAATAGAGTTGGGTAATTTTCCATGGTATTTTGCATCAAGGAGATCAAATTCTAGTTAAGCCTGAAATGGATTTTGCAAGAATACAAGATGGAGGAACATTTGCATCGTTTTGCCCTCAGCATCTGGCAAGGGCTTTGTCCTGCATCATATTTTTATTTATTTATTTTTAAAGACATTATTTATTTTATATGTAAGTACACTATAGCTGTCTTCAGACACTCCAGAAGAGGGCTTCAGATCTCATTACAGATAGTTGTGAGCCACTATGTGGTTGCTGGGAATTGAACTCAGGACCTCTGGAAGAACAGTCGGTGCTCTTAACCATCTGAGCCATCTCTCCAACCCCTCATCCTGAATCATAACAGAGCAGGTCTTACATAGCAAGCTAGAGCAAGGGTTCTAGCTAGGGTCTCTCTCATAAAGTTGGGAATGCAATGATAGAGCCCTGCCTTCACGGTATCATCTAGTCCTAATTAGATCCCCAAATGCCCCCCTCCAAATTTGAATGTGACTTGGGGATTACTCTTCTAAGATATACACTTCTGAGGGACACATTCAAGCAACAGGACTATCTTTCGCATGAAAGGAAAGCCACTGTCCAATCACTGCCTGTGATGAAATCAATACCAAGTTAAGTGAGGAATGGGTGGATGCCTAGGACAAATTTCTATGAGAGCATCTTGACAAGTTTCTTGCTTTTTCTGAAAGTATATTTCAAGTTCACTGCTGTCCCAGAGTTAAGGCACCAGAGCCAGTCTAATCGTAAGACTCGGGCTGACCTCAGTTTCGGTCTGTAGCTGCTCTAGCCCAAGTCACTGGACCCAAAGCAACCCCAGGCCCATGGGCTCAGCTTCATTAACACCAATTTCTGACCAGCCCAAGTAACCAACTCCAGGCTTCAGCTCCAGGAACGGCTTCATTTAAAACTTTATAAGATGCCAGTAAATAGCAAGTTGATGAAATCCACAGATGAGCTAAAACTGAACTATTCACAATCAGCTAAGGCTGAGACAGAGTCTCTAGGGGGCCCAGGAGGCTAGAAGTATGGTTAAAAAAATAACCATGTGAAATTCAGCCTGGATGAAGGCCAGCAAACTTCATGTGTGTGCTGCCAAATTCTTCCCACAGTTAACAGGAGGCGGGAGAGCCAGGGATAGCAGCAGGACTTAGGGAGACAGTAGGGCGGGGATGTGGTAAGGGTTTGAGTGTAAAGCCCCAACCCGGTCATTTGAGGCTGGGACTGTAGAGATGGCGCATAGACTAAGGAACTGGCTCTTGCCTAAATCAACCCAGAGAAATTCCAGGGGGTGTCCAGTAAGAACCAAGAAATGTAAAGCGAAGCAAATTATCAAGTATACTATAGAGAAGGGGTATTCTGGAGGAGTTGTTTTGACAGTTTGATGTGCAGGGATATAGGAAATCTATAGTGCCCATCTGTCCCCTGGGGGACTTCTGTAAGAGGCCCCAAGCCCAGAAATAATATTAGTCAATAGAACTGGCAATGGGGACTGGAGACACGGCTCAGAGATTAAGAGTGGTTGCTGCTCCTGCAGAGGACCTGAGTTTAGTTCCCAGCACCAAAAGTGGACAGTCCAGAACCTTTTACAACTCTAGCTCCAAGGGGCGCCAATGCCTCTAACCAATCTGGATACCTACACTCACATCCATAGTCACACACGACACTAAAAATACTAAAAAATAATTAAAAACGATAATAATTATCAAAAATCTCCAAAATCCTATCCTGTTTGAAGTCTTTAGAGCAGTTCAGCTCCTGTTGCCTCATCTGAAGGTGGTATGTTAGATCTTTCTTAGAGTATATCCTGAAGATATGCAACAAAAAGCATAGTTCTTACATAGTAGCAGCAACTAAGTTATGGGAGGGGGGCGGGTCAGGGAGTCCACTGTTGGAGCCCTCATCCTATATCTAGCTTTCCATGTCCCATTTCCTCAGAGCCCACCATTCATTGAGACAGCATGTTTTCTCTTCCACTAGAAAAAACACGACCCACCAAATTCCATTCTTAGCCAAGTCTCGACTTCTAAAAAAGACCTGCCACATTATGGCTGGCTCAAGGTGAGTTTGTGGCTGCATCCACCATGCCTACATGAATGAGGACCTTTAGCTAGAATAAAAGTCCTTAAACAAGTCCTTTTGGATCGATTTGAATGCCCTAGCTAAATCTCTACTCTGGTTAACTTAGGTGGTTACAGCCAAGTAAGGACCAATACTATGAATTCCATCTAGCTGTGAACTACTGTCCTTCAGTCTTGCTCTGGCCAAGGCCTGAACCCTGGTGAATCTGAACCCTAACCTGTAGCCTGAGCCTTCAACCTAATCTGTTTGCTTAGATGAGATGTAAAGGGTATTGGCCCAATTCCCCTCTGTAGCTTCAAGACATCTCATGGAAGCCATGCTGATTCATTGGTTCCTATCCTTTCTGTTTTGAGCCCTCACTGAGTTTGATGTTACATAGAATCACCACCTCCAGGGAAGGCAAGCCCTCGGAGTTTGTCCTCTGGGCACTTGTTATCTCTATCCAGGGGTGAGCAGCTAGGATCCAAAGGTAATTTATGTAACTATAGTATGTTCTCTCTGGTTTTACTTGATCTCAGCCCAAAGGGAGAGAAGAGATTGTTTTATTGCAAGGGGCAGATGCCAAGGTGTGCATGTGCTTATGGTGGTGGCCAGGCTGAGCTGGGCTGCAATCAGGTGTTTTATCTCTTAGGTTCAACAAGTCAGAGAGCAGTAAATCTTCTTCTTCCTTGGAATACACGGGTTGTGCCAACCTCTGCCCAGCAAGAGATTGGTCTACTGGTAAGAACCGCTGCCTCAGAACTTGGCTCCAATAGCAGAAGAAAGACTGGCCTCCATCTGGATGTCCATTGTGGTGAGCAGTTCCAGCCCCAAACCAGGAAGTATCCTGTCAGCTTTCTCGGGCCAGCCCTGCGTTCTCACATTTAGTCCCTCGTGTCCAGAATTTTGGTTTGGAACATGTGTTCCCTATAAACAGAGAACTTAGAAAGGAAATATTCAGGCAGCTCTTGTCACCTCCATCATTCTTATGTCCTCCAAGACGCCAAGGCCTTTTCCAACCAGCTGCAGACCAGGTATGTTCTTGTTCGCAGCTTTCTTTAAGTGGGTCCTTATGTGTCCAGTTTCTTTGCAGAGTCAGTCTAGTTCTATATCTGTTGCCCAAGGAGCTGTGTCTCTCCATCAAGCTAGAAGTTCTCATCAGCAGAGACTGCTTCTGTGTGAACAGAGCGTTTGCATCAAATGGACACTTATTTGCTCTTATATCTAACAAATGTTTATTGAGTACATAGTATCTGCTAGAATCTGAACTAGGACATTGCAATGACAAGAATTAAGTTACAAGGGATGTGGTTATGCACACCCATAATCCTAGTACTGAGCCAGGAGGATTGGTGCAAGTTCAAGGCAAGCCTGAATTATGTAGTGAGTTAAGACCAGATGGCGTTACATAGAAAGAATATGCTTCAAAAAAAGGAAGGAAGGAAGGAAGGAAGGAAGGAAGGAAGCCTGGCTCTATACATCATGATTCTGTCATTTTAGTGGAGGTCAAAGGAAAACTCTACTCCAGGAGCTTCAACCATCAAGAATCAGGCACCCACTGCCTTCCACATGTTAGACTAGGTTCTGTATTTGGCTGGGTCCCTGAATTGTATTGTGATCATCTTTCCAGAGGAAAATATTTCATCTAAGGATCTTGCCTGGAGGTAATCCCATTGTGCCTAGTCACCTACCAACTGCCTTCCTACCCCAGGCAGGACAGACTCGTTGAGTACTCACAGAGAGTCATTCATCATCCACACAGCTACAGGGAAAGATACCAAGTTTCCTTGAAGAGAAAGGAGGGAGTTTCCAGGTCAGTCTCAGAGTAGAAGGGGTCAACCAGGAAGAGAAGCTACAGCACCCTTCCTTAGGGGGCTATTGTTAACATGCCTGTCACCTGTACTGATCAACTGACCAGTGTTAGAATCCAAGCCCCATCCCCTCCCTTGCTACCTGTATACTCTACCTACTCCAAAGGGGAGATTCCAACAAGGAAGGTCTCTAGGAGCTAGGGTCAGGCTATGGAGCCTAAAGAGGCAGAGTTGGAAACATTGTCTACCCTGGGTTTGTCTAGCCTGGGAGAAATGCCTGACTTGAAGAAAAATCAAAAGACCAAGGTAGCAAGGTAAAATCTCTCAGAGAACTGTAGGGATGGTCGTTATGGTGGGAAGAGCACGGAGATGCACTGCTCAGCTCTCGCTTCAAGAGATCTTTCTACTGGGAGCAGAGTTAACTGATAACCCTAGCAGCTCCTCTTCTAATCTATGGTGGTGTTCACATGAGACTATGCTTCTTTTAGGCTGTTGCTGGCATACTCAGAAGTCTGGCAGGGATACCAGATCTAGCCTGTTCCTGCTCAACATAGGACTCCTCCAACAGAGAGACTTTGTCCTGGAATCTCCCATTAATCTCACCAAGGGTCTCTTAGAACATCACTGGGTTTTTGAACATTTTCCACCAGAGTCTCTTTTCCTCCTTTAGGCTTGGTCCTCTGCTCTTTGCTCAACCAATGAGAGATACAGAGGTTAGAGGATGTGTGCGGTGATCACATGAGTAATTCATTGAGAAGCAGGAGAGAGTTTAAAGAATTATCAGGGAGAAGACAGAACGGATACCTAGGCCTGGGCTCTAGGCTGTCCTATCCCTGCCACATGGTATTATCCTTTTTCAGTCTTTCCCTGACTGTCTTAGTTGCTCTAGGGGCCTCCCACTCCGTTCCTTAGGCCTGGCCACATGCTTGGCTTCCTGAGGAAGACCTGGCATGGTTCCCAAAGCCAGAGGTGGGACACAATTGCGTGGGCTGGTTGGAGGGTGGCCAGCCCTCAGGACCAGCAGCAGGGCACAAGGCCAAGTTGACAATGCCAACCACTGGAGACAGAGTGGCAGCTTCTTCTCTAGCTTCCAAAATACCAGTGGAGGTTTTCTTCTACTTCGGTGTTTGGAAACTATTTCTATTCCTATTGTGCTTCTGTTTGGTCCTGTTTTCCCTTTTCTTTTTAATAATGGCCGTGGTTGTGCCTCTAGATGAGACAAGACCAGGGGAGAAGGAAAGTCAGCAGAGCATGCCCTGGTTTTGCCTGCCAGCTTCTCCACTAGCCTTGCCCCCAATTCTTCCATTCCTGGGCACTATGCCTTATGTGGCTTGTTCTCCGAAGACAAGGACCAGCAAGGGTCTTGCTCTACCCCCATTTCTCCCTCATCACAAACTGACTGTAGTGTGGCCCATCTTCTCTGGGACATTCACTCCTCCTGGACTGCCTTCGGTCTCTGCAGTCTTTCTCTAGCCCATCAAACCTCAGAACCTATTTATAGAGCACAAATCCCACATTAGTTTCATCAACCCCCAGCTCTCCTCTGAGCCCCAGACCTACATACCCAAGAGCTTTATTCAGCTAGATGGCTCATGGATACAACAAATGCTACATGTCCACAAGGGACCTCACCATTTTCAGTCTACCTGTGTACCAAATAATATACCTCTCCAAGAAAGGGCCAACATCCTCTACTCCATTTCTCTCTATCTTAGTGAATGGCACCACCGCTCACTTAGCTGTTTAAGCTAGAAAGATGAGAGTCATCATGAACTCTGCCCTGTATTTCACACACCACACACACATTCAATATCAACAATCTTGCCACTATCGTCTCCTAGGTAGACCCCAAATGTTTCCATATCTCTCCAGTCCCACACTACAACTTTAATTAAATTAGCATCAGCTCACGCATAGACATTGAAATAACCTCTGAATTTGTTTTTCTACTTCTTTTACACTCTCTTGTCCCTCTAGGAAGTACTAGTCTCTTCTTAAAATCAAGTGTCCTTGTGTCTTTCCCTGTCTACTGTGACTTCATAGAAGCATGCTGGAGGAAATTATGTTAGGACTTCCTCCTGTCATTAGAAAAATCATAGAAACACAAATGCATGTGTGTGCATGTGCAAACACACACACACACACACACACACACACACGACAACTGCTTTCAGATGTTATACAACAGATAGACGAGGACTGTGACCCAGTGAGAGGAGGGGAATGGCTGAGGTATAGTCTATTGTGGCCTTTGGTTTCTGCCTGGGAAAGGGTCACTCAAGAACAGCATGTAGTCTCCCAGAGTGAATCAGAAAGATGAGAGGGCAAGGTAGCAGAATTTGTAAGGTAGTGTTCTGGATAGGAAGAGTAATACAGAAAAGGAGTTCTAGCTGTCTGCACAGGGGTCCTTTTTAATTAATGCAGCTGAACTACATGAGACTAGGAGAAGCATGACCAAGAAGCTTCAAGCCCAAGTTCCAAGAACACTCCTAGCCATCAAACACATGTACTTCACCACTATGAGAGGCTCAGGGTGATGTATGCTTACTATAATTGCCTTCAACTCCTTAAAGAAAGACCCAAAATGGAAAGACTCAACAATGAATCATTTCTACTATCCAGTATCCAATGATTCCTAAGTATAGCCAGGTAAACATATCAGTCAATAGAAAGAGACCCAGAATGGTCAAGATGAAAGAACGAACAAGTGAAGATTTTTGTACATGTGCTTAAGAATGTAAAGGACAACATGCTACAGTGAAGAAAATCTTTTGAAATATGAAGATAGCCAAATAAAGTAATGTGTCAAGGTCTTACTATGGAGCCCAGCCTAACCCCAAACTCATAATTTTTTCTACCCGATCGTCCTGAGTGCTGGGATTATTTATAGCTATGTGCCACCAACTCCTGTTCAAAATGGAAAATTTAAAGATGAAATATATGATTTGAAGTAAAACTCCACTAGAAAGGCATAACTATGGATTAAATAGCACAGAAGAAAAAAAACAGTGACTAGAGGACATAAAGTTCAGAGACTGGAGAGATGGTCAGCAGTTAAGAGCAGGCATTCCTCCTCCAGAGGCCCCCAGCTGTGCCCAGCTCGCAGTTCAGGTGGCTCATAACCACCTGTAACTCAAGAAGATACCACGACCTTTTCTGGCCTCTGTGGGCACTCCCCTTCAAACACACACACACACACACACACACACACACACACACACACAGAGCTTACATATGTGCACATATATACATAAATAAAAATAAGTTGTTAAAAGGATAATGAAGTATAGAGATCAAGGGATTTGGGGCTGCTGAGAGACTGGTAAAAATGTCCTGAAATAGACTGTAGCAAGGATTGTACATTCTTATGAATATGCTGAGAGTCATTAAATTATACACTTTCCAGTAGATGCTGACAAAGATGTGGAGAAAGAGGAACACTCCTCCACTGCTGGTGGAATTGCAAGCTGGTACAACCACTCTGGAAAGCAGTCTGGTGGTTCCTCAGAAAACTGGGCATGACACTCCCGGAGGATCCGGCTATACCACTCCTGGGCATATACCCAGAGGCTTTACCTGCATGCAATAAGGACACATCCTCCACTGTGTTCATAACAGCCTTATTGTTTTTTGTTTGTTTGTTTGTTTGTTTTTGTTTTGGGTTTTTTTTTGTTTTTTTTTTTTTTGGTTTTTCGAGACAGAGTTTCGCTGCATAGTCCTGGCAGTCCTGGAACTCACTCTGTAGACCAGGCTGGCCTCGAACTCAGAAATCCACCTGCCTCTGCCTCCCAAGTGCTGGGATTAAAGACGTGCACCACCACCGCCTGGCTCATAGCAGCCTTATTTATAATATGTTGGGGGCCTACAGGCCAACTGCTGGCGGCTACATAGACAGGCCACCTCTCCCCTCGAGTGAAACTCCTGACCTTCCTGATGGAACATCAAGACCAAGATAAAAATCTGACCTTCGCGGGAAAAACCGCAGAATGTCCCAGGCACCCGGCCCAGGGCTTGGCCCATAGCTCACTTCCCCCTAGCTCCCCCTCCCAACTTCCTCATTCAGGGCTTGGCCCATAGCTCACTTCCCCCTAGTTCCCCTTCCCAACTTCCTCATCCCCACTGCTTAAAACGTGCTGCCTGTGTGACAATAAACGAGGCCTTGACAATGGAATCTTGCTTGGCCTCCTTTCTTTCTCTCCCCCATGACCCTCAGGTAGCACCTCTTCGGGACCCTGAATAACTGGACCTGCTGGACGGGTCAGTGGCGCCTGAACAGGAACCCGAAGCACGGCCAACTACCGGACGAAGGAGGAACCCTGGGAAAAGGAATTGAGGACCTTTCACGCCGCATCGCTCGTGCGTCGCTGGAAAGGGAGGTGAGTTTGGCCAAATAATTGTCGTCCGATTGTCATGGGGAAACAATTGTCTAAGGAAGCTTGTTTTATAGGAGAAATCAAGCGTTTGCTCAGGGAGAGAGGAATAAGAGTTAAGAAAAAAGATTTAATTAAGTTCTTTTGTTTTGTTGATGAAAAATGTCATTAGCTGGTTTTAAGCGGCCCTGATATACACCCACTTATGTGGAATAAGGTTGGTAAAGATATTAATAAGCTTTTAAAAGCTGGTGACCCGAATACGAGACCTCGCATCCCGTATACAAGAAACTTAAACTTAAACATATCAAAGAATTACACTCAGCTGTTAAAAATTATGGTTTAACTGCACCCTTTACCTTGTCCGTTTTAGAAGGACTCGCGGGGTCCGGATATCTGACTCCTAGTGAATGGACTAAGGTGGTGCAGTCTGTCCTCATCAGAGGACAATACTTAACTTGGAAATCTGAATTCATAGATAGGGCCGAGAGTCTGGCCACTAGGAACAGAAAAAACCCTCTAGGCAGGATCGCCTCTTGGAGGGAGGACAAGTTGTGTGGGAGGGTCCCATTTGCCTCCGAGGAAAAACAATTAGGATTGTCCCTGGGCGTACTCGATCAAACAGCACAGGCCGCCTTATCTGCCTGGAGAGCGGTTCCTGCTACAGGAGCCCTCACCACCCCCTTAACTAAAATAGTCCAGGGGGCCCAGGAACCCTATGCTCAATTTGTGGGGAGGTTACAGGAAGCAGCGGAAAGAGTCCTAGGTCAAAGTGAAAGTGAGGGGCTCCTCGTTAAGCAGCTTACTCTTGAAAATGCTAACTCGGCGGCGTGCAGAGCCGCGTTACAAGGCAAGACCAAAGATCTTGATATTACGGGAATGGTTAAACTTTGCAATGATGTTGACTCCTTCTCACATCAAGTGTCCAGGTCTATCAGTTTAGCTATCGGGGCTGTGTTCCAAAAGCCTGGAGATTCTGGCCGCCCTAGAGGCAAAACATGCTTTAGATGTGGGCAGCCTGGTCACTTTGCTAGAGAATGTAGTGCTCTCAACCCCAGCCAGCCATTTAACCCTGCCATTGGCCAAGAGGCCCCTAAGCCTACCGCGCAGAGAGTTTGCCCTCACCGTAGGAAAGGCTGCCATTGGGCCAAGGAATGTCGGTCTAGAACTGATGCTAATGGGCAAGCCCTCCCTGCGGTCCAGGAAAACGGCCAAGGGGCCCCGCACCGGGGGCCCCACACACCCCTAAGTACAGCACCAGTCTCCTGCGGCACCAGCTTATCTAGGGCAACAGCAGGGAGCGCAAGACTGGACCTGTGTGCCTCCTCCCACACAATTTTGAACCCCCAAGATGGTGTTTAGGTTCTCTCCACAGGAATTTTTGGACCCCCGCCATCTGGCACATTTTTTCTCATTATAGGGCATGCCTCAGCTACTATGCAGGGTCTCGGTGTCCACCCGTCGCTTGTGGACGCAGACTGTACTGGAGAGATAAAAGTTTTAAGGCAGAAAAGGGCCCGGTCACCATTCTCCCCGGTCAGAGAGTAGCCCAGGCACTCCCTCTCCTGCTTGATTCCTCTGGTGCTCACATGGGAGGGCTCAGAGGAGATAGCCAACCTGGTTCCTCTGATGTCTACTGGGTCCAGCAACTCTCTAAGGAGCGCCCCTCCTTGTGTCTTACGTTGGACGGGCGAAAGTTTGATGGCGTTATAGATACGGGAGCTGACACCACAGTTCTTAGTTTGAGCTCCTGGCCTTCTGCCTGGCCTCTCCAGCCCTCGATGACTCATTTACAAGGCATTGGCCAGTCTAAAAATACCTTACAAAGTTCAAAGTTGTTGACATGGAAAGATTCAGAGGGGAATTCAGGCACTGTGCAGCCTTTTATTGTTGAGGGCCTCCCTGTCAATCTTTGGGGGAGAGACATTCTTTCTCAAATGGGGATGATGATGTGTAGCCCCAATGAGGTGGTTGCTCACCAGCTCGCTCGGGGAGCTAGTGCGGATTGGGGTACCCCTGACACCTTTGTCCCTCAAAAAAGCGCGCCCGAACTTTCGGATTCTAACTGGTCCCCCGAGTGCTCCACTGAAGGCAGGCGAAAACACTTAACGCTCCTTCCCTGGGGACTTTATGTCTGCCCAGGAGGTCATCGCAACTGCTCCATTGCCCGAGCATAGGAATGTTGGGTCTGTTGTTCACCCTCTCTGCCCTTTTACAAAGGGATTGCAAGCTTTGGAGAATTATTACCCACTAATGATACCTTGCTTCTGCGATGGAGTCCTCCAGAGAAGCAAGGACTCACCCTTGGCCAAATTTCTGGCCTAGGCATGTGCCTTCTGGGACCTGATATGCTGCCCCCCAAGACCCTGATTGAGGTTTGCAATCAAACTATTGTAATTAATGCTTCCTTTCAATATCTGTTGCTGTTTCTAATGATTCCTATCTTGCTTGCTCCTCGGGATTGACCACTTTTATAGTTACAGCTGCCTTTTTAGAGAATAGAGAATATTGTGTGTTTGTCAAGCTCCTCCCTCGATTGACCATTCATGATTCTGATGAGCTCCTTAATTTTTGGGAAAGGGGAACTCATTTGTCCAGACAAAAGAGAGAACAGCAGTCACCCTGGCTATACTCCTTGGTTTGGGAGCCACAGGGGCCGGAACAGAAATTGCCTCCTTGGTCACTTCCAGTCAGCAGTATGCGCAGCTCAGCTCTGTGGTCAATAGAGGCCTACAAGAGCTACAGTTAGGACTAAAGAATCTTAAAAGATTCTGTTACAACCCTCTCTGAAGTAGTGTTACAAAACAGAAGAGGTTTAGATTTGCTCTTTTTACAACAAGGTGGGTTATGCACTGCCCTTAAAGAAGAATGCTGCTTTTATGCAGACAAGACAGGATTGGTTGAAGATAGCCTTAAAAAGGTCAGGGAAAGTCTAGAAAACTGCAAGAAAGAAAGAGAGAAAAAAGAATCATGGTATCAAAATTGGTTCTCTACATCCCCTTGGCTCTCTACTCTGTTACCTAGTCTTTTGGGACCTTTGGTGGGTCTTCTGCTCATTTCTTTTGGGCCGTGGCCTTCCAAAAATTAACTCTTTTTGTCAAGTCACAGGTGGATGCCGCTTTCACCAACAAGCCGGTTTCAGTGCATTACCATCGTCTAGAGGTCAGAGATAATGACCCGGGTGCCTACGAGGAGCCCTTGGGCACCCCCTCTGCTGGCCTCGATTTCTCGATCCTGGCCGCAGACTACCGAAACCCTTGGTATAAAAAGCTATGGAGACGTCCATGACGGGAGTATCATGATGCCACATGCCAGATGCACACCTGAGAGCCTGGCTAACTCAGTCGGTAGAGCATGATCCCAGGGCTGTAGAGTAACTCCATGACGGGAGTAGCGTGAGGCCATTGCCCAGGGAGCAAACTCCTATTGGAGGTTCTGGGCATGGAGGCACCTCACGTAGCCTAAGACAGAGGCTCTACCCCTCTCTTCTAGGTGTTGGCTGTGGGTGCACATCATGTAGCCTAAGACAGACTCTCCATCAATTATACAAAGAAGGGGGACATGTTGGGGGCCGACAGGCCAACTGCTGGCGGCTACATAGACAGGCCGCCTCTCCCCTCGAGTGAAACTCCTATCCTTCCTGATGGAACATCAAGACCAAGATAAAAATCTGACCTTCGCGGGAAAAACCGCAGAATGTCCCAGGCACCCGGCCCAGGGCTTGGCCCATAGCTCACTTCCCCCTAGCTCTCCCTCCCAACTTCCTCATTCAGGGCTTGGTCCATAGGTCACTTCCCCATAGTTCCCCTTCCCAACTTCCTCATCCCCACTGCTTAAAACGTGCTGCCTGTGTGACAATAAACGAGGCCTTGACAATGGAATCTTGCTTGGTCTCGTTCTTCTCTCCCCCCCATGACCCTCAGGTAGCGCCTCTTCGGGACCCTGAATAACTAGACCTGCTGGACGGGTCAATAATATCCAGGAGCTGGAAAGAACCCAGATTCCTTCAACAGAGGAATGGATATAGAAAATGTGGTACATTTACACAATGGAGTACTACTCGGCTATTAAAAATGATGAATTCATGAAATTCTTAGGCAAATGGATAGACCTAGAAAAATATCATCCTGTGTGAGGTAACCCAATCACAAAAGAACACGCAAGGTATCCACTCACTGATAAGTGGATATTAGCCCAAAAGCTCAGAATACCCAAGATACAATTCACAGACTACAGGAAGCTCAAGGAGAAGGAAAACCAAAGTGCGGGTGCTTCGGTCCTTCGTAGAAAGGGCAACAAAATACTCATGGGAGCAAATATGGAGACAAAGTGCAGAGCAGAGACTGAAGGAATGGCCAACCAGAGACTGCCCAACCTGGGGATTCATCCCAGATACAGTCACCAAACTCTGACACTATTGTGGATGTTAAGAAATGCTTGCTGAAAGGAGCCTGATATAGCTGTCTTCTGAGAAGCCCTGCCAGAGTCTGACAAACATAATCAGATGCTTGCAGCCAACCATTGCACTGAGTGCGCGGTCTCCAATGGAGGAGTTAGAGAAAGGACTGAAGGAGCTGAAGGGGTTTACAACCCTGTAGGAAGAACAACAATATCAACCATCCAGAGCTCCCAGGGACTAAGCCACCAACCAAGGAGTACACATGGCTTTGGCTGCATATGTAGCAGAGGACAGCCTTGTCAGGCATCAATGGAAGGAGAGGTCCTTGGTCCTATGAAGGTTCAATAGATGACCCAGTGTAGAGGAATCAAGGGTGGGGAGGTTGGAGTGGGTAGGTGGGTGGAGGAACACCCTCATAGAAGCAGGGGGAAGGGGAGATGGGGTAGGGAGGTTCCTGGAGAGGGGGAAACTGGGTAAGGGGATAACACTTGAAAAGTAAATAAATTTAAATAAATAAATAAAATTATACACTTTCTTTTTTATATTGAATGAAAATCTATTTTCAATAAAAACATCTTTGTGAATCTCTTGACATATATCTCTGGTTAGTCCTTTGCAAACAGTTAGCATTTTACAGGCTTAAAAAGGAATTTATGAATTCTACCCTTTCAATGGATGAACTGGTGGCATGTGAATTATATCTCAATAAATTATACTGATCTGAAAATGTTAACAGGATCAGTGCCCTGTGCATCCATGTCATAGCCTAACAGTTGTGTAACTAGAACTGTAGGAGCCATAGTCAAAAATTCCACTAAGTAGTCATTGACATTTCAGAAAAGTTGAACACTATAAACTACAGATCTAAGAGGCTTAGAAAATCTCAAGAAGGGTACAAGAAACTAAAACTAAGGCATCACATATGCAAATTCCTCAAGATCACAGGTAGAGAAAATATGACTAAAATGGCCCTAGAAAAGAAGACATTATATACAGGACAATCAAGCTCAGGATCCCCAAAATCTTCTCAAGCAATATGTAGCAAGCCAGAAGGCAATAAAAATATAATATAATATAATATAATATCTATGCTACTGGAGATACTAAATGGGAATTCTTCAGGCTGAAGAATAATGATGTCAGAGACATACAGGTTTATAATAAGCAGTAAGTGTTAGAAATGATAAATACATGGGCAAATATATTTTCTATAAAATATTTGATTTACTGAAATTTCACACTTTATTCCATAAAGATGCATAGTTACAATGTGTAAAGCAAAAAATTATTTTATTTTTTTAGCCAGACATGGTCACACACATCTGCAGTTACAATACTTGAAAGTCAAGAGAAAGATGATCAAAGAGTTCAAGGCCATTCTTGGTTAATATTGAGAGTTCAAGGCTAGCCTGGGTTACATGGGACCCTGTCTCAAAAAAAAAAAAAAAAGAAAGAAAAGAAAAAGAAAAAGAAAAAAAGAAAAAAGAAAGTATAAGCCAGATGTTGTCACACATGCCTTTATTCCCAGCACTCAGGGAACAGAAGTCAGCAGATGTCTGAGTTCAAGGCCACATTTCTCTCATAATAGCTGCTACAGCAAGTGAACAGAGAATTGGTAAGAATGTAGAAGAGCCGAACATCGTTAATCAATGTGGCCTAGTTGACATGACTACAACACTACAGCCGACATCTGCAAAATACACATCCTTCCCAAGCTCACATGGAACCTTCTCTAAGATAGACCATATGCTGGGTCAAGAAACAAGTCTTAGTAACCCTAAAAGGACTGAAATCGTGCGTGGTATGCCCTCTGACTTTAACGGAATTAATTATCCAAGAAAAATGAAAACACATGTCCACAAGCAGCCTTCTACGAAAATACCAATAATAACTTCATGAAGGCCCCAACCTGGTAACAGCCTGGGTGTTCAGCAAGTGTTTATATGTCTAGATGATTATATAAACAAAGTGCAGTATAATGGTTCAGTGGTATGCCAATACAACACTATATCAGCTTGCATTATGATTTATATCAAGATGCAGCATACACTATGGCTTAAACATATAAAACATATTAAGCAATCACAAGAAACAAGTTACATAGAAAAATCTCAAAAAATATTACACTAACTGAAAGAAACCAGATACAAAAGTTGTATGTAGTTTTAGTCCATTTATTCAAGAAACTAGAGTAGGTACCACTAACCTATAGTGAAAGAAAGCAGAAAGTTAGTGGTCAGGAATGGGAAACAGAGATAAGATTAACCGCAAAGCTCTTCATACAAACTCTTTGCTATGATGATAATAGTATGACTGTTGTGGTTTTTCACACTAAGGAAGTTCTACAGTACCCAGGGCCATAGGAAATACATTAGTGTAGTTCCCTGTCTAGACACACAGTTTATATCTCCCAAAGTCAGTGTGTCAGTACCATCCTGGTTGGTCACCCAATTTTGTGTAATTCTGTCAAAGACATATTGTTTTAACTGGTGAAGCAAACCCTTACCACACCAACATCCTGGAATCAAATATCTAACCAAAAGTTCCATAAATGATCTCATGGGTAAGAATCCTTAGGTTCCTTGTTATGTTCACTGGGTCCCAAGCACATGGTGGGAGAGGGTCTAGAACCTCAAAGACTTAGAAGAAGAAGAAGAAAGGCATACACAGGCTACAGTCATCTGAAAGGAAGGAACCTCAACGGAGATCCAACTGTAGGACATTTTCTTAATTAGTGATTGATGGAGGAGGACCCAGTGAACTGTGGGTGATATCATCCTTGGAATGGTGGTCCTGGGTTCTATAAAAAGTAGGCTGAGCAAACCATGGGGAGCAAGCCAGTAAGGAGCACCCCTCCATGGCCTCTGTGTCAGCTCCTGCCTCCAGGTTCCAGCTCTGTTTGACTTCCTTTGATAATGGACTACAATGTGGAATTGTAAGCCAAATAAAGCCTTTCCTCCCCAAGTTGCTTTTGGTCATGGTGTTTCATCACAGTTATAAAAACACTAACTAAAATACAAATCTTGGTGAATGGTAGCAGCAAGAACACCAATGGGGGCAAGTGGCTCTACTCCCAAATGGAATGTCAAGGAGACATGGGTGTGCAAAGGACAAGCTTTAGCCAAACCTTCTCTAGAGAACCATCAAGAGTTCCAGGATTTCCAGGCAGTGGTGGTGCATGACTTTAATAATTCCAGCACTTGGGGAGGCAGAGGCAGGTGGGTCTATGAGTCTGAGACCAGCCTGGTCTATAGAGAAAGTTATAGGACAGCCAAGGATATAAAGAGAAACCCTGTCTCAAAAACAAACAAATAAAAACAAAAAAACAAACAAAAACGAGTTTCAGGAACACCTGCATTTAATCCCTTTGGAGGCCATGTTTCCAACTGGTACAAGCATCTCCTCTTTTGCACTACTATAGCCAAACTGGGAACCAAGCTCCCAACTCATGAACATTTAGGGGTACATGCTTAAGTCATATTCAAACCATAGCACATGGATGCACACATTTACCATAGTTTATTGAGGGCTGAGATGATAGCTCAGGGGAGAGAACACTTGCCTAGCATGTAAGAGGCCTTGGAGGCCTTGGGTTTACTACTCAGCATTTTAGAAAAAAGGAAGGATAAAGAGCTCTCTCTACACAAGTAAGCTGGATATGGCAGCTCACACTTGTAATTCCAGCACTAAAGCTGAGGCAGAAGGATTGCTGCAAATTTGAGGCTAACCTGATCCTTATTGTGAGCTCCAAGCCAACCTGGGTTCTACCCGGGTGAGTTCATTTCTAAAAGTAAAATAAATAAATAAAATAAAAACATCACTGTCCTTTACATTTTCCATTTCAAATGGTTTTATTTTATTGAATAATTATACCTCAATAAGACAGCAAACAACTGTTATCAATAAAAACCTCTATCTCAGATTTCTAGAACCCACTTCAAAGAAAGTCATGTTGTCTTTTGCCTGACATCCTAAAATACTATAATTTGCTGGTTTGGGGTTTGTTTGTTTGTTTGTTTGTTTAGTTGTTTTGGTTTTCCAAGACATGATTTCTCTGTGTCTTGTTCCCTGATTGTCCTGGAACTTCCTCTGTAGACCAGGCTGGCTTCAAACTCCGAGATCCACCTGCCTCTTCTTCCCAAGTGCTGGGATTAAAGGTGTACACCACCACTGCCCAGCATACATTTCTGGCTTACAATTGGCTATAGAACCACAACCAGGAAGCACCTCTAGCCCTGCCAGGACCTTTGGGCTCAGCGGAAGCACCCCGTTCTTTGACCAACGCTCCAGACACACTGAACTTCGAAGCCCTCCCTAATGCAATACACATCCCTTTGCAATACTGCACCTCTGCATGGTAGGTTTTCCCTTCTTGAGCCAGCATTCTCTGCACATGGACTTCTTACCATTCTTTAAAATCAAATTGAAATGCCACCTTTTCTGTGTAGCCTTTCACAACCACCAAACAGAAATGAGATAGAGGGACGTTTCCTCTTAGCAAACCTACAAATCTGGAGACATGGTCCTTATGATTCTGGCTAGTTGTCAAAAGTGGAGTGATGTGGAGCTGGGGAGAAGGTCCGGACTGCAAAGGACTTGCCTCACAAGCATGAAGACGTGGCTTTGATGCTCAGAACCCACATAAAAATGCCTGGTGGCACAAGGTTGTAATCCCAGAGCTGGGGAAACAGAGATAGAAGGATGCCTGGAGTCACACCCAAGCTAGACTAATTGGTGCAGTCCAAACCAATGAGACCCTGTCTCAGAGGAGGAGAGGGCAGTGTTTCTGAGGATGACATCCAAGGCCATCTTCTACTCTAAACTCATGTGCACATGTACACATTGTACACAAATTTCTGTGAGTTTGAGGCCAGTCTTGTGTCTAAATATGGAATTCCAGGACATTCAAGTCTACACAATTAGAGTATGTCACACACACACACACACACACACACACACACACCACGCCCCGTACAGACTGGTATCTAGGAGTTTTCTCCCATATTGAATTGTAGACTCCTCTAGGACAGATCTTAGGCTCTTAATACAAACTGTTAGATGGTTCATAATGAATCAATAAGTGAAACTATTCTCCCTTTGAGACATTTTAATGGGAGCCCTTGGTTCAGAATGAGGTTACCACAAATAGTTACCTATAAGAAAACATCTGAAGGGTGAGCCACCTCACAGAGGAAGAGTTCTTGGTCCATTTTAACTCCATAGAATAGGCTGCTGATATATTTTAGCCTTTGCGAGATGGCCAGAGCTGGAGCTCAATTTGTGACTGGCATTAGATGTCATCCACACTGCCAGCACTATCACCATCGCTATCCTTTACTGGACAGTTGGTGGCTGGAGTAAAAATATGTTATCTCATTTGCTCTTCACAATAGCCCTAGGAAGAAAGTGCTTTGGGACTGAATCATAGTAAACTGGCAATATTCAGTCTGTCTTGTTTTGTTTTCCTGAGATGGAGTCTCTCACTTTGCCTGAGTTGGCCTGGAACTCATTACGGTGTATCTCAGACTGGCCTTAAACTTGCAGCAATTGTTTCCCCTCGGCCTCTCAGCTACTGAATGAGAGGTGCCTGCCACTCGATCTGTTTTGACCTACAAAGCATCATTCTCATATGGTTCGGCCTAATATTACCTCCTTTTAGAGCTGGGGAGATTGAAGTTTTAGATGAGCCCATTGTCTAAGTTTGAACACTCACACATCTGATGCCAGAACTCTCTTGTTATTTCTTCCACATAAGGTTCCCATTAGGTGAGAAATCCCTGCTAAAAGTCAGTCCACAGAAGCTAATAGGTAGACCAGTTGGACCTCGCTAGGGTTTCAAATGCTCTTTTGCTGATGAATCTGGCATGCCCTGCAAGTGTTGTTAGCCATTTCGTGGTCATATTTCTAATTCTTTTCAGTCTCATTTCTCCAGGATCCACTCTCCTCAACACAAACACAACACACACACATACACACACACACACAGAGTGGGGGCAGAGAAAGTGAGTGATGCAGGGGGAGGTTCAGACTCACACACTACACTACAGCAGAGTTGCTCTGATTTTGTTCATATAGGCTCAGCAGTTGAGCGGCTGGACATTCCTACCTTAGCCTTGGTGATGTCCACAGCTGCCATCCACAAGAGGCACTGTACTCTGCCCTCACGGTGGACATGGCTAGGTCACCTTCTTTTGACCTAGAAGAAGAAAGCTACCAGAAGTTGGCAGATGCCCATGTGTAAAGTCAGTGAGGATTTCTGACATCCGAAAGGGCAAAAACAGCAGCAAGGAAGTCTGGTCGTCTGGATGCTGGAGCTTTAAGAGAACCAGCAGCTACTGGGGCAAATCCCAATCCTATAATCTCTACCCCGCTTACCAGGTCCAGTGAACTACCTGCTGGAGGCAACAGACCTGGCAGTGTTAGAGGCTGGGAAGAAAGACACAACACATGGTACAGTGACCCTCAAAAGACACCCACTGTGATGCCAAATCAGAGTGGAAGGGCAATGAGAGAATTGCCAGGATGAGGATGCGTGCAGTAGAAGGCAAGAAAACCTGATTGGCCTGAGGAAGGTTAAAGTTCAGAGAGAGGCCCCATGAGTTTTTACCCTAAGGCGGGTTCTGGTGGAAGGGTTGGGATGACTGGGATGTTAGTCTATGGCAACAAAGTCCCGGGACACAAATGGAAACGGAAAAGGAATCGGAAGGGCTTCCTACAAGAACCCAGGAAGTCTCTGGCCTTTCCTGGCATAACAAGAGACGCTGACAGCCCCAGGATCCTAATAAAGGACAGTTCAAAGGCTTGTGTTCCTGTTTCTGTTCATAAGACACTGAGCTGGTAGTTAAGAGGCAATCCCATCCCTGCCTCTTGGAGCCTTACCCTCTGTGGTCCTAATGCTCTCCATCTGCACAAATAAAGGTACAATTGAGAAGAGGATCCATTATTCATGGTTTTTAAACTTTTCAGTTTGGAAAATGTATTGGGGCAGGAGGACAGGGCTTTATACCCCTGGCTGGCCTGGAACTCAATATAGACCAAGGTGGCCTTGAATTCACCTGCCTTTGCATCCCAAGTATATATATATATGGCTTTGCTTATTTTGTAAGTATGTGGTTTTATTTTCATATGCCAAGTGTGTTTGGGTGCCAGCAGAGGCTAGAAGAAGTTGTTGGATCCTCTAGAGCTGGAGTTACAGGTGGTTGTGAGCCACCTGAAATGGGTGCTGGGGAATGAATTCAGATCTTCTGGGAGAGTAATATGCACTCTTAAACTGCTAAGCCATCTCTCGTGTGTGTGTGTGTGACATGACAGCTCAATATGTAAAGTAAATGAAAATAAAACTCAAGAGTTTGGATAATAAATGTTCTCCCTAGTCCTATATTGAAGGCGCTGTCCTCAGTGCAGCAGTGTTCAGAAGGGAGCCTTGAGGGGTGATTGGTTATGGATACTCTATCTTCATCAGTGGGTTAATATATGGATAAATTCAAAACTGAATGAATTATTAGGGTGTAGGGCCTAGTTGGGAGAAGAAAGTCACTAGAGATGAGCCTACGAGGCCATCTCAAGTCCCTGGGTTCTTCTCAGATTCTCTACCTCCTAGTTGCCATGAAGTGGTCAGCCTCCTCCACCACAGGCCCCTGCTGCCATGACACTCCATCTTCCCCCAGGCCCAAAGCCACAGAGTCAGCCACCAGGAAGTGCAACCCTTGAAACTGTAAGCGAAGGCAAACTTTTTCTCAAGTTGCTTCCTTGGGTATTTGGTCACAGAATTGGAAAGCTGTCACAAAACTGTTGTTGTCCCTTTTCCCTTTTCCAAAGGTCCCCAGCCCAGCAAATCAGAGCCCATTTTAAAGACCACTGTGGAAGCCAGGCATGGTGATGCACACCTATAATCCCAAGGCTCAGAAGCAGAGGCAGGAGGATTCCTGCAAGCTTGAGACTGTTTGGTCTATATAAAGACTTACAGGCTAGCCCTGGCTGTGTATATCAGTAGTTCTCAAATTCAGCCATGCATCAACATCATCTAGAGGGCCAAATGATTGGGCCTATTCCTCTGACTTTCTAACAGTGTACAAAGAATGGGCACAAGAATGGGCATTTTTCACAAGTCCTCAGGTGGGGTTGATGTTGCTGATCCAAAGATCACACCTTGAGAGCCACTGGGTTATACTGTAACTACAGCCCTTTCTATATTCATGCCCAATCATGCTGAAATCCATCTCATATATATCTCATATATTGAAAGCATGGAAGAGTCCCTAGCATCATACACAGCATACAGTAGGCACTCAGAGTTGGTAGGATGTAACTGTAAATGCTCTACATATGTCTTTTTTGATGTGTAAAGCTACTGGTTAAGGGATTGGTAGAGGCTGAATGTTCCCTATAATGACTTTACAGTCAGCCTCAGTCCTGCCACCCCCAGGAAATAACATCCCTGCTAATTCTACCATTAGTAGTTATTTCACGTTAAGCATTATCTTTTCCAGACATTCTCTTTCCGCCAGATTACCCCCTTGGGAAGAGGGCAGTTGTTCAATCCCTGACCCCCGCCACAGTGTTTCTCAGATGTTTTCCCAATTTTTATGGAAGACGACCTTGATCTTCTGTGAGTTCTTGCAAAGCACCTTCCTTATCTGTATCATTTGACCCAAGATCCTCCACGGTTCCTAGCACAGTACCTGGCATAGTAGCCATTATAGAACAAAAGACATACATGCGCCTGAATTGACGAAGTCCACGTAGGTTACTAGCCCCCACCATCATGGTTAAAGGCTGCTTACTTGGGAAGTTTGGAAGGGCACGTGGGGGGAGCAGGGCTGCAGCCACATTCACCCGGGACTGCTGCCCAGGAGCCCTTGCAAGCTGGCTCCAGGGTGCTCAGAGTCTTTCAATTCTCCATATCCTCCTTTACTGCCTCACCACTTTCTTAAACAAATTGTCACTGACCCTGGTGACAGACGTGATCATTTCCCTTTGCTTTGTGATTGTGTTAAGTGACTGCCAAAGTCCTGTTCCTGAACAGTCAGCACATTCCTCAGGGCTGCAAGTGGGAGCCCATCTGCTCCCCAAGCACTTCCTTTCCTTTATTGTGCTATTTTGGCTTCTATTTCCCATTTGGACGGGAGCATCTTCCAGCGGGTCAGTCGGGAAGGGGAGAGGGTGGGGAGCACTGCCGCAGCCTTCCTTCAGTGCTCATTCATCTCCGTGGTTTCTCGGGGTGGGGGAATATCAACAAACACGACACTACCTGCCAGGCACGTCCATGAAGTTCATGTTTATAAAATCCCTGTAAGGAAGGTATAAATATGATTCCCATTTCCAATGGGAAAACTGAGAGAGAGAGAGAGAGAGAGAGAGAGAGAGAGAGAGAGAGAGAGAGAGAGAGATGAAAGTACCCAGAGTAACACAATGTGACACAGCTGAGAGTTATACCCAGGTATGCCTGGCTGTTCTTACCGACAGGCAATGCCATCTTGAAGGCCTTGGACTGAGATCTTAGAACTAGGCCCAGTGGTATCTGAGGTCATAGCTCTTTTTCTTGTTGCTTTCTGTCTACTGAACCAAAGTTCACTTACACCAAAAGCATACTTCTTTGCAGAACAAAAAGGGTTCTCTGAGTGCTGGGGATGTAGCTCATTGGCGGAATGCTTACTTAGTGTGCAGGAAGCCCTAGATTTGATCCTCAGTACTAGAGAAACTAAGTGTAGTGGTACATTTATGCTAAAGTAGGTAGTAGGGGAGAATGGGCCCAGCTACTGTGCTCTGCTTTTGATGTCAGACAGTGGGGAGCCTTCCCTAGGTGTTAGACATTGCCTAAATCCAGTCTTGCATTGACTTAATCCTCCAATACCTCCTGAAGTAGGTATGACTATTACCCCTGCATCCCATTTCACAGATAAAAGAGCCAAGGTGTTATGAGATAAGTAACTTGCCTAAAGTAACACCGCCAGGAAGTAGCAGACTTGGGATTAGGATCCAGGTCCCTGGTTTAGACTGTGGAAGTCCCAGCATATACTTTTAACCATTACATTATACAAGCTTTTGGCATTGAGACCACTTCTGGAGACAACGTATCCTGCTACCACAACTCCCCCCACCTCTTTTCCTAGACTTTCTACTGCTCCAGACAAACTTGGTCTTTACAATAACAGTAACTCTTCAAGGCAACGAAATGGAAGCCCCAGTTCAGCAGCCCACTAGCAGGGTGGGCGCTGCATTTCTCACTGCTCACGTTCCTGATTTTTGAAGCAAAGATGGTCATAGTAATGAGCTCATAGAGTCCTTGGGAGTATTTAGGTCAAGTAGGGTGGATTTCCCCATCAGCAGCACCTCCTGCTGCTGCATCTTCTCCAGCCCAGCCCAGCCCCGCCCCAGCATCCTGCAGAGGGAAGTGGTGCTTCACGCCCTTTCACTTATCAGTCTCACCCTTCGTGGCTGTCCCTTCCTGTCCCAAATGAAAAGCAGCCCTCAGCTACATGATCCCTGGGCTTTTCAAAACTTGGTAATTGCAATTCCTCCCAAGAGATCAGAGAAACCCATTTCCCTAGCATTTGAAGCAGTAATTCCATTGTCATTTCATAACTCGTGCACGGTCTGACGGGGCCCAGCCCATTACCTTTCTTCTCTTCCCTCAGCAGAGGTGGAAGATAGAAATAGACAACTTGTCTTGAACAAATCCCAGGAGCACCCTATGGCTAGAGTCCCTGAGATCAAAATCTATAGTTAAAAAAAAAGGCTCATATTTCAAAGATTTATTTGGAGTCTGATCATGTTTTGCTTCACCAACTGCTACAAAGATGAGCCTTTTCCTCTTCCAGTCCCTGCTAGTTGCTGTAGATATCTTGGGTTTTAAATTCAGGTAAACTATAGAGCTACCTGTAAGCAGGCAGTCAAGATTAGAAAAGGAAGGCCATTTTGCTTAGTTCTTTAGCCGCAGGATCTCACCCTAGCTTCTGAGTCCTACCATTAACCCAGCATGGTTTTGGTCTATATCCTCCTCCTCTTTCTTATTGAAAAAGTTTTAATGTTATTGCCATATATTCATTGTACAAAACAATGGGTTTCCTCATGACATTTTCATACAGGTATATTCTGTATTTTGATGCTGTACACAGCCTTATTACTTTCTCTTTAATTTTTTTTTTTTTTTTTTTGCTTTCTTTGAAACAGGGTATCTCTGTGTAGCCCTAGATGTCCTGAAACTAGCTCTGTAGACAGAGCTGGCCTTGAACTCATAAAGACCTGCCTACTTCTGCCTCCTGAGTGCTGGAATTAAAGGTACACACCACTGCCACCTAACCCTTTTAAAACATTATAAGTAGTTTTTACAGTGAGGATGATAATAGTAGACTCTGTTTGTTTGTTTGTTGTGTGTATGGAAGTATTTCACCTGCATGTATATCTGTGTATGCAGTACCTCCAGAGGCCAGAAGAGGACAGAAGATCCCTGGGATCTTCTATAGCTAGTTGTAAAATACCACTTCAGTGCTGGGGATTGAACCTGGGTCCTCTGGAAGAGCACTCGGTGTTCTTAACCTCTGAGCCATTCTTCCCAGTGCTAGTAGACTCTCTTAGGTTTTTAATTTATTTAATTTTCATATGCATATGTATGTGATTCTACGTGTGTGAGTACTCACATATGAGCAGAATTGCCTTTGGAGGCTAAAAGGGTTGGATTCTCCTGAAACTGAAGTTGTGAGATGCTTAACATGGGTGCTGAGAACCCAGGTCTGGTCTTCTGCCAAAAGCAATATGCACTCCTAACCACTGAGCCATCTGTCCATCCCCCTTAGTAAACCCTTTTAAAAGAGACCTTGAACTGCCAGAGAGACGGCTCAGCAGTTAAAAGAACTTGCTGCTCTCCCAGAGGACCCAGGTTCAGCTTGAAGAATCCAAATGGTGGCTCACAACCATCTGAAACTTCAGTTTCAGGTGACCTAACATCCTCTTCTGACCCATGTAGGCATCAACCACACATATGGTGTATAGGCACACATGAAGGTGAAACATCCGTACACATAAAATAATAACAAATAAATTAATTTTTAAAAAAAAAGAATCTCTGAAAAAAATCAAAAAAATTATTTATTTTTGGGGTGTGTGTGTATGTATGTGTGTGTATGTGTGTGTGTGTGTGTATACACATGGATGTTCTAATACATGTTCCCTGTGTGTGCATGGACACAAGGAGAAAAGCTGAATCACTCAAAGCTGTAACTATAGGAGTTTGCAGGACACATGGCTTGTTGCATAAGTACCAGGATCCAAATTCAGGTTCTTAGGACTGTGCAGCAAGTGCTCTTAACCACTAAGCCATCTCTCCATTCTCCTACCTCCCATTCACCCTGCCTTACACTCCTTATACTGGTACTCTACCTCTTCCCAAATTCCAATTTATATATGTATACATATGTGTGCACACATACACATACACACAAGCTACATTCCATATATGAGAGAGAACATGCGATATTTGTCTTTTACATTCTAGGCTATTTCACTTAACATGATGATCTCCAGTTCCATTCTTTTTTTCTCTAGATGACATGATTTTTTGCCCCTGAATAAAAAAAAAAGTTTTGCTATAACATTGTCTTTACCCATTAATCAATTGATGAGATTGGTCCATATCTTGGCTACTGTGACTAGTGTAGCAGCATTATCCCAGAACGTTCCTTAACCTTGTTCACAGAATAGACCCTGGTAACTGACTGCCCTTCTTTTCATCCAAAGGATCAGCACATAATCTCCAAATAAGGGTCTCCAAGCCAAGAGGCAAAGCAATTTAGTAGGCACCACACATAACTAATCCTCAATCCTAGCCATATATTACCTCTGAACTTTAGCCCATAGTTTCAACCACAAAAGGCAAAGTCACAAAAATGTGTCTGTATCAGTGAGTGGGGACTCCTACTGCTAAAGTTCCAACTCAGACAGGCAGGCACATCCTACATCTGTGTCTCTAAGGATAGTCAACTAATCTGGTCTTTCTGGAATTTTTGCCTCCAAAGAGTGATTTGCCTGATGAAAGAAATCAATAAATTGCTATTGAATGCAGTCCAACCTCATTTACGGAAACTAATTGGAGGTAGCCTTTCAAATTAGTGAACCATCTGTACTATAGTTTATAAAGAAATGAAGCAAGATGTCTCAGCAGGTAAAGGTGCTCGTTGCAAAACCTGATGACCCAAGTTCAATACCCAGGACCCACAAGACAGAACAAACAGAACAGACTTCTGTAAATTGACCCCTGAGCTCAATATGTGGGCAGTGGCACATGCCTATCATTCCCCATAAATAAATGAGGGTAATAAAAAAGGAAATGAAGCTTTACTGCTTCAAATAATCCACAGTAACTGTAGGAAGGCTGACAAATTGTGCCTATTTGAAGTCTTAAGAGATTGCCGTAATGAAATGAGAAGAATCTCCAGCATCAATCACTTGAATGAAAATGGTCCTGCCCAAGCAATGACCTTTGTTTCCTAGAAGTTTGGAGGCCTGAGGTTCACAGCTTCCTTATGCAATCTCCCTTTCTTTACTGATAGTAGACAAAGTAAGGCTGGGTAGACCCCAGGCCATGCGCAGGTGGGACTCAGAGAGTTTCTTTTAATGAGGTTTTACTGTAAAAGGAAATGATTGGAAGGTGGTCTCAGAAGTAACAGGTGCAATCCAGCCAGGAATGGAATAAAAGATGGTTTGAGAATACTGTCACTTCCTTTCTCTCTTTTTTTTTTCCTGAGGAGTTATGGGAGGAAAAAAGCTACTAACATAAGTCATGTACCTTGGTGCTTTGTCAAAACCCGGAACAAACAGTAAGCTGAAAAAAAAAATCTGAAGGTCGAGGAAAGGAAATAAACAAGAGACATAAGTAGAGCATGAATCACCCCTTACCACCTGATGGCTCCCCCCAAAATACAAATTAAAGCCGTGGAAGGAAATAGAGTCCATGCCAATGCTTTGGCATTTTGATAGAGGACCTGACATAGACTCTGCGCCCTTTTATTTAACAGAAGGAACTGACCTTTGGCTTCTGGTTTGTATTGCCTTTCCTTCAAAGCCTTATGCAGCATTAGGATGACAAGGTTCACCCAGCCTGGGCATCCACCTTCCTGCGGAGCACTGGGAATGGAGACAGGAGAAATAAGATTTTATTTGCCTAGGTTTAATAGCCCTTATCCTGTCTCCCTAAAAATTTTGAGGTTGTTTATAACAATGACAAAGTAGAAACAGAGATTCAGAACCAGTATAAATAACAATACATTTAAAACAAAACAGCTGTTAAAGAGCTTAACAAGCGTGTAGAGTTGGGCCTTAGGTTGCCAGAAAGAGGTAAAGCTGGTGTCATGGTCTACTTCTGGGATAATGGCCTCTCTCTTGAGATAACACTTGTTTCCTAGGCAGGCCTCTCTGGAAATGCAACCTTACTCTAAATATCCAACTTTTTCAAGCCTATCTCATTAGAAAGATAGACAGATACACTTCAGAGAGTATTATGGTGATTTGGTGACATGATGTCTTGTAACACACTGAGCCACACTCTCTGGTAGAGAATACATATCTCTGAAAATGGCATCTGTAAGGATGGATGAGCTATAGAAAGCATTTGCCCTGGAAAGCATCTCATCTGACCCTGACATCAGCTAGACTTTAGACCAAAAGTCACCGAGAAGGGAGAGCAAAAGAGAGGAAAGTCCTATAAGAGGCAGAGCCCATTCTGGAGATTCTCACGGCCAGGAAAGATTTGAGGGGCTGGAGTGAAAGAAGAAGCTGTGTGGTCATATGTGCTGTCATCCCAGAATGCCAGAACGCAAGCCTGAGGCCAACCCAAGCTATATAGCAAAACCCTGTTAGATAGAAGATAGATAGATAGACAGATAGACAGATAGATAGATAGATACATACATACATACATACATACATACATACATACATAGATGATAGACAGCTGGACATACATACAGACAAATAGATAGAAATAGAGAGATAAGAGGAATGTTCTGGCAGCCTATGGGGACAGTGAGTAGACCTCCTCTGCTGGAGCAGAGGGATGCATAGGAGATAGGTGCACATCAGGGAGGGTGGAATCAACTCATCCAGCTGCTTGAATTTGGCCAAGTGGTGAAGGCATGTGGAAGCCATTTGACAGGAAGTGGGGAGTCATTGAAGGATTCTGAGCAGGTTGAGCAGGGGAAGGATGTGACGTGCTGAAAGGGATGTTTTCAAAGGCAGAGTCTGTCTGCTGTCATCTAAGTGCGGGTTGGCCTGCGTGTGTGCATGCATGCGGGTGGGGGATGGGAGGAGGAAGCAGGCGGACCAGCCACAGTTATCCAAGGTAGAGGCAAATGATGAGACCGAAAGCTAAGGCAATGGGGATGGAGCAGATGGGAGATGTCAAGTTCTACCCTAAGGGTAGTAATTTAAGCAGCAGTTTCCTCAGGGCATAGACCATTCATGCCTGGCTTATTTCTGTATCCCTACAATCTAGCATCCTTCTTGGCACACAGCAGGCACTCAGTAATGACTGACTGAATGAGTGGGCGAATGCTGAAGATTTGACGCTGAATCAGAACAACTGTTTAATCAACAAAAGGCAACAGTATAGTACAAAACAATTGGATAGAGTATTATTCAATGACTCAGATTACATTCACTTTCTCTCACTGTCCTTGGACATACACTGACAATGTGGTATAGGAAGGCAGTCCAGAAGAGACTGGACTGGCTGGGAAAGAATCCCCCTAAAGCAAAAGACAGGTCAGCAGGAATTCTCTGTAGGAAGCATACCAACCAACTGTACATCCACTGGATAGTTCACACATGAAGGAATGTCACACAGCAGGTAAGTTATAGATGGGAGAAGAAAAATTACAGCATTTACTTCACACAAGGACTAACCAAAAATTTACTTCACTTAGCAGGATTTGAGTTCCTAAAATTGAATTCCCATCCAAGACAATGGAAAAGAATGGGGGAAAAAATTGAGAGTCTAAAATTCTAATTCTTGGCTTAAACCTCAGCTTTGTTTTGAATTCTTTAAACAGATATTTATTTATGTGTGTGAGAGGGAGTACCACAGCATGCACATGAACACCAGAGGACAACTTTTATTTCCACCATGTGAGTTCTTTGAACTCAGGTCATCAGGTTTGTGCTGCAAGCGCCTTTAGCCATTGAGTCATTTCATTGGCCCACTGTCATCTTTACCAAATGGTAAAACTATAAGTACACCAAAGAACTGTCTTAAAAACACATATCTTTATGATTTATCATCAGTAAACACTGGATTTATAAAATCATTTTTTAAGATAGGATCTCACTATGTTGAATTCTCTATGTAGATCAAGCTGGCCTTGACCTCACAAAATTTACTTGATTCCTGGGACTAAAGGTGTGTGCGACCATGCCCAAACTTTTTTTTTTAACCTATATACTCAGTCAGAGTATAGAATACAATTTTCTGTGGTGGAAAAGGATCATGACCAGAAAACCTGGTCTAGACAAGAAACAGAATGGGGTAGTTAAGAGTTTACGCCCAAGAGACAGGCTGTTGATATCTTGGATACAACGCCAGCTAACTGTGTAGCCTGGGCAAATAAATGTCTTACTTAGCATTGGGGCATTCATTTCTTTATCTGTACAGTGTGATAGTACAGTATCTGATTATGCCTTATGGGGTTACTATGAGGGCATGTCTTAAGTGATATCTGTTTCTCTGTTTGTTAGTGTTTACACTTACTCCTAAATATATGCCCTTAGGCAAGCCACACCCACTCTTTCAGTTCCGGTTTTCTCCAGAGTCTTCAGTAACCCACATCTTATATAGTTCTCACCTCTGCCATATGGTCGTCATCTAACTCTCAAAAAAGTATGTCCACCGTTTGAGACTCCCCTTTGGTAATATCCTTAGAAGGCCCATTCAGACGTCTAGAAAATACAAATGCAAATAGACACGGGAGTGAGAACCATGACTATAGTTTGTAAACATCCCAATTCACCCAGCTTCCACAGGTAAATTCTAGTCCCCTCCATTCTTAAGTTCTCCTGCTTACTTATTCATCATCATCGCAGACCCAAAAGGAATGTGAGCCCAAAAGCACTGGGATAAGTTACTGGTCCGGTGGTGAACTAAGACAATTCAAGACAGATTAGATTATATTAAAGGCAGGTTCATTGGGAAGCTGCTCTTGGGCGAGTTCACTGGCCCCAAGGACCAAGGACAGGGAAGTTGCCATGGGAGGGAGAGAGGGGAAGAGAAAGAAAAAGAAAGAAAGAAAGGAAAGAAGGAAGAAAAGAAAGAAAGGAAGGAAGAAAAGAAAGAAAGAAAGAAAGAAAGAAAGAAAGAAAGAAAGAAAGAAAGAAAGAAAGAAAGAAAGAGCACATTCTGAGGGGGAGAGAGGGAGGGAGGGAGGGAAGGAGAGAGAGAGAGAGAGAGAGAGAGAGAGAGAAGAGGAGAAAGAAGGAGAGAGAGTTTGTGGAGATAAAAATGTCTGGATTATATAGGTAAGAGCCCCTGGGAGAAGGGCAACCCAGCCCCTGGCCTGGAAAATTCAGGGTTGAGGGCAGGGTATGTCAGGTAGGGACTGAGGGATGCTGGGAGGCCCTGGTGGCCAGGCCTGCTTTGATATGTAAATATATGTCAGTCCCTTGTCCTGGAGTCAGAAGCCAATCACACTGCTATCCCTGGACTGCTCTAGCCGAACTCCAATTTGGGATTAAGAGTCCCCAAATTCTTCCTTTAAGTTTCTCATCCCATGTTCTACTCCAAGCCAGAGATCTGCAATCACACCAAACTCTGCTGCCCTCTGCTGTGTGGCTCCTGAT
Organism: Tokudaia tokunoshimensis; assembly: GCA_036184795.1. Lineage (NCBI taxonomy): Eukaryota > Metazoa > Chordata > Mammalia > Rodentia > Muridae > Tokudaia > Tokudaia tokunoshimensis. Next base: position 115,720,221 of record BTHU01000023.1, read on the forward strand.
GTGCTGGCCCCTCTTGGACCAGTAAAGGCAGCTTCTGGAGAATAGCTGTCAGTTTCTTCCAGCCCTTGATGCACTCAGACCTCTCCGACAATGTGCACATCATCTGCAATATGCACACCTACCCCTGATCTACACACATGAAACCTTTCCTATTTAGACCAGGCATAGCCCTGCCACAGCTGATAGAGTCTATGAGACCAGAATTGTCTTCAACAAAGAAGGTGAGTTACTATGGACATACATATTCTCATTTAAATCCCATTTTAAAACATTCCTTTATCATTTATTGAGCACTTGCTGTGTGCCTAGTGCCGTAACATACACACACACACACACACACACACACACACACACACACATACACACTATCTTAATGAATGCTAGCACCGATTTTGCAAATAGGTAAGATCATTATTCCCATTTTACCGCTGAAGAAACTAAGACTTGGAAAATTAAATGGCATGCCTAAAGTCACAATGAAGGGCAGAGATGAGTCATAAATGCAGATCTATTTAGTTCCAAAGCTTTAGATTATTAACCACCAACTGTATCATGGCGAGAAGCTTGGAGGGGAAGAGATAAAGACAGACTTGCCTGTCAGGTCACAGGGAATGTGACGATGTTTAGATGCATTTAGGAGATGGACTAGGTTAGACAGGGTATTTCACTGAATGTGGAGATGGAGGAGAGGATGAGATCTGAAATGGCCCTCAGGATTATGGCTTAGGTATCTGGGTCCACAGGGACATGATGGTAGTGTGAGGGCAATGAAGGAATGCATTTTGGCTATGCTGATTATGACATTGTAGGCAATTTCTTCCCCGAGTTCAGAGCTCATAAAAGATGTCTGAGTTGGTGTTGGCTTATAGATGAGTGAGGTTATCTTGAAGCAAGTGTGAGTCATCAGGAGAGAAGAGCGCTGAGGCTCAGACATGATGACTAAAGGAGCAAACAGTGTAGAAAAAGGACTGAGAAGCAGCAACCGTGAATGCAGTCTGTTTTGTTTTGTTTTATCTCGTTTTGTTTTGAGACAGGGTGTTGCAATGCAGCCCAAGAAGGCCTGGAGCTCACAGTCCTCCTACCTCCACCTCCTCAGTGCTGGCATTATGGGCTTTTGTGGACATGCCTGGCCGGAATCAGTCATGGCCATAAGGAAAAAAACCTAAGAATAACTCTCGAGGATGCGAAAGGAGGGGAGAGTTCTCTTAGGTGAACTGCCACAGCGAAATCAATACTCTAAAAGTGGTCCTTTATTTTAAGAAGGCTGTGGCTAAGTAAGGAAAACCTACTGAGTTTAAACAACAGACACCATGGCATTAACCTGATATCTTTCAAGGTGTCTGTGGCTTGGGAGTCATCTAACTTAGGGTCTCTCATGTGGTCCAGGAAGTGACCAGAATGAGGGCACTGGGGGTGAGGGGTGGGGGTGGAGGAGAGTTAATGCAGCTGGTCCAGCATCCATGCCTCTCCTGTGGTGATCTCACCATCTCTCCAAGTCGCCTTTCTCATAAGTTACTTTGAGCTCCCTGGCAGCTTAGAAGTTCCCCAGGGGTAGTTGGAACACTTGCAGAGCCTTGTGAAGATTGATTCAGTGGGCTAAGCACTCAGTGCTGTGTCCCTTAAAACTCAGGGATTTAGAGAAGGAATCTTTCGGAAATAACTAGTCAGATGAAGAAGTTCTGAAGATACTGAAGATACCCTCAGGGGAGTGGGGCTTGTATTAGTTACTCTCCTCGGTGCTGTGACAGAATATCTAACAAAAGGAACTCAAGGGAGGAAAAGTGTGTTTGGGCCCTCGATTTTGAAGGTATAGACCATGATGGCCAGGAAGGCCTGGTAGCAGGACCGTGCAGTAGCTGCCCACATTGCATCTGCAGCTGGGGAGCAGAGAGAAGAGTGCTGGTGCCCCACTTGCCTCCTCCTCTGTATTCGGTCCAGGACTCAATGGAATGATGCTGTTGACATTGAGAGCACATTTGCCAACATCAGTTAACCCAATCTAGAAGTCCCTCACAGGGGTGGGGACAGTGGAAAATCACTTCGCCATCTGCTCATTTTTAAAGTAGTCACAAAGTCCTGCCTCATTCGAAGGTGAGCCCCAGTATTGATTAGAGAGCACCATTAAAGCCATTGGTACCTCCGCACGAGTACCTTTAGTAGAGTGGCCAGGACTAAAACCAAACAACAGAGGGTAGAGATGGGAAACTTCACACAGAAAGTCATAAAATAGAAAAAAAAAAACTAGACATGTCCCAACGGGGTTCTTTTGTCTCTGAGATTAATCCAAACATCTAAAGCCATCTTGATTCCAACAATAATAGGGGTTTTTATAGGACTTGATGAGCTGATTATGTAGACAATAAAATATGTAACACGACAAAAAGTATTTGAAAAGCATAGAGCAAAGCTTGTGCTACCAGCTATCAAAACACAACATAGACTGCAGTCAACAAACCTGTGGGACAGATCAGTGGAACGAGCCAGAGCTTAGTGTAGTCTCATGCGTGTGCTAAGTTGTAATGCATGCTGAATAAGGCATTGCAACTCACAGAGCAAAAGACGTACCAGTCAATTAATGAAAAGATTTGGGAACAGTTGTCAAAATTGAGGAAAAGGCCAAAATATTGTTGGATTTGTATTTCTTATCAAATCTAAAGATAAAGTCCACTTGGATTAATGTCTAAGCACACACACACACACACACACACACACACACACACATACACACACACACACACCTAAAATTCTGTAAGAAAATTCAATCTATCATTTCACTTGGAAGTCAGTCAAAAACCATAGAAATTATAAATGAGTATTTTAGATAGCTATGTGTATGCACATGCACACAGAAAATTGATAAAAATTTAAAACATTGATAAGAACCAGCATTGATGACTTTGTGGAGACAGTTATTTTCATACTCTGTTGGGCAGATGTGAACTGGCCCAGACAATTTAGCAGAATCCATTAAAATGAAAATGTAGTGTTTCTATTTCTAGATATGAATCCTAGATAAATCCTTCTACATGCCCACAGATTTTCGCTGTACCTGTTTCTAACAATTCCAAGTCTCAGGCAGTCTACATGGCCATTAGTGGGGGTAAAGCGAGCGAACTCAAGTTTGGAGGATGGGGGTAAGTGTCAGGAATTGCTAACGAAGGCCATGGGAAATGGAGCTGACCCAGGATTAAGTTAAAAAAAAAAGTTGTCAAGCAGCATCAAGAGGCCCGCCAAGGTTGGGCATTGTGAGTCTGAAGTGACCTCAATCCCAGAGCTAAAATGTATTCTCCCATGGAGGAGACAGATGGTTCAAATGCCTTGGGATTCACACACTCATTCAGTTCATATTTATGATTTCTCTGCCTATTAAATGACAACAGTAGTCTAGGCCTTGGGATATAGGACTGAACAAAAGCAAAACATAACATGCAGAACATAATGCCAAGTAAATGCATTTAATTACTCTGAAGAGTAAGTAAACAGGATAAATGATGACAAGTAATGTCGAAGCACGGAGACCAGGGAAGATTTCTCTGTAGAGGTAACATGCAAACAGAAGTCCATATGAAATCAAAGAGAAATGTCTGGGAGAGGCATAAGCCTGAACAGGAGATGGCTCATTTAGTGAAGTGCCGGACATACAAACATGAAGATCTGCATTCAGATCACCAGCATCCGTGTAAAAGTCAGGTACAGTAGCATACCTCTATAACCTCAGCACAGGGAGGCAGTAGAGACAGACAGATCCCCAAAACTCACTCGCTAGCTAGTCTAGCCAAATAGATGAGCCGGAGAGTCAGTGAGAGCCTATTCCAAAAATTAAACTGGGGAATCGAGAAAATGACTCAGAGGACTGAAGCGCTTGGTACATAAGCCTAGCAGCTTGAGTTTGAGCCCCGGAACTCACACGGTGGAAGGACAGAACAAATCCTGGAAAGTTGTCTTTTCATCTCTACATGTGGAGCATGGAATACAGATGACTATATTCTCTCACACACACTAAATAATAATAATAATAATAATAAATAATAATAATAAAGTGGAAATGATCAAAAAGGACATCTGATGTCTACCTGTATCGTCTATACTTATGTGTGCACACACACACACACACACACGAGCATCTTATTTGTAGGGATGGCATGTACAAAGGTCTTGGGGGCAGGAGCACTGAGTGGATAAATGAAAAAGGAGCAGAAGAGTGGTATGTAGTGGGATTCCCTGAACAGAGGGAAAATCTAGTTTGGATTAAATAAGAAGGAACTTGGGACTAAGGATTGCTGATAAGTGGACAAGAAAAACAGGAAGATTTGGCATGGCGGAAAGTCAGATGTGGGTAGAATAAAGGATAAAAGTCTATTATGGATGGGAAGATGTATTCAGAGAACAAAAGACTGGAGTTCAGAGAATCAGGGAATAAAAATTCTAAGCATTACCAAGGCCCCAAATGCTGCTGTGGGTGAAAGGTTAAGGATATGTGGCAAAGAAGAAAAGGGCTGAGAACAGAGGGACCGTGGACTGGAAGAACGTGCCAAAGATGGCCAGAGGCACAGCAGGAAGAGTCGACCTACCTTCCAGAGCAAGCAGCTGAGGAGAGATTAGGAGGACATGGCAAAGCCAAGTCAGGAAGAAAGAAACCTGAGAGAAGGATGTTGGTGGTGTGGCGAGAGTGGAGATGGGGGAAAGGTAGCACAAGATGGCTGAGAAGTAAAAAGATCTGGCTACCGAAGAGGACAGATGGTGAGGAAAGTTACGAAAGAGCCTTGCCAAGCCCCAGCGGTGCAGGATCCTTATGCAATGCAAGGTCTTTGAAATGGCAGCACAGGTTTGTGAGAAGCCTGGCTAAGCACAGAACTCAGCTAGGACTCCAGATCTGCGTCCGTCTGTGTGTACAGAATGAAAGGAAACTCACTGGTGGACAGAGCATGAGTTTCCTAGCCTATAACCACTCATTTAGTGCAGGGGATAGAGGAGGAGAAGGTGAGGAAGAAGAGAGGTGGAGGAGCAGGAGGTGGGAAAGAGAACAAGCAGGAGAGGTGGAGGAGGAAGAGGCAAAAGCTTTGGCAGGCAGCTTGGAAGAGCCGCAAGCAGTTAGGAGCCGCTAGAGAAGAGTTGCTCACCAAATCTACCAGCCACAGCAAAGGGCCAGTCAGCACGCTCCCTGGAAAGGATAAAAGACCATCTGCTGCTGCCCTACTGCAAGCAGATGAGGAGACCAAGGGCTACGTAACTCTAAAGATCAAGTTCCATAAAATAAACCCTCCCCCATTGACCACACCCTACACATGCTTACCAGCACCGACATACACACATACGTACAAGGAAGCATTTTCCGGACTTGCTTTCCCCCACTTATTATAGAAGATGAAACTGGGAGGTTTCACATGCTAGGCAGGTATCCTATCACTGAGCTGTATTACACACACACACACACACACACACACACACACACATTTTGACACGAATCTGAACATATGCAATGAAGGTCACATTCTTTTGGGGAGAGACGCGGAGGCTGGTCTATACATTACTGGGGTTTAGTGTCAATAGACATGTTAATCCTATTCTGCTAGTCTCAGTCCTTCATACTTTGATGAGGCCAAAATTCTGTAACAGCAAACTCCCGTCCTCAAGGATAGGTGTTACAGAAAGGAAAAAGGAATAAAGTAAAGATAGTAAGGCAAAGTTGTGTTTTCTTTAAATGCCCGAATAATAATTAATTTCAGAACTTGGCCTTTAGTGTCGAGGCCTTAGGTCCAAAGATGCAAAAGCAGAAGTAAACTGTCTATGCAGGCCACAGGGGATCTGTAGAGTGTGACTCATAGGTTTCCAAATAACTTTGATACAAAGGACCCTTGGCCAGTTACCCTGCCTATTCTCAATCAGTGCGTTCTACTTCAGGACTGTTGCCAACGTTTGAGGTCAAGTCCCCCAAAAGGATGAGAGCAAAGACAGTAGTTTCTTGATAAGGAGATAAGGAAGGAACTAAGGGTACGGGCAAGTGAGGTCATTGTCACCACCAAGGCCAAGTCAAGGTCCCAGGGGATGGAAGTGGAAGGCTAAGCAGAGACATCCCGGGACAGAGTTCAGAAGGCGAAGGCAGGATACCTGGGTTGTTGGATTGCTTTTGAAACCTAGGTCTCACTGAGGTTTACTGTAGTAGCGATAACTGCCATTTCAGCAATGTTGGTGCCAAGGGCAGAAAGGACAAAGTAGAGTTGAAACTTGCTTTGCTGCTGGTCAAGCATGTCCACGAACAAACACAGAGCATTGGGGCTTTGCTCTGCCCGGGGCGGCAGCTTCATAAGGACTGATTGCCCGCTGACCAGCTCTGCTCCTTTTTGCACCAGAAGACCCATACCATTTCCGTAGCAGCATGCTATAGGTAAAGAAACTGAGGGCTCAGAGAGGTGAAGTCAATGCCCGAGGCCACACAGATGACCGTTGACAGTAACTGTCCCTGAAGGTTATCTCTGCATGAGCCCATGCTTGTCCTATGAGGTGTGTGCTACAGCCCAAACAGGAGGCGAGTGCCTTTGAGTGGACGTTTCCTCTAACCTCTGGTTTCTGGGAATTACTTCTTCTCCAGTCATGGAAAGGGTGGGAAAGAGCGGCCGGATGGAGGGGGGAGACAAGAGCTTTGTCAGTCATGGAATGACACGGAGTTCTCCCAGTTCTTGGCCCTGAGGCTGGGGACTTCTGCCCTTTGCTTATTTTTTTTTCCCCTGAAAACAGAGGTAACAGAGTATCCGCACTTAGCTTGACTCTGCCTTGTTGGGGGGGGGGGTCCCCAGAAAGACCCCCTTCCCTCTACAAAAGGCCCTACTTCATTGTTCTTTTCTGTTGTTTGATAATTTCATACACGTATATAATGTGTTTTGATCAAAACACCTCCATTATCTCCCCCCTCAATTCCTCTACTATCCCATCCCACCTCTTTCCCCTCTCAACTTGCTGCCCTTTTTTTTAAATACCCTGAGTCCAGTTAGAGGGTATGGGACTCTCTACTGGAGCATGGAGAGTCTCTTAGGGGCACATGTCTGAAAACAGACTCTCCCTCCCTTAACGGCAATCAGTTACCAATAGCTCCTCAGATAACAGTGGGACTTCACATTCTCCCCCCACATCTATACTAGGAATACTTCATCATCCTTAAATGAATGGTTGAAAGCCACCAGCAATTTATTATGGTTACATTAGAAATAAAGTCAAAGCTGGACATGATGGTCAATGCCTGTAATCCTAGTAGTCAGGAAGCTGAGGCAGAAGGATTGTAAATTCAAGACTAGACTGGGCTGGTCCTATGATACAAAACCCCATATTTAAATTAATAATTGTTACTTGGAAAAATTTCTTTCTGGGCTCACAGGACCCCAAAGGTTCTAGAGAGCCTTTCCTTGGAGCTGTCTTAGAATCCGTGTGGCGTGACACTCCCTGATGGGACAGAGTACAGGGAGTGTGCCTGCGCCTGCCAGCACACACGCACATGATCTCTCTGCTTTCGGCTTTCTGCTTCCCTCCCAGTGAGTCCTGCTGTTTAGGAACTACTACTCTGTTCGGGAAGCTATATCAAGAGTATTTCCAGTTCGCTGTCTTCTCAGAGCCCTCAGACTCCTCCTTTGGGGGGGGGTCTTCTCACTTCAGTGGCATCCCCTGGTCCCTGCAGAGCTTTGGGTCTTCAAGGGCGTTCCAGATATCAAAGTTCCTAAGTGACTTAGGCTTTGCAAAGCCCAGAACATGGAGTTGAACAGGACTGGGGGATCCCCAGGGAAGGTCTGCTGGTATATTGTAGGATGGACTAGTTACCACTTGTAAGACAGTAACCCCTACCCACTTGCAATCAACCTCTCTGATCTGGGAGAACACTCAAAACACTCATTCACTGGCTTTGTGTTTTTTTTTTTTTTTTTTTTTTTTGGGCGGAGCGGGGGGTGTGGCGAGGAACAGGAAGGCTTAGGGGAGGAACAGAAGTAGGAGCAAGTATCTATCCCAAAGCAAAAGCAGGGCTGTACCCAGTGTCTGATGTGAGCTAATAGGAAACAGCTTGCTGGAGGGTGGGGGACCGAATTCAGGAACTGCTAGGGTTAGAGCTGCTGAAGAGGGGGGCTGGGAGAAGCTGGCTGATTAAGACCAGCTGCTGCTGTCAATCTCAGAGATCTTTGGACTCTGCCCTGGGGCAGGCTCACACCCTACCTACTCTAAACCACAAGAAACCAGCGCAGGTTGCTTGGGCAGCCTGAGGAGCCTCTGTCCACTGTGGCTTCCCAGACTCCTGAAACAAAAGATTAGAGGAAGATCCTCATCTAGTTTCAAGACACAGCCGTCAACCTTGTTTGCTTCTGCCCAGGAAAGGACTAGAAGAAGAGGCCATCAAACAACCCAACCCTCTCTCTCTCTCCAGTCCCTTGATCTACTCATCGCCAGCATCTGGAGACCCAATGGCCCAAGCCTACTGGCAGTGCTACCCATGGCTTGTTCTCCTCTGTGGTATGTGCACCCCAGCCACGCCTGGCAGGCAGCTCTGATCTTTCTCTCCAGGCTCAGAAAAGTTTGGAGTAAGGGCTAGGACCCAAGTTATCTTTTTTTTTTTCTCTTTGTCACCTTATTTTGCAGAAAAGGCCCCGGTGGGCCTTCAGGACTTGGATCAAATCTAGTTTGGACCCTTTCCATCCCCAGACAAAATGATTGGGTCTCTTGTGAGGTTGATGGCTTTTTAAAAATGACTGCAGGAAAGGCCTTGCAAAAGGGAGCCAGGTGGCGCACACACAGACACACAATGCAGTCTGTTAGGGATGTAGAACCAGTGAGTACTGGAGGACTTGTTGCCCAGAAAGTTACTAAGAGGAATCCTTGAGTTTCAAGGATGGAGAATTCTTGCTAAACTGACCTAACAGGATTCTTACTGAAGGCAGGCCAGGGTGATGAGGTATTAAGGGGAGGGGAGTAAGAATCTGATCTGATCTTGAAAGTGATCAGATATTGAAGGGTGGAAGTTTTTTCTAAATTGACTTAGCAGAATTCTTGCTAGGATAATAAAGACCTGGCAGGACAGGGTAGGTACGAAATGTCAATGTTGAGGTTTTGTCAAGAAAAGAGATCAAGGGGGGATGTGACATCACCTTTCAGGTGGTCGGTTTGTTTCCAACTAGGTAACCCAGTTCAGCTTCCCACCACTATCCCTGGTCCAGGGAAAATATCTCTTGTTCTCTGACAGCAGGACCTGATGATTAATTCAGCATCCGGTTATCTCTTTGGTCCACCCCTGTGCCAAAGAAAACAGAGAGAGGGATAGACCCTGGTGTTCAGATGAAGCTGGATTAGCCAGGTTCCACTTCCTGTGTTGGCATGGAACACTTTGCTAAAGATCTGCTCCTACAGAATTGGGGGTTCATTTTCTTAGATTAACAGTATGGGCATCATCTCTTCTTTGAATTCATGAGGCCAAATCATTCAAGCAGGGCTTTCATGATGTTACAACCCAGCTACCTTCCTTCTATCTGTTTCTCAAGTCACTTACAACGTAGAAGTATGGCAACTTCATGGCCCCAGGGAAATATGCCCCTAAGTGTCAAAAGGTGGAAAGAAGGACTGTAAGAGATCACTGGACTTTCAGGTCAGAAAGAATCTCTTTTACACAGCTCCAGTGCCTGGCACACAGTAGGCACTTAAAATAACATTTGTTCAGTGAATATTGGGTTGCTTTCTTAGGTTCATACCAAATTTGGTACAGAGCCCAAAGTGGAAAATAGGCCTCTGTACACTGTGTGTCGTTTGTAGCATCCCTCCATTTCCAGGACCACTTCCTATGCTTGGTCTGGTGAAAAGATGGAAAGGGAAGCCATGTTTCTTTCATGGTTCTGAGTCCTAAAACTGGGGACTTTTACATTTTTTTTGAAGTATGCAAACACTTTACCACTGGGCTATACAGCCAACAGCCTCCATAACCTCCTCAGATGGCCTATGTTCAAATCTCCATCTAACCACTCATTCACTGTGGCAAAACATACACAAATTATCAAAACTGCATGGATCTTGACCTCTTCCATTATAGAAAGTGAATTTCTCACAGGATTGTCACAAATATCAGAGGAGAAACCATTGTAGCAAATTGACAGTGGGCCTGCATTTTGGGAAATATATCATTAGGCAATTTTTTTGTTATACAATAACATGGAATGTTCTTATAAAAACTTTGGGTGACTATAATATTAGACTATATAATTACATAAGGCCATTGTTATATATGCAGCCCTTACTTGATCTCAATAGTGTCACGACTATTACATTGTGGACAGTTACATTGTGGAGCTCATTTGTATTTTGTTCTATATTATCTCAGTAGACGAGGCTGGCTCCAAATTTGCAACACAGCCAAAGTTAAACTTGAATTTCTGCCTCTCCCTCCCCAGCATTGGTAATCCAGTTATACAGTATATGCTCAGTAGTAAATCACCAGGTTCTGTATCTGGCACACAGTAGGAGCTCTTTTTTTTTATTATATATTTTATTTTTTTTAATTTACATTCCAAATCATTTCCCCTTTCCCGTTTCCTCCCTCCCTGAAAATCCCATAAGCCCCCTTCCCTCCCTCTTTTCTCCATTCAACCCCCTCTCGTTTCTCTGTCCTGGCGTTCCCCTACATCCAGTCTTTCCAGGACCAGGGGTCTCTCCTTCCATCTTCTTAGAAATCTATTGATATGCGGATTGTGTCTAGGGTATTCCGAGATTCTGGGTTAATATCCCCTTATCAGTGACTGCATACCATGTGTGTTCTTTTGTGATTGGGTTACCTCACTAAGGATGATATTTTCAAGATCTGACCATTTGCCTAGGAATTTCGTGAATTCATTGTTTTTAATTGCAGAGTAGTATTCCATTGTGTAGATATACCACATCTTCTGAATCCATTCCTCCGTTGAGGGACATCTGGGTTCTTTCCAGCTTCTGGCTATTATAAATAAGGCTGCTATGAACATAGTGGAGCATGTGTCCTTATTGCATGCAGGTAAAGTCTCTGGGTATATGCCCAGGAGTGGTATAGCCGGATCCTCCGGGAGTGTCATGCCCAGTTTTCTGAGGAACCGCCAGACTGCTTTCCAGAGTGGTTGTACCAGCTTGCAATTCCACCAGCAGTGGAGGAGTGTTCCTCTTTCTCCACATCCTCGCCAACAACTGCTGTCTCCTGTGTTTTTGATCTTAGCCATCCTGACTGGTGTGAGATGGAATCTCAGGGTTGTTTTGATTTGCATTTCCCTAATGACTAAGGATGATGAACATCTCTTTAGGTGCTTCTCAGTCATTAGATATTCTTCAGGTGAGAACTCTTTGTTTAGCTCTGTACCCCATTTTTAATAGGGTTACTTGCCTCTCTGGAGTTTAACTTCTTGAGTTCTTTGTATATATTGGATATTAGCCCTCTGTCGGATGTAAGGTTGGTAAAGATCATTTCCCAGTTAGTTGGTTGCCGCTTTGTCTTTTTGACAGTGTCTTTTGCCTTGCAAAAACTTTGTAATTTAATGAGGTCCCATTTGTCTATTCTTGATCTTAGAGCATAAGCTATTGGAGTTCTGTTCAGGAAATTCTCCCCTGTGCCCATATGTTCAAGGTTCTTCCCTAGTTTCCCTTCTATTAGTTTCAGTGTGTCTGGTTTTATGTGGAGATCTTTGATCCACTTAGAATTGAGCTTAGTGCAAGGAGATAAGAATGGGTCAATTTGCATTCTTCTGCATGTTGACCTCCAGCTGAGCCAGCACCATTTGTTGAAAAGGCTATCTTTTTTCCACTGGATGGTTTTAGCTCCTTTGTCAAAGATCAAGTGACCATAGGAGTGTGGATTCATTTCTGGGTCTTCAATTCTGTTCCATTGATCTACATGTCTGTTACTGTACCAATACCATGTGGTTTTTAACACTATTGCTCTGTAGTACAGCTTGAGGTCCGGGATACTGATTCCCCCAGAGGTTCTTTTACTCTTGAGAATAGTTTTAGCTATTCTGGGTTTTCTGTTATTCCAGATGAATTTTTGAATTGCTCTTTCTAACTCTTTGAAGAATTGAGTTGGGATTTTGATGGGGATTGCATTGAATCTGTGTATTGCTTTTGGTAAGATGTTCATTTTTACTATATTAATCCTGCCAATCCATGAGCATGGCAGATTTTTCCATCTTCTGAGATCTTCTTCAATTTCTTTCTTCAGAGACTTGATTTCTTGTCATACAGATCTTTCACTTGTTTGGTTAGAGTCACGCCAAGATACTTAATATGGTTTGTGGCTATCGTGAAGGGTATTATTTCCCTTACTTCTTTCTCAGCCTGCTTATCCTTTGAGTATAGGAAGGCTTCTGACTTGCTTGAGTTGATTTTATATCCGGCCACTTTGCTGAAGTCGTTTATCAGCTGTAGGAGTTCTCTGGTGGAGTTCTTTGGGTCGCTTAAGTATACTATCATATCGTCTGCAAATAGTGATAGTTTGACTTCTTCCTTTCCAATTTGTATCCCTTTGACCTCTTTTTGTTGTCTAATTGCTCTAGCTAGAACTTCAAGTACTATATTGAAAAGATATGGAGAGAGAGGGCAGCCTTGTCTAGTCCCTGATTTTAGTGGGATTGCTTCAAGTTTCTCTCCATTTAGATTGATGCTGGCTACCGGTTTGCTGTAAATTGCTTTTACTATGTTTAGATATGGGCCTTGAATTCCTGATCTTTCCAAGACCTTTAGCATGAAAGGATGCTGAATTTTGTCAAATGCTTTCTCAGCATCTAATGAGATGACCATGTGGTTTTTTTCTTTGAGATTGTTTATGTAGTGGATTACATTGATGGATTTCCTTATATTGAACCATCCCTGCATCCCTGGGATGAAGCCTACTTGATCATGGTGAATGATCGTTTTGATGTGTTCTTGGATTCGGTTGGCAAGAATTTTATTGAGTATTTTTGCATCGATATTCATAAGAGAGATTGGCCTGAGATTCTCTTTCTTTGTCGGATCTTTGTGTGCTTTTAGTATTAGTGTAATTGTGGCTTCATTGAACGAGTTGGGTAGTGTTCCTTCTGTTTCTATTTTGTGGAACAGTTTGAAGAGTATTGGTGTTAGGTCTTCTTTGAAGGTCTGATAGAATTCTGCACTAAAACCATCTGGACCTGTGCTTTTTTTGGTTGGAAGACTTCCAATGACAACTTCTATTTCTTCAGGGGTTATAGGACGGTTTAGATGGTTTATTTGATCCTGATTTAATTTTGGTACTTGGTATCTGTCAAGGAAATTGTCCATTTCCTCAAGATTTTCTAGTTGTGTTGAATACAGGTTTTTGTAGTAGGATCTGATGATTTTTTGAATTTCCTCAGTTTCTGTTGTTATCTCTCCCTTTTTGTTTCTGATTTTATTAATTTGGATACTATCTCTGTGCCCTCTGGTTAGTCTGGCTAAGGGCTTATCTATCTTGTTGATTTTCTCAAAGAACCAACTCCTCGTTTTGTTGATTCTTTGTATGGTTTTATTTGTTTCTACTTGATTGATTTCAGCCCTGAGTTTGATGATTTCCTGCCTTCTACTCCTCTTTGGTGTATTTGCTTCTTTTTGTTCCAGGGCTTTCAGGTGTGCCATTAAGCTGTTAGTGTATGCTGTCTCCCGTTTCTTTTTGGTGGCACTCAGGGCTATGAATTTTCCTCTTAGCACTGCTTTCATTGTGTCCCATAAATTAGGGTATGTTGTGCCTTCATTTTCATTAACTTTCAAAAAGTCTTTGATTTCTTTATTTCCACCTTGACCAAGTTATCATTGAGTAGAGCATTGTTCAGCCTCCATGTGTACGTGGGTTTTCTTTTGTTTTTGTTGCCATTGAAGACCACCCTTATTCCATAGTGATCTGATAGGAGGCATGGGATTATTTCTATCTTCTTATATCTGTTGAGGTCTGATTTGTGACCAATTATATGGTCAATTTTGGAGAAGGTACCATGAGGAGCTGAGAAGAAGGTGTATTCTTTAGCTCTAGGATGAAATGTTCTATATATATCTGTTAGTTCCATTTGGTCCAAGGCTTCAATTAGATTCACTGTGTCCCTGTTTAGTTTCTGCTTTCCTGAACGATCCATTTCAGAGAGCAGGATGTTGAAGTCACCCACTATTATTGTGTGCGGTGCGATGTGTGCTTTGAGTTTTAGTAAAGTTTCTTTTACGAATGAGGGTGCCCTTGCATTTGGAGCATAGATATTCAGAATTGAGAGTTCTTGATGGTGGATTTTTCCCTTGATCAGTATGTAGTGTCCTTCTGTGTCTTTTTTGATGACTTTAGGTTGAAAATCAATTTTATCTGATATTAGGATGGCTACTCCACCTCGTTTCTTGGGGCCATTTGCTTGTAAAATTGTTTTCCAGCCTTTTACTCTGAGGTAGTGTTTGTCTTTGACACTGAGGTGCGTTTCCTGCATGCAGCAAAATGCTGGGTCCTGTTTACGTATCCAGTCTGCTAGTCTACGTCTTTTAATTGGGGAATTGAGACCATTGATATTAAGAGAGATTAAGGCATAGTGATTATTGCCATCTGCCATTCTTGACGCTATCTTTACGTTTGAGTGGTTATCTACTTTTGGGTTTGATTTAAGAAGGTTATTATCTCATTTTTTCCAGGGTGTTGTTTCTCTCCCTGTATTGGAGGTTTCCACCTATTATCCGTTGCAGGGCTGGATTTGTGGAAAGATATTGTGAAAATTTGCTTTTATCATGGAATATCTTGGTCTCTCCATGTATGGTGATTGAGAGTTTTGCTGGGTATAGTAGTCTAGGCTGGCATTTGTGCTCTCTTAGTGTCTGTATGAGATCTGCCCAGGATCTTCTGGCTTTCATAGTCTCTGGTGAGAAGTCTGATGTGATTCGGATAGGTCTTCCTTTGTATGTTACTTGGCCCTTTTCTCTTACTGCTTTTAGTATTCTTTCTTTGTTTAGAACATTTGGTGTTTTGATTATTATGTGACGGGAGGTATTTCTGTTCTGGTCCAGTCTGTTTGGAGTTCTGTAGGCTTCTTGTACGTTCATCAGCATCTCTCTCTTTAGGTTAGGGAAGTTTTCTTCCATAATTTTGTTGAAGATGTTTACTGGCCCTTTAAGTTGCAAATCTTCACTTTCATCTATACCTATAATCCTTAGGTTTGGTCTTCTCATTGTGTCCTGGATTTCCTGGATGTTTTGGGTTACACGTTTTTTGCATTTTGCATTTTCTTTGACTGTTGAGTCGATGCTTTCTATGGAATCTTCAGCACCTGAGATTCTTTCTTCCATCTCTTGTATTCTATTGTTGATGTTTGCATCTATGACTCCTGATTTCTTCCCAAGGTTTTCTATCTCCAAAGTTGTCTCCCTTTGTGATTTCTTAGTTGTTTCTACTTCCTTTTTTAGTTCCTGGATGGATTTGCTGAGATCCTTCACTTGTTTGTTTGTATTTTCCTGTATTTCTTTAAGGTATTTTTGCATAACCTCTTTCAGGATTTCTTCCTGATGACCCACGTTCTCCTGCATTTCTCTGAGCGATTTTTGTGTTTCCTCCTCATGGGAATCCATCTGTTGATCCATTGTCTCCTGCATTTCTTTAAGCAGTTCTCGTGTTTCCTTTGTAAGGGCATCTAACCGTTGATTCATTTCTTTAAGCAATTGTTGTGTTGCCTCCTTATGGGCATCCGTCTGTTGACCCATATTCTTCTGCATTTCTTTATGCAATTTTTGTGATTCCTTTGTGAGTGCATCTACCCATTGATTCATCTCGTTAAGCGATTTTTGTGTTGTCTCCTTGTGCGCCTCCATCTTTTGATCCATGTTCTCCTGCATTTCTCTAAGCGATTTTTGTGTTTCCTTTGTAAGGGCTTCTAACCGTTGATTCATGGTCTCCTGTAATTCTTTATGAGATTTATTTGTGTCCTTCTTGTGATCCTCTAATAGCATCATGAGAAGTGATTTTAAATCCAGATCTTGTCTTTCAGGTGTGGTGGGGTATCCAGGACTTGTTGCTGTTGGAGAGTTGGGTTCGGATGGTCCCATATTACTTTGATTTCTGTTAGTAACATTCCTACGTTTGCCTTTTGCCATCTGGATACCTCTGATGTTAGTTGGTCCTGCTGCCACTGGCTGTTGGTTGGACCTCCTGTGAGCCTGCAAAGCTATTTCTGCCCCCCCTGGTTTACCAGGATTCCCCTGGCACAGATTTCTGGGGCCTGCCCTGTTCCTGAGTGACTTTGGAGCCCTGATGTGCCTTGCCCCAAGTGATCTTATATTGGGGAGTCCTTGCACATCCAAAGGCTCAGCGTAGTGGATTCCTGGAGCAGAGGTCGCCAAAGGAAGGCTGGTAGGCTCCTGCCCTGTGCAGGGGTGTGTGATCTCTCCTGGGGGGGGGGGGGAGGGGGCGTCCCTCTGCCAGGCAGAAGTCCCACAGCAGAGCTAGCACGCTGGTTACTGCAGATCTGCCCAGCTCTTGCGAGCCACGTGCACACAATCTGCCCAAGACCCAAGCGATATTATGCCTGTCTGTCTCAGAACCTGGCTGTCACAACTTCCCAGCCACTGGAGCAAAGATGGCGGAGTGCACTCTGCACCCAGACGACCACAGCGCTGACCCGTTCTTGGGCGCAGACGGAAGCCCCAACAGGCCGTGTCCCAAGTGGTGTTATATTGGGGAGAGCCTGGGTACCTGACTCTTCAGCGCAGTCTGTGGGAACAGAGGTCGCGGAAGGAAAGCTGGTAGGCTCCCGCCCAGTGCGGGGTCCCTCTGCCAGGCAGAAGTCCCACAGCAGAGCTGGCGTGCTGGTTACTGCACATCAGCCCAGCACTTGGGAGCCGCATACACACAAGCCGCCCGAGACCCAAGCGATATTATGCCTGTCTGTCTCAGAACCTGGCTGTCCCAACTCCCCAGCCACTGGAGCAAAGATGGCGGAGTGCACTCTGCACACTCTCCGTGGCGCTGCTCACCCTGCAGACGCGATGGCCCGCCGATCTGGCACCCAGACGATCACAGCGCTGACCCGTTCTTGGGCGCAGACGGAAGCCCCAACAGGCCGTGTCCCAAGTGATGTTATATTGGGGAGAGCCTGGGTACCTGTCTCTTCAGTGCAGTCTGCGGGAACAGAGCGTAGGAGCTCTTTAAACATTTATTCACCTTTCTCCACCCCGTGATGGTGTTGGACTAGAATCGCCGTTTTATAGTTAATTGAAGTCTAGAATAGTAAGCAGAGACTTTGGCTGTAAGAAGGGTACAAGTGACCCTTAGATTTAAATGAATCACACACACATACACACACACAGCCCTCTAGGGCATTTCAAATAAATTTTGATTTAAAAATCTAATTTATACCATTTTTTCACTTTACTAGACCCTAAAAAGACACAATTAGGTTAGAAATGGAAAAATAATGTGATGAACACTAAAACCCATAAAGAAGTGGCGGTCACTTGTCAGTGAGTGTGACCCAGGGAGCCATTCAGTTCCAAGTCAGCCTGATTTTCCATGAAATGTGATTATTTTCAGTCTCAAATAGAGTTGGCCAGCGTGGAGTGTTTCAAAATATACAGGTCCTGCAGGCTAAAGGAAGATGTCCCTTCACTCTGTGAGAGCTCTCTGGTCCCCCTCCCCCCACCCCCCGAATAACCCTAGATTTGTCTCCCATTTCCTAGCATGTGCCTGGAGTTACCCAGAGCCCGGGTACCTTGGGAGAGAAGATGTGAGAAACTGTTCAACCAACCCTCGGGTGAGTCTTTGGCTCCACCCCTACCCCCATGCCTGTCTCACCC
Organism: Tokudaia tokunoshimensis; assembly: GCA_036184795.1. Classification (NCBI taxonomy): domain Eukaryota; kingdom Metazoa; phylum Chordata; class Mammalia; order Rodentia; family Muridae; genus Tokudaia; species Tokudaia tokunoshimensis. Next base: position 115,737,999 of record BTHU01000023.1, read on the forward strand.
AATCATTCTTTCCAGTTTCTATTAGTCCAGCTGCTAGCCTTTCCTCCTACAGGCTTTCTTCGGATTTCTGGGCTCCAGGGCCCCTGTTTCTTACTAACGTCCAGCCGCGGCAGCATGGGTATCTACTATACACACTATGGGTGCTCCATTCCTCAGCCCCACTCATTTCCACAGCTTGTTGGCTTCTGTCCTGGTCTAGGGCTGAGAAGCTTCCACCAGAAGGGAGACAAAGAGGCTGAGTGGTGAGAGAGACCACTAGCTGGCTCTCTGCTCTGGGCTGAGGCTAGGCAGAGAGTGGCAAGGAAGCAAACGAAAGGAATGAAAACAGACATTCTAGAGCAGCACTTCTCAAGCTGTTGGTTGCAACCATGGGAAGACACTTATTTCTGATGATCCTAAGAATCCCATGGGGGCAGGGTGACTGGAGAGATGGCTCAGCGGTTAAGAGCACTGACTGCTCTTCCAGAGATCCTGAGTTCAATTTCCAGCACCCACATGGTGGCTCACAGCCATCTGTAATGGGATCTGATGTCCTCTTCTGGTGTGTCTGAAGACAGCTACAGTGTACATGTATAAATAAAATAAATAAATAAATCTTAAAAAAATACCACTAAGTAGTAAAATTACAGTTATTAAGTAACAATGAAAATAAATCTATGGTTAGAGGGTTCCTAAGACCATTGGAATATATTTTTTCTGATGGTCACGACCTACAGGTTGAGAACCACCATTGCAGAGAAAAATATTAAAGGATGGGGGGGGGGGAGAAAACCAGAGAGCTAGATGATCTAGCTGAATGAGAAGGGGAGGGTTGAGTTTGGTAGATAGAAGACAAAGAGAAGAAGGTGGTCAGCTTCACAGCTGGACTCTAGAATGATTATTTCCACAGCTACAGAGGGTAAAGATCGCTGAGCAGGAGTGGGCCCCAAAGTGTAAAGAGGGGACAAGCCCCGGTAGTAGGCGGAGCCTCAGGATAAGCATAGCACATCTGCATACAACAGCAGCTTTATAGGACCACTAGGGCCAGCAAATGGATGAGCAAGCCACGGCATTTTCATATGTGAACAAATCTGGATTTCTTTTTCTTTCTTTCTTTTTTTTTTTGTCCCTGGGAGTCCTGGGGCATCTGGGTGGCCAACATCGTTGTTCTTCCCATGGAGCTGTAAACCCCTTCAGCTCCTCTGTACCACCCTCCAACTCCTTCCTTGGGGACCCCACTCCCAGACCAATGGTTGACTGCTAGTATCTGCCTCTGTAAGTGTAAGGCTCTGGTGGGGCTCCTCCAAAGACAACCATGGCATGATCCTTTTGGTATGCACTTCTTGTCGTCCATAATAGTGTTGGGGTTTGTGACTGTTTATAGGGTGAATCCCCAAGTAGAGCAGTCTCTGGGTGGCCTTTACTTTAGTCCCTGCTCCCACACTTTGCCTCCATTATTGCTCCTGTAAGTATATTGTTCCCTTTCTCAGAGGAACCCAAGCATCCCCACTTCAGTCCTCTTTCTTCTTGAGCTTCCTGTGGTCTGTGAATTGTAACTCGTTTATTTTGGGCTTTTGGGCTAACATCTACTTATCAGTGAGTGCATACCATGTGCGTTCTTTTGTGATTAGGTTACCTCGCTCAGGATGACACTTTCTAGTTCCAGCCATTTGTCTAAGAATTTCATGAATTCATTGTTTTTAATAGCTGAATAGTACTCCATTGTATATATATACCACCGTTTCTGTATCCATTCCTCAGTTGAAGGACATCTGGGTTCTTTCCAGCTTCTGGCTATTATGAATAAGGCAGCTATGAACCTAGTGGAGCATGTGTCCTTATTACATGTAGGAGCATCTTCTGGGTATATGCCCAGGAGTGGTATATGGATTTCTTGTTGAAGAGAAGGCAAAGCAAGTAAGCAAACAAACAAGAAGAAAAAAAATGGTTTTCATTTGGAAGATAAAAGGCCCTCTAAAGAAATATTTGGCTTGAAGAGGATCTTTCTGGGAGATGTTACAAATGCCAGGGTACACGTTTACTCTCCAGTACCATTTGGAACCAATGGGTAACTCCTGGAAGAATAGGGTTGCTGGATGGAAAACAGGAGAGTTGATTATGCTTAAATTTCAGGTAATAATATTTTGGTACTAAAGTGTGCTCCAAATAGTGCATGGGACATGTGTACATTAAAATAGGATCCCTTGCTTAACAGAAAGTCAAATCTAACCAGATAGGTGGTCTGTACTTTTGTTCACTAAATCTGGCAACTGTACTCTCAAGATATCTCCCAAAGGGTCTGCCCATAGCCTGGCCTGGGACCAGGGATGAAACCCCTGTAGTTTTCTTCTGCATAAGGGACATTTAGGTCCCTTAATTGTTTCAAAGGGTCTTCATGCTCTACAAATACCTCCATCTGTAGTTAGCTTAGGCTTCTTAATTTAGACTAACAAATGCTATCAGCAGCCACCCCATCACTCTTAAATATAGCCTAAATATCCCAAAACTCACCCTCGGGAAAAGCTGGGCACTTCTCTAGAGGCAAAGTCCCAGGCGTCATTTCATTTGAGCAATGCATATATTATCTGTCAGCACCTGCCAGTTACTGCAGTGGACACAACAATGCGGCTTGCAGCCCTCCGCCAGCAGATGAAGACCTGGAATCTCACTGCCTACATCATCCCAGACACCGATGCTCACATGGTAAGGACCAGCTCTGCTCTCTCTCATCTCCTTCCTCTCACTTACTTGGGCTTGTCGGCCTCTAAACACAAGCCACAAATAAGAGCCTGGTAAGGTGTGGAAGCTGAAGACAGAGACAGCACTTCATAACAAAGAGGATGAAAATGGAAAACTTCTCGCACACTAGTTTATGGTCAACTGAAAGAGCATACCTCTTTACACTGGAGGAAAAACAAGGCCAAATTTCCTTGACCTCTAGAAACAACATTATGAAAATAACTTTGGTGCTAGGGAAATGGCTCAGTTGGTAATGGCATTTGCCACCAAGCTCAATAACCTGAGTTCAATCCTTAGAACCTATGAGGTAGAATAAGAGAGCCAACTCCCACAAGGTTTTCTCTAACCTCCACATGTGCATGTCTACACACACACACACACACACACACACACACACACACACGCTAAGTGTGTAAAAACTTAAAACAACTCTGGAAGTGATTTTGACCAATCCCCAGATGACAACTCCAGAAAGAATGTTTAGGCTATCACTGGAAATGGACCTGAAAGAATTCTAAGCTCCTTCCTGGTCGAGCTTATCTCAGACTCTGTTGGTTGGAGCAGTGTAATGATCCAGGGTACTAGACTTTATAGACACAGGCAGTAGGCTGAGGGGAGAAAGCAGACAGAAAAGAAGGTGATAGTCTCTGTATGAACCATTTTCCCAGGATAGCAGCTCTGCCTACTCAGCCTACCTTTGCCTACCTTTGCTCTGCCTCTACCTCATGCAGCTCCTCATACCAACCCGGCTAGAACAAAAGGCATTTTCAAAGTCAGTGTATCTGCTTCAGTTAATTTCTGACCTGCTGGGGATGTTTAAGAATTTGACTAAATATTCAAGCTTCTTTCAGCAAAGATAACAATGATGTGTCTTCATAAATAAATCTTGTATCGACAGCCCAAAAGAAGGACACAGTGTTTGCATATAATTATACAGACCTTTCTATATGCTTTAAATCATCTCTACAAGGTTTATAATACCTAACACAATACAAATGCTATGCAAATATACTAACATACTGTTTTGCTTAGGGAATAATGATAAGACGTTGGTATATATTGAATACAGTGCCATTTTCCCCCAATATTTTTGACCAAGACCAAGGCTGATAGAAGCTGCAAATATAGAATCCATGAATATGGGTGTCTATTGGCTAATGTATAAAGCCCTGTGTAGAAGTTATTTATGCAATACCCAATATAGCGTGATAGACTGGGAAAGAAGACATGATATTTTAGGGAATACCAAAAGGCATGACCCAAGACCATACTGGATTTGCATTATGTTGACAGTGGCAAATTTTAATCATAATGCAAATTTTGCAGAACGGTCTGGTTTAATCAAGTCCAGTGCTCGACTGTGGGCTTTATACCCCAAGAGACACCATTTCTGAAAGGTAAAGAAGACAGCATGCTGAAGGAGCTATGGACACTTCCTGGAAAAAAAAAACTGGTGTGGCAAAACAGGAAAAATTCAAGACGTAGTTATCGCCTTCCACTTGGTACCCAAGTTTGTGAAGAAAGTTAATGATGGTGTTTTGATTTCCTAGAGTGAATACATTGGCAAACATGATGAGAGGCGAGCATGGATTTCAGGCTTCACAGGGTCTGCAGGTAAGAGCCATTATCCACCCTCATTGCTTCTGTTGGTAGACCTGAGCTGGTTATAGAGGACCTGGGATGGCCAGTTCCCCAGCATCCAAGACCACAGATTGGCATTCATTCTCATTCTTCCCACCCCCACAAACCTAGCATGTTCCCTGGGTCAAATATCTCATACTCCACTGGCTACACTTCTGCACAGCCCCCCACCCCCCACCCCCCAGGCCCCTGCCGACGCCCACACACACACACACACACTCACTTCCCATGCTTTGCTGCTTCTGCCACAGCCGGCCTAGCGCAGCATTCCTTGGGGCTGATTTCTGAAGCAATTGCTACTTCCACATCTATTGACAAAAAGTCTGCTCTTCCTTTTACATAATAGTTCATTTGGGGATAAAGTTTGACTTTTAGGATTTTTTTTTTTTTTTTTACAGAAATCACTCCACATGGCCAAAATGAGACATAAACAGGGCTCTTAATGAGGTCTCCTTTCAGTTTCTGAAGGGCCCACTTACCCTGATCCTGGTCTCTTAAATGAAAAGCAGCTTCCTTTGTTGACCCCTCACACATTCCATCCTGAGCCCCAAGGCACTCTGCCTCCCCACTTGTGAGCCCTTACTCTCTCTACCACAGTCGCTGCATTTGTCTTTCCCATCGGTCCTCAGGTAGGCACCTAGTCTGACGTTTTATCAGCCCTCATCTTTCCTGGGAAGATGCACGTGCAGCATTAGTTCCTTTGGACGGGCAGGATTCTTTCCCTACTTAAAATTCGAATGGCCCTCCCTCTATAAGGACCAACAGCAGAAGCACAGCCAGTTTGCCCTAGGAGCTCCCTTTGTAGTCAAGAATGCCTTTAACATCTCCTACCTCTCTTCCTGCCATTGGGGAGGTGGGGGGAGAAGCTCATTCTAGAGAGCCCTGGGACAGAGCCAGTATTACACTGCCCATTCGACAAAGTTGTATTCCTCACTTTCATCTTCGTCCTCACCGCTAGACTTCTCCCCTCTGCTGCAGGTACTGCTGTAGTGACCATGAGCAAAGCAGCGGTCTGGACCGATAGTCGTTACTGGACTCAGGCTGAGAGGCAAATGGACTGCAACTGGGAGCTCCATAAGGAAGGTAGAAGGCTCACGTGGGTTTGTCCCCCCAGCCCTGGACCCTAGACTAGGTTTGGGGAACTACAGGTGAGTGGGTGTCTGTACGGTGGTGCGTGGCCTCCGTGGGAAGTTCAGGAAATACGACGGCATCTCTGATCTTTGAGGCAGACACATGTGACAGATAAAAGTCTGCCTGTGGCATCTGGTGTTCACCATTCTGGGAAGTGACTTTGTGTTCCCTCCCATCTCTCAGTTAGCATTTCTTCGATTGTCGCTTGGATCTTAGCTGAAGTCCCTGATGGAGAGAACGTGGGCTTCGACCCCTTCCTCTTTTCGGTTGGTACGTTCTTCACGTTCTTCGATCAGTCCCTGGATTTGTGCGAGCTGCCTAGTAGGGTGGCTCAGCCTCCTGGGAGGCACACATATTTGCTTAGGGAGAGGAGATCTTGAAGTTGCAGCTGCAGAAATATTTTGTAACAAAGAGATATTCATGGATTGTGTAATTAAAATATGTTTTAAAAATGAATCCAATTTTTTTTTTTTGTAAAAAGCATGAATGCAGAAAGCCAACCTAGAAGGCTTGGAATAATTAAGATCTAGTGGATAAATAGGTCAGGGATGACCTTGACCCCAGAACCATCCTCTGGGTCCTGGAGTCTACCAATCACGGTACTTGGGATGTCTTCGAAAACATTTTCTGGAAGGTATCTTAGAAGAGGGAAAAGTGTAGAAAGGGCCTTTGAGCAAATCAGGGTTCCAGAGAATATAGCTCCCCAAGTTCTGGGGACCCAGACAGATGGATACCCCATACCATCATGAATATGCATTGAAAGACTCCTACTTCTAAACTAACTTCTTTGTTGACCTATCCAATACTCTGAATGGTGACATTACATCCTAATAAAATGACTTGTACCTCAGAAGGACTGTCGCCAATCTCTGACACTTTAAAAAAGACCAGATAAGGGTATAATGTGCGGTGGTAGAGTACTTGCATCACATCCACCTGGTTCAATCCCTAGTACTTTGCCAGGGCAGAGAAATACAAAATTAGCTAATTGACAATGGACAACATCAAGGCAGGAGAAGGCCAATTAAGTTTGGAAAGCAGGAAAAGAGAGATGGAAGATGCACCGTGAAGGAGAGGTGTGCACTTCAGAGGGAGCTGGAACTTCAGCCCAGCTTTGGAGTCATAGGTGCCAAGCAAAGGCAAGAAAGGCTGCAGGACTAACTTTGCCTAGACTAGATTTCCCTGAGCTGTAAATGGATGAGGGGCAAGTAAACCCTTCCTATCTCTGCAGATTCCTGGGAAAATTATGATGGAGAACTCCAAGACTCCAGCAGACGCCTGTTATCCGTGACAACCAACCTTGTTGATGTGGCATGGGGGTCAGAGAGGCCCCCAGTGCCAAGCCAACCCATTTATGCCCTGCCAAATGAATTCACAGGTGATTCCATAGGCCTATTCTCCTTCTGAATTTGTACAAACAAGGGTCTCTACCAGCATAATCCCCAGTGCTGCTGATGTTTTTTTCCCCTTGAAAATGTCATTAACCAAGGCAACAAAGTAATGTTTTACAAACCACCTGAGAGGCTTGGTTAAAATGTAGATTTTTTTGTGTGTGTATCTGTCTCTCTCTCTCTCTCTCTTTCTCTCCTCACAGAGTCCAAAGGTGTTCAGATTACATTTAGAAAATACTGAAATAAGCACTATTAGGATTTGAAAACAATATAGCAGAAAAGGTGGGAACAGGAGAGTCAAAGAAAGTTGGAACAACAAAAAACCCTTTCTTAAAAAAAAAAGTTTTCTGTTGTACTTTCTTTTGTGTATGGATGTTTGGCCTACATGGTGTCTGTGCAATCAGGTGCATACAGTGCTTGAGGAGGCTAGAAAAGGGCATCAGAACTCCCCTGGGACTGCAGTTACAGATGGGTGTGATTTGCCATGTGCGTGCTGGGAATCAAACCCACATCCTTTGGAACAGCAACCAATACTGTTAACAGTTGAGCCGTCTCTTCAGCCATCATCCTGCTCTGTCTCCCACTCCTCAAAAAACCTTTCTTAAGAGAAAAGGCCCATGATCCTAGTCATTTATCTGGTAGTGGAAACTGACAGATTCGTTCATTCAGTAGAACTTCTGGCTCTGCTCTAATGAGGGGTTTAGATTTTGGACAGAACTGACTTGGACAGAAGTGGATGACTAGGTTCAGTGTCAGTCTGTGGCACAGAAGAGGGTTTTGGCTGGACCACAAAAGAAGGTTAAGGGACCCAGAAAAGTCTAACATCTGTAACCAAGACCTCACTGGCATTATCTTAGTCTGATATAAAAGTAGTTTGCATTATGATTCTTGTAAGCAATAAATGAATTCTGGCCAGGGTTAGGAGACCTATTATGAATCAGGGTTTTGGTCACTAACCTCCCTGGAAATTCTGAATGGGCCAATGGAGTTGCATTTCTTGTCACATTGAGCAATCTGAAAACCTCCTTTCCACACACAAATCCACATATTTTTTTCTGATTTAGAAAGGAGTCGAGAAAGTGAGAGGGAAATTTCAAAATTGTGGTTATGATGAAACAAGTAGAAACAGTGTCCAATTTTTTTATCTGTTCCAATGTAACTTGCAGAATCATTCTTTGTGCACCTTGACATAGTTTCTAAAGAGACTTGCTATCTAAGAGTGTTTGATCATAAATACCACTCATCTTACTCAGATATAAAGGCCTCCACTGTGCCAGGGAAAGGTGAGGATAACATGGGGGGGGGGCTATCAAGGACTGAGACAGAATTCACGTGGATTTTGTCACTTCCCATAAGCTAGGAGATGCTGTGGAGTCATTAGTCTTCAAGGAGAAGCCATTTGGAGTCAGAGCTCAACCCAGAAGCCAAAGAACAGAGGTCAGCTTCAAGATGCTTAGACAAAATTTGATTTTCCTCTCCAGCCATGTCTAGGTAGTAAAGGTAGTGTGGAGTGGCAGAGGCAAGGGGTGGCTGGCACATGAAACGCTAGTCACTCTCATGTCAGACCATTTGAGTGTAATTTTGTTTTCTCAAAAAGGATCATGGTCGCACATCTTTCTTCTGTGAGTTCTAAGTTGTTGGGTGTTTTGTTTTGTTCTGTTTCTGGGGGCAAGATCTTACTCCGTAGCCCAGGCTGACGTTATACTTACTATATTGCCCAACTGGCCTCAAACCCACAGTGATCTGCCTGTTTCAGCCTCCCATAGAGGCATAAGCCAACATGCGAAGTAATACTTATGAATCTTAATCATAATTTTAAGTGGAAGAAGCCACAACTTGTGTGATTCCATTTATATGAAACACCCAGCATTGGCAAATCCATGGAGACAGAAAGTAGATTAGTGATTTCCTGGGGCTGGAAGGAGAGGAAATGAGGAGGGACTCCTTAATGGGTACAAGGTTTCCTTTGGGGATGTTGAAAATGTTTTAGAATTAGATACTGGCAATGGTTGTGCAACACTGTGAGTATACTGAAAGCCAGCTGAACTGTGTACTTTATGAAGGCTAAAATGTCTTCTTTTATCAGAATAAAATAAACTCTAAAAGTATATCATACCCAGAGCTTTTGGTTCCAGTTGAATAGTTTTACCCATTTGCATAAAGTTTTTTAATAGCATTAAGTTATCATTTCTGTATCTGGGCCCAAGTAGGAGTCTTAATGCTTATGACATTCTGCCAATTTTTTCCCCTAGCGCTGTCTAGAGAAAGACTTTTAAATGCCTTGCAGGAGGCAGAAAAGGAGATGAAAACTGAATTCCCAGAACCCAGATACATGCAGTCTAGAAAGGAAAGTACTGGGCAAAGTTAAAGACCACTTAAAAGACTGAAAAACTTTAATAAGAAAACCCAGTATTAGTACAGATTAGGAGTGTGGGCTAGGCCCATCACACAGATATGGGTTCAAATCCAAACTGCACCTCTTAAGCTATCAGACTCCGGGCAACTCACTTTACCTGTCTGAAACCTCACTTTCCGCATCTGTAAAATAGCACATGAAAGAATTAAAACAACGCACAAGAAGTGCTTAGTCCAATATCCATGGCTTATTGAGTACTGGAGTTACTGCTGGGTAAAGTTAAACACAATCCTGGTCCTCTCTCTCATCCTTCTAGAGCAGCTCTTCTGTTCTTTTGATGTGTTTATTGACAGGTCAAAGAAAAAAAAGCAATATAAGACTCAGCGAATGCCTTTCTATGGCTTATAAATATCGATCCATTTGATGCAAACCTATCGAGTTAGATACTACAGTCCCAACCCACCCTTATCTAACAGATGTGCAAAATGAGACACGGAGGTGTCATGTAATTTGCTCGCCACCACATCCAATTACTAATAGCAGGACTGTGGTTGAAGCCCCATCTGGGTTAGGAGGCAAGTCATTAATAATGCAAGTCAGATCTTGTTTGATGATAGAATTGTACCACTTTTGGAAATATAGAGGGCTGGAGTAGTTCAATCATAGAGAACTTGCCCAATGTTCAAGGCCATTGGCTCCATATCTTTCACCAGAAATAAAGGAAAACTACTATTCTTGGGGAGTTTCCCAGGATCCCAATGCCAAAGGTGAAGTATGTCACTCATATTTTCTTTGGGTTCCTTTGCTTCTAGGGAGCACTTGGCAGGAAAAAGTATCCACCATCCGAAGCTATATGCAGAACCACACCAAGGCTCCAACTGGGGTCCTTCTATCCGCACTTGATGAGACAGCCTGTGAGTGGGGATTTGTGAACACAAGTGGGTCTGGTAGTCCCAAGCTTCCTGGACCTTGCAACATACAGCTTTTCCTAAAACAACAACGTATTCACCAGCTCCTATGAGCTCCACGGTCATAGTATGTGGGAACTCAGAGGGAAAGGAAGCAGCTCCTTGGGGCTACAGAACAAGGAAGCCAGGGAGCTCCAAGCAAGTGGGTAAGCCCACAGGCCACCTGAGAAATGTACTGGTCAGAGCAACAGGGTAATTATGTCTTCTTAGGAAGAAGAAGTCCCACAAAGCCACCAGCAGCCCTGGCTATCATCCAGGCCACTCAAAGTCCCAGTTTTGATACCCACAGTAACCTTATTCTGTCCCCACATGGCTGAGGGCTTTCTGTCCAATTCCTATGACTGACCTTGAGACATTTGGAGGATGTACCAATACTGAGTGCTAGATGTTACCTATCTCCATTTTATGGGGGAGACATCAATAGCTCTCTTCAGCATCCCGATGATCTCGAAGATTTTAAGAAGCATTCAGAGGCAGATGCTACAAGCTGCTGTCAGTAGTAATCTTGAAGCCAAGCTAAATAGTGAAACATAGGTGTCATAAATGCTGGCCCTCACTCAGAACGGCCCCAAACAATCCCATCAATTCTTTTCCAGGGCTCTTCAACCTTCGTAGCAGCGACATCCCCTATAACCCCTTCTTCTACTCCTACACACTGCTCACGGACTCTTCCATAAGGTACAGCTTCTCCTTGGCTTGCTGTTGTGAGTTTCCTCTAATTTCCACCCTATCCTGTACCACTAATGTCACAGCCTTCAGGGTACTCATAAATCTGGGTGCCTACCAACACACACTTCTCTAGGAAACCTCTCACTAGCTGTTCCTGACCCCTTGACTTCTGGTCCCAGTGAACCCAAATCTAATCCCCTGGTTCTCTATGTTGGTTTCCTGTGACCCCTTGGAATCAAAAGATGGGTATATGCCTCCAATTCCATGTGTTCTCCTTAGTAGGCAGGCACTCAGGACCCTCCTGGTCTTCCCTCTCCACATAGGTTGTTTGTCAACAAGAGTCGCTTTAGCCTCGAGACCCTGCAGTACCTGAATACAAACTGCACATTACCCATGTGTGTGCAACTTGAGGACTATAGTCAGATTCGTGACAGTGTGAAGGCCTATGCCTCAGGCAATGTGAAAATCTTGATTGGGGTCAGCTATACCACCTATGGGGTCTATGAAGTGATACCCAAGGTAGGTTTGACAGTCACTGGCCTCCTTCTGCTCCGGGCATAACAACTGTCAAAATGGGACCCTCTGCTATTGGGCCAGCTTGTCAGTCAGCTAATGTGTACTGTGTACCTGTACAGACCTCATTGATGGGATACTGAGGAGGAGGAGGAAGAGGAGGAGGAAGAGGAGGAGGAAGAGGAGGAGGAAGAAAAAAAGGAGGAAGAGGAGGAGGCAGGGGTGTCTATCCACAGAACCCATGGACAACTTTTTTGAGGAAACTAGACAAAATATAGCCTGGTCTAGAAGAAGCTTTAGAGCCAGCTTTAGAACCTGATTCTGAGCTGAGTTCTTTTCCTAAATGGCCATGCAGGGACTTTGGACAAGTAGCTCAGTCAGTCCAGATATCTGTTTCTTTAAAATGGTAATGAAGTTGAGCACTTACAGGAGTTGTTGTAGACTTCAAGGATATAGTACTTGTGAAGTCCATTGGCTGACATAGTATACACTTTGGGGGCTGGTAACCTCTCTAATATGTATAAGAAACTCTCACTGCTAGAACAACTTGTGGACTCTAGCATGCCAGGCCTGGCTGCTGGTACCAGGCCAATGCTTATCAGGGAAACCTATATGCAGAAAACTAGGAAAGACCTGCCTATCCAGAAAGTAGCCAAAGGATAGGACCTGGTCATGAAAGAGATCAGCAAATCTTACAGTCTCACCCCAGCTGGGACTTCCTCTCTGTCCTTTGTAAGCACTGCTTATCTTGGATGGTGCATCTAGTCCATCTTTTGGTCTGTGTTCTCAACAGGAGAAACTCGTGACAGACACCTACTCCCCAGTGATGTTAATCAAGGCTGTGAAGAACAGCAAGGAACAGGCCCTCTTGAAGGCCAGTCATGTAAGTCCATATGGCCCTTTGGGAGGTCTGATTGGTTAGCCTTCTAGACAGAAGCCTGAGGAAGACTCTAAATGACAAAAAGAAACAACAAAGATCTCTATTTATATCTATATAGATATGTAGATATTACATGTGGCGATTGCATTGCTTTGAACACTGCCTGTATTAAATAAGGCAGTGTTCATGAGGAGGGCTCACTTTTTAGAATATTCTTAACATTAGGATAAAAGACCTTATTTTGAAAGAATTTTTTTGTTAAGAAAAAACATTTTTTTTAAAGATTTATTCATTTATTATATGTGAGTACACTGTAGCTGTCTTCAGAAATACCAGAAGAGGGCATCAGATCTCATTACAGATGGTTGTGAGCCACCGTGTGGCTGCTGGGATTTGAACTCAGGACCTCCGGAAGAACAGTCAGTGCTCTTAACCCCTGAGCCATCTCTCCAACCCTTAAGAAAAAAAAATTAACATACACTACAGAACAGAAAATAGCCGAAGATTCCCTATGTCTCCATTACCAGCTTCAATAATCAAGTCATGCCCGAAGCTGTTTCATCTGTAACACGCCCCCTGGTGCCCCCATCCCCACCCGTGCATGACCCTCCTCTCCGTGCTGCTGGATTATTTTAAAGCAAATCCAACACATCCTATCATTTCAACTGTCACTGCTTCAGTGAGTATTTCTAAAGATAAGAAGGCTTTTAAAAACACGAGCACACTCTGATTAGATATAAACATTAACGAGAATCCTTTTGCTATCCTGTAGCCAGTAAAATTGTCATGTTTTTAAAGCACTCAGTCCCAGGGCAGCTATCTGATCGTCTTCTCTAAGTGAGGAGGCGGCCATTCTGGCCCGCCTTAGTCACTATTTCGGCTTCAGGTGCGGGACGCTGTGGCTGTGATCCAGTACTTGGTCTGGTTGGAGAAGAACGTGCCCAAAGGCACGGTGGATGAGTTTTCTGGGGCAGAACACATTGATGAGTTGCGACGGTACTGGACTTATTATCTTTTGGTGCGGGGGTGGGAAAGTGAGGAGTAATTAGTCCCCTTAGGAAGAAGAAAGGTCCTGCTTGTATTTGGAAGTGAGATTGACAGGTTCGTGGGTGGTCTGGGAGCTGTGCTTGGGGGTGTTGGAAGACATTCTCCAGCCCTGCTGAAAGCAGGGAAACAACCCAACAGCGCCCCCTAGCGAATGCCTCAGACACAGCTCGCTCTCCCTGGGAAAGGCCTGCTTAGGCCAGAGGGCCCCTGGGATACTTGGGAGTTTTCAGTACAAAGAAGGCTTCTTGAGGCAGCTTGGGTGGTGTCTAGGTTTGAGGTGCAAGACATGGCACACGGGTCGGATGTTTCTCAGATACAGGGAGGTACCTTTCTTCTCTCCCATAAGTAAACTAGAGGCAAATTGGTGTCCATTATCTTTCTCTGTGCTTGAGTGTTCTCTCCATATGTGACAGGACAAGGCTGGCAGAGGTGGGGCTGGGAGAGATAAATGAAGTCAGGTTGGGGTGAAGGCAGCTGGACATTTGCTGTGAGACATATCCTAGTCACAGCTCAGCCCCTGGGCCGTCATTCTCTGACCATTCCTTACCTTGCTGTGGTTTGCCTTGCCTAGGAATGAAAACTTCTCCTCTGGACCCAGTTTTGAAACTATCTCTGCTAGTGGCATGAATGCCGCCCTGGCCCATTACAGGTACTCCAGAACAAAGAATTTTCTACAGTGCTTGTGAGCAGGGGTCATGGTTGTAAGTACAGAGGACCTGGGTTGGGAAGGGAATGTTCTGAGCTTTGAGTCAACATTTAAGGTTTGGGTCCTTCAGGACTGTGGGTGGTCAGGGGAGGAACTCCTTTGCTGTTTGAAATCTCCTTGAAATTAGAAGACCTGAGTATGGCTTTTGTTCCCCAAAAAGAAGGGATTTGGGGAGTGCTTGGGTGCTTCTGGGGTCTTCAGGGTTCAAGGAAAGCATAGATTTTGTTAGAAGCTCTTTCTATGAATTTTTTGTTATCTATTTTTCTGAAATAGTTTTATTGGCTTGGGGTTGTTTGGTTGGTTGGTTTGGGTTGGTGTTTTTTTGTTTTGTTCTGTTTTTTGTTTTTGAGACAATGTTTCATGTAGCTCAGGCTAGTCTCAAACTCATTGTGTAGTCAAGATTGGGTTTCCTGGTCTTCCTGAGTCTGTTTCTTAAGTGTTGGGATTAGAGGTGTGCACCACCACAGCTAGCTTGAGAGGGGTTTGCTTCATAACTCAGTCTGGCTAGCAACTTGTGATTACAGGCATGAATATTACACATAACCCCACAGAGAAAAGGCCTGTCTGCTCAGCCCCCGTCAACCATAGTGAGTGAAAAATATAGGTTAGTCAAATACTTGATCTCACAGAAAACAAACCATGGTAGGCCTGCCTGATAAAATTTGGAGAACCAAACTAACCGGATGCATCAGGTTGGCCTGGACTTGACAAGAGAGGAGTCAGAGAAAGACCTGGCATGTCTAAGAGTTCCCTTCCCTGATGCCTCCCCAACCCTTGCCTGTGGAAGCTAGAGAGTGGTAGAACTGATATACCTCAGGCCCCTAAAATATTGTTGTCCAGCCTTATTCTTAAATTCCCCTCTCTTCCTGTGCCCTAGCTCCTTGGGGCCCTCTTGGATGCATCAAAAACTTACAGAGAAAGAGAGTTCAGGCCCAGAACCTCTACTTTGCTGTGAACCACTTGCAAGCCTCTTGCCTCTATGGGCTTGTTCTTATGCGAGGAGAGATGGTCAAACCAAGTAGCCTCTGAAACTCTTAGCTTCCTCTTAGTTCCTCTTCCAGAGGACCAAGGTCTTGCTTGGCCATATGCAGGATAAACAGAAGTGTGTCCCAGGATTTGGGGGTAGGGGTAGAGATAGTTATTTCCCCAGAGTAGAGAGCCTGGAAGGCTAGCCCCCAAGTAAAGGGAGTTCTTCTGTTTCTCCTCAGCCCCTGTCCTCAGCTCCACCCTGTTTGCCTAGTGCAGGGTTCAGAGTCTCTCCTCTCCTTTTCATTCCTAGCCCAACAAAAGAGCTGCACCGTAAGCTGTCCTCAGATGAGATGTACCTGGTGGATTCTGGGGGGCAATACTGGTATGTACACCCCATTGTGCTTTGATCTAGCTCTCAGCTCAGACATTCTGGGCTTCCTGAGGTTGGCTGAAGCTGGCTTTCCTGAGTCATAGGTCTTCATTTGATTAAAGCAGGGAACTGCATTGAGTAAACCCTGAGCAGCCTTCTCGGGTTCCCATTGTGGGCATCTGCACAGTAGAAAACACATAGAGATTAGAATAATGGAGGCACTCATGCGGCACCTGGGTGAGAATTAGGAAAAGACTCTACTCGCTTAAGGAATTTTTTTCAAGTCTGCAAATTATTTACACAGATCTGCCTGGATGCACAAACATGAATACCTATATTCTCACCCACTCATGCAAGCCCTTGACATAGCCCACATCAGAGTCATTAAACCCAGCTCATTCCCTGCGGCAAGATGAGTGACCATGTAAGGTTGGAGATGGAGGCAGATAAAAGACGGAGCCCCTTAGATGTGATTCTTTTGTACAGTGTCAGCCTACACAGTCCAGTGTGACAATCATGCCTAATGAGCTAACCATATTCCTTTGAAATGTGTGGCTAATCAGTTACAGTTTTATTGGGTTTCCCAACTTCTATCCTGTGGAAAGGGTGAACACACTAAGGACCGAGGTGCTTGTTCATAGCACACCTCTTGGGGAGCCAGCTCACTATGTGCTCAGTCTAGCAGCCTGTACTTAGCACTAATTTGATGCTCTGTGAACTTGAGATGGCCGCAAAGAGGAAGTACATTTGTGGGGGCGTGTTGGATTGGGGCATGCTTAGAAGAGGGTGAGGTAGGGAAATAGTCACCTCACTTCCTCTTCTCTCCTGAGGAAGAAGTTCCCCATGCCCCATGCCCTACTCTCAAGAAGCCCCAGAGTCCTGGGACCCTTTCTCCATGCCTCCCCCATGGGATGGGTATGCTTAGTGCTAATGATTACGAGTTGGACCTGCTGGCTCTGGCTTCACTCTCATGGAATTCCAAGCCATGCTCATGACAAAGAGCGTCTTAGGAGGAGTCAGCATTTGCTCCAGCCTGGCTTTAACCAAATCTTGGGGAGGGAGATGACCTTGCAGCCTAATGGCTCCAGTGGCCTCATCTTTCATAAGAAGGCCTGATCGGCTGTCCTCTGTGGGGAGATGATGCAGAACTGTCCTATAAATGGTAAATGGCTGCGATTGTGGGAATGTTAGGATAGTGTCACCTTTCTGAACCTCAGTTTTCCCATCTGTGATTTATTGAGACAGACAGACAGACAGACAGACAGACAGACAGACAGACAGATAGATAGAGCAATGCCCTGAATAGTTACCTTAAGAACTTACTAAGTTTCTGTGTTACATGGATGCTGAGATATGATTCTGATGGTGGTACCTATCCTCCCTCCCCATCCCATCCACCAATCTACCTTTCTTCCTTTCTTTCTTTCTTTCTTTCTTTCTTTCTTTCTTTCTTTCTTTCTTTCTTTCTTTCTTTCTTTCTTTCTGACATGATCTCACCCAGACTGACATTACCATCACAATCTTCCTAATTCAGCCTCCTGCATACCAGGGTTACAGGCATGCAGCACCATGCCCAGTTCTCTATCTTCCTTTTGCCCTTTCCCATGTCCTATTCCAGCCGAGTCACTCAAACCCCAGTAAAAACAAACAATAGAAAATATACAGGAAGCACATCATGGCCCTGGACCCTCCTCCCAAGTACTCAGCAGAATTAGATGTATTAGTTCCCTCTCTCCACAGGGATGGGACCACAGATATCACCAGAACAGTACATTGGGGCACTCCTACTGCCTTTCAAAAGGTAAGTACTAGACCCTAATTTTCCCCTTCAGTTTACTGCAAGTGATCATCTCATCAAGAGCCATTTCAAATTGATGGAGTCAAACTGAGTCTCGGAGATGTTATGTAGTTTGCCCAAGGCCACACAACAAGTACCAGGAAAGCCAATGCAAAGTCGGATCACCACCAAGACCTAACGCCATGTGTATCCTCTTGTCATGTCAGTCTATGAATGTACAGAAATTGGCCATTTGTACGTTTAGCCTGTGCTCTGCAAAGGGAGGGAAAGCTATCTCTAGTGGAGAAAAATAGCACAGGGCATCTCAGAGATGCTGAAGGAGCTACAGCTTGTCTGAAAACAGGGAGGTTTGCTCAGCTGGAGTGGAACCTAGGACACTGGCAGGGGTTAGTGGACCAGGGATCTGCTTGGATGTAGCCAGCAGACCGGGAACCCAGAAGGGGAGGCCCTGTTGTGCGGGCCTCCAGGAACTCATAGATTAGCCTGTTGAGGAGTCTGTTTCCTCAGGGCCCCAAATGGCAAGCCAGTGCCGGAGTGTGGGGAAAGGAAGTGACCACATGGCCACTAGCAGTGACCAGAACAGGGCACTGTTGCCCATCTCTCTCCCACAACAGGAAACCTGCTCTGCCCCAGGATCAGGCCCAACCCACACTTCAGGCCTTAAGAAAAACTAAAGGAAGTTGCTAAGGCATGGTAGCACATACTGGGGAGGTAAAGATGGGAAGCTTTACTGTTCGAAGCCAACCTTGGCTATATAGCAAATTGCAAGCCTACCTGTGAGGATTATAGGAAGTAACCAGGCTAACTTTGCTTCAGCATTTGCTCACTGCCTTCTGCTTGTTGCCAGTCTATGTTTTCCTATGACTTTAGTGACCAGGTACCATTAGCATCCTGTTAAACATGAGGACACCAAGGTAGAGAGACGGGGGAGAGTCTGAGTGACCAAGCCAGGATTCTAGACTTGAGCTAGCTACTAACTCAGTCACTACTCCACATTTCCTCAGAACATGACAATGACCCCTGTATATGAGCCTAAGAGAAGCACATGGAGTTGACCCCAGCTCTGGGAACACCTTCCCCCACACACACCTTCCTTTGGTCATCTTCCAAAACCTGAGTGACTACACATGAGAATGTGTCTCCTAACCCCTGTCCTGGGCCTCCATTCCCATCTTCTCTAAGACCAAGCAGCTGGGAATTCCTCCACTCCTCCTCTTGTGCTCCATATCACCTCTTTCTTCCCTTTCCTTACCAGGAGGCCTATACTCGCGTGCTAATGGGAAACATTGATCTGTCTAGACTTGTCTTTCCTGCTGCTACATCAGGTAGGTTTCAGAAACCAGACTGGACCCAGGCACCTTCAAGCTCTGATTTTATGGGACTTGGGCTGCTATCCTAGGAGGTTAGTGGGATAGCCCATTCTTCTCACATAAAGAAGAAAGTCTAGCCAAGAAAGAGGACTTGCTCGAGGTCCTACATAGGGTTAGTGCGGGTACTGGGCCTTGAACCCAAGTCCTCTGCCTCTTAATCCAGTGCTGTTGCTCAGAGGCAGGGAAACTCAGTGTGAGCTTCAGAAGTCACATGCAATTCTTGGAGGAAGTTATTGTCAACATGCTAAGGCCTATGTTGTGAGGAAATAGTTCAGTAGTATCATCAGTCCAGATAATGAGTCTAATGTATGAAGTGCTAGAGATAGTGAGGGGTTGGGCTGGGTTTATCAGAGAGACACTTATCTTTCATTCATCAGATTTTCTCCATCCCACCCCAGTGTCCTATTAAGAGCCCTGATCCTCAGACACCACCCTAGAAGTTGAGTAGGAAAGGCCAAGGTAGACAGTCTAGGGTGCAACCAATAGATCAGAAGCAATCTCTTTTCCCTTTCAGGGAGAGTGGTGGAAGCCTTTGCCCGAAGAGCCTTATGGGAAGTTGGACTCAATTATGGTCATGGGACAGGCCATGGCATTGGCAACTTCCTCTGTGTGCATGAGTGTAAGTATATTCTCAGCCAGCTATGTTTGACCCTCTCCTATGAGATAGAGCCTTCCACAGCCATGGAATTACCACCACCCCCCCCCAAAAAAACATATATGACCCACCCAAGGTCACCAGATGAGGAAGGATGCTCCAAGCGCTAGATGAAGACTACTGTCAGTGGGACATTCCAGAGAGAGAACCAAGGCCTGAGAAGGAAAAGGCAAAGCCTGTCTGGTGTGTGCCAGTTCCAGATATAAGTTCTTCTAGAGATACCTAAGGACCCTTCCTCTAGCTATCTTTCTTCTCCAGAATCTGCTCACTCCCAAGCTGGTGATACAGAGAGCTAAAACAGTGCTTATATCTTCCTTCCCAGGGCCAGTGGGATTCCAGTCTAACAACATCGCCATGGCCAAGGGCATGTTCACTTCCATTGGTATGGTTCTTGACTTCCTCCATCTCACTATTCAGTCCCAGAGTAGAGTTATCTGGAGAGTGCAGTCTTATGCACCCATCTTTAGGGAGCATGCTGAGCCGTAGCCTAGCTTGGGCTCTACCACGGCTTTCTTTCCCAAATCTAGACCCAAATAGTTATCACACCCTTACTCCAAGTCCCTCTGCCCATACCCTCTTTTTTGCTGTTTTGTTTTAGACCATCTTATGCAGCACAAGCTGTCCTTGAACTCATTATATAGCTGAAGCTGGCCTTAAGTTCCCCGTCTCCTATTTCCACCCCTTCGGTACTGGGATTACAAGCATGTGCCAACACCTCTGGATTTTCATAACGCTCCTTTTATCCTTGGGAAGTGGTTTCCAAGTGTACACACAGACTATGGAGTTGTCTATCAAATGCTGGGGTAATAGGATAATGGCACACAGAGATTAGAGCCCCAAGTAGGCTCCAGTCCTCCTTACTAGACTACAAAGGAGAGAAAGTGAGGCCAAGTTTTACTGGAGAGGATTTGAGGCCTGGCATCTAACAAGTTGTAGGACTGAGAGAGCCAAAGCCACAGGCAGCAAGGCTGCCAGGTCCTGCAGTTACTTGTGGGTAGGTGTAGGCAACCTGGAAATGGGTCTATTTTTCCTGTGGCTTAATATCACTGGCATCTCTACACCTATCTCTCAGAACCTGGATACTACCAGGATGGGGAGTTTGGAATCCGTCTTGAAGATGTCACCCTTGTGGTAGAAGCAAAGACCAAGGTAACGTGCTAGACACATGTGGACACCATAACTCTGATTTTGGGATGAATGGAAATAAGGAAGGCCGAAAGAGAGGGGCATTTGATATACATGTATGAATTTTTCTGAAGTCTTACTCGGGTCCTCAAGAATTCTATAAATCCATTTCTCAAGCTGCACACTGAGGTGATCTGGGAAGCTGGGTTTTGTTTTGTTTTCTTTTTTAATATCAGTGCCAGGCCCCACTCCAGACCAAGTGAATCAGCGTCCCTGCCCTAAATCACTCGTTCTTAGTGCACATAATAATCCCCAGGGGAGCTTGTTAGAAATAAAGATTTGATATTATAGCAACCAACCAGATGAAATACCTGGATATAAACTTTAAAAGACTTACACAGAGAAACTCGGCTAAGGCATATAAAAAAGATTTAAGTACATGGTGCTCTCTGGGAGGAAGCCCTGATATTATGAACATGCCATTCTCCGTAAATTGATCTATAAATTCGAGACAACTTCATTTTCAATGTTAAGTGGATAGTTTTGTGGCTTCACCAATGATAGTAAAGTTTATTTGTGAAAATAAACATGCAAAGCAGCTAGGAAAAAAAAACATTGAAAGCTTGAGGAGCAATAGGGAAAACTAAACCTATCCAAGCCGAGCATAAACGATCCCAACAAAACCAAGGTGGTACTGGAGAGGAAATAGACAGTGGGAATAATGAAACAGAACAGCCAGTCCAGAAACAAACCTCTAATTCACATAAACATGTGTCCTTTTCCATTTGGGATTGTACATGAGTTTTTGTAGGTTTTCTTGTAGGCTTTGGTGGTTCTATTGTTCATCATGAAACTTCAGTTCATCTGTCAGCAGGAGGAGGGAACCAAGAGTGGGTAAGGGGTACAAGGTACCCCCGACTTCATGCAGTGACTATGTGATAAAAAACACTCATTGGACCATCTCGGATTTTTTTTTTTTTTTTGCTGAAACAATGATGCCATTTTGTTTACTCCCCACAATGATTAATCGTTCATTGCCTTGCCTATTTGTGAAGTGATTTCTCTCTTCTCTCCTATGGTGAAACACCAGCTAACTCCCCATGTTTATGTGTGTGACTTGTTTTTTTAAGATTTATTTATTTATTCTATGTAAGTACACTGTAGCTGTCTTCAATGTCTTCAGACACACCAGAAGAGGGCGTTGGATCCCATTACAGATGGTTGTGAGCCACCATGTGATTGCTGGGATTCGAACTCAGGACCTCTGGAAGAACAGTCAGTGCTCTTAACTGCTGAGCTATCTCACTAGCCCTTTTGTATGACTTTTAAAAACATGTATATATGTATGTGTAAGTGTATATGTATATGTATGTGTATATGTATATACAGTTACCAGATTAGTAAAACTTAGAGACTTTGATAATACCCAGTGCTGGTGAGTATGTGGTATGGTGAGCACCCCCATTCACTGTTGAGAGAAGTATACACTGGGGCAAACTTTGTAGACAGTAGTTTAACAAGATCTATCAAAATATCCATTGAAGTGTCCATGCCTTTTTGTCTCAGTTATCCCTCCACCATATGTGTAAGATTCAGATATAGTTCCAAAAGTTCAAGATGCTTACATAGTTAACAATGTGTAGCACTAATAGTAATATTAAAAATAAATGCATATAGCCCCCAAACCCATGGCTAGTTAAGTAAATCAGTATATATCCCCGATACTTTAGACTCTTACACATCCCCTTTAAAAATGATCCTGGAGCTGGGGAGATGGTTTAGACGTTAAGAGCATTTGCTCTTAGGTCCCAGGATCAGTTCCCAGTATCCGTATGGAAGCTTATAACCATCTGGAACTTGAGTTCCTGGGGATCTGACACCCTCTTCTGGCATCTGTGGTCATTGGGATGTGCTCGGCTATAGCCTAGGGTTCATCCTCAGTACCAAATGAACTGGACCTGGTGGCACATTCCTGTCATCCTACCACTCAGGAGTAAGAGGCAGAAGATCAAAAGTTCAAGGTCATGCTCTGATACACAGTGAATTTGAAGGCAGCCTAGGCAACAGGAGACCTTATCTATAGATAGAAAGAAAGAAAGAAAGAAAGAAAGAAAGAAAGAAAGAAAGAAAGAAAGAAAGAAAGAAAGAAAGAAAAGATAGATAGATAGATAGATAGATAGATAGATAGATAGATAGATAGATAGATAGATAGATAGGTAGGTAGGTAGGTAGATAGATAGATAAATAGAGAGAGAGAGAGAGAGAGAGAGAGAGAGAGAGAGAGATGAAATTAAATAACATTTCTAGATTATTTAAACTCAGGTACATAGGTCCTAAGGTGGTATCCTAGACATTCTGCCTCCAGTGGATCTTGGAAGTACTCCCTACAACCCAAATATTTAATGTGCTCCCTACACACTGCTGATGCTCACACTTTGAGACTCAAACATGAGTCTAATCTTTCAGGAAGCAGAAAGGAATCAGGAAGTGGGACACTGGGCAGTAGACAAGAGAACTGGCCAAGAGAAGGGACTCTGGAAGGCTCAAGTCTAGCTGCAGTATGCAGAGCCGCCAAGGATCACTTCCCCTGTGCTCCTGACTCCTTCCAGCCAGTGTCTCAACCTCCCTCACTTTTCTTGCTTTCTTACCTTCCCTATGGAATTTCAGTACCCAGGGACCTACCTGACTTTTGAATTGGTGTCCTTTGTGCCCTATGACCGAAACCTCATCGATGTCGGACTGCTGTCCCCAGAGCAGGTAAGTGTCCTTAGTACTGCCTACTCCTTAGCCCATGAAGAACTGACTTCCAACCACCCTAGGCCTTTCTTGCCCTTCACCAGGAAGATCCATATTGTGTCACTCTATTCCTTGGGAGCGTATCCTTCCAGCTTGTGAGAGATCCCAAAGCTTCTAGGACTTTCTAGTCAGACCAGCAAGCCCCAACTCAGTTAGTAAAGCCCTATGAAATCTGAGACTGAACTTCTGAGCTCTGCTACCAAAAGGCATAGGAAGATGCAGTTCCTTCCCCATTCTGGGCCCAGTCTCCTCTTTTGTAAAATCGAGATGATTACTCTGTTTCCTTTTTATTCCTGAACCAGACAGCAACCTCTTCTCCATGAACATCACTATATTTTTAAGCAACCACCATGGAACAGGGTCTCTGGCAAGGCCCAGAAGATAGCAGAGGTCTGAAAGTGCCTGGGTCCCTAGTCCACAGTGAAGCTAGAATCCTGGGGATTCTCGTCTTTCGGCTGCTTAGCTCAAACCCTCTTCCTTTTGCAGCTCCAGTACCTGAACCGCTACTACCAGACCATTCGTGAGAAAATAGGCCCAGAACTGCAGCGTCGCCAGCTGCTGGAGGAGTTTGCATGGCTGGAGCGGCACACGGAGCCCCTGTCAGCCAGGGCCCCTCATATCACCTCCTTGACCTCTCTGTGGGTAGCCTCTGCCCTTGCCATCCTCAGCTGGAGTAGCTAGACCCCCACCCCCACCCCCATCCCCACTTCTCCTGTTGACTGTTCACTTGGGTTTTGAGATTCATTTGCTTCTGCTCAATTGTCCTCTCCCTGTGTCATACATGTCCCCAGGACTGCCGATGGCTTACCACCTTGAAGCCACTGTCCTTCGCTTCCTCCAGAGTCAGATCCCAGACAGCATATTCTACCTTCTCCCAGATGTACATACTTCCTCATGGACTCCCACCCCTGGGCCTTGGGATAGCAGAGTCATATAGCCTGCTACAGTGAGTCCCTCTCTCCCAAAGTAAAGGACCCTATAGGGTAATACCCAGAAGGCTCCATCCTATCCCCATCTGCTGGAGAAGGCCAGGGCTGTTGCCACCCACACTGACTCCAGACTTTTTAAAGCTCTGCCTCTGACCACCCTTACCCACATGCCTAGAGTAGCCTGTCTGCTGTATTTGGAGAAGGAAGCGACTGGGTATTCTGGTCTCAAACTACCACTGTAGTATTGAGGAGAACAGATAAGTTGAAGTCAACGGTGGCCTGGAACTGAACACCTCCATGGATAATGTGTACCAGTCCTCTCCCCATCTGTGAACCCACAACTCCTAAACTACCAATGTGCCCCTTAACAGTGACCACATAAAGAGTTAAAGCACAGGGCAGACTGTGAAGTAGAGGAAATGGCAAGGTGCTCTGGGCTATCCCAGACTCCCCCGGCACTCAGACCATTTTAATCTTCTAAAGTTGAGCCACCACGACAGTGCTATTAAAACCTCTCATATCTTTGAAAAACTCTTAACCTTGTGTGGACAGACTCTGATTTCCCCCATTTTATAGACGGGAAAAACTGATTTCCAGACAGAAGGTGTGGGCTGCCTGAGGAGACTTGGCAATTGGTTAGGAGATGATGTTGGGAGATGGCAGGGGCAGGTGGGCTGGTACTCTAGGTCCTTTCCCCATCAGCACTGTACCAAGCCTCTTACCCTACATCTCAGCCCCTGCCTCATTTACTGAACCCACTGTCATCAGTGGTTTCGCTGGTCTGGCCCTGACTAGCCGTTAGCCACCTGGGCTCACATCCTGCTAGATGCTTAAAACAACTTTTTGCAAAGATGCCTGCCTCTGGTTTTGCATTGTGTCTGCTGTCGCTGTCTTGGAGGAGGCTGCTGGTACCTGTGGCTTTTGTGGTGGGGGAGGAAGAGAAGAGGCTGAGGTGGGGGCAGGGTTGTGAGGCTCCCAGAATCTCAGTAGAGAAACACGTGGGCTTGAGAACGTGCTCATGGGCATGCGTGTGAGTGTGTGTGCGCCCTTGTGCTTGTGTGCGTGTATTCCATGCCTAGCCTGTATGGCGTTGTTGCAACATAATGAAGGAGACCAGAGAGGCTCTGGAAACTTGTTAAGTGTGCTCCCTGAAAGTTGCAGGCAGTTCTTTTGTCTCAAGGGAATACATTGAAGGTGAGAACTAAGGTTCTAGGGGCCCAGTGTTGGAGAAAGGCAACAGGCTGAGTTTGCCGGGGCTGGGACAACAAGGCCTAATTTTCCAAATGTGAAAATGATGTATGGAGACTCCGGAGATGTCTCAGTGGTTAAAGCACTTGCTGCACAAGAGTGAAGACCAGCATTCCTATCCCCAGAAACTCATATAAGTGCTAGGTGGGTGTGGAGGCCTACCTATAAATCTAGTCTCCCAAAGTGGAGACAGGGTATCCCCAGAGCAAGCAGGCTAACTTTTGGGTTGACTGAGAAACCCTACCTGCCCTACATTGATGAATAAGACAGAAGAGCCATAGAAGATGATTTCTGATATTGACCTTCTGCCTCAACATGGGTATACGTGTGTGCATGTGCGTGCGCATGCAAACACACACACACACACACACACACACACACACTACAGCTACCCAAATCTGTTTCCAAAGGCCTGCAGAGATGCCTTGCCCTTACTGAGAAGCCTGTTGTGGGTGAGCTTGTTTGAGGTGTCACTTGGTCTCTGAGAGCTACTACTGCTCCTAAAATTTCAAACCATCCTCACTCCCGATACTTCATTCTGTCCCACCGTTCGTTCTGAGGGTTTTTCATGCACTTTCTCATTTGATCCTCCCAAGCCATGAGAAGGCATTGGCATCTTTCTCATTTTCAAAGAGGCTAGAGGGCAAGAAACTTGCTCAAGGTGGCTTTTATATCAAGTTGCCAAATGAAACCGAATTCAACGACAGAAACAGGCTCAAGGACCTGCTCTCTGAAAAGAAGACGAGGAGCATGACTCTTGCCATTTTTCAAATGACAAAGCAGGCTCCACTGGGCTCATGCAGCTGAGGAGAAGCAAATTCTGGACTGCCCTGCTTCTCCGGGGCCTGGCCTGCCCAAGCCTCCCCTGTGTGCCTTGACACTTGCTCCTGACTTTCTCTCAGTCACGAGCACTAACCAAGCCCTAGTTGCTTCTCATTGAAGCCAAACCTAGAAACCCCACCCGATCTTCTCCTTGTGATTTAGCTTCCCTGTGCCACCATAAGGCTTTGAGATTAAGCCCTGCCTCAGATGAACAGCTGAAAAAGGGACTCCAGCCAGCCCAGATCCTTCCTAACTTGAGACCCGGAGGGCTGACCCCAACTGTTCCTGTTTAAGAGCCTCACTGTAGGGTCGGGGAGACACTGAATGTGTAGACAGTTAAGACAGGCACCTGAAGCAGCGCCTATGACATCACTAGGAATTGAAGAGAGATAGCTTCTTGGGCTCCAGTCCTTATTTACCTTATTTCTCCTGGCATCGCTGCTGTGCCCTGTTCCTAGGAGTTAGGTATCTAACTAAGACTTCTAGCCTCAGTTGTAGCAGCTGTGTGGCCTTGGGCAAGTCACCTCTCTAGTCCTTGGTTATCAGTTCTGTAAATTACCCATGCAGACTTCCTGATGAGGTTGTAGAGAACTGGCCGGTAAGATCAGGATGTGGCATTATTCTGTAAATCAGGAAGCTACACAGACAAAAGATAATAATGCTGTTTCTCACCTAGCACAAGCTCCCTTCAGAGGTTGATGGGAAAACAATTTATTTGAGGCTCAAATTACATTTCTCCCTCCCTCTCTGTCTCCCTCTCCCTCTCCCCTTACCCTCTCCCTCTCCCTCTCCCTTTCCCCTTACCCTCTCCCTCTCCCTTTACCCTCTCCTTCTCCCCTTACCCTCTCCCTCCCCTCCCTTCCCCTCCCCTCCCCTCCTCTTCTCCCTCTGAAAAGGCTGTTGGGGCTAGCATCTAATTTGGCTTTTTCTAACTATGCTCCCTAGAGCCCAAGTTTCCTTAGAAACGCTGCAGGGCCTGTCACACAAAGCAGGGCTCTAGCAGCCAGCAGCCCCCCACCCCCTCCCCTGGCTTTCCATACAAGTGTGCTAGAAGTAGTTGAAGGGTCAGCTTTGGGGGAGGGGGGTAACCTGGGCATTTTTTTCTTCAGGGACTTGTGCTCCGAGGGGCCTCAAGCTGGTCTCTTCCCAGCTGCCTGTCTTACAATTCTTTTCTTCCTTCCTTCCTTTTTTGTTTTTGTTTATCTGTTCCATGGTTTTTGTGTTTTGAGACAGAGCCTCTTGTAATCCAGGGTGGCCTCAAGGTCACTGTGTAGTGGAAGCTGGCTTTGCTGGTATCCTCTGCCTTGTTTCATAATTCTCAATGCTTTTTAAAAAAGAGCCTTGCATTTCCATTCTGCACCCAACCCTGCAAGTTTTATATTCAGTCCTGAATAGGTGCATCGCAACCAGAAAGGAAAAAGGACACACCCAAGGTCATACAGCGAGCCAGGACCAGAGCCAGGATCCAGTCCTAGACATTCTGCCTCAGCTGTGCTGACTCCTCTCCAGCCTCCTTCCTTTGTTTTGCTTTTTACAAAGGAAAACATTTAATTGAGGGCTTGCTTATGGTTTCAGAGGCTTAGTCCATTATTGCCCTGACAGGACAGGGACCATGACAGGAGGCAGGTGTGGTGCTGGAGAAGTAGCTGAGAGCTAAACCCTGCTCTGCGAGCAGAGGAGGGAGAGCAAAGGAGGGGGGGCAAGAAGGGAGGGAGGGATGGAGGGAGTGGACAGACAGACAGACTGACGGGCAGACAGACGGACAAACTGGGCCTAGCACGGGTACATGGGCTTTTATCTTCTCCCACTTTGAATGTGTTCTTCTGTCCTTCCCATATAGCCTCTAGTGAACAAACTGAAACCCAAGGAGACCTGTTTGAGGTCATGTAACTCTGATGAAAGTGGTAAGCTACTGAGATATGTTTTTCAGACTGAGGTTCTCTATCTACCCCAGGCTGGCCCCAGACTCTCTACCCTTCTGCCCTTCTCTCTCAAGGGCTGGGAGAAGAGACCACCAAGCTCTACTCTCAGCCACATTTTTGTTTGTTTGCTGTTTCTGAGGCAGGGTCTTACTATATGATCCGGATGGCCTGTAATTCTCCGGATTGACCTTGAATTCACGGCAATCCTCCTACCTCAGCCTTCAAGTATTGATATTAAAATTCTTTGTGCTTTAAATCTTTCTGAGACTTCAAAAGGGTATGTGAAAATTTGCCAATACACAAATATACTCGTGGGGAGTATAAATATTCATCTACAAGTGGTAATGAAGTCAGCTCTCACTCTTCGCAAGTCAACTGGCTGTAGCTGGTCATGGGCTGGGCCCTCAGAAGGGGCTGGGCTATCTATTCTACTACTTAACCCACGTCAGCAGTGAATCTTACCACCTCACTGGGCACTTCCTCAAATCAGTAGTCTCAGAAAAATAGGAATGAGAAGTTTTAGTGGGCACTGTTTCCAGCCCTGGCCTGTATCCCCCGTGGCTTGTCACAGCCGGGAGTGGGAGGCCCTTCCCAAACCCCCACCCTGCCAGGCCTTACTCTGAGGCTGGCCCATCTCTTAACTTCTGTGTTTCTCTGTGAAACAGGAACTTAGCAAGCAGCTTAGGTCGGGTAGGATGGATGGTTGAGAAAACCCCAGTGAGCTGTGGCAAGGTCCTGAAGCTGAAAAACTGGTTTCCCTCCTAGTTGGTCCCAAGCAGCTTCAGGCCTTTTTACTTGCCTTGCTACCTGTGTTCTTGTTTGGGCAGAGGGACCTTGACTTGACAAGGTAGAAACACCGAAGCTATGAAGACACACAAGATTTGGGTCCATGGGATCATGGGGCAGAGGTTTTGAGGGGGTACCAGAAAGTGGGAGGTGCCAATGGGATGTGGGGAGGAGGCAGGGGCTCCAAAATAGTTGTCACCAAATTTGTCTTGGCTTTGGTAAGGTTTAAAAAATAAATGTCTCCCAGAGGGAACTGATGTAGGGTCATTAAGTATGTTCCAAGAGTACTCTATGTAGGTGATCTGTAATAAGCCTGGTCCCTCTGTGTCTGTCTCTGTCTCTGTCTGTTTCTGTCTGCCTGTCTCTGTCTCTCTGTGTCTGTCTCTGTCTCTCTGTCTCTCTGTCTCTCTCTCTCTTACACACACATACATACACACATGCGCGCACACACACACACACACACTCTCACACACAAGACCCTCTCTCTCTCTTTCTCTCTCTCTCTCTCTCACATACACACACACACACACACACTCACACACACAGTCACACACAAGACCCGCATTATCAGTCTTCACGAAGCCTCATCACATATGATGTCACTTGCCCCAGGTTCCGTATCCCTTAACATTTTGAATTCAGTTCAACCTGCCTCCAAAAATTGTCCCCATGGCCTCTAAAGCTCACTGATCATAGACTTTTGTCCTGGTAACCTTGGGACTGAGTCCTGAGCACAGCAACCCAGTCACACCTAGTCCTCCACGGTAAGGCCTTCCAATGAGTCACAGCGTTTTGTTCTGAGCACCAAAGCCCCACCTCCTCTTTGAAGGGTAACTGCTGCAGCTGCTGACAGGTGGGTTTTGTTTTTGAACCAAGACCTTATCGTGAGTTCAGAACTCCAGATATGATTGTCTTTCAGGCAGGAGCTCCCCTGTGTTCCTGAGCTGAAAGCCCGATGTGCATCTTGTACGTGTTTTATGTTAGGCACAGATGCAAGAGGCTCCCACCCCTCGGCTCTCCTCTGCCCTTGCTTGCAGTTACCCTGCCTGCACTCTCTCTGCCTAAGATAGATGACAGGCCAGGCAGCTAAGGTGGTGAGCTTCACCTGGAAATCCCCATGTATTTCAAGAGACTACATAATCCTCGCTTGGCTATTTCGAGAGACAAGACCACTATTTAACAAAGACTGAATTAGTATCAGCTAAGTATCCAAGACTTCTTCCTTCAGATGAATCTAAGTCATCCATTTTCCTATTTCCTCATCGTTCCTGGCCACATTTACGTGTTCCTCTACAGGGCAGGTGTTAGAACTCGACTCACCTCAAATCCCTCCCACAGCTCTCTAGGCGAAGTTTGTTTACTCCTTGACACGATGACAAGGGCCTCCCTAAACGTCATTCCCACTTAATCAGCCCCACGTACTACAGCTGTAGTGCCAACCACGTGACTTCAGATGCCTCCTTCATCCTGTTCACGCCTCTCTGGGCCTGCTTCGAGGTGGCTCTGTGGCATCTAGCCCTGTACCCAGCCCAGCGTAATCCCAGCATAGAGAAAAGACTATGACAAAATGTTCCACAATGCTTTCATCTCCCCTTTAAAAATAACTCTGTATGAGAGGCACCTTAACCAAAATGCTGGATAGTGTGGCCCCAGACCAAGACCTGCCTGTGTTTAGAACTCAGCTCCCATCAATTACTAGCTGTGCAGTCAGTCATAAGTCACTTAACCCCACCATACCTTGACTTCCTAGAAAATGGGGCTTGGAGGGTCGTTGTAACGCCATCAGGTTACCTTCCTGCTATGTGTGAATACAGTCTACAAGGGCCCCATGTCTGTGTCTTCAGCACAGCCACATCCACCACCTGAGGGTTCAGACTCAACCTAGCTATCAGTAAGATAATCCTAAACACCACACACAGATACATGGACACTCGCGCGCGCGCGCGCACACACACACACACACACACACACAATTGTGAGCTGAATCAAGGTTCCTTTACCTGATATTTATACTTCCTTCTAGGTCACAGCTTTGCAATACTTTATCCCAGCCTAAACTACCTCTGTTGCTTCTCTGGAGTGTTATAGTGGAACTGAATATTTGTGAAGTATCTAATGCAGTTGTTGGCAAAGTAACAAGCACCGGGCAAATGAGAGCCTGCCACTCCACCTCGGATGGCAGCTCTCAGGTACAAGGGACTTTTGACAGCCTAGCATGAGGCGGTGGCCACAGCGAGCTCCTGAGTCCTGCATTATCCTGCCCATTATCAAGTGTAAGGTAGCCCTTGTTCATTGAACTACTCTGCCCTGGGTCACTACTTTAGCTAAGTTCTCTGTGTACCTAGAACGGAACCTATAAACTGCAAATATGGTACAGAAGCCTATGAAACAAGTATTTAGGACCCATTAGCTTCCTGGAGCTTGACCCACTGGGACTCCAGTCAGGGTCATCTATTGAAAACAAGGCTGAAGGAAGGCAAGTACGCTTGAGGGAGAGAGATCGTGGATGCTCAGAACACAGGCTGTGGACCGGGTCTTAGGCAATTCTAAAAGAAGAGAAGGGGAGAGGTTGAGAACACTTGCCCCGCCCGTCCGAGGGGGTCGGTCACCTCTCTGTATTCTGTCCAGAATGCCTTCACCTCCCACTTTACCCCTACCCCTTTCCCAGGCTCAGCAGCCCAACGCCCACCCTGGCTTGCTGGCAGCATCTGAAGGTACTGCGGTTAGTGTGTGAGCTGTGCTTGCTGCTGGGGGCTGGGCAAACAGGAAGTGGGTACATCCTGAGCCCTGGCCCGGGACTCTGAGCAGGCCCGGAAGGTTCTGTGTGCTGCTCCCACCTTCCGAGGCTCCTGACCTCCTAAGTCTGAAGTCTCCCCTCTGGCTTGGTAAAGCCTCGGGTGTCCCTGGACAAACGCCAGCAACACTCTATCCCAGACTCTGGAGAGGATGACCTCCTACCTGGGATCACTCTTGAACTCCCGCAGGCTGGATGGCTCATCCAACCTCCTAGCTTTCAGGCTTCTAAACATCCTGCAAAGCCTTAGCTAGTTGATAATGTTCATGCCTCTAGGCAGTCAAGGAAAGACTTTTGAACTGAAAAACTCAAGCCAATAGGGAAGGGCTGTAGAACGCAGAATCTTTTCATGAGTCAGCCTAGTAGTTTGGGCTGAACTCGAGCCAGAGGAAATAAATATGGTTTTATCTTGAGAGAGATGGACTTTGACCTTCTTTCCTTAGCTCACAGGCGGGTGATCTGAAGGCCTTAGGGTCAAGGGAGGAAGTCACAAGAACATCTTGGGTGCTGGGACAGGCTTGCTCGGGATTTCACAAGTGTCAAAGAAACGAAAGCCTTCTTACAAAGGTGAATCGTTTGATTTCTTTATAATGATGTATGAGGTTAGGAAATGAAAGTTGTAGGCAGGGCATGGACCAGGTAAGATGTACTCCTCACTGAAAATAAATATTCAGTTTCATGTCCCTTTGAAAGTTTATTTCTTTTTTCTTTCTTTCTTTTTTTTTTTTGTTTTTTTTTTGTTTGTTTTTGTTTTTTGTTTTTTTCGAGACAGGGTTTCTCTGTGTAGCCCTGGCTGTCCTGAAACTCACTCTGTAGACCAGGCTGGCCTTGAACTCAGAAATCCGCCTGCCTCTGCCTCCCAAGTGCTGGGATTAAAGGCCAGCACTGCCCAGCCAAGAATTTATTTCTTAATTGTTCTCTTCTACATTCTTTGAAGAATTCCTTTATTCTAAGATTAAAACTATCTTTGAATTAAGGGGAAAAAGGTGCACATCCCTTACCCCAGCAATTCCAAACTTTCTAGACACTTAACCTAATCATAAACTTATAGATGTGACTGAGTATTTACCTTAAGGACATTCAATAAGTACTTGTGCATTTTTTAAAAAATCAGCCAAGGCAAGATAATTATGGTGGGTTCAGACAACTGAATGCTAATCAGTCATGTAAAAAATGGTATCATTCAGGCTAGGAAGATGGCTCTTTGAGGAAAATGCTTGTTGTAAAAGCATGAATACTGGAGTTTATATCCCTAGCACCTATATAAAAGCTGGGTGACACGACAGACATCTATAACTCCAGCACTAGATGGGGAAGGCAGAGACCTTAGGATCCCAGAAGTTCACTAGCCAGTCTAGCTGAAAACCGTGAGCTCCAGATGTGATGAGAGACCCTTTCTCAAAAACTAAGGCAGAGACTAATAGATTATATCCAGCATTGATGGCTAACCCCCAGATGTGAATGCATGACTGAGCACATGTCCTGAGCATGCACACATACACACATATGCACACATAAAATCACACAGTTCCAGACTAGTTCAACCAATCATGGTGGTACACATTTATAATCCCGGCACTCGAGAAGCTGAGGTATGAGCATCCCAAGTTCCAAGACAGTTTGGCCTACACAGTAAGACCTGGAGAGTGAGAAATGTGGGTTTTATTTTTATTAAAAATTAAAGATAGTTTTTCTGAGGTATACATCCCTACAACTATCACCATAATCAAAATAAACAAACATATTCATCACCTCCAAAAAGTTCTATATGTCCTTAGTTATCTGTCCCTCCAATCTTTCCAAATGTCCCCAAACCAATGTTCTACCTCCTATACAGTATGATTCTTGGTAAGATGTAAACTTCTGTTTAGATAGAGGTGCTAGATGATGAAAACAGTAAAGGATATTTATCTAAACAGTGTGAAATTCAATTACAGAGACTTTTTTGAAATTCCATTTTATTGTTCATCTGTATTTGATAAAGTGTATATGATACATACCAGCTGCTTTGTAGTAAACAGAAGTCATTGCAAGTACTTAAACATCTACCACAATTGCTCAATGGTAGCAAACTTACCTGGCACGTGTAAGCCATAGGTGAGACCCTTCAGCACTGCAAATCAACATTGCCATTGTCGTCGTCATCATCATCATCATCATCATCATCATCATCATCAGGTGAACGTAATCCACAAGATGGGTGCAGTGCTCAGCCAGTTGATGAATGCCTTTTGAATGGGGCACCTGCTGTTGACATGGCATTGCCTTTAAACGTTTCTCAGTTGTTCTTGTGTGAGCTGAGGGGTTGTTGTGTGTAGGCACACCTCATCTAGAATGAAAACCATATGCGTGCTGACAGAAATGTGGATAGTTGCTGGATTGATAGCTTTAGGAGAGGTGGAGACAGGGCTATTGAAGGTTGTAGGACTGAGAACATCATGGAGATGACTGCGGTATCTGTAAAGGTGACCACTATAAGGATGATGAAGCAGTAGAAATCTCTGAAGAGATGAGAGCTTTACCAATCTTAGCTAAGGTGTGCTGATAGCAGTAGGGATGGTAGGAGGGAAGATGACTGTGTGTGTGTGTGGGGGGGTGTCACAGCTGTAGGAGTAATGGCTATCTGGTAACGGTAGCAGTAGTGATGATGATCAAGATGATGGCCACAGGGGTGACAGTGATGGTAATCGTGATCTCAGTAATGACTTGGAAGTTGCAAATGGACTGGGGGAATTTACTCAACAGGCAGGGAGATTGTTTACCTTCTGATTTCGGAGATTCAGTCAGTGAGTGTAGAGCCTGAATAAGCCACTGTAGTGGATGACCGGAGACAACAGGATTGGGGCTTTTCTCTGACTGTTCAACTCAAGATCTGTCTGCATCAGAATCTGGAGACTGAAGCTGGGACTTCCTTCCTCCCTAGAGGCCAGCAGGGGCCATGATTGCTGTAAGAGCAGGTCACGTGGCAAGGTTTCCTGTAGGCTGCTGCTGCTGCTGGGGTGTCCATGGCCCGCAACCCCAAGCTGCCACTGCAGCACTAAAAGTAGCAGCCCAAGGCTCAGTCTATGCCGTGCCACCTGGCTGGTACCAGGGAGGCTTTAGCAAGAGACTTTTGCATCTTAGCACCTTGGAGAACCGAGCAGGACTGCCATCTCTGTAGAGGACCATGTTGCGTCGCAAACCCTCCAATGCCAGTGACAAGGAGCCCACTCAGAAGAAAAAGGTAAGGAGCATCTTTGCTCCTTCTCTCCTCTACACTCTCTCTCTCTCAATGCCTTCCTGGGCTCTTAGAAGGTAGAAGTTGAACCAAGGCTATATGTTGAGCTTGTAGGTGAGGGGTCTTCCAGAAAGCAAGGGGACGGGGCTCAACACTCACTAGAGTAGTAAAAGTACGGAAGATACTTTCTAAACTCTGGAATATAGAGCTAGGAGTTGGGACTTTGGCAGTCTAGAGTTATAGACTGAAGAACGTAAGGGTTAAATCCACAGACTTCAGTTTGAGACTTACAAAATGTAGTGGTTCAAGTTGAATCTAAAGAGCATGATTAATGTTGTCCCCCCCCCCCCGCCCCCAGCTCAGGTTCTGTGTCTCTTCTGCTCAAGTGTGTCCTCTGGGAGCTAGCTCATTCAAAAGGCCCTACTAGCCTATCCAGCCAAGGTGGCCACAGACTCCCTACTCTTTGGCAGGGGTCATAGCCACTGCCCACTGGGCTCAGATCTGCCACTGCCCACTGGGCTCAGATCTACGACATCTGCCCAAGCCACTAGAGATGAAGCAGTAAGTTATTTTCGGACTCAGAAAAAGAGCCCACCCCAAAATGTGGTGAAATTCAGGGTGGAGGGGGTTGAACAGGTTCTTTCTGGGCAGGCGAACTTAGGAAAAATGAGAAATGAAGCTGATGACATACATGGTGAGTAGGTGTGAGAGCTAAGGAGGAAAAGTTCGCTGGGGGAGGGAGGGAGATTTCAAAGTCCAGGAAGGAAGGGAGCTGTCAAAATGGCTGAAGTGTTCATCTTCCTGAGACAGCAGCTAGACTGAATGACTCTTGAAGACTCTTATATCCAGGTTTCTCTGGCTGTATATAGAGAGTTCTATTATATGGTAGGACTCTCCCAGGAATCAGCCTGTTCAGCCTGCATGTCTAAGTGGACCACAGGAACTGTCCAAACCAGGTCTGACTAGACCCAAGCCATCATCAGGGGTCTCCAGGATTCTCACTGTGCCCCATCCATTTCCCCCTGGAATTCAACTCAGAAACACTGTAGGGGATTCCCCCTCGTCAGAACAGTTCCCAGGCAGTAGGTGACAACTAAGAGACAAGCTGAGAGCACTGGGGTGTGCATCCTGTGCCATCTCTCAGGATCTGGGTGGCTGCCTCTTTACTCTCTCCACTTCAGCTGCTTCTCTAAGGTTGCAGTGGTGGTAGGTGGAGGAGGGGGGAGATTTGTGAATATTCACACAGGGCCTTGTCACCCCACCCCCCACCCCCGCCAAAACTAGGCCCCAAAGGCTTGTCATTGGTTGCCACTCCTCAAGAGCAAAGCCACTTCCCCTTGCTCTCAAGCTCATGAGATAAACAGAGACTGCTATGTAGACCCTGGTAGGCCCCAAACCGCAGGACAATCAAGCTGGAAGAAAAAGTCTGAGAAAGGGCTGACACTAGGGCCCTATGCTACCTCGGGCAGAGATGCCCCAAGGCACAGAGAACAAGAAATCCCTTTCCTCTCTCCTGGCTCCTGTTACTGCGATTCTACATTTGGCAGATGGGCCTTTGGGAATTCCTCCAGGTTTCTTCTAGAAAAGTCTGTGGTCCACATCTTTCAGAAAAGAATAGTCCACATAAACTGCACCTCACCCCTGCCAGCACCTTTGGTAGCCTCCGGGAGGCAAGATGGGCTTGCCTTTACATACCCAAGCCCCAGGCTGTAAAAAATGCCCTTAGTACAACCAAACTTCCGGAAGATGTGGCATCGTCCCAAAGCCCAGAGACAGTAGCCAACTCCATCTTTGATTGCCAGGTTACTGAAGTCAAGTCCCTTCCCTTCGGAAACAGAGGTGATGAGATGCGGAAATAGGAAGGACAAAGCAAGCTCCTCCCTCCTGTTCCTGCGTCATCTCCTTCAGCCAATGAAAGTGTACAGGGGAGAGGGGCAAGAAAGTGGAGTTAGAATCCTGCCATTCTGCCATAGGACCCTGGACGGTACTTCCCGTGGTCCTCGGTTTCTTCACCTCTGAAAGAAAAGGTGATCTCTGGAGGTAGGGCTCACAGGAATAATCGTTGTGAGAGCACTCTCTCACGTGTGTGCTTCTGCCTACAAAGGGGTGCTTGCTTTGACATGAGCCCAGATGGAGAAGGCACAGCATAGAATAAACCAAGGTCCCAGTCTTGAAGTACAGGAAGCAAGGCCTAACGGCATGGAGAGCCACACTGAGGGAAGGCTTGTCAGTGGCCACGTGCTACACTCTGTACTTTAGTCACAGTTAGCTTGCTGAGTTTTCACTGCAACCTTAGAGTAGAGACGGGTATATACTGATTTCACACTGGACACTCGGACTGGTGACCATTTGCTGGAGCTATCAGAGAGAGTGTGTTGCAGCGTTCCAAGCCAGGGTACTTAATTTCAGAATCTTATCTCCTCTCTGCATCCCCTTGTCCCCTAACTGATCTCAGAAGCACTGGGAGAGAGTAACAAGCACAAGATTCAGTCCTCCAGTAGAAGAACTCTGCAAGGAACACCCAGAGAGTTGTAGACTGAGAGATGAGACAAGCCAACAGAACAGAGGAGGCGATAGGCCTTAGCTATAGTAGGTTCAGAACATGGTACCTGCTGTGTTTCATAAGGATAAAGGATGCTCCAGAGTCAGACACTTGCATCATCTTCAAGTTCGAACTACTTTCCTTTTGCTCTTACTTCCATCAAACATCCACGTCCAAGTCTAAGAAATGGAGAGGGATTTGTTCTAGATTTGTCTTCCCTGAAGACAGCCCATCTCCAATGAATCCCGATTTTCTAGCCTCCCTCCAGGGCTAATCCAAAGGAACCTAGGCTCATGCTCAAGTGCTAGGTTGTTGCCTCTTTCCAGTCTCTTTCTTCTCTCTTCCCCAATACTAACACAACACTCCCCATGGGGGTGGTCCTCATGTCACAGGTCTAGAGTAACACCCCAACAATGCATGCCCTGCAGTCACACTACAGGTTGAGCATCCCTGTCATGAAAATATGAAATGCTCCAAACTCTGAAGGATCTTGAAAATCAGCATGATGCCACAAGTAGAAAATTTCACACCTGACCTCATGTGAAAGGTCACAGTCAAAACATAGGCTCACTATAAGTGTTCTATAAAATTACCCTCAAGCAATGTGTTTTAAGGACTATATGAAACATATATGAAATTCATGTTTAGATGTCACATTACCAAAATAGCTCATTAGGTATATATGCAAATACTTGATTTTGTTTAAATTGGAAGGGCTAACGATGTAGCTCACTTAGTAGAATGCTTATATAGTATTCATAGAGCTCTCAGTTCAATACCCAGCACCATGTAAACTGAGTATAGCAGTCATAGGCTTGTAACATGTAGTGAATAGTAGTCATCCTCTGGTACATGGCAAATTAGAGGCCAACCTGGGTTACTCGAGGCGCTGTCTCAAAAAAACAAAATCTGAAATGTGGAATACTTTTGACTCTGCACATTATAGATAAATAAGATTCAACTCGCCGCTCTCCGTTATTCACAGGAGAATGCCTACATCCCTTGGCATGGCTGGCATGGACCTTCTATGACTGCCTCTGCTTTGCCTCCCAGAACAGCCATGGGCATACCTAGTATTACATCACCTCAGACTACCCCTAGCTCTCACTCATTTAAATGCTTCCTCATTCCAAGTGGAGGAATATCCCATCTCCTGCCTGAGCCCATCCAATGTTCTTCCTCCACAGTTGCCCCTGCCTGTTCTCCTGGCGGCTCCAGGCAAACAGCACCTGTAGTCAGTACTATCCCCAGTCCCTTTCTATCTTGCTTTGGGGCAACTGCACTAGCTGTGAGGTGGCACAAGCATGCTAATCACATGGCCTTCCAGGGTCCCAGACCTGGGTTTAGGGGTGCCCTGCTCTTGCGTATCCACTACCAGCCATGGGTAGTTCTCTGCCTAGAACACTTAATTTCTCTGCATCTCATTTCCTCCACGGAGAGCTGGGGATATAATATGGAGTTGATGATGCTGGAATAGGCTGTCGTCACATGTGAAGAATTTGGCAAGCTATTGGTCGTATGGGTGGTAGTTAACCTTTCTATGATGGTTTCGCATACACACACTAAGAGACTAAGGCATGGGCTAGTGAAGTAACTTAGAGGGCAATTCAGGGGATATGTAGGAAAGCCATGCTACCTGGAGCACTGGAAAAGCCATGAGGGTTGATCAGAGAGGATCTCTGTAGGGGTGCTGCCATTGAAAATGGAGGAGGAATCTTTTTTTTTTTAATCTGAGTATGATATCCATATGGTGAGTTTCCATCAAAATAGATATCCCCAGGTAGGCAGCACTCAGCTCAAGAAACAACCGATTTCTGAAATACCCAGAAACTTCACAACCCTACCTGTCAACACATACCTTCCTCCCCAGGGTAAGCATTTTTTTGACTTCCACCAGCTTAAATGAGTTCCTCTATGCTTTGAACTTTGTGCAGGGAGAATTAAGGGTCAAACTTTTGGGGGAAGCTGAGCCATTTTCATCAACTGTGTGTTGGTGAGATTTAGTCATTTATTTTGGAATAAAGAAAATAGTTGAGATCATTGCATTGCTGGTTTCTGTCCTGTATGATTCTGATACAATCAATCCATTCTACAGCTGATGGGCATTTATGTTGTCTCCAGGTAAACTGAATCTAAAGGGGATTTTTCTGGCAATTGCTAGAAGTATAGTGTTTTATGTGGGGAAATGTCCGGGTTTAGAGTTTGTAAATGGGTCATACAACAGGCTAAACATAAACCCCTGTTCCAGGAAGGACCAATGTGTCAGATGACATTCCCAGCGCTGGACCATACCTGGTTCAACTAGACAACAGCTCAGTGCAGCAGAAGGTTTTGTCTTTGTTTTACTAATGAGGAAACAACAGCCCAGAGAAAATAATAACTTACACAGATGGTCAGTGATAGAAAAGAAGAAACTGAGGTTTGAAAGGTTAAATAAGTCATGGGAGGCCACACATACTAGTCATACCAGAGTTGAATTAAGCAAGGCCCAATGCCCAATGTGTAGCTGTTTCCAAGAGGCCCACATGTTCCCCCTTAAACATTATGCTGCCTCACTTGTCTGCACAACTCCAAGCCAGGTCTCACCCCAAAGCGAACACAGATAATGATGTTGATGTTGATGTTGATGATGATGATGATGATGATGATGATGATGATCTCGGGGATTTCAACTCATCTCTAGGCTGAGTTACCCTAGGATGAGCAAAAGTCAATCAGGATATTTGGGGCTGCCCTTGGAAATGGAGGAAGGCCTGGTTAAAAAGTCACCTTAGCTGACCCTTGCCATTGATAGCCTATAGATCATATGTGCCTGACATATTTATTTATTTATTTATTTATTTATTTATTTATTTAGAATAAGAAGTGGCCAGCCGGGCCCAAGCTCCAGAATCATCTTCATGGCCCTTTTGGGTTGTCTCCTCATGCTTTGGGCTTAAGCTCAAACAGAGGAGCCATCAGAAGAGCCTGGGAGTCAAAGGCCTTTCCTCCCACCCTCCCAGACTACAGATTAATGACAGGAAAAAGGCCCCAGGGAAAGAGCTGTTATTAGAACAGCCCAGCACTGAGTTTACTCTTCCCTAACAAAGACTACTTCCTACCCCACATCTACCCTCCTGCTTGCTTTCCAGCCTCTCAAGTCCCTGGGGGCTTCAGGGGCGACTCTCAGCCTCCTGGTCTGGAGACTAGGCTAGGCACTTATGGAGGGAAGGCCACAATAGGCCCCATCAGACTATAAATAGCAACCTAGCCTGCTCTCCTTGGGTCCAAGCCAGCCTGGTGCCCACCCTCTCTCTGTTCCCTCTTTTCCATGCAATAAGAGAGGGAAGTCATCCAGGCAGCTGTATCCTACCATACAAGAAAAGGAAATAGATGCAAGGTAGAGGAGAGGGGAAAGAAAGAAAAAGAGGAAAGAGTGGTGTGGGCGGGTGCTAAGGATGGAGGCGATACACGGGAATCATGGGAATCACCACATGGTCAGACATTCTCTATGTATACACTCACGGTCCCGCTTTCCAGGTCTCAATCACAAAGGGAGCTTACAGACCAAGCAAGCCTCCAGGCGCTGCACGTACGTGGCCGGATGGAGCTCGTTTCTGCTTGGCCTGACTGCTGGCCTAGTTTCTGGTCAACTACCTCTAGGAATACATGACCCTGAAACCCAGTTGTTGATTCAGCTTTGGTCAAGACCCAGAAAAAGTACCAGAGGTCCACACTGCATCTTTTAGGAGTTAGGACAAATTGCACTTGTTGAGGGGCAGGTGATATTACCCTCTGCTCTGGGGGTAAGGGGGTTGTCACTGGACACACCCCGTTTAGTAAGAAGAAGGATGTGAAACCTTCAGCTTTAGTCAGTGTTTGGAGCTCTGGTTCCTCAAGTCTTTATCTTGGGTATCTGCAGGCTATCCCCACTCTATCTGTCTGGCCATCTGTGAACCCTGGTTCCTGTGTGTGTCTTCTGGTCTCGTCTGTTTATCATGACACAGGCTTAGCCTCAGCTCTTTGTGCCTGCAGCTACCCCAGTTACCTGTCCTGTCCTGTTTTCTGGCTGATATCTCAGCATGTACATGTATATACAGTTAAAGATCACTTCCTGTAGATAGTCTCATCCACACAAACAACAGGCCGTGCCTCAAAGTCCAGACAGCGTCAGAAGTCAGCAGTTGCCAGATTCTCACATCTGTGGCTGAGGTTAAGAGCTGAGATGAATCAAGAGAAAAAAAAATGGTGGTTTTTCTTAAACTGAATTAGCTCCAATCATTTATGAACCAAAATCTATGGACACCTTCTATAAGTAAGAAGGTTTTTCTGGAAAATGTCACGCAAGCATCTGGTGGGACTGTGTTTCTCTTCCTGAGACATGAGTTCATCAGTCTACAGGCCTAGATGTGTTTACCTGTCACTGAGTTAGAAACCTGGCTCAGCGCATGAGCAATGTGGAAGCCAGAGGTACGCTTTTGGAAGGGATCTCAACCCAGTTCCCTTCTGGCATTTTCATATATGCTAAAGCATACGTTGACTCTGACCCAGTAAATCTTTCATGCCAGGGTTCTCTGACCAAACTTCCGGTGGTAGAAATTTGTGTTTAGTCTGGAGCTGCCTTAAGGTACGAAGCATTTGATGCCAGAAGTCAATTGTCCTGTGGCTAGGGACAGAAGAAAGGTATATCTTGTCCCTTCGCCTCGGGGATTTCTGTTGCTCTACCCAGCCCCGGTGTGGGCGTGTGTGCCCAGAGGGAGAAGGGATACACCCGTGGGGCAGCCATTTTAGCACTACTGATGGGAGTATCTGTTTCTTTCAGCTCTCCCTTCAGCGCTCCAGCAGCTTCAAGGATTTTGCCAAATCGAAGCCCAGCTCCCCTGTGGTGAGCGAGAAAGAATTTAACCTGGATGATAATGTGAGTTTCAGAGATTCTTTGGAGTCCTTGAGTCTGGGAAGAGGGGGTGGCAGGGTAAAGGGGAAATAGGAGGGATTAGTATTACTGGGACAAAGCTTTCTTAACACAGTGCCACTTCTAGGCACCAAATTCCTGCGCCCCAAAATCCTACAGGTATTAGTTACATAGCAGAAAGCAAATTAAATCGCAAATTAATAAGGCTGAGAAGAGGATTGGGCCTGGTGAGAACGGGGATGAGTTGACTCTCTCTAATCACCTCCACCTAATTCAGGATCCTGAAGACTTCTTTGTATATCCAAACCTGGATCCACGCCAGCGTTACCACGGTCCCTGTACCTCTTCTTTTGTTGTCATAGATTCCAGAAGATGACTCAGGTGTTCTTACCCCAGAGGATTCTGGGAAGAGTGGCAAAAAGTTGGGTAAGAAGTGGAGGGCAGTCATTTCCCGAACCATGAACAGGAAGATGGGCAAGATGATGGTGAAGGCCTTGTCAGAGGAGATGGTAAGGCCTGGAATCCAAGGGTGGGCTGAGGCCAAGGAGTTCATTCTGGCAGGGAAGGGAGCATGATCACCTGAACAGTCACTACTAAAATGTGGAGATGCTGCTCAATGCAGACAGGATGTTCACATGGAGGTGATTTGGGCGGGGGGGGGGGGGGCAGTTACTACCAGCACGGGAAGCAGGAAGTTGGCTAGGAAAGGATTGAGTTTGAGGAAAGATGAAAGTCTGGGCAACAGAAGCTTCCTGTAAAGATGGGTAGCTGAAAGGACGATGAGTTTTCCCGAGCCATATGTACCCAACGTAAACCTTTGGAAGAAGCCCCTGGGATTGATT
Source organism: Tokudaia tokunoshimensis (assembly GCA_036184795.1). Taxonomy (NCBI): domain Eukaryota; kingdom Metazoa; phylum Chordata; class Mammalia; order Rodentia; family Muridae; genus Tokudaia; species Tokudaia tokunoshimensis. The sequence continues at coordinate 115,781,095 of BTHU01000023.1, forward strand.
AAGGAGGACTGATTCCAGGAAAATATAGAGAAAAATACAGATGCTCTTCTGTTTACCATGCGGATGCATCCCAATAAGCCATAAGTTCACAATGTCAAGAGTCAAGAATGCATATCCCCTAACCCACCAAGCACTACTAAGCTTAACACCGTAGCACCGCCGCACAGAGCATCACTGGCTTCCCCTCACGCTTTGATGGCTGATGGAGAGCTATGACTTGCTGCTGCTGCCCAGCATCACCAGAGAAGTTCACACTCCATAGTGCCAACCTGGGCAAAGATTCAAATTCAAGATTTCACTTAAAGCGAGCTTCCCACTGAATGGTATCACTTTCGTAACCATCAGAAAGTCGAACAGATTGTGAAGCTGAAGGGGTGGCTCAGTGGTTAAGAGTGTATACCGCTCTTTCAGAGAACGGAAGATTGCTTCCCAACGATCATGTTAGGTGACTTAAAGCCACCTGTAATTCCAGCTCAAGGTGTCCAAGGCCCTCTTCAGGACTCCCATGACACTTGTCCTGATATGCATATACCCACCAACAGCATCCCATCCACATATATATATATATGTGTGTGTGTGTGTGTGTGTGTGTGTGTGTGTGTGTGTATGTGTATACATATATATATACATATACATAATTTTAAAAATAAAACAAATCTTTAAAAGAAAGATAAATAGATCGATGGAACCATCATTAACTCAAAGACTGTAACGAAAAAGGAGGTTGCTAACTTCAGCCCAAGGAGGAAGGTGATAGAGAGCGCTATGGGGCAGGAACAGCCCCAGTAGCTTAGAGCACAGCGTGGACTGCTTGTGCTTGGGGCTCTTATAGGAGTCTTGACTATTGGAGCCAGCTCAAGTGGCTTGTGAGAGCAGTTGGTTAATTGTCAAGAATTTTGTGAGGCAGTTGTTAAATACAACTATTATTAGAAATCAACTTCTATAGGCTGACAGAAATCAGATGTCTAGCATGTACAAAGACCTGGATTTAATCACCAGCACTACCAAACACACACACACACACACACACACACACACACAGAGAGAGAGAGAGAGAGAGAGAGAGAGAGAGGCAGACAGTCACAGAAACAGAGACACAGAGAGCTAGTTTTAAATCTACATGTTATTAAAAACAAAGGTTGTCCTAATTAGAGTTACCACTGCTGTAATGTAACATTATGACCAAAGCAACTTGTGAAGGAAGAGGTTTATTTGGCTTACACCACCACATCATAGTCCATCATTGGAGGAAGTCAGGACAGGAACTCAGACAAGGCAGGAACCTGGACACAGGAGCATGCAAAAGCCATGGAAGGGTGCTGCTTATTGACTTGCTCCCCAGGGCTTGCTCAGTCTCCTTTCTTACAGAACCCAGGACCACCAGCCTAAGGGATGGCACCACCCACAATGAGCTGGGCCCTTCCCACGTCAATTACTAATTGAGAAAATGCTTTACAGCTGGATCTCATGAAGGCATTTCCTTAACTGAGGCTCCTTCCTCTCTGATGACTTTAGCTTCTGCCAAGTTGACCTCAAAGTAGCTAGGACAAAGGCGATGCTAAAAATCTTCAAAATTCATCATCCCCTAATTCCAGCACAACCTGTTATTCTCACACATGCTACTGACGTGTGTGTGCGCGTGCGTGCGCGCACGTGTGTGTGTGTGTGTGTGTGTGTGTGTGTGTGTGTGTGTGTGTGTGTAAGTATCTATATAACGGAAATAACATAGATATCTCTTTTGACAACTCACCCGGGGACATGCAATTGTACCGGGTGTTGGCCATTGATGGGGCAGATTCACAGCATGGGAAGTGGCAAATCATCGAGTTTTTTATTGTGAGAGAAGCAGCTGAATTGAGGTGTGAGCAGCTCTGGAGTCAAGCAGCTTTAGGTGTTTCCCACAGGCCTTGGCAAAGTTATCTATCTTAAAACTCAGGCCACCCACACCACTTCGCTTCAGGTATTCCCTGGAGGATTAAATGAAACGGCAGGCCAGCCTGGCACACAAGAATGTGGACATTTGCTCTCTGACATAATTGTCTGCCTGATCGGGCCGTGAAAACAGCCTCAAGTCCAATCTTAGTTGCTCTAGCCTCTTCTTCATTTCCATCAGCACTGGAAGCTGACAAAGTATGCCCACTAAGTGCCCGGGGGGCCTCTTTCTGCAACATAGGAAAACCAGGTCTACCAACCCCACTTTTACAAAAGAGGAAACTAAGGTTCAGAATGTGGTCACTGAGCCCTGTCACACACACACAAAAAAAACTGTGATCTGAACCAAGCTCATACCCAGTTCCACTGCACTGGGGGCTTGGCCTATATTACCACAATAAGGCTTCTCAGAGCTTCCAAAACTCCTTCTACAGGGAGACACACTGGAAGAGGACTCAGCTTCCCCAACATCTCCAGATTGCTGCCTGGACAGCCCTGGTCCTGAGAAGATGGCCCTGGCCTTTTCTGAGCAGGAGGAGCGTGAGTTGCCAGCTCTCAGCCGCCAGACATCAACAGGTGAGCAGGGGGAGTGAGTGGACGCCTGCCAAATCCGGAGGAAAGAACTAGACTGGGGCAGTGCCAGGGGCTTTTCTGGGAAAGGGTTGAAAGGGAAATGCGTATTTGTCTTATGTTCAATGGAACCTTCTCAACCCACTTTACATTAAATCTGCACCACAACCTCATAGGACTTGTACTGTTATCCCCACTTTGTTGATGTGGAAACTGAGGCTCAAGGAAGTTAAGTGACTTGCCAAGTGACCCACTATTGAATTCCGACCTGCCTCGCAGAAGCTTCCACTTGTTATCTCAGGCCTGGAAAGGCCCACGAGCAGAGGAAGAACCTCATGGTCCCCCTTAAACCTCAGCTGTCCAAGGGGACACAGATGCTACAGCCTCTAGAGTATCTGAAACATCCCACCTTTTGAAGTCCAGAGATAAGTTTCAGTTCTTAAGAGTCATTCTCTTGGGCCCAAGAGCTCTGTGTATTGAACTTACGGCACACCACTGAACATCTAGAAATTCAGGGGTTAGCCTGAGGTGCCTTGGCTAAGGAAGTCCCTCAAGCTCACCCCACTTTCGTCACTCTTTCTCTGGCTCTACAGACACATCTCTCTACCTCCCACTGAAATCCACTTAAAATGTCCACCATCCTGCCTTTCTCAGGTAGAGCGAGTATGCCCACATCTTTATAAGGCCTTGCTACTAAACGTTGTCTTATAAAATAGAGAAAGTAAAAGAACCCTGCAAAGTATGTCTTCCTGTGTGGACGGAGCAGTATAGGGAGAGTTAAGAAGCCCTGGAGTGGAGTAGAACCAGTCCCACCACGTATAAGTGAGAGGCCTTGGGGAGGTCACGTGGTCTACCCGGCCTCTGATTTCCTTAGCTGTTCAGTAGGGCATTGGGCCTTGCTGGGCCCCAAAGGCTTCCCGGTTTTGCCTATTCTTTAGTCTCTGTGAGTCAACTCCCCAGCTCTTCATTGTCTAAGGCCCTAGAGGTATAAAAAAAAAAAAGAGCTCCGTCCGATTCACCAAAATGGCTACAGGGATGGATTCAAAGCACTTCTGTGATTCCTGCTAGACTACAGCTTATGTCCCTAGTGTGTGTCCTTGGGAACTCCCTGGAGTGCCCTTGCTTGGCACTGCCTATCCCGGCTGCCTTGAGACAAAGCCATGCTTCCTCTCTGTCCATCTCCTGCAGGCAGTGAACTCTGTAGCCCTGGCCCCGGCTCGGGCAACTTCACAGAGGAGTCACCGGCCCCCCAGTACTCGGGGCCTTTCTGTGGGCGTGCCCGAGTCCACACCGACTTCACTCCCAGCCCTTACGACCACGACTCATTGAAACTGCAGGTAAAGTTGGCATCCGAGTCCCCGCCGGAGCCTGGCAGGCTTCAGCGGTAAAGCAAGCGAGCAAAACAAAGCCAAAAAGTGAAAGTATCAGCAGAAACCTAGTGACCCCTTCCTTTCCTGCTTTCTTCTCTCCTCGACCCCTCTACCCACACCCCCAGAAAGGAGATGTGATCCAGATCATTGAAAAGCCACCTGTGGGCACATGGCTGGGCCTGCTCAATGGGAAGCTGGGTTCTTTCAAATTCATCTACGTGGATGTGCTACCTGAGGAGGCCGTGGGGCCTGTACGCCCCAGTCGCCGACAGAGCAAATGCAAGAGACCCAAGCCCAAGACTCTGCATGAACTTCTGGAGCGCATTGGCCTGGAGGTTTGAGTTGGACTCGCATCGATAGATAGCTGGGAGCCAAGGAGGCAGACTTGGCCACTGGGATGGGCTCAAGGGGACAACTGCTAGGTTGCAGAGGAAAGGTTCCAGGCAGGGGTGGCTTCTAAAGGAGATTGCTGATGGCCTGCCTCTCCCCCCAGGAACACACCTCCACCCTGCTGCTCAATGGCTACCAGACGCTGGAAGACTTCAAAGAGCTGCGGGAAACACACCTCAATGAGCTGAACATCATGGACCCGCAGCACCGGGCCAAGCTGCTCACGGCCGCAGAACTGCTGCTGGACTATGACAGTGAGTGGCATTAGTGGGGGTGGCATAGGTTTGGACTCTGACCACGCACTGCCCCAGGGCCCCCTTTGCAGTAGGAAGGCACTTTTTCCACACTTGAATTGGTGTTACCGGGAAAATTTATAGGACGGCGCGGGGTTGGGGGGTGGGGTGGAGGGGGATGGGAGGGGGGAGGATGCAGGGAGATAAGTCACAAGGGTAATCAGGTCCAACTCCCTTTTGGATCAGAGGAGAGATTAAAACCAGAGAAGGTAAGGCATTCGCTTTAAGCTGGGTAATAGCTCCCAGAGTCCAAGTCCAGGCTGCCTGGTACCAGCTCAGTGCTGGAGCTGTTTGAGCGCTTGGGTCTACGAACAGCTCCTACCCACCTTGGATGCTAGAAGTTGGGAAAAGAGAAGCAGAGGTGGCGGGAGGAGTCAGAAAAGCCGACCCGCCTCCAAGAGACTTCCCTAGCGTTCCCAGCCCATGACCCAGCCCCAAGGGCTTCTGCAAACACCCTGCCATCCCGCCCCTAGCTTCACCTCCATCCCATTTAAGACCCAGTCCCTTCATTTTCTCTTCATTCCCAGCAGCTGGCAGTGAAGAGGCCGAAGACGGGGCTGAGAGCAGCCAGGAGCCCGGGGCGCACACAGTGTCAGGCCCCAAGGGGGACATCCCACGAGACTCCGGCTGCTTCGAGGGCTCGGAGAGTGGGCGTGATGAGGCCGAGCTGGCAGGCACAGAGGAGCAGCTGCAGGGTCTCTCCCTGGCCGGGGCACCTTGAAGTGAAGACGGCCTTTCCGAGGCTGAGCCCTAGCTGCACAGACTGCAGGGATGGGTGTGGCCTCCTATAATGGCTTAGGACCAGAGGACTGGTGTAGAGTCTGGCCCTGCTTCCCCAAGGGAGGCTTATGGCTGAGGGCCCTGCCAGGATGCTACAGGCTCAGATAGAGTGGGACTGCCCGAAGGCATATGCTGCCTTTTGAACCCTCTCCTTCCACCAGTGACTGACAATACGGCCCCTTCTGATACCTCCCATTCTCCCACTATGGCCATACAAGTGGGGCACCAAGGGACCTAGCCATGCCATGTTGTGATCACGGCCCCCAAAACCTTCTTACCCTCACGCCACTGTCACATTGCTTCTAAGAAGGACGCCAAAAACCATTCTTTAAGTTCTGGGAAACGTGCTCTTTCAAAGGACCTCAGGTAGACGTGAGTTTGGAATTCCTTAAATGAGATTTGAAAAAAGCTTCACACCTGGTCGGTCTCCACTATCGTTCTCAACATTTTAGAAATCTGACTAAGTCTTCAACTATGTCTGTGCTTCTTTTGGCTTCAGCCTGGTCGGGATTCGGGTGGGAAGTTATTGAGGGTCCCACCAGTTGACACTGTGTCCCTTTAAATATTTGCTCTCCAGCTGCCTGCTACCCAGAACACCAATGAGTAGGCTTCTTGAAGAGGCTGTAAGGGCCTAGGGTTTCCATCTCATACCTTCCTGTGTGACCCAAACTGAGCTCCACCTTTTCCGAACTTAAAACAATGCCCATAGCTCATACGATAAGTGTCTCTACCTGTTTCTTGGCTCCTTCAAATGGGGTGTCCTACAGGCTGGTTGAAGATGGTGACACTTGGCTTCCAATGACACAACTGCCTCCTGCAAGCCAGATGCGGGTATGGACCCAGGCTTGGTCATTTATGTGGATCTTCCGAAGCAAAGGGAGCCTTTTGCTTGACATTGGAGGCTCCACTGTACCCAACATTGCTCTGCTAAAGGTTTTAGTGTCCTAACTCCAAAGGACCAGGAGATCATCACAACTATTACTGGGGTACCCTTGACTCCAATAGGAAGAGCAGTCCTTCCTGAAGCAGGGTCAACTGTGCCCATCACAGGTAGGGCTACCTGCTTAGTTAAGTGGGCATGCTTCTGATATACTACTATCAGGAGCTTTCATAACTTCTAGTGTGGACAAAGGAGTTGAATGTACATAAGGAGTAGCAAGGAGACAAAATAGTAGCAATAAATATAAATAGAACGTAATTACTGTCGCCTGTTTTCTTTCCTATGGAGAGAGGGTTGGGGCAGGGATAGCTCCCAATTTAAAGCTGATCTCAGCAAGATCTCCATTCATTGTCCTTTTGGGGGTATCTTTCCTCCTCCCTAAGTATGCAGGTATCCTTGACTCTGCTAACCTAACTCTCCATCTAAAGCTACAGCTGGCTCCACGCGTCCTTCCACACATCACTACTGAGAACAGGGCTCATATGACCATAACCACAGGCCCTGTTGGGGTTTGAGGGCTGGCAGGGGTAGGGCTACTTCCCTCTTCCCATAATCACTTAAATAGGAGCCCTTTAAAATCCTTCATCCCTGCGAAGAACGGTCTACACTGGGGAGGGGGCTTACAGGGAACAAAAGTGGCTTGTCTTCTAAAGCCTTCCTCCTGAGCCTCACCCTGAACCCACTGAAGTGTCACAGTTTCCTTGGAAATGGAATGGTGATGGAGACCCTGGGCTTTCTTCATGAATTTCCTGAACTAGGAAGGGCTAATTCGAGTGAGATATGCCACCAGAGTAAATATGAGGCCCCTCTAGGCTGTTCAAGCGTACTGCCCCTAGTGACTCTAGGTATCAGAAAGCTATGAGCATTATCTTTGCCCAAGAAACAAGTGCCCATAGAACTATGGAGCCGTTGCTACCATTACCGAGCACTTATATATTGAGATAGCAAGCATCATCATGGTCATCATCATCCAATTTGCAGAGGAAGAAAGAAGCTGAGAGGTTAGAGAGGATGACTAGAAAGCCACAGAGCAAGATATCTACATGATATCCAAGCCCATATTCTCTCAAAAATTACACTTATCGGGGTTGGGGAGTTAGCTCAATGGTAAAGTGCTTGCCTAGCAAGTGCAAGGCCCTGGGTTTGGTCCTCAGCTCTGAAAAAAAAATACCCTTATTTTATATGTATTAGTGCTTTATCTTCGTATGTGAATATATAAATATGAACCATATGTGTACCTGGTGCCCAGAGAGGTCAGAAGAGGGTGTTGGATTATCTGGAACAGAAATTACACATGTTTGGGAGTCATCATGTTGGTGCTGAGACCCAAATCCAGGTCCTCTGCATGAACGAGTGCTTTTAACCGCTGAGCCATCTCTCCAGTCACCAACCCCATGTCCTTAGATCCTATTTTACATTTCTCCCTATCCAACAAGCTTTGCAATCGCTGTGAGCAACTCCAAAAGAAATCTGACCCTTTGACACAGCCTTTCCTCTCCCGTGAAAGAAAGACAAGTACTATATGCTTATCTAGGAAAAGGAAAACATACAGAATAAAAACTGGAAAGGTTGGCCCTAAGGGTGAAGAGCATAGAGTCTGGACTGAGCCAGGGAGAGCTTCACTTTCCCCATACGTGTTCTTTGTGAATGGTGAAAGCATTTAGTAACTTTCTGTAGATGAAAAAGGGATAGTATGTCATGTTTAGAAATAAAATAAGTTACATTTCTGGACATGATGATGCACAACACTTGGAAGGCTAAGCAAGAGGATCTTGAGTTTTGAGATCATTCTAGACTACATAGCAAATTCCAGGCCAGCCTGTACTATAGAATATATATATATATATATATGATTTAACAAAATTGACAAATTAATAATTAATAGTTCCTAAACTTCTGGCTTTCAATACAGGAATGAAGTTTGTGGAAAGATGAGGACTTGAGTGATTAATGCCCAGAGTGCTTTAAAAAATATCATTTGTCCCAAAGGCTCCAATCAAAGGAAATCCCTAAGGCTAGCTGGAATGTAGCTCAGCAATGGAGCTTGTCTCACCTAGTATGCACAAGGACTTGGGCACTATCCCCAACACCATAAAATCAAAACATGTGATTTTACAATACCACTCCAGGTAATGGTTATTAACTGTATTAGTGCTAAGATAAAGAAAGGGAAATATTGGGAAAGAAATCCACGAGAAAATGATGTTTTGAAACCCTCTCGTCCTGAGGAGAAGGAGAGCTCAAAAATACTGCAGTCATTTTGGTCAGTAGGTCAATTACAGACTGAAAGGAGGTAGGCACATGACGGGGGTCCCAGTGATTGCAGGAAGAACAGGAGAGGGGCATCAAGAGAATGCAGACAACAGGCCAAAATACGACTGACAAGAACAACAGTGTCCAGAAAGGCTACAGGGCAGCCCAAAGATCCTTCCTTCTCCAGGCAGGGTTGCCAAACCCTCTTGTCCAACTGCCCAAATGGTTGGGAGATAATATATAGCAGTACCCTTACTCTGAGTTCAGCAAACTGAAGTCTGGGGTCCAAAAGGCTGATGTGGACCTTTTGGTGGTTCCTCTCACCCTAGTCTGGATGTTGGAGGCCTAGGAGACTGTAACCAGTGTCTCCCTTTAAAGGATGGGGACAGACTAGTCCAAGAGGGATGATCTTTGCCCAGGAGCCCAGCCAGAGCCAGAGGAAACCGGGATGTCCTCTAGGAAAGGTGAGGCCAAGTCTTTTGGAACTTGGGCCAACCTAAGTTCATGCATTAGATGCCTCTTACTACTTGGGTTACTTTAAACAAGTCACATAAGTTCCTTAAGCCTCCATTTCCACATTACATCAAGAAAGTGGGGATATAAATAAGGCCTGGATTGGGGTCACACACCTTTAATCCCTGCACGAAGGAGGCAGAGGTTATGAGTTTGAGGCCAGCCTTATCTACATATCGAGATCCAGGACAGTCAGAGCTACATAGTACTGAGAAACAAAAGCAGGAAGTGGGGATAATAGTATTAGCCTTGTGATACTAGTGCATGTACTTAACAATGAATAATGCATCTGAATGTCCCTATTTTACACCACGTTGCCACCTCCATCCCATCTTTCTTTCCTTCTTTCTTTCAAGGTACATCTTTCCCAGAACCCTAGGTAATAAGTTTTCAAGGTCTGGCACCACCACTCACTAGTTCCATGATGCCAGGGAAATTACAAATACATGGGACTAGTGAGCTATTAATAAATGTGGTCTAATAGGACACTTAGAGAACTAAACATGGTAACACATACTAATTTTTTGGCATACTGTGCTAATCAGTTCCAGTTCTTTGACCTTTCTTAATTTCCAGAGTCCTGGGCTCAAGCATAGGCCCAGAGATCATGTCAACATACGTGTGTGTGTAGACAGCCACCCTCACTTGCCATAGCCCAGAATCAAGCGGATTCTCCAGTACCGAAGAAATGTTGGGCTTCAAGGGTTGATTGAGGGTGCGAACTCTGATTACCAGGGAAGCTGGTATGGAGACAAGGTCCCTATAAGGAGTCTGGAGCAGCCCCGAGTTCTTGCCAATTTGTAGATGATCAGTCCGAGGCTTCAGACTCCCATAGGTGGCTAGAGAGAAGCCAGGGGCCTGATTAAAGATGGAAGGGTTCAAATCAGCTGTTGTCCAATTCAAGGTGATGGGCGCATTTTCCTTCCTCCCATCAGAGGGAGCAGCTCCTGGCTATTAGTTTAAGCTAAACTGCCTAGCTCCTCACAAACTCCACATCTTATGAACACTGCCCAAGGCTACTCCAGGCAAGTTCTGACCAGCTCCCCAAAGACCCTTGCCATTCCCTCCCCCATGTGCCCCCAAGCCCTGTAGCAGTGTGGGCCAACATATGGCAAAGGCACCAAACCCTGCTGGTAACCTTCCAGCTTCTCACTCAACTCTCTGACTTTTCACAGGAGTGGGGGCTGCATTTGGACCATAGGGCCTGAGACCATTGAAATATAAGACAACAGCAGTTTTTTGATAAGGGAAGAAAAAAAGCACACCGATCACCATAGTCCCAACAGGGCCCAACACCTTCCACACCCCCCTCCTAATTCAGGAAATTCAGGATGAGGTATGAGGTTTCCAAGCTGGGAAAAAAAGTGGTTCTCCCAGCTCCCTCTCTCACAATAGAACCTACCTTTGCTTCTCACACAACAGTAACCTCATTACAGTATTATTCAGCCAACAACACAATCAACAGGGAAGGAACTACCTTCCCTCTTGACTCAGCCAAGACTCCTCCTCCAGGAAGTACTTAAATACATGCAATTCTATAGTACTTGATATGTAGACTTCACCTTTTCCTATAACTTCACAGTGACCAATATAGTATTTGTATACCATTGCCTCTGGGACCTGCTAGGCATAGTGTCAGAAAGCCAGAACGAGTCCAAGGCAATGGACCTCACAAAGGCACAGACAATTTGATTGTGGGAACTGGCAAGGCAACTTCCTGACTTTCAACACTAAAGAAACCCCACCACCAGTTCAACCTAAGTGCAGGGGTCTGGAGAAAGAGAAAAGAGATTTAAGTTTGAAACAAAAACTCAGTAACCACTCCCTGTCAACCTGATTATATATAGCCAGACCCCTAAGATGGAGAAAGCGGTCAATCCTGGAAACTCCAAATGGCAAATAATCCTAAAAGCCATTGCTGTGTGTCAACATGCATAAGAGAGAATGAGGTTAACAATGCAGTTTCTCCTAAGTTAACCCTAGCACAGAGATTCTCAACCTTCCCAATGCTGTGACCTTTTAATACAGTTCTTAACATTGTGGTGTCTTGCAACCATAAAATCATTGCTCCTTCATAACTGTAATTTTGCTAGTTATGAATCATAATGTAAATTTCTGTGATTCAGGATATCTGATATGTGACTCCTTGTGCATGAGTTCAGTAGTTTGACAGGCTGAGAACCACTGCCCTAGTACATGTTCAATACTCAGAAATTATTTACTAAATGTGAAACAAATCAAAGACTTATTTCATTCAAATGCCATTTGTAGTAATCCAAATTCCTTCTGTTTATACCCACTTAACACAAAGGGAGTGGGTTATACTAGAAAACCCTCTGGATTTTGAATCTAGCACATCTTCCTTTTGGTCTTGGCTCTACTGGTAACTCTTTACGTGACTTTGCATAAGTCTTTCTACTTAATTTGGAGAGAAAAAAGCACATTAAGGGTAGGAGAGGAGGAAAGCCTTTTTTCTCAGAGAGCACAAGCAAGCAGCATGGCCATGTCATCAACACACTCCTTTCAGCTCTGTTGGTCAACAGAGTTGTTTGTATTTCATGACAAACAATCATCATGCATCTTATTTGAACACAAAACTCTACGTCGGAATAGACAAATAACTACCAACAGACAAGTAGATGGGTGGTAGCTCATAGAAAAGACAGTGGGAAGATGGGATTCAAAAAGGCAAACAGTGGGGACTAGGGAGATGGATCAACACTTAAAAACACATACTGCTTTTCTAGAGGACCTGAGTTCAGTTCCCATACTCAGGTTGGGTGGCCCACAGCTCTTTATAACTCCAAATCCAACAGATCTGACCCCCTCTTCTGGCTTCTGCAGGCATTGCACACATATGGTGCAATCTCACACACAAACATACACACATATACATAATTAAACTAATACAAATAAGTATTTAAAAAGGAAAGCAAAGAAACATGGAATGCTAAGAAAGTAACGCTACCTCATCTTATGGAATTGCAAGACCACTTCTAAATTTAGGGTTCTCTCATTTCCAGACCCATGAGAGAATATAAGCCCTAAGCTCTAACTGATTGATTTATCAGAAAACAACTTGGTATCAAAAGAAAATGGACCAAGGATTTGGACAGATAATTCACAGAAGAAATGCAAATGTCAATAAATATAGAGAGATGAAAAGTGCAAAGACTGCTTACTCTCATTAGTAACCAACCAAATAGAAAGTACAAGATAGACTATCAAATTACTGCATAAAATGTTTGAATGGCATGGGTTAAAGCAAGTTTTTTGATACACTGCTGACAGAACAAACTGTGACAGTCTTTCTGTGCAATCTGGCCAAGAGTTTATGATGTAATAGTTCTGTGTCTAGAAATATATAAAAGTGTAATTACAGATATCCCCACATATACAGAAATTGATTGCATCGTTATTTATAATAAAAAAATGGAAATCACAAATGTGACTCTAGAGGGAGGGTCTTAGATATATTGTAGAGTCATAGAGAAGTATTTTCTAGTATTTCCTGATGATATTGAAAATGGTAACTTAAAACAATCCGACTTTAAAATGTTGCTTAGGACTTGAAATATAGCTCAATGACAGAGTGCTTGCTTTGCACATGAGTCCCTAAGTTTAATTCCAAGCTCTGTAAAAATTTAATATTAGCAGTAGTAATAATAATAATAGTAGTAAATAAAAACTACATTTCTAGTTGAATTATTTACAGTGGTGGGGAGCCTAGAAAAGAATATACCAAAATATCAACAGTGATTATTGTATCTTGGTGATGTTTATGGGAGATTTTTGAAAGTTCTCTTATCTTCAGCAGTGACTAGGAATTTTTTTTTTAAGCACATTAAGGGTAGGAGAGGAGGAAAGCCTTTTTTTTCTAAGCTTCCTAAATATTTGAGTTAGAAAGGAACCTGAGATAATCTGGACTACTGTTTCCCAACCCCAATGCTCTCTTGCTGTATGCAATAGGTTGCATGGCACCCTTTACCACCCTGAAATGAACTGCAAAGTTCAACATCATCTATCTAAAGCTTCAAAACCATCAATATTAGGTATAGTTATTCTTCTGTATCCATGTATTATTGGCCCTGTCACCCAAACTGTTAGAGATACCACAATCCATAGGTACTACATAAAATTTTATAGTACTTACATAGGACCCTAGGCACCACTACCCTGTGTACTTCAGGTCATTTGTAGATTACTTATAATAACTAATGCGATGTAAATCTTATGTGAATTGTTATACTGTATTGTGGAATATTGACACACAAAAGTCTGTACATGCTTAGCACAGATGCAGGTTGTTTTTGTTTTGTTTCGAGACAGGGTCTCACTGTGTGTGTGGCCCTGATTAGCCTGGAACTCACTATGTAGACTAGGCTGGCCTCAAACTCACAGGGATTTACCTACCTCTGCCTCCTGAGTGCTAAGATTAAAGGGGTGTGCCACCACTGCCAGGCACAAATGAAGTTTCTCGAATCTGTGAATATGGAACTCAAGGAAATTAAGAACCTACTGTACTAGCTATACTATAAAGAGAAAAATTTAAAAAGAAAATAATTTATAAGATAGCACATTTTAATATAAATACTTGGGAAAGATTATTCTAAGACACACAATAAAGTACAAGGTATATCTTACTATCTGTAGAATCACTGTTGAATGCAATATAAACAGACTCACACAGGTAGGCTGTGTTGGCAACTTCAATACCATGAATGGCACTCCAGAGAGTAATAAGAATAGCTCCCAGCAAGTTCCCAAACAAAGTAAAACACCACCTTTCCACAATCTACATACTGGCAGTATTCCTGGAAACTTAGTGTATATTCACATTACAAAATCATTTTGTATTCGTTTATGAAATTATTAAGAACGACAATTATACCATTTTTCCAACTGCTTTCATGTTCAACAGGGTATCTGAAAGTTCTTGAGATGTATGTGCATACTTATTCCCCTTTTATATTTACCCAAAACATATAATTCACCAATACTCTTTGTGTGTTGGGCTGCAACCTTTAAAACTAATGATATTCAGAGTTTGAGCCTTAGAGAACAGCAAGAGATTCCTACAATGTATTCTCAAAAGTAATACAAATGCCTTTTGAATTACTGGGAACATGATTCTTTAGTAGCACCATAAGAAAAAATATTATTTTTAGGGAAAAAAACCCTATTAACTGTGATCTCTTGGTGTTTTTCTCTAGCCTGGTTCCAGTCTCTGGAGTATAAAATGAACTGAGTTGGAAGAAAGGACTAACAGGACCAGGCTGCAGAGAGCAAGGAGGAGGCTAAGTTGCTAGGTTACCACTTGAACCAATGGAAATGGTTCCAGAGGGTACCAGAAACAGGATAGGTCTCTCTTTGGCCCACTAAGTTGAAGGCCCTCTCAAATCTCAAAGGAAGGGGGGTGGGTTCCAAAGGTGAGGGAGGGGCCCAATCACTCATACTAGACACAAGTAAAGAAATGAGACAGAAATACAAAGAAACAGCCCTGTATTTCTAAAACCATTCAAGTCTCCTTCATTAATTGGCTTCCCCCCAAAAGAAAGATTTCTTTATTAAGAAATACCAGAGAGTGAAAAACCCCAACACATACACATTTGTAGGCTCACACAAAAGTGCAGAGATTTACATATTAAATTGCTTTTAAGTTAAAAAATAGATTTAAAACCAAAATACTTTTCTCCCAAACAAGGTAAAGAGATTTGGTCAGTAGGAAAAGGGGCCTTAGGGATAAGGGCAGGATGGTCAGGATGGGAAGAATGGAATTTAGCTGCTACAGAATTAAAAATCTACCTCTACTCCAACCCCACTTCTGGGGAAAAAAAACGCAAAAGGAGCAATAAATGATCTCAGCTAGGGCCAGGAGGGCCCCAGAGCCAAAAGGGCAAACATTTCCCCTTCCCTCTGAGGGTTTGGATCAGTGCCAACCATCCTGGCCTGGGGAAGTGGGGTGGGTGCATAGGAAGTGTGAGGAATGGAGAGGAAGGGGAGAGTTGGAGAGAGTGTCAGCCACTGAAAACATCAAACAATATAAGGCCTCTTTCCCCAGAGAAAGATCAATTCTTCAATATCTCCTCTGATCAAAGCTCAGACTAAGGGACAGTCCCAACTGGTATATGGTATGAATGGGACAGGTCTTCAGGTCAAGGTCTCAAATACATTAGGTTTATTTAAAAAAAAAACCAGAGAGAGAGAGAGAGAGAGAGACAGAGACAGAGACAGAGAGAGAGAGACAGAGAGAGACAGAGAGAGAGAAGCAGATAGGAAAGGAGATCTGAGTCAATCTCTCTCCCAATGACTCTCTCCCCCAGGAATATTAAATTCAAATCCTGCAATAACCCGAACAAAAAGACACCGAGAAGCCTGGGAGCAGCCACTTTTCACTAATTACAAGTAACCGGAAAGAGTGAGCTAGGAGTCTTGAGTATAGACCATTCGAATAGAAATGCATGCTATCACTTGTAAAAGATTACTAATGAAATATTCCCAAGGGGAGGCCCTGGTGAGCTTGCTTCGAAAGCCAAGACCCACTTGCAGATAACACTGTCCATCTACTTAAAACAGTATCCTAATGAAGAACATGTTCTCTTAAGTAAGTGGAATCCCTCTACTCTCCCAGTCTTCTTCACACTGTATATTGCTTGGAAGTCCTGTGTTCACAGTCCAGAATAAGATAAACTTCGGCCCAGATTTTAATAGCTCAATGGAGAGGTTGAATTTGAGAGGTATGAATCTCTTGAACCCAAGGGTACCCTGGAAAATGGAAGTTTGGAAAGTAACAAGCAACCCCTCCTACCCCACCCGCCCATCCCCCTGACCCAACACACAAACACATTCACAACCCCATGGTGGTTCTTGAAATGGAAGAGGAAGGAGGAGACAGGCATCTTGCATTAGACACAGTTTAATCGCCTTCAAATAGATTAAAAGTCGTGGTTCGCACCCCTCCCTGTCCCCGTAAGTCATCCAGACAAGACCCTGGCTTAGAAAGAGAAAAACACAGGTGCTCTAGGAAATATAGCCACATATAATACATAGATCTTCTTCCCTGAAATAGCGCAGGTCCTGAGCAGAGCTGCCTGGGGGGCTGCAGTCCACCCCCAGGATGAAGTGGCTCTAGGACTCTGCCGGTGGAAGTGCTGGAAGAGTAGGGGCTTGGATGAAGCCCCTGGTGTGGTTACCATTGCCAGAGGTGGGCTGAGGCCTTGGAGTGGGATACCCGGGAGGGCAGCAGTGCTGGGTTTTCCCTCACTCAGCCAAGGCTTAATGGAAGTACTGTTTAGTATTTTTTCTCTTTTTTTGAGGGGATGATGGAGGAGAGGAGGAGAGGAGAGGAGAGGAGAGGAGAGGAGAGGAGAGGAGAGGAGAGGAGAGGAGAGGAGAGGAGAGGAGAGGAGAGGAGAGGAGAGCCTCTCTGTGCCTTGGCTTCCCCATTTGTGCATTCACGGCCTCTGTAGGCCTTACACAAGAAGTCTGAGGGGTAGTGTTGAAGTGAGCACTCAGGCTTCCCCTGAGGAAAAGGAACTAGCGAAGTGCAGACTTTTATTACTGCCAATCCTGCTCCCAGTGGAAGCAGGAGTCAAAAGGAGAAAAGGAAAGTGGACTAATGAGCAAAGAGAGGAGATGAGACAGAGAGTGTGAGGGGCTGTGTTGTTGGCATCTCATCAATGCTTATTGAGAATAGCACAGGCATTGAAGTTTCTGGAGAACCTATGAGAAATGTAGTATCTCTACCATGACTACTTACGTATAGCATCTAATGGGGGGAAGAGTGGGACTTGGATGTTAGAGAGTAGATGGGGGCGGGGAGAAAAGAGAAGCTACAGAAATAAATACAAGTGGAAGGTACCTGCCCTACTCCTAAAAGGATTGGCTGGCAATGCTGGCACTTTGGAGCCAGGAGAATCCTCCAGCGTCCCTGTCCAATCCTTAGTTCTGAAGGAGTCAAGAGCCCAGTTAGGATTCCCTGGCCAGAGGTCTCTGTGACCACCTCTGGACTCGGGACATGCAGCAGTTGGAAAAGACTCGAGTCAGTCTTGAGACTCGTTAGCCCCAGAATGAGACCAATGACCCCCAGCAGGAGCTAGGATCTGGAGGGAAGAGAAGGGGAGTCCAAGGACACCTTGTGGCTGGGACAATGGGAAACCAGTGCCATGTCCCAAGAGACCCATTTGTCCAGTTGCCAGATGGGACTGGCATCTTCTGCCACTGTCTTAAGTCCAAACATTAAAAAAAAAAAGTTTGTAGCAAGAAAATGCCAGTAATTGGGTGACTACAGACCAAAGAAAAATAGTAATAAGGGACAGCTCATTTGTTCTCTGTCTTAGGTTGATCGTCTCCCCTGAATCTCTCATAGCCCTAATGAAACACAAACAAAAGTCTCTTCTGTAGAGAGGCTACTTCTCAGCTTCGGTTGCCTCCTGTGGTGGCTCTGGGGGTTCTGGAGGTGGCATCTCTTCAGGAGTGCTGCTGTCCTCTGGCATCTCATTAGAGTTCGTATGTTCTGTTGAGGCCTGAGAAGTGAAGATATCAGATTCAACACAGCTCTCTCTTAAAGTCTAAATGCAGATAATTAAAGGCACCGAATTCTTCCTCGAAAACCTTCCACCACAGTGACATTAAAGATATGCAGCCAAGGTCACCAAACTCAGACCCACGACCAGGTTCTCATCATCTTAGCCAGAATACACCTGCAGCTTATTTGAGGTCTACCCTTAACTGTCATGGACAGATGTTTCTACTATTATAAATAATGATAACATAAACCATAAATAATTATATGCAAGCACACCCACCAGAACACAATTTTATACTGTGCTTGTTTAAGGTCTGACCCAATGGTTTTCAACCCTGTTTCTGTCCTAACAGAGAATTTATTAGTCCAAACCAATGAAAGTGGTTTCAAATGATATATATGGTTTAAAATGTCTCCTAGGTGATTTTTTCAATGTTTATTTTCATTTTATAGCATTGGTATTCAGCCAATACGTATGTATGTCTGTGTGAAGGTGTTGGATCCCCTGGAACTGGAGTTACAGACAGTTGTGAGCTATCATGTATGTGGTGGGAATTGAACCCAGGCCCTCTAGAAGAGTAGCCAGTGTCCTTAACCACTGAGTCATCTCTCCAGGCCCCTGCTAAGTGATTCTAAAATACATCTTCTCTGATGTTCAACCGAGAGCCATTAACCTATACTATTATTATTTGGGACCAGTCTCATCAGAAAAAATGATATTGAAGATGATGACAATAACATGTAAACATACTTGCTGTCCCTTCAAAAGCAAAGGTCACTCTTAGAGGGAAAGAGGATAATAACCTTACAAAAAGTATGAACATAAAGTTAGATTCTATTTTGAAATAAAGTTCAAATCTAACAATCTATTAGAATGAAAACATGTTTGGCTAGGTTTCAGAATATGACTGCTATACAAAGATTAATTGTGTTTCTCTACGTTCTAATGAGTGATGCAAACAAATGAAATTAGGAAATCAACCTCATTTACATTAATGTCCAAAAGAAAAAACAGTTATGCAACAAAAGATACATTTAAAGCTACAACATCAAAGGAAAAGCAAAGATAAAAAAAAAAGGGCAGCCCAGGCTTTTTGGTAAGGGTTCCCTTCCGACCTGGCAGAGAGCAACTGTCCCACTATATCATGACATGGAAGTGGGAAGGACAGTCAGGGGAACTGACATGTTCTGGAACTGACATGTTCTTTCTGTGCTCCCCCTCCCCCTCTGTCTGTCTGTCTTCTGAGTAGAGGTGTGCATGTGGGTGTGTATGTGTTGCAAGTACCGTAGCACTAAGCTCTATCTTCAGCAAAAGATTGCCATGTTAATAGCTCAGAAAGCACATCATGGAAGCAATACTCAAATTAATCTATAGAGTCAATGCAATCTCCATCAGAATTTCAGTTGGCTTCTTCACAGAAACTAAAAAGCTTTACGATAATTCTAATGTCCATTCAGGATTTCAGGGAACCAAGAATAGCCAAAAACAAATATGAAAAAGAAGTGTGAAGTTGAAGAAATATACTTCCTGTTTTCAAAATTGTTCAGTGCTAATGCAACAGACACAGTGTACTACTATAGGCATAAGAAAAGGCACAGTGTACTATAGGCAATAAGAACAGACACACAGATCAACACACTGTAACTGAGAGTCCAAAAATAATCACACATTTAAGTCAATTGATTTTCAACAAGAATGTCAAAATCATGGCACAGACTTTTCAACAAATGATAGAAAAATAACCAGATATCCACAGACAAAGATAACTAAATAAATGTATGTTCTCTACTTTTTACCATGTATAAAAATCAACCCAAAACAGATCAAAAATATAAATGTAAAAGCTGAAACTACAAAACTCTTAGAAGAAACAGAGACATTTTCACAACCTTGGATTAGGTGACAGTTTCTTAGACATGGTGCCAAAACACAAGCAATGAAGAGCAATTGATATACCTTAAGACTACTATGGGCTACAGAGATGACTCAGTGGGTAATGTGCTTGCTGGGTAAACATGAGGACCTGAGTTTAATCCTTAGAACCCAAGGTTGGGGCAAGTCAAGAGTGGTGGCATGCTTTTCTTTTTCTTTCTTTCTTTTTTTTTTTTTTGGTTTTTCGAGACAGGGTTTCTCTGTGTAGCTCTGGCTGTCCTGGAACTCACTTTGTAGACCAGGCTGGCCTCGAACTCAGAAATCCTCCTGCCTCTGCCTCCCAAGTGCTGGGATTAAAGGCGTGCGCCACCACCGCCCGGCGTGGCATGCTTTTCTATTCTAACCCCAGCACTGGGGAGCCTGACACCGCAGGATCAGCGGGGTTTGATACCCAGCCAGCATACTCTATTTGGTGAGCAGCAGACCAGTCAGAGAGGCTCGCTAAACAAACAAACAAACAAACACACAAGTCAAACAAACAGACAAACCAACAAAACAAGGAAGCTGGAAAGCACTTAAGGAACACTAAAATTTATTCTCTGACATCCCCCCCCCACCTACCTACACACACAGACACATGGGAGGTGGGAGGCAAACAAAAGATTTGAATAAATATTTCCCTTGTGAAGATATACAAATGACTAATACTCATATGGAAAGATGTATGCATCATTAGTCATCAGGGAAATGCAAATCAAAGCCACAATGAGATAACGCTTCACATCTACAGAAGCTAAAATAGAAATGATCCGATAATCTATCAGAGACTGCTAGTGGGGATGAAAAATGGTCCAACCACTTTAGAAAGCATCTCAGCAGCATCCCAAAAGATGTTAATGTTTAGTTTCTATAATAGAGAGTTACCACCTCTCTCAGCAATTTAACTCCTAAGAATACAGCCAAGAAAAATGAAAGCCTATGTCCATGCAAAAACTTGCCCAGAGATGCTCACAGTAGCATTGCTTACACTATCCAAAAGGGTGGAAAAGTCATAGGCCAAGTAAATATGATGACTTAAGTTTGATCTCTGGAACCCACCTTGAGAAGAGAGAACTGACTCTTTAAAAGTTGTCCCCTGACCTCCACACATGTGCTGCGGCATACACATGCCTATGCCCACACACATACTACATAAACACACACCATAGTAATGATAAATAAAATTTTAGAAATAAAAACATAAAGTGTGGAAACAGTGAATGGATAAATACAATATGGTGTATTCGTGCGATAGGATATGAGTCTGCCATATAAAGGAACGAAGTACTGCCATACATAACACAGATCAGTATTAAAAGTATTACACCTGGGCCTGGGGAGCTCATTGCCTAGCATGTATGAGGCCCTGGGTTCCATCCCCAGACCATACTGCTATATGTACATACAGACAGACAGAGAGACATATATGTATGTATGTATGTATATTTATGTATATCCATAACCATATATATGGTTTCTTGGGAGGGGGATATAGAATGCAGAGGATAAGGAATTTTTTATTTAATTGTGACAATCATACAAGCACATACTAAAGAATTGTATATTTTAAATAGACATTGTATGGTATGTGCATTGTATCTCAGTAAAAGATCTTAGAAGGAACATATTTTATGAACATATTTTTTGAACTAGATCTTGACCAAGGTGCCTGGGAGAATGCTTACAACACATGTATAGTCTACCAACGTAACCACATCACTCACTAGATCTGACATGGTCCTCTGTCCACAGCTTGGCCTCTTATAACATTTTCTGTTTCCCTAATCAAGCTACTCTTCACACACACAGTAACGCTCTGCTTTATCTCTCATCTCTGGCAGACAGGCAATGCTCTCCGGGCAGGACATCATCCGACTTGCTCACTGGTATATCCCTAGCACCTATGAAAGTAGTTAGCACCAAATAACTGATCAATGTGTGTCTAAGAAATGAGTAAATCTGAAATCTGTGTCAAGGGTACACTGATCTGAAGGCAGTATCAGGGCACAATCAGAGACGGGGAAGCTGGAGAGATCATGGTTATATTTTGAAGCTGTCAAGTGAGTCTGCATGGTCCCTATCACCTACACAGCATAAGTCTGTGACACTTACTGGGCTCTGTGGCAAGAGGCTACTGCTGGTCTCTTGAGTACTTGGAGGTCGACTTCCGCTTTCTTCCAGTGGCAAAATACCCCTTCGATCCAGGACACTGACAGAAACAGAAGAAGGAATCAAGGACTTGACATTCACTCTTCTATCAGCTCAATTCCCACTGAACCTTCATCTGTACATCAGAAAGCACAAACATGCCTTCAGCAATGTGTCCTGACCCCCAGCACACATCCGCCTTCCATTTACTCTTCCACAAACTAGAGGATGTCACATTAACCAGGGAACAAACAAACGAAACAGCCAGCCCATGGTTTTATGGCTCATGTAGATATGGTGTCGTGTGAGAACTACCTGGAAAACCTATTTGATATCAAGAAGTTCCATGCAGAAGAATGCAACAAAGCAGGCATGGGGATAGTTCAGCTTAAGAGTCGGGCGGTGGTGGTGCACGCCTTTAATCCCAGCACTTGGGAGGCAGAGGCAGGAGGATTTCTGAGTTCGAGGCCAGCCTGGTCTACAGAGCGAGTTCCAGGACAGCCAGGGCTATACAGAGAAACCCTGTCTCGAAAAACCAAAAAAAAAAAAAAAGAGTCCAGGGTGTTTTTGTTACTTGAGTACCTGGGTGGCAAGGGGCCACAAAGCACTTCACAGCAGTTCTTCACAATGTTGCCATGGCTGTACGGATTCTGCACACGGTTCTTCCCTGTCCATGATCCTTTGATCTGCAAGATAAAAGCCAGGGCTTACTTTGAAAAAGTATGTTGAAGAAATACGGACAGCGTGGGCTAAAGTGCAAGAAGCAACAATTACACAATAAACTGAATGCCTACATGTCACTGACCTGTCCATTTAAAACAGTTAAAGATGTCACATACCCTGGAAGCCTAGAACTTGGGAGGCCAAGGATGGGATTCTGGGTGCTAGGCCAACCTAATCCACAGAGTAGCCTCAAAGTCCCACAAAAATAAATTAAGAAAAAAATTATAAATGGTTCTTCATCAAGACCCTCATGACAAAAGGAAGAGAACCAAACTGTCCTCTTATATCCCACAGTGCACTTGTGTATTGGCATGTGCACAGATGAAGAAATTTCATTTGCAAAAGAAATAGTTGAACATGAAAAATATTTGTAAGAGTAAAAAAAAGACAAATGTGCATGTTCTATTTTTATTTTAAAATACAGTGTAAGAGGGAGGGAAGGGGGCTTATGGCACTTTCGGGGAGGGAGGAAACGGGAAAGGGGAAGTGATTTGGAATGTAAATTAAAAAAAATAAAATAAAATAAATAATTAAAAAAAATACAGTGTACATATGAATTCACAGAGACTGTGACAGCGTACAGAAGACCTGTGCAGAATCCTAGCACAGAGAAAGGGTTGAACTCAAAGTTCTTACCACTAAACAAGAAGCTATTTGCCATTGATACCAGATGGGGAAGAAATAGTCCATTTTCTCCAATAGAGTGTCATTGGATATAACAACCACACTGTGGCCCACCTATGCCCAGGAATAGTTGGACTACACACACAGGCTCTATGTTTTGCATGGTACAAGGGTGTACTTTTGTTTTGCTTTACTTTGATTTGTTTTGTTTTTGTCATATTGGGGTTTTCTCGGTTTTGTTTGTTTGTTTGTTTAGCTTATCTAGAATTTTGGGTTTTTTTTATTTTTTTCTTTCTTTTAAGAGAAAAAGAACATGAAGTCAAGTGGTTATGGAGGTGGCAAAGATCTGGGATGAGTTGAGCGAGGAGAAAAATATGACCAAAAAATATTGCACAAAAAAAGTTAAATAAAAATTAAATTTAAACTCTAGTGTACATGTACACACATAAGATCAAATCTACACAAGTTTAGAAGACTATAAAAAATGTTACGGGGATTTATTTATTTGTTCAACTATATTTTCTCATTATCCATAATGAATATGAGTTGGTAATACCTTAAAAGTAAATATGCATTTGGTGCAACTATCCTTCTCTATTCCAAATTTAGAAGCACCAACTACCCTTTTTGTTGCTGTTTGCCTGTTTTGAGACAAGGTCTAGCTATGTCGCTCAAGCTAGCCTCTTTGCCACTATACAGCCCAGAATAGCCTTCAACTTGTCTCAGTCTTTCTAGCAAGCACTGCGATTATAGCAGTGTTCCATCACACTGGGACTTCAATTAGTCTTTAAGTACCCATAACTAGTTAAAAGACATGTCTAGCCAACTTTTCAAACTCTTTCTAATATTCTAGAGGCAGTCAGCTCCAAACAAAGCCATCTGCCTTTTATTTAACAATCTACTGATCCAGTGGTTTCCCCTCCCCCTCATTTGTCGTTCCCCTCCTTCCAGGCCCTAGAAGCACATTTGCTTTCCTAGCAGGTAACAAGGGAATGGGCGTGGAGAGGATATGGAGCAGAAAGAGAAGGCTGACTCACATCTTCATTGGTGGTCTGGTTGAGAGCCACAAGGAAAGTGTGAAATCCAGTCAGCCCCACAACAGACCAGAGAGTGAAGAAGCAAATGAGGACTTCCAGAACAGTGAGGTTAGGTTAAGGAATGTTGGAGAACTTATGCTAGGTAGGGGACTTGATGCTGAAGTTCGTATTTGTGAGATCAGCCATACCCTCTTCACCTCTGGGAATAAGTACCACAGGAAGCCAAACTATGTGCATATAACTATAGATGGATTCTAAACTTCACTGGGTAGATCCCTTATGAAAGTTAATGCATTTCTGCTTATTCACTACGAATAAATCTCTAGCATCTACAGTGTGCATCATTTGCCTGTTTATCATTGGCTCTTTGAAGAGGACATTTAGGAAGACGCCAAAGCTAAACAATGTTGCCCACCACTGTTAATGGAAATCCCACCAAGAATAAATGTTATAAATGAAAAAAATCAGTGGGAATGGAAACAAGATGTGGTTTATCCAAATCTCTTCTAAATCCCCTTTTCAGAAATGTAGCCACTGTACAAAATAAGCCTTCACTGAAACAGGAGGGCAGGGCTTCCTGCACATAGCACAAAAGTGTATTGGCATAGAGGGCAGCCAGCTAGAGGAGTCAAGGCTGAGCCTGGAAGGGCCCTTGAAGGACAGGAGGGGCCAAGAAAGAGGTGAGGGGTAAGCCTCCCTTAGAGTCCTGACAGGTTTCCATTCTAGTTGCTAACGCTAGGACTACACTTGTTAATTTTAGGCTTTGGCATTCACTGACGTCTGGAAAACTAGATAGTGGGAGAACGGCAGGGAGAAAACATGCTGGCAAGCAGTTTCAGACGGCTTCACAGGGACGAACTGCCAGGGGAGGATATGTTCCAGGAGTTTCTTTCAGTGTCTCCAGGAAGCCAATTTTCAAGGATTCTGTGAAATTGGGAGGAGGAGCAAAAAGAAAAATTAGTGACTTTAGTATTGACTACCCACTTCTTCATCTCTCTGTCTGTGCTATATACTCCGGCAAGAGAGAAGGTCCCACTGGGGCAAGGGTAAAGAGCTTCCCCTTCACCTGCAAGCTGGTGACTGAGTTCACATTCCCAACATGCTCCAATGCTCAGGCACCGGACCAGAGCTGGGAGAAACCAAGCAATAGGTTCCCTTTCCTCTTCCCAGTCCCCAAATATAGACATGTAGTGGGACAGTAACAGATGAAAGAAACCAGAAGTACCCTAGAAAGACCTTCTTCTCATCTATGCCCCTCCCTCGTGTGATACCCAGCTTACAGCCCCTCCCTCCCTTTTCGAGACCACTTACTAAGCTTCACACTCTACCTGTCCGTAGCTGCTTTGTGTGTGCACATGCAAGCGTGTGGGTGTGTGCTTTCCATCTCTTGAGTATACCACCATCCACTAACAGGTAGAGGCCCGCCCTTCTACCACCCAGCACAAAGGTCTGTCGTACAAGACAGAATGAGAGGGTGTGTGGAGACAAATACATGCCCAACCTTCTTGATCACTTCAGAACCACCTGGTACTGTGGATGTGGCTCAGGGATTATGGGCCCCTTCTCGGCAGTGGACGGCCAGAGAGAAGGCCAGAATAATCAGCAAGTATCTACCAATGTGAGCTGAGACCTGTAGTCCACCTCAAGGGCAGACAATAGTACTTGCTTCTGCCTGCTCCTGAGCAAATGCACCACCATAAATCCAACTTTCCCTAAGCTGCTCTCAAGCCTCTCCCCACCCATTGTCGGCACAGTCTCTGCTGTGTGTACTCACTGAGGGCCACATAGACGATGTTAAAGGCGAAGACATAAATTGTGAGGAGGGAGAGAGAGAGGATGAAGAGGTAGAAGTAGCGGTAGTTCCTCTTTCCAACACAGTTTCCCACCCAGGGGCAGTGATGGTCGAAGCGCTCTGTGGGAGAAAGAGAGCTCAGTGCCAAACCCGGAACAGGAGCAAGCCTACCTACTGCGTGCCCAGCAACTAACCCAAACAACTCAAGGAGCTGGGTGCACCTTTAATCCCAGCACCTGGGAGACAGAGGCAGACAGGTCTCTGAGGTTGAGGCCAGCACGGTCTATATAGGGTGTTCTAGGCCAGCCAGAGCTACATATTGAGACGAGAGAGAGAGAGAGAGAGAGAGAGAGAGAGAGAGAGAGAGAGAGAGAGAGAGAGAAGAAGAAGGAGGAGGAGGAGGAGGAGGAGGAGGAGGAGGGAGAGGAGGAGGAGGAGGGAGGGAGGGAGAGAAGGAGGGAGGGAGGGACAGTTGACAGTCTTTATCAAAATATTTTCACCACTAGCCCCTTCAATCTTGTGATGGCTAATCTTTCTTGTCAACTTCACAATATCAGGAATCAACTAAAACTCAAGCCTGTGGGAGATTTTCTTAATCAGATTATTTGACCCAGGAAGACCCTAAATCTGGGTCACATCTTCTAATGGCAACCCACATAAAAGGACATGGAAGAAGGAACATAAACTAAAAACCAGACTGGCTGAATGTAGACTGAAGACCAGAAGTTCTCTAGGAATCCTCCAGGATTCTAGCACCAAACTGAGACTGCTGACACATCCAGTCTCATGGACTGAACTGCTACTCACTGGGTTCTTGGCCTTTTCATCAGGAGATAGCCATGTAAGCCATTCCATTATAGAGATACATATATATTTATTCTATCAGCTATGACTAAACAGATCTTCATAACTACACTGGATGCCAGTTAAAAACTATTTTCTCCCTTGACAGATCAAGAGACAAAGGCTTTAAAGAATCCAGTGACCTGGGTTACTCTGTCAGTTAAGGGCAGAGGCATTGCTTTTCCCAGGAAGAAACCTTAGCAGATGGACCTACTAAATTCAGAAAAGAAATGTCAAAAGTGAGTATTGTGAGGTTTTTACACACACACACACACACACACACACACACACATATATATATACAATACACTATTCTTAAAACTGTGTGGCATAGCTCAGTGAAACAGAAAGAACACAGAAACAATCTCTAGAATATGCAAGAATTTAACCATCTGATAAACACCATTATAAAATGGAAGTATGGTTTCAGGAATAATTATGACACAATAGGCTAATTGGTAGAAAATAAGGTTACATTTTTTTCTTTACACTATTTGCCAAAATAAATTCCAGATGAATTAATTAATTTTTGTACATAAAACAAATTTAGATCACAAAATAATGACAGCGAACAGATATAGTACTTTCCATGCACATAAGTAATGCAATAAAACAGGATAGAGAAAAACAGGTTTTACTCAGGAGGCAGAGGCAGGAGTAGATCTGTAAGTTTAAGGTCAGTCTGGTCTACATAGCAAGATTCAGGACAGGCAGGACTAAATAGAGAAACCCTGTCTCATAAAACAAACAAAATGACTTTTTATATATTAAATATACTAGAGAGTCAATGTGATGGCTCAGTGGCAAAAGGCTCCCCAAAGCTCACGTAAAGGTAGCAGTGAATCAGTCCATAAAGTTGTCCTCTGACCTCTACACACATGGCATAGCACACAAGCCCACCCACATCAAACACACACACACACACACACACACACACACATACACACGCACACACACCACATTCTCTCTCTCACTCTCTAGATGATAAAAGAAAAAAATAGAGAGAATAAACAACCATATGTACACATACATGTGCCTGATTTTATGAAAAAGCTTTCTAAATCAATAAAAACATACTTCCTCAAGAAAGGTACCAAACGTTACCAGAAATTTATTAAGGAAGTTTTCTTTCCTTTTTTTTAAGGCTGCCTCAGTAATTAGTCATAGGGCAGGGCCTTAATTCACTAGGATTTAAGAAGAGGGTGAGACATTAAAAATATGTGAGCACACTAAAACAAAACCCCAAACAGTGAGAGCCCAGCAAGGAAGAAGCCATCTGCAAGCCTCAGAAAGAGGCCTTCCCAGAAACCCCTTTGTCACCTAGATCTTGGATTTTCCAGTCTCCAGAACTGTGAAATATGTATACTCTGTTGATTAAACAATCCAGTCTACAGTATCTTATTATTGGAACCCAAGGAAAATCCTGGTATATAGTCAGAAGTTCACATGCTAGTTCATATGGCATTGCCGTGTTAATTTTCTGAGGAGCTATCTGACTGTTTTCACACTGGATACTCAATTTTACATTCCTACTAGAAATGTAAGGAGGTCCTACCTTCTCCACATTCTTAAGCTCCATGTTATTTTTTTTTTTAAAAAGAGGGTCTTACGATGTAGCCCAAGCTGGCCCTGGACACACATTTTTCCTGCTTTAACCTCCCAAGGGCTAGTATCACAAGTATATACTACCACATCTAACTGAGCTCAATAATGTTTATTTCAGTATTATAATAATAATAGAGAATAGCATCTAATGACAGGAGACTGACTAAATAAACTAGAATATAGCTTTATAGTAGATTATGCAGCCGCTAAAGTAATCTTAAAGATTATGAGCTCAGGGCATCATCACCTTTAATCCCAGCACTTGGATCTCTGTGAGTTTAGGACAGCCTGGTCTACATAGTGAGGTCCAGGCCAGACAGAGACCTACAGTGAGACTGTCAAGACAAAACAAAACCTAGCTGAAGCAGACAAAAGAAGATAAGAAACTCTAAGCAGGAGCTACAGTTTTGTAGCTCGGTGATTAAGAGCACTTGCTTACAGAGGACTAGGGTTCAATTTCTAGCACCCACATAGTGGCTCATAATCATCAGTCACTTCAGTTCTAGGAGATCTGAACTCTTCAGGCACAAGGCACGCACATGCTGCATATACAAGCATGCATGCATACATGTAAGCAAATACACAAAATATAAAAAAAAAATCTTAAAAAAGAAAACCTCTTATCAACCTGGGAGGATGGCTTAGTCTGTAAAGTGCTTGCCATTCAAGCATGGGGACCTGGTCTTGAATCCCTGGCCCTCACATGACACACTAGACACGGTCCGGAGATCACTGGCTCAGTGATTAGTAACACTTGTTCTTATAGAGGACCTGGTTCAGTTCCTATTATCCATATGGTGGCTCACAACCACCTTTAACTCCAGTTCTAAGTGGACCCAATGCCTTCGTCTGACTTCTGTGAGCACCAAACATGCATGTGATGCACATACATTCAGGAAAAACCTCACACACCTAAAATACAATAAACAAATCTCAAAAACAAAACATTAGGCATGGTGGCACATGCTTGTAATCCTAGAAGCAGAGACAGGAAAATCCTTGACAAGTGAGTCTAGCAGAATCTACGAGGTCCAAATTTAATGAGAGACCCTGTCTCAAAAAAATAAATAAATAAATGAATAAGGTGGAGAGAGATCATCAAGATGGTTCAGAGGATAAAAACATTTGCTACACAAACCAGGTGACTGGAGCTGAATCCATGAAACTGACTTATAGGTTGAAGGAGAGGAGCACATATGTAAACTGTCCTCTGATTCCATGTACAGTCTGTGGCACATAAGCACGCTGCACATATCACACACACACACACACACACACACACACAGGAGACGAGCACATATGTAAACTGTCCTCTGATTCCATGTACAGTCTGTGGCACATAAGCACGCTGCACATATCACACACACACACAAACACACACACACACACACTCAAAAAATTAATAAGCCTCTTCTATGTGGAACAGCCAGAAATCAGTGTAGAGATTCCTCAGAAAACAAAAAATAAAACTACCACTATACCAGCTATATCACTGGATATGTATGAATGCATCCTCCATAGAGATACTTGTGCATGAGTGTTTACTGCTGGAGCAGTCGTGATAGCCAAGATAATGGAACCAGTCTAGAAGGCCATCAACAGATGAGTCAATATGCTATACATATAACAATGGAATTTTACTCAGCTGTAAAGTAGAATGCCATTAAATCATTTTCAGGAAAACGGATAGAACTCGAGATGATCATGCTAAATCAAATAAGCTGGAGTCAGGTAAATGCAAGATTCGTGTGTGGGGGTGGTGGGGGTGGGCGGGGGAGACATGAAAGCAAACGGGACTGATGGGGAAACAAAGGAGATAGACAGGACTTGTGGTGCAAATCTGAGCAGAGTGAATGAGATATATGGATAACAATGTCATGATGAAACCTAGTGTTTTGCACTATAACTAAAAAAGAAGATTAAAGGCAGGAGATGGAACCTGTGTGGAGTGCAGACTTGGCTCAACCCCACCACCACCACCACCACTACGAAAATTTAATCTGGAAATTAAAAATCTCTTAGATTATGTAATGTCCCTTTTTATAAACAAAGTGGGTTTCATTTCTATTTTTATACCACCCATATTTTCTAGCACAAGCATATATTATTTTAATTGGCTTTTTTAAAAGGAGGGGTTGAAGGCTGGAGAGGTGACTCGGTTGGTTAAGAGCACCTGCTGCTCTTTCCAGAGAACCTGAGTTCAATTCCCAGCAACCTCCATAACAGCTCACAACTATCTGGAACTCCAATTTTAGGGGACCCAACACCCTCTTCTAGCCTATGAGCACCGGGCACACAAGTGATACACAGAAATACATACAGGCAAAACACCCATACAAGTAAGATAAAATAAAAATAAATTAAAGGGGGTTGGAGGGCTAGCTGACTCATTACAGTATTTGCTGTGCAAACATAAGGATGGACGGACACATGCGCGTGTGAGTACACACATAAACACACATACACACACACACACAGAGACACACACACATCAGCTGACATAAAAAAAGATGGGGTGTGGTGGCATACATTTATAACGCCAGCAGTAGAGAGGTAGAGGCAAGGGTATCCCTGGGGCTCACTGGCCAGCCCGGATAGATAACCTAATTTGGTAAGTCAAAGATCTCAGTGAAGACCAGTGGGCTGTATACTTATCAAAACCAAGACTTTAAGAATAAAAGCACTGAAGTGTAGCTCTTCACAGCTGATGGCTTCTGGTGGGAGTGGGGCTGTGGGGGTGGGGTGGAGAAGAAGATTCCATTTTCGTTAAGGGGCTCGCCACTAAGAGTTTGACCATGTTCCAATGAGAATATGGGCAACAGAAATTGGACTTGTGGGTTTTGTTTTGTTTGGAGGGGTGTGCAAGGGTGGGAGCACGATCAGGGTGCACTCTATAAAATCCCCAAATAATTAAGAGGAATATTATGTGGGGGACAAGAAGAGTAGTATATCTCCTTGTTAAAAGGTTGCATGATATGATGATATGTATGTGTGTGTGTGTGTATACACATACATATATATTTTAAAAAGAAATGCATAAAGAAAAGTGTCAAGTGCTCAAGTGGTTAGCATCATGCCTAGACTCAGTATTATGGATAATAGCCTCATTTTAAGCAAACTTGCCATATAAAAACCTTGAGAAAAATGTAAATTTTTACAGATCTATGTTTTTACCATATTTTTAGTCCTGCTCTCAACTTTGTTAGAGAAGGTTTTTTTCTCTATAACTGACCAAAGGCCTGAGAAGAGGTGACTGCTGAGTGCTCAGGCCTAAGTGAGACATAGACTTGACCCCACTAAGGCTCAGAGAACACCATGGCAGAGGGAGAAGAGAGTGGAAGAGCCCAAGGATTGGAAGGCTGCTTTTTGAGCATGACAGGGCCATTACACTCGTCAACTCACAGCTTCTATGGGTATCTGTGTAAGATCAAGTCAGTAAATAATTCCAGAGTGGCCAGGCAGTGGTGGTATACACTTTTTCATCCCAGCACGCAGAAGGCAGAGGCAAACAGATCTTTGAGTTCGAGGCCACCCTGGTCTACAGAGTGAGTTCTACGACAGCCATGGCTACACAGAGAAACCCTGTCTCAAAAATTACTACTACTACTACTACTACTACTACCAACAACAACAACAACAATAATAATAATTCTTCCTGCACGGATGGAGAAGAGACTAATGGTGCTCCATCTGTAGCTGAGGACCTATCGGCAATCGATGGCTGCTGGGGGGTGGGGAGTTGTACTTTTCTTTAGGAGTATGGTTGCCAGATAATAAGTGACACCCCCCCCAGACATGCACATGCAGGCAGCACTAACTGGACTTAGTGTGTTATAAAGAATCAAAAGAAGAGGCCATGAAGGTAGGAAAGGCATGTGTTGGAGGTTCTGGGGAACAGGGATTGAAGGTGGACTTGACCGAGACACATTGTATATATCATGAGAATTGTCGAGAAAAATTAAATATGTTTTTGAAAAAACATCCAGTTTTAATATGTATCTCTCTGATTATTAGTAGGTATGGACCTATTTTCTTGTCATTAGATAAGTAAATTTCCTGTTTTATGAGCTATCTATGTTTCTCATAGAGCATCTGTGCTTTTTAGAAAGTCAACTTGTAAGCTGGGTGTGGTGGCATAATGCTTTAATCCCAGCACCTGGGAGGCAGACACATGCAGATCTTTGTGAGTTCTAGGGCAGCCTGGTCTACACAGAAAGTTTCAGGGCACCTAGAGATATACAGAGAGATCCTGTCACAAAAAATAAACTTGTATAATTATTTTTATTATTTTTGTTACGTGTATGGGTTTGACTGCATGCATGTCTGCACCACATGCATGCCTAGTACCCACAGAGGCCAGAAGAGGGTATCAGATCCCCTAGAACTAAAGTTACAGATGCCATCATGTAGGTGCTGGGACTCAAACTCAGGTCCTCTGGAAGAGCCACCAGGATTATTAACCACTGAGCTATCTCTTGTGTGAGTTCTTCATATGTAAGAATATTAATAAGGAGAGGGAATTCTTCAAGAATCCTTCACATCAGATCTTATTTAAATAGTATTTCCTAGTCCATTTAAAATTAGTTGTGATTTATAAAATCCAATCTGCATATCAATTTGGACCACATAAAGAAATATACATCTCCCTAGACTCTGCCTGAAGAATTGGCTAGTAGGAGGAAAGCAAGGTTCTCAGACATGATACACAGCATATAAAATGTTAGAATCACATCAGTGATAACAGCAGTGTCACATATATACCTATCAATGAGCAGCTTTATTATCTGTGTATGATCTTCTCCAGAGTTCAGCACAAAGTAGGAAGTATGTATCACTAAGCCCCATATACGCAGATGGCAGCACAGACCTTGTATTCTGCACACCTACCCACATGTAGCAAGAGCAAAGACATTTAAAAAAAATAAAGCCTTGGACATCAGACCTGATCAAACATCATCTCATGCCAGTTCCACAAACTTACACAAAGGCACTTCAGTGACATCATCTGTAAAATGGGGATGATACTGGTTTCTGGGGGTTGCTATGAGCCTTGAATAAGAGAAAGGAAAAGTACTCAGCACAGTGCCTAGCACAGTGGAAACACAAAGAGGGCCACTTCTGCCACAGGCATTCCTCAGAGGTGCCTTCTAGTGGGTAATGGTATTCTCCTTTGTAAAGTGGGCCACACCTGACATGGATCCAGTAGAGGAAAATTGAGATTTCCCAAACAGGTATTGTTCCCCATTTATCAAAGACTTTTTTGTTTAGACCAGATCTCCATGAGTACAGCTACTCTGAGGTTGTGTAGGAGGGTCTTTCCTATCTAAATCTGCCTTGTTCCCATCTGAATATACCTTCTCATTCCCATTGAATTTTCCCAAGAACCACTGGCCACTCTGAGACCCCTTCTTCAGCTGAGTCTATCCCCAAGGCAACATCCTCTTGGTTTTACTCACCCACACAGTTGTCACAGATGCTACAATGGGAGGCCCTGGGAGGCCGGAAGATCTTGCATGTATAACAGTATTTCAGTTTCACAATCTGGTTGTTTATCTGGAAATTCTTAATACGAGGAGGAGGTCGCTGGCCCTGTGGCACGGCACCATTGGTGGCTTCTGCAATCAGTAAAACAGCTTTAATTCCCTGTCATCCTTTGTTTGCGTCCAAAGTCTCCAAACATTATGCAGGCAATGAAGAGGTAAGGGCTCCTCTTTTCCAAGCAAACACTTCTAGATTAGGATTTCAACATCACACCACACTGTATCTGCCACACATCTACTGAATGCTATACAACTCTGTGATGTACATGTGAAAAGATGTGTCTTCAAGGGGGTTGGGTTGGGGGGTTGATTACAAAGAAAAAAAATTAAAAAGAAAAATGGCAAGAATCTGAAATGAAAGCATCTATTTGACTAATAATCACATACATAAAATTAAAACATAGTTTGCCATGTTGGTCACGTGCCTTTAATCCCAGCACTCAGGAGGCAGAAGCAAGTAGATCTCTGTGAGTCCCAGACCAACCCAGTCTATATAACAAGTTCCAGGCCAGCTAGGGCTACATAGTAAGACCCTATCTCAAAAAATATCTATCTATCTATCTATCTATCTATCTATCTATCTATCTATCTATCTATCTATCTATCTATCTATCCACACACACACACACACACACACACACACACACACACACAATCACTATTTCTACCTACTGTAATTAACAAATATCAAAAAGAAGATAAATACAGTATACCTAGAAAGGTCAAACGTATCTTACCAGTGAACAACACATTAGCAACTACAATAATTTTAAATGCATATGCTCTATAACCTAGTAATTCCACTAGCAAAATTCAAAGAACTACAAAGCATGGTTATGCAGAAATATTTTAAGAGTGTCCTTCTTAAGAGCTCTTCAGTTAAGATCAATTGTTTCCCTTGCAGAGGGCTTGGGTTTAGTCCCCAGCACCGACATGGCAGTTCATAATTGTCTGAAACTCCAGTTCTAGGGAGCCAATGCCCTCTTCTGCCTCCACGATACTCCATTTACACGGTACGCTTACATACATGCAGGCAGAACACCCATACACAGAAAATAAAAAAGAATTGCATCTTTAAAAAACTTGTTTCAAAACCAAAAAGGAGTAAAGGCTAGCGAGACAACTCAGCAGGCTAAGTAAGGCATTTGCTGCCAAGCCTAATGACCTGAGTTTGGTCCCTAGTGTAAGGACAGAACTGACTCCTGAATGATGTCTTCTGACCTACACAGACACACATACACACAGTGGTACATGCAATTACCACTCCAAAATAAATGCATGCATACATACATACATTGAATAAGAATTATTTTATGATAAATTCTTTTTAAAGGGGGTAACTTGCTTGTATTAAAATACCTGTATCTGTAGTAAAGAGAAAAAAAGAAAAACACACTAAAACATCTCTGTGGTAGGTTGTTTCAAATATCTGATAATTCCCTCTTAAGGAGCCCTTAATTAGTCAGACAAAGGGTACAAACCCTTAATGCCATTTTGCTTATTGCCAAACTGCTTCCCAGACAGACCTTATGAATTTGCATGCCTCTCCATCCACAGCATATGAGAGGTGCCCCCACTCACTGCACCTTTGCCACAAAGTATCATTCTAAAAACATTCATCTTGATTTTAAAAATATTTGCCATATGGAACATTTTTTTTTCCTTTTTGTGCAGAGTGGGGTAGGTGCTGTGAAAGGAAACAGTCACAGTGTGCAACAAGGCCTGAGAAGACAAGGCTAGCTGTTCACAGATGATGGATGATGTAAGTTCCAACATGCCACTTTAATATTTCCTTACATGTGCTGTACAGGGGGGTGCGTGGAACACAGAGTTCATGGCAGAATCCAGGGGAGACCCAGGGGTAGAACAGGGGGTACTTAAGAGCAAGGTAGAGGGGGAATTGTTCTTTCTTTCTGTTTTTTCTGTAGCTGTATTATTATATCATAAACTACTTTCTCATCCGTATGTGGGCTCAGCTTGTATCACCACGCCTTGCCTCTACATTATGCCACTATCGTTATGCTAACTTCACCCCATGCAGCTGGAGCCAAGACATGTATGTGCAAACCAATTTCTCCTTAGCTCAACTAAAACTGAGGTTTTCCAAAAAGAAATATACCGTGAGAGTTAGGGAAAACAACTCAAATAAACAAACACAAGGGAGTAGCAGTCTCCAGGGCAACATCAAAGAACTAGCAGCCAGCCATAGACTGGCACTCTACTAACAGGGATGCTTAGCGGCCCAAGTTCTGGGTCACAGAGCTTGTCATACAGCTCAGTAGTAGAGCACGTGCCTAGCATGCCCAGGGGACTGGGCTCAATCCTTAGTACCGGGGGACAAGGAGGTGACAGACCAAGTCCTGGGTCACTTTTTTCTACCCTTATCTTGTTTGAATGTGGACTCAAGCTACTGTCAAAACAAAATTGTGAAACACTTAATGTAGCCACTGCTGCTGAGCTAGTAGCCTCCCTCCCCCGCTTGCCTCTAGTACTTGCATCACTGACTTCTTCGCAGTGGGAACTCCCAGGATATTCCCTTTCTAGCCTTGGATGTTCTGTTTAAATTCATGAAGCCCATATGGCTCCTGGTGGTGCTACATTCCAGTCTCCGAGTTGCGGACTGTATAGTTCTAAGCCTGAAATCCGTTCTGTAACTCCTGTGAGTAGTTCCTAGTACCATGATTGCTTGCTTGCTCTCGCTCTCGCTCTCTCTCTCTCTCTTCATGTGACCCCCCCCCCCCCGAAAGCAGGAATTCTTGGTCAGGGACCCATGGATGCACTTCAGAAGATCTATAAAATTCTGAAATTATAGCCAAAGTTGTAGGTATATGCAAAAAAAGAACATTTTAAGGGTAGATAGTTTATAGCTTCCCTCAGCAAACAGATGTGTGATGCCCTCCTCCAAAAATGGAAAAGACACTGCTTGGCAACACTTCAGCCATACCTTGGTAACAAACTCATGTAAAGTCACACGTGCTTTCTTATCCCATGTGTTGGGTTGCATCAAAGAAAGAAGTCACAGGTAGTCGCTTAGGATCTCAGAGGGAAAAATACTGGAATAGTAGTCTGAATCCACAACTGCTATAATTACTTCCCTACCCAACATGGCCACCCGCTATGTTCCAACTTGCCAACAGTCTCCAAGACTCACCTATTTCCATTTCTATGAAAGCTGCTTCATCTGGTAGTGCTCGAGGAATCACTCCAGGGTCACTGAAACTGGTCCTCAATAGTGTGGCCATAGAGAAAAGAAAGAGCAGAGCAGCAAACACAGGAATGGCAGGGGACAGCTGGACAGCCAGGTAGCGACACCTGCAGAAAGGAAGCAAGTCAACATTGTTTCAAGTATTGATCCGGTCTCCACAACAAGAACAGAAGATCTCCAGGGCAAATACTATGTTATTTACTTTCCCTAAATATTCAAACACTTAAAATGTGATTCTGAACACATTCTTAATTGATTGAGGTCTCCTTTGGTATACAAAAGCATTCTCAAGACAATTCCCTTACACCTAAGATAACTCACACAGCTTATAACTCAAGCCTCTTATCAGGCCCCTAAGAACATTGTGTCTGCCTCAGGAAAGGTTGACACTGGCTGGGGACAGGGAAGTGAAAGATCCTGGACTTGTAAGCACCATCGTGTACTTTTGCTCTGGGACCATACAGAGCTGTTCATCCACTCATCTGGCATTAGGACTGAGCTTGATGAAGAAGAGGAGAAAAAATAGGAACAATCAGGAAGCAGGCTCACAGTGGCACACGGAGGGTATCTCAGCATGCTTTAAGACCAGTGAGAAGCTTCCAGGCTGCTGATTGAGTCTGTAACATCCATTCATTCTGTCTCCCCAAATAGCTCAGCTAGTGGGTGATGAATGACCATCAGCAATGAGATAAGAAACCTCCTTAACACCACTTCCCAACACCATGTCTATTTCTGTCTTTCCTCATGATGCATCTTTTCCTCTCCATATCCCACAAATGGACTTATCTTTCAGGTCCTAGAAACATCATTGTCATCATGGCAACTACAATTTACCATCTACCAGGCACCATGTTAACTACTTTAAACACCTTATTTCATCCAAGATTCACACCAAAGCTACAATGTAGGACCCCCTTCTATTTATTGATAGATGAAGAATTTGGGACTTAAAGAAGTCTTGTCTCTTACGAAAGGCTTATGGGAAGCGGCATTCTCCCTGTGCTCCTGCCTGTAGCTGCACTATAAAGGCCCTGCAGCATTTCCTAGCTCTCTATCAGTATGTTGATTTCACCTCCCTCCACTTGACTTCATAAGAACAAGAAACAGGGTCTGGAGAGATGGTTCAGTGGTTAAGAGCACTGGCTGCTCTTCTGAAGGTCCTGAGTTCAAATCCCAGAAATGGTGGGATTGTTTTTGTATACATGGTAGCTCACAACCATCCATAATGAGATCTGATGCCCACTTCTGGGGTGTCTGAAGACAGTTACAGGGTACTTACATATAATAAGTAAATAAATCTTTTTTAAAAAAAAACAAGAAACTGGTCTCGTGGAACCTTGGGTTCAAATTTTGGTTCTACCAACTAACTCCCAGTTGGGTGCTAGCTGATCTGTAAAATGGGGATAATAATAGTATTCCCTGAGGTCATTGTGTGGACCAAATGCACTAGTATAAAAAGTACTTAAAAGGATGTTTGATGCATAATAGACACTCATTAAATGACCTTTATTATATGCATCTGATTTAAGGTTTGCTAGCTCTCCATTCAAGCAAGGGAACAAAGAAGCTACCAATAAATACTTGTTGATCTGAACTATCAAACGAAATGAATGAGAGTATGTGATGAGCAGTATCACTGACCTATTTTTATCCATCTCCTCCCGAGGCACAGTTCTCCTTGAAAACAGAGATCATCACTAGAGGCAGACTATACGTGGGGTGGAGGGAGAGCAAAGAAGGGAAGCTAGGGAAAAAGCTTTCTTCATCAGCACGGCAAGGGAGCAGTCTATTCAGGGCAAATGTTTAACCCCAGGCTGCATGTTTGCTCCAGTTGTAGAACAACCCCCATGAGATACTCCCCTGCCTCCCTTCCACAACATAACTGTGCAAGGTGGGGGTTGGGAACTCATTGTTATATTAGGCTAATCAGTATTTACAATGAAAGGGAGCATATGTATTGAACCTGCAAAACGATTTCAGTGGCCTATTCGTTTTAAAATACAATTCATGGTCTTACGTTTTCTTTTTGACAATGTGTTTTCTTCTCCTAAAAGTCAAAAGGACATGGAGGGAGCATGTCAAGAACTAAAGAATCTGGCAAATGGAGTCAGGGTAACTAAGGGTCATGCATATCACTAGTTTGTAGACTCCTTTCTATTCCTCCCGTCACAGGAACACATAATCAAAAAGTAAATTCAGAAACAAAAGTCACCACCGCTTGCCAGCGATCCAAAGGACACAGGAGAATTATAAAGTCATGCTTCATGAGCAACTCAAGTGTAATCGCTACACCAACAGAAAACAGCTATGTCCCTAGTCTTGATCATCTGTAAGATCGATCTTCAGAACAAAGAAGCAATGTCTCCAGGACTGACTGCCTTGAATATAGTCTCCAATCTACTTGAAAGAGGGAAATCTCATAGGACTCCACCCATAAACAAAGAACTACAGACAACTAAGGAATGCTAAGAGCAGGAGAAATAGTCCTGGCCCCAGGGAAGAGTCCTCTAATTGCCCAAGGAAGAGCCCTCTAATTGGTTTTCTTAACACTAAAAGGACTGAACCAGGGTATGTATCTAACAATAATAATTAAAGAAAAGGGGGCAATATTTCTAGAGGGAGGGGGAAGTTCATGGGAGGGATTGGTAGGAGGAAAGGGAAGGGGAAAATAATGTAATTATATTTTTTTAAAGCTTTAAAGCAGCAGGGCTATCTGATTATCCACGAGAAAGAGGCTGTTGCTTTTTTTTTGAGATTATTTTTGTTTTATTTGTATGAATGTCTTGTATGCATGTAGATATGTGCATCGTGTGCATGCTTGGTACCCCGGGAGGTCAGCAGAGAGTGTTAGACCTCCTGGAACTGGAGTTAGAGCTGGTTGGGAACCACCATATGGGTGCTGGGAACCAAACCCAGCTCCTCCTCAAGAGCAGTAGGAGCTTTTAAACACTGAGCAACGCCATTTCTCTTTATTTAAAGAGCTAGTAAAACCATCACCAAAGGAAAAAATTCAAGTCACTGCTGGTCCCTGCAAAGAAGAACCAAAGCTTGACTAAATCCAATTCCAACACCTGCTGTAGACTAGACAAAAGACAACTTCGATTTGAATTATACTCCACCATCAAGGATAAAGGTCTCTGTACTCTCCATACAGACTATCTTCTGCACCTGCTAAAACAATCCACTCTGTATGTCAACAAGCACACAACAGGCTCATTGTACTACTCTCCACCAGAGAGAGGCTACAGGCAGCCAGTTGTCCGTAGTGTGTGGGCGTGGTCAGAAAGGCAGATGGGGGACCAACAGGCCTTTCTACTCCAAATAAGAGGAAACATCGAAGCTAGCAACTAAGACTGCTGTGAACTTCAGCCTGTGATGCTCTCTCTCCTAAATAAACACTTTTAAATAAAAACAGCCTCGTAAGCAAGGAATGGGGGGTGTATGTCTATAGTCCCAGCTACTCAAGAGTCTGAGCCAAGAGGACTATTTGTGTTCATGAGTTCAAGACCATCCTAAGCAACACAGAGAAACACATGTCTTCCTCAATGTGGGGAGGTTCGGCATATAATTATTGGTCAAAGGTCACATAATTTCAATAAGGAAGAAGAGATTCAAGCGTTCCACCACCAATAATAGTGAGTGTAGTTCATAGCAATACTTGAAAATGATTCAAAATAGATTTTAAATGTTCTCTCCAGAAAAAAAAATAAGTATATGAAATGCTTGCTTCGTGTGTTAAGAAACTACATTTTAACCACCGTAAAAAATATGCATGCATCAAAATATGTAGTCCACTATAAATATAGTTTGTATTTGCCACTTTACAAACATTTTAACCTTTTTTTAATAGTTTCATAACTGCAGAAAGCTGGAAGTCTATCTTTGATAGGAATAAGTTCCTTGAAAATTTAGTAGTAATTACCTAAAGTCAAGATAACATCAAACTTCACTAACTTGTCTTCAAGGAAGACTTGATCTGTCAGCTACAAGTGTAAGCTAATTGTTTTTTAAACTCCCCTCTACTTTCCATCTATATCATTTCTTAGAATAATGAATTCATACACTCATGGAAACAGAAGTCTCCTTTGTCCTCCAAGTGCCAGGAGGCTTTCCTCCTTCTAGGGCTTAGACACTCCCATTCTTGCTTTATAAATAAACCATGTGCCTACTAAGTACTCATTTCTGATACCTGAAAGAGCATTATCATTTTAAAATATCCTTTCCCAACTGCTTGACTGAGCCTCAGACTTCCATAGCTGGGCTAGAATACTGGCTTCCCATATGTTCCCATGAGCCACACGCTGGTACTGACTAGCAGTATCCAGCAGTGCCAGGCTAGGGTAATACGTCATGCCCCATGCCCCGCCCCCAGCATGCTAGTTTGTTGGAGGAATGATAGTAATGGCACAGACTGCAATTCACTTGAAAAAAAAATCTCAAAATAGATTCATGAGGGAAGCTGGTAAGAGACCAGATTCCATGTTGGGGCTCTGCCTCACAGATTGCAAGCCTGGGTTGTTCTACATAACACTCTGTCTCTAAGTCCCTAATAGCTTTCTTCCTACATTTTTAATGTTTTGTTTGTTCTTTTATCAGCACAATCAATAAGCCAACAAGTATTTATTGGTCTAACAACTGAAGAACAAGAAAAATAGGAGCTAATTTTCTTGGGGGAAACATAACTAACATATGAAGCAGCAAAAGCAGAAGATGAGAGCAATAATCAAGTGTGAGAACGGTGAATCAGACTCTGGACTATAAGTGGTCAGGAAAGAGCTCTCTTGGGGAGCTGGTGGCTGTTGAAACTGTTCCAATAGCAGCTGTTAAGGATGGTTTTAAGGAAGAACTGCGCTTTTAACAGCAAGACGGGCCTAAGGATCCCAGCCTAATAATGCCCTTTGATCTAACATGATAGAAATAACACTTCATTTTCATTCCTCCCAGGTATGGGTGGATAGTTGTCTTCTTATTCACTATTTCTCTGGCATGCATTGAATGCTTCTGTTTCCACCAAATTCATCCTGAAATCCCAACCCCAATTCCATAGTATCCGCAGTTCCGATGGAGCCCTTGGTAAATGATTATGTCAATCAAAGTCTCCGTCTTCATGAATAAGATTAATGACTCATACTAACAAGAGTCTCCTTGCCTTTCTATGATATGAGAAGGTTGCAAGAAGGCAGCTACCTCTAAGCCATGACATAGGTCCTTAGCAGACCCTGACTCTGCCAGTACTTTGACCTAAGGCTCTCCAGCCTCTAGAATTGGAAAACATAAAATTATGTTAAGAAAGCAGAGTCTATAGTAGTCCGTGATGGCAACCCAAGCAGACTAACGGTATCTCTAGAGCAAAATCATCATATAGAACCACCACCCAGAATACAGTTTCAATGTTATTAGAGCTACACTCAGAGTCTGCTGAAAGGGAGGAAGTCTCCTTTAACACCAAACACTTAACTGAAAATGAACCTCCCGGACATTCTGCTACATAACGGTCAAAGTAAAATACACAACCCTCGTGCTTCAGTAGAAATGGAGAAAAATGAACCAAACAAGCATTTTCTCTTCTGTGGTGGCAAAAATTCTTTTTCAGAGGAGATGCATAATTGGTACCCAGGCATATCTACTCAGTAATTGCCAAATGTTAGCTGTAATGACAATTTTTAAACCTCAATCATAGTATACCCTTGCTTAAGAACTTGGAACAATTCCCTGCTGCCAACCGTGTGTGTGTGTGTGTGTGTGTGTGTGTGTGTGTGTGTGTGTGTGTGTGTAGCCCCAAAGTCCACAGACCAGTATTCCGAGGTCTTCCATTAACTAGCCTTATCTAATCATCATCACAAGGCTCCTGTCTTCTCATTGCTCCATTTCAGAGACATCCCACTAATTACACTGAATTACCTAGCTTCCTGATTTGGCAAGAGACACAAGGTGCGTCCTTTGTTCATTCTTAAACAATACTAGCTCTGGCGTCTCTGAGGAGGAAGACTTCTGAAGTCTCTTCTCTCCCTCAGTAAGCATCTCAACGAATGTCAGCTTTGTTCTTTGCACTCACCTTTTCCAAAACAGAGAGCTGAATACTTATTAAGTTCCATTTTCAACTGGCATGGTGGCACATGCCCATAATCGTAGCACTTGGGAGACTGGGATAAGAAAGATCGCAGATTAAAGGCCAGTGTGATTTACTTAGAAAGTTGCAGGCCAGGCTTGCCTAAGTGAACCCTTTCTAAAACAACCAAGCATACAAACAAATGACTCACTCTCCCTCTTGCCTATAGTCCCATATAATTGTGAAGTTGAATTAGGAGGCCCATGTGGGTTCAAAGGCACTTGAACAAGATAAAGAAATACCCATCTCAAGAAAAGAAAGAATAGGCAAATGGATGGAACTAGAAAGTGTCATCCTGACCAAGGTAACCCAATCACAAAAGAACGCACATGGTATGCACTCACTGATAAGTGGATATTAGCCCAAAAGCCCAAAATAAACAAGTTACAATTCACAGACCACAAGAAGCTCAAGAAAAAAGAGGACTGAAGTGGGGGTGC
This sequence comes from Tokudaia tokunoshimensis, assembly GCA_036184795.1. Classification (NCBI taxonomy): domain Eukaryota; kingdom Metazoa; phylum Chordata; class Mammalia; order Rodentia; family Muridae; genus Tokudaia; species Tokudaia tokunoshimensis. Next base: position 115,824,641 of record BTHU01000023.1, read on the forward strand.
TTGGGTTCCTCTGAGAAAGGGAACAAAATACTCACAGGAGCAATAATGGAGGCAAAGTGTGGAGGAGGGACTGAAGTAAAGGCCACCCAGAGACTGCTCTACCAGGGGATTCACCCTATAAACAGTCACCAAACCCCAACACTACTATGGACAACAAGAAGCACATACCAAAAGGAGCACGCCATGGTTGTCTTCAAAGGAGCCCCGCCAGAGCCTTACACATACAGAGGCAGATGCTAGCAGCCAACCATTGGTCTGGGAGTGGGGTCCCCAAGGGAGGAGTTGGAGGGTGGTATGGAGGAGCTGAGGGGGTTTACAGCCCCATGGGAAGAACTAAGATGTTGGTCACCCAGACGCTCCAGGACTCCCAGGGACTAAATCATCAATCAAGGGGTACACTTGGTTCCAGCCAAAAATGTGGCAGAGGAATGCCTTATTGGGCATCAGTGGGAGGAGTGGTCCTTGGTCAGGTGAAAGCTCAATAGATGCCCCAACAAGGGGAAATCGAGGGGGGAAGGTGGAAGTGGGTCGGTGGAGGGGCATATACTTGGAGGCAGGGGGTGGGAGGAGGGGTTGGGGGTTTTCGGGGAGGGGGGAAACCAGGAAAGGTTTTAGCATTTAAAATGTAAATGAAGATTATATTTAATAATAAAAAAAGAAAAGAGAGAATATAACCCTCTGTGGGGAGTGCGGCTCATTAGGAGGACACTTGTGAGGCCTTGGGTTGGAGAGAAAGGACAATATTCATCTAGATGAAACTTTAAGGAACATTTTAAATGCAGATTGACAGTAGGTAAGCCATCACTATAAAAAATGAGGGAGCGATTAAAAACACACAGAAGACTTCTGAATGAAAGAACCATAGAGAATTATTAAAGGAAATAAAAGAGTTTGGGAGACTCATCTCCAAAGAACATACTTCATCACGAATTAAATGTACAGCTAAGGACGTGGCTCAGTTATTATTGCACTTGTCTAGCATTCAGGATGCCTGAGGTTCCAACCTCAGCACTACATAAAACCAGACATAGTGACACATGCCTGCAATCTCAGCACTGAAGAGATAGAGAAAAGAAGATCAAGAGTTCCAAGTCATCCTCAGCTACATGGCACATTTGAGGCTAACCAAGGCTGCATGAGACCTCGTCTCAAGAAGAACTGTAGCCGACTGATAATAAAAAGGTCATTGGCTCTGACAGCATTCTAAAACAGCCATTGGGTTGGCCACATACAGAACAGTTCTAGCCCACATATAAAGTGCAAAGACTAGCGTTCCCAGAGCAGCTCCCAAAGGAAGACTCCCTTGGTCAAAGATCATGACAGTCACCTTTACCTGTTCTCAGTCTCAGTGAAGGATGCTCTTCAGGAGAGACAGTAGATTTCGACCATGTCAAAGTGTGGTTTTGGTCTCTGTAGTTCTGTATTTCCTTAAACCTGTTTAACTGCTTGCCAGATCAGCTTTCTACTGAGTCCTGAACACCCAGAGTGTTTAGGTAAGGAGCATTATCTTGCTCAGTTTTTCTCCCCAGCATTTCTCATCCTGGGTTCCAGGCACAGGAGTGGCAACAGAGGCAATGATGCTTCAATAACTCATAAAGCATCTTACATTTTAAATCTTCACTTAGAGATAAGCCACTGTGCTCCTGCAAGAATACCATGCCAGAATGCTGTCAGTTCTGTACAAAATAATCTTTGGTTTCCTAGGAGCAATGGGCTTGGCATTACACACAACTTTAATATAATAATTTGAATGTCTTCATAATTCCATAGCTAAAAGATGAGCATTCAACAGATCTTGAATTAGCTCGCTGCTGTGGGCCTGATTTCCTAAACCACAAAAGGATGGAGATAGTCTCCAGAGCCCTTTATAGCTCTCCGATGCTATGATTCCGTGAGTCAAGACTGGAATTTTAAATGCATCCTGGCAACAGTTATTGACTACCTACTCCAGTGCAGATCACCACAGGGGGCAACAGACACAGGAGATAACACCTGAGCCTGAAAGAGCTTGAAGCTCTATGGAACAAAAGAGGAGTGTAAACCCAATAGAAACAGAGAATATCCAAGCGGGGTGTGGTAACTCACAGATCTGTGATCCCAATACTCAGTGGGTGGAAGGAAGCAAGGTTCAGGAGCTCCAGGTTATTCTTAGCTACACAGAAAATTCAAAGCCACCCTGAGCTACGTGAGACCCTATCTCAAAAAAAAAAATCAAAACAAGATTTCAGAAATGTAAGGTATGTCACGTGATTATTAGGTACAATGAGAGGATGTACAGTTAAAGAAATTTGAAAGAGGAGGAAATGTTGGGTACGCTAGAACTGAGATAATTACTATGCAATATTATAAATCCTTTTTCTAGTTTATTCAGTTCAGTGACTTCCCTTCTAATACGCACATCAAAAAGCACTCATGGGGACTAATCTGACAAAAATTGATCTGACAGCACCTTGATACAAATGTCCTCCACACACAGCATGCAGAGAGCATAAAGACCAAGCATAGCAGCTCTCACTTCTATGTAGGGGTCAAGGGTCAAACAGCCCTTCTTGCCACATAAAATGTTTGGGGACTTTGATCCCAGTAGAAATCTGGTTGCATAGTTAAAAGGGAAACCTAACAAGTTCATTCCAGAAGACAATGTGTTTGTTCCTTTCCCAAAGTCTACACTTCCTCAGGACGTTGAGTTAAACCAGATATCACAAAAGCTTTTCAGTAACTGGACAGTTCACAGATTGTCAGGGTTATTCTGCTATAATGTTCCAACATGAGGATTCGAGCAGAAAGGCATAAATATCATTTGTTGTGTTCAAAGCTGAAACTGGCACCCACACACACATTTCCTAAATACCCCAGTCCCAGAATTACTCAGAAAATACTTTGCCTTTAAGCATTTCACAATTTCCACTTCGCTTTTAACTTTATATAGATTTACCACAAAGACAAGTATCTATTGGTAATCTGCACTCCCCTTTTGTGCTTTCAGGTGGCTTTCAGACAGACAGACAGGCAGAATCTCTGACAGCTGCCAGAGGTTTAACAACTTCGTACTGAATGTCCATCCTGCGATGGCAACCTTGAGGGATGACCACCTAACTTCTTCAGAAACACTTCTAACGATTTGGTGCTAACTGCTCCCAAGCGAAAGGTCTTTTAGGTCATTTTATGGATCCAGCATCCAACCTGTTCACTGAAAATTGCAGATCACTTTGAAGACTGGAGATTTGGAAAGGCAAAAATCTGGAAATGCAAGGCTGGCACTTTTACTTGCACGATTCTCATGAAGGGGGCACCCATATGACTGACCAGACTGCACAAGCCATCTGGCTGGCCCACGATTATGCCAAACACAGCCATAAATCTGCTCATACTTGTTCCTAAGCACCTGCTGCCAATGGGACCAGGTTGATAAAAAGCACATCCAGATGCAAGATTTGAACTATCTTCCTGGGAGGCAAAAATGTAACAGCCAGATGACATGGAACCTAGACTTACCAATAATTTGAGAATAAAAACAGACAGGAATCTGTGGAGCCAAATATGCTCACCTATCGCTACTTGGACATTTGGCTAAGATCAAGTGGAGAGTCAAATGCTATCATCACCTGCCTGAAAATAGGGACTAGATCATCCATCTGGTTTCCTTAGGTCTCATTGCATCTTAATACTATCATTAGAGCCCCAACCCTGTCCTCCAAATCCTACCCTCTACTATTTGACTCAGAATAAATTATTGAGTAGTCAACAACAACAAAAAAGTCTCCATTCTTCATAGTTATGTTGCTGTGCCTCGTACAGCCCACCATTGGATAGGCACAAGGCAGTCACCAATTTGATTATCGATGTGTCTGTATATGTGACCAGATACACACACATACACACACACACACACACACACACACACACACACACACACACACACACAAAGGGGAGGAGGAGGAGGGGAAGGGAGGGGAGGGGGAGGGAGAGTGGAGGGGGGAGGGGAGGAGGGGAGGGGGAGGGAGAGGGAGAGGGAGGCAGGGAGGGAGGGAGGGAGGGAGAGAGAGAGAGAGAGAGAGATTCTGCCTTACTTATTAAAAGCATTCATCACCTAAAAGCATTCGTCCTGGAGTCCTCTCTTCGTTGGTCAGATTTACACTTCCCCATTCCACTCCTAAGCAAACACATTTACTTCCTTCTCCCTCCCCTCCCCCAGCCTTTACTTTTGAAATATTTACTCTTTCAAACAGACATCTGGAACTTGGGGCAGTTTTACAAACAACTTCACTCTTCATATCTACAAAAAAAAAAAAGGCAACCCAAGACCCAAGGAATAATTTTGAAACGGGAATCATCTCAAAAGAAAACTTATCACGCTTCTGTTGAACAGTAATTTAGCTAATTAGAAGCTTCATCCCATGGGCAGTTTCTTCAGAGGCCTTCAGGGACCCAAGTGGAACAGATCCAAGTCACAGTCTCTTTAAGCCTTCCAGGTACAGAAAAAAAAAAGGGCCAAAAAGCCATAGCTCTAAACCCCATTTTTCTCTGACCAAAGCAGAGATTTTCTGGACCCAGAACTACCAACTCAGTCACAGCCTGGAAACAAGTCTCATCTCTGTCACAAGAAATTCCAATCATAAGCATCTAATGGCAGAGATAGATGGAGCCAAAGGAACAAAAAAGATGGAGACTGAGAGCAGAATTCAACGTGTGCTTCCCTCAATAAGAAAAGCAGAAACAAAGCAAGAAAAACGTGGAAAGGGTGGACTGAAGGAAAGAAAACCGTTTTGTGTTATACATAATCCTGCCTGGCTGGCTGCACATGCTCACCTGTACCACACATGGTGCATGTACACACACACACACACACACACACACACACACACACACACACGCAAACACTGCAAACACTGAGCCGTAAAACTCAGAATGGAAAAGAGGTAAGAAGCAACCTGCCCAACTCCACAGAAAAACTCTACAAAGTCAGAGCAGTAACAACAAAAGGACCTTTAGCTTAGAGTTCATTTGATCTTATTTTACCAGCGCTGTTATAGAGCATAACACAGTTCCCACTGCTGTTCCTCAAGCCAGCCGCAACCATCAGAAGTCTAGCAAAGTAGCCCCCAAATCACTCTGAGATGCACAGTGAAAGCCTGTAGCCCTTAGAGAAAGGCAACAGTGAGTCCCAGTGGACTGAAGCTCGTTTTAATTACCTATTCGATTGGGTTGAGGAGCCCCCTTGGCCTCAGCCAACCACACCCCAGGATGAGAAGTCTATTTCCAGGTCGCCCATGAGCACAAGCCATGGCAGGTTCACATCAGGTGTGGCCTCAGCAGACAGACGTATACCACTTGTTTCCTCAAGGTCCTCCTTAATACAGTAATCCCAAAACAATTAGCACTGCTCCCATCCCTAGAGCATGGAATCATTCTCAGCATACTCAGTAATCAGGACTACTAGACTCCGACTGGCCACCTCCCTGGAGCAGTGACCTACACAGACAGACTTCAAACAGTATCTCTAGTACTAGGTATCCCATTGCATAAAAAAAAATAACTCCAAAGCCAGCATCAGGCTTACATAGAAAGTTTATAATTTTTTTTATACTCAGTGTGTTTTTTTTTTCCTTTTTGAGACAGGGTTTCTCTGTGTAGCCTTAGGATGCTGAGTGATTGTTGAAAGAATGAACAACTCACATTTCAAAAGCACCTATATGGCGTTCCCACAGCTCCTTTGTGGTACAGCTGATGGTGGGACCAATCTTCATGTTCTCAAGTCAGTTTGGTTTTCAAATGAACAGCTAGGTAAGAACTAGGACTTACAGAAATAGGACCCTGGATAGCAGATGAAGTGGATATGGTTGAGGGGTGTTATAACAACAAGGATTACTCCCAGAGTTAGGAAGGGTAGAAAAGAAGTCATTTATCACTAAGTTACTGTCATTGAAAGGAGGTGAATAATTAAGACAAACTTTGTCAGGAATATCCCCACATCAGGGCTATGAAATTGATATTAAAATTCTTGGCCTTTTTTAGGGAGTATGTATTCTACTCTAACCACAAAGCAGCGAATTCAATAAACACAGCACTATAGATATTGTTCAACAAAAGAGTAAAATCATGCAAGGACCACCACAAATGCCCAGGAAGTACAGTGTCATCCCTTGAACCCAAATTCACCATAATCAGACAACTGTATTCAATGAAAACTCACTCGAAGGCGAAGAAGAGTGTACATGTCCCCAGGATGAGGAAGAGGGTCAAGTAGAAGATGCCCTTTTGCCGGGCCATCATGACGCGGCCATCACAGCAGAAGGTGTTCCTGCCTGGGAGTTTCTCCCATTTCCGTGTCACCTTCTTTCTTACCACCATCACAGACATGATTGGAGTTCCTCGTTCAAGATGGGCTTTGCGACTACTGGAGAGAAGATGCAGAGGCTGAGCCCAGCTTTAAAATCAAGTCGTCTACGATTGTTGCCACTGGGTCAAACATTATAAAGAGCCCTAAGAAAAAGAAAGGGGGGGGGAGAGGTGTTGAGACAAGAGTGACAAAATACAACTGAACCCTCATTTCCCAGAGACAGAAAGATGAACACTGCCTGAAGTAGTGGGAAAGTTTATTTCTGATCTATGTTTATTCTCTAAGGAGAAAAACAAACAAACAAACAAACAGAACAGTTCTCCAGAGGGGGAGGGGACTGATATTTCTTAATCAATCCTGTTTCCAAACCCATGCTGATGATTTTGACTAACTATAATATGAGTCTTGGAAATAAGTAGGTATTCTGTAAGTGGCCATCCCAATGACTAAATTTTACAAGTAAGGAAAAATAAGACTAGTGAGAGGAAATGACATATTCGGGGTCACACGGTAACAAAGCTGAGAGGAGAAAATATGCCCACCGACTTCTTTAGTCTCCTAAAGTAAGAGATCTGTAAAAATAATACTAGCAGGTTTGTTGTTGTTGTTGTTGGTGGTGGTGGTGGTCTCTATGTAGCCCTTTCCATACCTCCTCTACTCCTTCTTTCTTCAATATTCAAATGTTACTCACAGGAGGGAATAAGTAACCCTCTGGCTGGGGTAGGCTGTTCTGGGCATTCTGTAGCATACACACATTGCATTTACACAAAACAGATTTCTCCTAATCAAACCTCCTTTAACTTCCGGAGTCCGAAATGAAATCGTCTTGCTGGTCTAGTTTAACATTTATGAGCCCCTCAATGAAACCACATCATATTGTAGATAAAAAGGCTTCCTTAAACAGGAGAGATTCTGGAATGGTTGGCAACTGATGATGGGGTTGGGGGTGGCTGAGGGCGGTGGCAGCAGCTAAGAAAAGCCCCTTGGGGGCTTTCTAGGACATTTCACCAGTATCAGCTCCATTCAGCATCCTGGATTTCCAGGCCTCGCCTTTCCCAGTCACTGTCATCCTTCTCTTCCTCTCAGGTGCTGGACTGTGTCCTCTATTTACTGGCACCACATGCCCCATGCTGGCAAGAATGAGGCGGAAGCCTGCAGCCCAGTGAGCAAGAAACAACCAGCCAGAGATCATTCCCGAGCTAGAGAGGGCAAAGGTCCAAAACGGGACTAAGAGCCTAGCAAGGAGATGGAAAGGTGTAAGGCTTGGGAAAGGGGAGGGGGCCCCGAGGTGCAAAGATCACTTCCTTTGTGTAAAACTAACCTGGAAAACAATCCCCCCGCCTCCATAAACTGACCCAGCAGGAGAACACAGACCAGGCAGGGGGACCCAACCTGGGAGAAGGAAAATTAAAATCCGTCGGAAAGCAGCCAACCGGGTTCGGCAGCCTAGCGCCAGAAGCCAGGGCTGTGCAGCGGGCTCGTCCTCAGGAGGCCCGCCCTGCCTCCGCCACGCAGCCGACCACCGCCCCAGGCTGGCTGGGACGCGCGCCACATCCACACGCACACGCGTCCACACGCTCGTACACACTCACACACGCCCCGCCACGTGTAGTCACCCCGGGCCGGGGGCTCGGTGGCCGGCGAGCTGAGCAGGGCGGTGCCAACGTCCCTGGGTCCCGGCGGAGCTGAAGGGGGACGCAGCCCTCCAGAGAGCAGAGCCCCGGGGACCCCCCACCCCCACCCCTTGTTACCTGAACGAACAAGGGACACTGAACTCGGCCGGCAACTGAGGGCAGAAAGTGCACTGTCCCGGGGGATCCCGTCAGCAGCCAAAGGTGGTAGCGACTTCTCCCTGACAGGGAGGGTGCCTCCTCCTGACAAGGGGCCCCAATGGTCGGGGCCCTAAACCAGCTGTGGCAACCGCCCACCGCTGGCGGAATGGAACGCTCCTCACGTCACCAGGTCGCTCCAGTAGTTGCTCGTCCTCCATTGGCTAAACGATCACAGTGCCTCCGTACTACCATTGGCTACTTCGAACGTCACTCCGGAATCCCTCCGCCCACTCCCCCCACCCATCTCCCTGCTACAAGCCCACCTGCCAAGCAAGCTCCAGCCAGCTTCTCTCTGGGGTCTAAGTGCCAGGACGCGAAGTGTTCTCTTCTATTAATATAGTTACGCAAAAGCGGAGGCGTAAGGTGGTGTGGACCGGACAGGGGAGGAGCCAAGAGCAGCCTCCCCACAAACACACAGCGAGATGCTGAAGCAACACTACCTCCCAAATCCGGACCCTAACGCTGAATTCCGTCTGCCCCTGGGCCGCTCCACTGCCATTTGCCTTAAAATCGACCAAGGTCTGTTCGTGGGCATCTTAATGTTACGTTCTCTGCCTCCTAAGTCCCATTCAGACGCTCGGGACTCCCACGCAATCTCGAAGGCTCTCAGAACAGAAAACGGATATGAAAAAGGATAACCATATCTGAGAATGTCGTTTGGTGATATTGAAAACAAGTAATTGACATTAAGGAAGTTGGAGAAACTCCACTGAGACAACATGAATGTTTCCAGGTAGATAATGATGTAAAGGTTGCCAAAATGTAGTTAATTTCTATTTTTGATTTGAATTTGAGATCTTGTTGGGTATGGTGAAGCAGAGGCAAGTAGATTTGAAGCCACCCTGGTCTTACATTTGAGTTCCATGCCAGCCAGGGTTACATAGTAAGATCCTGGTTCAAATGCACAAAACAAAAGAACTGGAGATATTATGATAATAAAGGGAGGGGCATCCAAGGCAGAATTTTCATACATCAACCAGATTGATCTTTCCTTCTGATGCCTCCCGGCAGTTAGTTACTACTACTGAGCCTCTGCTATTAACTGTAGTAACACCATTTAGAAATTTGAGACTTGAGAGGGGAAAACAGTTGAGAATCACACCATTATATTATAGTATAGTAGAGTATAGTATAGTATAGTATATTATATGGTGGATGTTACAAGGCATCAGGTCTGTTTCCACCAGTATGGCTAATTCTTACCTTCCAAATAATATGAGGGATGATTAAAAGTGACATCTCCTTACCTACCACACTGTCTATATTACCAGCCCAGGTTTCCTAGAGCTTGACCAAACTTTCCCTAGGGTCATAATAGTTGGAATTAGTTCAGAAATGACCGCCAATGCTCTCCGAAAGGCAGCTTTGTGGTAGTTTTACATGGTTTTATTATTCCTTTATAGAATTTTGGTCCCATATAATATTAAAACAGAATTCTATATAATGATGATTATTCTTAAAAACATTTATGACATCTTCCCATCAAAAATTTTAAAGGAATTAAAAGCCATGACCCAATTGTCTTACAAGAGAAATGTGTTATAATTAATCTGTAGTTGAAAGTATGTCTTCATAAAGCTCCCATTGTTCCTGGGCACTCATGCTGACTGTAATCATCGGTTTCTTTCTTAGGAGACCTATGACCAGCATTATTGCCTCCAATTCCTGGAGGGTACTGGTATCATTATACACTTGGCACGGAAAGGACAGGAATTTCTCTTGGCCCTATCAGCTCTCTGAATTCCAAAGCCTGTGCACATGAGATGCCCTTAGGAATCGCATGCTCAGCCTGGCTGCCATTCTTGTGAGTGTAGAGCAATCAAAACGAAGTGACCAAAGCAAAACATGCTTTGATCATCGCTCAGGTGCAGGTGAAGCCTAGGAAGTTCTGGAATGAGCATAAGAGGGCAATGCATTCCTGAGCTCTGCCCCTCCCTGGTCTGGGTCACATTCCCTCTGGGATTAAGTGGTTTTGTAAGTCAGGCTTGTTTTATTACAATTTGTTGCCAGTCTTGCTCACTACTGAAAGAAAAAAAATTTTTTTTGAATTTTTGAGACAGGGTTTCTCTGTATAGCCCTGGCTGCCCTGGAACTCACTCTGTAGACCAGGCTGGCCTCAAACTCAGAAATCCACCTGCCTCTGTCTCCCAAGTGCTGGGATTAAAGGTGTGCGCCACCACTGCCCGGCAAGAAATTTCATATGGCTAAGCATTTCATAGCACATCTTTCTACACAATTACATCATTTTACAAAATCCTTAAATTCTTAATAAAAAGTATAAACTGAAAATTGGTTTTCCTTTCCTCTTCTCTTTCTTTTTCTTCCCTTTGCTATTTTCAACAAACGTCCCTACTTTATGCATCCAAATCCTTGTTAGGTCTTTTGAAGGGGAGTTGTAGTCATCCAGTGAGCACTAGAAACACCACTAGAATCTAGGGGCAGCCTACCATTTTATAAGAGTATAAGTTCTGGCATGCCATTTTTTTTAAGAATTTGTCTTCATGTTTAAGGCATGTGTGTGCATTTGGGTTTTCATGCATAAGTGTAAGGTAATGTTGAATGAATTAAGATCCTGAGTACCACCACTGGATTGGACACTGCCTGTCAACGTTGTTCCAGAGACCATCCAGAATCACAGTCAAGAGCAGACACATCAAATTAGACCCTAGGTCACATTTGACCTTATGATGGCTCCTTCCCTTCCCCGCCCCCCAATCCTCAACCCTCACACCCAACCCAATACATATGTGCCTCTTCTCGCCCCACTTGCCTGACTTGTATTCCTCTCCCTACTCTCTGGCTATAAATAAATAAGTGTAAACAAATCATGAATGTCCCGCCCACACATGATGAGCTATTGCTCCTAAACAAGATCTGATTCTGTGGGTCCTGGAATGATAGAAGGATGGTGTTCTGTAGAGAAAAAAACAGAAGCCTTATTCATGACCAGGCAGAACTAGGTTCAAATTTGGGCTAAAAAATTTGAATTTAACCCTTATCTGAGGTAGCTGTTGGTGAGCAATTTATGTATTCTGCACTTATTTTCTCATATGCAAAATAAAGCTACTACAGATAGCCCTCCATATCACACAACTATAGATTTAAAAAAGTTTCAGAAAAAAAGTTCCTCTACTGAACATGTGGGAACTTTTTCTTATTCTCCCAGACAGTTCAGAGTAACACCATTTATATGCATCTACAGTGCAGTCAGTATCATAAGTAACCTGGATTTAAAATACATGGGAGGACTGAAGGCTATATGCTTTGTTTTTGTTTTTGTTTTGTTTTTCGAGACAGGGTTTCTCTGTATAGCCCTGGCAGTCCTGGAACTCACTCTGTAGACCAGGCTGGCCTCAAACTCAGAAATCCGCCTGCCTCTGCCTCCCAAGGGCTGGGATTAAAGGTATGCGCCACCACTGCCTGGCACTGAAGGCTATATGCAAGCACTACTTTTCCACGAGATATTTGAACATCCATGCACTTTCATATTCATGGGCATCTTAGGACCAAATCACCTTTAGATAACAAGGAACAACTGTGCCTACTTCATAGAATTATAAAGAGTATTAGAGGTTATGTGTTCTAAATGTTCGACATATAGAAGCACAATCCATCTCAAGTGTCACAGCCATGTATATGCAATCTGCCATCTCCCCACCCTCTTCTTTTAGTCATTTTGCTGAAGAGGAGACAAATGACTAAATTGAGATTTAAGGATGAGACCTGTACATGGGACATGTTCTTCTAGCTGGGCTGCCTTGTCTGGCCTCAGTGGGAGAGGATGTACCTAACCTCACAAAGACTTGAAATGCCAGGCTCAGAGGATACCCACCCCCCCCAACCTGCTCAGAGGAGTAGGGGAGGGGGGATGAGGGAAGGATTGTGGGAGCTGGTGACTGGGATGAGGGCAGTGAGTGGGGTGTAAAGTGAATATGTAAAAAAAAATTAAATTACATTTTAAAAACTGTTCAGACAGAGCATTATGGAACAACAACAAATAAAAATCTCTAAAAATACTATTGAAAATAAAAGAATGAGATTCACTCTTTTACTTGTTAGTCTCCATGAGATCCATATGCTACCACGTTCTCTTACTCTCTGCATTCACCATTGAATTTAACCCTTATCTGACAGGCTGCTTGATTTCCAAGTCCCTCACTTCACTCCAACAGGGTAAGGTTTGCCCAATAGCCTTAGTCTAGTCAAAGATCTGTTCTTTAGCAACAGATGTTCATCTTCTCCATGAATCCTGAACACTGCTCTCATAGTCTATTTTAGCAGGTGAAAGAGAAATGGAAACTGCTTTCATTAAGCATCCCGCAGATTCACAACACTGCACTTAGCTTGTTGGCTCTTCCCTGAGTGTAAGCAGCACCATTAAGATGCCCACGCGTGAAAGCCAAACACACAAAAGAGCCAATAAAAATTGCCTAAGGTGTCAAAGAAAGTGTTCATCATAATGCAATTGAACACCCATTTCAGAAGCTGAACCTTACCCTGTGTTTCTCGTTTGGTTCTGTTGCTATTTTTCTTTTTTTCATGGGATCTTTCTGTGTGATCCAGGCTGTACTTGAACTTTGGATTCTCCGGCCTTAGCCCCTCAAATACCAGGATTATAGGACTACCCCACCATGCCCATCCTTCAAACCCATTTCACCTCCGTCCCTTGTTGCTCATGCTGGTTCCCAATTTGTTTCCATCTCTGGACTGTGGCTTTCTGACTTTACCTGGAACATTTTTAGGTGCCATACTCGAACTTTCAACTGCCTCTAGTAGTACTCTCTCATTAAAGAGGAATCACAACAACAAAATAGAGGTCTTTTATTTAGGAGCTTCTCTGAGCCAGGAATTGTTCTAGGTGTTTGATACAGATAAGGTTCCCAGATTAGGGTCTAAACTTGTCCAAGTGAGAGCAATTGATACTGACTTGGCACATCCCTGGTCTCTGACTCTGCCCAGCCCTCTCATTCCTGGAGCTGACCTCAAAACATTGTATAGCCCACAAATATAAACTGGTTTACTAGTCATTCATTGGGCATGTATTGATCAGCAACAGTTTGCCCAGCTTGTACTGAGCACTACGGAAAATGCCAAAGAAGTGTATGGCAAAATCCCAGTCTTCAGGAAACTTCAAATATTCTAAGGGAGAAAAGACTAGTGTCTGAGCAGTCATTAAAGATAAATACTAAAGAGTGCAGAGTCAAATTCTCAACTACCCATTGCTGAGCCTCCAATTAAGGAAAGCTGGATTCAAAAGATTCTATATAACTCGAGAATTAGAGCATTTGCCTACCATTCATGTGGTCCTGGGGCCCATCCACAGCCCCCCCCCCCCCCAAAAAAAAGAAAGTTTGCAGTTTGGAGAGATGGCTTAGCAGTTAAGAATGCATACTGCTTTTGTAGAGAACCCAAGTTTGGATCCCAGCACCCATGTTGGAGAGGTTCACAACCGTCTGTATCTCCAGTTCAGGGGGATCCAATGTCCCTAACCTTCACAGCCACCTACATTCCAACCCATCTCTGCTTCTCCCACTCAGGGTAGCCAGACCCAACAAGTTGAGCATCAACTGGACTGGAGGAAGGGAAGCTTAGCCGGTAGCTGGTAAGTCCTGCAATGTAGGATCTTAGTGAGTACCTGTGCAAAGAGAACAGTTTCAGTTTAATGGAGGGGAAAACTGGGTACTTACAGCCATGGGGATGTGGCCAGGGTCTTGGGGCAAGGTTACAACTGGCCAGGTCAGGGGTGTTGGCAGATGCTCCATCTGCATACTCAGGAGCTGGAGGGAGGGGAGGGGGGAACCTTATAAGGTCAAACAAGGTGTGAAGCCTGATAATTGTCAGTCTAATGAATTCTTACTATGGTTGACAGTGGGGCAGCCAACTCCTGCTGTCCTTATCTGAAGAATCTGGGCTTGAAACTCTCCTTGACCCTTCCTCCATAATCCTGGGCCATTATGGTCCCACACCTATACTTATGCACAAGTGTACACGTACTCTGTAAATTGGAGGGAAGACTGGTTTACATAGTGAGCCTCTTTCTTTTTTTATTTATTCAGTTTACATCCTGTTCATTGCTCCCCTACTTCCAGGTCACACCCTCCCACAAACCTTCTCCCCAGCCCTCTCCCCTTCTCCTCTGAGAGGGTACCCCCCGACACACACACACATCAAGTCTCTGCAAGGCTAGGTGCATCCTCCCCCACTGAGGTCAGAAAAGACAGTCCAGATAAAAGAACATATCCCATGTACAGGACAGTCAAAAGCTTTTGGGATAGACCCCGAGCTTTTTTCTCAAAAAAAAAAAAAAAAGAAAGAAAGAAAGAAAAAGATAATCAGTGTTAAAGTTAGTGAATAGAGTTGAAATTCTATAGCTGAAAGAAAATTATACTTAATTTATATTATAATTGTATGAGTGTCCGTGTATGTGCACATACACATGCAAACACATGCACGTAGGTCAGAGTTGGCACACATCAAGGTTAGAGGACAATTTGGAGGTGTCAGCTCTCTCCTTTAATCATTTGAGTCCCAAGTATGAAACACAGGTCCCCAGCTTTGATGGCAAGTACTCTTCCCCATGAGCCATCTCACCAGTCCCCTTAAATTGATGTTTAAGTGATCCGTTTGTGATGGCTTGTATATGCCTGGTCCAGGAAGTGGCACTGTTGGAAGGTGGGGCCTTGTTGGAGTAGCTATGGCCTTGTTGGAGTAGGTGTGTCACCATGGTGTGGCTTTAATACCCTCGTCCTGGCTGCCTAGGAGCCAGTATCCTTCTAGCAGCCTTCAGATGAAGATGTAGAACTCTCAGCTCCTCCTGCACCATGCCTGCCTGGATGCTGCCATGCTCCCGCCTTGATAATAATGGACTGAACCTCTGAACCTGTAAGCCAGCCCCAATTAAATGTTGTCCTTTATAAAACTTGCATTGGTCATGGTGTCTGTTCATAGCAGTAAAACCCTAACTAAGACAACATTAAAACAAAACAGTTACAGATTTTAATAAAGTAACATGCAGTATCACAATACATATCTACATGATGTAAGGTATAAAAATTAAATTTTTCCTCAAATATATGGTAATTTTTTTCAAAATATTTTCTTCCACCTTTAGAAATACACAGTTCATTGTCTCTTCTTTAATGGTGTGTGTGTGTGTGCGCGCGCATGCATGTACTGCCACTGCACATGTGGAGGTCCATCTAGAGGTCAGAGGACAACTTTACAGAGTTGGTTCTCTCCTCGGAGGTTATCAGTCTGTGTGGGCTGTATCTGCTGAGCCATCTTGCTTGTCTTATTTGCTTATTTCTATTTATTTATTACATTTTTATTGAGAGGCATATCTGTGAATCACAGCACTTGTGTGGAGGCAAAAGGACAAGTTTCAAGAGCTGATTCTTTGCTTCCAGCATGTGAATCCAAGGCTTGAAGTCATTTCCTCAAACTTGGTGAGAGACACTTCAGCCACTTGAGCTGCCTTGTTGACCATCATTATTTCTTTTATTCTCTTCCTCCTTCTCTTCCTCTTCCTCCTCTTCTTTTCTTCTTCTTTTTTATTTGAGACAAGATGTATTTATGAAGCCCTGGCTGTACTGAAACTTGCTCTGTAGACCAGGCTGGGCTTGAACTCAAGAGATCCACCTGCCTCTGCCTCCTGAGTGCAGGGATTAAAGGCACCATTACTCCTTAGTAAAGCATAGTTTTACCTCAACATAATGAACCTTATTGTTATTTATCCAAATTAAAACAAAGCATGAGATTATTTACTCATGGATAGACTGTTTTTCTCTTGTCAGCTATAACACACAGTACTTAAAACTCCTGGCCAATTAATTATGTCATGTATTAAAATATAATTAAAATTTTGTCACTGCATTTTTCAAACCTCTAATTATAATTACAGTTGCTGCTTTGGTGATATATATGAAAAATTTCTGTGTAGAGCAATTGTCTTCTGCATATTTTCTTGTAATTTAAGGGAAGTCATCAACAAAGGACATTATTGGAGACATTAATTTCTTTTCTGTTTTTCTCAGTGTGGGATTCAGAGTCTAACAAATTGCCAAAATATATGTTTGTTATCTCATAAGAAGCATGACAGTTATACCCTTTAACTTTTTAAGCAATCACAGTCTTTCTTTACTGGTGAACCTGAACTCAAATTTGCAGCTCTCCTGCCTCAGCCTCCTGAAAGCTAGAACTACAGGCATGGACACGTCACTGTACCAGAAACATGATTGTATTATTTCCAATTGTAGCTCGGTACAAATTTGGTTTAAAATCCAAATCCTGCAGTTCTGTATAGCATGCTGATATAAAAATAATATTTTTGCATATCTAATATATGCACAAAGAACAAAATCTTAAATTTATATAAGGATAAACATTGAAAATCAGGCCTCCTTTTTTTTTACCTCACTGTAAAAGTCTCTACTTTCTCCCTCTGAAGGAAACTACTGTTGGCATTCTCATGGCTGTTGGTTTGTTTGTTTGTTCATTTTTGATAGGTAATTCCATAGTACTTTCGTTAGGTGATATTGCCTATTCTCTAGCAAGCTTTTCAAGGCAATACCTATGTTCTACATATAGGAATGGAATAGTGTCTGCCCTTGACTAGTCTAACTCCATCTTCAGAAAACATATTCTCAGAACAGGTTCCAAGATTTTGTCTTAACTACTTCTAGCTGGACAAAACACTGTTGGACATACTTATCATGAACATACAGGCCAGTACAACTCACAGATCCAGAATTTAATATGTACTTACTGTGTACTTGGAAAAGTAGATGCTTTGAGGGGGAACTGTTAAACAAGGAGGGAGGTGTGATTTTTATGCAAGTTGGAATCAGTAAGAAATTGTTCACCATTTTCCTAAGCAGCTAGAGAACATTTTGTCAAGGAGACACTGTGTAAGTGACAGAAGTTTGGCTCCTGGCTCAGTGATGCTCCAAAGACATTCTGGCAAGATTCGTGGGCTAGGGGAAATCCTGGACTTGAGATTTGGGATAAAAGAAAGAAGGCAGTATTATTCAATGTTTATTTATGAAGTGCAGAAGGGATAAAATTAGAGTGGCAGTGCTGGGAGTGTGTGGCAATATGGGCTGACCCACCCGTTACATTTGTGGATAATGACGCCTTGTGTAAACCTCTTTGGAGAGAGGTCAGTCTCCCTACATTTACTATGCCTCCTATACTCCTAGCGCTGTCATGGCAATTGTCATTCACGTCTGAGTTTCTCTCAAACAGAGGCACTAAAGAATGAATTTTGGGGAACAACGGCAAGTTTTCTACATTATATACACCCCACAGGTTGGCCCTATTTATAAGCCTTTCTTGTTTTCCTTGGTTTTCTAAGACAGGGTCTTGCTATATCAAGACCTCCCTCCAATTCACAATCCCCCCCCCCCCCAGTCTCCTCAGTATTGGGATTACAAGTGTATCCTTCCATACCTTGCTGAATCTTTTTGCTCTATAGAAACTTTTTGAACTAGTATTTTAAATGTTTATCAAAATATATCCCTAAAGGTGCATTCATATGTTGGTACTAGCAAAACCAGCTGTGTAATTGGACTTAAAGCCCACTTAACAGGAGGAATACCATACCTACTACAGGAAATTTAGCCAACTACCCAGCACTAGTGAGACCCTGGATCTTAGAGGACAATCTACTAGTGCCATTTAACTAAACAAATATAGTTCTAACTGCATCCCAAACACTTATTCTGATACCCACAGATAAGTGTAGCTCTCACTTCTCATCAAGGAAGCATCTCACTGAAGCAGACAGAGAAAGCTTTATAGGAAACCACAACTGGTCAAAATGCAAAGAACAACCGACTCTAGGGTTTCTGTCCATAACACAATTCCCATACCTAAGGCTCAAGGAACATTGTAGAAGACGGAATGTAATGACTGTAAGAGCCAGAGAGCCAGGAAATCTGCTGTGAGATTGTATCTCCTAAAAATGACTGGGAAGTTTCACCCATGATACCTTAACAATAATGGCTGCCTAAACAAGACATGGACAATGGCATAATAGACATGTTAACAAAGAAGGGGGAAATCTCACAGCAGCTCACCCCTAGACAAAAGAAAAGAGACAGAGAGAGAGAGAGAGAGAACTATAAGCGGTCAAGGACTGGCAAGAGAGGGAGAATTAGTCTTCCCCAGGGATGTATAACCTGTAGTTGGTTTATACAATATCAAGTGGTCAGTCCTGAAATTACAAACATACAAACAACACTAACTGGACTCAGCAGGTTGTATTTACAGATTTATGCCCATATGAAACAATAATAATTAAAGAAAAAGTCATCATAAATTTGAAAGGGGATGCACAAGTCAGGATGGCATGGAAAAATGTAGAAAGGATAAGGGAGAAATGACATAATTCACATTTTAAAAATTGCAAACAAGAAAATATTTCTAGATTACAGAAAATGTAGATAACACAATAAGTATCCTTCTGTGAAAAAACTTCATTATTAAAAACATATCAAAACACTGCATTAATGTACAGAAAGATTAAATAGTGCCAAAAGATTTAGAATAAAAAGCACTATCTCTTGCTCTATTCCTCCATAAATGTAGTCTGTCTAAGGGTCACCACAATTGTTTTTAATATAGGGCTTAATGTAGCCCAGGCTGGCCATGTAGTTGAGGAGGACCTTGAATTCCTAATCCCCCTGCCTCTACCTCTGGAGTGCCTCAGCCATCACAGCAGGATTTCTGCAGTACTGGAGATTGAGTCCAGGGACTTTTGCACAGAAGATAAGCACTCTAGCAACTGAGTTTTACCCTCAGCCCTGAGTTATCACTTTTAAGTGTTTCTCACTTGGGTTTTTCTAATGGTTCCTGCCATAGCCATTACTTTATGCTATAATTTGAATATGGCTCCTGCCCGCCCCCCTCCTGGCAAGTTTCATGTATTGGAAGTTTTGTCCTCAGTGTGGTGGTGTTGGAGCTGATGTTGTAGAACCTTTAAGAGGTGATTAAGTCATTTGTGCCACACCCCTTGGGAGAGATTAGTGTAGTTCTCACCAGACTCTAGTTAGCTCCTGTGAGAAAAGTTGGTTGTAAAGAGTAAGGCTGGCCCCTGAATCTCTCTAGCTTCCCATCTTACCATTTTTTCCCTCTCACTTAACACTCCCACTGTGATCCCACCTGGTACACTATGATACATCTAGAAGGTGCTCAACAGAACCCAGCAGATGCTGACACCATGATCTTCATTCTCCGGAGCTGTGAGCCAAGTACAATTCATTTCTGTATAAAACACACAGACTCTGGTATTGAGTTACAGCAATGGGGACTGATACATCCTCTTTTCCATTAATTTAACTAACCAAGTAAGTAGTTTTAAGCACTGTGTTTCTTTGCCAATGTTACCATAAACAAAATATCACAGTTTTAAACATTGCAAATTTGTTTCTTCAGCTTGAGAAGCTGCAGTCCAAAGTTGAAGTTTTAGCAGGGGTCAAAACTGTCCTGACCTCTGTCCTTGGCTTATACACAGCTGTTTTCCTCCCATCTCTTCACATGTCTCTCCTAGGAAGTTTGGACTTCTTTGGTATCTTGCCATCTTTCTTTCTTTCTTTCTTTCTTTCTTTCTTTCTTTCTTTCTTTCTTTCTTTCTTTCTTTCTTTCTCTTTCTTTCTTTCTTTGTTTTTGTTCATTCTTAGACAATGCTTCACTATGTAACCCAGGCTGGCCTCAAAGTCATGGAAATCCTTCTGCCTGAGACTCTCAAGTGCCACCACATCTAGGTATCTTTCTCTTCTTTTGAGGACAACAGATACATTAAATTAAATCTCTATCAATGGCTTCATTGTCATTCACTCACTTCAGAAAAGGCATCTTTACCTACATCTTAAGGTACTAGGGGTTCAACCTATGCATTTGGGGAGATACAAGTTAGCTCAAAACAAGCACCTACTGAGTAATAGTCATAGTTCTATGCTCTGTGAATGGACTACTGAATGAAACATGACTCTTAAAAAAGATCTAGAGAAAAAGAGAAGCACTAAGAAAGGTAGATAACTATCTAGTGTCTCAGTCACTGTTTAATTGCTGTGAAGAGACACCGTGAGCAAGGCAACTCTTTTTTTTTTAAGATTTATTTATTTATTTCTTGTATGTGAGTACACTGTAGCTGTCTTCAGACACACCAGAAGAAAGCATCGGATCCCCATTACAGATGGTTGTGAGCCACCATGTGGTTGCTGGGAATTGAACTCAGGACCTTCGGAAGAGCAGACAGTGCTCTTAACTGCTGAGCCATCTCTCCGGCCCCAGCAACTCTTATAAAAAGGAAGCATTAACTGGAGACTTGCTTACAGTTTCAGAAACTTAGCCCATTTCTATCATGGCAAGGAGCATGGCAGTATGTGAACAAGCACTGGACCAGTATTTGAGACCTTTACATCCTGATCCACAGGTAGAGAGAGAACCTGAGCTTTGCATGTGTCTTGGAGAGACCTCAAAGCCCACCTCCAGTGACACAGTTCCTCCAACAAGGTAACTCCTCCTAATCTGTCTAAGCCTACCAAAGAGTTCCACACACTGGTCATTAAGCTTTCAAATATATAATCCAATGGGGGCTATTCTTATTCCAACCACCCCAATTGTGTAATACAAAAAACATATGTGACACATCAAAATAGAGTAAATGAGGAGAGGGCTCAGCATGCTGCTCTTCTAGAGGTTCCAAGTTTGGATCCTAGCACCAGCAACTCACAACTGAGTGTAACTCCAGCTCTAGAGGATGCAAGGATCTCTTCTAGCCTCTGTGGACACACACACACACACATACACACAGGGTATACACACAGAGAGACATATGAAAATAAATAAAATTTAAAATATTTTTCAAAAACACTAAATGTTATGGAGAAAATAGTCAGAGGAAAGACATAGAGTATTCAGGCAATGGGTTGCAATTTCAAATACCTGAGAAGTAGGTATTTTAATAAGCACCTGAAGGAGATGATAAAGTGAGTACAAGGATATCCAGAGAAAGAGAATTCTAGCAAAAAGCATAGCTGATGACAATGTCCTAAAGTGGAAAGGTTTAGATCATTCAAAAAGCAGCAAAAGGGCCATTGGACTGTTGAGAAACTACCAAGAGGACCAGCAGGAGTAGCAGGGGTGGGACCGGTGAGGCAGACTATTGTGTGAAGCTTAGGTAGCCCTTGTAATGACATGGTCCTTTGTTCTGATTGAGCCGTGGTGACAGAGTTTAAGTTTTAAGTCTTAATTGAATCTTTCCAGCTGCTGTGTTAACAATAGACTAAAAGGGGGCAAAGGTGGAAGCAGAGAAACCAGTGACCGGAATGTTGCAATAATCCATTTTCTCTAAATCATTTCTTGGTTTGCCAACTGCAGACAGCATCTATTGCTTCCCACTGTGATAAATGGGGATTTAGCTCACTTACTATAACGCTGCTTTCTCTTTCCTTAATATATTATTATTTTTTAATTCTTCTGTTTAGTTCCCTTCACAACAGAAAACAGATATAATGTGCATCTTTTTGTCTTTTTTTTTCCTTTTGTCTTTTGTGCCTTTATAAACCTCCAATCCTAGTTCACCTATAAGTAATATCTCTGGATTTCACACTTCTTAAAATTAGAATGTTGGTATAGTGTACTTTTTCTACCTCCTTTAATTCTACTTTCTATAGACTTTTTACATTGGAGGTTACTCTGGTGCTACTATGTATTTAAATGCTAAATTCTGTACCCCAAGATCTGGTTGCTCGAAAGGAGCAAATTTCCATGTACACCAGCTTTTGTTGTGCAAACCTTATTCCCCAATTTAAAACTATTAGTTAAATAAAGGTGGCTGGAGGGAATAGAGGTAGGCGGGTTTTCAGTTACCTGGCTAGGGGATGCAGGTAGGGACCAGGAGAAGAAGGAGAAAGGAGAGGGAGAGAGAAGGAGTGCAGAAGAGGAAGAAGAAGGGAGAAGAGGAGGTCTCTTAGACGTGATGGACCAGGAACACATGTCTGAGTGAAATGTACCCAATCCAGGACAGACTGCTAGAGCAGAAATAATCCAGGCAAGATTCAAACAACAAGTACTTGGGTAACATAGCTGGGAAGTTGACAGTCTAGTGATTAGAAAAATAGACTTAAGGCTAATTTCCCAGTAATTGTGCTAGAGCTGATTTAAAAAATACAATGGACTCTGCCCTGACTATTGGAGGGCAGGCCAAGTCATATTAATTAATAACTAATAGAGTTTATTAAACTCCACTTACAAAATTTGTTAGCAACGAAAGCTAAGTTTTCTGAGATTTCTTTTCCTTAGCTTGGATTCCAAATGATTGAAAACCAATAGAATAGCATTTAGCCTATTTTGATTGTGTAAATATTTCTCAGTATAAAGTCAAAGACTGTGCCATGATTTCTTTGCAGTTCCAGTAATACAACCTCCTCCACCTTGCCTCAGCTACCTTTCAGCTTCTTTTTTAATTTTGTTTATGTTCTTATTTTTTAATTTATGTCTACTTCTATTATTATTATTATTATTATCATTGTGTGTGCATGCATATATGATATGTGCGCTTCAGTGTGGACACATTCATCACAAAGCACAATAGGTGGAAGCCAGAGGACAACTTTCTGTAGTTGATTCTCTCCTGTGCTTACCTGCACAAAACCTAAACAAGGTCAAGCTGATCAAATTCCAGGATGAGTAAAGAAAGAGTACACAAGTCCCCACTAGCTGAGGAGCTATTGGCAGTTGATGGTTGTTCAGGAAAGGAGTGACATTTTTCTTTGGGGAGTGACCACTTGTAGCATGTATCCACATACTGCAGTGGGTACTATATACTTAGTTTTTAAACATAATGTACGTGTTATCGTATAGATATTCAATCTTTAAAATCACATTTATTGGCGAGGTGTGGTGGTACACATCTTTAATCCCAGCACACGGGTAGCAAAGACAGGTGGATGTCTGAGTTTGAGGCCAGCCTGGTCTACAGAGTGAGTTCCAGGACAGCCAGGGGTACACAGAGAAACCCTGTCTCAAAAAACAACAACAACAACAACAACAAAAAAGCATTTATTTATTTATTTATGTCTGCACATAACATGGCACAGGACATGTATGGAAGTCAAAGTACAATGTACAGGAATAAGTTCTCTCCTGGTGCCAGGTATTGAACTCTGCTCATCTGGTTTGATGGGAAGTACCCTCACTCACTGAGCCATCTGGCCATCTCTAGAGATTTAATTTTTAAAGAAAACAGCTTTGAGTTGATGAGATGACTTAGCAGGTAAAAGCGCCTGCAATCAAGCCTAATGACATGAGCTCCATCCTTGGGATTCACATCCTTGGGATCCTTGGCAGAAAGGCAGAACCAACTCTTAGATGTTGTACTCTAACCTTGATATAGATGCAGACTCTCTCTCTCTCTCTCTCTCTCTCTCTCTCTCTCTCTCTCACACACACACACACACACACACACACACACACATACACACACAAATGAGCAAATGTAAACTTTTAAAAATTATTTAATTTTTTTTTCTGCTACGGAATTTCTAACTCTCCCCAGTAACTATAATATTGAATATCATTTAAAAAAAAATGGAACTCTCCCCTTTCCAACTGAAGCATGTAATATGACACCATGTTTCTTCTGACCTCCAAGGCAAACCTCTGGCGATTTGAAGGAAATGGTACTCATTTTGATGTACCTTCTCTAAGCAAATTTAGGATGTTGACCTTCATTGACCTTCCAATGATAAGTTCGTCCTGCTGTCATTTTCTATCAGATCTTTTTATTTTTTAATTATTTGTGTGTGTGTGTGTGTGTGTCTGTGTGTCTGTGTGCACGCCAAGGTACAGAGGTCAGAGGGCAATTTGCACAGTCAGTTCTCCCCCCACCTTCAGGAGGGTTCCAGGGATCAAACTCAGGTTGTAATGCATGCGCAGCAAGCTCTTTCGCCTACTGAGCACTCTAGCAAGTTCCTCCCATCACACCTTACTTCTAACCTCAAATTCATTTGAACAGAACCTTAGCTGAAGAGTAATTGTTACTTGTAATGAGATTATGTATTTTACAAGATTACAATTACTACATTTACCTAAAGAAATTTAATCACTAAGATTTTAAAATTCAAAAGCTATCTTTTTACCCATACAAAGTATTTCCATCTGACAACAACTGGATTGATTTGTGTACACACTTAGACTACTGGCCATCTCAGGGCATACCATAAAACTATGTGGCTAAACCAACCACAATTTTAATTTGTCATGGTTCTAAAAGCTAGAAATCCCTGGTATAGCCAATTTAGTTCTAGGGAGAGCTCACCTTCTCACTGAATTTATGTAGCCTTTCTTTCCTTTGTGGTACTCTGAAAGACAGAGATATCCTATGCAAATTAATACAGTCCTTATCCATACGAGTATTTTTAAATTTTATTCTATATTTATTTATTTTATGTGTGTGGGTATTTTGCCTGCATGTATGTGTGTACACCACTTGCATGAATTGGAGTTATAGATCATTGTAAGCTATCACATAGGGCTTGTACTTGAAACCAAGTTCTTGGAAGAGCAGCCAGTGTTCTTAACCACAAAGCCACCTTGCCAGGTTTGTAAGAGTGTTTTTAAAGGACATGGAAACAGACAGAAGAAAATTTACATGTACTATATCTACGTATACCACTAAAACATCTACCAGGAATCTGAAGATTCAGTGATAAAGTGTTAGAGTTTTATCAGGTAAGGACCAGCCTACATAATCTCCTTATAAAATATGTATCCTAATACAGTGACATTGAGTATTAGGGCCTGAACCATGTGAAGGGTAGAGGGGGTATAGTTCAGTCCATAAAAACTAGTTTAATAGTAAAGCAGAAGTTATCACTTATTAGTAAATTAGCAGGTGTCTGAGATGTATGTGGGAGGAGTATACCTATCTACAAATATGTGAACAGTTAAAAACAGCCTAGCAGACAAATTAGCAGGTTGCTTTGTAATTGATAGAAATGGTATATGGAATGCATTCAGGGAATCTAAAAGAGCAATGTTAGGAATGAATAGGAAAATCATCTCACAAAATGAGAAAGAAGGAGCAGCAGAAACCCATTACTCACAACGAAGGTACTGGTGAGAAGCTAGCAAAGTCCTTTGTCAACGCAAACCATTCAATAAGACTGAGTAGGTTTCTGTGAATCCCCATTCTTCATAATACCAGCTGGGCCAAAGCTCTTCCTGG
Organism: Tokudaia tokunoshimensis; assembly: GCA_036184795.1. Taxonomy (NCBI): domain Eukaryota; kingdom Metazoa; phylum Chordata; class Mammalia; order Rodentia; family Muridae; genus Tokudaia; species Tokudaia tokunoshimensis. Next base: position 115,850,043 of record BTHU01000023.1, read on the forward strand.
CTGACAGGAATACCAACATTGCCTAACCAGTCCCATCCTGATTGCAAGCTCACAGAAAAATGGCAACTATGTCCTTTCAACTCACTGCAGTATTGTTAGTCAAAGGTGCACTTAAATGCTTTTGATGGTGATTATTATAGAGCAAAATGAAATATAAATGCCTAGTGACGAGTTTCATTGTAACAATTGTTATAACCCTATTATTAAGGAGATGAGTATCTTCATATTCCTAAACAAGAGGTAATCACATGTCTAAAGCATCTTTGCCCCCCACTTATTTTGTTAAAATGCTATTCTCATTTATTTCCCATCTTTCCCTCTTGGTGTGCATTAGTTACTATGGAAACATCAGGATACCAGAGTTTTAGTATCTCAACATACCCAAGTTCTTTTAGAGTATGAAAAGAATTTCTATCATGGTTTTGGGAGAGTTGTTGCCATTACAAATGAATGCAAAACAAAAAAATCATGATATCATCAGACAAGCACAGGCTTTAATCAACATCAGATAAAGGTTAGGGTTCATTTTACCTATCAACACTATGTACCAAGACCCAAGTAGGGGCTAGAGAAATGTCTCAGCCATTAAGTACACTTGCTGCTCTTATAAGGACTCAGGTTTGTTTCCCAGTACCCATCTCAGGCAGCTTACAACCATCTAAAACTCCAGTTCCAGAGGATCCAATCCCCTTGTCTTGTCTCTTTGGACACCTGCACATGGTGCACATACAGACAAGCAGGCACACACACATGTAGGGTTAAATAGAGTCCTGTGTTGGGGAGGAAGGACATAGGAGTTTTGGCTGCACTTACCCCACGTCATCTGGTTCTCAAGCTCTTGGACATTCAGACTTTACTGGGAGCTGCAGAAGATTTGAGAATGGAGTAGGGACCCGTGGGTTGGATCTAGCCCAGGGCCGAGGGAGAAAAGAGGGGAGCTCTGGCTGGATCCAGAGGGGAGGAGTCCTTGGCTTGTTGGCAGGTGGCTGGCTTGGCTTGGCTTGGCTTGGTGGTCGTGGCTGGGAGCACAGAGAGGCCTTGTAAGGGAGATTAGATGTGGCTCTATAGGCAAAGGCCTTCTCTGTGGCTCCCCACAGTGGAGCCAGGTAAAAAGAGGCAGTCCATGGTTTTAAGGCATTTATTGTCATGGTGGAGAGTTGTGATGAGTAAAACCATACTCCACTTTCTCAGGGCAGGCCTGAGGTTAAATACCTTTCGCAGGGAGGAGTGTCCGGAAGGAAAGCTTAATTGGCTAAGTCTCCAGGCCTCTAGATACCTCATTAAAATAGAGATCTGTCTTGAGGCTACATGACCACAGGTTATGTCCTCTACCTGTGGAGGGGCTTGAGGCATTGCCCTTAGGTGACTGAAGGCCACAAATCTAGGGCTGCAGCCTTATGCCAGGACCCTAGTGTCTGGGAACAAGGCAAAATGCCTGCCATCCTTTCAGGGTCACGGGGGTTTCTAACCTTAGCTCATTCAGGAGCCAGGCTGCCTTTCATGGTCCTACACACACATACACATTTATAAAAATAATTTTTTAAAGATCCTCACTACAAAGTTTAGAATACCCGTGATACACCCCACAGGCCCTAAGAAGTTAAACAAGAAGGAAGGCCCAAGTGAGGATGCTTAATCCTACTTAGAAGGGGGGGGGACAAATAATCATGGGAGGCAAATGGAGGGAGGGTCCTGGCTGGAGAGGAGGGAGGGGAAGATTGTGTAGGATCAGGTATGGGGGGAGACAAGAGAGAGGCCCAGAGGGCCAGGAGAATGAATCGAAATATGCAGCTTCTGGGGGTGGGGAAACCTCTAGAAAGACCCAGACACCTAGGATGTGAGAGGTTCCCAGGACTCAATGTAGGTGAACTTAGACAAAATGCCCAACAGTGGGGACATGGGAACCTGAAGAGATCACCTCCAGTAGTCAGACAGGACTCCCACCCCCCAGTTGAGGGATGAGAACATCAACCTACCTACAAAACTTTCTACCCCAAATTGTTTCTATCTAAAAGAAATTCAAGGACAAAAATGGGGCAGAGACTAAAGGAAAGGCTGACCAGTGACCAGTACAACTTGGGATCCATCTCATGGGCCCAAACCCTGACACTATTACTGCGCTTACAGATAGGAGCCTAGCTAGCATGGCTGTCCTCTGAGAGGCTCTACCAGCAGTTGACTGAGACAGATGCAGATACTCACAGTCAACCATTGAACTGAGGTCAGGATTCCTATAGAAGAGTTAGGGAAAGGACTGAAGGAGATGAAGGGAATGGGAACTCTACAGGAAGACCAAGAGAGTCAACTAACCTGGACCCCTGGGAGCTTCCAGAGACTGAACCACCAACCAAAGAGCATACATGGGCTGGTCTGAGGTTCCCAGAACATATGTAGCAGAGGACTGCCTTGTCTGGCTTCAGTAGGAGAGGATGTACCTAGACCTGCAGAGACTTGATGCACGGGTGGGGGTGGGGGTGGGGGGTGGAGGGGTGCTGCTCTTTCAGAGGTGAATGAAAGGGGGATGTGGGGAGGAACTCTGCAAGGGAGGACCAGGAGAGGGGCAGCATTTGGAATATAAATAAATAAATAAAATGTTTAAAATCCTCACTACAGTTATCAATGAGGTCTCCCCGCACAATACTATTTATAACAACATCAGCTTAGATTCTTTCAACTCAGAATTTAAGAATAGTTTTAAAAAAATAGTAGTCAATCATGATGATGCACACCTTTTATTTGTTTGTTTGTATGTTTATTTTTCGAGACAGGGTTTCTCTTTGTAGTCCTGGAACTCTCTCTGTAGATCAAGCTGACTTTGACTTCATGGAGATCTGCTTGCCTCTGCCTCCCGAGTGCTGGGATTAAAGGTGTGTGCCACCACTGCCTCCAGTAGTGATCCACACGTACCTTTAATCCTAAACAATCTGAAGGCAGAGACAGGCAGGTCTTTGTGAGTTTAAGGTCAGGCTGACCTATAGTCAGGCCTATGTAATGAGATATTGCCTTTAAAAATTAGGCAAATGGTCAGAACTTGAAAATATCATCCTTAGTGAGGTAACCCAATCACAAAAGAACACACATGGTATGCAGTCACTGATAAGGGGATATTAACCCAGAAGCTCGGAATACCCTAGACACAATTTGCATATCAATAGATTTCCAAGAAGATGGAAGGAGAGACCCCTGGTCCTGGAAAGACTGGATGTAGGGGAATGCCAGGACAGAGAAGCGAGAGGGGGTTGAATGGGGAAAAGAGGGAGGGAAGGGGGCTTATGGGACTTTCGGGGAGGGAGGAAATGGGAAAGGGGAAATCATTTGGAATGTAAATAAAAAATATAGAAAATTCAAAAAAAAATTTTAAAAATTAAAAAAAAATTAGTGAAGAGTAACTGAACCACACTGTGCGATTAATTATATGTATAGTATGATGAAATAGTTAACTTTCTTATGGAAAAAAAACAAAACACACATATAACACATACACCAACTATGAAGTCCATATTCCAACCACTAGATTTACAGATAGGTGGAAAGCTAGAAAGATAGATTGATTAAATGCTTCCTTCTGCATTTTCACTTTCTAGAATAAGTGAGAATCCCAGAAAAGCTCTACCACTTACATGATTTCATCACTGTGTAAAAGGTGCTCATATATTTATATATTGACCTCCAAACCTTTGTCCACTTGCATGGACATCTCCACCACAATGTCTCACACACTGTTAAAACTGACTCCCACATCTGTATTAGTGATGGCTTTTCAATGTGCCCTTGAAAATCATATATATATGTGTTGGGGCTGGAGAGGTAGCTCAGTGGTTAAGAACACTGACTGCTCTTTCGAAGGTCCTGAGTTCAAATCCCAGCAACCACATGGTTGCTCACAACCATCTATAATGAGATCTGACACCCTCTTCTGGACAGCTATAGTGTACTTATATATAATAAATAAATCTTTAAAAAAAAGAAAATCATATATGTGTGTATACGTATATAATATTCTAAGCAATTGGCTCGTACAATTATGGAATCTGATAAATCCTGTGATAGGACATCTGCAAACTGAAGACCCAAGAGATTCAACATATGGTTCCAGTCTAACTCCCAGGTCTGAGAACCAGGAAAACCTAGAATCTTCCATTCTAGGGGCTGGGAAGACGGCTCAGTGGTTAAGAGCACTTGCTGTTTGTTCAAAGATCCAACAGCACCCACAATAGGTAACTCACAACCATCTGGAATTTCAGATTCAGAGGAACTACACCCCCCCCCCTTTCTGGCCTCCAAAGGCACCAGGCACACATGCAGTACACAAATATACATGCATGTTAAACACTTAAAATGAATAAATACAAAAAAAAGTTTAATCTCATTCCAAGTACAGCAGACCAATGTCACAACTTGAGAACGAACAGAGGAAAATGAATTTTTTTTAAAGATTTATTTATTTACTTATATGAGTATATTGTAGCTGTCTTCAGACACACCAGAAGAGGGCATCAGACCCCATTACAGATGGTTGTGAGCCACCATGTGGTTGCTGGGAATTGAACTCAGGATCCCTACTCTTAACCGCTGAGCCATCTCTCCAGCCCAGGAAAATGAATTCTTTACTCCACTGCTTGTTCTCTTAGACCTCTAACAGATCAGAAGAGGCTTATGCTCACTGAGAAGGACAACTTGTTTTGTTCCATCCATTTTATCCTTATCAATTTCATATATTACTTCCATCCAAAACATTCTCATAATTACACCCAGAATAATATTTAGCCAAAATCCCAAGCACTTCGAGTTCCAATCAAGTTGACACATAAACCACTTTAACATCTTCCCTACTGAACAGGCTACTACTCTAGTCTTTCCTCAGCTGGGATCCTGTATCAACCTGATCACTCAATCTAGAAATCCCCATACTTACAATATTAAATCAATACCTAAGCTGTGCAAAACTTACTTACCTTTTAAGAAATTCTTCATCTGTGACCTTTTATGTATTTCCCTTTTAACATTATTTATTAAATAATACTGTGGGCCCCTCCCTACACCCCTACACCCCCCTCTCTCTCACTCATTCTATCTATCTATCTATCTATCTATCTATCTATCTATCTATCTATCTATCTATCTATCTATCTCTGTGTGTATGTGTGTGTAACATTTGTGCAAAACTTTTGCAACTTCAGGCAGATAAAAATTGAATTTCTTCTCTTAAACACAAGTTTTGTGGCATTCCATTAAAATTTAGTTACTTCCACATGCAAGCCTTTAATTTAAACTCAGCAGGACGGGGGGAGAGACAGACAAAGAGAGAGACAGAGAGTCAGAGAGACTAAGAGACAGAGGAAGAGGTACCTAGAACCACAGTCCTAAAATTGTAGCAGACACACTGCAGACTGGATGACCCTTTCTCTAACGCCCTTACCTTCTGGGAAACCAAGGGCAGCTTTTTCCTGGAAGCCATCTTTCTTTATTTTTGTTTAGATGTACATAAGATTAGAAGAAATGATTTCCATTAGCTCGGGTTGTCCTCAAGCTTACTGTGTGGCTTAAGGTGACTTTAAACTCATCTGGTTGGCACCCTCCCACCTCAGCCTTCTCAAGCTGCCACAGCTGATGACTGACAGAGCACCAGGCTCAGCCCTGAACTCCAGGACAATTTCATAGTTATGAAAATAATAACTTCAGGTTTATTTTTCAACTTTCTTTTGTCTATTATCTGGCACAGATTAAATCCTGAGCTGATTCCTACTCAGAATAATGTTCATCAGGGCTGGAGAGATGGCTCAGTGGTTAAGAGCACTGACAGCTCTTCCAGAGGTCCTGAGTTCAATTTCCAGCAACCACATGGTGGCTCACAACCATCTGTAGTGAGATCTGACGCCCTCTTCTGGACTGTCTGAAGACAGCTACAGTGTACTCATAAATAAATAAATAAATAAATAAATCTTTAATGTGCATCAAATATGAATAAAATTAATGCAGCTATATTGATTCAAAATAGTTATCTTCACAGAAGGAAGCATGAGGCAAGAGAATTGCACAGATTATCAAGATTATCTCCAGTAGAAAGACAGGGCATCAAGTGGAGGGATAGGGTTACCATCCCACAGTCAAAAACTCTGACCCATAATTGTTCCTGTCTAAAAGAACTGCAGGGATAAAACTGGAGAAGAGACTGAGGGAAAGGAAGTCCAAAGTGGGATCCAGCTCAAGGGAAGGTCTCAAGGTCTGACACTATTACTGAGGCTATGGAGCACTCACAAAAGAGGGACTTAGCATGACTATACTCTGGAAGACCCAACAAGCAGCTGAAAGAGTCAGATGCAGATATTTGCATTCAACCAATGAACAGAAACAGCTAACCCCTGTGGTTGAACTAGGGAAGGCTGAAGGAGGCTGAGGAGGAGGGCGACCCTGGAGGAAGACAAGCAGTCTCAATTAACCTGGACCTTGGAGATCTCTCAGACACTGGACCACCAACCAGGCAGCATACACCAGCTGATATGAGGCTCCCAACACAAAACAGCAAAGGACTGCTGGGTCTGAGTTCAGTCAGAGAAGATGCACCTAACCTTCAAAAGACTGGAGGCCCCAGGGAATGGAGAAGTCTAGTGGGGTGGGTGCATGGGAGAGTAGAGACATGCTCTTGGAGATGGGGAAGGAGTTGTAAGATGTGGAACAGTCAGAGGGTGTACTAGGAGGGGAATAAAGTCTGGACTGTAAAAAAAGATTAAATAATAAATTTTTAAAAAAGAACAACTACAACAACAAAAAACCTGTGGGCTCTGTAGGTAAAGCTCACATCACCTCTACCTCCCACCCACCCCCTTTTCCCTGGTCAATATAGTTACTATTCTTATTTCTTCTAATGGTTAACTCTTTCATTTTAAATCATACATATAAACTTGTGTGCTCAGAGAGCCAGGAACAAGAGGCCAGATAACCCAGAGATCTAGGATAGAACAAACATGACTGGCAAAACAAATAAACAAAAGAAGTCAATGAAATTATTCCTAATGATATTCTGCTATACTCATAGTTGGTGCTTAGCCCAATAGCCATCAGAGAGGCTTCATCCACCAAGTGATAGAAACAGATGCAGAGACCCACAGACAAACATTTGGTGGAACTCAGGGAATCCTGTGGAAGAGGGGGAGGAAGAATTGTAGGAGCCAGAGGAGTAAGGGCACAAGAAAACCCACAGAATCAACTAATCTGGGATCATAGGGGCTCACAGAGACTGAACTAACAACCAAAGAGCCGGCAGGGGCCTGACATAGGCCCTCTGGGTATATATTACGGTTGTGTAGCTTGGTCTTCTTGTGGGAGTCCTAACATTGGGAGCAGCAGATGTCTCTGACTCTTTTGCCTGCCTTCAAGACCCTTTCCTTTGACTGGGTTGCCTCATCCAGTCTCAATACAAGGGGAGGTACCTAGTCTTACTGCAACCTAATATGCTATGGTAAGTTGATATCCCTGAGGGGCCTGCCCTTTTCTGAAAAGAAACAAAGGAGTGGATGGTGGCGGGGCTTCGGTTAGGAGGCTGGGCTGGGAGGAGAGGAGGGAGGGGAAACTGTGTTCGGAATGTAATATATGAGTGAAATATAAAAACTTAAAAAAAAAAAAACATGGTCAGGCCACACATACCTTTAATCTCAGGACTAGGGAAGCAAAGGCAAATCGATCTCAGTGAGTTCAAGGGCAGCCTGGTCTATAGAGCAAGTTCTAGGTCAGCTAAGGCTACATAGAGAACCCTTGTCTCAAAAATACAATAAATAAATAAATAAATAGACAGACAGACAGACAAGAGATAAAGATGGTCATTTCTTCTTGACTTGTGCTCTTGCCAAAGGGGAGGAAGCTACCAGCTAGAAGAAAGGAGCATCAACCAGAGGCTCTTCTACATTTTATTTGTGTTCTACACCTAATTAGCAGTAATGGGCCATACAAAAAGACAACTGCTAGCCAAAATCAAGAGACAATGGACAATAAGCACGAACTTCAAGATGATTCTGATATTAAATTGCTCAGATACAGATTTTAAATAACTACAATGAACATATTCATGAATATAAAGGATAACTTCAACCATGTATGATTGGTTACATGCAGTATTACTTTCCTATTGCTGTGATAAAGCACCATGACCAGGCAATTTACAAAGAAAGGGTTTATTTGGACTGTGGTTTAAGGATAAGAATCTGTTGTGGTAGAGAGTCATGGAAGCAAGCAGCAGATATGTGGTTGGGACTCACATCTTAAATGGCAACTATAGAACAGAGGAGGCAGGAGGAGTACTCGTGCACTGAGAAGGTCGTGAGACTTTGAAACCTCCAAGCTCATCCTCTGTGACATACTTCCTCCAACAACACCACACCTCCTCAAGCAATGCCTTCAACTAGGGACTAGGTGTTCAAATGCATGAGCCCGTGGAGGACATTCTCATTCAAACCACCATATATGCAGAAGGATTATATTAAGGAATCAGGCTTCTTACTGTTAATCCATTGAGAAGGCCTAGAAGGAGCAACACACTAATAACAATGAGAATACTTGGCACCTAAATCTTGGTCTATAAATAACATTCTCCACCCAAAGGAACCAAGATTCTTTGCAGAAAACACTAATTCCAAAGGGTTTAGGCAACAAATAAAATGGGCTTGAAACTTCTTTTTTTCCCCTAAAAGTAAAGAATTGTTCAAAGAATTATGGGAACATAATTATGTTAAAAAGACACAGGAGCCAGATTTAAAGGGTTCCCTTTGAGGGAAAAGAGGGAGGAGTCCCTATGGTAAATTTGAACATTACAATAACAGACTGAAAATGATTAAATGAAGTAGAAAGCCATGAGTTCATATTGATATAAATGAATGATGAGATTCTTCCCTAGCAGGGGAGATACCATGGTTATGAAAGTGGTTTTCTTGAGGTGAAGCTCATTTATTGAACTCTGGATGTGCTGTCCCCTGTGATTTCCTCCAATATGGAAAACTTGACTGCATAATTTGTGGAAATATGTGTTCTTCCCCCAAAATAAAAACAGTAAGTTTTATGAGCGCATGCCTGTGTGTGTGTGTGTGTGTGTGTGTGTGTGTAGTTGCTTATTAGCTGTAGAAATAGATGATTGATAGACAGACAGAGAAAGAATCAACATTTCTTTCTGCTAGATACTTAAAGTTGGCAAGGACAAAAACTAACTTTGCATTAGAGAAAATACAGAAAACTTCACCTTAATCAAATGAACAAAGAGAATATCATCAATAATAAAACATAACAGGCCAGAGAGAGAACTCAGCGGTTAAAAGCACTTGCTGGAAAGAACCCAGATGTCCCTCAACGGAGGAATGGATTCAGAAGATGTGGTATATTTACACAATGGAATACTACTCTGCAATTAAAAACAATGAATTCACGAAATTCCTAGGCAAATGGTCAGAACTTGAAAATATCATCCTTAGTGAGGTAACCCAATCACAAAAGATCACACATGGTATGAAGTCACTGATAAGGGGATATTGACCCAGAATCTCAGAATACCCTAGACACAATCAGCATATCAATAGATTTCTAAAAAGATGGAAGGAGAGACCCCTGGTCCTGGAAAGACTGGATGTAGGGGAACGCCAGGACAGAGTAATGAGAGGGGGTTGAACGGAGAAAAGAGGGAGGGAAGGGGGCTTATGGGACTTTCGGGGAGGGAGGAAACGGGAAAGGGGAAGTGATTTGGAATGTAAATTAAAAAAATAAAATTAAATTAAATTAAAAAAAAAACACAAAAAAAAAAAAGCACTTGCTGTTCATGCAGAGGATCTGAGATCAGTTCCAAGCACCCACGTCAGGTGGCTAGCTCATATTGGCCTGACTCCAGCTCCCAGGGATTCAACACCTCTGGCCCAGAGGGTCTTATCACAACACAGACAGATACATACACCTACACCTAATTTAAAAACCAATAAAATAAATCTTTTTTAAGAAATAATAAAACAGTGAAATAACATGCTCCCTGGTAAGATGTCATGAAAGAAAAAAGCATTATTTCTTTGGTGTTTCTGCCCAAATTTCATAGCTAGAATGTAATCATGAGGAAATGTCAGAAAACCCAGTTACAAGGCATTTCACAAAATAACTAGACTATTATCTTCAAGTATTGAAAATTGAAAGCCACTGAGCAGACATTAAAATAAAGTGCAACACTTGGTGCTGAATTGAATTCTCTGGCTTAAGGACACTACTGAAATACTGGCAAAACCTGAGCGGGGTGAAGCAATAGTAATGTTATAATCTAACGTTGATGGTTATATTATAGTTTTATAACACAGAATTTTTATATTTTAGAAAATGCACATAAAAGTGTCTAGAAATAAGAGGGTATGGGGTGTGTGATGTTCTTTGTATTGTGCTTAAAATTCTTCTGTGGGTTGAAACTGTTTTGAGGCTTATGAAAATGTCTTGTGGAGCAGACAAGATGGCTCAGAGGGTAAAGGCACTGGCTTCCAAGCCTGAAGTCGTCAGTTTGATCTCCAGGACCCACATAGTAGAAGGTGAAATCCAATTCCAACAAGTTGTCTTTTGTTCTTCACATAGAACCATGGAGCATGCATACACACACACACACACACACACATACACACAAAATAAAAATAAATGCAAAAAATAAAATGTCTTATGGAATATTTTAAATGATGAATTAAAAGTTATGACATCAAAATACATTTCTAGCAGAACATCCTGCTACAATAATTTGCATAATTATAGTTATAGCTAAGTAGTCACTAGAGGGCTAGGAGTAAACGCTAATGGTAGAATACTTACTTGGCATGCCTGAGACTCTGGGTTGAAACTCTAATACCACAAAAAAAGAATAAATAAAAATTAATAAAAAAACCAAAAGAATAAGTAGAATAGAATACTCAAAAGAGAAAAGACAAAAGAAAGTGGGGGAGAAGCAAAGAACAGAGTCAAATAGAAAACACAGAATCTGATCATAGACTCATATCAAAGCTACATCAATACTCGTATTAACTATAAATACCAATTAATATGCAAGAACTGCCAGATTATTTTAGAGACAGGGTCTTATTATGTAGTCGTGTCTGGTCTGGAACTTCTCTATATAGACCAGGCTAGCCTCAAACTCATAAGAGATCCATCTACCTTTGTATTCTGATTGCTATTAAAAGTGTGCACCACCACCCCTGGCCCAGACTATATTTTAACAGGTATATTAGTTACTTTTCTATTGTGATGATAAAAACATCTTGGCCAAGTTAACCTATGGAAGGAAGAATTTATTTGGGCTTATGGCACCAGAGAGATAAGGGCCCATCAGGGCTGAGAGACAGCAGACAGGGCAGCTGAAACTGCAAATTGAGAGCTCACATCTTGAACCACAAGCAGGAAGCAGAGAGAGCGTACTGGGGATAGCTAGGGTTTTGAAGCCTCAAATCCTGCCCTCAGTGTCATACCTCCTCCAACTAAAGCCAAACCTCCTAATCCTATCCAAATAGTGTCAACGACTGAGGACCAAGTATTCAAACATATAAGCTTATATAGGGGCCATTCTCATTCAAACTGTCACAAATTCAATGGTGGATGACTTGTTTAGTATGCATGGAGTCCTGAATCTGATATTCAATGGAATAAAAAATATGACCTTTAAATATATATAGAGATGCATTGAAAGAACAACTTAAAAATGCTATGCAATATAAATATAATCAAAGGCAGTGGCTATATTAATATAAGGTATAGGTATAACACACTTCAACACAAAACTTAATCAGGAATCAGGTAGGGAGAAGCATTTCATAATAACAAATAACCAATTTATCAATCAACAGAAGTGGCTCAATTAATAGTCTACCACACAAGCATGAGGATCTGAATTCAGACCCCCCCTCCCAGCACTCATGTAGAGTCAGATACAATGATGTACATCTGTAACTCCAGTTCATTGGCCAGCCAACCTAGCTAAGTCAGAAAGCTGTAGGTTCACTGACAGATCCTATCTCAAAAAAACAAAAGGAGGTTGATACACAGGCAAGATGCTCTCTTTTAAATAGTAGGATGATTTTTATGAGGGTAACCAATGACTTTCTGGTTAAAGTTGAGGCCAGGTTCACAGGAATGAATTTATGCCTGGTATAGGAAACCTGGCCAAAAACCTGTATTTAGGAAGCTAGGGAGGCCCTTGTATGGGATCTACTACTATTATTTTGACAAATGGATATTTTGTGCCTTTCAAATTGCTTCCAAAAATATTTGTGTTTATGCTCATAAGATGATGCTATTAGCACTGGTGAGAGGAACCTGGTCTTGCAGTGGACTGCACTTACTATAAAAATTCATAATTGGTCAAGGTGCTGGGAATAACTGACCAGTGAGTGCTAAGAAATGGTGGAAACATTGCACTCAAAATATTAAGCAAAATCTCTAATCAATAAATTGACTGACCACAAAGCTTGACAACCCAAGTGTAAGCCTGTTGTGTGATCCTATTCCTAGAGAGATGAGAACAAATACCTACTCACCCCAAAGAGGGAGCCCACAACAAATCAAAGTACAGATACCACCAAAGTCCACTAGTGTTGTGGTAGTATGGGTAAGTGGTTACTTACAGGAGCAGAAACAATTCACAGACAGTTACCCTCATCACCAAAGCCTACTCTAGCATGGGTGACAGCTCACAAAGCTGGGGACCTGGAGCACACTGTGCCCGTGTTGTGTCAGCACAACAGGCTGGAGAGTATCCTTTCCAAGCGCCTCAGTGGGTCTGACCATGTTCAAGGCTGCTCAGCTGGTTTAAGAGAGTCTTTCAACAATCCTTAGAGTTTATATGTATTTGGGAGGTAGAGGCTTAGGGAATCCAGTTAGTTAGTTTCAGAGACCCCCTGAAGCTATTGAACTGTTTACTTCTTGAACTTTTTTTGAGCCAGGGTTTCTTTGTGCAGTCTTGACTGTCTTGGATGTTTCTCTGTAGACCAGGATGGCACACAAACTCAGATCAGCCTGGCTCCACCTCTCAAGTGCTGGGATTAAAGGCATGCACCACACCCTACAACTCCCACCCCTACTTCCTGAATTTAACAGCTTGCCTGAATGACAGGGTGTTTCACACAGCTAAGCTCTTCAGAACCTCCGGTTGTTTCACCTCCCAGGAAAGGTCCTGTGTCTTAGCAAGATTTCTTCCAAGAGGGAAGATGTTTTAGTCTTGGAGGAAACTGCTACACAACAGAGCCCTGAGCAGTTAAATATAAAAACACATAGTTTTAAATCAAGCAGAGATCCTTATCACACACAGCAGAAAAATTAAAACTACTTAGTACAAGCATATCCCCAAACAAAAACAATAAATAAAAGTTAAGCAGAAAAGAAATAAATAACCCTATATACCCTGAGAAGAGAGGGGTCAGATTCTATTTGTTACCAGCACTCTGGAGGCCAAGGCAGAACAATTGCCTTGACTCCAAAGCCAGCCTGAGCAATATAGCAAGTTCCAGTCCAGCCGGGGCTCTGTGTAGTAAGATCCCCGTCAGATGGAGGCAGTTCCTCAACTGAGCTTGTCTTTCCCCAGAGGTGTCAAGTTGACAAACAAGATTAGTGCCTGCATAAGACTTTGGTTATGGATTCTCCATTCTGCTCCACCCATATTCCTTTCTTTGTGCCAGCATCACATTCTCTTGATTACTGAGAGTTTATGGGGAGTTTTCCAATATGAAAGCACAAATGTTGCAATTTTCAAAACTGTTTGGCTATTCTGAGTCCTCTGCATTCCCACACACTGCATTTCCATGTACTTTCAGAAACAGGTTGACAGTCTATTTTTCTTTAAAACCTACTAGAATTTTAATAGTGATTTATGTAATTTATAGATCACTTTGATGTACATTGCTATCTTAGGAAAGCTGTTTTTCAATTCATGGGCATGGAATTCCTCTCCATTTCTGTAGATCTTACATTTCCTTAAGTAATGATTCATACTTTATATTTCTACATTCCCTTATTTATTTGTGTCTATGTTCACTGTAGTGAAATGTAGAGGTCAGAGGACAGCATCTATGAATCAGTTCTCATGTGTGTCTCAAGGGTGAAACTTGGGTCATCAGTAAGTACCTTTACCCACTGAGCCAACTCATGGTCTTCATAGTTTTTGTGTATAAGTCTGCATATTCTTTTTTTTTTTTTTGCTAAGTTTAGTTTTGAAACATTTCATTTCTTTTGGTATTATTGTGAACTGAGTTGTCTTTCTAATTTTATTTTTTTTTCATTTTCATTGCTATTCTGTACAAATCTAATTCATTTCTTGTACTTATCTTTTCCCACACATACCTTTTTTCATCAATTCTGATTTTTCACATCAATGATCATCAACCAGAAATAAAGTTGTTTGGTTCCTCTCTTACCAATCTGGGTGGTTCCTATTGCCTTTTCTGTTGTGGAAACGCTGGTTTAGAATGCATGGTGCTGGAGAAAAGGCTCCCTTTCAGGAGCCCTTACTGCTCTTGCGGAGGAGTTGGGTTTCATTTCCAGCTCCCACATCAGGCAGCTCACAACTGCAGCTCCAGAGATCCAGTGTCCTCTTTTGGCCTCAATGGGCAGTACATGCATGCAGTGTGCTCACTTCCATGCAGACACACATAAAATAAAAGTAAATCTCTTCTTCACAAAAGAATCTACAAAATGTGTCCTGTGGCTCCCTGCAGAGGAGTAAAGAGTCTTGAAAGTAGAAAATTGGGGACACTGGAGCAAGCTGGGGTGAGGTGGGGGCAGACAGATTGTGCTTTGCCTGAGGAACCTTGGGTGATGTTTAAATGATTCCCATCTTAGCTTCTTTCTATAGGTCTTGGGTGGAATATAAAATAATAAACTTAATGGATATTTGCAAGAAAAGAATCTGCAGTGTAAGTAGCAAGAGTGAATATCATTAACTTTGTTTCTGGCCTTAGAGAAGAGCACTCACTCTTTCATCACAGAAACACTGATGATGCTATAACATCTATAGAGATTGCTCCATGTCACTCACACTGTGAAAAACTTACCTTCCATAACAACTTGTTGAGGATCTTTGCAAAATGTGGTAAAGTACATGTAAAGTAACACAATAACAATAACACAGAGAAGTGTGTATCATGTTTTGAGAACTTCTCTATGAAGCCCAGGCTGGTCTGGAACGTAATATATATCCCCCAACACACACACACACACACACACACACACACACACACACACGTAAATAATTTAAAGAAAATTTAAAATTAAAAAGCATGAGCCAGAAAGAAGGCAGGTTCAGTGTTTAAGAGCACTTCTTGTCCTTGCAGAGTATCAGAGCTGGTTTCCTGGAACCTATATGGTAGCACATGACACCTGTAATTCCAGTTTAGAGGCTATGAAACCCTCTTCTGCTCCCCAAAAGCACTGCATACACACAGTGTACATATGTGCATGCAGGCTCATATACATAAGGTTGAATGGGGAACAGGGGGAGGGAAGAGGGCTTATGGGACTTTCGGGGAGGGAGGAACCGGGAAAGTGGAAATCATTTGGAATGTAAATAAAAAAAATATAGAAAATTAAAAAAAAATACAGAAAGAAAGAAATACATACTACCTTTGCTCTCTCATTCAAAATGAAAGACAGGTCTAACTGTAAAAATGTTTACGGTCATTGTAAAAGTATATCTAATACAAAATAGCAGAAGATAAAGTAAAAAATCATGTGGTTTTCAGGAAATAATTTTCAATGGAGTGCATTGCATTTACAAAAGCTATTGGCTGTGGTTGGGAAAGGATGTGTGTAGGTGTGGTGGAGCAAGAACACTACCGAGCTATTCTTCCTCAGAAGGAGCATGTGAACATGTTTAGAGAGGAGTGGAAGGAAACAGATTTTGCTGGAATGGATGTTTGACTTTTGGGGGCTATATAAGAGGGTACTAGGAATAGATCAGACACATAAATCTGGTCACAAACTTGGTTGCTGCACAAGTAACACCACTCACGATAAGAGACTTTCCTCTTTGAGAAAGCTTCTTAGAGCTGATACTTTTCTGTCTGTGATGTCTACGCTCTGCTTCGTACAAAGTTTTGAGCACTTCCCTCCAGAGCTTCCCGGTTTTCTTTTCAAATATATTTATTGAAATCACTAGATAAATCCAATGAAATATTTCCAAGTGTGCTTGTCCATATATGTGCATGTGCCGTGTGTGTTGTGGCTGAATCAATCCCCAGACACAGAAGTTTCTGCTTTGATCTTCAGTAGGAAAATGCTAAGTGTTTACAGATTTTTTTCCAGGCTCCTCAGCCATAAGTCCTGTCACTGGGTTAAAAAGCTTGTCTGTATTCACAAAAAATATAACATATATTAAATGAAATTGTGATTTGTAAAAAAAAAAAATTCTTAAATAAATCTTTTAAAAAAGTAAAAACCGGTCTGGAGAGATGGCTCAGTGGTTAAGAGCACTGACTGCTCTTCCAAAGGTCCTGAGTTCAAATCCCAGCAACCACATGGTGGCTCACAACCATCCGTAATGAGATCTGACTCCCTCTTCTGAGGCGTCTGAAGACAGCTACAGTGTACATATATATATATATAATAATAACTAAAGTTAAAAAAAAAAAAGATCTACAGAGTCAGAAGCTGGGCACATTGAGCCTTAGCCTTGGGAGGCTGTGGCTGGAAGAACTTGAATTCAAAACCAGCCTGGGCTACATAGTAAAACTGTTTTAAAACAAAAAAAAAAAAAAGTAAAAACCCAGAACAGCATGGTTACCCAGGTATGTAACATAATAAGACCATGTGAAAATGAAGCTTAAAAACAAAAAATGATCATCAGATTGAGTAAAAAGAAAGAAAAAAGACCAAATATATACTTTCTATAAAAAGCACACTTTGGGTCAGGCAGATGGCTCAGTGGATAAAGGCACTTGCTACTAAGCCTCATGACCTGAATTTGATCCCCAGATCCTATATAGGTGATAAGGAGAACTGGTTCCTGTAACTTGTGTCCTCTGATCTCCACATGTGTGTTTACTTCTGCTCACATTCGGGTTAGATTCATTAAGTAATAAAGAAAAAAAAAGAGGACCATACCTTAAATACGAAACTACATACAAATTACATTTTTAAAAGTCGAAGATCTGTCATTCTAACGTCAACAAGAAGAAAGCTCTTGAAATGCCATCAACATCGACGCAGATTGCAGAGCCAAGAGTAGTAGTGCACACCTGTAGTCCCCGCCCTCGGGAGGACGAGGTGGGAGTCAAGTTCCAGGCTGGCCTGGTTACACAGTGCGCACCTACCTCAAAAAAATCATAATAAATTTCAAAGTACAGACTACAAAGTTCAGGGACAAAAACTGGAATTTTGTGATGTATAAATGACCAACTCAAGAGAGCATAAAGTGGAGCTGGGCAGAGAGGCAGGTGGACCTCTAAGTTGGAGGCCAGCCTGGGCTACAGAGCAAGTTCTAGAACAGCCAGGGCTACACAGAGAAACCCTGTCCCGAAAAACTAAGAGAAGCAAAACATAAACTGAAGTATTTCTATACCATTATATGTTTTCTGTTACTGTTTAACAAATTACTACAAACTCAGTGAATTAAAGCAGCATGTATTTCCTATTTTTCTCTTATAAAAAGACTATCAGTGGCTTCTGAGCTAAGTTCTCTACCCAGAAGTTAACAAGGCAACTTTTGGTAATCAAGGTAACGTTTGGTATCTTACGCTAGCTAAACAAGGAAAGAAAACATGTTCAGGTTCCTTCAGAGACTTGGTGGATTTTATTTCCTTGTAACTGTATGACTAGGGTTCCACAGCAACTTGACCTATTTACCAACTTAACCTAATCGACACTTCTAGAACACTTCAATCACCAATGTCATAGTATCTATATATATTTTTTCAAAAGCCCATAGAATAACTATCAACATATACCATATATTGAGCAAGGAAACAACTTACAATATACTGTGAAGAACTAAAATGGTACTACATCTAAACTAAGAATTGATAACAGAAAGACTTCTAGAAAACTCTGAAGTATCCCAAAACTGAAGACCACACTTAAAAACAACCCATAGGTCAAAGAAGAAATCAAATGGAAAATTCGAAATAAGTTGGAACTAATAGAAAATTAAAATACCCTAAAGTATTTGAAAAGTTCTGGGACACTAAGCAGCAGTACTTGAGAGGGAAAAGAGAGGTTTTTAATACCCACTGCTTATGTTCTAAAATAAGAAAGTCTTCAACCAGTGATCTCATCTTCAACCTGAAAAGCCTTGGTCAACAAGAACAAATGAAACTCAAAGTAAGCAAAAAGATGGAAATTAATTATAAATCAACAAGAACTACAAAGCTCATTGGGACAAAAGAGAAAACACACATCACAACAGATTCTATAGACATTTAGAAGTAATGACAGTTGACTGATAAATTTATGCCAATGAATATGAAAATGAATATAAAACAAGTAAATTTTTAAAATCCCACAAAATTGGGCATGGAGAGATGGATCAGCAGTTAAGAGCACTGATTACTCTTCCAGGAGCCAAGAGTTCAATTCCCAGCACTCACACGGCTGCTCAAAACTGTCTATAACTCCTGTTCCAGAGGTTCCAACACTTTCACACAGATATACATGCAGGTAAAACACCAATGTACATAAAATAAAATTAAATTTAAAAATACTTCCACAAACTGCCAAAGTTCATTTTTAAAGAAGAAAAGCATATAAGGGCTGGAGAGTCTGCTCAGTGGTTAGGAGCACTTGTGCTTGCAGGGGACCCACCTGCATGGTAGCTCACAACCACATATAACTCTCCTTCCAGAGGATCTGACAGTCTCTTCTAACCTCCTTGGGCATCAGGAACAAATGTAGTACATATACATACACTCATGCAAAAACACTTAGAATAAAATAAATAGAATTTTAAAACAAAACAAAAAAATTAAGTATGCAACTGGGCATAGTGGCACATATTAGTAATCTCAAACCTGGGAACCTACATCGTGCATTTTAATTGAATGAAAGCATGGTATGAGAATTATATCTAACAACGGTGTTAAGAATCATAAACAGGCCAGGCGATGGTGGTGCACGCCTTTAATCCCAGCACTTGGGAGGCAGAGGCAGGTGGATTTCTGAGTTCGAGGCCAGCCTGGTCTACAGAGTGAGTTCCAGGCCAGCCAGAGCTACACAGAGAAACCCTGTCTTGAAAAACCAAAAAAAAAAAAATCATAAACAGGCTGGAGCTGGGTGTAGTGATGCATTCCTGTTATCCTAGCACTGAAGAGGCTGGAGCAGAAGGATCTCAAGTTTCAAACCATCTTAAGGTACTTCCTGAGTCCAAGGCCAGCCTGTGTTACATAGGGCTATCCTGTCTCAAACAGAACAAAAAGAATTCTAAACAAAACTTCAGCAACTCAAAATTCACAATACATTCAAAAGTACAATATATCATAACCACAGTAGCTTTACCCCAGACTAGAAATCTAGTTTAATATTAAAAATCCAATTAATGTAATTCACTATATTAACAATCTAAAAAATAAAAGTTAGAGTTCGAGAGGTGGCTCCGTGGTTAGGTACACTTGCTGTTCTTCCAGAAGACCTGGGTTTTGTTCAGAATATCCACCCCAGAAGGCTCCCAGCCGCCTGTGACTCCAGCTCCGTGGGATAAAAGTCATATGATAATCTCTATAGCAGCACTTCTCAATTCATGGGTCTCAACTCCTTTGGGGGCTGACCAATCCTTTCACAGGGGTTGCCTAAAAATCATTGGAAAACACAGATATTTATATTACAATTCATAACAGTAACAAAATTGCAGTCATGAAGTAGCAATGAAATAATCTTATGGTTTGGGGTCACCACAACAGGAGGAGCTGCATTAAAAGGTATCAAAATGCCGGGCGGTGGTGGCACACGCCTTTAATCCCAGCACTTGGGAGGCAGAGGCAGGAGGATTTCTGAGTTCGAGGCCAGCCTGGTCTACAAAGTGAGTTCCAGGACAGCCAGGGCTACACAGAGAAACCCTGTCTCGGAAAAAAAAAAAAGAAAAAAAAAAGGTATCAAAATTAGGAAGGTTGTGAACTACTGCTGTCTATGTACAAAAAATGCATTTGACAAGCCAAGCTCATTCCTAAGGAAAGATACAGCTCAAAGAGCAACTCTAGCTGTGCTACCAAGCAGATGTGGATGTCATGGTGCATCCACAGTCAGGAGACAAAAAGATAAGAATACTGCTGTCTGCACTTGTCTTCTTCTTTTTATTCAGTCTAAGACTCAATCTCATGGAATTGAGCTGACTATATTCCTCAGATAAACCTCTCCAGAAACACTTTCACACATACATGCAGAAGTATGAGTTCGAGATTATCCTAACTTCAGTCAAATTGACAATGAAGATTAATCATTATACTAATAAAGCAGATTAACAAAAAAAAAGAAAGTAAAAAAAAACTAACAGCAGCAACAACAAAAACATCCTACAATTAAATGTCAGTTAATGCTGAAACACCAAATGCATTCCCTAAGATTAGGAGCAAGACACGGATATCCACTCCTGCTCTTCTGTTTAACACTGTACTACATGCAGGTTCCTGTCACTACAATGAGGACGAAGAAATAAATAGCACCAAGATTTAAAAGCAAGAAATAGGGTTAGGGATGTAGCTAAGAGACAGAATGTTTACTGTGTGAGGCCCTCACTTCCTTCCCCAGCATTGAAAAAGAAGGACCGCAGACAGGAAGAAAAGAGAGCATGAGAGGGAAGGGGAGAAGAAGAGGGGAAAGGGGGAGGAAGAGGAAGAGGAGGAGGAGGAGGAGGAGGAGGAGGAGGAGGAGGAGGAGGAGGAGGAGGAGGAGGAGGAGAAGGAGAAGGAGAAGAAGAAGAAGAAGAAGAAGAAGAAGAAGAAGAAGAAGAAGAAGAAGAAGAAGAAATCTATTGGTTGGGTTGATTTTTTTTTTTAAGATGACATGGTTATGCCCTATAGACTCCTGGGATAGAAAAAGGATAATGGATCTTTCTTTCCTTGTTCTTAAAAAAAAAAGACAGGAGATCATGATTGGGCATGGTGACACAGGCCTTTAATCCCAGCACTTGGGAGGCAGAGGCAGGAGGATGTCTGTGAGTTTGAGGTCACCCTGGTCTCCAAAGCAAGTTCTAGAACAGCCAGGGCTGTTACAAAGTGAGACCCTGTTTCATAAGAATGACAACAAAAACCAACAAAACAAAGAAACAAAAAACCCTACTAGACCTAAGAAACAACCTTAAATGATTTCAGGATACAGTAGGCACAGAAGCTCACACCCTTAGTTACAGCACTCCTGAGGCAGAGGCAAGTAGATTCCTGGGAGTTTAAGACAAGCCTAGCCTACATAGTGCATTCCAGACCAGTCAGAGCTATATAAGAGCCTGTTTCAGAAAAAGGGTGGGATTGCAGGATAAAAAAATCAAAATGCAAACAGAAACTTTGTTTCTATACATACTAGCCGCAAACAACTAGAAATGTAAATTTTAAAAGCAATACAATTGTAAACAGTGTAAAAATGATAAAATATAAACAAGTCTACAAGACCTGTATCCTAAATACTCTGAAAGAGTAGTACAATTAGAGAAGACCTAAATACAGATAGGCCAGTTCAGATAACTAAATATCGTTGAGTAGAAATTGTGTCCAGGGCTATACAGTGAGACCTGCCCTAAAAAAACAAAAGAAGAAATTGTGTCCAAATTGATGTAGAAATTCAATAAAGTCCTAATCAAATCCCCAATAAGTTTTCCTTTAAACTCCTATTTTTAAATGCAAATACACGGATGACAAAGTAATGAAAAGCACAGTAAAAACATAGCTACATGTTTCTAACAGGATTCTGTCACGGAAAGGAAAGAGCCTGCAGACAGCCTTATAAACATGTCTAGTCGAGGGACAGGAACAGGAAATATACAAGCTCTTATAGCATTTTGTGCTGCCAGAAAGTCCTTAGGAAGTTCCCAAATAAACTAAGCAAGACCACTTTGATGAGAGTTCCTGTCTCAAAGGGACACAAGAGCCAAAGAAAGCATTCCTGGTGATCAAAGGCAGAGGAATTCCAGCAACAACATAGTGCCGCATTGGATTATAATCCAAAGCATAAAAGAAATATTCATGGGACCATAGCAATCGCATGACTTAAGATGAGGCACAAAACCTCATACTTTTTAAGACTCCCAAATAATTTATAGAAGTACTTAGTCCTCAAAGAGAGGT
This sequence comes from Tokudaia tokunoshimensis, assembly GCA_036184795.1. Classification (NCBI taxonomy): domain Eukaryota; kingdom Metazoa; phylum Chordata; class Mammalia; order Rodentia; family Muridae; genus Tokudaia; species Tokudaia tokunoshimensis. Next base: position 115,872,284 of record BTHU01000023.1, read on the forward strand.
GCCATTACTGTCCATTCCTTGAGTATGGATGTATAGGGAGATGTCCTTCCAAATAGTACAGTAGGGAAAACATGGAAGGGAAGAGTTAACAGTGGATAAAATTTGACAAAGTACTACCAGAGCCATGCTCAAGGACTTTATCAGTGCTGAAAAGTCTAGTTGATAACTACACCTTGGAAATCATATGAAGAACTAGCATTCTACCTCTGTAATCTCTCTAGTAGTACTGAAATCTATTCATGAGAAAAATAACAGCTGAGGTGACACATGCCTGTAACCCCAGCATTCTGGAGGCTAAATCAAGGCCAATCTAGGCTACATCTCAAGTTCTAGCCAGCTATACTACAAAGTTAAACTCTATTTCAGAAGCAGAAAGAAAAGGGACTGTTAAATTCCAATAGGAGGATATTCTACAAAACACCTTTCAGTACTGCTGAAAGTGTCAAAGTCAGTGAAAGAGAGACTGTTACAAACAAGAGGAATCTAAGGACAGCTTCTGACTAAACTTAATTGGCACTCTGCATAAGAGTCTAGAACAGTAGCGCATACCCTTAGTCTCAGTACTCGGGAGGCAGAGACCAAGGGATCTCTGTGAATTCAAGGGCAGCCTGGTCTACATAGTTCCAGGACAGCCAGAGCTACATAGTGAGACCCTGTCCCCAAGAATAAATTAACTAATTGATTGATAAATTTTTAAAAATTATATCATCCTGAGTGGGGTAATGTAGACCCAGAAAGACAGGCATAGTATGTCATCACTTATAAGTGGATATTAGCCAGAAAGTAAAGGATAACCATGCTGCAATCCACAGACCCAAAGGAACTAAGTAATAAAGCAGGCCCAAGAATAAAAACCGTCATTGGAGGTGGAGGAGGGAGGCACCTTAGTGGCAGATGGTGTGAGGAGGGAAACTGGGATGGGAATCAGTTGTGGGAGAGGGGAGGCAAGAGAGGGCAGGGAGGAAGAATGGAAATGGGCGGGGGGAGCATCTCTGGGACTATCTGGAGACCTGAGACAGGGGACGCTCTGGAGAGTCTATGGGGATGACCCTAGCTGTGATTCCTATGAGCAGTGGATATAGAGACTGAAATGGCTGCCTCCTGTAGTCAGGCAGGACTTCCAGTGGAAGGAGGGGGAACATCAACCCACCCACAAAACCTTCAACCCAAAATTTCTCCTGCCTACAAGATGTGCTGGGATAAAAGATGGAGCAGAGACTGAGGGAACGGCCACCCAATGACAGGCCCAACTTGAGACTCATCCCATGGGAGAGAGCCAACCCCTGACACTATTAATGATACTCTGATATGCTTGCAGACAGGAGCCTAGCATAACTGTCTCCTGAGAGGCTTCATCCAGCAGTGGATGGAAACACATGCAGAGAATCACAGCCAAACATCAGGCTGTGCTTGGGGAGTCCTGTGGAAGAGTCAGGGGGAAGGAATGAGAGAGCCAGAGGGAGTCAAGGACACCAACAAGAAGACCTACACAGTCAACTAACTGAGGCCATGGGAGCTTACAGACACTGAACTACCAAGCAAAGAGCAGGTAGGGGCTGGACCTAGGTCCCCTGTACATATGTAGCAGATGTGCAGCTTGGTCTCCATGTGGACCCTCTAATAATTGAAGTGGGGGCTGTCTCTGACTCTGTTGCCTTCCATTGGATGCCCTTCCCCTAACTGGACTGCCTGGTTGGGCATCAGTGGGAGAGGATGTGCTTAGTCCTGCTGGGACTGAATGTCCAGGGTGGGCAGGGTGGTACCCAAGAGGAGGGGATAAAGGGGGAGGTATCTGTAAGGGTAGAACTGGAAAGAGAGGAGGGAGGTAGTATGTGATCAAAGGTAAAGTGAATAAATAAATAAATGAAACAAGAAAAAAAAAGAAAAAAGTAGATGTTTAAAGATTCCGGAATAGAAATAGGATAAAAACTAAAAAGTATGAATATAATAAATAGGTAAAAAACTATGAAAGAATGCAGTATGAACCTTGATTAATAATAATGTAGCAACTCAGTATTATAGTAATAGATGCAAAAATATGTTAATCAAAATAATAACCATGGGAGTATAATTAGCAGTAGGGCTCCTATCTAGCATGCATGAAGATACCTAGGTTCCTTCTCAAGCATAATTTTTTAAATCAGAAATCACCCAGTGTAATTAATCACCCTAACAAAATTAAGTAAAAATTCAAATATTCGTTTTATTAAATGAAGAAAATATGTTTGAAAAATTCATACCCATTCATGATATTTGGAAGTGTTTGACAAGATGAGAATATAAAAGAAGTCTTCCTCCATCTAACATCTAAAGATCTCTAAAAGAGGAGCTAACCTGATATCTCTGCAGTTAAGAGCACATGTTGCTTTCGTAGAGGACCCTGGCTCCATTTCCAGCGTCCATGTGGTGACTCAGAACCACCTGTAACTCCAGTTCCGGGAGGGGGGTGTGTCCAATCAGTTCTTCTGATCTATGAAGGCTCATTCATGCACATGGTACAAAAACATACATGCAGGCGCACACACACACACACACACACACACACACACACACAATTGAATTGGATTAAATTAAATTAACTATTTTTTAATCTCTGAAAGAGCCAGATGTGGTAGCAGAAGATACAGCAGGAGAACAGGATCACAAATTCAAGGACAGTTTGGTCTACATAGCAAGTCCAGATCAGTCTGAGACTAAGGTAAGATCTTGCCACAGAAAAAGAATCTATGAACATGTTACAGGCCAGGGAGATGGCTCAAAAGGTAAAAGTGCTTGCTGCACAAGTCTGAGTTCATGATCTCCAGAACACCCCTTAAAAAGTCACTTGTAATCCCAACACTCATATAGTGAGGGAGATGGGAGAACTGGTTCGTGAGCCAGCTAGCCTGGAGTCAATGGCACAGTGACTGAAGAACAAAGGAGAGAGTCCCTGCCTCATCAAGCTGGAAAGAGAAAACTGATTGCTAAAACGTTGTCCTCTGACCTCCATACCTGTGCCAAGCCTTGAGCACATATGCTGAGCGTGTGTGTGTGTGTGTGTATGTGTGTAGGAAAAAGAAAGAGGGGAGAGAGAGAGGCAGAGATGGAGAGAGAGGGAAAGAGGGAAGGAGGGAGGGAGGGAGAGGGGGAGGGAAAGGGAGAGAGGGGGAGAGAGGGAGGGAGGGAATATAAGCCAACCTTAGAGCAAACATTTGATTGCAAAATGCTGAAGTTTCTCCAAAACAATTGAAGGCAGGCTTTCACTGTTTCAGTCGTGAAAGATTGTCCTGGATATCCTAACCAGTGCAATAAAACAAACAAAATGAAAGCCATCTCTTCCTTTCTGTTGGTGAAGCTTGACTCTGTAGTTCCTGTTCAAATTACTAAATTTTCCATCTCCAGAATTCTCTCAGTCTGTGTTCTCTTTATTGATTCTATTTCCATTTTCATGCCTTGAGCTGTTTTTAATCATTCCTTTCCCTGTTTGTTTGTGGTTTCCTGGATCTCTTTAATGGATTTATTCATTTCTTCTTTAATGACCTCTATCACATTAATACAGGCTCTTGTGCTTCAGGTATGTTGCAATAGTCAGAGCCTGCTGTGGTGGATTGCTGGTATTTAATGGAGACATACTGGCCTGGCTGTTATAGGTTGTGTTTCTATGCTAGTATCTAGGCATCTGAGAGTGGGAAGATTAGAATTGTAGGTGCTGATATTTGGTTTTGTCTTGGTTGGGTAGGGGGTTTGCTCCTTGCTTTCTGTTTCCTCTCTGAATTTTAAAAAATAAAGTGTGATGGCTGCGTGTTGCCTGGTAGGAAATTTTCTATGAACCCGATAGGTGTGGCCACTGAAGGTTCCAGTTAAAATGTGTTTCTGGGTATTGTGAGCTGATACTTAGGAATGGGGATAGGCTAAGGGTCTGAAAGGGATCACAAGAGGGAAGATAGCAGAGTGTTCTGCTCATATGTGCTAATTTGGCTCCCTTAGAATGGGGACAGACAGAAAAGAGAGGTCACCCCAGTAGATCTGCTACAGAGTTGGGGATGAGACTTGGGGATTGGGTTTGAAGAAACAGAAGAAGGCAAGCCTACCTGCCTTCCTGGCAGCAAGTGCCTGCAGAGTTTGGGGCTGGGATAAAGTGGGAAGGGGGAAGTTAGGAGGGGGATGTCTGTGGGGTCCACAGGAGATGTGGGCCATGGGAGGAGGGCACATGGTCTGTTGCAATACTTGGGGTGAGACTGGGGCAGGGATGGATTTGGAGGAGAGGAGGAGGTGGTGAAAGTCTTCAGTTAGCTTACTTGTTTCCCTGGCCTGCTCAGCAGGTGTGTCCCTGGGGAATGCCTGCTGCTGTTGGAGGCTGGGATAATGGCATGAGTTGTAGGGATGGAGGTTGGAGGAGGAGCTCTTTGTTCTCCACTCAGGAAGGGGTCAGAGAGGAAGGGAGACAGCAACGGAGCTGGGTTGAGACTAAGGAATTGGATCTGGAGTTGCACAAGGAGAGGTGAAGTATTAATGCCATAGATTCGAGGAGAAAGACCACTGGCCCAAATCATCATGGTCAAATGAGTGAAAAACAAACTTTAAAAAAAATGTATGTACAGGACTGTGTCTCTCTAAACATGGTGTTCAAGAGATCAGTCTTGGACATGGGTAAAATAAGAGTTTTTTTGTTGTTGTTGTGGTGGTGGTGGTGGTTGGTTTTCCAAGACAGGGTTTCTCTGTGTAGCCCTGGCTGTTCTGGAACTCACTCTATAGACTAAGCTGACCTCGAACTCAGAAATCCACCTGCTTCTGCCTCCCCAAGTGCTGGGATTAAAGGCGTGCACCACCACTGCCCAGCAATAAGAGTTTTTATAGTTCAGGAGTAGGGGGTTTCCAAATGGTGGATTTGGCAGACAAATTAGGTGGGGTTACAGAAGCAGAACATATGCATAACAAGTTGGTCATTAAACCTCCTGAAACAAAAAGAGGGTTGCAAGGTGGTCATAACAACATGGTTATAACAACATGGTCATAATCTTTTTTTTTTTTTTTTTGGTTTTTCAAGGCAGTGTTTCTCTGCATAGCAATATGCTATGCAGAGAAATACGGTTGTGGAACTCACTCTGTAGACTAGGCTGACCTCGAACTCAGAAATCCGCCTGTTTCTGCATCCCGAGTGCTGGGATTAAAGGTGTGCACCACCACTGCCCGGCAATCATAATCTTTTAAAAACAGAGGTCTGGTTACCATTTCCTAGATCAGGCAGTATAGACTATTTGTAGCTAAGGTCACAGGTAGGGTATAGCCTAGTCCTTGAGAAACAGCTTGAATCATAAACCAGAATGAACCTCATTTGTCTCTACTATAAGATGGCTTGCCTTTCAAGCCTAAAATGGACACAGGCTGATTTCACAGATCTGCAGTCAGCCTACCCAGTTCCCTGGCAGGAGTGGCCTTTGGGTTAGTAAGGGGTGCCTGCTAGAATTGGGGGACTGGGAGGAGGGAGGTTAGGAGGGGAAGATCTATGGGAACCACAGGAGATGGGGGAAGAAGAGCAGAGAAGGCTGCGGCAGGTGTTCTGTTGCAGAACTGGGGTGAGTCTTGGGGCCTGGGTCTGGAGGAACAGAGGCGAGGTGAAGATCTGCAGTCAGCCTACCTGCTTCCCTGGCAGGAGTGCCTATTGGAGAAGCCTGGGATAAAGCAACAAGGACAGGAAGAGGGATTAAGAGGGGAAGATCTATGTGAGCACCTACAGATGGGGTTGGGGAAGCTGCATCAGTGCTCTGTTTCAGAGCTAGGGATGACTCTGGGAGACAGGAACTCTCTTCAGGAACAGAGGGAGAGATGACAATCTACAATCAGCCTACCTGCTTCTCCGGCAGAAATGGCCTGCAGGTTATCAAGGAGTGCCTGTTGAAGCTGGGAGATGTTTCCCTGGCTTGCTCAGCTGGTGTGTTCCCAGTGAATGCCTGCTGCTGTTGGAGGGTGGGATGATGGGATGAGTTTGGGGAAGGAAGGTTGAAGGAGGAGATCTTCCTGATCCTTTGAGGATTGGGTCAGACAGGAAAGGAAGACCACAGCAGGTATTCTGCTACTGAGCTGGGGAAGAGACTGGGGGATTGGATCTGAAGAAACAGGAATAGAGAGGGGAATATCTGTTTCCCTGGCAGGAGTCAATCTAAAAAGAAAATTTAAAACATTGAGTTACACACTTAAAACAGAATGATCTGATACTCACAATAAGCTGAATATGTGGCAAATTTAAAAATCTCAACTGCAAAGCCAGGTGTGGTAAAGTACGCCTTTAATCTCAGTACTTGGGAGGCAGGGGCAAGCAGATCTTAGTTCAAGGCCAGCCTGCTGTACAAAGTGAGCTCCAGGACAGCCAGGGTTGTTAACTTAAAGAAACCCTGTCTTGAAACAAAAACAAAAATCTTAATTGCAAAAAAAATTGGTTCATTTTGTATAGCACTATTCATACAAAATTTTGAAATGATAAAATTAAAGGAATGGAGAACAGATTAGTGACCAACAAGTGTTAAGGTGCAGAGATAGGCAGAGTTCTGAGAGTTAAAGGCCAGCCTAATCTACACAGTGCCATGACATCCGGAGCTCCATAGAGACATTGTCTCAAACAAAATGTAAGAAGAAGCTTTTTAAGATGGAAACAAGCATGATAGAATTTTTCTATAACTTGCCTAGATCAGTATTAATATTTGGCAAGTGATATTGCTTGAGAGTTTTACAAGATGTGACCATTGGTGAAAACTAGTTTTATGGGAACTACAAATGTTTCAATATTTAGAACTCAATTTAAAAAAAAGCATTAAATGGCATAATGAGTATTAAAACACTCTAAATTCTATATCTGTGTGAATAAATATTATTATGAATCTTTTATGAAAATGAGTAGCATGGAACTATTATGACTTTTATTCACTCATTAATTCAAAAGCACTTACTGAATCCCAACTGTATCTAAGGACTAAGTTAGATGCTTCAGGGAAAACAAAGTTATGAACTTGTGGTTTTAAAAAAAAAAAGATGCATGTTTTTAATTCTAGCACTTGGGAGACAGAGGCAGGTGACTGAATTCTAGGTCAGCCTGGTATAGTGAGCTTCAAGATAGCCAAGGCTGTTAACTCAGAGAAACCCTGGCTCAGAAAGCAAACAAACAAATACACAGTTGTGTTATGTTACAAATTTTGCTTCTGCCTTGGTCTTCTTTGTGAAATATAAATAAAATGAAATACAAATTTATTTGTGGGGTGGAGGCATATGAACACATGCACACACATAATTTTTATTTTTTCTTGGTCATGAATTGGCTTATATTTTTATTCACTGACAATCATTAATAATTTATTCAAGATTAAACATTCTTAACTAATTACATATCTTCCATAACTCCTATACCTCACTATATATTTGACATCTACAATTAAGTACTTAACTCTTGTGATAGTTTGAGTGAGAATGTTCCCCATATTTGAACACTTGTTCCACAGTTGGAGATGCTATTTTAAAAGTTTTAGGAAGCCGGGCGGTGGTGGCGCACGCCTTTAATCCCAGCACTTGGGAGGCAGAGGCAGGAGGATTTCTGAGTTCGAGGCCAGCCTGGTCTACACAGTGAGCTCCAGGACAGCCAGGGCTACACAGAGAAACCCTGTCTCAAAAAACCAAAAAAAAGTTTTAGGAGGTGTGGTCCTGATGAGGGAAGTGCATCACTGGAATGGGGTTTGAGAGTATACAGTTTTCCCTTACTTCTAATTCACTCTGCTTGTATTTGCATTAAAAGATGGGATCTTAAGCTGGGCATGGTTTTGCTTGCTTTTAATCCCAGTGCTCAAGAGGCAAAGGTAATCAGATAACTGTGAATATGAGCCCATGCTAACCTACACAGTGAGTTCCAGGCTACTCTGGGCTACATGCTGAGACTCCATCTCAGAAGAGAAGAGGAGGGGCTGGAGTGGTTAAGAGCACTGACTGCTCTTCCGAAGGTCCTGAGTTCAAATCCCCACAACCACATGGTGGCTCACAGCCATCCGTAATGAGATCAGACGCCCTCTTCTGGAGTGTCTGAAGACAGCTACAGTGTACTCACATATATAAATAAATAAATCTTTAAAAAAAAAAAAGAAGAAGAGGAGGAGAGGAGAGGAGAGGAGAGGGGAGGAGAGGGGCAGGGAGGGGAAGGGAGGAGATAAGGTAAGATGTAGTCTTTCAGCTTCCTGGAACCATAAGTCAAAATAAACAGTTTCTTAAAGAAATTGCTTCTGCCGGGCGGTGGTGGCGCACGCCTTTAATCCCAGCTCCCCATCACCTCACTGGTCTTCTCCAGCTCAGTAAATAGCCTAACTACCCGTTCACTTATTCAAGCCAGAACTTTTGACTTAGTTTTCCCCTTTCTTCCCACATTCTTCTGGTAGGTTCATCTGTGACTCTGTCTCCACAGCTGTTACCTTATTCCAAACCATCGCCTTCTCTTGCTGAGTACATAATAGCTTCCTGGCTGTTCCTGGCTTCCTTTTGTTTGGTTGGTTTGGTTTTTCAAGACAGGGTTTTTGTGTAACAGAGCCTTGCCTGTTCTGCAACTGGCTTTATTAGATCAGGCTGGTCTCAAAGTCGCAGATACCCACCTGCTTCTGCCTCCGGAGTGCTGGGATTAAAGGCGTGCAGCATCACACCCAGCTTGGTCTCTGGTTCTGCTCCTGCCCATCTTTAATCCATTCTCCACACAGCAGGGAAAATATTTATAAAACTCAAAATGTCACTCTTCTACATAACTGCGTATTTGTGACCCATTTTACTTAGAGTAAAATTCAAATTCTTCCATCATCTATCAGGTCCCACATGAGGACCTCTGTATCCTAGTCTGTTATTACCTTCTTACTCACTGTGATCCAGCCACACTGGCCTTTCTGTTTCTAAAATATTATAAGGCCTTCCCACCCCTGAGAGACTATAAATACATTGTTGACTATACCCTGATTATTCTGCCCTGATCATTCTTGTCCAGTTCTTTGCAAAACTGGTTCCTTCTTATCTGCTAGGTTTCAGCTACAATATGTCATTGACATTCCTGTAGTTCTACATTAGAGGGAACTGGAAGGACCGGGTGTGGTGGTCCACACCTTTAGTCTCAGCATTTGGCAGGCACAGGCAAGTACATCTCTGAGTTTTGAGGCCAGCTGGTCTACAGAGCTACACAAGGAAACCATGTCTCAAAAAAAAAAAAAAAAAAAAGAAAGAAAGAAAGAAAAGAAAAAAAAGAAAAGAAAAGAAAAAGAAATCAGTGTGTATTCTAAAAATGCTCTTTTTGATATTGTATAGAAAAGATTAAAACATCATCTATCCATAAAAATATAATTTGAAGTGTCTTAAGGAAGTGGAAAGAGGATAGACTAACCTTGTTTTATTTTATCTCCTTAATGATAGTCTCTTTGCATCTTTTAAGTAGGGGCATGACATGGTCTAATTACATAATTGGATGGAGAGACTAACTACTGAAAACTGGTTGAAACAACTGTCATTACAGTTAACAATTATTGAGCCTTTGATGTATGACTGGCTACTCCGAGAGGTTTCCAATTATTTTACTGTTTCTTGTACATACAAATTTATTTCATTCTCACAACTGCCCAATGTAGTATTATCCCTCTTTTTGAGAAATGGTCTCACGTAACTCAGGCTGACCACAAAACTCACGGTGTAAGCAAGGATGAGGTTCAACTCCTGGTCTTCATGCCTCTTCTTTCTTCTACAAATACAGGCATTTTTCTGCTGATGCATGCCTGGCTTTATTATCCAATTTTAGAGATTAAAAAAAAAACCCCAAAGACACAGAGGGGCTAAATGACTTAAGAATTACCAATCTTGGACCAAGTTAACCAGGTGAAGGTGCCTGCCTCCAAGACTGACCTGAGTTCAGTCCCTGAAACCCATATGGTGGAAGGAACTCCCACAAATCGTCCTCTGACTTCTATATGCAGCATGCCATGTTACCCCTAACAAACACAAAGCAACTTAAAAATGTTAAAAAGTAATTATCAAGTTAATAACTGACAGAACTAAGTCTCAAACACAAATAATCTGGCTTTAAAACTCATATTCAAAATGCTACAATATTCCTTTTCCACAAGATTGCTATAATACCACAGACCTGGAATTGCAAGAATCTAAGTTAATAGAAAGACAATAATGACAGAAAGGTGGGGAGGTATTTGATAGAGTCGGGAAGTAAAAGAGGCGGGGGATAACCATGGAATGGTGAGTCTAAGAGGACTCTCAGATATCTAACTTGATTAAATGATTTATTGATCAATTACAGAAATGAAGAATACAAGAGAACTCTTGGAAAAGGTACAACAGAAGGTCATCTCTGTTGCACTTATGGGAACAAAGAAGGAACCCAGAGATAGTAGTCTATAGTTTAAGAAAGACATGTAAGCTAGAAGTGTAGATTTTGAAGATCACATATTAGTTTTAAAAGCAATTTGCCCCGGGGAGAACATATGGAACAAACAAAGAGGGCTGAGAGTAAGATTCTAGGGAATAGTATCACTTAGGGAATAAGCGTATTAAAACACACAACAAAGAAAATGGAAGAAGATGGTCATAGAGCTAAGATACCAGGAGAGAGCAGTCAGGGAACTCTGGGATGGAGTTTTAACAACATTTAAAGTTGACTGGGAGGGGGGCAGTGAGCAGGATGTAAAGTAAAAATAATTTTTTTAAAAAAAAAAATTGTCCTTAAGCCCGCTGGAAAGTAGTGTCTATGAAACCATAGAAATATTTGCTTTGTTCACCAATGTATCAATAACTCCTAAAAGCCTGGCACATAGTCAATGATTTTTTTAAAAAAAAAAAACCCTTACTGAAAACAAAAACAACTATCAAATCCCATATTCAATTCTGGGAACACAAAAACTAGAAAGTATTATTTTACTTAAGAATTTTAGAGTGCTGCCGATCATCATAAGAAATTTCAGTGCAACTGTTGGAGAAAACAAAATGGAAATGACCTAAAAGAAATGACAAGAATGACAAGTGCAAGAAGTCTCAGGCCGGTCAAAAGCATTTGACCCCCAACCCTGACACCCTAAATTTAATCCCCTGAAGCCAGATGATGGAAGGAATTCCTACAGGTTGTCCTGATTTCCCTGTGTGCAGTGTGGCATGTACACACACACACACACAAATGCACTCACACACATAGATAGGTTTATTTAAAAAATTATTATGCCAGTCGTGGTACCACAAGCATGTAATCCAAGTAGGTGGGGTGCTGAGGCCAGAGTATCACCAATTTAAGGCTAGCCTGAACTACATAACAGCCTGTCTCAAACAAGAAAAAAAAAAGTAAGAGATGAGAAACGGCAGAAACTGCAGCCTTATGCCTGTACTACAAGCAGTCTGCCAATGAACTATGGGCCCGATAAAATAAGATTTTGTGTGTAAGGGTCCTACTATGTTGCACCAGATGGAGTAGAAGAGATCTTTCTGCCTCATAACACATTCTCGAGTGATATTTTCTGGTATAGGAAAAGGGAACAGTGAGCTGCAATCACAGGTACACCGAATCAAAAGGAATTTCTCTAAAGATGGAAAGAAACTTGCTATGTTCACGCCTCCTTCATCTTTCTGGCCACTGTGCGGGAGTTCAACAGTTTGGGGCTGGCCAGTCCAAAGTTGCGTGACAGAGTCCAACGGGGCCTGGCTCTGGAGGCTTTGTTTTTGTTTGCTTGTTTGGTTTTGGTTTTAGCTCCGTCCCTGACAGCACAGCACCCTCGCCCTCACCTCACTAATCTTGGATAGCAAGAAAACCGAACGCCGGGGAGAAGACACCGCCGCTAAGCTAGAAACCTCCAAAAAGAATGGGGACTGGCAAGTCCCACCCACCGACTGTGTCGACCACTGCCAGGCAGCCAGCTTTTACATCGACCAATCCTGGAGCGCCTCCAATACTTTGCAAGCCAATCCCTGGGCGGAAATGACGTCCTTTGTCGTGCGTGATTAGCGGAAGCAAAAATTGCTTTGCGGCAGGCACGGAGCTTGCTCTCTCTTTGGCTTCCGTTCTTGACCCATGTGAGTTACCGGCTAATGTGATGAACTCGATCAAAGCTACGAAAGGGTAAGACGTAAGAGGGAATAGGAGATTCCCGGGTATTTTTGAGGGCTGAGTTTCTTGTATTTAGGGAAGTGGAAGCCGAACTGCTGTTTGCTAGAGATTCGCCTCTGAAGACCCTGCCAGTAGTTAATGTATCGGCGACTAATACTAAAGTCCCTTAATTTAAATTGATTTTGCTCCTCTGTTTCTCGACTCTTAAGTTGCATCATTGTTAGGTCTGATGGTCGTCTGACTCTTAGCAAAGTTATTATTGATTTCCCTTTATTTGTCACGTGCGCATTTTCTGCTTCTGCCACGCGCGACATGCGCTGGCAGTTTTGCACCGGCAGTTGAGTGCCAAATTGTGTGAGAGTCATCCACAGTATTTCCTCCCCTCTGGTATTTCATACGTTACGCCTCAACGTTAGAAAATCTAAATGTAGTCGGGTTGGTAATGTTTGCCTAGTAAATACCGAGATTCACTGTTAAGTAATAGTAGGTTCTTCCTAAATTCTAATCACCTTAAACACCCGTTTATTCAGTTGGTTTCAATCATTACCCTATGTCCCCAGTTCTGGGAACAAATTATCAAGATTACATTTTTAGTAAGTTGCACTTAATCAAGGCACCTGACCAGTGAGAGATGCATAGAAGCATTAATAGAATGTTTTCGAATGTTTAAAAGGTTACCCAGTTGATGGCGGGACTCGCCTTTAATCTCAGCACTTGGGAGGTAAAGGCAGGCTAATCTCTGAGTTCCAGATCAGGCTGATCTACAAAGCAAGTTCCAGGACAGCTAAAGCTACACAGAAAAACTCTTGCCTCAAAAAAATAAAATAAAATAAATAAAATAAACACAATTAAATGGTTAATTAGGAAACTGTTTTGGCCTCAAAAGAGAGCAGTAGCGTCAATGGGAAATCGAAGCATAGTGAATAATAGAAATGTAGTGTCAGTCACTAACCAGTATTGTCTTTCCCATGCGATATTGTCATCTTGAAGTGATGCCTGACTGCCTTCTAAAAACAGTTTAATTACCTTCTGTTTGGTTTTTGCACCTCATCTCAGAACTGAACAAACTTGAGCTATTTTGTTTACACCAGTGGTTCTCAACCTTCCTAATGCTTCGTGACTCTTTACTACAGTTCCTCATGCTGTGGGGACCCTGACCACCCCCCAACCATGAAGTTGTTTTCATTGCTTCTTTAAAACTGCAGCTTTGCTACTGATATGAATTGTAACATGAATAATGTCTGATATGCAAGCTATTTGATACGTCAGGAAGGGACCTTTTGGCCCCCTGTGGGTCCTGACCCACAGATTAAGAGCTATTGGTTTAAAAGTTATTTTAATTAGAAGAGTTATTTCATGTGCTAATGTTTCTTTCTTTGTTGCCTTTTAAAAACAGCCTTGTGGCTTTGAGCCAGCAGGATGATCTAATGGATTTGTCAACCAACTACCCCTCAAGTGCCAGTGAAGATGAGGTACATGAGAGCTGTTGAACTGACTCAAAATTGGGTGAACAAAACATTCCTGGAGAGGAAAGGGGACTAAAAATGTGTGTGTGTGTGTGTAAGGAAGGTAACTAAAACTCTAACATGTGTTATCTTTTTTTCAGGACAGGGTTTCTCTGTGAAGCTCTGGCTATCCTGGAACTTGATCTGATGCTATCTGAATTTTAAACCTATTCCCCTGACAAAGCTACTTAAATTGTTTTTCCTCTTTCTGTGTAAGAGATTTTAATGCCAGTGCATGGGAAGCAGAGCCTGGTGGATCTCTATGATTTTGAGGCCAGTCTGGTCTAAAGAGCAAGTTCCAGAATAGCCAGGATTACATAGTGAGACCCTGTCTCAAAAAGGGCATTGGAGATTTTCTCCTGAGGGGAAAAAAAACACTTTGATAACTGTGGCTATGAATTGAACCATTAGTCAGTGTTTCTGTACAAAAGAAACACGTTTTATAAAAATATTTTTAGCTGTTTTCCCAAGTTACCAAGTATCTACAATGCTTGTGAAGATAACGTTTGGATTCTGAAACAATTCCTAATTCCAATTTCACCTTGCATTGGAGTGTTTACATATCTTTCTGACTCCCCTCTTCTCCACCAACCAGAACCAACATTTTTATTTGGACTTGTTTCCAAGTTGTCTCTCCCCTCCTTTCATTGTCCTGATGGAGTTTCCTTTTCTGTGTCTAGGGGGACAGTGATGGAGAAAGAAAGCATCAAAAACTTCTGGAAGCAATTGGTTCTCTTAATGGAAAAAATAGGTAACATACCTGTGAGGTTGGACACCTTATAATTAGCTTGCTTTTTCTTTTTGTGTGTGGGCATACTTATGCTATAGAGCACAAGTGGATATGACAGGGGAACTTGTAGAAGTTGGTTTTTTCCACCATGTGGAGGATCAAAGTCAAACACTTCTGCTTGGCAGCAATGGCCTTTACCTCTTATGCCATCTTACTGGCTCTATAACTAGCTGTTTCTGAGACTTTTATTGTCTCGTAACAATCCTAGCACCTGTGTGTAGCATATAGTTAAAAAAAAAAACAAACTGTAGGATTGTTGGCTGCTTTCCTTATCGCTATAATTATATTAGAACATTTCACTTTCGGAGCTTTAATTTACCTATAGTCTTTTGAAGCATTGAATACATATTAACCCCATTAAAGAAGGTAATTAAATTTTACCTCCATGGTCAGTCATTTGTAAGTGACAAGTCTTGGGTTCAAATCCATTTGTGGTTAAATCTTTTCCTTGTACTACATTGTATTTTTCAAGGGCTGAGTCTATATTAAAAGATGAAATGTGGATCAGGTTACTATGTTTAGGAACAGTTTGGTTGCTCGATGACAAAAGCAGACCATTGGGGGCGTGGGCTATAAAACCAAAGCTGCCTTCGAAAAAAGAAATGTCCTACTTAAAGGTGTAGCTCCCTAGTAGCACACCTGCAAAACATATATGAAACCCTAGATTCCGGTACCTTAGAAGCATAGTAATGAGAATAAGTGTTAGTGTTCCCCATGTACGTGTGTCTATTTCTATTATTATATCATTTTTCGCCTAATTTCAGGTGGAAGATGCCTGAGAGATCTGAGGCTGGTCTGAAAGTATCTGAATTTAATGTTAGTTCTGAAGGTGAGTTTTAGAAAGGTGGTTATGTGTGGAACCATAAATATTTACCCATGAGAATAGGTTAACAGTAGTCACATGAAGAATGCTAAGATCAGTACCTCCTGTGGAGCTCAGTAAGATGCCTATTTGTTTTCCATTAATTTTTTTTTTATTTATTCACTTTACATCCTGATCACAGTCCCCCTTCCCAGTCACACCCTTACAACCCCTCATTACCGGCTTCCCTTCTCAGAGAAAGGGAAGTCCCCCTTGGGTACCACTCTGCCCTGGCACATCAAGTCCCAGCAGGCGTAAGCACATATTCTCCCCCTGAGGCCAGACAAGGCAGCCTAAGTAGGGGGGAAGTGGATCCAAAGGCAGGCAACAGTCAGAGACATCCCTGCTCCAATTATTAGGGGACCCACATGGAGGCCAAGCTGCACATCTACTTCAAATATGTAGGGGGCCTAGGCCCAACCCATACATGCTCTTTGGTTGGTGGTTCAGTCTCCGAATGGGCCCAAGGTTAGTTGGCTCTGTGGTCTTCTTATGGTGTCTTTGACCCCTCCGGCTCCCTCAATCCTATCTTCCACTCTTCCACCAGACTCTCCAAGCTCCATCTGATGTTTAGCTGTGGGTCTGCCTCTGTTTCCTGCTGTTTCAGCTGCTGAATAAAGCCTTTCAAGAGACAGTTGTGCTAGGTTCCTGTCTGCAAGCATAGCTGAGTGTCAGTAATACTGTTGGGTTGGTTCTCTCCTATGGCTTGGATCTCAAGTTGGACCAGTCATTGGTTGGCCATTCCCTCAACTTCTGCTCTCCATCTTTATCCCTGTGAATCTTATAGGCAGGGCAAATTTTTAGTTTGAAGGTTTTGTGGGTGGATTGACGTCCCCCTCCCTCCACTGGAAGTCATACTGGGCTACAGGACGTGGCCATTTCAGTCTCCATATCTTCTACTCTTAGGAGTCTCAGCTAGGGTCACCCCCATTAACTTCCCCTTAGCCGCCCCCATCCCAGGTATCTAGCTAGTCCCAGAGATGCACCCTACCAATTTCCATTCTCCCACCCAGTTCCTTCCCTCCATCTACTTCTAATGCCTGTTTTATTTCCTCTTCTGAGTAAGATTCAAGCATCCTCATTTGTGCCTTTGTTCTTATTTAACTTCTTTGGGTCTGTGGAGTGTAGCATGGGTATCCTGTATTTTATGGCTAATATCCACTTATAAGTGAATACATGCCATGCATGTCCTTTTGGGTTTGGGTTACCTCACTCAAGATCATATTTTCTAGTTCCATCCATTTGCCTGCAAAATTCATGATGTCTTTGTTTTTAAAGGCTGAATAGTATTTTGTAGTGTAGATGTACCCCATTGTCTTTATCTATTCTTCGATTGAGGAACATCTGGGTTGTTTCCAGTTTCTGGCTATTACAAATAAAGCTGCTATGAACATAGTTGAGCAAGTGTGCTTGTGATATAATGGGGCATCTTTTGGATATATATATGTCCAGGAGTGGTATATCTGGGTCTTGCCCCTAGACTTCTTGCAGGAATTGAGCAAGAAAACCTCTCTGCAGATGACTGGTCAGGTCCCCTACAGATGAGGCGGGTACACTTGGATAATTTTAGTAAGTTTTAGCTTTCTCAGACACATGACATTTGTTTACCTCATGAGGCTCATGGGCCTTCCCTCTCCCTTCTATGGGAATGTTTCTATTTTGAAGAAACTGCTGTATATCAGGCCACCCCTTTCCTCCCTCTTTCACAGTGTTCCCTTAAAGAGGGTAATACAGATATCCACTTATGGCTAAGCATTATGCCACTGTGCACTTAGGTTACAAACAACAGTCAGTTGAATGATTGAGTCTGCTACACCATCCACTACAACAGGAAGTTTCCTTCCATGACCAGTTAAGGCTGACCGTGGTGGTGGACTTTCCCTCAAACACTGCAGAGTCTCAGGTTTTATGTTGTCGTTTTTAACCTATTGGGTTTTTTTTGTTGTTGTTTTTGTTTTTTTATTTCTGGTTTCTGAAACATCAGCATCTTCCTTATGGTTCTTCCCAATGAAGCATGTCACAGGGTAAAGGCTCAAGACAGAGAATCCCAGTCCTCTGCAGAAAGGAAACATGGTGACAGACCCTTACATGGCTGACCTAGGGAGTGGTGTCATACGTTTTTTTTAGCCCCATTGATTCCCTGTCCAGGAAAACAGTAACTAAAGAATGAACACATACTAAGTCTTGGAAAGGCACAAAACTTAGTAGTATCTAAGGTTTGCTTATGTTTAATGTACCCCCACCTCCCAAGAGCCTATTTCTATCCCCACAGTTGGGGGGAGGGTAAGAGAACAATATAACCCTTATTAAAAATATATGATCAGGGCTGGAGAGGTGACTCAGCAGTTAAGAGCACTGACTGCTCTTCCAGAGATCCTGAGTTCAGTTCCCAGCAACCACATGGTGGCTCACAACCATCTGTCATGGGATCTGACGCCCTCTACTGGGCATAACACTATACTACATAAATCTTTAAAAAAACAAACAAAAAATACATGATCCACCATGTGTGATGACTATACCTTTCATTCTTAGCACTCAGGAGGCTCAAGCAGGTGGATCCATGTGAATTCCAAGTCATCCTGGCCTGATCTACATAGCAAGTCGTAGGCCAGCCATATCTGATACTGTTTGTTCCCCACTAAAGTAAAAGTGGGTCTAGTTAGCGGTATAATTGCTGTGTGTAAATAACCAGTTTTTTCACCCTGTTCTGAACTTAGGTAGCTTGAATGAGTTTTGTGCTCTAATATCACCAATGGAACCTCTCAGAACAGTTAATAGTATGCTACTAGTAAGCTAATTGAATTGATTCAACTGGTGTTTAGAAATGTTCACAATTAGAGGTGTCACTATGGCTAGGGATAAAGGATTGAAGTAAGAATTCTCTATACTTCCCTGTACATTTGTCAGGCTACTCCCTACATCATATTGAGAGTTTTGTCTTACTTCCAAAACTGACCAGAAAATTGGCCTTTCCACAGGATCTGGAGAAAAATTGGCCCTTTCTGATCTGCTTGAACCTCTTAAAGCTTCATCCTCATTGGCTGCTGTCAAAAAGCAACTGAGTAGAGT
The DNA here is from genome assembly GCA_036184795.1 of Tokudaia tokunoshimensis. Taxonomy (NCBI): domain Eukaryota; kingdom Metazoa; phylum Chordata; class Mammalia; order Rodentia; family Muridae; genus Tokudaia; species Tokudaia tokunoshimensis. Next base: position 115,890,595 of record BTHU01000023.1, read on the forward strand.
TAAATCAAAGAAGACTGTGGAATTACCTCTTCCCAAAGGAGAGGTTGAACGGGTAAGCTCCATAGAAAATAGTCCATTAAAGGGAAGACCTTGAACTGAGAAGGGAAGATTAACTAGGGGCAGCTGAAGTCGTCAAAAGAAAACAAGTTCATCTCTAGGCTTCTGATTATTGGGACAGGGATGAGTTAAGAAATGTTGCCTCCAGGTGTCTTGTTATTCTATTGAGTTTGATGTGGGATTTCATGACCCTTTCCTTTTATATACTTTGCTTGGTTTAGATCCACAGAGAAGTAGCATTCAGTAAAACTTCACAAATCCTCTCCAAATGGGATTCTGTTGTTCAGAAGAACTGGGAAGCAGAACAGCTGGTTTTTCCTCTGGAGAAGGAGGCATCTTCTTTTGTTCCCATGGAACATATGTTTCATGAGTGGAAGGTGAGTGCAACAAAATGAGAGCAAACCTTGAGGAGTCAAACAGAACCTTCATCCAGTTTGAATGAGTAGACTATGCCAGCTTAGGTCATTTTATTTAGTAGTCAGAAAAAGAAAAGATACTATCTTCTATCAGGTAATAGCCAAGCCACACAGTAGCTTTATAATCATTTTGTTTGTTATTCTTGTATTTAAAGCATGGCTTTATTAGTTCTGGTGTTAAAACATCTCACTGCAAAGAGAAGAGCACAGTGATACATAAACCTATAATCCTAACATGACTGCTGTGGTGGTTTGAATACGCTTGGCCCATGGGAAGTGGCACTATTAGAAGGGGTGGCCTTGTTGGAGGAAGTACATCACTGTGGGGGTGGGCTTTGAGGTCCTATGCTCAGGTTCTACCCAGTGGGAAACAGACCCTCTTCCAGGCTGCCTGCAGAAGACAATCTCCTCCTGGCTGCTTTTGAATTAAGATATAGAACCCTTGGCTCCTCCAGCAACATGTCTGTCTCTAAGCTGCCATGTTTCCCTTGTCTGAAGAGTCTGCCCAAGGCTAAAGTGAAGAGATTTAGATTAAATACAAAGGAAATCTCAAAATGGCATGTCAAATCTGGCAGAGACTCTGCCCTGTGGTTCACTCTTATGAAGAGCCTTTGATCAGATGGAGCAAACTGAGAAAGGAAAAAATATAAAATGTATGGTTCAAATATTAAAGGGGCATCAGGAAGTGAAATGGAGCTAAATCCTGTATTCAAAGATATTAAATGAAATTGAGGGAGTGGTAACTTCAGAGCAAGATCCCACCCAGCTAAGCTTATTCCTCATTGCAGTTATATGAGGGATAATTACATTAGGCTTTATTATGACCTAGTTATTTCATTTGGACAAAAGGAGATAGTTGTGTGTCAAATTGACAAGGGATAGATTGTGATCACTATTCAAGGTTGTCAACTTGACTATATCTGGAATGAACTACAATCCAGAACTCATACAGATCTTGTGAAAAGAAATTAAAGAAAAACGTATGTCCAGGGATAATGGTACACGCCTCTAATTCCAAGAGAAAGGTAAGCAGAGCTCTGAGTTCAAGGCCAGCCTGCTAACAGAGCAAGTTCTAGGTAAAGAAAAGTTTAGGTCCAGGTGTGGTGGTGTACACCTCAGGAGACAGAGGCATGCAGAGCTCTGAGTTCAAGGTCAGCCACAGAACAGCCAGGCTTAGGCAGTGAAGGAAACCAATGGAAAACAGAAAGCTGCTGCTAGTGATGTAATAGAACAAGAGGGCCATGTTCCAGCCCCAGCAACCAGCAGAACTCAGCAGCTTCGGCCATGTGGCTCTGGCTTTAGAGTGAAAATAGAAGGGACTACTGGGACAGTTGATGCTGGTTAGCTGGAGCTTAGAAATTAGTGGTGATTAAGAGACCAGCATCACTGAGGTGAAATCTTGTGGGAAGTATTTTCTGGGAGCACAAAGAAGCTGTGTTTTAGTGATAGACATCTTGCTGGCAGCCAAAATTGGTAATCACCCAGTTGGTACTGGTTTTGAAGGCATGAAGGGGTCATGGAGAGCAGCTGATCTTGGCACTGTGAGAGGCCAGGGAAGGCCATTGGTGAAGGTGCAGCCTCAGTTGCAGTTGAAGGCCCAGGATGACTGAAGGGGTCATGCAAAGAAGTTGAGGTTTGGTACCATGAAAAGAGCCTATGAGAAGCTCTTGGTGAAGCTTAGTTGCAGCAGAAGACCCCAGCATATTGGAGATGCCAGTACCATAGGATGACCAACAGCAGCAATAGAGTGGAGTCAACCAGAGCTTAGAGTGCTAGAGAGCAGGACTGGAGAAGTGACACAGCCCTTTGGAGGAGCCCAGAAGATCATGTGTGGGTCCCAGACATGGGAATAAGAAGCCATGAAGTTGAAGTTGCCTTGGAGACCCCAAAATGTTAGAGATGCCAGAGCCATGGGATAGCTGCTGAGGAAAGCTGCTAACGGAGTGGAACTAGCCCAAAAGAAGGAATTGTGTTGCAGTTAACAAATCTGAAAAAAGTTGGACATCAGACATGGAGATGCAGAGTTTGGAGTTTGCCCAGCTCGTTTTTGGTCTTGCTTTGGTCTAGTATTTCCACATTATGACATTTTGGAATGGTAATTTATATCCTGTGATACTAGAACTATCTAGCAAATGCAAAAAGTGATCTGCTTTTTGCTTTTAATTTTATAGGAGATTACAGTTAAAAGATTGCCTGAATCTCAGAAGAGATTTTTTTTTTTTTTTTGGTTTTTCGAGACAGGGTTTCTCTGTGTAGCCCTGGCTGTCCTGGAACTCACTCTGTAGACCAGGCTGGCCTCGAACTCAGAAATCCTCCTGCCTCTGCCTCCCAAGTGCTAGGATTAAAGGCGTGCGCCACCATCGCCCGGCTCAGAAGAGATTTTTAACTGTGGACTTCTAAACATTGTTGAGACTGTTATAGACTATGGGATTTTTGAGGTGGGACAAAATGTATTTTGCATTATGTGTGCTATGGGACCTTTTTTTTTGTTGTTTTTTTTTTGGTTTTTCGAGACAGGGTTTCTCTGTGTATCCCTGGCTGTCCTGGAACTCACTTTGTAGACCAGGCTGGCCTCGAACTCAGAAATCCTCCTGCCTCTGCCTCCCAAGTGCTGGGATTAAAGGCGTGCGCCACCACCGCCCAGCTGCTATGGGACTTTTAAAGTGGGACAAATGTATTTTGCATTACATGTGCTATGGCTAAGTATGGCCCATAGACTCATGGGTTTGAACAAGCCTATGGAGGCCAGGGAGTAGAATGTGGTGATTTAAATATACTTGGCCAATGGGAAGTGACACTATTGAGAGGTATGGCCTCCTTAGAGGAAGTGCCTCACTGTGGGGTGGGCTCTGAGGTCCTGAGCTCAGGCTTCACCCTGCAGAAGACAGTCTTCTCCTGTTTGCCTTCGGATCAAAATGTAGACTCCTCAGCTCCTCCAGCACCATGTCTGCCTGTGCACTGCCATGCTTCCTGCCATGATGATATAATGGACTGAACCTCTGAAACTGTAAGCCAGCCAGTTAAATGGTTTCCTTTATATGAGTTGCCTTTGGTCATGGTATCTCTTCACAGCGATGAAATCCAAACTACAACAATTACCAAGATAAACGGAACATACTAAGTTTTTTTTCTTTTATATAATTGATTTTTATTTATGTTCTTGGTGTTTTACCTGCATGTATGTCTGTGTGAGGATGTCAGAAGCCCTAGAACTGGAGTTAGACATGTATAAGCTGCCATGTGGTTGCTGGGAATTGAATTCAGGTCCTCTGGAAGAGTAGCCAGTGCTCTTAACCACTCTTAGAGAGTGGTTAACACTCTAGCTCCTGTGTTTTCTTTTTTATTCCTTAGTTTTAGTTTGTGGTGATATTACTCTTTAATGACAACTTTAGCAAGTAACTTATGACTGAGTTGAGAGGAGTATTTTAAAGTTATGTTTCCCAAACACTAACCCCTGCCACTTTGCATAGTCATGGGCATGTAAGTTGGATGGGTTTTAATGTACCAGCTCTCCTTTATTATTAGACATTCTTCCCATTTTAGTGGTTGTGAAATCTCCTTATAAATGAAATGTTGGTAGTGAATGATGGGGTTCAAGTAGAATGCCAGTTACACTCTTGGCAAAATTAAAGTTGATCCCTAGAGTCTGTAATATTTACTATATGAACAACTTCAGAACAGCCAGCCGACTTTCCTAGTAGACCAATAGTACGGAGTGTATGCTAGACTGGTCTGTGTTCAAGAAAAAATAGTCAAAGCAAATACTACCTGATAGATAGATAGATAGATAGATAGATAGATAGATAGATAGATAGATAGGTAGGTAGGTAGGTAGGTAGGTAGGTAGATAAATACTTCTTCATATTTCTCTGTGTTTTCAAAAAAAACCAGACATGTCAGGAAGTTGAGCTAATCAAAACTAGTTAAAATTACATTGCTTGCACTATAACTAAACATAGTCATTTCTTAGGGACTTGAGTTCTGTTTTCTGATGGTATTTTTGAAGTCACTAGCATTCTCTTTCCAGGATCCTTCCTTTTCTACATGAAAAAGAGATCAGGTATAAAGCATGGCTGCAGGATGGAGGGAGAATTTAGGGGAAAATGTAAGAGGTAGTAACAATTTACAGAGTTCAAAAACACAAAGTACACCGGGCAGTGGTGGCGCACGCCTTTAATCCCAGCACTTGGGAGGCAGAGGCAGGAGGATTTCTGAGTCTGAGGCCAGCCTGGTCTACAGAGTGAGTTCCAGGACAGCCAGGGCTACACAGAGAAACCCTGTCTCAAACAATAACAACAAATACATAGTGATGTCTCATCCCACCCCATCTCAATTTTTATTTGTTGATTTAGAGTTTTATTTATATATTCATGGTTTTTACCTGCTTTTTGATGGAGAAAGTAGTTTACACACTGTTCTGCACCTTGCTTTTTCCAAATGAGAGTGTAATCTGGGGGCAGACTACACTGAGCATGGCACAGCCTCTTCCTCGGTGAGCAGGACCATCCTGAGAACCTGTGCTAGTGTGCTACAAGGAGATGAAGGAGTTTGGGCTAGCAGCTTCCAGTTCTTTTCTCACAAATTAGGAGTTTAGAGTACCAAAGAGGGTAATAAATCAGGATTCTGGTGGTGGACAATCAAAAAAACCTGCACTGTAGTTTGGATTTTGCTTTGTAAAATTGCATTCAACTCTAGCTGAAGAGAATTGAGACAACGCAGGAGAAAGCATTCGTAAAATGCAAAGTGCTGTAAAGGACATAAGGTAACTTCTACCCCATCTCTCTCCTTCTTCTCGGTTACCACCTGCATTTCCCGAGGTGCTCTCCATTTTATCTTTTATCTCAGTATGCTCTCAGAGGGAATTCATTAGAAATTGCTGGGTGAAGCCTACATATGGTGATGCATGTCTTTAATCCCAGAACCTAGGATACAGAGGCAGGTGGATGGATCCCTTTTGACTTCCAGGCTAGCCAGGACTACACAGTGAGACCCTGTCTCAAAGTCAGAAAGGGGAGAGGGGAGAGAGAGAATAAATGATTAGTATCCCCACTGGAGATTAAAGATTTGTGATGTACACTCACTGTTTCGTTTCGTTTTGAGGCAGCATCTTGCTCGGGCTAGCCTTACTCTTTGCGTCAACCTCTCAGGGTCCTGGAATTGCAGGCATGCACCACCATACCTGGTACTTACACCAGAATTTTAAAGGCTGTGAGCAAAGAATGAATACATCTAGTGGACCTAATCTGAACCACTAACTGATTTTTTATAAAAAGTGAAGTGCTAGGTTGCGTATCATAGCTTTTGCCTGCAATCCTAGCACTTGGGAAACAGAGAGGAGGAGTGCCCTGAGACCCATCTCAGAAAACGGATACTCTGCCTAGGCAGAATGTGCTTGCCTACAGTTCCTGCACTTAGGAGGGAAAGACGAGGATTTCTGGTTTGAGGCAGATTCAAGGAATGTAGGGCTGGGCATGATGGCACAGGCCTGTAATCCTAGCTGTTTGGGAGACTGAGGCAGGAGGTTTGATAGGTCCAACCAGCCAGGACAATTCAGCAGCATTCTGCCTCCAACTAAAAAACATTTTAAAGTTGAGGATAGAAAAAAATGGGAAAGTTAAATTCTGTTTTAAGCTTTTACAAAAGGAAGCAAATGTCAGTCTCTAATGGGGGCAGGCTTTGGGAAGAGCTGGTTTCCACTTCTGTTCTTACAGTTTCTCCTTCTTGTCACACTGCCACTTGTCTCCAAGTACATTAGTAATGAGTCTCCGGATTCCCTAATCCAAAGCCCTGAGAGTCTTCAGCCTATTTGACAACACACTGACATACCACATTCTTAGGCTCTCATCCTTGGCTTCGGTTATGAACTTCTGATGCCTTATTTCGCCAGCTTTTCGTGGGCCTTTTAATTCTTACTCTGTGAATTGGCTGTCACTCTCAATCTGTCTCAGACTCCAGTCTCACAGCCTCTATGACAAAGCAGGCATTTTCTGGGTCTCCTGTGTACTGTCCTAACAGATCGTCACATTTCTAGATTCCCAAGCCTTGACCACTACCTTTATTCTGTTAACAGCCTGTCTCCCTAGTTGGTCACCTAGGTTGAAAATCTGAATCATTCCCTTAGCACATGTGGTGGTGGCTAGTCTTGTAAAGTCTGTTATGTTTCCAGGTACCTGTTTTCTCTTCAGTTTTGCTGTCCTGGTCAAGGTCCTCACAACCATCCAGATTTCCATCTTGAAACACAAAGTTGTTTGTCACTGTCCTACTTAAAATCCAACATGAGATAGGAAAATGGCTCAGTAAATAAGGGTGCTAGCTGTTAAGCCTAACAGCTTGAGTTCTATCCTCAGGACCCACATGGTGAAAAGAATTGACTCCCAAAAGTTTTCCTCAAACTTCCATCTGTGCACCATGGCATGAGCGCATGCGCACGCACACATACACAATCAATGAATGTAAAAATTAAATTGAAATCCATCAAAGGCACTCTGCTTAGAGGACAAAATATAAAAATGCTTAGTGTTTTACCTGTGCTGAACAACACATTGTTCTTAGGTAGCATTCATTTCCTGGTACCTGTGTTTTTGTTTCTGCTCATCTGTTTGGTTTTTTTCCTACTCCTGACAGAATTGTGCTTAAGCCTCAAAGCCTGAATCTAAGAGTGACTTCCTTCCCTGTCTAACCCACCCATCTCCTAATCAGAATTCATGGTTCCGTCCTGTGTGCTTACCTTACCGTTACAGAATAACGTTTAACCCATTAATGTTATGTTGTTACTAGCATATATAGCTCTTTGCTCTGAGCTCTATGAAGACAGGATCTATCTTAATTGTGTAATCCTAGCACCCCTCACAAGTGCCTGGAATGTAGCTACAATCAATAAATGTTGGCAAATTGAATTGAATTTGAAGGGTGATTACAACATTGTAATATAAATCACTTTGTAGCCTGTGATTGATCACTGCTGCAGATACTAAAAATGGAAGAACATGCACCTTTACCATTCAGTAGAATAGGTTTATGGCGAAATCAATAGCACCGTGTAACATGTGATGATATATATTTATGCCTTTGCTCAGATATTTGTAACTTTAATACTGACCATGATGCATGTGGCCACTGAAGAAAAATGTGCATAATATGTGTGTGAGGTTTGAAAGTGGCTGTTGCCTAAGGCTGTCTCTGTGCCTTGTCAGGATGGACCATGGGGTGACTAGCCTGATTATTTTAGTCATCCTCATGATGTCAGTCAAGCAGCAAATGGGGTTTTTGATTGACATGTGAAATGACTGGTGCACAGTTTATTTATTTCATAGATACCACCTGTCATGCAGAAGTGGAAGCTAAGGAGTTGGAGCCAAAGTTAGAAAATGAGTCAAGTTAAATTTTATGTACAAGGAAGCTGGATAATTGCTTGAAGGTCATAGTTTTTAAGAAGCAATGTCTTTTTTATGCTCAGGGGATTAAAACATAACCCTGCCATAAAGTAAATTACTAAGAAAATGTACCTAAGAATGACTGTACTTGTCTTGTTCTAAAGAATAGAAAGTTGAGAATCAGACATAGTAACACATACCTGTAATGCAAGAGCTTGGAAGTTCTAAGGCTTAGAAGTTTGAGGCCTGCCAGGTTGTGGTCTACATAGTAAGACCCTATATCATAAATACAAAAAAAGAGGGCTTGGCAGAGTTATAGCCCAGTGAAACAGCTCTTGCCTCACCTCACATGCACAAGGCCCTGAGTTCAGTCCTCAGCACTACCTAAATACATAAGCACATTAAAATTTCGAGTTCTGCTCTGTGTTGGCTTTTCCAGTTAATATGATCAATGGCAAATAATGCTTAAGATCTAACATCTCCTTCCCTGTAGAAGTATTCCTTAAAGGATGCTTATGATAAGACCTTGAGATTTCCAGCTATAAGGTAATTAATTAGTACTTCTTTCAAATATGTGTGTATATATATATCATTGTAGGGATCTTTTACTTTCTTTGAGTCAGAAGCTTGCTATATCACCCAGCCTGGTCTTGAACTTGTACCTATCGTCCTGCCTTTGTCTCCCAAGTGCAAGGATTATAGGCATGCATCTCCATCACGCCCGACAGTTTTGGACTTTTAAAATTTACACGACAATTTGGTGCTGCTCTTCTCCCAGCATTTGACTTAAAGATATCATGCTTAGATTCTTGAGAAAATAGAAATTCTGTTTTCTGATCACTCATAACAGAAAATGATTCCCCCCCCCGAGTATTTATAAAAGAGTTCCTGGGGCTCCTTGTGGAAATTGTCTTAATTAGAATTGTTTTAAAAATTCAAGCTGGGTGTAGTAGCACCTGCCTATAATCACAGCACTAAGGAAGTTGAGACAGAAAGGTATCATGACTTTCCGGGTAACCTGGAGTTCCAGGCCAGCCAGGGTTAGCTTTATCTTAGTGGGGGTAGGGGGGAGGCAAGGAAAAAAGAGAGAGAATGTTTAAAATTCAGAATAAAATAAGGCATTGTCTATTGCTCTGAACCTAATATTTGCCATGCTTTGTTACCTCCTTAAGGCAAGAACTCCACTGGAACAGGAAGTTTTTAACCTCCTCCATAAGAACAAGCAGCCAGTGACAGACCCTTTACTGACTCCTGTGGAAAAAGCCTCCCTCAAAGCCATGAGCCTGGAAGAGGTAAGTGGTGTGTGTCGAGCATTTGACACACTGAGGCATGCTGTGCGTCTCCCAGCATTTGACTTCAAGTCCAGGAGTCATTGTAAATGTCATTTGTTGTAGGCTAAGATTCGCAGAGCAGAGCTTCAGAGGGCCCGAGCTCTGCAGTCCTACTATGAAGCCAGGGCTCGAAGAATGAAGAAAATCAAAAGTAAAAAGTAAGGAAGTTATGGATCTCCTGGAAGAAAATGGTGTGGCTAATCACAACTTCTTTGAAGAGAACTTTTAGCATGACAATTAGTGTTGTGGAAAAGAAGTCTGGAGTAGGAATGACTGCTCATCTTGTCCTAACCAAGCTCCTGTAGTTGTGCCTGCTTCAGTAACACATTCTCCTCTGGCTTTAGCATTCATGCTTGACTTTGACAAGAAGAGGACTGTTTGGTAACTTTCTCTCCTTCCAAAAGAACATGAAGTGGTTCTGCAGCGTAAGCTCCAACTTTCCACAGCTGTTGAATCCAGTAGGACTTATCCTTGGCTGTTTTGCCTCTGTGGAACTTGTTCTGTTCCTCCTTAGAGCTGTAGAAACAGGAGAGTCTGCGCTGCAGAAGTCTGAAGGGTCTGAATCTGTCAAGCCCATCAGGTTCGATACTGGCTCCCTCCAAGTCAGCCAGCTCTGCGATAGCCATTCTAGCACCTGAGTAAGGAAACCCCTTGGATAGCATGGCTGATTTTGCATGAGGCATTCAGTTTTTCAGCCAACCCTAAGCTCCCACCTCCTCTTACCATGTAGATATCACAAAATTGTGAAGAAGGGAAGGGCCAAGAAAGCCCTAAAAGACTTTGAGGAGCTGAGGAAGGTTGACCCTGATGCTGCATTGGAAGAACTGGAAAAAATGGAAAAAGCCAGAATGATGGTGAGATTGCCTCTTGCTTTCCACACCTTTGCCAACAACTGTCCTTAGACAGTGTTACAGGTCTCACCCTGTCCTTGCTTTCCAGGAGCGAATGAGCCTTAAGCATCAAAACAGTGGGAAATGGGCCAAGTCAAAGGCCATTATGGCAAAATATGACCTGGAGGTAAGAGATGGACAAGACAGGAGGTGATGGAATTGGAGGGGAAAAGACAAGCAGTACGGAAAGATGGCAGCAAATGGAGAGTTGGGAAAGCCTCAAAGATGAATGAGAAGGACTATAGAAACGTCAGAGAAAGGTTTATGCAGAGAGGAAACTGACCAAGAAAAAGGTGGAAAAAAAGGCAGATCTAGTAAAAGAGGGAGGAACTTGGTGTTTTTTTGTTTTTTAATCTGTATTTCAACTGCTGTTTCCTTAAGGATATGTTGTCTTTCCATTTTATTCCATGGCTACCAACACAATGTATATGTACTATTTAAACAGTAGATGCCAATAGGAAATGCCAAATGAATAGGAAAACTAGGTTTGCAGCTCAGTGGTAGAGAGCACTTACCCGACATGCCGAAAGCCCTGGGTGCCATCCCCAGCACTCTCAGGAAAAACAAAGGCAGCAGCTTGAGCAGGACCCATTCAAGGTCAGACTGGGCTACCTAGTGAGACCCAGTGAGGAAAAGGCCAGGAAAAGAAAGGCCACTTTAAGAAGTGAGGGGAAAGGTATTTCTGTGGTCAGTAATGACAAAGCTCCCTGCGCTGGGGCACTCCTTCCTCCAGGCCCGCCAAGCTATGCAAGAACAGTTGGCTAAGAACAAGGAACTGACACAGAAGCTGCAAGTTGTTTCAGAGAGCGAGGAAGAGGGAGGTGCTGATGAGGAAGAAGCCTTAGTTCCTGATGTAGTGAATGAAGTGCAGAAGACTGCTGATGGACCCAACCCGTGGATGCTCAGGAGTTGCAATCCTGATGCCAAAGAAAATGAGATCCAGGCCAACTCTGACCACCTAACTGAGCCTGTGGCCCAGGAGTTCCCTCAAAATGAGGAAGATGAAGAACCAGTGACAGAGGGAGATGAGTTGTTGAAGGAATTGGAGAAAAGGAGATCCCTTAGGAAAAGATCTGAGCTCAACCAGGATGCTGAGCCACGGGGTCACCAAGAAACAAAAGGTGAGCTGTGAGGAGGTGGAAGGGACAATCATAGTGCTGTGGGTGGACAGACAGAAAAAAGACATGTCCACCCACATGCGCTGCACAGTGATTAGACTCTAGGGGCTTGTCAAGAGTGTGGCGAGGTCCCTGGAGTGAAGTTAGACTTATAAAAACCGCATTTGATAAGCAAATGCAATATGCTCCAACACATTTTCTGCTCTTGGGGTTTATACTCTTCAGAAAAAGATATTACTCATTCAGCCTTTGAAAAGAGGGCGTGGCTTGGCATTCCTGGTACCTACCGACTTGGTGTCAATCTAGTTGTACTTTCAGACTTACCGGTAGATTGGGAGAAATTGTGAAACTGCTTTAAATGTCTGGAGCCTAAGTTTTGCTTTTAGTTTTTGTCTTGCTTGTAAAGGGAGACAGTGGCATCTTTAGCACTTTAAATTGCTAGATTTTATGTATCTGTATATGGTGCCACTTCCCCAGAATGAGTTCTGTAGGCTTCCTTTCCTTCTGAGCCCCTTAAGAAGTAGTTATCTAAGTCAAGTGTGCTACCCTCCTACAGTCCTGGCCCTTAGGAAACTGAGATACAAAGTTGAAGGTCAGCCTAGGCAATAGAGCAAATTTGAGGATAATCTGGGCTATATCGTCTGATTCCTATCTCTAGGGAGAGAGGAGGGAGCTGAGAATGTAGGTAAACAGAAAGATATGCCCAGCTAGTGTCAGGTAGCAGAACAAATAATGGCCTAAAATAGGAGGAAGTCATGGATGTCTCCCCCATCCCCCACCCCATCGAAATCAGCTTAGAAACTTATTCTTGAAAAATATTGGTGTAACTGTCTCAAGGTCAGATCTAAAATGATACAACACCTTCAAGCCAAGGCTAGAAAGCAAGGTCCACAGGAAAAGGGAAACAGCTTTAGTTATTGCAGTAGACAGTTCAGAAGTATAGTATGCCATAAAAAGCACCTACTTCATTTTTTTCTTGACCAGGTAACACACAACAGGTTATAAAATCTGCTTAAGATACGTAGTGAAAGGGGGAGATAGGCTCAAATATGAATGAAAAAATTAAGGTTAAGTATGAAGTGAGGCTAGCTAGCATAGTTGCACATGCCTTTAATCCCAGTACTCCCACGACTTGAGAGGCAGAGGCAGGCAGATATCTTGAGTGCAGAGCCAGCCTGGTCTACAGAATGAGTTCCAGAACAGAACAGCCAGGGCTGTTACACAGAGAAATCCTGTCTCAGAAAAAGTAGCCTCTACTCTTTTTTTGTTTGTTTGTTTTGGTAGAGTAGTGAAGCTTAATGGTAGATGATTTATACCAGACCTTGGGTTTGATCTCAAGCACCACACTTTAAAAATAAAAAAATAAAAACTTGGAGTAATCTTTCCAAGTAGAGTTTACTATACAGGGAAGTTAAACCTCATCCTGGTCATTAGCAGTCGCCTGGGAAATTGGATCCTGTTTGTTCACGTTAGTATGTATTTCATGGTACCCAGGACTTAGTAGTTGCTTGGCAAATACTTGTTAACTGGGCAACTTCCAAGTTTCATCTCTGGCAGCTTTCTTTCTTTTTCCACCCGTGCCCTTCAGATTCTACCAGCCAGGAGGTTTTATCTGAATTGAGGGCATTATCTAAGAAACTCAGTAAGGAAAACCATCTATCCAAGAAGCAAAAAGAGAGTCCAGCAAAGACTCTTGACCTGGTCCAGGAAGAGGAACCTGCCCCAGAGGAAGATGAGCCTCTATTGTTGCAGAGGCCAGAGAGAGTACGAACTCTGGAGGACCTAGAAGAGCTAGGTAAAGAGGACTGTCTTCCAAATAAGGAGCTCCCTAGACCTTCAGTAGAAGGGGAGCAGATGAGGAGGAACCCACAGAATCAGACCAAGGGGAAGAACAAGAAGGAGCAAATGATCAGTCTACAGAACCTCCTGACCACAAGAACTCCTCCTGTGACGTCACTGGCGCTTCCAACAACAGTAGAGGAATTGGTGAGCAGAGCCAGGATCTCTGGCTTGTGGTGGGGTAGTTGACAGTTGAACAGAACGGGTCCTTCTTAAACACAGCACAGTCAGGTCAGGTTGGTTTTGCTGGAATGTGTTTCAGGAGTTAGGAGTTCCAGATTATCTTGGCACCACGCTGGGCCCAAGTGTCAGTTTAACAGATGCAGATATGTAGACACAGCTGAGCCACACATGCTGCCTAAATTCTGAGCCACTAAAGTTCTCTGGAGTGACTGTCAACCTGCCCTCAGAGAAGAAGGCAGTCACTGAATGCTCTGGCTGGATCCCAGGCACAATTCAGAGGTCAGTGACTGATCTGCCAAAGCTCCCTTCACTCAATTCCACCAACCAGTGCTCAGCCCATCCCAACTCCAATTCAAGTGATTAAAAGTAGTAAGATGGGCATCCTGTCTGCTTGGGTATCTGAGATGCTGGAAGTCCACATTCTAGCCAGACCACTTGGAGCTTCTGTTATTGACACAGGCCATCTTTTCTCTGACCCTAAAACTTCCTTCTTGAAAGTTTACAATCGTGTCATGATGACTAGCTAAGGATATTTACCATAGAGAGAAAGAAGGAAATTGGAGTACGATGGACTGATTGGTTCCTATTGCGAATTGATCATTCTTTCCGCACTTCCCCCTAGGGGGCGCTAAGATGTCATAACCCAGGATTCAGTCTTGTCATGAAGTACTCTAGAAGACAAGTTAAAGTTCTTATTCTTATTTCTTCCCAGGAAGATGAAGTGGTGAGAGACCAAAAGCAAATGATAAAGGAAGCTTTTGCTGTGGATGATGTCATCAAAGAGTTCCTAAAAGAGAAGAGAGAAGCTATCCAGGCCAGTAAGCCAAAGGATGTGGATCTGACTTTGCCTGGCTGGGGAGAGTGGGGCGGGATGGACCTGAAGCCCAGTACCAAGAAAAGACGTCGGTAAGAGGACAAAAAAAGCCTGTCAGAAGAGCATAGTTCCCCAGCTCTCCCTGAAGTGTGTCCTCTAAACTTTTGACTAAAATATTCCCTTTATTATTTGGTTTTCCAGGTTTCTTATTAAAGCCCCTGAAGGTCCTCCAAGAAAAGACAAGAATTTGCCCAATGTGATTATCAGTGAGAAGCGAAACATCCATGTTGCAGCTCACCAGGTGAGGTTTAGAGAGCTCTCTACTTGTCCCATCTCCACCGCCTGCCTCCCCTGCTTCAGAGAACTGTTTTAGCATCAGTGGTGGGTGAGAGGGATGTGTGATATTTTCCTTTTCAGGTTTGTTTACTTTTGTGTTAGCATCAGTGGTGGGTGAGAGGGATGTGTGATATTTTCCTTTTCAGGTTTGTTTACTTTTGTGTTTTTGAGACAGTGTACCCCCCAGGCTGGCAGTGAACTCCAAATCCTTGTGCTGGGCCTGACCCACACTTCCAGTCCCTAATTTCAGCACCCCTTAAAGACTATGTACCATCATACCTGGCTGGGATGTCTGATGATCACCAACAGATCAAATTTGACTTTTCCACTGTGCTGTTCTAACTACTGACCAGGGTTAGTCTGAAAGGAGAATCTTTACAAACGGTAACAAAGCCCCCAAGTCACAGTTTCAGTTGACATCCCCAGATTATTGTGCTCTAAATGAATCTTGTCAAAGTAAAAATTAGCCATTCTGCAGTAGGCTTGTACTTGTAGTCAAGGTAACACTCAGAGTCTAGAAGATCTGAGCCATGTCTCAAGAAAAGTGATAACAAACTGTGTTCAAAAATAAAGGGATTCTAAGTGGAATCATTTGTTAATAAGCAAGGGATGAGCTTTGGGTGGTGACACCCACCTTTAATCCCAACAGAGTCAGGTGGACTTCTGATCTACAAAGTGAGTTCTAGAACAGCCAGAGCTATATAGTGAGGTCCTGTCTCAAAATAATAATAATAATAATAATAATAATAATAATAATAAGAAGAAGAAGAAGAAGAAGAAGAAGAAAGGGATGTTTGCACTACAGCAGGAAACTAGACCGTGATTGTGGTCTATCCCCTAGATAGCACAGGCAATATGGAGCACTGTTGGGTACAGTCACATAAAGTGGAAAGGTTAGAAAATAGGCAGACGATCGAGAGAGAAATTGGGGTGCTCTAGAGCTGAGCATGTGACCCAGATGACATTGAACTCCATAACCTGTATGTTCCCTTCAGTCCTTACATTTGCCCCTCATGGGTACGATACTGAAATGAATTATGCTTGCCCGTGTAGAAGAGGAAAGAACTATGTAATGGGTACAAAACAGAGATGAGGCTGGGGAATGTAGGTCATTTGCTAGAATACTTGCCTAGCATACACAAGGCTCTGGGCTCAGTTACTAGCACTGTATAAAGCTTAGCATGACCATACCTCTAATTCCTAACCTCAGCACTCTAGAGGTGGAAGCGGGAAGACCAAAAGTTCAAGGTCGTCCTTGGCTACAAAGTCAGTTGGAGGCTAGCCTGGGGTACATGAGGACCCCCCCTCCAAAAAAATTGTAAGGTAACCATTCAGTCATATTCTGTTTGATCTTAGCTTCTAAACCAATCACTGCAGAAACTGTCACCACTATAACCCCAGCTGAGAATATATAACCAGACAACTGGCTATAAATGGATAGGGAAGGAATACCCTGAGAGGGCTGCTGCAGTGGCTTGGTGGATGAAAGAGCTCTCACTGCCACGCATGATAATGTTATTTTAATCTGCAGGGACCCACATTGCAGAAGAAGAAAGGATCATGCATCCTTCCTAAAGCTCATCCCATGTTCATATACTATTGTCGCAGCAAATTGGGAAATGATCTCCAGAAATCTCTTGCTTTTGATTTGTTTTTTGTTTGTTTGTTTGTTTGTTCGTTCGTTTCAGAGGGGAATCTTGTGTATAGTGTACTCAGGCTTTGAATTCACTATATACCTGAACATGGACTTGAACATCTGTTCTTCCTGACTTTTCCCAAGTTCTTGAATTATGTGGTCCCAGGAATCGAACTTCAGACTTAGTGTGTGCTGGGCAAGCACAACCAACTAAACTACATCCCCAACTTGCTTCTTTTTAATTAATTAGCTCAGTGCTTCTCAACCTTCCTAATGCTGTGACCCTTTAGTACAGTTCCTCATGTCGTGGTGACCCCCAGCTATAAAATTATTTTCATTGCTAATTCATAACTGATTTTGCTACTGTTA
Source organism: Tokudaia tokunoshimensis (assembly GCA_036184795.1). Classification (NCBI taxonomy): domain Eukaryota; kingdom Metazoa; phylum Chordata; class Mammalia; order Rodentia; family Muridae; genus Tokudaia; species Tokudaia tokunoshimensis. The sequence goes on from BTHU01000023.1 coordinate 115,906,957, forward strand.
TGAATCATTATGTAAAGATGTGAAATGCAGGTTATCTGATATGTGACCCATGGGAAAGTGTTCTTCAGTCCCAACCACTGAATTATCTAGGCACTGTAGGAGCTATAGAATGAAGTGTAACAAGACAGGAGAGGACTCCTGAAACTGAACTTAACTTTCAACCCGTCAGTAACATATACAGAAAGAACATCAACCCAAACAAGATTTTCTTAGCCTAAAGGGAAAGGAATCCTTTTTCTTTCAGTACTGGCATTGGGGAAGTATTCCTAGAGGGTAGCAAGTACTCTGCTGGAGTGGAACACAGGACAAGGACCAGGAGTTCAAGGGTTCTGTTCTCTCACACTATCTTAGTTTATTTGGGAAGATCACTTCCCCTTTGTAGACACCCGCTGGTGCGGTGGGGATGCTGCCTGCCTGGGCCAACCAGCTCCGCATCCTCTGATGTACCTGGAAGCCTTCAGGACTCACATTTAAAACATCAACCATAAAGAGGAGTGGAGTCAGGCATGATGGATGGCTCATGCCTTTAATCCCAGCAACCAAGAAGCAAAGGTAGAGGAAAGTAGATCTCTTGAGTTCAAGCCAGCCAGACCTACATAGTGACACTCGGTCTCCAAAGAAGAGAAAGTAAGGAAGAAAGGAGAAAATAGAGAGCATTAAGAGAATAGAAGGATCAGAATCCATAAGGATGTGCAAATATTCCAGAGCGTCTTGCAGACACAAGTGTTGTGTAGAAGCACCCAGTGGTTAACAGCCTGGAAACTGGTATAGCCAGACAGGAGTGCTCTTCTGGGTTTTCAGTCCCCAAAGCACTGGCTAAGCCTGAGAGTATAGGTACCAAATAACTTCAAACACTTTGGCACTCCTAAGATTATGTGGAAACACTTGGGCGCTGTGGCGTCTAAAAAGCTTACCTTCCTATGATTGTCATATAAAAATGAACGCTATATGGAATAGGCTGGCCTTAAACTTGTGATCCTTGTGTCTCAGCCTTGCAAATGCTGAGATTGCAAGCATGAGCCATTGTGCCTTCTCTAAGCTACCTTTAGAGTATTGCACCCTAGGCCTCACACTGAATCTCTTCTTTCCCTTCCAGGTGCGGGTGCTTCCATATCCATTCACCCACCATCAGCAATTTGAAAGGACCATCCAGAATCCTATAGGATCCACATGGAACACCCAGAGAGCATTCCAAAAGCTGACTGCTCCCAAAGTTGTTACCAAGCCAGGCCATATCATCAAGCCCATAACGGCTCAGGATGTGGGTTACCAATCTTCCCCAAGGTCTGACCTGTCTGTCATGCAGAGCAATCCAAAACGACCCTCCAAACCTCAAAAACAACTGAAGAAAAAAGCTCTGTAGGTTGAAATACCTGACTATTCCTCTGCTTTATCGGTGCTGCAAAATGAATTCCAAGACTGGCTTAATAACACTGTTTGTGTAGTTAAGCCATATCTGAAAAATAAAGGCATTTTTTTTTACCGTTATAACTCGACTACCTTCTGTATTATCTATCACCCTGTTGAATCTTCAAGTCACATACTTGGGATACCATGGCTTCTCTTTTAGCACTTGTCAGGGAAACTTCCTTTCGTTACCAAGACTTGTAGCTGGTCATGAAAACTAAGGAAATTAATCCAAGTCTCTGGTTTTACATATATCACCCATCAATCATAATCCACTGTAAATACCAATTTATAGTCAGGAGTTGAGAAAGTACTGTGTGGTTTAACCTCTGAATCTAGAAGCATGTACAAACCACAGCTGGACCGGCCCTTGATTGATAATAGAACCAAGCTGGGGCCTAACCCCAGCAGTTGTAACTTACCTTTTTGCATCTGTGAGCTTTCCAGCTCATTCAGGTTGCTGTGTAGACTATCATTTGGAGGAGATGTAGCTCAGTGGGGAGTTTGGTTTCCTCTGAGAAATAAACATTCAATCCTGCAGGAAGTTCCCTAAGCACTAAGGTAACAACTCAGAATAGCTTCAGGAACTCCCTAAAACTGATTTCAGCCCACCCCACCCCAGTCAGAGCAAATGATAAAAGCTGAGAGTCCAAAGATAGCTACAATGAAGACTAACTTAAACTAGATGATTAGCCGCCTGGAAGAGCTTTAGATCAACTGAGGCCCTTGGAAAGAAATCTCACCAGCATGTTGAGCTGCCTGCAGGCTGTGCAGTGGGCTCCAGGTCCCCAGCTTTGTGAGCTCTCACCATACTGGAGTGGGCTTTCAGTCATTTTGTTCCTGTACACAAGCCCAATAAAACTCATTGGTTCACTAAGTTGGACTTTGGTGGTATCTGTACTTTGGTCTCTCTTGGGCTGCCTGTCTGGGGTGAGTAGACTAGTGTCTCCCCAGAAGAGATTTTTTTTGCACCACAGGAGTGTACCAGCCTATAGACCTACAAGGCCCAGGTTTGATTTCCCCCAGCAACTCCTACAAGTAGAGCCAGGGAGGCATACTGGTTTGTGATGTAATGCCTGGCACAGCAGACAGGCGGGAGCTTGAAGAGCAGTATCATTTTTTTTTTAATGTCTTCATCGTAACAAGACAGGCTTTCTCCTCACTTTACAGGGACACGTATGCAATCTCAGAGATAAACGTGTTTCCTTTCTAACTCACCTAGCCAGTTCCTCACCACTGATCGAAGCAGTATGAAGCCATATGGTCGTTAACATGGACCTGCGCCTCTTTTTGTATCGGTGTCTGGAAGGCTGGAGGTGTAAATGCAGTGATGGAGCAAGTACTTAGCATGCCCAAGGCCTCGAACCACGCTGCACTTCATGTTCTCCCGTGGAGGCTCACCCCTCATAGCCTTATCACAAGATCCAAACAGAATACGCTAGGAGTCGTGAGTTGTCGGAAGAGACTCATGAGCACACTATATACTACAGTAGTTTCAGCTTTAGGCATTTATATCACCGGTCCTATTACTACCATGGGTTTTGGTCTTTACAAACCCCCCCACTCCATCTGGCATTACTCTCCAAATGAATTCCAAAATGGTTACAGCTCGAGCTGCCTACCTACCAATACCTTGATTTTCATAAGCAGAAGATTTCATGTAAAGTGATAAGTCCCATGTTACATGGTGAATCGGGAACTAGAACCCTTAGGCTAACTTGGATGCCAAAAGTCATACAATTTCTTTTCCTGAATTTCTGAATGGGAACTGTGTGTTCTTACTCCTAGTCCTCAGGAAGTACCTGGGACTGGCTGTCAAGGGAAATAAATATGAGCAGCCAGCGTTCAATGCCCAAAGGGCATTTTTTAACTTATGCACTGGCTTGAGATTGTCCATAATCCGCTCCGCTAGTTGACACTTAAATCGGTAGCCAGTGAAGGGGAATGAGGAACCTCTACCTCCTCCTGCCTCCATTTAAGATACCTCAACATTCTTTCACTCTTAAGCACAAAGCTGCCATCTCTGTGCAAACCAGTCCCCAAATCGAAGCGCCAGTAAGTGGACAATTCCGGGTCTACTTTCTCGGGACCTTTCTGCGCGATGTTTGCGCTGTACAACACTTTATGATGCAAGCCACCCCATCCTTCAAAGGCGAGGGCAGACGCCGGAACATGACATAAACGACGCCCACTCCCCGTTTTCCAAGCCCCCAAACGGATTCAATTGTTGTTTCGTGGGGCTCTTTTTTTTTTTTTCCTTTTCTTCCTCCGAACCTCCGAAGTGTTCTTCCTTCCTATTGGCCGAAGCTGCCCCTTGACGCCACCCCGGCTTTGCTTACTGATTGGTCGGCTCTGGATGTGCCCAAGCCTTTTTCCCAGGGTGTGGCGCCCCCCTCCCGCCCCCAACAGGGTTCTGACCCCTGGCTCCTCCCTTCCCCCCAACCCCCCTCCCGTTCCGAATGGTACCGCCCTGGCTCGGCTCCCCCATGGCCGGGCCGCTGCCCTTAGGGCCCCCGGACGGGGCGGGGCACACTGGGGACGGGCAGAAGGCGGCGGTGGCGCCTTCCTGCCGAGCCCGAAGCCACCCCCGCCACCCTTCTCCAGTCCTCTTAGGTTCCACTTTCCCTTGAGCAGTTTTCGCCCTCCTTGGTAGCTCCGTCCCGTCTCTTGCAGCCCCCACTGGTCTTTTGGTCATCCCAAAGGGCAGCTTTCAATCCCAGCCCTCCGCGCTCGATACACGCCCATCCGCCTCCACCCTTGGGTTCGCGAAAGGCTTTCTCCCCGAGTCTGTACACCCTTCCCCTCCGGGTCCCTCTTTCTAGCGGACTGTCCATCCATCCCCGGGACCTCCCTCCCTGTGTGTGGCCATTCCTCCCAGCGGCCTCCACTTCACGGCGTCCCCTCCCCTTCGTGGCCAGCGTGGTGGAGCACTCCTGCTCCCCCCTCTTTCTCTGTACCCCCGCGCTCTCTTATGTTGTCCCTTCACGTCCCACTCTAAGTCCCTCCCACGCCATTCCCCCACACACACACTCACACCCCTCCCTGCGAGGCGTCCCCCGGCGCCCCTCCCCTAGCCCCGCTAGTCCATGCCCCTCCCACACACCCGGTCCTTTTGTCTCCTCGTTGGTCTCTAAGTCCCCCGCCCCTCCCTCCCGCCCTCGCTCCCCGCGAGCACGCTCTTATCTTCCCCAGGTCCCGGCGCCCCGCCCCCTGGCCGCGCCCCGCCGGCTCCCCTCCCTCTCGCGGCCCCATCTCCGCCCTCGGCGCTCCGCCTCCCCCGCCACCCCCCACCCCATCCCCGGTGGCTCGGGCCCTCCAGCCGGGCCCACCTCCCTCGTTCCCTGGTTCGCTCCTCCCGCCACAGCCTCCGCGGATCCCAGACCCACCCTCCTCGGGCCGCGGGCTCGGGCTCCCGCGCGTTCTCCCCACACTTGCACTCCTCCCTCCGTCCTGCTTTGCTACCTCGCCCAGGCCCCAAAGCCGCCCGGCCCGGGGCAGGGGCACCGTGCAACCCGCCCTCGGGGAAGCCTCTCTCTTTGCAATGGTGCGGGCACCGCACGATCGGACCCACAGCCCAAGAGCGCAAACCTAAACTGGGCCGGCCCGGGCAGCCTTTCCATAGCCCGGCTCTCAGAACCCGCCCGGGACCTTGTGCCCGTCGGAAGAGTATAGGGACCTGCTGAGCGTGGCTCCTCTGGCCTGCCCGGCGCGCCCAGGGGAGACGCTGCGACCAGAATGCCAGGGATGTCTTTACCCAAAGCTTCCTCCAGTCTTCCACCCCAAACCTGTGCATTCAGTAAGCTGCTTCCACCTGAGGTCTCGCGCTCAGCGGGCCTTGGTTGGGACGCTGTACCGAACACCCCCCCCCCCCCCAGCATCAGCGGCCGTAGTTAAGGACAATCGGGCTCCATCAATGAGAACAAGTGATAAGCCCTGACCACCCAGGGAGACAGGGAGCATTCACATTTCAGCCTAGTGCTTTGTATAAACTGTCTGCAGGTGGAGGGCCTGGATCTAAACTCATCTCAGGTGAGGGATGTATCCTAAGTAGAGAGCTAAGCCACAGGCCAATAACTAAAAAATATGTCTGTTCCATAATGCCCACATTGACGGTATCTCTCCTCTGAACCTCTTCTGCCAAAACCTTATTTGCTCACCAGACTGGAAGCTCTTTGAAGGAGGTCCCTGTTCCTTACCCCTCGCACACTCAATGGATCTCTTGTGATTGGCAGATAACTGGATGTGTTTGTTAACCGCCCGCCTTTTGTGACTTATGGTTGTAAACTGGCGAGGGCCAGGACCAGTTCGGGATTACTAGCTTGTGCCAGGCACAGCATGGTGCCCAAAGGGATGGACAACCAATGGTGTGTGAAACTGATGAAAGTAATTATGCAGGAGGCAAATGCCTGCCTCTGGGTCCCCAGAACTGCTCCGGAACTGCACCTGAGCGAGGGAGAAACTAAGGAAGCTGCTTTAGCTCGACTGCAATCCGAAGCAGAGCTAGTGGCGCCAGGTACACGGCTCTAGTCACCAACTGAATACAAGTGTTAGCGCGATCCACTACTGGGAGTGGGTTTGCAAGGAGACACCAAATCACTCATTTCAGTTTACAGGGGAAACCGAGAAAAGTAAATAGCCAGAACTTTCTCACTGTGAAACAAACTGTCCCATAGAAGGAACAAACCTGTAGCTCTTCATCTACTTGTCCCAAGGTCGAGCTGAACCCCAATCTGTCATTAGAAGAAGGCTGCAAATAGACTGGAACCCATCAACAGCAATTACGGCGGGCCAGGGAGGCAGCGATTGGGGACCGTGAAAAGACTCCTTCCTCCCATTTATGGGTATATTCATTCTGTGCTTTGCAGCAGCTCATTTATAACCTGCTCACTTTCGAGTTAGTAAAGCTCCCTGCCCACCTCAAAAGCCCACCCCTCCCTAGTTGGTCTGTGTTCCCTGTCCTTCCTCAGCCCTACACTGTCTTCACCCAAGCCAACCTGTTCTAAATGGACACGGTCAGTGATCCAAGCAGAAACTGAAACAGTAACAATCAGTGTCAAGAGACTCCGGCAGAGACGCCTCGGATCGCCCGGCCTCCTCCTCTGCTTTGGCACAGATGTTCTCATTGTCCAGGAAAGAAATACCAAATTCCCTCTTCAAGATGGAGAGGGGATATTGCAAGGCATATCCCCAAGGCCCAGCCCAGTTCTTCTGCCCCCTGATTATTCATCAGTCTGAGACTGTCACCAGCCCCTTCCCCATGCTAGCCAAGATTTTCTCCCCCCCCCCCCACCAAAGAGATTAAGGGGAGTGGGATTGGAGCTGCAGGAGATTACGGAACTGCTCTGCAGTTCTCTTTAGGGACTGTTAGCACATCAAAATACATATTTGGAAAATGTTCACAATTAACACTGGGGAAAAAAACAGTAAACACAGTGTCACTTTGCCAGGCTCAACAGTTTTGTTTTGTTTTGTTTAAATGCTAATGGCCTCAAATGGGGAGCAGCATCCATCAGTTAAATAAACAAGCCATTAGAATGAGACTAGAAGTGTCAACACATGACTAATCTACTAATTGGGAGAAGCCATAGAGTAGGGAGGAACAAGGCAGCAACTCGTGCTGGAGGCTGTGTAGTGGACAGCTCAAGCACTTAGCACGTGGGGCTCCAAGCCAACATGATCTAGGGGCTCCGAGCCAACATGATCTAAGTTTGAATCCTGCCCTCAAACAGTTAAAAAACAGTACTGTCCTGGCTGAGTTGCTTCATCGAAACATTCTGTAGAATGGGTATAATGATGGTACCCATATCACAGGATTGTTAGCGGCTGAACTGAGCTGATACCAGTAAAGCTGTTGGTACTCGGCCTGCCATATCACCAGCATTCCATGACTGGTTGCCTACACCTGATAACATGGGGTACCTTGCAAACAGTGAGCACGTTTAAAAAAAATGAAAAAGAATTCACTTACTATGGTCAGAATAGTAAAAACTGAACACAATTTGTAGGCACGCATGTCTCCTGTTCCCAGGTCCCCAGCCCCCACCATATATCTGGCAAGGGCTTGCTTTGGGTTGATTAATTCTAACATGTTTGCATTGAATAACTGGGAGTTTTGGTTTTATTTTTGAGCTAGGATCTTGTATAGTCAGACAGTCCTCAAAAATCACTATATAACTGAGGATGGCCTTAGACCCTTGATCTTCCTGCCTCTACCTACCAAATGCTAAGATTATAGGTCTGTGTCACCAAGCCTACCTGGTCCTAACTTCCTTCTTCCTTTGTTTCAGACAGAGTCTCATTATGTAGTGTTGGTTGGCCTGGAACTTGCTAGGTAGAGCAGGCTGGCCTTAAACTCACAGAGATCCACCTGCTTCTTCTGCCTTTCCAGTGCTATAATTAAAAATGTATTCATCACCACACCCTGGCTCTAACTTCTTAAGGTCATGCCTTTAACCTGGAATTCACTCTAGTGCTTAAGGATCTAGTGTCCTATCCCAAGGTTGCTGAATTCTGGGGTCCTCTCTCCTACCACTTACCAAATAGACTTGAGGTAAGCTGGCCCTCAAAATGACATCCATCTTGGTGGCATCCTAGGTGTCCTTCTCTACTCAGCCAGACCCACCCTCATAGTGCTGTAGACTGTTCTTGGTTACCTTACTCTTATGGTATATGGAGACATGTGGTGCTCACTGTATTGACAGGACCCAGAATATAGAAGGAAAAGGCAGAGACCAGTACACAAGACCTCCCAGAACATATAGCAAAGAAGGTGATGATCTTTGTTGTCTTGTCCCACCCACTTCCCTTGTAAAAATACTACCATTTGCTTGTTTGGTTGGTTGGTTAGTTGGGAGGTAGGTTGGTTAGTTAGTATTTTCAAGACAAGGTCTTACTTTGTAGACTTAGCTGTCCTGGAAGATCTCATTACAGATGGTTGTGAGCCACCATGTGACTGCTGGGATTTGAACTCAGGGCATTCAGAAGAGCAGTCTGTGCTCTTAACAGCTGAGCCATCTCTCCAGCCCCTAGCCTCTGTTTTTATGACAAGGCCTCAAGTAGCTCAGGATGGCCTTGAGTTCAATTCACAGTTGAAGAAAGGTTTGACCATTTGGTCCTTCTGCCTCTACCTCCCCTTAGGTGTGTGTATACTTCTATACCTAGTTTTGTGAGGCACTGGAGGTAGGACCCAGGGCTTTGTATAGCTTAGCAACCAAATAACCACCTCCAGCTTTATAATCTTCAGTATCGCTTCTTTGCCAATTCTGCCTTGAATTTAGCGTCCTGAGTAGACAGCCGCCCATCAGCACGCATAGGCATTGTTGTCCCCACTTCTGCAACTGGAGTACCCCTAACACTGGCAATGCAATTAGTTCTCAAACTCTATTCGTCTTCAGCTGCTCTTCCACCTTGGATTAAGCTCCCTCCTAGCTACACTTGCTTTTGCTTCTGTTCTCACTCTAAGGTTCAGGCTGATCCCCAGGTCTCCAAAATCGTCCCACCTCAGTCTTCCAAGTGCTAAACTTCCAGGCATGCATGCTGGAGTCCTAGCTCTGCGAATAACAAGCAAAAGGGGAGGGGGGGGGTTAACCTAAGTCAACTCTCCCCAGGGATTAAAGGGTTAATGTGCTCTCCCTTCCTGCTTCAACAATTCAAATTGCACTTCTCTCCAAGCACAAGTTCAGTTTCAGAGTCCAGGCTGTTGGCAACTGTGTGGCCTATTTGGACCACCCATATTAGCCCCTCCCCCTTGTCCTCTGCAAACCAAATTCTCCTCCTTAAAGGACCATGTTATAGAAAGCTGCCTGGGATTCCCCCAGGTGAGTTCAGCTTTTCTTTCCCCAGTAGTTAGTTCACGGCATCCCCACCTTTGAGGACCTTCTTCCCAACTATCTTGGCATATTTTTTCTTCTGTTAGACAGATGTAACCTTCTTGAGAACAAGAAGCATTTCAGAACCAGACATTTGGTGACACACACATCTTTAATCCCAGCACTCTCGAGGGAGACAGAGGCAGACAGGCAGATGTCTGTATACTCAAGGCTACCATCTACATAGCTACATAGCAAGTTTCAAGCTCATCATCAAAAAAAAAAATGGTTATCCTAGTGTCCATGCTTCAATACTTATTACTAATTAGGAGTCAGGTGTTTCACGGGTTATATAGCTCATTTCACATTCAGCACAACTATGTAAAATAGGTACTCTTATTGTGCCCATTTTACAGAGAAGTGAAGGGGTGGATTTACCTTGTTTGCCCAGATAAGGAAACAGAAGAGCTGAGATTCAAATGCAATTCCCTTCTCCCTGTGCCCTGCAGCCTTTAAAGGTTCAAAGGTATCAAACAGGCTACCACTGTCTCTGCTCCCATTTCACAGCCTACAAGACATACTTTTTCGCATGCCCTTGGCAGTTTGGTATACACTCACACACACACAATGACCTGCATGTAAAATACTTAAACTGATGTTTTCTTTCTGTATGAAAATGCTCCTAAATCAACTCAGCCAGGTGAATGGGGAGAGGAAGGCTGTCCAGTCATACCTAGGTACTCCACAAAAGGGATACAAAATTTCTTTTCTCATGCTCCTACCAGTAGAGTGCGTTTTGGAACTCTACAGCAGCCTTGGAACTTGCACCTTTCTTTTCAGTCTAAGCGGTTTCTGACTGTTTTGTTCTTTACAACGTTGCTTGACTTATCTGGGTATTTGTTTACTTATCTTTGTACCAATATCTCTAAATCTCCATGTGCATTCCTGATGTTCCCAGAGCCCGGTGGGCCCTCACCACTCTGCATACCTAAAGAATTCAAGTCACTGTTGCAGTTTCTCCTCTTGCCAGAAGCTATCCCAGACTATCACCTGCCGGCTCCTTTGATCTGGTCCGGTTTTGCTGTTTATCTCCCATCTGGCCCAGACTCTCCTGAGCTTACAGGTATGTCAGCACCACGCCCAGCTCTGATTTTTCTTTTAACCCAAATCTTGATTCTCATCTTGATTCTCCACTTGCAATCACTCCCCCACTCCTTCTCCAGTTGCTCCTTACGAACTGCTTCCTTGACCACTCTAGTCCCTTGAGTTTGCTGAAAGTCTAGGAATGACTTCATCCAGTCCCTTTCTCTTGCCTATGAAGGTCTTGCTTCCTGTAACACATGCGGTGGTATGGAACACAAATGAATGAATGAATGAATAAATAAATAAATAAATATGATTTTGTAAAAAAGGGCCTAGACCAGTCTTAGAGGTGGCGCATGCCTTTTATCCCAGAACTTAAGAGGCAGAGGCAGGAGGATCTTTGAGTTCTAGGCCAGTCTGGTCTACAGAGCTAGTTCCAGGACAGCTAGGGCCATACGGACAAACCTAGTCGTGAAAAAATAAAAGAACAAACAAACACTCCTAGACCTTCACATGCTACCTGGAGACTGAGCCCAGATGTTCTTGCGGTGCAGGGAAAGCAAGAATGCATAAGGCAGAAAACAGTCGGACTGTCTCTGGTTTCAACACCAGCTAGGAAGTTAGGTAGCACTAAGGAGTTAGGGTTCACATTCCAGTTCCCATTCTACTCTTTCGTTCAGGCATTGGAAAGTGAGTAATTGGTAGGTTGGAGTTCTGGTCTTGATCTTGCCACTCTAGTTAAAAGATACCCTCCTGCTGGGTAGCACACACCTTTAATCCCAGCACTTGGGAGGCAGAGGCAGGAGGATTTCTGAGTTCGAGGCCAGCCTGGTCTACAGAGTGAGTTCCAGGACAGTCAGGGCTACATAGAGAAACCCTGTCTCGAAAAACCAAAAAAAAAAAAAAGTCCTCCCTTCTGCTTGCCTATAAGAAAATAGCACCTTTGTTAGAAATGGTAGTTCGTGCTTGTAATTCCAGTACTCAGAACACTAAGGCAGGACAATTGCTTCCATTTTGAGACCACGTTATTTTGAGACTATGTCAACCTGGGCTATAAACTGAGATCCGATCCCCACCCCTGGAATAGGACCCTGAGTTGGAGATGGTGCCACATGCTTCTAATCCCAGCACTTTGGAAATAGGGGCAGCAAGATCAGAAGTTCAAAGCCAACCTCTTCCACATAGCGAGTTCAAGGCCAGTTTGACGCATATGACCTGTCTCAAAAAAAACAAACAAAAGTACCTTCTTTGATTCTTGGGTGTGTGTGTTGAGGGGGGGGAGGTTCTAGACAGGATTTCTCTGTGCAATCGCCCTTGCTGTCCTGGAACTCACTTTGTCGATCAGTCTGGCCTCACAGAGATCCTCCTCCTCAGCCTCCTGAGTGCTAGGATTAAAGGCGTGCACCACCACTGCCTGGTTTATGTTTGATTTTGAAAGGATCAGGGAGCCTGGCGGTGGTGGTGCATGCCTTTAATCCCAGCACTTGGGAGGCAGAGGCAGGCAGATTTCTGAGTTCGAGGTCAGCCTGGTCTACAGAGTGAGTTCCAGGACAGCCAGGGCTACACAGAGAAACCCTGTCTCGAAAAACCAAAAAGAAAAAAAAAAAGAAATTATATTGTCGATAGAGAGATGACTCAGCGGTTAAGAACACTGGCTGCAGCCAAGTGGTGGCTTCAAAAACAAACAAAGACAAACAAAAACAAACAAGATGGCTGTGGGTAAAGCTATTTGCTTCCAAGCCTGAGAATCTGAGTTCCATTCTGATCCCTGGAACCCACGTGATAGGAAGAAAGAATCAATTCCAGTAAGTTTTACCTCTGCAAGCATGCCATGGTTCACATACTGAAACACACATTATCAATTAACCAACCAGCCAACCAACCAACCAATCAATCAATCAATCAAATAAGAGCTGTCAAGATGGCTCAGTGAATAAAGTCAGTTGTCACCAAGGCTGTTGACCTGAGTTCAATATCCACAGAAAAATGAGGGAACCAGTTCTCACAAATTGTCCTCTGATTTATACATATGGACGAATGTACGCATGTGTGCCACATGCACAATCACATACACACAACATGTGTGCATGCATACAGATGTGTTCAAAACACACTAAATTAATCAACTAATTAATTAAAATGTTTAAAATAAAAAATTGTTAAAAGCAATGTATTATCCTTAGCATGCTATCATTAGTTTGATATGTAGTCAATAAATAACAAATTAAAAATAAAAAATAAATATGTAATGGATACAAATAAAATACTAAAATGTTCACACTAGTAAGCCTTATGTTGGTAGGATTACAAATGAGTTTTATCATTTTTATAGTTTCCTGTATTTTGAAAACTTCTACAATGAGCATGTGGTAGTCATACATATGTATATATACATATATACATAAATATGTTCATTTTTGAGAGAGGATCTCATGTAGCCTATGTAGGCCTTAAATTTACTTCGTGATGACTTTGAATTTCAGATCCTCTTACCTGCACCTCCAAGCTGGGATTGGGATCGTGTTTCACTATGCCTGGATTATTCTGTGTTGGGCATGGAACTCAGGACTCCAGGCACGCTAAGCAAGCTTTGTTTTTTTTTTGTTTTTTTATTAGTTTTTTTTCGAGACAGGGTTTCTCTGTGTAGCCCTGGCTGTCCTGGAACTCACTTAGTAGACCAGGCTGGCCTCGAACTCAGAAATCCTCCTGCCTCTGCCTCCCAAGTGCTGGATTAAAGGCGTGCGCCACCACCGCCTCGTGGCTATTTTCTTAAGCAAGGAAAATTGACCAGTGTCAACACCTCTGAGGAATAAGACTCTCCTCCCACTAACAAGTGTTACCTGTCTATACCTCCTCCAGGAAGGGTGGAGTCTTACAAGCCCCTATTCAGTCAATGACGCAATGTCGGTAGGCTTGGTCTTGTGCGAGTATTCTCAAGCAGGTCATTGCTGCTGCTATGGGTTGACAGCTCTGTCATACCCAGAGAACAGCATGTCACAACACTTCTCCCTATCCTCGGAGCCTACATTCCTTTTGTTTAATCTGTTTTGTCAAGACAGGGTTTTACTGTGTAGCCCTGGCTGTCCTGGAACTTACTCTATAGACCAGGCTGGAACTCAGAGAGATCCACCTGCCTCTGCCCCCTGAGTGCTGGGACTAAAGACGTGTGCCGCCACTGCCTGGTTACTCTGACATTCTTTCAGTTCCTTCTTTTGCAGTGGTCCCCTGTGCCTTCGGGGAGTATATACAGATGTCCCATTTAGGGCTGAGCACTCACAGTCACTATTGACCCTTTGGCTAGTTATGAGTCTCTGCATTAACGTCACCTGGGAATAGGTGGACGAAGTGGTGGCCTGTTAAGGACAGTAAGAAAAGTTTTGGGGGAAACAGATATGTTTTATGTCTTGATTTTAGGGGTAGAAACACATGTCAGAATTCACCTAATTGTAAAATTTAAATGAACTTAGTTGGACTAAGAACGTAACTACAAGGTAGACTGCTTCCTTAGCATATGTGAAGTCCTAGGTCTATTCAATTTTTTTTAGATTTATTTTTATGTTTTGTATGTGTGAGCTTGGGAGGTAGAAGCAGAAGGACAGTGTGGTGGACTGAATAGGTTTGGCCCCCATTTATTCATGTGTTTGAGTGTTTGGCCCATAGGGAGTGGCACTATTAAGAGGTGTGGCCTTGTTGGAGTAGGTGTCTCCTTGTTAGAGAAAGTGTGTTCTGTGGGGCAGGTTTCAGGGTCCCCTGTGCTCAAGTTCCATCTAATGTGGAACATAGTCTCCTCCTTGCTGCCTGCGGATCAGGATGTAGAACACTGCACTCCATCTCTAGCTCCTGCTCAAGCACCATGCCTGCCTGGATGCTGCCATGCCTCCTGCCTTGATGATAATCAACTAAACATCTTATTCTGTAACCCAGCCCCAATTAAATGTTGTCCTTTATAGGAGTTGCTGTGCTCATGGTGTCTCTTCGCAGCAATGGAAACCCTAACTAAGATAGATGGCCATGAGTTTGAAGTCAATCTGAGATATAGAGTAAGACCCTTTCTCAAAAAAAAAAAGGAACATATTTCTTTTGGCACCACATATTCTAAAACTGAAATCATACATGAATACTAACACAGCTCCTATGTAAGGATATCATAAATAGTTCCATAGGTAGATGATAGATAGATAGATAGATAGATAGATAGATAGATAGATAGATAGATAGATAGATACATAGATACATACATACATACATACACACACACACACACATATACACATGCATACATACATACATAGATGATAGATAGACAGATAGATGTGTTTTCCAAGACAGGATCTCTCTCTATGTAGCCCTTGCTGTCCTGGAACTTACTCTGTAGACAAGGCTGGTCACCAACTCAAAGATCTGCCTGTCTCTGCTTCCTGAATGCTAGGATTAAAGGCCTGTGCCACCACTGCCTGGCTAATATATGTGTACATATTTTAATTAAGTCTGACTTCACTAAAGTAACTCTTATTTAGATTTATTTTATTTGATGTGTATGGTTGTTTTGCCTTCATGTATGTCTATGCAACAGGTGTGTGCCTGGTGCACCTGGAGGCCAGAAGAAGGAGTCAGATCTCCAGGAGCTGGGGTTACAGACAAGTTGTTAGGTGTCCTGTGGGTACTGGGTATTGAACCCAGATCCCTGGGAACTGTAGTCTAGACAGCTGTAAGCTGAAAGGGCATCAAGTGCTTTAAACTTCTGAGCCATCTCCCCAGCCTGAGTTTCATATCTTTTTAAGCAAATAAATAAAGCTGATTAAAAAAAAAAAACTTTTCTAAACTCTCTGACACTGAGGATGAATGAAACAAATAAATGTTAAAATGCAGAGCTCAGTATTTAAAATTGCACTTCTTGGTGCAGCTCAGTTGATAGAGTTCTGCCCTGGCATGGATGAGCTCTGGATTCTATTCCTACCACTACATAAACTGGGGATGGTATTCTTATGCCTGCAGTCCCAGCACTTTCTGAGACGTGAAGACAAGCAGTTATAGAGTTCAAGGTCATCTTGGCTATACAGCAAGTATAAGATCAGCCTGGCTGATAGCTATCTCAAAAAGCCAAAAGAGAAAGGAAGGCAAGGAGAGGGGAGGAGGATAGATTTCTGTAGTCTAGAATTTTATCCACTTGATTTTGTTTCATTTTTAAACTTTTTTTTTTAATTATTGTTTTCAGTTTGTAGGATGGGGAATCTGCTAATTCTCAATCTCGCCCGAGACGGAGTTTAAAATTTTAAGACAATTTTTTTTTTGAGGAAATGAAAATTTTATTTTACAGATGGTTGTGAGCCACCATGTGGTTGCTGGGAATTGAGCTCAAGACTCCTGGAAGTTAACCGCTGAGCCATCTCTCCAGTCAACTCTGGTTTTGTTTTGTTTTGTTTTTATCATGTGATTGTGTGTGCACACTAGAGTATATGTGCTTGGAGGTCAAAAACAACTTTTAAGAGTCAGGTTTCTCCTGCGACCTTTACATGGATTCCAAGGATTGAACTTGGGTCATCAAGCTTTCAAATCAAGTGTTCTTACTCCCCGCGTCATTTCACAGAACCACTTTTGATTGGTTTTTGTTTTGTTCTATGGAGATAGGGTCTTGCTACATAGCTAAGGCTGGTCTCAAATTCACTGTGTAGCCCAGGTTCCCCTTAAATTCAGGATGATCCTCCTTTTTCTAATCCAGCTGTGCTAATGCTGGATTAGGCTTGTGCCTCCACTCCCAGTGTATTGGCTACTAAAATGTGCTATAAACCCACAGTGGTGCTGCATGCCTTTAATCCCAGCACTGTGGGCGGGTGTGTGTGTAGAGGCTGGTGGATCTCTGTGAGTTCAAGACCAGTCTGATCTACAAATCAAATTCTAGAACAGCCAGAGCTGCTACAGAGAGACCCTGTTTCAATAAATAAATAAATAAATAAATAAATAAATAATTGTAAATTGCCAATGTGTGTCCTTTGAGTGTTTTTTCCTGAGGTGCTCATCTTTTTCCTTGTAAACTTGTAAGGCTTTGTTTGTTTGTTTGTTTGTTTGTTTGATTAAGATATTCTGGACTGGAAAGACAGCTCAAAGATTAAGAGTTCTTGCTACTCTTCTAAGAGAACTGTGCTCAGTTGCTAGCAGGAAGGTCAGGTGGCTCATGACTGTATGTGACTTCAGCTCTAGGACATCCAACACCCTCTTCTGGTTCCTGTGAACACACACACACCATTTTTTTTAAAAAGGCTGTTTAAAGCTAGAAAGACGGCTCAGTGACAAAGAGTGCATACAGTCCCGAATAGGACCTGTGTTTGATTCCCACCACCCACCACATCAAGGGCTAACAACCAACTACCTGTATGAACTCCACCTCCGGGTTTATCTGATGTCTCTGACCTTCACAGACACTCACACATGCACATACCCACCCATGCATCACACACAGAATTTTAAAAAGTAAAAAAGTTTTTACGCTTTTATAGAGCCAAATCTATGTCATCCACCATTGTCCCTTCATTTACCTGTATGCCTAAAACAACTGCCCCTACTTCCAAGATCCAGAAGCATGGTCACCTATTTTCTTCTGGATTGTTTATGGCCTTATTTGAGATCATTCTCTTTTCTCTTTTCTTTTCTTTTCTTTTCTTTTCTTTTCTTTTCTTTTCTTTTCTTTCCTTTCCTTTCCTTTCCTTCTCTGTTCTTTTCTTTGTTTTTGGTTTGGTTTGGTTTGGTTTGGTTTGGTTTGGTTTTGAGACAGGGTTTCTCCGTGTAGCTTTGGCTGCTCTGGAACTCACTCTGTAAAGTAGGCTGGCCTTGGATTCACAGAAAAGTGCCTTGAATTCACAGAGATGCGCCTGCTGAGGCCATTCATGGTCACTTTACGACACAGTAAACAACAAGCAGAAGCTTTTCTTTGAGACTGGGTCTCAAGTAGCTCAGACAGGATTTGAATGCACCAGGCAGATAAGGATGAACTTGAACATCTGATCTTCCTGTCTCCACCTCCTAAGTACTGGGATTGCAGGCATTCTCCAGCATATCTGGTTTATGGAGTGTTAGGGATCAAGCTTAAGACTTGGTGATCATAAGCAAATACTCTGCAAACTGAATTACATCTCCAGCCCAAGAATGGTCTTTAAAGTCAAAGGGAGCTGGTACCAAGTCTCAGCTTCACCCTTTACTTACTTACTAGCTGTGTGATCAAAGGCATCTTCCACTTTGTCTATAAAATGGTGATCCTAAAGGCCTGTGAGACGGCCCTGAAGGTAAAAGTCATCGTTACATGTATGACATGGTACAACTCCATAAATAAATAAATAAATAAATAAATGTATTTTTAATGGGGATACTAACTGAGCATAGTGGTATGCACCTGTAATGCCCAACACTGGAAAGATAGAGGCAAGAGAATCAGTTTTTTTTTCTTTCTTTCTTTTTTTATTTTTGTTTTTTGTTGTTTAGTTGGCTTGGTTTTTCAACACAGGGTTTCTATATGTAGCCTTAGCTGCCCTAGCTCACAAAAATTCACCTGCTTTGGCATCCCGAATGCTAAGATTAAAGGAGTGGGACCTTGTCCAAAAAAAACAAACAAAACAAAACAAAAAAACAAAAAACAAAAAACCCAGCAAGTCAGCAACTGGCCCAGGCATAGTGACACACCTTTAATCCTAGCACCTGAGAAACAGAGGCAGGCAGATCTCTGTGAATTAGTGAGTTCAAAGCCAGCCTGGTCTACGTTATGAGTTCCAGCCTACCCAAAGCTGCATAGTGAAACCATTCCTTAAAAAAATATATCAATAACTATAATGAACAGTTTGAGGGGTTTTTTAAAAAAATTTATTTTGTACTAATTTTAATGAAGTGTGTGTCAGGGGGTGTACACGGGTGGCCTCAGACCCCAGTGGAGCTGGAGCTCTATGAAGTTGTGAAACCACCTAATAAGGGTACTTGGAACTAAACTCTGGTCCTGTTCAAGAGCTATATGTGCTCTAACCACTTCGCCATCTCTCCAGCACTGATATTCCTAGTTTTGGTTGCTCAGTATCCCAATTCTCAGATAATTTAAAGTAAATCCACTAGCAGCTAGGTCAAAGATGTCACCCAGAGCTTGCTAGCCAGATATTATAGCTCCCTCTGGACTTTAGCATTACAATGTTTCTGGAGGGTGGGGGGAGGAGAGCGATGAATCCTGAAGGTATCTGTGTCTAGAATAGCAGCAAGTCTCTGGAGGGGACCCCAGTGTCAAGGCACCCTAAGCAAGTCAGGCCTGCGACATGGACCTGGCTGTAGAGCTTCCCTCTTTTTGAGGCTGATGATGCTTCATGGATTTTGTGTGTGTGTGGGGGGGGGTTGGCTGGTTGGTTTTGTTTTTGTCTTGTGCAACTTAGGCTGGCCTCAAACTTGCTTTGTAGCTGAAGATGACCTTGAACTTTTGATCTCTCTGCCTCCAATTCTTGCTGGAATTAGAGGTGTGTGTCACCATGCTCAGGTTTCTCTGACAGTGGGGCTAGAACACAGGGATTCATACATGCTAGGGGAGTACTTCACCAACTGAGCTATTTCTCAGCCCCGAATCTTCACAGTTTTAGTCACAGCGAGATCCTAGATAGCTTCCTGCAAAAATCTTTGTGTGCTTTCATTAGGATTAGATGCCACACCTTGCAACCAAGAACTTGACTAAGTAGCTCAGAGCTGGGACACCGTTAGGCTTAATCCCCAGTCCCATCTCTGAAAGAAATCACTAACTGGCTATCGCTATATCACTTTATGATTTTCTTTGGTGATAACATGAAGTGCTAACTTGTTTTCCTCCAAGAGTCGCACATTGCAAAGCCATTCATTAAATAATACATTCTTTTCTACTGATTTGAAGTGAATATTTCACCTGAAAATTAACTCTTACCCCCAGGAGTGTCCCTTTGACCCCATTCTTCCTAGAACTCCGGTAGGTTTTTCTTCTTTTCTCATTCACTGGAGCCCAGACCTGCCTGCTCCAGACCAAACCTTCTGGCTAAGGACGCCTTTGTCCTGAAGCTAGAGGGCTGCCATTCAGGGATATGCCTGCTGAGCTTTGTGACCCCCATAGTAAACCATCTACCTGATGGCTCTACTCTTAGATTGGAGAAACTCAAAGACATAATTGTCAAGAGTTTCCCTAAGGAAGAAAGAAATGGCCTAAGGAAAGCCATCCCTTTTTCCCCACACCCTCTCTAGTTCCTTATAGCTTTTACCACTCAGCTTGGAAAGTGCTACAGAACCCTTCCTCTTCATCGGGTCCCTAAGGCCTGATGAAGGCTATAGTGCTTACATTCTGGCCTACCATTTGGGTGTCAGAAAAAAATTGAGTTTAGGGCAGGACCTTGATGGCCTCTCTAGCCTTCTGAAGAGAGGGGTGAGAAGATCTCAAGTTCAAGGTCACCTTGGAATAAATAGCAAGAAGCTGACCCTGCCCCTCAACATACACACCAAAAAACCCTGAGTTTACCGGAGATGCAGGTCAGCTAGTTTGGCACTTGCCTGGCATGCATAAAACCAGGTGGTACGCACCTGTACTCCTAAAACTTGGAAGGGAGGAAGAGGCAGGAGGATCAGAATGTCTGTGGCATCTTTGATTATATATAGTGAGTCCGGGCCAATGTAGGATTCATGACATCTATCTCAAAAACCAACATGTGAGTGCTGCCCAGCACTGAAGGTGCTAACTCTGGTTAGCAGAAACATAGCTAGACTCCAAGGACTTCTTACGGAAGCTGCCATTTGAGCATGCCTAGTCAAAAGAAAGATCACAAGCTGAAAGAGAAGATGATCCTCTGAAGCTAAAGTTATGTCGGTGCACACATGGCACCGAAAGGTCTGAGGACGTCTTGGCTTCCATTAAGTGTAATGACAGTGTTCGCTTCGGCAGCTCATGTACCAAAATTGGAACATAGAGATTAGTACGACCCCTGTTCAAGAATGACAAGCAAATTTGCGAGGCATTTGGTATTTTTATGACTTTGTATGCTAAGTTAAAAATTAACTTTTCAAAGTGTAAGGACAGACATCTGTGGAAGTGCCTGAGTGAAAGTAGAGATGCCAATCAATTTCTTGGGGGATAATTGGATGTGGATGTAGAAGGTGGGAAACAGGTGGTTCTGTAATTGTCTTTGGCAAGGACCTGTGTCATTAAGGGCATTGCTTGAGGTAGGTAGTCGTGGGTAAAGAATAAAGGAAATGGTAGGCCTGGGAGCTTTGAAAAGTAACTGGAATCTACACAATGAACAATTACGTGATCACTAAGATAACATTTACAAATATCAAGGAACTCACTGTTGTAAATTTAAGTTAAAAAGCAAGCTATGAAATTATATAATATGTTAATCACAAATTGAGGAAAACACACACACACACACACACACAAAGACTTGGAGGCAGGGTTGTAGCCTAGCATGCATAAATCCCTGGGTTCAATCCCCAGCACCACATTTTTTTTTTTTAAAAAAAAAGAGTGATGATAATTCTAGCACTGAAACAGTAGAAGCAAGAGAATCAGGAGTTGAAGATCTTTCTTGGCTACATGGTAAGTTCCTGCCCACCCTGTCCTACAAATGACTCTGCTTCCTCCACCCCTCTAAACATGAAAAGCCTGGAGGTAGTAGTGCCCACAAATAATCTCAGCACTACGGAGGTTGGCGCAAGAAGATGGAGAATTTGGGGTAGCCTGGACTACATGGGAAGGCTCAAAAAATAAAATGAAACAAAACAAAAACTGGAAGAAAATGCACTAAAATGTTGATAGCAGTTGGTTGTCTTTGGATAGTAGCTATGTAAGAACATAGCTACAAGCTGGGTGGTGGTGGCGCACGCCTTTAATCCCAGCACTTGGGAGGCAGAGGCAGGTGGATTTCTGAGTTCGAGGCCAGCCTGGTCTACAGAGTGAGTTCCAGGACAGCCAGGGCTACACAGAGAAACCCTGTCTCGAAAAACCAAAAAAAAAAAAAAAAGAACATAGCTACAAAAAAGTAAGACAACTAGATTCTGTGCTTGGCTTTTTTCCCCCATAAATTATCAACACACCTTCACATAATGACCCTTTGTGGGTCATTATTATTCCTACTTTACAGATTTCTCTTTACAGAAAAAAAACTGAGTCTCCCTCACAAAAATCTTCACAGCTAGCAGAGTGTTGATAGCTCACTCCTTTAACTTCAACATTTTAGAGGGTGAGGCAAGGGTATTGCCATGAATTCAAGGCTAGCCTAGAGTATACAGTGACTTCCAGGTCATCACAGGCTAAAGGTAAGACATCTCAAAACTATAAACACATAAACAAACTCCACATAGTTCACAAGTAGCATAAATTAAATTATGGATTATATTTTGGCCGGGGACATATAGCCTAGTGGGTACAGTATTTGTCTAGTTTCCAAAAGGTCTGGGTTCCATCCCCAGCACTGCATAAAACAGATATGATATTGCATGCCTGTACTTTCAGCACTTGGGAGGAAGAAGTACAAGGCTTAGAAATTCAAGGTATTTCTCAACTACAGGTGAAGTTTGAGGCCATCCTGAGGTACAGTGATTCTCTGTTTCCATCAACAGCAACAATGAATAAACGCAAACATTCTTTCCTGCTCTGTAGAATGTGTCAGCTATTCCTTTAACAAATAGGTTTTTTTTGTTTTGTTTTTTTGTTTTTTTGTTTTTTCGAGACAGGGTTTCTCTGTATAGCCCTGGCTGTCCTGGAACTCGCTCTGTAGTCCAGGCTGGCCTCGAACTCAGAAATCCTCCTGCCTCTGCCTCCCAAGTGCTGGGATTAAAGGCGTGCGCCACCACCGCCCAGCCTAACAAATAGTTTTGATAAAAAGTTTCACTGTGTAGTAGTCCTGCTGGCTTATAACTTGTTCTGGAGACCCGGCTGACCTTGACTCACAAAGATCTGCCTGCCTCTGCCTCCTAAGACCTAAAGGTATACACTGCCATGTACCAAGTTTCAATGTTTTTCTTAATGGAGCAGAAGTTCCTAGCGGGAAGGAATCTGTACCTAGTCCTGAGTACAGAGGGATACTCAGTGAGGAATAGATGTTTTCAGAATAAGAAATGGATAGAACAGTAGAGTAACAACTTCAAAATGCTTGATGGCAATGAGGGGATCGACTTTCCACTAGATTGTGCAAAGGGTGGGTGCTCTTGGGTCTGCAGCCTATTTTGGAATTTGGTCCCATTGCCCTGAGAAATCCAGCCAGTCACTTATCAAAATGACATCTCTAGCCTTGAGAATGGCATTGTATAAGTCAAGAGCTAAAGCTCGTAGCTGTTATGTCCTCCGCTGCACTGAAACGCTCTTATGTTAGTAAGACTCCCCGACATCTAGTGCAGTTGGAGGGTGGCCAGAAGAAAGGGTATAAGGTTAGAGAAATAGCGGGTTCTTGGGGTCCTTGGTAAAACCCCTCAGGATAAACAGAGAATAGAATCTATTTTTTTTTTTTGCAAACTAAACAAGATATCAGATAAAGTAATTCATATGATTAAGATGTCAAGAAGAGAGGACTAAGAGATCCAAGGAATACCTGGCCAGCTCTAAGAACCTAGAGTCTGGATTTAGAGATTCTACTCGGATTGTTCAATCCCAGCAAGGAATGGTAGGTAAGGCCATGTGTGTGTTGAGGGAGTGGGGCAATGCCAGGGCAGAGATTTTAGTGCCTCTGGGCCATACTCACTGAGTGGGTGGTCACCTCTTATCATTGTGGGGCAGGGGGGCTGGGGAACGACAGGATATTGACTTCATTTCTTCCTGGCCCGAACTTCCTCAATGGAAAAAGCAGGCTGGGCAACGTTTTTCACTGAATTGGTAGCACTTTGGAAAATTATAGCCAATTCCCAGTAATCAGCGGCAACAAGGGGCCGGCAGTAGGGTCTGCAATTAGATAAAGAAAAATAGCAATGTTTACAGTTCAATTTGTTTTAAAATCACAAATCTCCCTTTCTAACTGTGAACCAATGAAGGTTCAACTAGGAGTTGGTCTTTGCTTCAGCCCTGCTGTTCAGAACAGTTCCTCCACCTGTCCCTACATCCTTTGGCCTCCAGAACTCTTAAGTCAGAATGTTTTGCTCCAAACCTAGGTCCTAGAGGATCTTCTGTTCTGTCTCCGTTCTCCATATTCTCTCTGGCACTTGGCATAGACCCTTTTGCAGTCAGTCTTTTCTGTCTGTCTGTGACCTGTCTCTCTTCACAATAAAAACTTCCAGAAGGCAGGCTACATTGTTTTGTCCAGTTCAGCAGGTCCTTAGCACTCTGGCCTGGCACAGTTAGACTCCTACCCAAACCTTCGTTTGTTGTTGCTCCGTGAACTCTGGGTACCCTGGGTCTCATGTCCCAGTGGACTTGAGGGGTACTCTAAGGTCAGGGAGATTCCAGATTCCAAGGGTCTAGAGGAAGCTTCCCCCAGCCCCGCCCCGGGCCTCCCAGCCCCTGCAGATAACAGGGAATTCCCTGTACTTTGCAAACTGAAAAGGAATAGTAGTTACCAGCCCAATTACTGCCCATTTTGTTGTTCTGGGAAAGGGAAGTGTCAAACCTAGCCGAGTAGACAGAGTGTGATCAAGAAGAAGAAAGGGCTTCTTAGGCAAGCAAACAGACCCTGCAGTTCCCATTTGGTCAATGGGCCCCCTAAGTGTGAGACTCCAGAGTTGAAGGTGAGGGGGGAGAAGGAAAAAGAGGGAGAAGGCCCGGCGCTGAGCCCTCCTTTCTCTGCTCCTTTTGCCCCTGGTCCATGCCTCCTCCTTGCTGGCCTCCCTCTGGGCTCTTAGGCTCTTTGTTGGTCTGTCTGTCCGCTTTTTCCTCTCTCTCTCTCTCTCTCTCTCTCTCTCTCTCTCTCTCTCTCTCTCTCTCTCTCTCTCTCTGCTCACGTGATCTCCCGCTCTCAACGGCTCTGATCACCTCTTCTGAGGCAGCACCTTTCCGTTGGTAACAGGAGATACTTGGTGTCTGGGGCGGAATGGGTTTCCTTCCTCCGCTTTTTTTCCTCTGTGCGTTCTCCCGCAGCGGCGGCTCCTTGCTGCTTGGTCTCGGGCCCTCCACCACCTCTCCAGCCTCTCCCAGCCCCCATAGTGCTCGCGTCCTCTCCTTTCCCCTCCCCCGCGGGCCCTCCCTGGGCAGCCAGCCTTCTTTGGGGAGAGGGCTTCTGCGCGGCCGGGGCGGGGAGTGGGGGGCAGATAAAAGGGCCTGAACAGACTCCGGAGCACCCCTTTGCAGGGACCTGCCACGTGGGCCCTCCGTCTTCCCACAAGGGGCCACCTTCTCGTTCGCTCCCCCGCAGCCAGAGAGACGACAGGAGTTCAGCCTCTCAAGCAACCTTTCTGGCCTTTCTGGGTGCCAAGCCTCTGGGTGCTTCGAATACCAAAGAATGCATAGGGCACTAGTCCTGGAGATGCTCCCGAGTACGAAGCAGCTCATTTGGTTCCTCAGGCTGGAGAATCGCCAGCTTAAGGGAGGAAACTCCGGGCTCTAATTTCAGAAAGCTCCCAGTCCTGGGTGGGGTGGCTTGGGGAGGGGTGTGTGACAATATCTCCAGCCTCGGGACAGCTCTGAGTCTGATGGGAGATACCATACTCTCTCCACTTTGCAGTCCAAACCGAATAAGGATGAATTCAGAAGTGAGATCTCAGGAGGAAGCTGAAGCAGGCAAATAGAGAGTTCCAGAGTAAGACCATGTAGTACAACAACAACAACAACAACGCTGAGATAAAATGGTCTTGTAAAAGCAGAGCTGAACCTACATATTGGTGAACTCTGGGCAGAACCATATATTGTTTCTCTGCCATTGTGTCCAGCACTTACTGAGCTAGCTTTCTTCATTCTACCACTAGCAATTATCACTTGAACCCACTGCCACAATTTGGAATCAAAAGCGAATTCTCATTACCTACATGGGTACATTTTAAACAAAGGCTATTGGATAGAGCAAGCGCATCAGGCAAAAACATTTCCACAGTTGCTTCTCTGTAAAAGTAAGCTCTTAACTAGAGGCTGCTGCCAGAGTGCTTACCTGGTACTACATGCCAGTAGTAGGCATTTTAGATACTACAGTGAGACTATTTATCTGACACACACACACACACACACACACACACAGCTGGCCACTAAATGCTATATTAGTCAATGAAGCTAAGTTCCCTCAGGGGATATTGCCTGTAGCCACAGTCATACTTACTGTACTTTGGGGCATAGCCCTGGCCAATCCCATATCAAATGACCCAAAAGCTGTGTGGGGAGGGGTGCCAGAAGGAATTCCATCTCTCCAGGATCTTGCAGAACTAACGACTTGACTTGTGAAATGCTCTGGGCCCAATAGGTACCGAGTAGAATAGTACTTGCTTGCAACAAAGACTAAGAAAAATGGTCACCATGGCTACTACTTCTTGAGCTCTTTCCAAGTGGCAAGTGTATATAGCATATATTATATTGAATCAATATATATGGTGGGTACTGTTATTGTCCCTGTTTAGCAGATAAGGCAGATATGGTGCAGATAATAAAAGTTCAGACTTCTAAATTTAAAGAGGTTTCATTATTGGCTAATAGCAAAGCTGAGTTTGAAATTCAGGTCTAGGCAGTGCCCAGCTCCAGGTGTTTGACCATTATACTATCCTATCTGTTTCTTACATGGAATGATTCTAAAACTCTTCTAGAAAGAACACTGTGAGTTGGGGGCATTTCCCAAAAACTAGTCATTCAAAATGGGGTGGTTAAAGGGGGTGGGGCACAGGAGGCAAAGTGATCTTGCTGGCTCTTTAAATGTCATAGATCCTCTAATAAAAGTCCAGACTACTAGATCCCTAGCCTAGAAAGGAAAAGAGACATCCTATCTGCTCAGTCCTAGAGATATAGTCCCACTTCTGGTTTCTGTCCTCTGGCTAGTAGTGAGGTTTGTAGGATGCCAGGCCCCAGGATGAGCTTCAGGGAGGCAGTGTTGTGGGGGTGGGCTTGATAAAATAGACCCCCGCTGCCCTACCCCCAGTCTTCCCCGAAGGGAGGACAAATAGAGCCATTGATTGGAAACTCTCCCAGAGGGCATTAGAGTAATGGCTCTGGGCTGTGTGATGCCCACACCCCCTTTGACCTCCTGACTGACCCCTGCCCTGGGAAGTTCCAAAGGCCACAAATCTCAGTTGCTTGTGGGCCATGTGGTTTGTGGCTAGTTGTAGTTTTGGAGGGGTCAGGGAAATAAGGGGGGGGGTAAGGGATACTTCTCACTGTGCTGGACTTTCAAGAGAACTTGCAAAGGGCAGACAGGGTCCCTTCCAAATCCTGCCAAGACATATTGCAACTACTGATATGGGTTCCCGTCATTTATTTTTGAAAAACAGCAGGGCTCTGTGCTGATATGCATAAATGTTTGCCCTGCCTGCCATATATTGGGGTTGGGAGAAAAGTACCAGGGTACAGAAGGTGCAAGGCAGCTTGGTCCTGCCTCTGAATAGGTACTCCAACCAACCAAACATGACCACTCACCACCCTCTGTGTTTACTTTTCAAAGCCCCTCAAAGTGCAAAGTTCACCATTAAAGCTATGTGGCAGTAGAAAGATCTTACCCTTAGAAGGGTACTTCCAAGCCAGGTGTGTAGGTGGATGGCTTGACCAGGAAAAGCTTAGAAGTCTAAATCTTCATTTCTAGCATTAGGAAAAGAAGCATGCTTTGAATGCCTTCCATATACGCCAGCATCCTTGTGGGCACTAAGCTGTGATGTTAAGATCATCTCCATCACTTGAAAACTTATGACCTAGCACAGGTGACAGAAACAATAATAAAACACGCCACCAAAACTATGGCAATGGAGAATTAATAAAATAGCATTCATCCATTTGAAGTGGGGAGCTAGAGGGACTTGGTGGGGAATATGGCTGCTTGATCTGATTCTGAAGCACCAAGACTGTTTTAATCTCTATGACCATCTCCCTGCCTGAGCTCAGCAAACGATTAAGCCATCTGGGTGGCCTCAGTTTCTTAGCCTTCAAAATGGGAGCCATAAACTGAGTGAAGCTGCTTGTGTTTGGAAAAAGCTGAAGGAGCTCAATCAAGTTCAAAGCCAGTATGGGCTCCGTGGTGAATTCCAGACCAGTCCGAGGAACCTTAGCAAGACTCCGCCTCAATAAATAAATAATTAAATAGAAAAAGAAAACACACAGGGGCGGTAATCTGTGAAGCGAGCTCCCTGTGTGTCTTGTGTAAGCTGTCTCTCATTTTGTTCGGACCCCACATTCAACATCGACCCCTGCAGCAAGTTGAGGGAGAGTATAACACCGATTTCCTCACGATCCCAAGTAAATATGGTGAAGAGCTAAAGACTAAGGAGAATTGAGATTGAGAGGCTGAGGAGTTACAAGGGAGGCTCAGTTGTGCGTGGGATGTGCTTGGCCCCAAAGGAAGAGGACAGGAGAGTTCAGAGTTTAACCTCTCTACTGACTTAACTAAACACCTTTATGTATCAAATCATCCTTCCAAAATCTTTCCTCTCCTCCACTGTTGAAGCAACTCCTCTACCCAACCCCAACAATCTATCTTGAGGACCAGGGAACTGAGCTGGCCTTTCCGACCTCTTCTCCTCATTGATTGGCGTCACCTTCATTTCTCTAAGGACAGGAGCGGAGCAGCATCAACCTGCACTTTTTCTGTTGTTAAGATTCCGATCCTACTTTGGGGGAGAAGATTGCCGGCTGCATTCCGTTTTGTCTTCGCTGAGCAAGGACAGAGTTCCCTTTACTGGCCCTAAACTGCTCCCTGTGGAGCTTTAAGGGGGCTAGAGAGCTTCGGACCTGGACAGGGCCGAGCAGGCTGCGCTGCTCCTTCAGGATTTCCTGCACTTGGCAAGGCGAGGTCGGCTCGAACTTCGGCCTGTGGAGAAGGCAACTCCGCATCTCTTTAAGATGCAGAAACTCCCAGCCCACGCCCACACCCACGCCCCTCGGGCCATCCCCGCCCGGCTTAGGCTCCTCCCCACAGCCCTCGGTGTCAGGGGCCTCCCAGCCACCTGCCCGATGCCGATCCCGCGAGCAAAGCACGACCGCGGGAGAAGGAAGCGGAGATCATGCCCACACCAGCCGGGCGCCGACTACTGCCAGCAGCTCGCTTACCCCGGTCGTTTGCGCTTACCCAGCATGCACTTCCAGGCCCTGAGCTATCTTGGAGCCGCAACCCTTGGGGTCAGAGCGGCCAGAAGAAACAGGAAGTTTGGGACGGTCTTAGTCCCGGGGCTGGGAGTCCGAAAAGGCAGGCCCTTCGCTCCCCGCTGCTCACCCCCCCCTCCACCGCCCCTTGCTCGCCCTCTCCCTCAGGCACTTCCCTGGGGTCCATTTCGGGGGCTGGCCTGAACTCGAAAAATCCAGATGTGTTAGGGGGTCATTCAAGGCACAGTCCCAGGCTTCTCTTCGCGGTCGCATCTCTAGGTTTAAAGATCGATTGGTGTACAGGAGGGGGAGAGAATGCCCTGGTCCTGATGAAATGGTAGTCCCAAGGGTAAGGAAGGAGAGAGGCGATAGATTTGGGTAAGGGTGGGTACTGGAGATTCATTTTTCCATGGGCTATCTCTTGGGTGAGTAAAAGCAATGGTTTAAACCCCAGTGCAGAACCCAGAGATCGTTCCTCCTGCCCTCCTTCCAGTTAGTTAGCTTCCCTCCGTACTAACTTTAGAGATGCTCCAGCTCATCAGGGACCATCTTACAAGTCAGCGCTGCCATTCACTAGAAGCACTCTATAGAAGTAGCCCTATTAGTGCAGACAACACAGAGAGCGTGCCCATTGAAAGTGATCTCCATCCACACAGCATTTGAACAGGCAGAGAGGACTGGATTCTCAGTCCCCGGGCCTCTCTCTCACTCCCACTCCTAAGTCCCTATTAGCTAAACCAGCAGACACTAGCAACCTCAATCCTCATGTTGTCATCCCCCCACCCCCAACCGACTTATAGCTGAGAGAGGTATGGGTAGCAGTTGCTCCTAGTGAGCTGTTTTGATCCCAGCATGCCATTTGGCCAATCCCCTTCTGACTGTGCAGACAGGCCCTCTGTGCCTCTGCTCGGACACACTGGTTCTCTTCTCACAGCCTCATTCTTCAATCCCAAACCAGCTTCTTTGCTCACTAGAAATGTCCAAGTTCTCCTGGATGATTTCCTCTCCGAATCTTCCTAGCTTTGTGGAGAGGAGGGGGCCAGGGCGTGACAAAGTTGCATGTCTTAATGTTTTGAAAGTAAAAATGTGAAAGTAATAACTCAAGGGTTTTAGAACGGTTGTAAAGTGAGACTATTACAGACATAGTTTCTGCCCCGCACACCCCCAGGCAAAATTAATTGGTCCTTTTTCTGTGCTCTCATAATGCAGTCTTAATCTTTATGCCTCTACTATCACATTGTATTGTAATTATTTGTTTATGTGTTTGTCTGCTCCATAGGTAAGCTCCTGGAGGGCAGAAACCATACCTTATTTACTTATATCTCTTCAGCTCTCTCCACAGTTCCTAGCTCACTAAAGGGCTGTTGAACTAGAAATGGAAGGGATTCCATTAGTTGACAGACTCTTGTTTGTCTTTCCTATTCTTTGATGCAACCTCGCCATGGATGCACTCACTGATGTAAATGCTCAAACTCAGCGGATACACAAAAACCAATATACCACACAGTCTGGGCGTCAGCATAAGACCACGCCTTGTAAAGTAAGAGGATGCTACCTCACATCAAGTGACTATCTTTATGAAAGTCTTCAAACCTGGGCGGGAGAGACGGCTCAGCGGTTAAGAGCACTGACTGCTCTTCCAGGGGTCCTGAGTTCAAATCCCAGCAACCACATGGTGGCTCACAACCATCTGCAATGGGATCTGATGCCCTCTTCTGGTGTGTGTCTGAAGACAGCCACAGTGTACTCATATACATAAAAATAAATAAATCTTTAAAAAGAAGAAAGTCTTCAAACCTAACTATCTGACAATTCAACAGCCAACAATCACAACTGTTTTGGCGGATGTTTTTTTCATTGGCCTGGCTTTTAAAGTAGCCACAATTCAAAGTGTCAAAACACCGAACGTTGGAGCCAGAAGGACTCTCTAAGATGCTCTAGGGTAATCTCTTTTACAGATGAGATGTTCCTCAGTACAAAGTCAGTCTTTCGTTCTTCATACTTAGAGTATACACACGTATAACCCGTGTTTGTATGTAGGCACCTGCCGGAATCTGCGTATAGGGCTGCTGCCATGTATAGCCATAGATATATCTGAAACCTGCGCCATCGCTGCACAGGATCTATCAAGCTAGTGAGAACAGTCCCATCTGAGTGTAGGAGGAGGATAGGGCTCTTGCAGATCAAAGAAGGGAGGGCAGGGGTCACCCAGGCCTTGCAACCCTTGCCAAAATGCAATGGGGGATAAAAAAGCCTACAGGTCAGGTTTGCAGCTGTCACTGAGTGTGCTTGGCTCACCCAGCTCCCCTCTGTCCCCCACCCCCACCCCCCTCTGCCCCAGCCTGTAGAGGAGGAAAGCGAAAACATCCTGTGCTCATTCCAGGAGCATGTGCATGCTGCCTGTGAGGTATGTGAGTAGCGAACTTCCAGCTGCTGTCTTACACTTAAAGGTCCTGACAGGCCAACTCCTCCTCCCAAATAAAACTCATTACCCACCACTGGCCTTTCTTCACATGGTGACCAGGACTCAACAGGAGAGACAGCAAGGCTTTTTTCCCCCTCCTTGGGGATTTTTTTTTTTCTTTTCAGAACCAACTCTGACTTCAGAGTCTACACAGGCTTAACCCCTACCTGTGTGAGACAGCCTCTTGCAAACTGCTCCAGAGAATAGTCTGTGCCTCATCGCTGGACTCTGTTCTTATTTCCCCAGCCAGGTCCTTGCCTCTCTAACCCATAGAATACCATTATCTGTTCCTTGCTTTTGCACAGTGCTTTACAGCTTTCAAAGCACGTTCCCATACATGTCCTATTTTACGTTTGTCACGAACTCTAGGGCAAGTATTAGTAGCTTCCTTTTACTCTGCCAGGAGACTGAAGCTCGAAGAAGATAAGGAAGCTGCCCAAGGTCATATAGCTAACACAAGAGGATGGGGCAGAACCGAGGTCTCCATCTTTGCTACAAAGTATATATATCTCAACTACTCAGCTACTCAGATGTTTGGCTCCTTTCTTCTTTGGCAATTCCAGGATGCCTTAAGGAGGATATCCTCTCCCCTCAGATGGCATTACAAGGCCTGAGTAGTCAGACAGCATAAAAGTGGCTAGTGAATCTTGGGACTTCCAGGGAAAGATGAGGAGCATTTGCATACTGATGTTGTGCACCTCCAGGATCTTCAGCAACACTCATCTTCTACCTCTCTTCTGCACTCTAAGATGCTCAGGACAATGATCAAGACCTAGACCAGAGAAGAAACCATCGCTTCATGTAGACCCTGGCTCTCCCGGGTCTGCCAAGCCAGCATAATTAGAGCTGAAGACTAAAGTTAATGTTGGGTCCTACAGGAACAAGTTATGCCAATAGACTTGTCCTGTGCCCCTTTAGTTCTGGTAGGTTCAAATGGAGGGCACCCTCTCATGCCTTTTATGAATCTCAGCTGATTTCCCTTAAAGGCCGGCTGCTAGGCAGCACTTTCTGCCCCCACCAGACTCCCACACTGTACCTGGGCCCCGCCCCGACTGTCCTCAGGGGGCGGAGCCAGCCCTAGGGCAAGCTGGGGCAGGAAGTGGTTGCAATTACACACTCCTGCCCTGCATTGGCTGTCACTACCGGGGAGCGACATTGCTAACTGGACTAGCCCCAAACGTCCAGGCCGTCCAGGCCGGGGCTGTGCTTGGCAGGGTTTCTAGTCTGAAAAGGCTTGAAGTCTCAACTGTCTGATGGTCAGTCACATCCAAAGATATAGGAAGGAGGTTGTGAATCTGGATCCCCACCCTCGCATGGCAGCCCTCTTCACTACTGTTGCTTTTAAGCCTGGCTTCTACCTAAAAGCAATGTTCTGCTACTTTGGACTCCCTGCTCCAAACTGCCAAGGGCTCTGATTTTTTTCTAGCAGGACAGGACAGGCTTTGATCTGCCATTGCAAACCACAGCACAGTAGTTTTATTTCTCCCTATCACTCCCCCATTTCCATTTCTTAGACACTCGAATCTGAGGCCAGGGCTGGGCCAGGTGAAGGGTGGGACTGGTGTGCTCACAGCCATGGGCTGAAAAGAAACCATAAAAAAAGACAGCTGGTGGAGTTTCAGGAGCTTTGCCTGAGATGGCGTTTGAAAACTCTGGGCTTTGAATTTCACTGAAAATTGTCTTTAGCTTAGAAAATGGGCTATATTAGAGGCATGGAGATAAAACACTTCTCAGTAAAGAAACTAGACGATGAGCTAGACATGGTGGTACATGCTGTAATCTCAGCCCTTGGGAGGTGGAAGCAGGAGAATCCGGCGTTCACTGCCACCCTCAGCCTCAGAGCAAGTGTGAAGGCTGCCAGGATTACATGAAACACTGTTTCAATAGGAAAACAACAACAACTGGACAGGTGAAAAAGATATTGGAGTCTGTGATGGGAATGGTTGAAGTAGC
The DNA here is from genome assembly GCA_036184795.1 of Tokudaia tokunoshimensis. NCBI lineage: Eukaryota > Metazoa > Chordata > Mammalia > Rodentia > Muridae > Tokudaia > Tokudaia tokunoshimensis. Next base: position 115,939,829 of record BTHU01000023.1, read on the forward strand.
TTTTAAGCCAGAACGGGAAGCCGAGCACAATACACGACCTTGGGAGCATGTTGACAGTAAGATTACAGTGTGTTCGAAACCAGCCGGATCACACCTTACATCAAATGCCCTCCCCCACCCCCACCCCCAAGATACCAGAAGGTGGTGGTGGTACAGGCCTTTTAATCCCAGTATGGGGGTGGGAGGAGAGGAGGCACAATCAGGTGGATCTTTGTAAATTGGAAGTTAACTTGGTCTACAGAGCTATTTCCAGGACAGCCAAGGCCACACACAGAGAAAAACAAAATAAAACAAAACAAAGAAACAACAACAAAAAAAAACCCAAAATGAAACAAAAGCACAGAAAAACAACAACAAAACTAAGGCTCAGAAGATAGCTTAGTCAACAAAGTGCTTGCGTAGGAGCATGAGGGCTTAAATTCAGATACTCAGGAGCCAGGTGTCTCAGTCTGTAATCTGTAATCCCAATTCTGAGGAGGTAGAGACAGAAGGTTTCTGGGTGCCAGGTGTAGTGCACACACCTTTAATCCCCGCACTCAGGAGGCAGAGGCAGGAAGACCTCTGAGTTTGAGGCCAGCCTGGTCTATAGAGGAAGTTCCACAACAACCAGAGCTACACAGTGAAACCATGTCTTTAAAAAAATAAAATAAAAGAGAATGATGACGAGGGATGTCCTTGAGGTTACAGAATCAAATTAAACTCCAGGTTCAGTGAGAGACCTGGTCTTTAACGATGCAATAGAGCAATGGTTTTCAACTTTCCTAATGATGGGACCCCTTAATACAGTTCTTCATGTGGTGACCTCATAAAATTTATTTTATGTGATAACCATAAAATTGCTTTTGTTGCTACTTCATAACTGTAATTTTGCTATTGTTACATATCATAGATAAACTTCATATATGTAGATGATTTTAGGTGACCCCTGTGAAAGAGTTTGGCTCCCCAAAAGGGATCAAGACCCACAAAGTGAGAACCACTGCAGGAAGAAAAAGAAACCCCATGTGCACCTCTGGCCTCTCAGCACATGCACATATGTACACACACACACACACATCACCACCACCACCACAACCAAACCCTAGAAACCTAGTGAGTAGAGTGAAGACGCCTGTGCCTTTCAGTAAAGTCTCCTGCAAGCCTGGGTTCCTTTGGTGTGACTGTACACTACAAACATGGCTGCACATACCTTCAATTCCAGCACTTGGGGGTGGGGCAGAGAGGCAAGCAGATCTCTGAGTTTGAAACCACCCTGGTCTTAAAAAAAAATGAGTTCAAAGCTAAACAGTGTTACCTAGCAAGACTGTCTCAAAAGCAAAATCCTCAAAATGCCTGCATTAGCTATACCACTCCAGCTTCAGAAGCCCATTCCACATTCTCTTTAAAGCTTCAGGACATTCTCTTTTCCTTGCCCTTTTGAAACTGTTCTTCCTCCCCAGCCATGCTTGCCTAATTTCCTGAGGGCTTACTTTGGTGCTGCCTGAAGAAGAGGGCCTCCCTGTTCTGGCTGGAGGCAAAACAAAGGTTTATGCATTCCACTTCAAGGGGCAAGCAGGCCAGAAGACCTTTCCCTAGAGTTCCCATAGCCCTCTCTTCCCCATCTGACTAGGAAGCTGAGTCACAGGCAATTGCAGGCTCTCCAGACAGCACAGCAAAAGAGAGAAGAGAAAAATAAAGGGGGAAAAGAAAAACCCAACATGATGTCTTTTACCAGAGGGCAGAAGGGCCTCTTGGTTCTACCTTAGCCTTGCTTCACTCACAGCTGGAGATAGTGATCAGAAGGCTGTCTTTGAATATGAAGGATGATGACAGGACACGGGATCAAATAAGGGGACAGGGATGGAAGTGTTGTGTAAACTATTAAGTTCCACAGAGATGTGAAGAGTTACAGTTATTGTTACTATCGTTACAAACTTGAGTTTTTCTCTCATAAACCTGGTTTATGCAGTACTGTCCTTAATATGGAAGCATGAAAGGGCCAGTTTGAGCCTTTGGGGCTTTGGGGTACCTCGTGTGTGTGTGTGTGTGTGTGTGTGAGAGAGAGAGAGGGGGGGGGAGGGGAGAAAAGTGGGGAGGAAAGAGGCATTTGTATAGAATCCCTTCCCTCAAAACTCTAGCCCTGCTAAAGTGTGTTTCTAATGAATAAGAGGGATGGACTTGAAGGGAAGAAGACATCACAAACCATGCGGCGAGAGAGATCTAAGGGACAGTCTTGTTCAGCTCAGACCAGGCTGAAGCAATGAGCTCAAACACTTGGTGTCTGCTGCTTGAACGACCGATGGGAGGACATCAGAGGAGGGCATTCCGATCCTCTGGCTTCTTTTTTTTTTTTTTTTTTTTTTTTGGTTTTTCGAGACAGGGTTTCTCTGTGTAGTCTTGGCTGTCCTGGAACTCACTTTGTAGACCAGGCTGGCCTCGAACTCAGAAATCCGCCTGCCTCTGCCTCCCAAGTGCTGGGATTAAAGGCGTGCGCCACCACCGCCCGGCTGATCCTCTGGCTTCTTACATGGCAGCCAAAAGGACTAATTTTGTGCAAATCAGTCTGACTTCTTTCAGCTGAAGGAGTAGAGTCCATCCTACCAGCCCAGTCCCTCAAGATTGCTGTGTCCCAGGAAGTCTGCAATAGCAAGTCATCACATCCTGTGATGTCTTTGCCATATAAAGAGTGAAAGAAAAAGTATCGGCTTGGAACCTTCAAGACCAAGTTTTCAGCACAGAGAAAGCCTGATATTCAGGGGCCACTCACACTACACCTGCCATGACTCTTGGAGTCGTGTTTGTGTGTGTGTGTGTGTGTGTGTGTGAGAGAGAGAGAGAGAGAGAGAGAGAGAGAGAGAGAGAGAGAGAGAGAGAGCGAGAGAGAGAGAGAGAGAGAGAGAGAGAGAGAGAGAGAGAGACAGACAGACAGACAGACAGACAGACAGACAGACAGAGACAGAGACAGAGTTTTTCTGTGTAGCTCTGGCTGTCCTGGAACTTGCTCTGTAGACCAGACTGGCCTTGAACAACTCAAAGACATCACCTGCCTGTCTCCTGAGTGCTGGGATTAAAGGCATGTGCCATCACCACCCGTCTAACTCTTAGATTCTTTACAAGGTCACCTAGAAGTTCCAGGACCATTCCAAGCATCAACCAACAAATGGGGTTGTGGGTAGGGAAGCCTTTCATCACCTGCAGAGCTCTGTACAAATAGAAAAGAATAATTTTTGCATGATGGGTTATTTGAATTTTGACTAAAGTTTACTGCCCTGTAAAATGTGTTTATGTCTGCCCCATGTGTAAGTTAACTGTCTTAGTTCATAGATAGAAATCTCCCTGACCAAGTGGCATATACAAAGAATCATTTAGACTTCATAAATCCAATATTGGTGAGTAAACTGGAGTCCCCTGCCTATCTATCCTTTTTACTATGCTTTTATATAGATGCTTCCTACAACATTATACCACTCCCAAGTCCCTCTGAATTGAGTTCAGTAGAATAGAAAAGGATACAGTAACTCAGAGATATGTGCATTGCAGGCTTGCAGCCTCAAAGAACTTTGCCTAGGAAAAAATTTTAGACACAGACAAACATGGTTCATGTATGTCCTGACAGGTTCTTCTGTTCTCCAAATTTACAACATCTCACAAACACCTTCAAAGCAAGAAGAAGGTTCTTTTTCAGTCTTTTTGTAGCATCTTTTTCTCTTTATGACCTTCCTTGATGTCCATTTTATTCAACTATACCTAAGCCAGAGTTAAGGGTTTTGAATCCAGGTTGGTTGTCTGGTCTCTGACTGGGAAACGAGAGCTCTTTCTGGAGAGGATGATGCTTAGAATATCATTCCTGAGTATCATTAAGCCTTTTTTTTTTGTCTGCACCCTTGAGAAATCAGGAGAAAAATCATGTGATTGGTGTTGTGTTGGAATAGCATTCTCACCTACGATTCTGTCAGAGAGAATACTTCAAGTCTAAAAGGCCTCTGCCAGACGTCCAGAGGAGGGTCAGTTAGGAGTTGTTATTGATGTCAGTTTATGAACAGATGCATACTTATTAGTGAAGTTCTAGTTACTAGAACACTTAGGCACTTGGCAGATTTTAGAATTTTCTATATATTTTTGATTGAATTTAATGAATGAATTGTGTGTGGGTGTGTGGGTGTGTGTGTGTGTGTGTGTGTGTGTCAGTTAGAGGACAGCTTGTGGGAGTAGGTTCTCTCTTTCCACTGTATGGATCCTGGAGGTTGAACTCAGGTCACCGGCTTGGTGGCAAACAATTTTTATGAATTTTAAATTATTTATGTGTAGGTGTGCCTCTCTGTATGTGGGTACATGCATGTAAGTGCAGGTGTCTGCGAATGTCAGAGACATTGGATCTCCTAGAACTGGAGTTACAGATGGCTGTGAGCCACTATGTGGTTGCTGGGATTTGAACTCAGGACCTCTGGAAGAGCAGTCAGTGCTCTTAACCCCTGAGCCATTCTCCAGCCCATGTGTCAAGTTATCGTTACTTACTGAACTGTCTCACGGCCCTGATTTAATTTCTTTCTAAATTTGTTTATTTTTATTTTATTTGTATGTGTCTGAATGTATGTAAGTGTTCTGTGTGCCCGTGAGAATCCTCAGGGGTCAGAAGAGGGTCAGATCCCTTGGAACTAGAGCAACAGCCATGCTGGTGCTGGGAAACAAACTTGGGCCTGAAAGTTAGCCTGTAATTCTTCCTTTTTTCTCCTTCCCTTCCTTCCTTCCTTCCTTCCTTCCTTCCTTCCTTCCTTCCTTCTTTCCTTCCTTCCTTTTCTTCTGGGCTTTCATTTGGTTTTGCTTTTTGAGACAGGGTTTCTCTGTGTAGCCCTGACTGTTCCAGAACTCTCTCTGTGTAGACCAGGGTGGCCTTGAACTCAGAGATCTGCCTGCTTTTGCCTCCTGAGTGCTGGAATTAAAGTCATGTGCTAACATTGCCTGGCAGTAGCCATCAATTCTTTATTTATTTTGTTTAGCTATTTAAACATTTTTGAAACACGCACGATCCCATATTCATATTGTTAGCACAGCTACAGAGCAACTTCACAAAATGTTTCTTTGTTGACTGGGCATCTTTCAAGGATCTGTAGCCTATGGGTCTCAAACTGAATATTCCCAATCCATAAATGCTTGCATGTATGAATATCTGGTAATTGTGTCTCAAGTTTCATAAAATCTAGTGAGATTATACACAAACTTGTTGGAGTTAAGTGACTTTGGCATACCAGCTTAGTTTTGAAAAAATTTATAACCTTGTTTCTGGGATTTTTTTTTTGGCAGGGGGCGGGCAGGATCTTGCTATGTTACACTTACTGGCTTGATATTTACTATATAGCCCACCCTGGCCTTGAATTTGAGGTAATCCTGTCCTTCTTCCTGAGTGCTGGGATTAATGGTACATACCATCAAGCCAAGATACTGATTGATTGATTGATTTAGAGAAAGGGTCTCCATATGTAGCACAGGCTGGATTCATGCATCAGCCTCTAAGATGGTGAGATTACAGGCATGAGCCAACCTTGCAAATGTGATAAATTTTAAATAGGAAATTAATTGTTGCTTAAAATATATCCTGTTTAAATAGTCATGCATGAATACAGAATTTAGTAGCACAGACTTGAACCAAGTGACATGGATTCCAATTTTGATTTAAAACTTACTAGGGCCAGGTGTGGTGGTACCTGCCTTTATTCATGTAAAGGTAGAAAGAGAACCAACTCGCAAAGTTGCCCTCTGAGCTCCACATGTGCTCAATAGCATGATTTTCCCTATCCAATTAATTTAATTATTAATACAAGAAGCCTGTGATTGGATAGGGAAAAGGGAGGCGGAGCTAAGAGTGGGAGAGACAGAGAGTGACAGAGGAGGAGGAAAATAGAGGACAAACAGGATGATTCAGATTCTGCATGACTTTAAATAGCCACAGGTAGCTATAATATCATATAGGGACAAAATAATTGAAATAACTTGTCTAATCTAGGTGGGCTACTTGTTATCATTAGCAATCGGCTCTGAAATTATTGTGTGGACATCTTGTGAATTGAAAATTATTGATACATAAATCTGACTGATTAATTATAAGTTTCTAGAGGTTTGATTTTACTGGGTTCCTGGGAATTGTGACAACTAACCTTGAGGTCGGTGGTCATTACATGGGGCTAGAGTGGCAGCAACTTGCCAAGAGAACTTAGCTAGTCCAGCGGAGACTTCTTGGGAGCTCCAGGCCTGAGAGTCTGCTGAGATGAGCCCCGATGGAGCCAGTGCCTAGCGTAGTGCAGGAACTTGATATTCTTTTTACTATTTCCTGAAACACACCCAGATTTTATATATATATATATATATAAAATATATAAAAATTTAAAGATAACAGAAACAATAAACAATAAAAAATAAGCCAGGTGCTGGTCCACACCTTTAATCCAAGCACCTGGGAGGCAGAAGCAGGCAGATCTCTGAGTTTGAGGCCAGCTTCTTCTACAGAAAGTTCCAGGACAGCCAGGGCTACACAGAGTACACTGTCTCAATAAACAAACAAACAAATGAACTGGGGATGTACTTCTATTGGTAGAGTAGTTGCCCTGCCTAAATGAAGAAGCCCTGGGCTCTATTCCCAGCAACGAACAAAACCTCACATGGGAGTGCATATCTGTATTTCCAGAATTCGAGAAGCGGAGGCAGGAAGATCAGAAGGCATGCTTAGCAATCTCGAAGTCACCTTCTCTATATAAGAATCCTCTTCCGCCGGGCGGTGGTGGCGCACGCCTTTAATCCCAGCACTTGGGAGGCAGAGGCAGGAGGATTTCTGTGTTCGAGGCCAGCCTGGTCTACAAAGTGAGTTCCAGGACAGCCGGGCTACACAGAGAAACCCTGCCTCGAAAAACCAAAAAAAAAAAAAAAAAAAAAAAAGAAACATCTTCAACTTTAAAAAAAAAAAAAAAAAAAAGGCAGGCGGGAAGGAAGAATGGCTCAACAAATAGAGGTCCTAGTCACAGGACATGACAACCTGAATCTGGATTCATCCCCAGGACCCACAGTCTGGAAGGAGATAGCTGACTCCTGCAAGTTAATCTCTGACTGCCACATGTGCTTAATCACACATGCACCCATACCCATGTACACACATGCACACACATGAATAAATAAATGCTAACTTAAGTGAAAAATAGAAAAGAAACCTTACTAGGTGAATCATGCATGAGAGATCTTGTCTCAAAATCAAGCTGGATTCGATGGTAAACATCTATAATCCCACTATCCCAAAGACAAACGGAGGAGGATCATTGCAAGTCCAAGGTCAGTGAATCTCAGGCCACCCAGGACTAGGTAAGACATTTGCCTCAAAGCCAACAGCTAGGTGCAAGACACAAGGTAGAGGCAGTAGGATCAGAAGTCAAAGTCAGCTTTCTCTACCTAGTGAGGTCAAGGCCAGTATGGGCTTTAAGAAACTCTGTCTCAAAAAAAAAAAAAAAAAGCAAACAAAAAAATCCAAAGAATTGGACACATGTACAGGTTGCACCCAAACACACAAGCATATATACACATGCATGGACACATAAATAAAAACAAACAAAATAAAACAATACTATGAAAGCCAGACATGACAGTACTATTCCCGTAATCATAGAACCTGGAAGGTTGAGGCAAGAGAATCCCACTGAATTCAAAATCAGCTTGGGCTCCAAGGGATCTGACAGTTCTGGCCTCCTCAGGTACCTGAATGTGCATGCACAGACACACATGTATACACACACTTTCGCAAAAAAAGAAAAAAAGAATGAATACTGAAACAAACTCCAACATGGATGAATATTAAAAATATGATAAGTGAAAGAAATCTAAGGCAAAGGTTATCATGAAATACGGAGGACAGGTAAACATATGTGTGTATGTGGGTGTGTGTGTACACAGAAAACAAGTTAACGGTACCAGTCAAAGGCTAAGAGGAGAGCAGGGCATGAAGCGCCACAGTTGGGCCACCAACAGGTTGACAGGTGACACATGTCTTTAATCCCAGTACTTGGGAGGCAGAATGAAGTGGATGGATTTCTGAGTTTGAGACCAGCCTGGTCTACAGAGTGGGTTCTGTGCCACACAGTGTTACCAAACAAAAATGTAAAAAAGGAAAAATCCCATAAAGGTAGAGAGGAGATAACTCAGTCGATGAAGTGCTTGCCCTACAGGTAGGAGGACCTAAGTTCAGTCCACAGAGCCCACCTAAGGCTGAATGCGGCAGTTTGTATTTGTAGATCTAGTACTAGGGAGGCTTAGTCTAACCTAATCAACACATTTTAGGTCAAGGTCCTGTCACAAAACCCAAGGTAGACAGCCTCTGAGAACAGTTCTTGAGACACCCAAGGTTCTGAGACAGTTCTTGAGAACACCCAAGGTTCTTCCCACACCCACACCCACACATGCACACGCACGCGCACGCACACATGCACATGCACGCGCACGCACACATGCACATGCACGAACACGCACACATGTATGCACATGCGTGAACACGCACACATGTACACACAGCTGGAGATGTAGCTGAGTTGATTGTTTACCTATCATGCAGGAAGTCTCGGGTTCAATCTCAAGTAGCCCATAAACCAAGTATGGTGACTTCTGCCCACAATCCCAGTACTTGTGAGGTAAAAGCAGGAGGAAAAGTTCAAGTCACTCCTTAGCTATCTAGAGCCTGGAATACATGAGGAGGCCTGGTTTCTAACAAAACAAAACAAAAATCAAACAAAAAGCTGAACTAAAACCCCAATTGATCATAGAGAATTTTAGAAATGTAGAGCAGGGGCATCACCTCAGACCAAGTCAATGCAACAGTGAGGGTGGAGAGGGCCTTGGAATCTGAATTGTTTTGGTGCTGAGTTTCAAAACCAGAGCCTGGTACATGTTAAGCATGTGTTCTACCACCAAAGGTATACCTTGTGCCAATAATTTGAAATGTTACCAGGTTCCCCTTCCTATCTCTTGGTAACTATGATGTATATTAAGTTTTTAGGAAATTTGGTGTAAAGATATAGACTGGATGTGTACTGAAGACAGAATATTCATAATTTGGATTTCAAAAATAATCCAAATTCCAGGTTTTTATCTGTCTTTCACAATATGGGCAATGCATTTTTCTAGTACTTCTTGCAGTTCAATGAGAAACAACAGAGACAGGGATATATATGAACACACACAGAGAGAGAGAGAGAGAGAGAGAGAGAGAGAGAGAGAGAGAGAGAAGATAATATCTTTAGTGAGTTATCTGTAGGAGCAAAACTATGTGCTTACACAATGCTGTGAATGTTGGAGGCTCTCTAGCCTGGGGCATGTGGAAGACATGGCAAAACATGGTCTTTGATGTACAAATATTTAGAAATTCTTGTGCTGGGGGTGGTGATTTATTTCTGTAATCCCAATTCAGAGGCTGAGTCAGGAGGATTACTGCAAGCCTGAAACCAGCCTGGGCTACACAGTGATACTTGTTTCAGAAAACTAACAAAAACAATACATGTCTAAGAGGGAAGATAGCCATTGAAAAGCCTTGGCATCATCACATAGGTAGTTGGTTGGACAAGTGGAAAAGGAGTGGATTAGTAGGAGGCATGGTAGGCAAGATTTGAGGACCCCTTAACCACTTTACCCCTCAAGGCAAAGTACTTATCAGTCAAAGATTCACAGTGTGCTCCCTTTTCAAACCTGCCAGAAGGCTGTCTTCTATGTGGTTCCTGCTTCTGGGTTACGGGCTGTCGAACGTAAGAGGCAAGGCACAGGAAAGCCTGTGTAACATTTAGTTGTGGGCCAAAAGTTCAAGAATGACTGAGTTTCCCAGAGGCAAAGTCAGTAGAAAAAAAACTTCATGTGGGTAGTAGGGGTTAAAAGATCTGTACAGGTAGACAAGAGGTGGGTGTCAGCTCACAGTCATCAAGAATGGTCGATATGGGAATACCAAATGCTATATAGGCTTTTGAAAAATGGCATGTGTGTGTTCACCAAGGCACCTGCATTCTAAGGTATAAAAGAAATTCCTTAGGCACAGTGATTCATGCCTGTAATCCCAACACTCAAGAGTAGAGGCAGAAAATCATGAGTTTGAAGCCAGTCTCTGTTACATAGCAAGTTCCAGCTGGTCAGCTTCAGATACTGGAAGTAAGACTGTCTCAAACAACGACAACAACAACAACAGCAGCAGCAGTAGCAGCAACAACAACCCCCCCCCCCACAAACCTATATAGGACCATTGCCACAAAAAGAAAAATAGAAACACTTAAACCTATGAAAGTTGGTGAAGATTCATGTTCTTACATAGGCTCCCAATACAATGCTTTTGTCAATATTCTTTAGTACCTTTGTGGGGAACAGGCAGTAATTTTGGAATTCACCAAGTAGATCAAGTTGGCCTCGAACTGATAGATCTGTTTACCTACCTCTGCCTTCTCAGTGTTAGGATTAAAGTTGTGTGCCACCACATTTAACTAAAGAGTATTTTTATGGCAAGTCTTGGTCAGTTTTATCATTTCCACTGCCCAAAAAAATACCTTTCTTATATTAAAAAAAAAATGAGCCAGAGAGATGGTTCAATGGTTAAGAATACTTCCTAACCTTTCAGAGTACCAGAGTTTGATTCCCAGTATCTGAGGCAGGTGTCTCAAAATTGCCCATAACTCCAGCTCCAGGGGATCATATCGAATGACCTCTTCTAGGTATTTGTGCGCGTGCGCACACACACACACACACACACACACACACACACACACTCAAATATAAAATAAATCTGAATAAAACAAATTTCATTATTGATAGTAGTAGTAGTAGTTGGTGGTGGTGTATGTGTGTGCGTGTGTGTGTGTGTGTGTGTGTGTGTGTGTGTGTGTGTGTGTGAATGCAGGTGCATGGGGTCCTCAGAGCATAACATTTGGGAGTCTGCCCTCCTGGGGCTCAAACTCAGGTCATCAGGCTTCACACACCTGCCATCTTGACAAGCCCACTGTTCTGTTCTTATTTTTCTTCTTTCTTTCTAAGAAAGATTTACTTTTATTTTTAATTGTGTGCATGTGTGTGGGTATGTGCATGTGACTGTATGTGCCAATGGAGTCCAGAAGAAGGTGCTGGATCCCTTGGAGCTGGAGTTGGAGGTAGTTGTGAGCAGTCTGGCATGGGTGTGGGCTCTGGGAAGCCAAATTTGAGCCTCTGCAAGAGCAAAAGATCATAAGCACTGTTATCCTCTGAGCTATTTCTCTAGCTCCTCCTTTCTTTGGCTTTTTTATTTTTGAGTCAGAGTCTCACTATCTAGTCCTGGCTGGCTTGGCTTGGAACTTACTGTGTATGTAGACCAGACTGGCCTAGAACTCATGAAGAGCTGATTACTTCTGTTTCCTGAGTAATGGGATAAAAGATGTGTACCACTACATGCAGCACATCTTTTCCTTTATGTCCAGGTTGTGTGCTCAAATGAAGCATAAGTTCTCACATTCTGAGCACCTTATTATTTTATTTTATGTATATGAGTGTTTGGCCTGAACGTGTATGAGTCATATGCATGCCTCGTGGTCAGAAGAGGATGTGGCATTCTCTGGGACTGGGGTTAGTTACAGACTGTTGTGAACTACTGTATGGATGCTGGGAATTGAACCCCAGTCCTCTGGAAGAGCAACCAGAGCTCTTAATGGCTGAGCCAGTTCTCTAGCTCTCCATGACTCCCTGTTCTTGTAGAGTACCTGGGTTTGAGTTCCAGCACAAACATGGCTGATTATAACCATTCCTATTCCCTGTTTCAGGGAATTTGACCCATTCTTCTGACCTTCTTGAGCATTAGGAAAGCATGTGGTGCACATACCTACATGCAAGCTATATACTCTCTCACATACACATTAAATAAAATAAAATATCTATTTTTTTTAAGACGGGGTGTCTCTTTGTAGCCATGGTTGTCCTGGAACTTGCTCTGTAGACCAGGCTAGCTTCAAACTCATAGATCTCCTGAGTGCTGAGATAAAAGGTGTGTGCCCCCATTTTTTTTTTACAAGGATATTATGGGTCAGTTGTGGTGGCATAGGACTTTAATCTCAGCACTCAGGAGGCAGAGGCAGGGAGAGCTTTTTGTGTTAAAGTCGAGTCTGATCTCCAGGGAGAGTTCCAGTCTAGCCAAAGCAACATAGTGAGACTATATCACAAAACTATTATGGAATGTCTAGTAGCTTCCAACCTAATGTTTTAAGTGCTTTAAGACCAAAACCACATTTGATTTTTATTTGTTCACATTGTCAAGGTGAAGGAACTGATGCTTAGAGAAGAGTTCAATATTCAAGATGTTATCACCTATAAACGGCAGAGTTAAAATTCAAAACATACCTGTATTCTTGCTTAAGGTCAGAGATTGAGGGTGTAACCACTAACAGGAAGAGAAAGGCTCAAAGAGACTCAGTGAATAAGTGTACTTCCTGTTCTTTCCAGAGGATCTGAGTTTGGTTCCCATCATCCACATAAGGTGTTCACAACCACCTGTAACTCCAGTTCTAGGAGATCCAATTCCATTTTCTGAACTCCAAGGGTTCCTGTATTTATGTATACACACACACACACACACACACACACACACACACACCAACACATGTGCACGAGTGCAGAAAAGAATCTTTTAAAAAAGAGACTTAGACTGCAGGGCAAGATGGAAGCAGGATCGAGTTCAGGAAAGTGATGCTGACTGTGTACCTTTAATTCCCTTTAATTTGGGAAGCAGAAGCAGGAGGATCTCTGTAAGTCTGAGGCCAACCTGGTCTACAGAGTGAGTTCCAGGACAGCCAAGGCTACACAGAGAAACCCTTTATCTAAAAACCTTAAAAAAAAGAGTTCAGAGGTTATCTTCAGCCTGGGTATTGCAGGACCCTGTCTCAAAACAAAACAACAGAACAAACAAACAAGCAAAACTCTAAAAGAGCCCAACCTTTAAAAAGGGAGGCCTGATGTAGAAATCAGCTCTCTCACTCTAATGCAGGGAAATGAACTAGGTCTCACCCATTCATCTACTTAACAAGCGCGAGTTAAAGTCTTATTGCCAAAGCTAGAGCTGGTGAAGGGAGGGAAAGAGAGCCGAGACCCAAAGGAGAAATGCTAGTGCTTCTTCATTCAAAGACTTTTGTTTGTTTTTATTTTTTAATTTTACTTATTCACTTTACATCCGGCTCACTGCCCCACTCCTGGTCCATCACCCCTCCCCCCTCCACTTCTACTCTGAGCAGGTGAAAGCCCCCTTGATATCCCCCCACCTTCCCACAAAGTCTCTGCTAGGCTAGGTGCTTCCTCTCGCCCTGAGGCTAGACAAAGCAGCCCAGCTAGAAGAACATATCCCACAGACAGGCAACAGCCTTTGGGATGGACACCCCACTTCCTGCTCCAATTGTTCAGGACCCACATGAAGACTCATTTGCTACATATGAGCGGAGCGGGGCGGGGCGGGGCGGGGCGGGGGGCGGGGCTAGGTCCAGCCTGTGTATGCTCTTTGGTTGGTGGTTCAGACTCTGAGAGCCCAAGGGTCCAGGTTAAGTGATTCTGTTGGTCTTCCTGTGGCGTTCCACCTTCAGGGCTGCAATCCTTCCCCCTGTTCTTCCATAAGAGTCCCCAAGCTCAGTCCACTGTTTAGCTGTGGGTCTCTGCATCTGTCTTGAGTCAGCTGCTGGGTGGAGCCTCTCAGAGGACAGTCATGCTAGCCAAAGACTTTTCAGGTTTATTTGGAAAAATAAGCATCGAGGAGTGCTAACCAAGACGACAAGCTAGAAACGGTGGCAGTGGCCTATCAGGGGCAGCTCTCGAAAGAGCAGTGTGAAAGAGAGTCTGAGAGAAATTGCAAGAAGCCAAACACAAGTGCATGTTCTGCCTAAGAGATGCCAACAAGTCCAGGTTTGATCCAAATGGGGGACTTGGAAGGAATATGGGAAGGAAGCCGGAAGCTAGTTAAGAGAACTCTGGAAGCCAGGTGAAGGCTCATAGACTTTATTTTGTCTTCAGGGAGTAGGCACGACTAGTGTTCGCAGACTATCCATCATTTCTTTTATTCCCCCTCAAGATTTATTTAATTTTTAACTCTATCTATATGCATGAGTCTGAGCATGTGGGTGCTGGTGCCAGAGGAGATCAGAAGACAGGATTTGATCCTCTGGAGCTGGAGTTGGAGTTGTAGAAGGTTGTAACTGCCTGTGTGGTTGTTGGAGACTGAATTTGGGTCCTCTGCAAAACTAGCATGCACTCCTAATTGCTGAGCCATCACTACACACCCCATCTTTTATCTTTAGCACGATGTGTTTTTAGGCCTGTTTTGTGGGTTTTAATTTGTTTGTTTGTTTACGTTTGGAGACAGGGTTTCCCTGTGCAGCCCAGGTTGTTATGTCAACTCTGTAGACCAGGCTGGCCTCGAACTCAGAAATCCGCCTGCCTCTGCCTCCCAAGTGCTGGGATTAAAGGCATGCACCACCACTGCCTGGCGACCATCTGGCCTTGAATTCAGAAATCTACCTGCTTCTGTCTGCCTCTGAGTGCTGAGATCAAAGAAAGGCATGTGCCACCAAGACCAGCAGGAATTTTTTTTTCCTGACAATATCTCAAGTAGCTCAGACTCGGGTAATACATTCCTGCTTCAACCTCTTAAATGTTGGGATCACAAATCTGTGCTACAAGGTTTAGCTTGATTAAGAACCATGTTAAATCAGTTGGGTGGCGCATGCCTTTAATCAGACCACTTGGGAGGCAGAGGCAGGAGGTTCTCTGTGAGTTAGAAGCCAGCCTGGTCGACACACTGATTTCAAGGCCAACCAGGATTAAACAATGAGACTTTATTTCAACAGCAACAATAAAAAACAAACAAACAAAAAAAGCCGTTTTGTTAATCTAGTTTTAGGGAAGATGGGGAATGCTTTAATCTCTGTATTTGGAGAGCAGAGGCAGGCAGGTTTGTGAGTTCGAGGTCAGCTTGGCCTACATAGTGGCCAAACAGGACCCGAACAGTGAGACTGTCTCAAAACAAACAAACAAACAAACAAAACCAACAAAACAAAAAACCAAAGAACCCACAACTTGTTTTAGGGGCAATGGGGAGTGGTTAGTGGATTGCTTGCTTGCCCTGGCAAGGCCTCTGAGGTGATCTTAGCCTTCTTCCCCATTTTTCCCACTGTGGTAACAAAATCTAGAAAGTTGTTGGTTACTGAGCTAACTTTAACCAGACGTGCTGTCTCTCTGTTGAGGCTAGGGGTGCTGAGAGAGCAGAGGCCTGGCCTTCCTCAGGCGGGGTTCAGTTCATCCTCAGGTTCTCAGGGTACTGGCACTTACTTAGCTTGCAGCCCTCTGCCTGCTGCTGGAGGACATCTGCAAGCCTTAAACCTGCTTGACCCCCCCCCTCCCCCGCAATCCCACCTGCCCCTGGAACAGGATGGAATGCTGGATGGGAACATGAAACATGGGCAGAACTTAGAATTTGGAGAGAAAGGAGGGTGAAGAGAAGGGAAAGTGAAATACTGGAGAACACACTGACACATCAACATCCACTAAGGCTTCTTATATCCCTTTTCCTTACTTGATCCTGCCTTCAACCGGGGTGACTTAGAATGAACTGTTCTGCTGTCCTGAGACACTGTTTATAGCACCTGACTCCATCTTCAATTGGCTGAGGTGCTCAACAGGAAGGGGGGGGGGAGACCAGAAGCTCCCGATTTGCTTCATTCTGATAATTCTAAAAAATCTCAATCAGTAGGATTCTTTTTTTGTCATATGGCTATGCTGTTTTACTAGTGAGACAAGGCTTTTGATTGCAGAACAAAGCAGAGAATTAACATAATTATCCTTGTGGATTTAGTCCAAGGTTGGTTTGGAGCCTGAATTACCCAGGGACCCTTAAAGGCCCTGCTTTGTCTGCTAAGCATCAGGAGGACAGGGCCCAGTCCAGTATTGTTCCTAGGTCTCTGTGCTACACCTAGGTAGCCTGAGGTGGGTCATTGCTGATAATAACTCTTGCATGTATGTAGCGGTTTACAGTGCCCATAGGTTGTCTCTGTGAGGATAATACAACATGTGCATTGGTTTCTGTGTCATAGAGATGGGGGGAAAAGAGACATAATGAAGTACATGGCATCAGGCTGTGACTACTTCTTGGTGAAATATTAAGGTTTGCTTGAGTCACCACTGCTAGTTATCAACAAGGTAGGGCTTGGCTCTGGTTTTTAGACTTCTCCTAAACAATCTTCTTTATATTGTACCTACATCTCTGACGCTCTCTGAGTGTCCTATCCGGTTCAGTAGATGTTAGGCATGGGAGAATTGAGAAAGACAATTTTCCCGAAAAAGGCTGTTTTTGGCATTTAACAAAAGTGTTGTATTATACTGAACAGAATTATGGATGTGGGGTCAGTACTATTGGGATTCCTGGCTCAGAAACTCACTCTGTGACCTTGAGCAAGCCATCAACAGATGCTTAAGAGACTCAGTTTCCTCACTAACAGAACCAAGAATTGTAGTGAGAAACAAATAGAATCACATAAAGGCATTGAAAACACTCTGATGCTATACAAAGGTAAGGTATTTTTATTATGGTTATGTTATGGTGCTAGCCTCAAATAAAATAATCATTGTTGTCTACATGCTTTAAAGGTTTCCCTCAGCTCTCCCCACACTGATCCTTGGTTTCCCATCATCTCCTGTAGGGCAGGAAATCTGGCCTCCAACAGGAAAGGACGCAAAAAAAGCTCCAGCTTCACCCAGGAAGCAACCATCTTCCTCCCAACCTTTATTCCGCCAGATAAATGATGCAGCCAAATGGTAAGAGACAGACTAGTGAAATTGATGTTTAAAAATCCATTTCAGCCTCGAAATCGGGAGCAGAGTAACCCTAAGGTCCTAAGTAAGGCCTTAAGAGTAGTGGTGATTTAGTAATTACCAGAATAATTAAAATCAGCGAAGACAGGCAACTTAAAGCAGGGTCTGCGATAGCAAGCCACATGGAGGTGGTTTCCCTGTTAAGCAATGTATATTGAGTTCATATGTTGATTAACTCAAACGTATTTCTGAATCTTCAGTTTTGCTCGGTGCAAAACATTTTGTAAATGTGTGTGTGAGTGTGTGTGTGTGTGCATCGGAGGGCACTGTGGCCAAGTAAAATAACTAGTGAAGAGATTCCCAAAGCAAAATAATAGGATGGCCCTACTATATCTACATTGCTCGAAATTGGTGTTGAGAGTGGCGAGGACAGGCAATCGGGGTACTAACAGCAGATCTCAGACAATAGCAAGACCACTAGAACCTTAGCTGCTCTCATACATAGACCAGGTGAGGGAAACAGCAGGCAAGTCTCAACTGCCATCCGTGAAGTCTTCACAAAGAAGAAGAAAAACACCACCTATCTCAGAGATGGAACCTGTGGGCCTAGAGGGGTGGGAATGGGAGTTGGGGGGTGGGTAGGGAGAAGAGAAAGACATTAATCCTGCACGGTTTCCTTCTAGTTCAAATGGCCCTTTCTGGCTTCCTTAGCATAGATAAATACATACTAAATAATATCAGTATGTCTGGACATAGAGATTATTTTTCCAAGTTCCTGTTATTTCACATTCTGTTTAGAATCCTCTAGGAACTGTTGGACATGTCTCCTGGTACCCTATGGGTAGAGACAATACCTTGGAAGTCCTCCCCACCAGATCAGGATTGGAGCTGCTAAGAAACAACCTAAGACTGAAAGCAAGTCAGCCAGCAGCTTCACCTCCGCAAAACCTGTCTCCTTGAAGTTAATGTAAAGTCATCAGAGTTCGAACGTGGACCACAAGCTTCTAAGCCCTCCAAGTTCCAGGGATGGCCGGCGATATAAACACAGGAAGGATTTATTCCCTTGGCCTGGCAGGCGGTCGTTAGGGTGAAGGGGAAGGGTCAGGGGACTCAGATTGGTGTCTCAAGAGCCCAGAGGAAAAGCAGGCAGAAACCAAGCCCTCGGTCCTTCTAGGCAGGTTTTTCCTCTGCAAAGTCTTGCAAGCTTCCCTCTTGATAGACCTTTCGTTCCTTCCTCCCTCGGGTCTCCCCGCCAACCTAGATGTCTCCACACCCAAGCAAGTGATATCCACTGAGGGTGTCCTAAGGTTTTTGCAGCCTAGGAGGCTGCCACGAAGAGAAGGGCCGAGCGGGAGTCGCGAGGCGAGGCGAGGCGAGGCGGCGAGGACCCGGCATTTTTTCTTGCCCTAGCACCTGTCCCACTTCGGCGCCCGGGCTAGGGCTGCGCCTGAGCGCGGCCTCGGTGCTGGAGCGCCAGAACCACGCGCGGAGGTCGCCAAGGGTGGGGAAGTGGGGGGCCCCCGGAGGAAGGGCGGGGTGTCTGGCGGGGGCGTTCCCCTCAGGCGAGACCCCCGCCCTCCTACATAGACCCAGTCCAAAAAAAAAAAAAAAAGGAAAGGAAGAAAAAAACGGGGAGAGCGTGTTACACATCAACCAGGAGCGAAAACGATCGCTCTCCGACCCCGAGCGGCGTTGCGGCACCCCCCCCCCCCTGGAGCGGAGGGCTGGCTGGGGAAGGTGGCTCCGTTCTTCCCCCGTGGCCAGAGCGGGGTCTGCGGCTGCCCAGCGAGGTTCCGGCTTCCCCGGGGCTGGTAGGGGGGAGCCCCGAGAACTGCAGGCCCGCCCCCTTCTTCCTCCTCCTTCCCCTCCTCCCCCACGTGTCCTCCGGGAGCCCAGCGGCCTGATCCCAGCACCCCCCTCCCCGCCACCTCCCTCCTACTCCCGCTTCGCCCACTTCCCGGGCGGTGTGGAGAAGAGCAAAGTTGCGACAGCAGCCAGGGGGCTCTGCCCAGGTGAAGGGGGCGCTGTGACGGGGGCGGGAACGGCGTGGCCCTGCGGCGGGGGCGGGGGGGAGGATAAAGAAACTTGCTTTTCGCAGCCCCCACCCTGCGCGGGTTCGGATCTTGCGTGAACCGAGCCCTCGTGGAGACGCTGCAACGTCGCCAGGACCGAGGCCGGCACCCCGATCGGGACCCAGATCTGGACCGCGCGCTCGGGCGGGCTACCGAGGGCAGGCAGGCCGGCACCCGGGCAAGGGCGGGGTGGGTGACCGTGCACCGTACCGAACCGCGGACTCCGGCGGCGTGGGCGCGGGACGAACCGGGACCGGGCCGAGTTGGGTGGCGAAGTAGGACGTGGATTCAGGGGGCGGGGCGCAGCGGGAGGGGGGAGAGCAGGCCCGGCCCGGCTGGCCTGGGCGTGGGGGCGGGGGGCGAGTTCGGGACACTTGCTGGGCTCTGGACCGAGCGCTAGGGCGGGGCGGCGCTAGGGGCTGGGCCCGATCGGGAGGAGAGGGCGAGGGGAGGGAGGGCAGGGGGTGGAGTAGGGGCGTGGAGTTGCAAGCGGGGTCTGGCCTCGGCCGGGGGCGAAGGTAGATCTGCGGGGCCGAAAGCAGAGGGAGGGAGGCCCGAGGCAGCGCGGCGGCGGCGGCGGCGGCGAAGGCCAGCTTCCGCGGAGTTTGTGCCCGGGCTCCCTAGCTGGGCTCCGGCCGCCTCTCGCGCACAAATGGGGTTAGGGGACTGACTGGTAAGCAACTCCCAGTGTTGGACGGGCTTCCCTGGCGATTCCCGGAAAACCGAGGGAAGACGCCGTCTGCAATATGCCGCACCCCCCACCCTCACTTCTTAGCATTTGGATTCTGCTCTTCGGGGGCGGCGGACCCTTCCCCACCACAATTCTTCCACTCTTCTAGCACCCCTTCCGTCTCCCTCTCATCCGTGGCCATCTGAATCTCCTAGCGGTATGCTTTTGAGGGGTGGAAGGCGTCGAGGGTTGCACTTTCCCTCCCTTGGGGGCAGCCTAATTTGTGTTTTATTCCTGCCAGGTAACGTTGTCTGGAATGGTGTGGACCTCGGGGTTTAGATAATTTAAGCCTCCCCCCCAACCCAAGCTCTTTTGATGACTTTTAAGGAAAGGGACTGATCCCCAAATTTTCATGACCAGAATGGGGTTTGAGGACGGGGATTTACTCTCACTTCCAGTACCAACCTCTTTCCTATGAACCATTTCTGTGGGGACTCGAACGTGGAGGGTGGGATAAGGGAGCACTAATGTGCTTTGCTTCTCTGTCTTTCCACAGGGTCTGCGTGGCGAAGGACAGCTAGTGTCAGAGGAAAAGTAGACACTAGTCCAACTACGGCCGCCCCCACTAATACTTCGGTAAGGGGGACACCACTGAGGGGATGCTGGTGGGCTGGGGCCCAGTATAAGAGTAGGGGTGGGTCGTCGCCCCCAGAGGACTCTTTCCTGGTGGGGAGAGAAAGGCGAGCCCCTGCTTCGGGGAGGGGGAGGGTTCCGGGGAAGGAGATGGAGGGTGGCGACAAGGGGGGGGGTGTGCGGGAAGAATGGAAGAGTCACACCCTGTTTGCAAGGGGAGCCTCCCTTAGGCTCCTGGGAAAAGGGACTGAATACGTGTGCTCTGTGGTACCAGGGCAGGGGAGATCTGGGGATGGTTCAAAGAGTGATTTGCACACTGGTCTGGCACTAGTGGCCTGAGAAAGTCAGGTCGGGGCATAAGGTGGAGAACGTTGGAAGGAAGGCAGTCAACCAACCCTCTGGCCTCAGTGCCCAGATCATTTCCCTTCCTCAACCTCCCTCCTGAGGGGCATCGGTGTGGGGGGCGTGGAGCTCGTGGAGCCCCGCGGATTGAGTGCCTCCGCCTTTCTTGGGAGTCTATCTTTTTGCCCAGCTCGCTACAGCTACCACTGCCTCCCTCTCTGGAATCTGCTCGGTTCTCTCTGCGATCCCCTCCTCTTCCTCCTCCTCCCCCCCCCTCCTGTCCCCTCCCCTCCCAGTGTCACCGGGGCTGCTTGGCTCTGCCCCCTTCGCTGCCGCTGGCTCTCAGCTTTAGTCCCTCCTTCTCATGCTTGTTCCCTCCCTTCGCCTCCTCCTCCCCATCCCCCCCTCTCCTCGGCCGCATTCTGGGAGTTGTAGTCTCTCGCAGCGCTGGCTGGCGCCGCCCGCGAACAAGGCTGGACTCGACTTCCCGTCGAGCTCTGCGACCGGCACCCACTCTACCAGGCTTCGCTCACACACACAGACACACACAGACACACACACACACACACACACCCCACCCCCCCCCCCGCTCTCCCCCTCACTCTTTCGCTCGCCGCGGCGCTGCCAGTGTGTGGCTCTGTCTCTCCTCCGCTTTGCTGAGCCCTCCCTTCTTCCTCTCAGTTCCTAGAGTCCGGCCGCCGCTGCCGTGAGAGGGGAAGGAGGTAGGTAGCGATAAGGGGCGGAGGGGGGCATCGGATGCCGGCAGTGTTAGGCGGGTGGTGGTTCAAAGAGGGTGAGAGGGAGCTCGGGTGGCGGCCTTAGCCTCCCTGCGGAGCCGACCCGGGAACAGGTGCGTCTTTTTTCTCTCTCCCCCAACCCCTCCACCCCTTTTGACTCCCCGGCTTTTTCGTATTCCCCCACCCGCTTCTTTCTATCCTAAGCCTTTCCCCAACCCTGTCCGTTCCTCTTCCCATAGCTTCTCAACTTGCCCCCCGGGGGCGCCGTCCTTTTAGTGTCCCCGGACGTAGAGCTCTCAGGAGCTCTCTCTGTCCTCGCCCCTCCCTTCGGGACAGCTCCCCTCCACTTCCCACCTTCGTACCCATCTCTGCCCTGCCCTATCCCCCTTCTCGATCTCTTTCCCTTTTAGCTAGGTGAGACTTGTTCACCAGGATCCAAGACAGTCTTCCCCTCGGCTGGGCGGGGGTCTCCATGGAAACGGGGGTCTGTAGATCCTGGTGGGGGGGGAACCCTAGGAATTACCCCACTCTCCAGAAAAGGAGGTGGAGGCTATGGTCTTGGAAGTACCTGGCCCCAAACCTGATCCAAGGATCCGACGATCCTAAGGGAACCTGGCCAACAGGGCAGGGCGAAAAAGGGCTTGTTATTTGGGGGGGGGGGGGGTGGTCCGTGACGAAGTCTTGAAGAGACCGGGAGAAAATGCCCTCCAACCTTAGAGGTGGAGGTGCGACGGGTGCTCTCTCAGGGGTGCTTTCTCCTCTTTTCTGGGGTGCAGGAACCATAGGGTAAGGGGTACCCCTAGGTGGCGGCGGGGCCTGGGTTCGGGAGTGGGAGTGCTGTGATGGGGGCAGGGGTAATTATCCGAGTCCCTGGAAAAAAGGAGGGGGATGACTTCGGAGCGCCCAGGCTCCGCTGCCCTCGCTCTAGGGGCGGGGGCTACCGGGCCGGGCGAGGCGGGGAGGGTGTTCAAATTGAAGAAGGATGAGATGGGGGCAATTCATATTGGCCCCGGCAAGCCTGGTGGGAGACCCAGCTGGCTTGCAAGCCCTCAACCCGCTTCGCGCCAGGCCTGGAGGCTAGGGGTCTGGGAGGAAAGCAGAGGGCTGGAAAGGAGGGAGGCTCCGGTTACGGGGCCGGATTTCGGGATCGGGGCAATCCCCTGGCCCTTGGAGAGGGAGGGAAAGGGATGGCCGCGAACCCCAGGGTTCCCCCACCCTGCTTCATAAGGGGCGTGAGGAATGGACAGCAGGCCCAGTGGAGCTGGATTCAAGCGGATCGTGGCCAGGGAGTGGGGGGGCTGAGTGGTGGTCTTCGGGGGGAGTAGTCCGGCGGCGGGGCGGGCGGGCGGGGCGTGGGGCTCCGGCGGGCAGCGGGGCGGGGCCCGGGCGGCGCTGCTGCTGCTGCCGCTGCCGCCGCCCGCCGCTGCTCCTGCTGGGGCCGCCGCCGCCGTTGCCGCCGCCGCCGTTGCTGCCGCCGCCACCGCCGCTTCTGGGCGGGGAACCGAGGCCAAAGAGAGTCCCGTGCCGGGGCAGAGGGCGCAGGCGGCGCGCGGTGGGGAGGGGGGCTTTCTGCGGGCGGGGGGCAGGCTGGGGGTGGAGTCCCCGACGGGGGGCGGTACGAGCTAGGACGACGACGAAGAGGAGCCCCGGGGGCCCGGTGCGTGGAGGACGAGGTGCTGGGAGAAGGAAAGGGGGGGTGTGGGTCCCGCGACGGGCCTCGTGGGCTTGGCTCCCGGAGGTTCGACTTCGGGACTGAGCCTTGCGGGGGCGCCCAGAGGCCAGGAAAGGGATAGAGGGGTGAACTGGACGGTGGAGGGGGCCCTCCTCGCCGGGGTCCCGTGGAGAGGAAGGCTGGGCCAGAGGGACGTCCGGGCAAGGCTGGGAGGAGCTGGCCGCACCAAGGCTGGGGTTTTCGCGTTATGGGGGTGTAGGAGATTGTTGTATTGAAAGATGTGGTCGAGGGGAAAGGCGGGAGGGAAGCACGCTGCAAACCCAGGAGGCCCAACACCACAGGCCGTTGGGGGTGCCCTTCTGTTCTGCTCAAGCTTCCCCTCAGCTCCCCATTAGAAACGCTGTGTTTTTGTTGCATTGTTTTGAAAATTTCAAGGTTGCCTGATCAAACTGTCGACGTGGTGATACTTTCTTATTCTTGCTGTTTTCTAGAGTAGACAGTAAGGACAGGCGTCACTTGGCGAACATTCTTCTAGCCCAGCGTTTTGGGGGCTTTTTGCATGCCTGTGCGAAGGGGGCTTGTAAAGCAAGGCACAGATGAATATTCTCAAGGCGATTTGGAGGTCGTCCCTATGACACTGGGTAGAGGGCAGTTGCAGATAGCTTTAATCAGACTTCTGGGGTACACTTGAAGGCTTCAAGTGTTAGTCCCATGCGTCTTTCAACTTAGAAGACTATTTCTCAGAATCACACTGCAGAAACGTTTCATGGGGAAAGAAATGGGGCATGAATTTGGAGTTGGGAGTTGATTAGGTTCATAATAAAATTCTAAGGATGAATGGGAGTTACCATTTCAATTGTCATCTAGTGCTGCTCTGTTTAGTATGTCTTGTCCTTGAATGTTGGTAGTGAGGGGCCTTTCTTCTTGGGGAGACTGTAGGTGGCACAGTCAAAGCTAAGTTTGGGCAGAGTTTTAGGGTACTCGAATTGATTGTGATGTCACCTGGTGGTACTGAAGATGACAGTCTGTAGGAAAGAAATTTACAAGATTCCACTGGGGATTAAAAGAGATAATCCCATTCCAGGAATCACCCAGAGGCTCCAAAAGGAAGTGAAAGGTTGAGAAGGAACCTGTAAAATTTTGACAGAAGCAAAAGTAGCAAGCCAAATGGAGGGAGCAACACGGGAGGATGAGCCAAGTTAAAAGAATTCAAAGTTCCATTATGCACTTGAGGATTGTCGTGGGCATCTTGAGTAGTTCATTAGGATATTGGTAGCAGGTATTCTTTGCACCTGAGGAGATTATCTTGAGGTGGATCTGGGAGATGGGAGCCACAGGGCTTGACACAAAGGCTCACTAAAATGGACTTTTGTTAACGGATTTTCACGTACACTTAAGTGCAGGCATTAATGAAAAGAGAGGCACTTGGAAGAAATAAAATATACTCTTGTGGGTATGGACTAATCAAGGGAAAGTCACTCTTAAACTGACTTTTGAAAGTCTGACTCTTGATGAGCACAGACCTTTAATCCCAGTACTCAGTGGGCAGAGGCAGGTGAGTCTCTTGAGTTAAAGGCCAGCCTGGTCTACAGAGTAAGTTCCAGGATGGCCAGGGCTACACAGAGAAAGCCTGTCTTGAAACCCTCTGAATCTCTTACTAGCTTTGCAGGAACAGTATGTAGGTTCCTTTCCATTCTGACTCTGAGATACAGGAAGGGGAAGGGATGCAGAAGTCTGGCTTGAATAGACTAGCTCTGTAAGACAGCAATAAGGAAGGGATGGCTAATTGTTGGGATAGGGCAGGGGAAAGCTAAGTGAGTCCTAACCAGCTTTGCTGTTGGAGTCAGTTTCCAAAGTAGGGGGAAGTTGTAGGAGAAACCCAGCTGTAGCAAGGGCACTCTTCTGGACCCAGCTATTTTTTGCTTTGCCAGGACTGGTAGAGAGGATGTGTGGCATCCTGGAGATCCCTTCCTTCCTTCCTTCTTTCTTTCTTGTTTTTTGTTTTGTTTTGTTTTGGTTTTTTTTGTTTTTCGAGACAGGGTTTCTCTGTGCAGCCCTGGCTGTCCTGGAACTCACTCTGTAAACCAGGCTGGCCTCGAACTCACAAATCTGCCTGCCTCTGCCTCCCAAGTGCTGGGATTAAGGGATTAAGGGTGCACTGCTGGGCTAGATTCCTTTCTTTCTTACTGGTTTAGAGGCTCTTGGGAAGCAAAGGAGGTTTCTCTGGGAGGGTGTATCTGAGCCTTATTCATGATGCAGTTTACTACCCAGGCAAGTAAATGCTTGGTGATGGTGGCAGAGGATCTCAAGCCATGATTAATCTGTGCTGTGAGCTTTAGGGTGGAGCTTTGCTGAGAGAAACAGAATCCTAGGAGCAAAGGAGTTTTACCACTAGAAAGAAGGAAAGCAAAAGAAGTCAGGGGAGGGGACAATAAGGCAGTGAATGGGGGAGGAAGATGAAGATGGGCATCATTGTTCCCATGTCAGGTCTAAGAAGAAAGTAGTAAGTTGAAACCTCCAGGGTAATGTTTTCCAAAGAAAGTTTGAAGAACCTTTAGGGCTCTCTACAGTTTAGTACTAGAATTGCTAAGGCTGGAGTAAGAAAGAAGATCTTGGATAAAAATAGGCTAGGAAGAAACAGGCATTTAGGAATAAATATAAATATATTTACCCATAAAGAAGGAGAGGTAGTATCCATTTTAAGAATTTAAAAAGTACAATATGGACTGGGCATGTAAAATGCTTGCCTAGAATGTTTGATGGTCTGAGTTCAAGCCTTAGCATTGAAACAGAAAAAAAATACCCTTCAATGTAAAAGAAAAGGAGACTAATAAAAAACCATAGTAGAGAGGCATTCAGATGCTGTTCAGAGCTGGGATTGAGGAATGTAAAGATTAATTTTTGATAGCTACTACTGTGGGAGGACCCAGGAAACAGAGTAGCTGGTATTAAACTGAAACATTTCTTAGGATATCCAGATGAATATAAAGATTCTGAATGGGAAAGGGGAGTCTCCGTCCCAAATGAATGGAGAATAGGAGAAAGTGGGAATACACCAGTTTTTCCAGTCTGTAAGCTGGAGGAATCCTAGATATAAGGAGGTAATCAATAGGAATTCCAGAGCAAAACAAACAGGATAAATAACAGGAACCTGAGAGCCTTGGGCCAGAACTGAACTATCAAGTTAAGGGCACCAAAAAGAGACTCTAATCAGGATTTGACTAGACTACCCTTACATTGGTTTGTGAATTCTAGGTGGAGCTATCTGGGATGGATTGGGTTGGCTGTTAGATGTATAGAGGTTTCCCAGGGTCAGCTAGCCTCTGAGAAGCCATACAGGAATTCCTTGTTAAGTTTGGATGGGAACGTGAACACTAGAGGGGAATGGAGAAACTAGGGAGAGTGAAACTTGTTACTATTTGGACAGGAAGGGGGGGAAAACACTGGTGTCTGTCTGTGTGGAGGAAGAGGGGGCACTTCAATCAGAGGTAGTTTTTTAGAAAGGAAATTTCTTAATGTTAGCAATGGAAGTCAGTCTGAGTCTGTGTCTGCTCGAATCTTTAGTGCCAGGATAGCTAAAGAGGGAGGAAATAAGTAATCTACCTTTTTGTCACTAGGGGATTCTAGGGCAGTATTTTATATGAACTCTTATATGAGCCAGGCATTATTCATGCCAGTCTGTAAAATGTAGGAAATCGTCCTCTTTTTAAATCATATCCTTTCCTGCTGTTCATAACTTTAAAATGGTCTTTTATGTTGAAAATGTTCTTTTAGCCAACTAAAGTTGTATTCTGGTCAAGAGCAAAACGTAACTCTGTTTCTGCCTCCAAAATTCCAGTAAGCTCTTACAGAATTTTTTTTTTAAAAGCAGTAGCAACTCTTTCCTCATACAGCATGTAACAATTGATCATTTTTTAGCAGAATAAGTGTAGATTTGTTAAGGAACAATGAGAAAAACTTCGAGGAGTATGTGGGGGGGCAGGGAACAATACCCTGATAGGTTGACTGTTTATTTATTCTGGGGTGTGTGTGTGTGTGTGTGTGTGTGTGTGAGAGAGAGAGAGAGAGAGAGAGAGAGAGAGAGAGAGAGAGCGCGAGCGCCTATGTAGACCAGACTGGCCTTGAACTCACAGAGATCTGCCTGACTCTGCCTTCCAAGTGCTTGGATAAGAGTGGGTGCTACCATGCCCAGTTCCCCTACCCCCTTTTAAAAGAAAACTGCAGGTCTAGTGTCAAGGGTGTGTTTTCTTCTTTGTTGGTAGATGAATTGTGATTAATTCAAAGATGTGGCTTGTTATTTGTAGAATACAGTGATTTTCAGATTTCTCCAGTAGAGTTAAATAAGGCAAGATGTGGCTTCGTTTGGATTTAAAGATTTTAACTTGGGCTAAAGATTTGGGAAGGACTGAATACTATGTAGCAGCAGCTTTGAGTTTGAAGCATTGTTACTATCTGCTAAGAAACAAAATCTATTTACCTCATTACTAAGATATATCTTAGTGTTGATTCCATTTAAAGGTACAGTAGAACTTTCCCAATGCAGGGGTATGAGGACACCAAGGAGATCTTTATTTTTCTGAGTTCTGTGAAATGTATAATACACAAATATGATCCCAGGGAGGAGAGTCACGGAATGAATATCTTTTCTCATGAAGAGTCTTTACTCAGTTGAACTTGGTTCTGCCGTGCCCAGGTAGGCTTGCATCCTAATTAATCTACTTTGGAGACAGAGCTGTGTCCAGTCCTTGATCTTCAACTTCCTAATAGTATGGCAGGAAACAAGTCACTAACTTTCTGGAGCCTCACTGTTCTCATCTAGACTAGGGAGATGATACTAATATCATAGGATGGTTAGAATTCTATAAAATAAAATGTATATAGGAACTGCTAAGGTACTTAACAAATGGAATATATTTTTAGGACTAAAATTTCTTGTCTTATGACATTACTTACTACATACAGAGCAGAATGAAACCAAAAATTCATTCTGCTACCCACCCCTCATATCTTAGCCCTTTGTCCTTTTTTCTCTGTAATTCTTTTTTATTAGTAGACATTCAGGGTTTATTGCATGGTAGGAAGTAATACCTTAACACAATGCTGCATCTGCCTCAGAGGTGGATTTGGTAGTTGCTTTTACAGTTGTGCCATGACACTGCCCACTCTTTCTGGACAGAAACTGAAGACTGTATATCCCATTGAATCTTTAAGGGATCTTTTGCATCAGAGGTATCAAATTCCCTGAAGCTGCCTGATGTGGGTGCTGGGAACTTAGCTAGGGTTCTCTGTAAGAGCAATGTATATATACTCTTAACCACTGAGCCATGTCTCCAGCCGCAAATATTGCTTTCAGTAAAGGACTGTTGTGTTGTTACTTTATGGCTAGTTAAGCTTTCTAGCTGTCTCTGGAAGTGCTACGAAAGCTGATAGAACCTGGAGCTGATGTGCTTTGATGATAAAGATGCTTATCAATGATTGATGGGAGAGAAAATACTGAAGAAAGCTCTGGGTTCCCCCAAACCAAACTTTCTGGGCAAAGGAAAAACAGTGGCCTTCAAAGTAGATATCCTTTCTGCAGCTGGAGTGGACTTTGGTGTCAACAATTGGGTCTCTGTTAGTTTTGCCAATACAGGGAGAGACTGAGGACAGGCCAATTGAAAACAGCAGATTGGCTGACAAATTAACAGTTTTCTGTTAGATTTAGAAAATGCATTGTTATTATCTACCTGTCCTCTATCCCTGAGATTTACCTGCCTATTTTTATTCTGTTTAGGCAAATATTATGGCTGTTCCCTGAGCACACATCTACTGGTAGTCCATAAGTCACCTGCGTTTAAAAGGTAGCTGTAGATGCAGCACACGGAGATAGTTGGGAGTTGATTTTATTATTTTGCTTGGCACAATTTTAGTTGAGTTCTGTGTTTCTCTTTATTGTAGAAATAAAGCAGGAATAGAGTTGAAGTGAGAGCTAGGCAGTAAAAGAAAGACTTGCATGCAGTGCTGTTTTGTTTTGTTTATTTGGTGTGTGTGCGCACGTGAACGAACATGTGTGTGCATGTGCATGACAGCTTGCAGTAGTTGGCTCTCTTCTCCCACCATGTGGGTCCCAGGGATTAAATTCAGGTCATGAGGCTTGGTGGCAAGTACATCTCACTGGCCATGTTTTGTTTTGCTTTTGAGACAAGGTCTCATTGTATTGCTCAGGCTAGTCTTGAACTTGTGGGTTCAAGTGATCTTCCTGCCTCAGTCTCCTGAGTAGCTGGGACTGACTAGTATGCAACATTGTGCCAGACTTAAATATATCTACATGGGTACCTGGTCTCTGTATGATATAGAAAAAGGGTGGTTTTCCCTAGTAGTTTGTTTTAGCAAGCTATTTATTGAGCCTATATTGTGTGCCTATATTATGCTAGAGCCAATTGGAAAGGGGCTAGTAAATCTATGGATGGGGAGTAGAGTGAGTCATATGGAGTTTGCATACTGTGTAATAACAGGGATAAAAATAAAATAATAGCTTCAAATGAATTATATCCATAATCTATGTAGTCATAGCAGAGTCTCATCTTCAGATAAAATAACAGAAAAAGTAATCTGATAATGGTGTCTCCAAATGTTCATGTACATTCATGATCTAGGAGAGGTTTACAGAAGCAAAATTTAGATGAGGAGGTATTCCCTTTACATGAAAAAGTCCATATCATAAGTATAGTATGCTAAATGTTTTCAGAGTCTTGCTAAAGACTAAGATAGAGGAAAGCCAGGTTTTATTTTTGGATTAACAGAAATTAGAAGTATCACAAAATGTTTCTATTTATGTAGATGCCTTGCTGAAGTAGCTTTGCTGATTGATTTCATAATACTGACTTAAGTTTTGTAGGTATCTGCGACATGTAGAAGTTATACAAAAACTTTTAAAGGATTTATCCCCTCTCTCTGTCTCTGTTTCTCTCGGTATGTGTATATATGAGTACAATGGTGTGTGTGTGTACATGTGTGTGTACATGTGTGCAGTGCCTACAAAGGACAGAAAAATCATTGGACTCCCTTGAGATGCAGTTACCAGGCACTTATGAGCCACTTGATATAGGTACTGAGAACCAAACTCTAGTCCTTTGGAAGAGCAGAACAGGGAGTATTCTTAACTGCTAAACCGTCTTTCTAGCCCCAGCTGTATAAAATCTTGTAGCTGGAGCCTGACTTTAGTATAAAGTTATTAATACAGTGATATATTCTTCTTAATACAATGATATATTTTTTTGTAAATAGAGCAAATCAGTTTCTTTTACTACAGGAAAAGAAAATAAATAGTGTTTGTATAGTAACGGGGAAAATCAAGAGTGTAGATAAGCTAAGTGGCATGAAGATGTAAGTAAACCGTGTAAGTAAACTTCTGTTTTGGTTCACTTCATCCTCAAAATATATTACCTCTGGTATCTGCAAGTACTTCTGTATTATGCTCAGTTCTCGACTAATAAGACGAATGTATTTTTTGGCATAGTGAGATGGTCTTAAGGTGGCTGAGAACTGGAGAAGAGCAGTGTACTCTAAGGTTTCTTTTTTTTTTTTGGTTTTTCGAGACAGGGTCTCTCTGTGTAGCCCTGGCTGGCCTGGAACTCACTTTGTAGACCAGGCTGGCCTCGAACTCAGAAATCCTCCTGCCTCTGCCTCCCAAGTGCTGGGATTAAAGGCGTGCGCCACCACCGCCCGGCTACTCTAAGGTTTCTACCACAGTTTAGGCTGTGGGTCCTGTAACACATGACTGTTCCAGGTGATGGAACAGTGGTAGAGGGCTCTAATACTGCTGTTAGCTGATTACATTTCTCCTCTTCCTCTTCTTCCTCCTCCACTTTTCCTTTTTGAGACAGGGTCTCACTATGTGTTACAGGCTGACTCTGAACCAACTGTATAGCCCAGGCTAGCATGAAACTAAGGATCCCCCTCCTAACCTTCCTAAGTTTTAGGTTTATACCTCCACACCTATGTCATGAATGGATTATGGAGGTTCCTAAATATCAAGTCACCTCTAAAAGCATGGGGTTTAGCACCTACAGTAGTGAAGAGATCGAGAGGATGTATATATAATAATTAGAATTCCACGTTAGTGCTCTCAGGAGCTCTGTGGAAAATTGTAAGCCTTGATCATCTAGTTACTGAGGTAACTGTCCAGTCTCCCAAGGTGACTACATTGGAGGTAACTAAATTCATCAAATGAGTAAGCTCTCACGTGTTTAATAGACAGTTAACATTCCTTTGTATCCAGTCTCATAAATGTTTATAGGCACATGTTTTAAACATGGTGGTACTGAAGGAGTCTATGAAGGTATCCATGCTAGAATCATATACAGGTAATTTCTTAGTCTTCTTGTTAAATACAAGAACTATATCTTGGAAGAGAATGCAGTATCCCTTAAGTCTGATCTTGTATGATAGACACCAGTGGAAATATTCAGAATAAAAGAAAGAAAAAACAAACTTAAGTGAGCCAGAATAGATTTAGTTAGATTAAATGGACAGTAAAAAAAAGGTTTTAAATTCTTGATTTGATTTGTTTCTGGTTGATCCTTGTGTGTGTGCTGTCACATGGTGGTAGAAGAACCTGGTCTGTATAAAGGAAAGCATAGGAAAGCAATTGGGACATTTCCATGTCACTCAAGTTTCAGGGATAATAACTGATTAGTAGCTAGATAAGATGAGGGGATATAGGTATGGGGGAGGGCAGGTAGCAGAATACAAGAACGTCCTTCCATGGGAAATCACTAAAACAGAACATTTTCAATGAAGGAAAACCTTCTCATTGGGGTTAAAGTTTGGGGTATGTAATTAAGTGGGGGAACATAAGTGTTAATATCCTGTTCAGTACACAAGGAAGGAGGCAGGACAGTGATGCTGCTTTTCCCAAAGTAAGCTGTGGTAGGGTAACCTTTCCTTTGCCTTTTTAAAGTTTTCTTCCTATAGGAATATTACCCAAAGTTCTGCATTTCTATCAGAACAGTAGGAGCCAAAGTTGGTTTTCTTTCTTCATTAGTCACCACTGGCCCAACCCTCCTCCTTAAACTGTCTACTGGCTACACCTATAATCTCAAGGACAGATTTAGGGCCAGGCTTCAAGATGAATATTTTCTGGTTGTTTCATTTTTTTAAAGTCATAATTGCTTCTAGGTCATAGGTCATTAGGCAGTGTGGGCCAAAAGGAGTCTAAAAGAGTATGCCAGAGTTGTTTTACCTGAGACCCTGTCCTGATGTTGAGCTCAGGCACGAAGAACAGGCAGGCGTCACACAATGGTTAGAAAGTCTGTTATGACCTGTGTATTTATCGCCACCTTTGCTCATCACTAATTGGGTCTTTGGTCACAAAGGGAGGGATGAAGATTTCTACAGTATCGTGGTTAGAAACTTTAAAAACACCATCTATGCTGAGTATGGTGGATTATGTCTGTAACCAAAGTACATAGAAAGCTAAGAAATGAAGATTGCCGAGAGTTTAAGACCAGCCTGGGCTACATAGTATCGGTAACAAGCAAAACTTAAATCCATATCAAAACACTGTATCCAAAATCAACAAGCAAGCCAGGTGGGGTGGCGGCGCATACCTACAATCCTAACACTCAGGAGATGGAAGCAGGAGGATCAGTAATTCAAGACCAGAGTTAGCTCTATAGTAACTTTGGGGCCAGCCTGAATATTGTGAAACTCCATCTCAAAACAAAACAAAAAAAACGACCCCAAATTGATAAACAAAAACCCATTATCTACTTTCCTATAAAATATTTGTCAGATTCTTGTTCTGTTACTTTTCTCTTTTGCTTTTTTGTTTGTTTGTTTATTATTTATCCTGTGACTTACACTTGTAGACCAGGCTGGCCTTGAACTTGAGATGCCTATCACTGCCTCCCAAGTGCTGGGAATAAAGACGCTCAACACCATAGCTTGGCCGTGCTTTGACTTTTGATTGTTGTGGAATCTACTTTTGTCATCTTCCTTTCAAAACAGAATTCTGCCTTTTGTAAAAATCTTTGTATTTTAGGTCTGCTCATCTCCTAGTGATGCCCCCAACCCTGCCGTGGGGCATAACCCCGTTATAAAGAACCTCCTCTTCCCCATTTTGATAACATAGTCTCTTTAAGCTTTTCTAAAATGCTTCAGTGCTTCCCCACGGTATTTCAGTTTGGCCCATGACGGTGAAATCTTTCAGGTTCCCCTATTTCATTTTTCCTGTTTGGTTGCTGTGTGTCGTGTTGTGGGCTTCTCTTTCAGGCCTTCTTTCCAGGCTCTAGCTTCTAGCACATTGTCTTTGCTTTTACAGTTGTTTCTTTTTTTTCTTCAGCTCTCTACATCATGGATTTCCTTCTGCCCATTCAGTTTCAGCTTAGCTGTTCTTTTCATCGTTTTAACGTTACTGCTCTTCCATGACTCCATTCTTGCCTTGGTTTTCCCTATTCTAGTGTGGCCGTTATGGCAGACTACGCGCTCCATTCAGCCTTCTTGTTAGACACATTTCCCAGGATCTCAGTCAGTCTCTGCTGCTATCTACATAGGCATCCTGAATGGCTAAGTTCTATTTTTTCTCAGGCACACTCGCTGTTTTGAGCATGTGGAGCATGTGTTCTTTGTCCTTATCATCAGTTAGATGAGACTTTTTGCGTGACTTCGACCAATGTGAAGACAGTTTACAGTGGTCCCACTCATTGCTTTCCAGGCAGTGACAGCATTTGAGTCTTGGGTCATGCAGCTTATTCCTAACAATTGCATAGTTGCGACACCTGGGAAAACCTTTTGAGATATTTTATATCCCTGTGCCTGTGATTTCTGGGTCACTTGGGACTCCCAGGTTTCTTCTAAGTTCCTTTTCAGAACTCTGCCTTTACTTGTGGGCAAAGAAAGAGAGAAGTAGGAAGAGAGAATGAGACTATCAATGTGGGTATACTGAGTGGAAGTGTGCGTATCATGCGCGTTTGTAAGGTTTTTCTTTTCTGCTCACCTCCCCTGTGAGCTAGATAGTGAGTGATTGCTAACTTGATTGGATGGGATGTAACAAAACGAAATCCTAGGCTTACTGAATCAGAATGTGTGGAGCTGAGACCTAAGATACTATTTGGAAGCAGCTCTTTGGGGATCTTGGCTTGGGAAACACTGGTTTGCATTGACTGTTCTGGTCCTAACTACTCCTTTGCCAGCGGAAGTCTGTTTTCTAGTGCAGCGTTTGATGCTCCCATTGGCTTTTTCTCTTGCTACATGAATCTTGCCTTCTTATGTAGGCCACTCTTAGTTCAGTGTCCTGCTTGTGTGTCTGCTGTTTTCTACCCCTTGAGCACAAAGACTACTGTTAATTAGCAACAGTGAACTTCAGATGGTCAGGAGTACTGCTCTGATAGAATCATGAGAAAAGTTACAAGGCCAACATTTAAGAGAATGCCCAATTTTCAAGATTTCATGAGGGCTAGAGAGAAGGTTCAGTGGTCAAGAAGAACATTACTGCTCTTACAGAAGACAGAATTTGATTCCCAGCACCGAAATCAGGTGGCCTATAGTGACTTCTCTAACTCCAGCTTCAGGGATCCAACACCTTCTGGTGTCTGCACTCACTCACTCAACACACACACACACACACACACACACACACACACACACACACACACACTCACACACTCACACTCTTAGAAATAATGAAAGTCAATTTTAAAAAAGATTTTCTGAAAGCAGAGGCATCCAGAGTCAGTTTTACTCTCTAGGTTGTTACACACCACATCACGAATGTGTTTGACTTTAGCTTCCGTTTTATTTGTTTTGCCTCTACCTTTCCTTTCATGTTTTGTTGGGCCTAAAAGCTCTTTATCTAGGGGATGTTTGGTCTATTGCTGTTTCCAAACACTGAGAATCCCCCTTTGACTTCTGTCCTGGACCTGCAAACAACGTATCTCTTCAACACAGAACAGAAATAATTCTGAGTGAAAAATCATGCGGTTGGACTGGGTCGTGGTGGCGCTCACCTTTAATCCCAGCACTAGGGAGGTAGAGGCAATCGGATCTCTGAGATAAGGTTTTCTGTGTAGTCCTGGTTGTTCTGGAACTTGCTTTGTAGACCAGGCTGGTTTCGAATTCAGAGAGATCTGCCTGCCTCTGCCTCCTGGGTGCTGGGATTAAAGCCATGTACTATATAAATCTCTTTATGTAGCCCAAGTTGTTTTCTAAAGCTGGACAGTGGTGGTGAACGCCTTTAATTCCAGCACTTGGGAGGCAGAGGCAGGCGGATTTCTGAGTTCGAGGCCAGCCTGGTCTATAGAGTGAGTTCCAGGATAGCCAGGGCTACACAGAGAAACCCTGCCTTGAAAAACCAAAAAAAAAGAAAAAAAATTCTAAAATTACCCCAATGCTAGTAATGTTAAAAGATAATTTTCAGGAAAAGGTAAAGCATTATGACTCTCCAAATACTGAAAAGTGAACCCATAATAAGAATCTTACTTTTCTTCCTAATTAATGAGAAAGCTAGACATGTTATAGTTACTGTAAAGAAAAAGTCAAAAATCAAAAATTTATGTGGAGTAAAGGAATTGTGGATGTAAATGGAGGTAAAACTGATTTTTCCACAGTGAGGTGGAGGTGGGAGCAGGGGATCAATCCCAACTTTATGGAACCATGGCAGAGTTTGTATATCCATCAGCTACTTGCCATTTACAGAGGTGTAAAGTAGGGCAAAGATGGTAAACTGAGGCAGAATTTAGCAACTTTGAGCAAAGTGCACTATATAGATAATGCATGGATTTTTTTTTTTTTATAGTAAGCAAGCATGGTAGACACTTTTTCATTTTGGGTCATTTTGCTTCTAATTTCTCAGGGTCATCACCTCAGTTCTCATCAAGAATTCAGTCCCATATAACATGGATTTACTGAGTCCTTACTATGTGTAAAGTATTACAGAGGAACCAAAGACCAGGAAAAAAAATAATGTTATTCCTTAACTCCAGTAGCTGATTCTGTACTGGAGAGACACACATGACAGGTCCCCAGTTAACTCACAGCAGAGGAGGGCTAGTGGTAGGCCAGAGGAAAGAAGGAAGAGAAGAAAGAATGAAAAATGAATGAAAGAGGAGAAGCAGAAAGGGTGGAGTTAACGGTTCTGAGACTAGGGGACTGACACAGTGACATTTGAGCTAGGCATTGAGGAATGGTAGCTGGGGAAGAAGGGGCACAGGGGAGGCGATCTCAGAGCGAAGAAGCAGCGGAGTCCTGAAACTGGGTGGCCAGGAGTTGGGGGTGACAAGGATGGCAGGCAGAGGGCCAGATGTAGTAGAAGAGAAGCTTGCAGCAGAGGTTTAAGGCAAGGACCTGAGGGCCCTGAAGGCTGTCCTAAGAATTCTGCCTTGATTCTGATGGCTTTTGACGAGAGTAGGGAGGTCTGATCGAAGCAGCATTTCAGAAGATGAATTGATTGTGGAATCAAGCGACGGGAGGCTAAGAGAGTAGTTTAGAGGCCAGTATAATGTTCCTGGGGTGAGATGATGAAGGCCTGTACCAGGGCAGTGGCAAGAGGGGCAGAAAGAGAGAAGGAATTGGCTTTATCAAGACCTAACTCCTGATTTGATCTTGGTGATGGGGAGAGGAGTTGAAGAAATTTCAGGTGAGGGGACAGTAGCGCTAGTAACGGAGGAGACTGTGGCAGAGTACATTTATGGGGACAGATGAGTCCACTCTGAGATCTCTTGGATTTGAGAGGCTTGGTGGGCATCTAGCTAACTGCAAGTTGCTGGCATCTGAAATTCTGCTCTGGGCATATGGAGAGAAGTCAGGGTTAGAGACGTACATCTGAGAGTGACCAGTCCATCTAGGGGTGAACTGAATTTGCGAGAGCTGAGAGATGCGCAGGGTAAGGGTTGCTTACACAGCAGGGAGAGGCACGGAAAGAGACCCAGAAGGAAGAAAGGGAGATGGGCAGAAAGATGCCCTAGGGAGACTGAAGCAGGGGCTTGATGGAGAAGTGAGGGGATGGGGTGGGGAAAGACTGGCAGGGAAGCAAGAAAGGGAGGCAGGGAATGAGAGTGAG
Organism: Tokudaia tokunoshimensis; assembly: GCA_036184795.1. Lineage (NCBI taxonomy): Eukaryota > Metazoa > Chordata > Mammalia > Rodentia > Muridae > Tokudaia > Tokudaia tokunoshimensis. The sequence continues at coordinate 115,976,781 of BTHU01000023.1, forward strand.
AGACTGAAGAGGAACCAGGGAAGTAAGGAGGAGACACAGGAAGGGGAAGCCTGGGAAGAGAGGCAGGAAGGGAAATTGGAAGTGGCTGTGCTCAGAGAGTTCCCAGAAAAGGGAAAGGAGCACAAGACATCTGAGAGAAGGATTGGAGAGAGAAATGAGGAGAGTGAGAAAGAGAGCAAGGAGAGAGAGAGGGAAGAGGTAGTAAGAGAAGGAAGGATTAAGGTGAAGGCTCATTTTCAGTGAACACCCAGGTTTCTGGGGTAGATAACAGGAGGACCATGTACACAGAAACCAGGCAGTACTAAGCCAGGAAGGGCTGACTGACACAGTTGCAGAGACCCAGACCAAGCCCGGGAAGCCTTGTGGAGGAGTCGGGAAAGAATTGGGTGTGCGTGTGTGTGTGTGTGTGTGTGTGTGTGTGTAAGGGGGATAGAGAGCTCAGAATCTGCTGTCTGCCTGTGGCTCCTGTTTCCCTAACTGGGCTGCTTTGTTTGGCCTCAGTGGGAGAGGATGCACCTAGTCCTGCAGTGATTTGATGTGCCAGGGTTGGGCGATACCCAGAGGGAACCTCCCCCTTCTCAGAGATGAACCGGAGGAGGACTGGGAGGAGGGGGCTGCGATTGGGATGTAAAGTGAATAAATTAAGGGAAAATACAAATAATTTTAGTTAAAAAAGTAAAAGAGAAAAAAAAAAGAAAGGAGGGTAAGGACAGGAGAGCCTGTTGGCTGCCGCAGAGATGGGGTTAGGATGCAGTCAAGGAAGAGAATGGTTGATGCATCTCTGCTGCCCTTCCTTTACCGCCTTCCCTGAGTCCAGCCACGGTGACTCCTGGCTCTGCCTTGATCTGAGCAGGCAGCCTCCTCCTGCTTGGAGAACTTTTCTTTCCTTCTAGACATGTAGACCTCTCATTCCTTCACACCCTTTAGGTTGTTGAAATGATTCCTTCTTGGGGAGGCCTATGTTGATCACCCGATTGTGAATCATAGCACCTCCACTCACTCCCCTGACACTGTCCCCAGGCTCCTTAGTGTGCCTTGTGTAGCTTGGAATGTCCTATAACACAGGCGACTCTAATGTGCTTATTGCCCTTGTTATTGTCTCTAGAATGCAAGTGCTGTGCAAGTACAGATTTTGTCAGGTTCTGTTCTTGAATCCCTAGTACCTAGGACAAATGTTTGTTGAGTGAGTAAGTGAATTATGTTGAGTATGAACAATTTGTGAAAATTGAAAGGCTAAATGGAGCAAATCTCTGATGTGACTGTACTTTACTATGACTACTTTGGAACACAGAGAACAGCAGACACATCTGGTCACCGTAGGGTTCTGTTCAGTTGAAATTGGCTGAATGATGATTTTAGCTAATAGGTTAACACAACAGGCTCACTGGATAAAGCTGTTTTTTCTTGATATCCCTTTTTCTGTCGAAGATGAAATGGCTGTGTGATGATTGTCAGTAGCAAGAACTAGACATTGGCTCATGACGGGGTTAGTAAGCCATGGTGGGGACAGACAGATTAATAGGAAAGGACAAGGACAGAAATGTGTGGTTCTTGATGGGGGCTTGTTTTTGTTCATTTGTTTGTGGCCAAGGTATAAAGGGTATTGCACCTAATTTGTCGGGAGCTTTCTACACCTTACATAGATGTATTGGAACCAACTTGGAAGCAGAGTAGAGTACTTCTGAAAAGCTTATAAAGAAAGTGTGTGCTTCCTCTGGAGAGCTTAAATTTGCCATGTAACTCAGATCCTTTCCTACCCGTGCATTAGAGAGCAGAGGCAGAAGAAGACCACTAGTTGTCTTTCACTTTACTTGCCGCTCAGGTATGGACGCAGCACTCTAATTGGACTTGCTTAGGCTAAATGTATGTAGAAAATACACTGTCCCTCAACTGTATGCAGCAGATTAAACTTCCTCAAACATTCAAGCATATGTGTCTCTGACGATAATTTAAAAATCACTCAGGGTGATTGACAGTGTCCTCATCTCCATCCTGAAATGTGGGTTCCTAGAAAGCTGCTGTGAACTTTTCCTTATTTAGACCTCCATTCCCCATAGCAGGCTGACTTGTGAGAGTGATCACTTTAGCACTTTGATGCCATGATTACCTTCATTTAAATGTTTCAGTGTAAAAGATGGTTAAGGCAGCTGTCCTTGATCTCAGCTTTAACTTTTTGGTATTCTTTTCCCCCAGGGGGAGTGGCCACAGCAGATCCTATCTGGTGGTGAGTGGCTGTCATGATCTCTACAGCACCGCTCTACAGCGGCGTGCACAACTGGACCAGTTCTGACCGGATTCGCATGTGTGGCATCAACGAGGAGAGGTAAGGTTGTGAAGGTGGTATCCTTAGGTAAGCTGTACCTAGTCCCAGGTTAGGGGTTGGACTTGGGGACAAGATTCTTGTTTGTTTCTGATTTTCCTAAAACACGGGGGTCATCTGCTCCACCACAATGTCTCTGTTCCACTGAAGATGAGGAGACTATCAGATGACATTTGTCACCTAGTATTATCTGTCTAGTGATAAGTAACTCTAACATTGTGGAGTAAAGAAAAGCTTGGATGCTTGTACTTTGTTTCTTATGTCAAAGTTTGGTGTTCAAAAGTTCATGTGAGATGTTTTTAGTTCTTGTCCAGGGCTTAGAAGAAAGTTGGTCTTGTCATGTAGCTTTATGGTGGGGGCTGGTCATCAGAATTCTGGGGGCCAGTACTTCCTACCTCAAGAAGCTACCAAAATATGTCAGGAAGCCTTATGACATATCAAAAGGGGGTTGGGGATTTAGCTCAGTGGTAGAGCGCTTGCCTAGCAAGCACAAGGCCCTGGGTTCGGTCCTCAGCTCTGGGAAAAAAAAAAAGACGTATCAAAGGAAGATGAGGTTGCTGATCATAACTTTAATATAAAATTCAGAGTTAGCGATGCCTGCCTGGTGTGTGTGTGTGTGTGTGTGTGTGTGTGTGTGTGTGTGTGTGTTTCAGTTTTCTGATATTTGTTGTCCAAGAGAGGCCTTTTTAAAATTATACATCACACCAAGGCTATCCAGTTGCCCTTCAGAGTTTATTTTCCTCTTACACTCCTTATCCAAGTTTCTCTGTATGGTGGTTACAAGGTCTCTTCAAACTTCAAGAGATTGTTCTGCCATGCCTTTTGGTGTTTTAGTTCATTGGCTATTTAAATCAAACATGCCAGAGGAATTCCAATAGGACTCTCCCCTCCAATTTAAGATTGGCAGTCTTTAAAAAGAAAAACAAAAAAGACCCTGAGGGTTTTAAGAGGGTTCACTGGGTAAAAATGCTTACTTCCAAGCCTGACAACCTGAGTTAGGTCCCCAGAACCCACTAAGTGTAAGAGGAGAAGTGAGTCCCACAAGCTGTCCTCTGATGTCCACAATCATACATAACAGTGCCATTTCACACCCAAAATAAACAAATGAAAGTAAAAAAAATAGATCTGGAGTTTCTCAAGTAATTCTAAAAAGTGTTCATATGTCGGGAGAGGTAATGTTGATAGTTTTGAAGGGAAAAAGAGACTATCTTTGTTTTTATATTTTGTGTGTGTGTGTGTGTGTGTGTGTGTGTGTGTGTGTGTGTCACTAGGGATGGAATACTGGGTGGGAACTTGAGTGCTAAGTATATTCTATACCTCTGAACTATACCTTCAGCTTCATGTTTTTATAACAGTCATTTTTTCTTTCCCTAACTAGAGAAGTGTGTACCTGTCTGAGATTAAGGTTAGGAGAATAGACTTTTTTATTTTCTTAATCCATTAGCACCTGATAGATTAATGGTCCCTGAACTGAGGAATGTGTTAGAGATGGACTTAAAAAAGGAATTTCATTTGTATTCTAATACAAACATCAAAACTAATGAAAATAAGATGGAATTCTTCTGAGAGACAGCAGAAAAAAGTATTTCCCTCTGTGTGTGAGGTCTGTTCTTAGAACGGTCTATAATCCCAGTACTCGGGAGGTAATGGCAGAAGGACCTGGGATTTGAGACCAGCCTGGGCTGCCTATTAAGTTTTAGGCTAGCCTTGTCTACCTACCGAAGTGAGACCCCTGTTTCTCCATAAGACAAGACTAACCTGAGAAATTAAAAAAACACACACACACACTGGAGAAGTTACCTTGTTCCCTGTCTGTGCTATATTCCTTGCAAGATGGGAGTCAGAGGTAGATGTGAAATCTGATTTTCTCTTTTTACAGAACTTTCTTGGGATGCTAAATTACCCAATATGCCCAGTGGTTTAAGATGACTTTTTAAGCATTGTCATTTCTGATCCCATCCACCCTTTGTCACCTTCTTACCACAGTCTAGGCTATGTTACAGCTGATTTCCAAATGTGATCTCACCCTATATGATTTTTTTTTCTTTTTTTGAGACAGGGTCTCTTTCTGTCTGTTGCCCAGGCTGGCCTGGAGCTTACTATTATAGCTCAGGGAGACCTCAAACTTGTAGCAACTCTCCTGCTTCAGACTGTGCTAGATGTCATGTGTGAGCTACCATGCCTATCATAATATATATAACATACACTACACACACATATTTCTGTGTGTGCGTGTTTCATCCCCATGTATGTCTCTACACCATGTGCATGCCTTGGGCCCGTAGAAATAAAAAAGAGGGGGCATTAGATTCCCTGGAACTGGCCTTGCAGATAGTTGTGAGGGTCTGTGTGGGTGTTGGGAATTAAACCCAGGTCCTTCTGAAGAGTCATAAGTGCTCATAATTGTGGAACCATCTCTCCATTCCCCGGGCCCACCCCCATTTTAAAGACAGGGTCTTGCTGTGTAGCACAGGAAGAAAATTGTCCTGCCTTAGCCTCCCAAATACTGTGATTACATGCATATTCCACCAAGCCCAGCTTTACTCTATGTAAAAACCATCTTCCCCCATCCTTTCCAACTTGTGAACCTTACAAATTTGAGGTATAAAGCTACTTTTAGGGATAAACTTAAAATTACGTTGTAGGAGTCTGCCAGGTTTATCAAATATGGTTGAGGAGTATAGAACAGAAGGCATAAGCCTTGTTGACTGCTCTAGGTGGTCTGTCAGCTTTAGTCAAACCTTCAGCTAAATCATCTTGCTTGCCTCTAGCATTAATTCATTCCTTCATTCAATAAGCTTGTATTCAAAAAAATCGTCTTGCTTGCCTCTAGCATTAATTCATTCCTTCATTCAATAAGCTTGTATTCAACACAAGAGCAAACTGGTAGTACATCTTCATACATTGCTGGTGAATGCTATGGACTGGTGTGAACAGGTCCTATGAAGTCTAGCTGGAAGAATGATGTATTTCCTTGGGAGTATCAGAGCACATTGTCACCTGAGCTCAGGCTAGAGAGGTGATTAGGAGTTTGAGGTGAGGGCCAATATCCATACATCCTTGATTGTTTGGGGAAGGCCTTGGCTGGAGTGAAGGGGGTCCTGGTGAAAAGTGTCAGGGTAGGTAAGGTGCCTCATGCATTGTGGGTTGGATATTTCTCTTAGGTATTGTCCCAGGCCCAACAGGAACTGAAAATGTCCAGTGTGGCAGGTCCAGGTGTTAATCTTTAATAATTAGGAAAACGGCCCTGAGAGATGGTGGCTGGTTTCGGTTAAGTTCAGCAAAGCCTTGAGCACACTTCTTCTAGTGAGAAGAAACAGTGGAAATGATTTCCGGGCCTCTTTTGGCCTATGTTTTCCCCTCACCTGTAGCCCCATACCCTTGCTCAGTTGACCCAGCTCTCTCCCCTGCCTTTCTGATCCCTGCTCCCCTCTCTCAGTGGAGCGTTTTGTTTTTTAAATATTTGCTCAGCTTTGCATCCCCCTCCGAGGCTTTGAAACTTCATCGCATGCTTTTCCTCCCTGAGCTTGGGGGCTGGAGCTGAGGCTTAGGCAAGACTGGAGCAGCCGGAAGTGGCGCCCCTGCTTCCACTAGCAGCATCTCTGTCTGGCTCTAGGCTTCCCTGGGAACCACTGGCCTGCGAGAAGACAGCTTCTGCTTGTTCTTCTTCAGAGCACAATTGCTGCCCAAGGAGGAGCCCACCAAGCAGAAGGGAGCGTGGTCAGGAGGAGAAAGAATGTCAACAAATAGTGCCTTCCCATGCGGAGTTGTGGGGGGGAGGGGCTGCTGTCCCTCTCTATCGTGGCCCTCCCCCTAAGCCATCCCTGGAGAGTCTAGTTGGAACCCGCTTCTTCAGCCCAAGGCTGGCTACATATAGGTTCTGCTTTTCTGGTCTCTCAGGAGCTGATGTGAAAGTGTGTTTTCCTTTCCCTGGGGCCCTCCCATCTCTCCTCTTCTTCAAGACCCCTAACTGCCCCCAAAGCCCTTGCCTCACAGTCCTGTGTGTTACCAACAGTCATTTCCAGCAGTGGAACCCTCCCACTTCTGCCACCCTAGCTGCTTGTTAAAGGGGACAAGCCTGTCCCCCTTGATTAGCCCCTTCTGGAGCCCTGAAAAGATAGGGAGAGGCCTGCTCTGATCCCCAATTGCCATTCTTGCTTCTGTTGCCCCAGGTACAGTTTGGGAGTCTCTGTTTCAGTCGGAGGGAGGGACTTACTTGCAGGGGTGCTCCTCCTCTCCCGAGTTGACTGCAGGCACCCCAAATACCCTTTAGACCAGAGTGTGGTCGGTAAGGCAGACGCTGACTTTTCTTCACAGGCTGTATTGGATCTCTGGCAGGGCTCCAAAGATGGCAGGCAAACCCAAACAAAGAGCCGGCAGAACAGCCCTATGCTCTGCCCACCCAGAAAACTTGCTGTAGCTTTGTTCTTTGACCCCCTACCTCCTCTGGAGCCACTCCCACCCAGGCGGCTACCCTATTGATATGCTCCTGAGCACAGGGGCCCTGTTCCTGCCGCACTTAAAGCGGCCAGCAGCCAGTGTGGAGCGGCCACTTGTCCTCCGACTTTACTTCAGCAGTGCAATCCTTTTATTTGTTCGTTTTGTCAAATGTGGCGTTTTGTTTAAGATTTGTACCTGAAGTTGAGAGAATTGTTCTTGAGCAGTTTGGGGGTGGGGGTTATGGTTGAAGTTTTCTTCTTTGACACCCAGCTTTCTGGCCTTTAGCCTTTACTTAGGGCACATACCAGTATGAATATGGGAGTCCGAGGCTTTGAGGGGCTCCCTTTGGGAGGAGAGAGAATGTGGTGATGCAGAGAGGCTGAAAGGAAGGTGCTCCCCATGTACTATGAGACGAGAACGTGCTGACTGGAGCCAGGTTCAGTTCGAGAAATGCTCCTTTGGAGAAAAAAAAGAAGTATTTGTTTTGTTTTCCTGTTTTCCAATTAAGACAGGGTTTTACTATATACCGTCGCTGGCTTGAAATTCCTTATGTAGACAGAGTCTAAGCTGGTCTTGAACTCAAAGAGATCCACCTGCCTCTGCCTCCTGAGTGCCAGGATTTAAAAAACTATATATCGCCAGTCTACTGCATTTTCTTTGTTGTTTGAAACAGGGTCTCCTGTGGCCCAACTGACTGAATTCCTTACCTTCCTGTCTCTCTTTCCTAAGCGCTCAAATTACAGACAGGACACATGCTCAGCTAACTGTGGCATTTTTAAAGAGCCTCTCTGTGTGTCAGTGACCAGATGGGCTCCGATCAGTGCTGTAAACATGAATGTGTATGGGCTTCAGGTATGCCCTGCCCAATAGAAGAGCAAATGATTCAGATTTCGGCTAGATTGGAAAGCACAATGGGAGCGGAGATTGGCTTAGGAAGAGGTTTACCCTGAATGGCACTTCCCATATAGACTTGCAACAAGATTGGATTTCTTTTTTTTTTTTTTTTTTTCGTTTTTCGAGGCAGGGTTTCTCTGTGTAGCCCTGGCTGTCCTGGAACTCACTCTGTAGACCAGGCTGTCCTCGAACTCAGAAATCCGCCTGCCTCTGCCTCCCAAGTGCTGGGATTAAAGGTGTGCGCCACCACTACCTGGCTAAGATTGGATTTCAAATAAAACTAATTTGTGTGCCCTTGAGGTGTATGGGTTATATCTCTCTCCTCTTGGGCAATGCCTTGAATATCCTGGATTGAATGGTCAACTTGATGGGTAAGCTCCAGGGAAAAGGAGAAGGTGCTAAGGCGGGTTCATCTGCACTTTTTGTGAGAACACCAGAGAGCAGAATAGGCAGGCCCCGAATTCTGGTCAGACCAGGCTCCTTATACAGTGGGAAGTGAGACAGGAGGGTTTGGTGGGAAGCTAGGCAGGCGGAACCTTCTAGAGGAAGCGTAGGTGCTCTAAGACTGGGCCTTATGTCCCTTGTGTGCTGTGTCTTTCCTGCCAGAAGAGCACCTCTTTCTGATGAGGAGTCCACGACAGGTGACTGCCAGCACTTTGGATCTCAGGAGTTTTGTGTCAGCAGTAGTTTTTCCAAGGTAAGAAGCTATGTGCTGTCACACGCCACCCATCAAAGGGTGAGCCTCTTGAATCATGTGCCTACTTTGGCCCTCCTGAGAATGGGAGCAAGAAGACGGAAGTTGCTGTCGGTGAGACAGAAACGGCACTTCATGTGCCCTGTACTTTGCAGTTGGTTGAGTTGTCGAGAGGACCAGCAGGTCCTTCTCGGGCCTCAGGGTACCTGCATCAGTTCCAAGGACTTTGCTAAGATGGACATGCTATTCTTTTTCATTGCAGGTGGAGCTCACGGCGGTTGGAAGTGGCAGCAATGCCCGGGGGACAAACCCAGATGGCAGTACCACAGAAAAACTTGGGCACAGGTCAGAAGATCAGCCTGATGATCCTCAGCCAAAAATGGACTATGTTGGGAATGCAGCAGAGGCTGAGGGCCTCCTGCTGCCCCTGAGCAGTCCTGGAGACGGGCTTAAGCTGCCCGCTGCTGACAGCACTGAGGCCAGCCACGGCAGGGCCAACTGCTCCTGGACTCCCCTAGGCACCCAAATGAGCAAACGGCTTGACTGCTCGCCAGCCGGGGTAAAGGCTTTGGACTCTTGGCATGGTGTTGGGGAGAAGAACACTTTCATTTTGGCAACTCTGGGAACTGGAGTCCCTGTGGAGGGTACCCTGCCTCTTGTTACCACTAACTTCAGTCAGCTGCCGGCACCTATCTGCCCTCCCGCTCCTGGGTCGGCCTCTGGGACCCCCTCGGTTCCCGATCCATTCCAAGTTCCCCTTTCTGTCCCAGCTCCAGTGCCCCACTCAGGACTAGTTCCAGTCCAAGTTGCCACATCGGCTTCAGCTCCTTCCCCTCCCCTAGCACCAGTGCCCTCTCTAGCCCCAGCAGCACCCTCGGTGCCTACTCTGATCTCTGATTCAAACCCGCTGTCTGTGTCAGCCTCTGTCCTGGTGCCTGTGCCAGTGTCTGCTCCTCACTCAGTCCCGGTGCCCTTGTCGGCTCCTGCTCCTACCCCTCTCACAGTCTCTGTGTCCGCACCTCCCTTGGCTCTGATCCAGGCTCCCGTGCCTCCTTCCGCTCCCACTTTGGTCCTTGCTTCTGTCCCGACTCCAGTTCTAGCTCCCATGCCGGCATCCACACCTCCAGCAGCTCCTGCCCCTCCATCTGTACCAATGCCCACTCCGACCCCCTCCTCTGGCCCACCCTCTACCCCCACCCTCATTCCTGCCTTTGCTCCCACACCGGTGCCTGCGCCCACCCCAGCCCCAATCTTTACTCCAGCCCCCACACCCATGCCGGCTGCCACCCCAGCTGCCACCCCCACCTCGGCACCCATTGCAGCCTCCTTCAGTTTGAGTCGAGTGTGTTTTCCTGCAGCTCAGGCACCAGCTATGCAAAAAGTCCCCCTGTCTTTTCAACCAGGGACAGTGCTGACCCCTAACCAGCCGCTGGTATACATCCCACCTCCGAGTTGTGGCCAGCCCCTCAGTGTGGCTACGCTGCCCACCACTCTGGGGGTCTCTTCCACGCTCACACTCCCGGTCCTTCCATCTTACCTGCAGGACCGGTGTCTCCCAGGTGTGTTGACCTCTCCAGAGCTCCGCTCTTACCCATATGCATTTTCTGTGGCCCGGCCTTTGGCTTCAGATTCAAAGTTGGTCTCTCTAGAGGTGAACAGGCTCTCCTGTACTTCCCCGTCCAGCAGCACTAACAGCCAGCCTGCTCCCGATGGGGTCCCTGGACCTTTGGCAGATACCTCTCTCACCACTGCTTCTGCCAAGGTGCTTCCAACGTCACAGCCTTTGCTGCCAGCCCCCAGTGGGAGCTCAGTCCCACCACACCCTTCCAAGATGCCAGGTGGCACCGATCAACAAACAGAAGGGACTTCTGTCACCTTCTCTCCTCTCAAGTCACCTCCACAGCTGGAGAGGGAGATGGCCTCTCCACCCGAGTGCAGTGAGATGCCTCTTGACCTCTCTTCCAAGTCCAACCGCCAGAAGCTTCCATTGCCGAACCAGCGTAAAACACCTCCCATGCCTGTGTTGACCCCTGTGCACACCAGCAGCAAGGCCCTCTTGTCCACAGTCCTGTCCAGGTCTCAGCGCACAACCCAGGCTGCAGGCAGCAGCGTTTCTTCCTGCCTAGGCTCCACCTCTTCACCTTTTGTTATCTTTCCTGAGATGGTGAGGAATGGAGACCCCAGCACCTGGGTAAAAAACTCAACTGCTCTGATCAGCACCATTCCTGGCACATATGTGGGAGTGGCCAACCCAGTGCCTGCATCCCTGCTGCTGAACAAGGACCCTAACCTGGGCCTTAACCGAGATCCTCGCCATCTCCCCAAGCAGGAGCCCATCTCCATCATTGATCAAGGAGAGCCTAAGAGCACTGGTGCCACTTGTGGCAAGAAAGGCAGCCAGGCTGGTGCTGAGGGACAGCCAAGCACAGTCAAATCCCGTTATACCCCAGCCCGCATTGCCCCTGGGCTACCAGGGTGCCAAACCAAGGAACTGTCTTTATGGAAGCCTACAGGGCTGACAAATATGTACCCACGGTGTTCCATCAAGGGGAAGCCCACTAGCACCCAGGTTCTGCCTGTTGGCTGGTCACCATACCACCAAGCATCTCTTCTTTCTATTGGCATTTCTAATGCCGGGCAACTAACCCCCAGTCAGGGAGTGCCTGTCAGGCCCACCAGCGTTGTTTCTGAGTTTTCTGGTTCCAGTGAAACTGTTCATGGACTTCCTGAGGGGCAGCCACGGCCTGGGGGCCCATTTACTCCAGAGCAGGATGCTGTCGCAAAGAACAAAACTTGCCGAATTGCTGTCAAGCCTTATGAAGAACAAGTCAATCCTGTCCTCTTGACTCTCAGTCCTCAGTCAGGGACCTTGGCACTATCTGTTCAGCCTAGCAGTGGGGACATTGGAGTAAGTCAGGGATCTGAGGAGTCTGAGAGTCACCTCTGCTCTGATAGTACTCTGAAGATGGAAGGCCCCCAGGCAGCCTGTGGCCTGAAGCTGGCAGGAGACACAAAGCCTAAAAACCAAGTGCTGGCTACCTATATGTCCCACGAGCTGGTCCTGGCCAACCCCCAGAACTTGTGCAAGATGCCTGAGCTGCCTTTGCTACCTCATGACAGCCACTCTAAGGAACTCATTTTAGACGTGGTCCCCAGCAGCGAGAGGGGCCCCAGCACAGACCTTTCGCAGCTTGGAAGTCAGGTGGATCTGGGGCGGGTGAAAATGGAGAAAGCAGATGGCGACGTGGTCTTCAATTTAGCCAACTGCTTCCGAGCTGATGGTCTTCCAGCAGTTCCTCAGAGAGGCCAGGCTGAAGCCCGGGCCAACGCTGGGCAAGCTCGAGTGAAACGGGAAGGCGTTGGGGTCTTTACTTGCAAGAACAGTTGGCAACCAGATGAAGAGACAGAATCTCTGCCCCCCAAGAAGGTCAAGTGTAACAAAGAAAAGGAAATCGAGGAGGAACCACAGCAGCAGTCGCCACTACAGCCACACGATAAGCCCATGGTCCGGGGTTCCTTGGGGTACAAGGTGAGTGCCAGTGTATGGCCTAGAATCCCCGATGATCTGCTTCATGTGGGGGTCTCTACTGCATCTGACTCCACCCCCTTCCATACAGTGCTCTTGAGTAGCTTAGCTCTGTGAAAAGAGCTGATGACTGGGAGGCTTTCCCTGTTTAACTCATGCTCTCTGGATGCGATATTTTTACCTGGAAAAGGCCTGGCTCATTCCATAGGATGTAGGAAATGATTTCATCTTGGGACCAGGGAAGCCATTGTCCTAGATAAAGTTGAAAAGCCTGAGAAGGTATTAGTGAAGGAAATCACTTAATCACAGGCTCTTCCCCAAGGAACACTTCTTCCTGGTTCTTTAAAGATGACGGACCACTGGCCTTGGCAGTTTGGGGCCCAGGGAGGAAAGGAAACTTTGATAGGGTCATTTTGGCCCCACTTCTTCATAGCTCTGTGATGTCGATTAATCTCTCTTACTCTCAGTTCCTTCATCTCTGCAATGAGACAAATAATACTTATTTAGAGCGTTGTTGGAAAGATTAAATGAGATGTTGATATGAAATGTCCAGAACACAGAAATTGATAGGGTAAGAAATAGCCTGATAGTTGCCTAGGGATGGGGAGGGCTGGAGGGTTTCCATTCTGGGTGATGAAAAAGTTTCTGTACCAGGCAAATGGTGATAGTTACACAATTCTGTGTTTATGCTGAAAACAATTGCAGTGTACATATAAGTTAGTGAATTGTTACAGCAGAGCTCAGTAAAGCTATTACAATTAATGAGATGGCATATAAGTGCTTAAAATAGCACTTGGCCCGTAATTAAGTGCTCGGTTGATGTTAGTGGCTGCTTTTGTTTTTAGTATCACAAACAGAATGGACCCTGCCCTCATGGAGCTTATGTCTTGCCATGTTGACTTAATGACAAGTGGGCATAGCCCTTCCGGTATGCGATGGATAGTTCAGTAGGCCAATTGAAAGATGTGGGGGTGGGGGTGGGGCAACTGGAGAGATGGCTCAGTGGTTAAGAGCACTGACTGCTCTTCCGAAGGTCCTGAGTTCAAATCCCAGCAACCACATGGTGGCTCACAACCATCTGTAATGGGATACGATGCCCTCTTCTGGAGTGTCTGAAGACAGTACCAGTATACTTACATATAATAACAAAATAAATCTTTAAAATAATAAAAAAGAAAGATGCGAGGGAGGGCAGAATAAAGTTACAAGAGAAGAAGGCAGCCAACACTTGCAGGTTTTTCCTTTGGAAACCAGATAATCTAAGTGTTTTGTCAAGTTCCATTTTCTTGAGGAACATGTGACTGATAACCAAATTAAGATGATGAGTTAATTCCAAACAGCCCATTGCTGGGGACGGCCAAGAGGCAGAATAAGCTCCACTTACTTGCTTGAATTATTTGTCTTTCAAAGTTTTTTTTAATACATTTGTATTTATTTTCTGTGCTCATGTATATATGTGTGGTGCATGCAGGCGGCTATAGCATCTGTGTGCAGATCAGATCATAGGCCAGTTTTCAGCAGCTCTCTTTCTACCTCAGATTGTCACATGTAGCAGCAAGCACCTTTACCTGCTAATCCATCGTGCCTGCCAAAGAGTGATGTTTCATTTGATGCTGGCTATACTTTATTCTTGTCCCTTGAAACATATTTCAAACATCTCTTAATCTGAGCACCGATCTTGGTTTCCCCATCCTCCCAACTTCTCATGTAGTTGGAGTGTGTCATATAGTTTTACTTTCATGGCTGCCCTGGCAAGAGATACAAACAGAAATCTCTTCTAGATGGTCTTCTTTCTTTCTTTCTTTCTTTTCTTTTCTTTTCTTTTTTCTTTTCTTTTCTTTTCTTTTGGTCTACCTTAGGAAGTAAAAGTTAACGGTCTATACTTGAAAGAGGCAGATAAAAACATACTTAGAAATAAGTCAGAGATGTTCAAATTGTTGTGCATTTAGGTTTATTTCCCCTGCCTTAAAATACTTTTTCTTTGGCTGTACCTGAAGTTCAGATTCTAAGCAGTCATCTCTGTCTTCCTCTTTCCTCCCTAGCTCTTTGTTTTCTAAGACCTTGCTTCATAGGATCTGGCAGTAACTTGCTTTTCATTGGGCTTTGTCCTCTGCCCAGTGAGCAGAGGGTGGGAATCTGATGGGATAATGGGTGCTCCCTTTGCCTGGAGAACTGAGGGTTCTTTTCCTTCATATATCCCATCAGTAAGATGGCTGTTATCCTGCTTCGCTGGAACTAGAAATTGATAGCCCTACTGGAAGGTGATATGGATGTGATTATGGGGGAAAAACATGTGTCACTTGTTCATCCCAGTGACTTAAGTATCTGAGAAAACAATGAGAGAGGAATGGTTTGTTTTGGCTTATGGATTCAGAGATGTCAGTCCCTCATAGTGGGAAGAGTGTAGTGGAGCAGAACAGCCAGCCGCTCATGGCAACCAAAGGAAAGGAGGGAGGGATGGAGGGAGAGGGAGAGAGAGAGAATATGAATGAGTGCATGTCTGCAGTACCAGGCTCTCCTTTTTCTATTTTGTGTTTGGGTGTGCTCATGTGCATGGGTGCTCGTGTGTACAGGTACCTGTGCAGACTAGAGGTCAGTCTTAGGTATGACTCCTTATTAGCTGTCCACTTTGTGTTATGAGACAGAGTCTCTGGAGCTAGGAACTCATTAGTTATACTAGAGGGATCCATCTAGCTCTGCCACCCCAGTGCTGATATCAAAAGCATGCACCACCACGCTTGACTGTTTTTCTGGTGGTGAACCTCAGATCTTCATGTCTTGTAGAAGAATTTGACCTACTGAACTACCTCCCCCCCCCCCCATCAATTTTCTGATATCCATCTGGGCCCTCGGCCGATTGTAGGATGCTTCATAGCTTTAGGGCAGGTCTTCTTCCATCCTTAGTTAATTCTCTCTAGAAGCAAAACAAAACACTGATACACCCAGAGGTATGCTGTACTAGGAACTTGTCACTCCAGCCAAATTAATAAATCAAGATTAACTTCAAGTAGGTTTGTTGTTGTTATTGTTTTGAGACAGGGTTCCTCTGGCTGCCCTGGAACTTGCTTTGTAGACCAGGCTTTCCTCGAACTCACAGAGATCTTCCTACCTCTGCCTCCTGATCAAAGGCATGAGCCACCATGCCTAGCTGATGGTGAATATGTTTAACTCTTTCTGTCTTCTTAAAACCTAACTTCGAATGCCTGGATTCACAGTACTAGCAACACCTACCTTTCCATTTCTTGTTTAGTGGCATGGAGAAATCTCACAGCTTGTGAAAATCTGTGGCTTTGAGGCAGAGTTCCTACAATGTGTATGTAAGCTGATAATCTAGTAGTAGGTGGGAATGGGACTGGACAGAAACAGTGAACAGAGACAACAAATAGGGAAGGAGATCACTGAAAGCTGATGAGAAGAGGCCCAGATATGGAGACCAGGAGTACCAGGGCCTAGTTCCAGCCCCATCTTTCTTACTGCAGATGTAAATGAGCTACCTTGCAGGGTGACCTGATAAGTGGCATCCCTTCAGTTAGTGTGGATGCTAGGCTGTGTGTGGCCCAGGAAAAGTCAGTTGATCTCTTATCTGAGTTTCCGTTTCTTCATCCGTTCGGTTGTTAGGATAAAGCAAATGGTGGAGTTGAAAGCGATACAGAGAGTAAAGCATCCTTTAAATATACCCAGCGTCACTGCGAATAGTGTACCAGACCTCTTCCTGTCCACTATGTTCATAGGGACGTGGGAATCGTACCTCCTGTGTAATGGTCCTCTTGCTGTAGTTGAGTCCATTTCCTGGTATTAACTGACACATGAAAAAAAAAGGTTTTCTTGACTTGCCTGTTCTCAGAATTATTATCAATTGATAGCAATGCCATCCACAATGAACTTATTTGAGCCATGTAGTTACCTAACTCACAGAAAAGGCATTTTTGTTTAATGCCTTATTTCTAAAAGTGTGCACAGTATGGGTCCTAAGTTTGGACCTTTTAAGAAAAAAAACATTGGATGTGTGTCAAGGGGCCATGAATACAGATTCTCTAGACCTCTGGTGCAGATCACTGAAGGAACTAGCAAGGACACTTGAAAAAGTCCAAGAGAGCCTTTCTGTCCTATAATACTAGGACATACACACTCGCAGTCCTAACTCTGGTAGCCATATCCATGTGTAAGCAGTGGGCACACAATGGGACCCTTCCTCAGAATGGAGAACGAACGTTCTTAAGAAGCCAAGCTGACCTCAGCCCTGACTTGTCCTACCTTAACACAGTGCCGGAAGCTGCCTGGAGACCCCCAGGAACCCACCAAGAAAAGCCCCAGAGGGGCTTCAGATTCAGGAAAAGAGCACAATGGAGTCAGGGGAAAGCACAAGCACCGGAAGCCAACAAAGCCTGAGTCCCAACCTCCAGGAAAGCGAGCAGATGGTCATGAGGAAGGTAGGTCCCAAAGGCCATGCATGACCTTCCAGCCTCAACTCCACAGGGATCCAGTGGAATTTTGGTGGGGAGAGAGTAGCCGAGAGAGTGAGTGGCAAATGGATCCTTCTCGGCTGTGGAATATAGAGAGAATTGGAACTCTGAAGTTAACAGCCAGGGAGGATGAGTGTGTTCTGACCTCATGAATTAGAGTACCACACGTTCTATAGTCTTAACCATGAACAAGGTGATTTGCAAAATGGACACAGAGCTGTCCTACAAAAGAGTTACCAACCCATTTCCATGAGGTGGGATCTAGGCTCAAAGAAGAAGCACCTGTAAGAATATTTATTCAAGGGGCTGGAGAGATGGCTCAGAGGTTAAGAGCACTGACTGCTCTTCCAGAGGTCCTGAGTTCAAATCTCAGCAACTACATGGTGGCTCACAACCATCTGTAATGAGATCTGACTCCCTCTTCTGAAGTGTCTGAAGACAGCTACAGTGTATTCACATATAATAAATAAATCTTAAAAAGAAAGAGTATTTATTCAAAAACAGCAGAATTGTTCTCTCCACTGTTTTCTCTACCTTTTGGTATGTTGGGAAACTCCCATTCTAAAACCTGAAACAAATAACTAACTAGCTAGCTAGCTAGAAAGGTTAAACAATGTCTCAAACTCTTTTTTGTCGGTTAACGATACCCAAGATGTTTGGGTTGAGTATAAGGGTATACTTGATGTGGATACAGATGGTCCCTCAGTGCCTTTCTGGGAGATAATCCAGGCATTCCTGGCTACAGTAGTCCATGTTCATGATCTTGTTCATTGGACACAACATACCACTTCTATGTGTCCACCACTTCCAGCCTTACCTTGTTAAGGTCCATCGAGGCTGCACTTCTTTGGGATAGCAGCTACAGCTCATTTAGAACTGAATGAACACACACCAACCTTTGCGTTATGTAGTCAGAGATTATACTTTGGAACATGCTGTTAAATGGATTCTGTTTATTGCTTTTATTTGTGTCAGCAAAAATGAGTCAAGTCCCCAGTTTTGAAAAATCATCTTTCCCAAAATGAGCTGGGTAGTGATTGCAGCATAAGGAGAGTCAGTTGGGTTAAGCCAGGCTAACTGCAGGCTCAATACAAACCTTTCGGTTTTCTCATTTGAGCATCCCATGTGGGCTTTCTGGTTTATAGATTTCTAATTGTGATATTTCTGCCTTCTGCCCCTAAACCACACATCACTCCAGGTTCCTTGGAAAAGAAAGCAAAGAGCAGTTTCCGTGACTTCATCCCTGTGGTTCTGAGCACTCGGACACGCAGTCAGTCTGGTGAGTAGGACTAAGAAAGGGTAAGACCTTGCTTCGGTACCTTTGAAAAGGTAGATAGGAAGTTTGAATGATTTTGCCATTGATGTAAGTTGATGTTTTGTTTCCCTGCGCCAAAATGACAGGCATTTTGCAGGGACAACAGAGTCCTGAATCAGGTCAGAAGGATTGCCTGAAATTTTAGGACAGTTTAACTGTTAGATTAGAGATTTAACAACATCTCTTGTTAAGAGCCAGTGATAGAAAGAAAGGCCCTGCCACTCTGGAAATTCGTGCTCTAAAGTTTTGCATCTCATGATCATTGAGGCCCATTTGAAGTCCTCAGACTTTCAACCTTTAGGCTTTAATCTCATCACCCTATGCAACAGGCATTATCAAAATTGGAAGGGTCATTGAATTGTATGGACTGGCACAATTACTTTTGCTCCACAGAACTTATTATTAGTTTAGGTCTAAAGAAGATAGTGCTCTTCTCTGCTGGCTCACTATTGGTACATAGGACAGAGATGGTTGCCTGCATTCACCCAGATTCCCATGCAAATTGGAAGGAATGGAGATGCATAGTCCAATGAAAAGTCAGTGATCTGATGTCCTGTTAATTGGCACCTCAGCATGTGGCAAGCTCTATGGTGATTGGGGCTTATAATGATGGCCTGAAGTGTCCACTGAATCATCAAAGAGTGATTACATTATGGCCAGTCCCATTTTTGTGTTAAACACATTGTGCTGTATTTGATTCTTTGGAAATTGGTGATTTCTGTGTGATCTCTAGGGTGATTCTGTATTAACAAGAATATTAGATTAACTAGAACACTCTGTTCCCTGCCTGGTCCATATAATGCAAAGTTTAGTGGGATAGTTGTCTTTAAGCACTTGACCAATGTGAAGCTTTGGTCTAGGGTGGGTTTTTTTTTGTTGTTTTGTTTTTTTCCCTCCAACCGTTTTTTGTTTGTTTGTTTATTTGTTTTTTCCTTCTGCTGACTTTACTAGGGTCTGGATATTGCTGAGCTAACAGCTGGGCTTTTGGGAGAAACATAGTAGTGTTGCTTCTAAAGGTGTGAGATCACCTGTGGTGTAAAACCAGGCCAATTTAGGATTGTGCCTTTATTGTTAGCAGAGTTAAGGGTAAGTGGGGACAGAGAAAATAGCCTCTTGGCAAGGTGACCCAAGAGGATAGGAAAGATGCTGTTTGTCCTGGGGTGATCAGGCTTGTATTGATCCAGCAGCAAGGAACAGCTGCAGCGGATGGGCAGACAGACTAGAGAGAAAATTCCACCCTTGAACTTCTGCAACTCTGTAGGAGGTAGGATTAATTTAATGGAAGAGGGCCTGCTGTGTTCCACTGTGACGTGCCTGAATCAGACTGTGGCATAGGAAAGGGACTCCTTGTCTCTCCTCTCTGTCAGAGATACTCTTCTTTTGCGACAATTCTGCTTGGCCAAGGTAGCTAGCTCTCTTGGATATATTGGTGGGAGCACAGGGTTAGTAGGACCTAAGTTGTCATGCCAGGCTTCCTTACTCGCTCGCTCCTATTAACCAACCAGCAGAGAACTGTAGCTCTCGCCTACCCTTTATGCAATGCTTGGTTCCTGATCATCGCCGAGAGTTTGTGAGTGGAATTCAAGGTAACACTGCACCATGGATGAGCGAGGATAGTTCTTAGTACTTCATGGTTATATATGGTATTTTGGACTCTCTAAATTACGTACTTAAGAGTGAAAGACTTCATTTGAGCCCCCGGAACAGTCCTTCGAGATAAGTGGTCCCCTAATAACTGACACCCTGATCTTGAACCCAGTTCTACAAATTTCTACTCCAGGGAAGTTGTGTCAATACCATCCGTAATCCCTTGAAGAAGAACCTGAATATCTTCTGTATATCTCATCCATAGGAAGCATCTGTAGCTCCTTTGCTGGTATGGCAGACAGTGACATGGGAAGCCAGGAGGTTTTCCCTACAGAGGAAGAGGAGGAGGTGGCTCCCACCCCAGCTAAGAGGAGAAAAGTCAGAAAGACCCAAAGGGATACCCAGTACCGCAGCCATCATGCCCAGGACAAGACCCTGCTGAGCCAAGGCCGCAGGCATCTGTGGCGAGCCCGAGAGATGCCCTGGAGGACAGAGGCTGCCCGGCAAATGTGGGACACCAATGAAGAGGAGGAAGATGATGAGGAAGAGGGCCTTGTAAAGAGAAAGAAACGGAGACGACAGAAGAGCCGAAAATACCAGACTGGGGAGTACCTGACGGAACAAGAAGAGCAGAGGCGGAAAGGGAGAGCAGGTAAGGCTGACTCTAGGCTGTTATTCCTGTTGTGATGTTAGCTGGGAAACTTCGGCATGCAGACCCACCTTGAGTATGTGCCTTTGAATCTAGAATGAATGAACTCCAACTAGTCTACAAACTAGCCTTTTAAAAATGGACGTCTGAACCTGTGGTCCAAGCCATTGTGATATTCTTGGCTTGGGCCAGTGTCACACTAGGGAGTTCTGATTGGCTTGACAGGGTCAAGTCTTTGGAGAATATAGGTTCTTTCTTCTGTAATACTCAGTTTAAAAGTAAGACAAGCCAGGTGTGGTGTATAAGTCTGTCGTCCAAGCAGTCGGGAAGCTGAGATAAGAGGACAGCGAGTTTGAGGACAGCCTGGGTTACATAGTGAGACCTTGCCTCAAAACAAAGGGGGAGGGCATCGGCTGCCATACCTCTGCTCACAAACTAAAATGGAATGTAGTAATTCTAAAGGCCATGGAAAACCTGAAATATGTAAAAATAACCTCTGCTTTCTCAGTTAAAGCCATAAGGGGGTTTTTTAGAGTTAAAGTATTTGGGGTGACATAGGTGGCCCTGAGCTGTGAAAACAGGCAGTTCAAAAAGAAAACTTTCTATGGCTATGTCTCATGCTTTAAATATCATCATGGGAGGATAGACAGTCATAAAAAGTTCGTTCATACCGATGTACTTCATTAAGTGCAGTTCAGGACTGTTCCCATAGTGGATTTCTAGTTGAGCAAAAGAGCCCATCTCTGGATTCCATAGCAACACATTTTGTCTCTTACTCTCTGACCTCTCCCCGTGAAACAACAATCGATTGTCTCTTACAGTATATTCACTTTGAGCTGCTGATAAATATGTATAGTCCCCTTATTACCTAAAACAAAATAAGCTCACATTCAGTAGACAGTACATCCTGGGTATACTATCATGCAAAGAAGGCTTAACCTCATTTCTGACTCTGCTGAAGTGGAGATGTATATGTTACCTGTCCCCACGCTCAAGAGTAATTGAGCTCATTTTCATCAACTGTCTGAACAAGTGGGGCAATTTTCCCCCACTTTTGCCGCAACTGTAATGGATTGGTCATGAATGAATTGTCAAACCATTGGCCTCTGCCTCTTGTTAGGATGCAGAGATGCTTTTGCATCACCCAGTCCTCTCTAATGAAGGCTGCTTTTCTAGCTTGGGAGCTTCTCCTGCAGTTATCAGCTCGCTCTTTCTTCTTCTTTTTTTAAAAATCTATTTTCCTTTCCTTTTCTTTCCTTTCTTTCTCTTTTTCTTTTTTAAATTTTTTTTCTTTCCTTTAAGACAGGATCTCTCTATTATAAAGCTCTGGCTGTCCTGAAAATAACTATGTAGACCACGCTGGCCTCAAACTGACAGTGATCCACCTGCCTCTGCCTCTCAAGTACTAGGATTAAAGGCACATGATATTCACTACTCCACGGCTTGGGTTATCAGCTCTGTCAGTCAGAAGGACCTCTTTAGAGTTGCCTGGTCCAGTTTGCTAGCTAGTCCATAACACTGAGACAGAAGTTGATGGGCTTAGCGTTTGCTAGACCATCTGCCAGTAACATGCAGAACACCAGTGATCAAGGTATCTTGCTTATTTAAGGGTAACCCAGACTATTGAGAAGTAGGTCATTCTCCTTCTCTGAGTATGTCTGGGAACTCTGCCTTGATGTCACTGGTGTTGGTAATTTTTTTCATGGAGAAATTTCTTTGTAAAATATATTTTTATTGATTTTTTTTTTGTTCATGGGTGCTTTTCTTGTATGTATGTCTGTGCACCACATGCAGGCAATTCCTGAGGAGGCTAGAATAGGGCATCAGAACCTCCGGAACTGCAGTACAGATAGTTGTGTATCAGTACTGCACTGTGTGAGTGCTTGGAATCAAACCTGTGCCCTCATGAAGAGCATCTAGTGCTCTTAACCACTGAGACATCTCTTTAGCTCGTGCAGGAAGTTTTTAACAAGCATGTCCCTCCTCAGAAAGCCCCAGTCTTTGGCTTTCAGGCCAGGGTCAGAGAAGTAGGAAATGGACAAGCCAGGTAGATCACCCTATTCCTGTCTAACTCTCACGACCTTTCCTTTCATCCTGTGCTTGGCCAGCTTCCATCTCATTCTATGAAAGAGGTAGAAACACCTCTTTCCATGCACCTACCTGTCCCCTTCACACACATGCTGTGCTTTTGTAGGCTAGCATAAAGCCCTGGTTCTTCTGCGATTGAATATACTCCAGAGTTTGCCCTGCCTCTGGATACATTGAGTAGATGCCTGTTTATTTTCTTCTTTATTGAACTCTGTGATGTGGTTTTCCCCATGCTTCCCACAGTTTTCACAAAGCAAAGTTCTGTTTCTTCCTTGCTTTAACCCTCTTGTTGGAGCAGAAGCCCCAGATTAAGGCTGCACATGGTGGGAGTATGCCTTTAATTTTAGCACTCAAGAAGTAGAAGTAGGTGAATCTTTGAGTTCTAGACTAAGCTGATCTATATAGTGAGTTTCAGGTCATCCAGGACCATATACCGAGACCATGTCTATAAAACAAGAAGCCAGGTGGTGGTTGGTGGCACACGCCTTTAATCCCAGCACATGGCAGGCAGAGGCAGGAGGATTTCTGAGTTCGAGGCCAGCCTGGTCTACAAAGTGAGTTCCAGGACTGCCAGGGCTACACAGAGAAACCCTGTCTCTAAAATAAAATAAAATAAAATAAGCAGTGCAGAATCCCCAGCACTCGGTACAAAGGCAGGTGGTTCTCCGGGCAGACAGGGTTTTATAGAAAAACCCTGTCTCCAAACAAAAGGGGGGCAGGGATCCCTGCTGGGCAAGTGAGAATAAGGTTTGTTCAATGAGTATCTCTGTGTATATCAATCACATACCCGCCTAGGTCGCATGCTTGCAGTAGTTGGCTGTCACAAAACATACTCCATGTTGTTTTTTTTTTTTTAATGGACTTTTTTTTTGGCTTTGTTTTCGTATTTTTTTGTCTTGCTGAATTCTTTCAGTTGTTTTTCATGTTTGTGTTTTGGGTTTTTGGAGAGAGGGAAAACATTTAAAAAAATAAAAATCCGGCCAGGCAGTGGTAGCCCACGCCTTTAATCCCAGCACTTGGGAGGCAGAAGCAGGCAGATTTCTGTGTTCGAGGCCAGCCTTGTCTACAGAGTGAGTTCCAGGTCAGACAGGGTTACACAGAGAAACCCTGTCTCAAAAAACCAAATAAATAAATAAATAAATATGTCGGGGGGGGGGTTCTTGCTGGAAATGTCAGAGTTCATGTAGCACAGCATTTCTTGGCCATATTGTGAGGACCCACTAATACACTAGGTGGAAGAAAAGGATAGTGTGATAGCTAGGGCTTCTTTTGTAAATCTGTAAGCTACAGCCAGTTGTCCAATTCCTTTTTGTTGTTATTGTTTTGAGACAAGTTCTCTCTGCATAGTCCTTGCAGTCCTGGAACCCACTGCATAGACCAGGCTGTCCTCCAACTCACAGAAATCCATCTGCTTTTGCCTCCCGAATGCTGAGATTCAAGGCTTGGGCCACCTCTTCCCCAGCCACTTCTCTGGTCTTGAATGGAGACTCCTACATCTGCATCTGCCTTTGGCGGTTTTACAGATGAGAATCCATTTCAAGTTTGGGGTGGCAGTGATTTGCAAACTCTGGGATTCCAGTCTCTTCATTTCACAAATGGTAGAAACTGCGGCTGCAGTTACTTCATAGCCTTATTGATCTGTTGTGTGTTAGGCTTGGGGTTCAGTCTTGTGACAGAGATACCCCTCCTCATAGAGCTTGCACTGAAGTCATATAATATTGATGCCTTAATCTTTATATACTTTATAGAAGAATTTGCTTGTATAACCTCAATCCTGCTACTACTTTAGGGACTTATATTCTCCCCATTTATAATATGGAAGCCAAGGTTCAAAGATTATAGATTGCTTCTATCCCATTATATAGTTAATGGTAAGCCAGGGATAAGAATGTAGTTTTTAACTGATTAGGATGCTTGTGTACAATGCATAGTCTTGGATTTGATTCCCTGTACTGTATAAACGAGCTAAAGTAGAATATACCCGTAATCCTAACACTCATGAGGTGGAGGCAGGAGAATGAGAAAATCAGAGCCATTCGCTGCATGTTGAGTTCAAGGATGACTTGTTATATAGTGCAGCAACAAATAAGAGAGACCCTCTGTCAATACAAGGTGGAGGGAGGGGACTGACACCTGATGTTGGCCTCCATAACTGCTCATTGCAGCACCTACAACTACGTACATAAATAGCCACACATACAAGCCATGCATCTCTATTGCCAACAGATACAAGTGAATGGTCTATGTCTCCTACACAAGAGGTTTAGGGCAGACCCTGTGGGGTGAGGCTCTTGCTTGTGGAGTTCGCAGTAGAACTTTTTGAAATTACAGTTCTAGACACATGTCATTGCCCTGTGATGCCAATGACCTGATTTCCAGTCATGGAAGGCAGTATCTTTCTGCCATTACACACAAGTTAAGTAGGCCTATATTAGACTGGGGAGTTTCTGTTGCATTGATCATGGTATCTTAAGACAGTGACAGTGGCAGTTGGAGGTGAGGAGAACTGAGCTCATAAAGTTAGCCCCCCCCCCACACACACACTTTATGCTTGAACCCCACTGTACTTGATACTTGAGCAAAACTGCTAAGTTGCTTTTGATTTTGGAGAAGCAGGGGGTGGAGAAAAGCTGAAAAGAGATTCTGGTTTGCTCCAAGCTATGGGGAGATCCTTGAAAAATGACCCCCATTTTGGGGGCCAGTTAAATGGGCTGCCCCCTGCTGGCAGGGCTGGGAAGCACCTCCTGCGGAGAGGGAGGATTTGTATGGTGAAGTGCTAAAGGACGGTGTTCCATTTCTGTTACAGTCATTCTTTCCTGTTTCTTGTTCAGATTCAAAGGCCCGTAAGCAGAAGACTTCCTCCCAAAGTTCAGAGCACTGCCTCAGGAACAGGAACCTTCTCTTGTCCAGCAAAGCCCAGGGGATCTCGGATTCACCAAACGGTTTCCTTCCAAATAACCTGGAGGAGCCAGCCTGCCTTGAAAATTCAGAAAAGCCATCAGGAAAACGAAAGTGCAAGACCAAGCACATGGCAAACGTCTCAGAAGAGGCAAGGGTATGTGGCCACCAAAGGGACCAATATGAGGGCTGCGGGCTAGAGAGGCAGACTTCCTACCAGTTCCGTCTAGCTGTAATTCTCTTGGAGGGCAAAGGGAACAAGTAGATGGGGGAGGGGTCCACTGATCTGTTGAAAGTATTCTAAACTCGTTCTAAAGGTTGGACACATTCGAACAGTGGAAACTGAAGTTATAGTTAACTACAGGGTTTGACCCCTGATTTCTTTTCCCTAACAATCCTTGTACGTTGTTTGAGTTAAAAAAAAATATGGCAGGGTATTAGCCTGAACAGATTGCTAACATCTAATGAAGAAGCTTCTGTCTGAAACCAATCAAGGAGCTTTCTGAGACAACTAAGGTAGAGCATAACTTGTCGAAGCCAGGATTTTGTTATCTAGACCAGGGTTTGAGGGTCCACGTTAGCTGCTCTCTCCACCATGTCCCCTGTTCCTTTGCCTCTGGAGGAAGCCTAGCAGCGAATGAATTGGGTACTTAGCAGTTAGCCAGGCAAGCATTCTTTGAACCCTTTTCAAAATTACCAGTTCATTTGCTTCTGAGGTTCATAACGCTTGTATTGGTGTCAGAGTCTAAAATGTACCACTAAAGAAGAATGAAATAGTCCTCGTGTTGGGACATTTGAAGGAAGTGAATTGAAGGTCCGGCGTGTACCTGTCATAGGTATCTGCCATTGACAACAGAAAATCAAATGACCACGTTGGGCTGGTTTGGTTATTTATGGCTCTTCTGCTTGTCTTTTCCCACCTCTTCCTCCCCCACAAATCCTTGTTGCAGAGAACTGAAGGTACAGCATGACAACCTGTGACCCGGCATGGCAGGGGATCCGTTGTCCCAACCCATAGATAGGAGCCACTGGGAGAGTGCAGACACATGCTTGGCACTGGCCGCCTCATTCCTGTTGTCACTTTTTATTTATTTAATGTATGTGCTTATATCGTGTGCAGAGGTGAGAGGACACGCTCGGTGTAGGTCTTTACCTTCTCCCTTGTTTGAGACAGCCTCTTCGTCTCTCTGCTACATGCACTGGGTAAGCAGGAATGAAATTTTTTCCTGCGGCTTTGTCTGCCTCCACCTCCCATCTTCCCGTCGGGTATTGGGTTTATAGGCACTTGCGTCACAAGTCCAGCTTTTATATGTGTTCTGGGGATTCGAACTCATATCCTCATGCTTGTATGGCAATTGCTTTTACCCCAGCTCGCCTGTTGGTGCTCTTAATTCCCAAGTACTTCTTAGAGGTAGGCGCTTATATACCAGTCATGTTACAGCGAGGACTTGTGAGAGGTGACTCAGTGGTCCCGCTTGCCAGGATCAGGACATGAAACAAATTTGTCTGCCTCAGGAAGAGTCCTGGTTGTCAGTGTGTCTTGCAGTCTCTGAATAACTGCTTTCTGCCCATTTCTGGGCATCCCTGGGAAGTATGTGAGTAGGCAGAAAGCACTGCTACCTTTCAGCAGTTCTCAGACAGGTAGCGGTCGCAGGGTCCTGCCCTCCTTCCCATCTTTCCTGGATCCTCAGATGGCTCCCATCCCACACAAAGGTAGCCAGCCGCTTGACGCCCAGCGGCACACTCATGCTTCTGTTCTGTCTGGTTGTTCAGTCTGGCAACGTGTCTGCTAAAATGTTCTCCTGGAGAGGGTTTTGTCTCTCCCTGGGGCCTCCCTTCCTCCCTCCCGCCTTTCTTTCTCTCTCAGTCATCACCACCTGCTCCACTTGCCCCCATGGCACGGGGCTTTGTAGTAGGAAAGCAAGGCAGGGGGAGGGTGGGGGATGCTCCTGCAACACTAAAGCCCGAGCGTTGGACAAGAGCTTCTTCCCACAGCGGCTCAGAGCCAGGAGGAAGAGGAGGGGGAGGGGTCCCCTTACGTGTTCTCACTCCTCCCCCTCTCAGGCAGCCTTCTTGCCTACTCTGGCAGCCTGGCCTTCAGGACGAAACTTACCCGCTGGAGCCTGGCTTAGCTTCATAAAACCTGGGTACATTTCCCCAAGTCTTCCAGTCCTGGTGTTATAGTCTCCGTCTTCCTAGCAGCAAAGCAGTATCATATAGTTGCTGTTTTTCTTGCTAGGGATTGTACCTCCACCCTTCTGCCTCGGAAACTGATCAAGACTTGTTGAGATTTACCAGAGGGCAAGGATTCCCTGGACCCGCATCTTTTATCTCTTAGTGCTCCTTTCTTGACTTTATGTAACTTTCTAGGTAACTTTTTTTGACTACCCAGGGCTTTGTACACAGATTAGCTTGAATCAAGCCAGCACATAACTGTGATTGATAACGCACCCAGCTCTGACTTCAGAGCTGTAAGCACCAAAAGAGAAGGTGACAGTGTAACCTGTTCCCCTAAGGAACTTAAGAACTAGCCAGAGAGCTACGATTACCTGATCCTGGAGCTGAAGGTTAGCTTAAGCAAAGTAGTGAGGCAGAGTCCTAGTGGAAATTAAGAACAAAAAACTTCCTAGGGGATTCCAGACTTACCCATGGAAAACAGCAAGAAAATAAGGTGTCAGAATATAAACTCTGAGTAGGCTCTGGACTTGCAGAAAGGGCGGTGGGACCAGAGGTCAGGAGAATAGTGTAGAAGACAGGATTGAAGTGAGCTCGGGATGCTCGGAGGGCTTTGAGTAAATGCTCATGTCAGCTCCATTGGAGCATAAAAATTCACTTTAAAATCTAGTGACTCTATATAACAAGAAGCATATATCCTTGTATCATCTCATAGTTTCTGGAGCTCAGGAATTCAGGAGCCGCTTAGCCAAACCCGGTATGGGGTTTTCCGCGAGGCCACAGTCCAGGTGTCAGCAGGACTGCATCTGTGTGTTCCTGGTGTCTAGAGTTCATGCACACGGCTGGCACAATAATGCTGGCCATTGGGAGGAGGCCTCTGCTCCCTTCCTCATGGATCTCCTCAAAAGGGCTTTCCTCACAGAAAATGATTTGAGAGAGAACCAAAAAGGAGCCACAGTGTCTTTTGGGACTTGGCCTTGGAAGTCATACCCTTCATAGCCTTACCTGGGTGAGCCTTATCCCAGTGGGGGAAGGGAGCTACACAAGAGCTTGACTATCAGGGGGTAGGGTCGTCAGGGTCTGTTGTGGTGGCCAACCCATTACTCTTTTATCTGCTTTCTAGTGGATTCATGTCTCTCTTACATGCAGGCTATAAAACCCTGCTACCATCCCTCGGGTGTCCTTCAGTGCGTATCTTTGACTTGGAGCCAGGTGCGGCCAAGGCTGCTCCCATCCTTGAATACAGTAGTTCTTTGACTACAGTTACTACAACAGTTATTCCTCACCTGGAACCTGAGTTTGAGATACAAGTGACTTGTGCCCCTATAGACCAAGGAAGGCACAGTAGAGCACAGGGACCTTTTATGTACCTTCAGTTCAAAATGGGGGCAAAGGGAGGCACCTGTGGGTGACTTCTGAGGACAGAGCTCTCAGAACATTTGGAGTCCACAGCCTTTGTAGTACTTCATTATTTCAAAAGTGAAATTAAGGCTTGGAGGAGTTAGGCTTTACCTTAGGGTTGTTTTTTTTTTTAAAGATTTATTTATTTATTTTATGTATATGAGTACACTGTAGCTGTCTTCAGACACACCAGAAGAGGGCATCAGATCCCATTACAGATGGTTGTGAGCCACCATGTGGGTGCTGGGAATTGAACTCAGGACCTCTGGAAGAACAGTCGGTGCTCCTAAGCGCTGAGCCATCTCTCCAGCCCTGCTTTAGGGGTTTTAACTAGTCGATGGCAGAGGCAAACGTCAAACCCAGCCCTGTCTGGCTCCAGAGCCTCACAGTCCACTGCCCAGGGTGGGTCTGAATATCACCTTAGGCCGTGGTATGAAAAAAGATGAGGAAAGCTTGTGAGGTTGGATATGGGGATGGGTTTATTTTTTTTATTTTTTTATTTTTTTTGGTTTTTAGAGGCAGGGTTTCTCTGTGTAGCCCTGGCTATCCTGGAACTCACTCTGTAGACCAGGCTAGCCTCGAACTCAGAAATCCGCCTGCCTCTGCCTCCCAAGCGCTGGGATTAAAGGCGTGCGCCACCACCGCCCGGCGGGGATGGGTTTATATATGAGTGAAGGTATTGAGAATTGTGTAGTCAGACTGCTGTCTCTTTCTTCTCATTACCTATAGACACGACTTGTCCAAAATTTCAAGTGGACATTGAGGCCAGGTAGAAAAGGCATACCAAGTGCTTGAGAGAAGCTGGGCTGTCTCTTCCCAATTTTCAATCCTCCCGCTGCACCATGGTTTATGGGGCTGAGGATCTGATGTTTTTAACATCTATCCATACCCATGGAAATGCAGAGCTTTCCTTATTTTGAAAATAAGCTCACATGACTAGTGACTAACCTAGCCTCCAGTCTCCCAAGCTGACAGTAGACTGGGCCACTTGGCATCCTCTCAATAAAGTAAAACATGAGTGCAGGATGTAACGAGGCGGCTTTGGCAGCCAGATGGCATGGCCATGATGAATTGGATATGTTGCCTGGCCTGACCCAGGACTTCATTTCTATTTTCCAGAGCAAAGGTCGTTGGAGCCAGCAGAAGACGCGATCTTCTAAATCTCCCACTCCTGTGAAGCCCACAGAACCATGTACACCCTCTAAGTACCGAAGTGCTGGCCCAGAAGAGGCCTCAGAGTCACCCACTGCCCGACAGATTCCCCCAGAGGCACGGAGACTTATAGTGAATAAAAATGCTGGAGAGACCCTCCTGCAGCGAGCAGCTCGTCTAGGTTATAAGGTGAGTAAGCTCTCCCTGAGTAGGAAATGATGGGACCTTAGGGAGCGGCTATACGATTGGTTCCTCTGGAGCCTGCATCTGAATGGTTTCCCTCTACTGTGCACATGGCCTTTGAGACTGCCTTGCTCCTTATGTGTGTTCCTCTTTGAAATATCAGTTCAGGAGAACTGCAATTGAAAAAGTAACACAAGGGGGCTGGAGAGATGGCTCAGCGGGTAACACTGACTGCTCTTCTGAAGGTCCTGAGTTCAAATCCCAGCAGCCACATGGTGGCTCACAACCATCCTTAATGGGATCCGATGCCCTCTTCTGGGGTATCTGAAGACAGCTACAGCGTACTCACATATCATAAATAAATAAATCTTAAAAAGAAAAAGTTACACAATATCATCCACTACATTCCTAGGCTAGGAAAGGGATTTAGAATTCACTTTGTCTTAGGTTACCTAAGGGAGAGTAGTAGCTCTCCCAACCACACGGGGTAATGATTACTGGTTACACTTTATCTCGTGTAGTTTCTCCTCATTTTGGCTTTCAGGTAGGTAGAAGGGTCAAGAGCATGTTCAATAATCCTGAGCTAACCCACCTGTACTACATGCTTTCTTAAACTTGGGAATAAGGGCAAACAAGGCAGGCTTGCTTCCTTCCTTCCTCCCATCCTCCCTCCTTCCCTTCCTTCCTTCTTTCTTTCTTCCCTCCCTCCCTCACTTCCTTCTTCCCTTCTTCCCTTCCTCCCTCCCTCCCTCCCTTCCTCCCTCCCTCCCTCCCTCCCCACCTCCCTCCCTCCCTCCCTCCCTCCCTTCCTTCCTTCCTTCCTTCCTTCCTCCCTTCCTTCCTTTTTGGTTTGGTTTGGCTTTACAAGACAGGATTTCTCTGTGTAATAGTCCTGGCTATCCTTAAGATCTGTAAACCAGGCTGGCCTTGAACTCAGAGATCTCCCCACCTCTGCCTTCTGAGTGCTGGGATTAAAGGTGTGTGCCACCACTGCTTGGCAAAAGGCAGCATTCCTTGAGCACTTCTTTTATCATATGAAGGCCTTTGATTATTGTTGAGGTAGGTCTTATTCCAAAGAAAACCCTAGAGTTAGCAGTATGAAATGATATGGCGAGATGAATGTGGTAATCCCAATCCCTGGGAGATAGGCAAATCAGCAATTGAAGGCTAGCCTCAGCTACATAGTGAATTCAAAGCTAGCCTGGGCTACCAACAAAAGAAAATAAAATGTGTCCAGTATCATTTACGACAGTACTTTTGTCTGAGTTCAAACCAATCCTGTGATTCCCATGTGCTCAGGAATGGAAGGGCTCCCTCATTTATCTTGGGGAGATTTACCTGAGGCTGTATGTTGGTGCATATTTTTATCTGTTTATGCTCTTTGTTGAAACACATACCTGTGACTATGTATCTTTGCCCCACTCCATGATGATTTCTTCGGGATTTGCTTGTGGGCGTGGTCTTACCCACACTGCAGAGTTTACATTTATTAGGCTTTCTGTACCTGTAAGTGGACAGTCTGGTCTATGCAGCTTTCATGGTGTCTGCATCAAACAGCCAATATACCTTTCTTGAGTATTTAGTGTGGATGTCTGCATGGCTCTCAGGGAGACCTCAAGATGCATTGAAATCCAGAAACAGCAAACAGGAGAAAATTGGGGTAAGACTAGAACAGAGTTGGAACTTGGTGTGGGGAAGAGTGGGCATCTTATTAGTGAGCTGTGACACCCCCAGTTCAGGCACAGAGTAGCTCTCTCCAGACATCCTGTAATGCTGTCTCCTGGGCTCCCTGAGAGCATTGATAGCAGAACTAGTGGGTACCATGTTCTGGAAGCCAATCACTCAATAGCACTGCCAGTGTCCATCCCAGTTTATCCATAGCTTTGTCCTGCAGTAGCAGGAATGCTTCAAGTCACTTGAGTTCTACCTCTGGTCCTGCCAACTCAGCTCCAGGAAGAGTTGAGACATTACCCAAGGCTGAATGATAGAAGTGCATTGTGGGTACAGTTGCTTTGCCTAGCAGGCACAGAGCCCTGGTCTCAATTCCCAGCACTGCATAAATTGGGCAGAATGGTACGTACCTTTAATCCAATTCAGGAGGCAGAGATAGGAAGATCTGAGATTCAAGATCATTCTTGGCTACATAGGAAGTATAAGAGCAGCCTGGGCTACAACGAGACCCTGTCTCAAAGCAAAAAACAAAACTGAGTTGTGTAACTGGAATTACACAACTGTCAAGAACAGAGCTCCCACGTATATCTTGTAGAGCTCAGAAAGGTGATCGCTGGGCGGCAGGAGAACCTCTCTGAGGACCTTACCCCAGTGATCACCACCCAGATGAGTGCTCTTGGCCATAAGAAAGGTCTTCCTCCTGCCAAGGGAACAGCTCAGGCCTGGGACCCCTGGCTGTGGAGGCTGAGAATTAACTTTGTTCACAGAAGATTTTGAATTGTGCCTTTTTGTTTCCTCATATAAATGACAGACTGTGAAACTTGTCAGACACTTGTAGAGTGGTAAGTCTAAGAGGGAGAATTCCAAAACTTAGACTTCTCTTTGCTCACAGAGCTGTCTCTACCCCTAACCCCTACAGGATGTTGTTCTCTACTGCCTCCAGAAGCACAGTGAGGATGTGAATCACCGTGACAACGCGGGCTACACAGCCTTGCATGAAGCCTGTTCCCGGGGCTGGACTGATATCCTAAACATCCTATTGCAACACGGGGCTAATGTGAACTGCAGCTCGCAAGACGGCACAAGGCAAGATGGCTGCTCCCCTGCCACGTCTCAAAGCTCAGTTCAGTCCTCTGCTTCAGAGCTTTCCTCCAACCTGGATATTTGCAGAGTGTCCAGCTGCTGGTGTCAAAAAAGGCCTTAACCAGGAAGCCTTTGGAAAGGATTTCTGTGGGCTGAAGGGAGCCAGCTTAGGGGCAGGAGCGGATGAGTTCCTCAGTGGCCAGTCTGTACTGGGCCAAGGAAAGGCTGAGGTGGTCCAGGGTTCACTCTGTCCCATGCCAAGTCTACTGAACCTTCCTGAATATCATCGTCGCAGGCCATTTGTCTCATTTGTGGAATTGAGGCCTTAGGTTCTGAGCAGAAAACTAATCTAGGGGTGACATTCCAGATTGGGTTTTTGAAATTTAGTCTCTGTACACTTAAAAACTTACTACCTGGGCCTGTGAGATTGGCTTGGTGTATGCAGTCACGTGCCTTCGAGCCTGACAGTCTTGGTGTCCACATAATAGAAGAAGAGAGCCGATTCCTGCAAGTTGTCTCCTGACTTCTGCACACATATTCATGCACACACACACACACACACACAAACACACACACACTACATAAATAAGTAAATGCACTACCATATTAATGTGCACACATATACAAACATAAAACCTTTCCATTGTCTCATCTCCTCTGCTGGTAGGGTCCCAAGGGAGCTACATACCAAGTAGAAGGACCCAGATGGAAATGTCCATGCTCTGCTTGGACCTGGTGTGGAGCCTCCCTACCTATCCCTGCCCTTGAGCAGTCCCCTGGGCCCTTCCTCTTCAACAACCACCCACACCTGCTTTCATTTTAACTTCCACCAGGGACCTGTTCTCTGCTGAACTACTAGTAAGATCTACATTCTGCTCTAGATACTGTCCGAAGATGCAGGGGGAACACAAAGGAGAGATAGAGATGAGAAAGACATTAAGTCCCGTAGCCCTGACTCTATTTGACCTCCACAGGCCAGTTCATGATGCTGTGGTCAATGACAACCTGGAAACCATCTGGCTCTTACTGTCCTACGGAGCTGACCCCACGCTGGCTACCTACTCGGGTCAGACAGCCATGAAGCTGGCCAGCAGTGATACCATGAAGCGCTTCCTCAGTGGTAAGCAGGGACCATGGTTGCAATCAGAATCTTCAGGGTTGGCCTTGGACTCCTCAACCGGGCAATCGGGGGAGGTATTTCGTGACTGTGTTCTAGACAGTTCCCACAAGGATGTGCTGTCTTCATGTATTCATTCCTTCAGTGTCTTGGCAGTTTCTAGCTACTTTAAAAAGTCCCTTGCTGTGAGTGTCCACATCACTACCTCAGTAAGGCCCTCACCTCCTACAGGGATTCATTTCACCACTAGGTGTCTGGTAGCAGGCCTCCTGATGGGAGACTGGCTATACTCTCAGCTGAAACCAAGACATGTTGACTTGTGCTATGAGTGGAATGACGGTGGTCGAGAATGACTAATCCTCATTTTGCCGTTGCTGCAATCTGTCCTTGATTGTAATTCAAGTGGGACCTCTGGGACCCTGCCTGATGCTTTATTTTTCATGGCTCTTCTCCCATGGTAACTTTGATACTTCCTGTGTATTCCAGTATTCCCCTTTTCTCCATTCCTGTCTCTTCTCCACCCTCTACCTTCTGGTGACGTGTCATGTTCAGGTCCACGGCCAGGGCCACAAGCCACTGTATTGATTTTTCTCTCTAGCACATAGCACTGTGTATCTGCAGGTAGGCAGGCTGGTCTGAGTTGGGCAGCTAGGATGGGAATGAAAGAGGGGACTCTCCTTTGAGCATGCTCAGTATTGGACCTTCAACTATTTGTGACATCGTGGTTTAATCCTTCAGATTGCCTGAGTGATGGTGCTGCAGTTGGGAGTTGCAGCCATGACCCTTCATAGGCTTCAGTTGTGATAGAACAGTCTGCTCCCCCCTCTTACCCAAACTTTGGCCCATTGGTCACCAACTACACCTGCCAATGACGAGCACTGGGTTCCCAGGTTGGGAGTCTTGCTTGCTTTAGAGAGCTTCGCTGAGTAGCTGATAATGGCGGGAGTAAGGGAACCTATACTTAAAAGTTCCCATGAGAAGGAAGAGAGGTAGGGATATTGTAGAGGCTGCAGGGAGGCAAGGGGATGACAGATTGTCTAGGAAGAGTTTGACTTGTGCTCATTCACCCTCCAGACAGTGAACTTGACTAACCCCTGAAGTATAGGCCTCAGGCGTTCCAGCCTTCCTTACCCTCGGCCTAGGGGACCAGAGGGTTCCTTTTTCATTTTCTTCCATCTGACTCTGGGTCCTTGAGCATCTGATCATCATGAGACATAGCCACTTAGGGATTTCTTTTCATCAGTCACTTAGTGTAGGCCAGTAATAACTGGTCATCAGTTCTTTTAGCAGAGCCACTCCAAGGGTGCAACATCTGTAGCATCCTGCCACAGATGCATAGCCATGTGTATTCTTAGATGCCAGCATGGCTCTGCACTCTGGATTCCCAGGACCATGTATGAACTAACGACTGTAGAGTATGCCAGTACAATGGCGCTTCTTTGCCTTTCATTACTTGTCTAATGGGAGGGCAAGGCAAGTAGCCCCTCTGGCTGCTTTATCGAGTAAGTGTAGGCTCTTCTTCCCTGATTCATCTCTAAAACTCCAAAGGACTTTTTTTTAAATTTTTTTTTTATTTTCTATATTTTTTTTATTTACATTCCAAATGATTTCCCCTTTCCCGTTTCCTCCTCCAAAAGACTTTAAATGCTGACACTTTATTGTTTTTGAGACAGGATCTCTCTATGTACTCCTGGCTGTGCTGGGACTTGCTATATAGACTAGACTAGCAGAGATCTGTCTGTCTCTTCCTTGTAAGTGCAAGGATTAAAGGTATGGGCTACCATACTAGGCCAACACTATTTTTTAATGCCTAAAAAATGAAAAATAAGAACTTCTTCTCTTTTTATTTTCTGTAAACTCATCCCAATCTCCTAGGTAATCATTTAAAAAAAAACTTTTAAAGATAGGGTCTCAGTATGTGGCTCTAATTGGAACTTGTTGCGTGTGTCAGGCAGGCCTCAAACTCAGAGGTCTAAGATAACATCTGCTTGCCTCTGGTTCCTGAATTAAAGGTGTGTGCAACTACACCCAGCCAAAAAGATTTTTAAAGCATGTATTATGTGTGTGTGTGCGTGCGCGCGCACGTGCGTGCGTACGTGCCTCTGTGCGTGTGTGCATGTGTGTGTGTGGTGTGTGCGTGCCTGAATCCCACAGCCTGATGTGGAGGTCAGTGGGCAACTTTCAGGAGATAAAACTTAGGTCATCAGATTGTGCAGCATGCACTTTTACCCACGGAGACATCTCACTGACACACAGCTGGCCTTTTGACACTCCCTTTCCTAACTAATATGCTTGTTGGTGTTGCAGAATTCAGAGGCTTTGTGTGTGTGTGTGTGTGTGTGTGTGTGTGCGCGTGCGCGCGCGCGCACGCGCATTATCTGTTCATGCATAACCATTTGCGCTGTATCCATCTTTTAGCATTTCCACAGTGCAGCTTTGGCTATGCATGCACAAATACTTGTTTTGTCAGTTCTGTTGCATTTCGTATGTACAAAGGGAATGTTTAAGCTCAGGGTACTTTCTCACACGAAGGATAAAATCTTGGAGGTTTGCTGGGGGTGGAGGAAGAATCCAGGAAAATGAAGGTCACTCTGTTTGACCATAGTCCTATCTGAGGAGTGTGCATTAGTGCTATACAATCAAGTGACTCCACCCACGTGTTTGTCACTCACGGGCCTGTTCCAACTTCAGCATCTTTGCTCATGCTAGCTAACATTGGGCTATCTCCAAAAGGCAAGTTCACTTGTCCATGACCAAGCTTTGCAGGCGGTGTAGAGAATTAGAGGAGGTGAGCCATGGACTCTGAAGGCGATTCCTCGTGAGGAGTGGCAGGGAAGTGATAAACTTAGCCTGCTCAGATGGACGGAAGTCTTGTGTGACTGCGTCTAGGGGGCAGGGGCAGCAGAGTGCATGTGTTTTGGCGCACTGCTTAGGCAAAGCCCTTTGCTGTCTGACTTTATTGTGATTCTCTCCTTTCCCCCCTCCCTCCTCTTCCCTCTTCTCTAGTATGTTTAAGCTCTTCTTAGGGACCAGACCCTGGAGTTCCAGCATAGGAGAAACAGTAGTTAACAAAGTAGACCCCGTTCCTTCCTTTTTTTTTTTTTTTTTTAGAAATAAGGGCCTCCTTCCTTTATTTTCCATGATACAAAGCATAGGACTAGACTCAGAGTAGACTAGACACCTCCCCAACAGGCGCTTCCGGAAGAAGAAAGTCCTTGTGATTTAGGCAGTACAGTGTACTGAAGAGCGTGGAGGCTGTCAGCAGGGCCTCAAGTTTTATGTGGGGGTGTACAGAGGTCTAAGCCATACAGCTTAAGGGACCTCACTCTGCTATTACTTTGAAAGCTGTTCCCTGTTGCCTTCCTAGTGGGAGCTGCAACTCTTTATGTCTTACAAGATGGCTAAAAAGGGGAGCAGCTTTGGAAGCTTGCATTAACAGACTGTTCTTGCTGCTGGATTGGCCCAGAGGGGGGAGGCATTGGTGGCGATGGTACTTTCCTGAGGAGGAAGCAAGCCGCACTCCTTGGGGAAATAACTCCCAATGTAATTCTGCCACTGGGTTTGCAGGTGGCCACCGTCATCTCCTTGTGCTCTTTGGGTTCTCTTCTTTCCTGTTGCCTAGGTGCTACTTGAGAGCTGGTGGCAATCCCCCGTAGCTCAGTCAGCCTACTAATTGTACGATTTGGCACAGTGGTAACTTCCTAGCCTTGCACTCACAGGCGGCACACGTAACTTCGTCAGGAAAGCCTGCTGTGTATCTGGGTGGCAGTAAGAGGTGAACCTGTTCACTGACTGATACTAGGAAACAGGGAGGCCGAGGGCGACCTGAGGTCTGTCTTTAGAGGTAGGAAATGCAAAGGTAGGTTGTAAACGCCTTTAAATGTGGGAGTAGATACATAGAAGAAGTTAGCCACTTGAGACAGCTGCATGATGGAGTGTCGTAGAGTCACAGTATTGTGCTACAGTCACCACTATCTGGTTTCAGGACTTTTTAATCATTGCAGACGGAAACCTCAGCTCTATTCTTAGTCACTGCCCTCTCGCATGCCCAACCCTGCCATCCTCAGTCTGCTTTCTGTCTTACTGGCCTGACCTAGTCTGGAGATTTCATTGAGATGGAAATGTGTATGTATATGTATATGTATATGTATATGTGGTCTTTGTAACTGATTCTAACACTAAGCATCATGTGTTTTCCAGTATGTGACATATTGTTACTCTTTTTTAATTAATTTATGTATTTGCTTTACATTACAATATCAGTCCCCCCTTACAGTACCCCCTACTCTTTTCTTTTTTTTTAAACAGTTTTTTTTAAAGATTTATTTTATATGTGAGTACACTGTAGCTGTCTTCAGATAACCCAAAAGAGGGCATCAGATCTCATTATGGATGGTTGTGAGCCACCATGTGGTTGCTGGGATTTGAACTCAGGACCTTCAGGAGTGCAGTCAGTGCTCTTAACCGCTGAGCTATCTCTCCAGCCCTACTCTTTTCTTTATATGGCGCTTTGTATCTGGTTTCTTTCAGTTACCATCCATGCTGTTCCTTTTTATGGCTTAGTAATATTCTTCTGTGTGGACGTTACCTCATTTTGTCTATCCATTCATCCCTTGATGGACATTTGAACTGTCTCTGACTCTTGACCATTGTGAATGGAGCTACGTCAGTTCATGTGTACAAACTTTTGTTTGAACACTTGTCTTCAGTTCTTTTAAAAAAATTTAATTGATTGTGTGTGCATGGATGTTTGTGTGTATCACCCTTACGGGCCACATTGTATGTGTAGCAGCCAGTGGGCACATTTTGGGGTGGTAGTCCTCTTATAGCACCTTGTTTTAAAGCAGAATCTATTTTTGGCGTGATGTACTCTAGCCTAGTTGAGCTTTTAGTTGATTCTCCTGTTTCTACTTCAAGTCTTGCTGTTGAGTCCTGGGACTATAAACACTACCATGGCCGGCTTTTTGCCATGCCTCCGAGGATCGAATTCACGTTCCCAGGTTTGTGAAGCAGGCACTATTATCTACTGACCCATTTTCTAGCGCCTCTTCTCAAGCTCTTCTTGGGTAGAAGCAAAGGGGTTTATGTTTTTTGGTTTTGTTTTGTTTCTTCTAGTGGCCTGGGCTGACCTCAAAGCCTTGGTTTCTTTCCTCAGCCTTCCGAGTAGTAGAGAGAGAGAGAGAGAGAGAGAGAGAGAGAGAGAGAGAGAGAGAGAGAGAGAGAGAGAGAGAGAACCCCCAGCTTTATTACAGTTATTTATGTATTTTTGAGCTATGAATAAACTTCGACTCGTGCACATGCTAAGCATACATTACCACTGAGCTACCCCTGTAGCTACGTACGTTACTTTAAAGAAGGGAGATCATGACTGGACACATTACTGTTGTGATAGCCATCAAATTCTGCCTGTAGAGGAATGCCCTGTGCCCTTTGAAGCTGAGGTCCCCAAGCAACACGCCTTCAGGCTGATGTGTAAAAGCAAGAAGCGGCCCAGTGGGGACTGGAGACTGCCCGTGTCACTGCTTCCTCTAGCTGACAGTTGATATGCAGAGACAGTGCTGCCACGTCTTCACATTTTTATCTTTTTTTTTTTTAATAAAAAATGTTGGGAATCTAATTTTTAATTTAACTGTTTTAAAATACTAATGCTAGAGGGTAATCTTTCCTTTTATTATAAACTAGGTCCTACCTACATCAGTAGGCTACATGGGGCTTCTGCTTGCTTGCAACCAGTTGTGTGTCTTTCCTGGTACCCCTGGTCCCTCTTGTAGCCTTACCCACTTCCCCTCCCCCAACCCCATATAGCTAATCCTTTGAGATCTCCTCTCCTCTGTGTCTCACACCTCTCTTCTCTCTTCAGATCACCTCTCCGATCTTCAGGGCAGGGCAGAGGGAGATCCTCGTGCGTCCTGGGATTTTTACAGCAGTTCTGTGCTGGGTAAGTTCTAAGCGGGAAGAAACTGGGGTGGTGGGGGACGGGGGTGGGAGGGGAGGACTGGATATGTCTCAGAGGTAGGAGCCCGGCTGTGGAGGCAGCCTTTCCTCCCCCTTGGTAGTAGCTTTACTGGCCCTTTCAGCCCTTCCCCCTCCTACTCAAGAGTCACTAGTCTGAAGCCTGAGGTACCACAAGGATTTGCATAATGTCATCCTCTCCTGCCTTGTCCCTTTCCCCACCGGGGGTGCTTTGTAAATCCTAGTGTTACCTCGAACTTTAGAATGAGTCAGCCCCTTAGCTGGCAGCTTTCATTGTCCACCACTCTGTCCCTCATTCATTTGTTTTATTTTCTTCTCAAGGGTTGGTTTGGTTTTCTTGTTTGCTGCTCTGTTTTTTGAGACAGGGTGTAACTCGATGACTTCTGGCTGGCCTGAAACTCACAAAGATCCTTGTGCCTCTGCCTCCCAAGAACAGGGATTGCAGGTGTAGGCCAGCACTACGCTGGGCTCAGGTCTTGTTTTTTTTTTTTTTTTTTTTTTTTTTTGGAGATTGCTGCTGTCCTGAGCGTAGCCCTCTGTCCCGAGCATCCTGCAGCAGGAAGATCGGTGCACCCACCCACGGCTGCGGTCACCCAGCATTTGTCTAACGAGCTGGGGGCTGAAGAGTAAGAGTAGAAGGTTGAGTTGAAATACAGTGTGCCGTACCCAGACGATAGGTTGGAGAAGGGAACCTTCTGAGTCCCTGGACCTCAGGGTCAGGCAGTGAGGTGGCCAGAGGACAGTGTACTAGCCCTTAACAGCTGCTAGGGTCTTCTCTCCTCATCTGGGACAGCTGAGCTGCCATCCTTCAGAGCAGTTTGCTTTTACCAACCAGAGGGGTGGAGAAGGATAATGAACTTCTGGCCACAACATAGTTCCTTCCAAGACTAGAACTTTCATGTGCCCTCTCAAGAATGCGAGTCCATAGTCAATCCCGCCAGGGACCTGTGGCCTCGTATTTATCTCCTAAGCGGTCCCTTCATGTTTCTTTATGGAGCTTTTTCTTTCCTTCAGTTTTGTGCTTGTAGCTGATGCCCTGTGTTCTCATCTTACAGAGAAAAAAGACTGGTTTGCCTGTGACCTCCTCCATAACCCTCCCGGGAGTGCCGAGCAAGGAGATGATTCAGAACAGGATGACTTCATGTTCGAACTCTCAGACAAGCCTCTTCTCCCTTGTTACAACCTCCAAGTGTCAGTGTCCCGTGGGTAAGTGTCTGGGAAGTCTGTGGGGACTGTGTGACAGTGTCCTGGCAACCCGTGGCCTGCCTAGGGAAGGAGGAGCTCTTCAGAAGGAGGCAAGGGCTGTCTGGGGAATGAGTGCTGGAGCAGAGGAAAAGACACTCCGTTCCTCTAGTCCAGATGGAATGGAATTCACATCCAAACGCAAGCTTCACAGACCTTGAGAGCTACACCTTGGTTATCAACTTGATGCATTTCCAGGCCCCCAGATCTGGAGAATTTTGTGCACCCTTGCTGTGTGTTTAGGCGATAATCTGGGAAATATCTGGGATGATGACCTATTAGAGTATCTGGAACATTTTTGTGTGTGTGTGTGGTTTCTGGGGACAGTTACACAGAATACTTGCAATTGAATTTCTTGGAAAAGACAAGACATATGGTTGCCATAGCTTTGGGTCCACCAGGATTCTTAAGCAATCCACAGTATAAGCTCCCAAGCCTGTGATCAGTGAGGTGACTGGCTCTGCCGGCTCACATCCTCCGCCTGCTACATGGGACTAGAGTGGACCTCACACCTGGTAGAGAACTGAGCCCAACTGACTCTTTGCTCAGGGGAGTTTGTCAGCCTTCAGGACCATGGCTTGTGATTGCTTTTCCAGTGCATCATATGGAAGTGTTAGGCGGATGAACAGAAATGCTGCATCAGGACACTGGAGAGATGGCTCAGTGATTTAGAGCACGTGGAAAGGGCCCAGCTTTGGTTCCCAGCACCCACATGGCAGTCAGAACCATATATAACTCTAAGGGATCTGATGCCCTCTTTTGGCCTCTACAGACACCAATTACATGTGTGGTGCATACACATGCAGGAAAACCCTCATATAAAATAAATATATCTTTTTAAATACAGGATCAGTTAAATATAATTTTTTAATGTAGGATCAGTCACCTTTTTGTTCTTAGACTCCTTGTACTGGGCAGAAGCTGATCCCAGGGGGTGAGGCTGGCCCTCTGGGATATAGTATTGCACAGTTAATTAATTCCTCCAAAGTATTCAGCACCTCCTTCTGTGAAACAGGATCCTGGGCCACAAGGCAGTAAAAGGACCAGAGTAGTTTTCTCGAGGTACAGACAGAACATGGGCAGCCAAGGGCCACCTCCCTCCCGTTAAGGCAGACACGTGTACCTCTGAGCCATGGATGGGCCTGCTGCCTGCAGAGGCCAGATGAGGGCACTGGATTTATTAGAACTGGAGCTACAGACAGTTGTGAGCTGAGTCACCACGTAAGTGCTAGGAATTGAACTCGGGTCCTCTAGAAGAGCAAACAGTGCTCTTAACCACGGAGCCATCTCTCCAGCCCCTTTATCCTCAGGCTTTGAAAGAGTTGGTCCAAGTATATGGTCTTGACTGTCACGTTCTCTTAGCTTACAATACTCCATTCCCTAATTTTATGATGTGACAGACTTTGCCATGGAAGAAATGCTGAGTTTTAGGGAAAAGGACTGAGTCTAAATAGATGAGGGTGTTTTGTTGATACAGGATCTATATGTAGCCCTGGCTAGCCTAGAATTCACTAGGTAGGCCAGGCTGACCTCAATCCACCTGCCTCTTCCTGCCTTCCACTTTCTGTAATTAAAGACTTGAGCCACCATGCCCAACTAGATAGGTGCTTTAGATAGCATATGGAATGATTGATTTCATAAACATGTTTTATGCCCTGGATCAAACCTTGTGATCCATAGTACAGACAACTCTGGCCTTCAAAAAAACTCAGCTGAGCCGGGCAGTGGTGGCGCAGGCCTTTGATCCCAGCACTTGGGAGGCAGAGGCAGGAGGATTTCTGAGTTTGAGGCCAGCCTGGTCTACAGAGTGAGTTCCAGGACAGCCAGGGCTACACAGAGAAACCCCGTCTCAAAAAACAAAACAAAACAAAAAAGCAAAAATCCCAGCTGAGTGTAGTAGACAGATAAGTATGCAATGAACTTTAATAAAAGACCAGATGTTCTAAGCAGGTTTCTTACTATAAAAAGAACGTCAAGTGAAAAAGAAAAAGTTCAGTCCATCTTGAGCTCTGTTCCTCGGCACCAGAAAAGACCAGAGTTTGTGTTGATTTTGTAGCCTTTTGGAAATGGGCTGTTGGAAGTACCATAATAGGGCTGAGTGTCATGAGATCATAGAAGATGTATTGAACACTCAGTTACTTTGAGGTTTTGTAGGTTTAAAATGGCATCTGAGCTGGGCTAAAAGAAGGAGAGGCAAAGGGAAGGCATGAGCAAAGGCATTACCACAGACAAGCTCAAGTAGTTCAGACAGCAAAAGCCAGATGTTGTAGCACATGCCCAGCACTTTGAGACAGAGGTAGGTGGATCTCTGTGAGTTTGAGGCCAGCCTGGCCTACAGAGTGAATCACTGGTTAGCTAAGGTTATATAATGAGATCCTCAGTCTCAAAAGAAAGGGGGCCTGGAGAGATAGATGGCTCAGAGGTTAAGGGCACTGGTCTCTAGGATCTGTGTTCGATTTCTCACACCTATACAGGAGATCCAGCATTCTTTTCAGCAGGCACCAGGTGTGTGTACAAGAAGCATACAGATCCATCAGGCAAAGTTCTATACATATAACATTTATAAAACTAAGTGTTTCTGGTAGAATAGGGGATTCAGTGCAGTGAGTGGATGTGAGAGCTGGAGATTGA
Source organism: Tokudaia tokunoshimensis (assembly GCA_036184795.1). Taxonomy (NCBI): domain Eukaryota; kingdom Metazoa; phylum Chordata; class Mammalia; order Rodentia; family Muridae; genus Tokudaia; species Tokudaia tokunoshimensis. The sequence continues at coordinate 116,020,283 of BTHU01000023.1, forward strand.
GTGGAAGAAATTGAATCGGGGTCATCTTTTGGAGGTCTGGCTTAATATTACAGTAAAGAATTAGAACTTGCTGTGTGATCTGGAACTTACTCAGTAGACCAGACCGGACTCGAATTCACTGAGCTCTCTCTGCCTCTGCTTCCCAAGGGCTGGGATTGAAGGCAGGTGCCTGACTCTTATTTTATTTTTAGTTGTGCATAGATGTGTGAATCTGCCTGTGTGTATCTAGACAGGAGTGTGGGTACCCAAGGAGACTGGAGGTGTCTGATCTAGGCAGCTGACGTGGGTATTGACAATTGAATCTGAGCACTAGATGATCAGTATATGCTTCTGATTGTTGAGCCCCAAGTTGGTATGCTTGCTGGAAGTATGAGCTGTTTAATGAGGGAGGGGATGGAGGACCCAGGATACTGAGAAACCTGGTATGTCTTCCTTTCTGTTCAGCACCTTTTGTTTTAAACCTATGTACTTCAGTCTATATTAAAATAGCTTTATTAGCTTGCTCCCCCATTAAGAAAAAGGATTCAACAGAAACAGCTATTGTAAGGCTGGTGTATTGTAGCCCAGGTTAGAAGTGGCAAAGGCTGCGAATGAGGCAGTGGAGTGGCTAGGAGGAAGCACTATAAAGTGGGGCAAGGGGAGAATGCAGCACTTCTTCCTGGTTTAAGTTCGGGGAAGGGCTTGGCTAGGAAGCCGCCTCTGCAGCGCCCCTCCCAGCTGTCCCTAGGCCGCCGCCCAGTCTCCGATGTGCTCCGCAAGGGCAGACTGGCTGTAATGTGAGCCCTGGGCCTGTACAAACATTGGTGCTGCCACTGCTGGAGGAAGAAAAAAGTTGTCGAGTACATTCCAGAGTCAAAGAGAAATGCCTTTTGGATTAGCCCAGCACCACCAGAACAAGTGACAGGAGTCAGGTCGGGAGACAGAGGCCGGGCAGGGTCGCCTGGAGTGGGGGTCAGGAAGAAGTGGCCCCAGCAGAGAGTAAATGCCAGGCCATGGGGTAGCAGGCTAAGCCTAGTTTGCCCCTGGCTTGCCCGCTATGGAAGAGCTAGCCTGTGGGGTGGGTGCTCACCGATGATCCGCTAGAAGCTGGGGTAGGTGCTGTGCTATCCCCCAGCCTCAGCCCAGAAACTCCTGGTTTCCTGAGAGGTGGCAGTAAGTCTCAATAAGAAGTAAGGTTGTGGGGGGTCACTTGCTCTCCTGGCCTCCTGTGGTGCTTTGGGGGCTCCACTCTTCCTCCCAAGCCCGCTTCCCTAACTCTGTCTTTGCCTTTCCAGACCCTGCAACTGGTTCCTCTTCAGCGATGTCCTGAAGAGGCTGAAGCTTTCCTCGAGAATCTTTCAGGCCCGCTTCCCACACCTTGAAATCACCACCCTGCCCAAGGCTGAGTTCTACAGGCAGGTGGCCTCCAGTCAGCTGCTGACTCCCGCTGAAAGGCCTGGGGGCCTGGAGGACAGATCGCCCCCAGGCGCCTCTGAGACTGTGGAGCTGGTGCAGTATGAGCCAGAGCTGCTGCGGCTCCTAGGGTCTGAGGTGGAATACCAGGCCTGGAGCAGTTGACGCAAATAGCCCCTCCTCCCTTCTTCTCTCTCCTTCGAGTCCATCCTTCCCCCACCGCTCATGTCCCCCCCACCTAGCACCAGACTGCAGAAAGAGGCAATAATACGGACCAACAAGAAGCCGCCTTATCAATGCCAGCATTAGTGACTGGATTTCTTCCTTTTTTGGGGGGGGGGTGGTTTACAGTTAGTTCTCATCTCCCTGTTGTGGTTGTTGTGGTTGGTGATGGGGTGGAAAGTTGAACTCCACTTCTGAAGACAAGAGATCTGGAGATGGCGGGAGGTGGCACCAGGATCCCTTGGACTGGTTTCTACGCTTATGACCAAGACCAAACATGGGCCTGGGTGGCTGTGGCCTATCCTAAGGAGAAATGAGAAAAACCCAAATCTCTTGAGTGCCCCTTTTTGTCTCCTGTGCTCTTCTGTCTTCCATAGTATTTATTTTATTAGTATTTAATTTGTATTGTTTCATTGGTTTCTGCTAAGTCTGTATCACTGTGACGATTTGAGACAACTTGCTGTATTGAGGGACTTTCTTCTCCACTCCCTTCGCTTTCTGCATAAGCTTCGGGGATTGCTCCCTCCCTCTGAGAAAAGCACTCCCAGGTCATCTTTCTCCATTTGGGGAGGGAGCAGGGTGAGGAAGGAGAGGGGGATACCATCATATGACTAACCAACCTGGTTGCTGCTGGCCCAGAGCTGGGGGCTGGGGGCAAATCCCCGGCCTTTGGTGCTCCCCCACCCCCTGCCAGATTTGCCCCACCCCTGCCCTTTTGAAGCAGCTCTTCCATCTTGAGACTGGTGTTTCCTAGGGAGCAGGGTTCCTGAGTTCCTCTAATAAAGGCAGGTTGAGATGGGCCTCAGGCCCATCCTGGGCGCTCCTCACTCCGCTCCACTCGGTGCACAGTAAGAACGTGTTCCAGCATCTTTTGCCCTGCACCCGTCCCTCCTTGTCTCACCCTACCTACCCTGGGCTCCCCATCTTCAGATATTGAGCCTTCACCTTGCCATCCCTCCCACGGACTTGCAGCATCCTCTACCCCTCTCTCCTCCACCTGCCCCGGATTCTCATTTGGAATCTGTAAAGGGCCCTGGGACTATAACTAGGCGACAGCAAGGGACCATTCTCTAGCCTGTCTCCACATCCACCAGGGACTGAGTGAGCGGCTCCTAGGCCTTCAGATGCCTAGTTAGATCTGTCACCAGAGGGAGGGAGGAGGGCTTGGGTCGTTTCCCTGGCCCCGCCCCTCTATGGCATTGTCTCTCCCCCCCCCCCCTTCTTATTTTTCTACCGATTGCTATTTTTCCGAACAATCCTTGTAGAGAGTATGTACCATCCAAAGGCAGGAGGACCTTGCTGCGGTTGCCTCTGGATGAAGATGGTACAGTTTTATTGTACAGGTGCTAAACAACAAAAGAAGAAAATGGAAAAAAAAAGCCAGTTTGGGGATGGGACAATCTGTTCTCTGGAGGCTCCTGACCCATTTAGGAGCATTATTTCTTTTAACTGTGTGTGTTTTTTTGTTCCCAGGGGAATTTCTGAGTCCCCTTCTGTAGGACAGCCCCATCATCCTACCCAATTGGTTTTGAACAATTGTTTTTCCTTTTTAACAACAACAAAAAATTATATATATAGATATACATATATATATATATATGAAGTTGAGGGGGTTTGGATTTCAATTTTATTTGTTTTGTTGGAAATTATGATAACTGTGTGGTTTGTTTTCTGGTTTTTTGGTTTGTTTTTTTTTTCTTTTTTGTTTTGCATTTCGGTGTGTATTCTGGCTACCCTTTATGTTTCGTTTTTAGCAACTGGCTGTGGAGTCAAAAACACTTGCATACTGAAAAACCTGTGTCAGGGCCTTTGTCTCCTGTCCTCACTTTTCCCATTTGTGGCTTTTGGGGAGTTAAGTGGTCCCTAGAGATACAGTGGGGGAAAGCAAGTCAAATTAAAGCTTTGGTCATTAGGTCCGGGTGGGACTCTGGAAAGGAACATGGAAAGGGGTATGTTCCAGGGCCCCTGCCCACCTGAGGGGAAAATAGTCCAACTTTGGGTTGATTTGATTTGGAAATGTGGAAGGGGCATTCTTTGCAACTGGAGTAACAGGAATCGAGGAAGGACCCTTTACCCTTTGGCTGCTGGGTGGTATGATTCTGTCATACCGGCCAATTCAGTCAGAAATCATCTGCTGACTCCTCCGCGGGCTGGGACTACCCACCTGCCCCTCACCCTGCCAGCATCCTCACTGGTGAACCTGTGCTTTCCCTGCCCACTTGCCCGGTGCTGGCTGTTCATGGTTCTAGGTTCCAATGATCTAACTATAAGGCAAGACACCTGTCCCTAGTTTTGCGATTATTCCTCCTTTAAGATAAACTGTGGCAGAAGGTCTGTCTGCAGGCCCCAGAATGTGTCTTGCTACAGTGGTTTGAGAGGAGACTTTGTGAAGGTCTGAATCCTATAAACTTTAAGCTCTGTATCTTTGGGCCTCTTACTGTGGCTTAAGTGGGCAGGGCAGGAGAATGATGTGTCTGGCTTCTTAAGAGTCCGGACATTCCCTAGGAGTAAACTTGAGCTGTTCTCCTTACCCATCCTTCCGAAGCTTGCTTCCAGAGTTTGCCCAGAGAGTTAACATCCTTTTAGAGGGTATAACACCAATCTGCCTTCCTGCTGTTCCCCTCCCCACTTCCTGATCACAAGGTCATCCCAAGCACCCCATAGTGTTTCTAATTTCAGGTCCATCCTCTAGTTGAAACCTGAAGTCAGAAGGCAAGCAAACATGGTGGCACATGCCCATAATCCCAAGCACGTGGGGGAGGGTGGCACAATGGTCAGCCAGGATTATATGGCAAGACCCTGCTGCCAAACAAGGTGTGATAACCGCGTGTCTGCAGTTCTTCTACTCTGAAGAACAGAGGCGGGGGTGGGGGTGGTGGTGGTTGAGGTCAGCCCGGGTGACATTGTCTCAAAACAACAAAAAGGAAACGCAGTTCAGAAGTCAGACGTGTTAGGAGGTTACAGAAGCCATGTTGTGATTAACAGTATTCAGGCCCCAAATGTGGTGGGAGATCAATGGGCTGGGCGAGGGCACCTGGATGCTTTGAACAGATGGCATGGGAGAGGTAGTGAACGGAGCATACTTAAATATAAATAGATGCCAGGGAATGTTTGGAATGAGGGCACAATCTGAGCAGAGGCTTGGAGGGGAGGAGATGCAACAGCACTTTCAGATTTTCTTTTACCCACACATTAGCTGGAGACTATTGTCAGGTTCTAAAGATCAAGGCTTACACGGAAGCTCTTCATCCTACCTGGTGGCAAACATTCTTCCAGTCCTTTGTGTTGGCTAGGGAAAAGCTACCAAATGTTCAGGCCTGCTAGATTAAGAAGGGAGACAGGCCTAGCCCTATGTGTCCCCCTTACAGTGGCAGTTTCCACTATGGGGAGGGGGGTTGGCCACTGGGTGCCTGCTCCACCCAGGCTCGGTGTGTGTGTGTGTGGGGGGGCTCCTCCAGGAGCAGGCAAATGGTTGTAACAGATGCCTCGATCATTCTCCCGTTTTAAGGGAGAAAGCGGTGGCGCGTGAAAGTGTCGCTAAAGGCAGGCTAAGGAGAGGAGCATCCGATCCGGGACCTGTCTAGGGGTTGGCTATAGCCTGGAGCTTGCTTTTGTGGCTTTAGGGAGCCTGCAGCGAGTCAGGGAGCCCAGTTGCTTCTAGCTCACCTGCGTGTACTAGAGACCGGGGGCGGGGCCAGGGAACGGTTGGCCAATGAAAAGGCGACATTCCACGGACTGCTTAACTCCCCTTAGAGAGGGAAGGGAACTGAAGGGAAAGTTCGAAGCTTCAGAGCCAGGGAGGTTGTCAGCGGGAACCAAAGCCGCCCAGAAGTTGAGAATCAGGGAACATTTCCAAGGGACAGGGAGACGCCCGCTTAGTCGGCTCTTCTGGGAACGGTGAGCCACGCCCTTGGCTGCCCCTCCCTCCCGGGCTCCGCCTGGCTGGCGCACTATCACCGGCCATCCAGCGCCACCTGCTGGATGTTGGCTTCCATTCCCGGCGTCCCTGGCAGACGCGCTTGGAGGCTGCTGGCTGCAACTGGGAGCCAGAAGAACTTGCTCACCCTGGGTCCAGAGCCTCCAAAGCCCTAGGTACCTGCCTTTCTGAGTACAATCAGCAAGCTTGTGACCGGCCGAAAAACTTGACTGTTCCCGCTCCAAGGGGGTCTGACATTTCTACCTCAGTCCCACGGAGGGATAAGGAAATAGTGCTGAGGCAGTCACTGGAAGGGAGTTGTTTGGGAGTCGCTTGTCAGCACAGCATAGTTGAAAGAAGCTCTAAGCTCCTGGTGAATCCAACGGTAGATAAACACGTGGGTAAAGGGAGTAAGCCTGAAATGTTAGGATGGACCAAAATGCTGTGGTAGAGGCTAGGGGTGTAGCTCAGTTGATCAGAGTATCCACCATACAGGAAGTCTGAAATAAGGAGGGTGGGGTGGGGTGGAGGGCGTGGCAATGAATGTCTGTAATTTCAGAATAGGGGAGGTCATGCTTGATCACATAGTCGGCCTGGGCTACATGAGATTGTCACCATCACGACATAAATAAATAAATAAATAAATACACCAAAATTACAAAACCACCACGATTAGCTCCTGAGCATGGAATGACCTACTTGGCCTCTTCCTCCTCCCACGGAGGGCAGAAGGTCCCACAATTGGAATCTGAACTCATTCAGCCTTTCAATAAACATTTATTGAGCACCTACTGTGTACCAGGCACTGTGGCTAGGTGCTGGGGATACATCACTGACTAGCACACAGCTCCTGTCCTGGAGGAGCTCACAGTCTATTGGAGGGGAAACATACATGAACACAATCAAAGAGCTACATACAATGTGCTACAATAAGAGGTATATACAAAGTGCTGTGGGAACCAGGAGAAGGGAATCACATATCAGCTGGTGGGAGGTGAGGACCATCACTTGACTCCTGGCTCCATTAGGCAGGCCATCACAAAAGCAGGGGGATTGCTGCTGCCACCTGACTCTGGTTAAAGTCAATCTGTCTCTTGAGGTTCTCCTGTAAGCCTCTTCCAGAACGCTTGTCAGCAAGGGTTAGTTAACCGGTTAGCTAGTTTAACACTCTGTAGGGAAGAAACTGGACAGAAAGGTGTCTTTAGGATCAGAGGATGTCGAAAGGAATACAGATCTTGAATGTTAAGACAGGGGGTGAGGTGGTACCGTAGGGGGGGCACTGGGCCAGGAATGGCAGGCCCTGGGCAGTGAAGCACCTCGAGTAACTGCCTGAGGGGGGGGGGCGGGCAGAGGTCAGCTACGTCAAAGTTTGGTGCCCAGCTCTCATCAGATCAATCAGGAACTACTCATTGATGCTCGTCTTCTTTAGAGTATGCCCAGGTTTGGGGGTGACACGCTGGTGCCTACCCCTCAGGAGGTAACACACACAGGAGGTGAACGACACAGATCTAAATGGAAGGTCTAAGTAACAGTTCGTGATGACGATAGAGATGTTGCAGGTTGTTTCTAATCACCCGCCCATCAAGTGGCAGTTACAAGTTTAAGAATTCAAGTTAGGAACTGACTGTTCCCACGCAATTGCATCTTGAGACACAATTTTTTCATTGTTAGTAAGAGGATAGAGCACATTAAGTGGAACCCAGGAAAGGAAAGGCATCGGTGGGGACAACTTGGCACGGGGTGAATGGAGAATATCAGAGAGGACCCACTAGTGAAGTGCCACTGACTTGGAGCTCTTTTTCCCCGGTGGGGCTGATATCAAACTTCAAATCTTTCGAGAATTACTCTTCAAGGGCTTGCCCAATTCCTTGGGCCCTGTCACAGTTCAGGAACTAAAGGGTTAATGCTAGGCCCAGGCCGGGCTAGAAAAGCCTGAGGGATGACCGGTTTAAGTATTGGCCCTATCTGCAGGCCAGGACTCAATGAAGGCTTTTCAGCAGAGGAAGGCCAGAGCAAGTAGCCTGTGAGATGAGAAGCGCTAAGAAGTCCCATCCGACAGGGTGCTTGCTGATACCTGGTGGGAACAGAAAAGCTGAGCGGCATGAACTAGGCTCTAGGAATGAAGACAGGCCAGATAACAGGAGCTGAGGGAGCCAGACAGGGTCAAGTGCACAGAGCCCACCAGACAGCTCTGAGATTTCCAGTCTAGAAGGTAAGGAAAATGGTGGCATCATTAACAGACACAGATCACCAGAGCCGTGAGCCAGGAACTTAGAGAAGCGGGTTCTGGATTGTCCTCATCTTCAAGAACTGGCCCGTGAGCCGGGCAGTGGTGGTGCATGCCTTTAATCCCAGCACTTGGGAGGCAGAGGCAGGAGGATTTCTGAGTTCGAGGCCAGCCTGGTCTACAAAGTGAGTTCCAGGACAGTCAGGGCTACACAGAGAAACCCTGTCTCGAAAAACCAAAAAAAAAAAAAGAACTGGCCCGTGACAAAAGTGGAGGGGGGGGGCTTTGGAGAACACCCACACACAAAGAGATGAGGAGGAGTCCACGCAGAAACAGAAAAGCACAATGGTGGAGAAGGGCTCAGCAAGTGTGGGATAACAAGACCCAAGAACTGCGGAGGCAATGATTTGACTATGAAAGTGTTGATAGCCTTAGGAGAATGAATTGCCTTGGCGTTAAGAAGTGTGTGCAGGCCGGGCAGTGGTGGCGCACGCCTTTAATCCAGGATTTCTGAGTTCGAGGCCAGCCTGGTCTACAAAGTGAGTTCCAGGACAGCCAGGGCTACACAGAGAAACCCTGTCTCGAAAAAAACAAAAAAAACAAAACAAAGAAGTGTGTGCAGGTATTAGGTCCCAGGCTGATGATGCAAGGTCACCCCAGCTCACGCTGTCTCTCTATGCTCATTAAAACTGATGGAGCTTGGAAGGTAGCACAGTCGCTAGTACTCGGCAAGCCTGCACAGAGTCCTGGCGTTGGTCCGTAGAACCACATACTGATACACACAAGAACAAGGTATGGGGCAAGAGAACCGGAAGTTCAACGTCATCTTCACCAACAGAGCAAGTTCAACCCCCCCCCAAAAAAAACTAGAATCTAAATACAACAGGAACAAGAACAGCAACATTAACAGCAACAATGGTGACCTTTTCTCGAGATGCTTCCTTCCATCCATCAAGAGATTGTCACCATAAGCCAATTTTAAATCAGAACAGACATTCCAGCGCCAACTGCTGGGAATGTAGCAAATGCACCTGCACAAAGCCACAGATAGCTCCTTCCCCCCAGGCAAGGTGAGAGAACAGTAGGGGAGAACAGCGATGACCAGCCAGGGAGGTAGTTAGGTCAAGTGGGTGTTTTGGCATAAAGGACATAGCAAAGGTCCTGGGGCACTGATTCACATGAACCAAAGTCACCAGAGGCTAGACTTGCTTCTGAGCCTGACGTCTCTACGCACTGCCCCTAAACCTGGTAGGAAAGAGGCAAGAAGATTCAAGGAAGGGAGATGGAGACCCTCCGCCGAGAGAGACTAAGAGAGATCAGCAGAACTCTTTCCAGAAACAGAAGAGAGAAGCAGAGTGATGCGCTGACAGGAGCTGTGGGAACCCATGTGTGCTCGCTCCTGTCTTCTTGGGGAAGCCAAGAATTGGGTTAGGTGTAATGGCCGGACATGAAAAGCAACGGTCCTCCTGAAGTCTTTCAGAGCCACTGTGAGAGGGAGAGGGTGGGTGAGAGAGTGGGACTGTACGGCTGGAGCTGGTCTAGCCTCAGCAGCTGAAGACAGGTGCAACTTCTCAGGGCAGACAGAATGAAGAGGGAACCCAAGATGGGGAAAGAGCACTGGATCACAAAGGGTCATTATTATTGTCATGCATAGGGCTGATTTTATACGAACAGCCAAAAGCCCTGGCCACAAACATTCAGTCCACTCAGGCCTGGCTAGGGACTTTATAATTGGAGCTGACTATAGTTAAGTGCTCTGCCTGATGGCAAGGTGACTTTGATAAGCAAGCACTCCCAGGACTAAGTGTGTTCCTTTCCCCTCCCACTGTGGTTTTAGCACACGTGGCCTCTTAGCCGTCAGCAATGGTCTCTCAGCAAGAATATCTATTGAAGCTCTCCTACCTAGACCTGTTCTGGCTCTGTGACATCTCTCTAGACTGGGAGAAGGGACATCCAACCAGTACCTTCCAGTCTCAGAAGGGCATTGTTGCTTGCAAAAAAAAAAAAAGTTACAGAGTGCTTTCTCTTAAAACTGCCTCATCTCTGTGGCTGACCTAGGAATGAACGAACACACACACAAACACACATAGACACAGAGAGAGAGAGACACACACACAGACACAGATACACACACGAAGAAAAGACCTGACATCTACATCCCATCCTCCCCAAAGAAATGAAGATACAGACGCACAAGTACACACAAATGCATACAAAGATATTCACATATTGGATGGTAAGTTCCCTGTGTAAGGAATATATAGCAAAGTAGGACCAGGCCTAACTCTTCTTGGGAAGCCTCTGACTGGCTCTGGACACAAGCTACTTCCTGGCTTGTAGATTTCCCTCCATCACCAAGTCGGCTCATTACCCTTTCAAGAGCGTTATCTACTCCCTAGTGCTCTTGAAGGCCATGGTCTGATGCCCGAGGCTTGAGCTGGGCATACTTTGGTCATAGCAATGCCAAATAGACCTGGGGAACTTGGAATCAAATTTTCTCACACCCCACTAGATGTAAAGGCGAGTACTCTACTTAAGTCCACATGAATATGTTTCACAATTTTGCCCCAGTGGGTCAACTTTTAATCCCTTTGTTTATATATCATGGGGTTCCATCTTAATGAGGGAAGTGGGATTGAATGGGGAGAAAGGGGCCTGGGTCGGGGATCTGGTCAGCAGGCTCCCAGATGTGCTCATACTAGGCTCAGCTACAAACAGGGGCCCTGAGCCTGATGAGAGCTCAAGTTCAGCCACTGGGGTTAGCCCAACAGTGGGGTGGCTAGGGGGAGATAGAGTCTGGTTTCCCGCAAGGCTCAGGTTATGGGAACCCCTCGAGAGCACCTGACTCTGAAGTGGCTGAAGATGAGCTTGATCTCTCAGGAGTTCTCTCAGGGTTTCTTCAGGAACCAACAGCCCCTCTACGGGTGCTCCAGTAACCACACCCTGCACATATGAAGAGGACCTCAAGGGACCCTCCTTTACCACAGGCACTGATGTGCCGCCGGAAGTCCTGATAAAGGCAGCAATGACAGTCCCAGGGGGCTGAGAGCTCGGCCCTGCCGACCCTGCACCTATGACCTGGGATGGTACTGGGTTGCTCTGATGGTTGGCCCCGGCCAGAAGTTGGGGGAGTCCACTGAGGATCAGTGGGGTCCCTTGGGTTGCCACCTGGTTCTCTTGCAAATTGGTGTTCAGGGGGAAGGAGGTCTGCAAAGTGAAGGTGTCCTTGAACGTTGACCCCTGTGGGACACTCTGGAGAACAAGTTGAGTTGGAGCAGTAGTACTGGCAGGAGGCCCATTGGTCAGCACCGTAGTCAGCGGGATGGTTTGCAGGGTGACAGCGGAGCTGGACCCCACAGGGGCTACTCCTAGGTGGATGTTACTGGGCACTGAAGAAGTACTGAGAAGAGACAGAAAGCAGAGCTGGTTAGGCAGAAAGCACCCTAACTGTCTAGGAGGGCACAAGAGAAACGGAGTTGTAGCTTTGTTGTGTCTTTATTGCTCTAGCTAGTATGTATTAATTTGGATAGGTCAGAGACTTCTAGAAGTTTGACACTATTCAAGCTTCCAAACTGCCCATGAACTGAGTAAGAATCATAGACTCGCAGTTTGAGGAAACTGAGGCACATGGCCCAGGGCCCACGGAACTAGCAAAGCTGGGAGTGGGGACTTGGCATGCAGGTTTTGTGAAGCCTAGAGCTGGTGTTCCTCACCATTCTTCAACTCTTCCCCTCCTCTGAAGAGTGTCCCTGGGATCTAAGTCAATGTAGTAGGACGTGCCGACACGACCCCAAACCCTGTATTTTCAGAGAAAACTGCAGGTCCCTTAGCATCAAAGAATAGAGAGTACTTCCCAAGAAGCCTGGAAGTCAGTGTCATGTCTGCAATGTAAGTACTCTGTTGTGAAGTGGAAAGGACTTAGTGGCATGGGCCCAGAGGTAGAAGACAGACCCAGATGGCCCCTGAGGACATCCTGTGGTATCACAGGGATGGACAGCCATATCTTGTAGCAGAAGCCCCCACCCCCGCCAAGTAAAGTATGTGACCTTAGGCAGGCAAGTCACGTTTCTCTTTTTTGAAGAGATTTATTTTTTTAGTTCAATTTTTTTTTCAGATTTTATTTTGATACAGTTTATTTTTATTTATTTATTTATTTATGCGTGTGTGTGTGTGTGTCTATGTGAGAGAGAGAGAGAGAGAAAGAGAGAGAGAGAGAGAGAGAGAGGGGTCTGCTGGTGTCCAGAAGAGGGTGCCAGATCCTCTGGAGCTGGAGTCACGTGGTTGTGAGCTGCCCAATTTAAGTGCTGGGAACCACACTGGGTCTTTCTGCATGGACAAGTCACGTTCTTTAACTACTGAGCCATTTCTCCAGCCCCATCTTTTCTCTTGACCAGCAAGTGCCCTGCTTGCTTCTTAGGGGTTCTGTGAAGATCCCACAAAACTGGAAACACAGCAGAACTTCACAGGAACCTGACAGCTGACCCCCTACACTCTGCAGGAGGGACTAAATTACTAGACTCCAATTACTAGTATGCTCTTACCTCACAGTTTTGGTGAGCTTGGCCTGGCTCTGTAGTGGGGTGGCAAGCATGGCGGAGGTAGTGGGGACCTCCTCATCCATAGACAATTCTAACTCCAGGCTTGCAGATGGCTGGAGACCAGTGTGTTGAACCTTTGGCTTTTCCCAGGGAGAGCTATCCTTGTCCTCAGGGGAGGCTCTGGTTACGACCCTGGAGCTGGCTCTCCGGATGGTACTGGTAGAGGGTGTGGAGGAAGTAGAGGCCTGGGGAGAGTCTTCTGGTGTTTCAGGGCTCTCTTCTTCATCTTCAATTACCACCAAGTCCTTAGGCATCTCCTTGAACTGGTATACCAGCCTCTGCCCTTCCACTTTGGCCAAGATTCCTCTTTGGTAGTAATATCTGGAGGGACAAGAAGGGAACTGGTGAGTTTACCAGAGGTTGAGTAAGGAGGTCCTGTCTTTCAATCTGTCCAACATGCTACTCTCTAAGGCTGGGTGAGCACGGGACTCAGGTGAACTGGACAGGGACAGTCCAGGAGAGGGCGGGGCTGGGAAAGAATAGCCAACACTTGGACACAAAGGGCCATTTTTGACATTGTAAGTTTCTACAGTCTAACAGATGTACAAAAAAGGGGGGTCTTCAGTGTCAACCCCCATACTGCTTTGGGGATGAGGACAATGAGCAGGTGAAGAGTGAAAAGGATGGATGACAGAGACCCGACAAGTCTCCGGCCCTAGGCTACATCTCAGGGATAACACAAAGCCATCTCTGGCTTCCAAAATGTGATGAAAGCCCTCTGTAGAAACGTTTTGAAAGCCCTCTGTAGAAATGTTTTGGGTGTCTGCGGAGCTAAACTACCCTTCAACACAGAGGTGCTAAAGAGGGCTTGCAAAAGAAAAGGGAAGTGTTAGATCCACTTCCTAGAGGGGACCGATCACCTCTGCCTTCAAGTGGGAGAGCCTCCTTGGGCACAGGAAGAAATTAGTGATCCCTCAGGGAAGAAATTCTGTGTCCCAGCAGCTCCTACCTTAGGGCCCGCCCCATGGTCTCATAGTTCATGTCAGGCTTGTTTTTCTGCTTGCCCCACAGCTTGGACACAGCCTTGGAGTCCACCAACTTGAAGATGCCTTTCTCTCGCTCTGTCCATTTGATGTACTTGGGGCAGGTGTTTCTGTCCTGCAGAAGGGCCAGGAGGAACTCCCACAGATAAATGGTGCTGCCTGCAGAGGGATAGGTAGTGAGGGGCCGCTTAAGCTTCGGAGATTAAGGGGTGCCCTGCCCACCTCACCTGAGAGCCAGCTATACCTTTGCCGTCCTTGGATTTCTTCCGTATGGGGACACTGGGGTCGGTGACAGGTGAGGTACTCCGGTTGTTCTTGGTCTTTCGGTCTGGGAAGAAAAGGCAGGTAAGCAGAGGTCAACGTTAGCTAGGCAAGCCAGATCACTAAAGCTGGAAGTCGAACCCTTCCACACAGCAACAGCCAAGAAGTGTCTACACCACACCAAGGCTGCCACATGAGGAGGTGTGAGATTTGTAAATGAGAGACCTTTAGATTCCTAAGTTCAGAAGAGCCGCTAGGCCAGACATTCCTGACCTAACTTTTGAAATGGGAGATAGCCTAAAGGTGTTGCTGTGGAGCAGGTCAGTGCTGTAGAGGGATATGAGGAGGCATACTGGGCAGGTAGCATCAAGCAGCCATCCCCTAAGTAAATCAATAACACAGGGGCTTGGGAAAGTCCAAAGTCCTTGCATAGATGGCCTTTTTCATAAGTGCAATAGACGCTAGATAAGCATACAACATGACTCTTTTTTTTTATAAGAGAAGGCCCCCAAAGTCCAGGAACTAGCCAGGAGTCTAGGCCTGGTGTCCCAACACCTACCCGAACACTGGCATAGCTAGAGGAATTGATGAATCCCTGAATACATAGAGGCACCGTGAGAAAAAGGCTGGCTTTGGGAAGAGCACCTAATGAAGCCAAGACATTCAGAAGAGGGACTTTTAGTCCATCCCTACTGGACCAAAGAGACAGCCCCTTAACATATCTGCAAGCCTCAAAGCACTCAGTCCTTGGGGCTTCCCAGTCCTCCAAGGTTCCCCACACCGAGGATGCGCATATACGCGCCCTCATCCTTACTTCTCTTCCGTGACTTCCCAATCTTCTGAAGACTTTCCTCTCTGGAGACCTTCTCCTCCTGAGAATGCTCCTTCTGGTCATTGGCATCACTTGTCTTCTTCGGGTCATCAGATTCAGGTGCAGAAAGTATTAAGTTGGGTAGATTGATGGCCTGAACAGAACTGGAGTCTGGAAGCACTTCTGGTGTGCTGACTGCAAGAAGAAAAACCCGTGGTGGGCGGGGCCAAGAGCAAGGACAGCCATCCTCTTCTCTCTAGTGCTCCAGAGTAAAATGGTTAGCACGCAGGGAGGGTGCGGATGCCATTCTCAAAAGCCACACACACACACAGGATACATCTAAAGCTGCCTCAGGGGTCTTGTCCCACAAGGGGAGGAAACATCTGCAGAGCTATAGGTCTGATCAACCCTAACCTCAATGGCCACATTTATCACTCACTACTGGTGGTGGGGAAGGGCCAGGTTGCATTTGGATAAAGGACTTGAATGATTTGGCCGTTCACGCGTCTAACAACTCAAAAGGACTCCAGAAATCATGAATCCCAATTCCTCTGCTTTCCTGATAAGGAAACTGAAAAATGGGAAGTCATGTGCCATGGTCACACAGCAACAGTGGTCACTGTTGGCACTCGGGCAATATTTGTTGACTATTAGTGAGAGGCAAGGGGAGACATTTCTTTTAGCCTCAGAGAGTTTTTTTTTCTTTAATATGTCATAGGTAAGGGCAGTTGATTGGGGGACGGTCTTGAAGCAGTCGAGTTCCCTCTGGAGAAGGAACCGAGAGGATCTACCTTGGGGTCATGGCAGATCATCAGGCATCTGTGCCCTCTTAGAATCAATCTGGTCTTCAAGAACAGGCAACAGGGGCTGTGAGATGGTTCTGTGCATAAGGCATCTGCTGCCAAGTTTTATGACCCGAGTTCGATCCCCAGGTGGGAAGAGAGAATCAACTCCCAAACACTGCCCTCTGACCTCCACATTTATGGTGTGGGTGTGGTGTGTGCCACACCCACACCAACAAAATATAACTTAGGATTTAATAAAAATATTTTAAAAGAACAGGAAGTAGATTATTCATCCAGTTTTATCAGATGAAAGGGATTCAAGATGGCAGTGACAGCTGCTCACCGATGTGAAACCACTTACTACTGCTGAGTTGTACCCTTCGAGGTGACTAAGGTGACCCGTTTTTTTTGTTGTTGTTGTATGTAAATTTATCACCGTTTAAAACTTGGGTGAAATAACACTAAAACTTCTCCTGTTCTCTGGTGCCTTTCTGACCCTCTCCTGTCAGTTCAGGCTTGACTCTTCATGTGTCCACTGGGGGATGTGAGGACCGAGACCTAATGCGCATGTGCCTGAGATTCCAGCATGTGGATGCAGCTTGTACTGTTTATCACCTTGAATTCAGGTACTCAAGTTCCAACTTACAGATCTGCTTCTCATCCAGGACATCATTGGGAGTTGCCACATTGAACAGGACTTCAGTGGGTGACACATTATTTGATGTGGACACATTGTCATCTGGTTCCAGGTTCCGTGAAGTGGGAGGGGAAAGGAAAATTTCATCAGGCTTCAGAATAGTTAATAATAAGGGCCAACCCAAGGGGAGATGGTCTATGGTACAGCTAGGCAGATATCAGAGCTCCTCCCACCCGACACCCCCTCCCCAAACTGGTTTCCATTCTGGGTGCTACCCTGTCTGAGGAGTTTATGAATGGATTAAGATGATTCCCTCCTCATTTGTGGGAAGCACTGGTCATTATGTGGGGTTACTAGCAGCAGCCACAGTGAGCTTCTGTTCCCTGAAGGCTGATGTCCTTTCTCCACCATATACCTTACCCAACCAGGAAAAGAACAGACCTGTCAGTAAAATACTGCCTTCTAAAATCTGATCCTGTGTCATGCACAAGGTCCTGTCCCTTATGATGCCATTGTGGACCTCATCCAGATCCAGTCCTGAGTACAGATGCACTAATTCAGGATAGGGGACCTGTTCCACAATCACAGCTGGGAACACAGAAGGGTCTTCCAGCTATGGAGAAGAAAGAGATCATGGTCAGAACTAACCTACTTCTGAGAAGCCCACCCCACCAGATGCCACGGCCAACCTCACTAGGTGATGCTTTTTTAAATTACAATTTTATCTTAAGTCATTTTTGAAGGTGGGGTATACCACAGCATGAGTGTGGTAGTGGTCAGAGGATAACTTGCTAGAGTTGGTTTTCTTCTTCAATCATGCGGGCCCTGGGGATGGAACTCAGGTCATTAGGCTTTGCAGCAGGCACCTTTCATTGCTAAGTCATCTTGTCAAGCCCCACCCACCCCAGGTGATGCTTTAAGTGAGATCTTGATTAACAGAGATGGCTTAGCTCAGCAGGACTCGTACTCAGCCATGTGTTTTATGAATGTGCAGTACTGGGGAGGGAACTCAAGGCCTTGTACATGCTAAACACAGACTCCACCACTGACCTATAACCCCAACTTGGGCAAACATTTTTGATTTGTTGGATTAGTCCATGGTCTGAGGTTAAAGCTGAGTCTATAAGAAGAGTCACTAATTTGAAGGGATTGATTGATGGCAAGGGTGAAGGGCTCCATGTATAGCCATTTTGCAAGGACTCTGAAGCCGCATGGGACTAGTGGTCCTACATTGCACTAGACAAATACAGAACATTCTAGCATTCCATAAAATGTGATTGAATTGCACTGACTGATCTAGAGCCAGATTGCCTGAATTTTAAACTAATATCTGTTATTTCTTAGCACTGTGACCCTAGGAAGTTTCCCAATATTTCTGTGTATCACTTTCCTTATTCATAAAACCAGGTTACTCATATTAAGGATCCTATTGACCGTTTAAACAGATCAGTAAGCATAACACGTTCACAACAGGACCTGGCATAGAATAAGTTATCATTAGGTATCTGGAGCTTCTGAGAAACAAATGTTGTTGTTGTTGTTTCCTTTTAAAATGTCAGGGTTGCCGGGCGGTGGTGGCTCACGCCTTTAATCCCAGCACTTGGGAGGCAGAGGCAGGAGGATTTCTGAGTTCGAGGCCAGCCTGGTCTACAAAGTGAGTTCCAGGACAGCCAGGGCTACACAGAGAAACCCTGTCTCGAAATACCAAAAAAAAAAAAAAAAAAAAAAATGTCAGGGTTTTGCCTACATATCTATGTGCAAAATGTAAGTGTCTGTCTGGTACCTACAATGTCAGAAGAGGGTTGCTTGGAACTGGAGTTATAACAGTTGTGACCTGTCAAAAGTGGGTGCTGAGAACTTAGCCTGGCTCCTCTACAAGAGCAAGAAGTGCTCTTAACTGCTGAGCCATCTTTTAGGTCCCATGTTTCCTTTCTCATCTATCTATCATCTATCTATCTATCATCTATCTATCTATCATCTATCTATGTATCTATCTATCATCTATCTATCTATCATCTATCTATCTATCTATCTATCTATCTATCTATCTATCTATCTATCTATCATTTATGAGTTCTTGTATATTTGTGACATTCAACAGCAAAGACTATTTTCCATGCAGAGGGAAAGGCAGCTGAGAATGGAAATAGCATGGGGTGGAAAGTATTCTGTGGGGAAGCCAATAAGCTGGGATTCTGAAGTCGGAAGGAAGAAGGAAGGGAAGGCTTACTTTTAGGACTAGGGACACCTTAGGAGTTATATCTGAGAGGTATGAAAGGTGTGTGTGTGTGTGTGTGTGTGTGAGAGAGAGAGAGAGAGAGAGAGAGAGAGAGAGAGAGAGAGAGAGAGAATAGAGGGAAAGAGGGGGCAGAAAAGAATAGAAGAAAGCAGAAAGTGAGGGAAATGGAGAAAAGGTAGGAGAGAAAAGGTGATTTTTTTTTTTTGAGATCTTGAAGGAAGTAGGTGAGAACAGATACTCTGAAAAGGTAGGAGTTACCTACCCTTCTTTCTCCTAAGTCAGTGGGAAGGGAATAAGAACAGGAGATGCTAGAGATAAATAGGAGAAGACAGGGAAATTGCGAGCAGCCTTGGCTTAAGAGTGTCTTGATCAGAGGAGAAGCTGTGTGCTGAAGGTACAGAGATGCTGGGGATTTAAAAAAAAAAAAGGATCAGCTGCTGAAGGACTGGAAACAAGCGAAAGATGACGAATTAGCACTGAGAATCCAGGTAAGGTTCACCCTTTCTTCCCTTATCTGATGCCTTCCGCCAGGCTATACGCCCTGGAACAGGTTCAACCAAGCTGGCTTACTTTGTCCAAGAACCAGCAAGCCTGAAAGTGCAATGTGCTCAATGTCCACTAGAGGGCAGCCTTCGGTAGGACCAGTTAGAGGGTTTTCTACCCTACCACAGATAGAGCCTCTGACTTCCTCAGAGAAGGTTTTGGAAATATTCAGTGGAATCTTCTCTTGGACAAGCTTTGGGAGACAGCAGCCTGATAGGTTAGGGGAAAGACTTGGCTAGGTGACATCGTGTCTCAACTGACATTAAAACCCAGCAGTTTTAATTTCTCCTCTCCCTTTCCTCCTGCCTCACCTTTCTCCTTTTTGTGAAGGAGCAGAGTGGAGTGCTGTGGAACACTTACCAGCAGAGAAAAGGCATCCTCCTGGCTTCAGTGCAACACAAGGGATAGAGCAAAGGTGACCAGAGAACCAAGATCCTACCCTATTTCTCAACATCTTCCTGCCCAAAGACCCCCATGCCTGGCATATCCTGAATCCTTAGGCTGAGAAGACATTTACGGGCCAGCCCATCAACTGGTCTGGAGCCCTGGGTCTGAAGATGCTAAGACCCCAGCTCCATGCTTTTAAGTTCAGCCGGTGGTGCCCTCTTTGCTATGGAGTTGTCCCAGCAGTTTTCTTACCGTGACACTGGGGCTGAAGGGAAGTAGCAGACATCCTACATGGTGTTCAGTTGTACGCAACTACTCTGTTTAGTTCCATTTGCCAGTTGACTCACAGCCCAGCTGGTTTGCTTAATAAACTGCTTGGCTAGCCTAGTGACTACATGTATTAGAATGGCGTGTAGTCAACAAGCTCCCTAAGTGACCATCCAGGGACTCTTAGGGAGTAGCTGGTGCCTGATAGGTATTTGCTGACTAGTTATCTGTCAAGCCCCACCTGGACTCAGAGGTTGCCTGTTCACATCTATGTCTCCCTAACTGCCCATTTTGACTGACTGTTTTATTCCCAGAAGCCATACCTGGTGGATATCATCCATTCCGTTGCTTGCAAACTCGAAGACTAGATCACTGGGCTGCAGGGCAATAGCCATACTGGCTTTGGCCTGAAGCTGTGGTGGTTGTTGAGCAGATGTTATTCAGGTATGTTAGGATCAATCTAGTGTCGTCTCTGAGCCTCCGGGGAGGATATCCAGAGTTGGAGTGGGCGTGGCCTATGCCAGGCTCAAGACTGCATCCTGGGCAATGCCAACCTCAAGAGCAACCTACGGAGAAGGGAGAGATGGAGACAGTAAGTCAGTTTCCTTGTGCTCCGTGGCCAAATCAGCTGGTGAAGTTGAGAGGCTCTCGCTGTGCCTAGACAGCAGAGAGACAGAGACAGTAGGAAGGGACCAGGCCTGACACTGGGCAGTAGGAGGAAAAATCTCTGTAACTATCCTGGCTTGAGAAAGACTCATGTACGTGTGGGTTAGAGGGGGGGGCATAGGGTGTTCATGGGCTCAGTTTACCTTAGAAGTGAGGACCAGCTGACTCAAGGAACAGTCTACAGAAGAAGAAACAGCTCACTCGGGGTTGCGGGGAGGGGTGTCTGGGCTGGTAGGTCATATGCCTTGCATACTCATTAGCCACCCTACCCCCACTGCCCTCCACAGGTGGCCTCCATGCCTGCCTTGCTGCCTGAGGGTTTGGGGTTGCATTCTAGGCTTAGCTTTGCTTTCAGTTTCAAGACTGAGCTATGGCCCTGGGAACTCTCTCTGAGGAGAGCCCTGGCTGGGGGATGGGCCAGCAGAACCTTCCTCATCTTCTACGGCTAGCTCATCCCCCATATTCCAGGAAGTCTCAGGCTGCTGAAGCCAACCCTAGTCTTTCCCCGGGGCCTCCTAAGCTAGCAAGGCATCACAGTTACCTGTTGTTTCCCCCGTATCTACTCCTCCATTTCCAGAGCCCCAGGCTGCTTCTAGCATGATCACCTGGGGCCAACTGCCAAAGGCCTGGTCTTCAGACTCCCTCTGACACCCTTCTCTGTCCTTTCCACCTGGAACCTACTGGCCCTTGCACCTGTCCAGGTACCAGGTCTTTCGCCCTTCAGGTTCCCAAACATGAGATGTGTTTTCAATGTGCTTGTAACAACAAGCAGCTGATTCAACCACCAGGGCCTGGAGAGAACCCAGGCTACCCACTAGAACGCACATCGAAACGCCTTGACATGCCGGGGTGCAGTGCCAGGATGACAAACTCTTATCCTGGTTGTGAAATAAACGAGAGACTCCGGATGGGAGGCAAAGAGGGGTAAAAGAAGGATGCCACAAGTGACCTCTCTGATGACCGCTCTCCTCCACTGGAGACACCCAAGCCTCTCCCACTTCCTTTCCGTTAGCCCACAGGGTTAGCCCCGCCCAGTCTCCACCCCCACACCTTTCCACCTACTCCATCAAACAGCCTGGAGCAGAGGCTCAGCTGACCCGTCAGCATCAGCACTCAGCGTTGAATTTCCCTTTGGATGCAAGAGAGAACTCTGCTAGGTCCATCATTTCTGGAACTGCAGGGGCTAGGGAGGGAGGGGTGGTAGGGCTAACAGCCTTGTTCTGGTTCCATCAGTTCATCTTGCCCCACCCAACCCTGCATGTGACCTTATCCCTCGTGGCCTGCAAAACCTTGCAGGACCACTTGCGTCTGGCTCCCCTAGCCTAACTGCCCTTAAGGCTAGCATTCCATAGTTCCTGCTCTCCCACCAGCCAGTGTATCTGCCCTTGGGAAACATTCTCATACTAATTATATGAAAGGTGATCACTTTCATCTAAACCCACTAGGTCCAAGAGTGAACCGTCTGCATCTGCTCCTGCCCCAGGTCATTCACTGGGGCCCTTCTGTTCAACGTGTCTTTGTCTTGCTTTCTCTTCCTAAGCCAGAGTTTTCTTTTCAAAAGTTCTTGTGGTACTATTTGCTCAGGAAACAATCTATGCATCTTCCTGACCTCCCCTGTCAGACCCGGGCTTCCTTGACAGTAGGGGATGCCTGCAGATCTTTGATAAGACATTGTCACCTTGCCTTGTGCTTGGTTTATGGAATAAATGCAAGAAAAAAAGGAGCAACAATAGGTGTGGTGGTTCATGCCTGTAATCCCAGTATTTGAGAGTCAGGGTGGACAGATCACTGTGGTGTCGAGGTTAACTTGGGCTATAAAAACCAGGTTTGGGGAGACAGCTCAATCTTTAAGGTACTTTCCATTAAAACACGAGCCCCTGAGTTCAGTGCCTAAAAAACATGGTTTTGTTTTGTTTCGTTTTTTAAAAAGTCAGGCACAATGAAGCATACTTATAATCCCAGGGCTGTGGCTGTGTGTCAGGCAGATTTGTGGGATTTGCTAGTTAGCTAGCCTAGTCTGTGAGCTTCAGGGTCACAAGAGACCCACACTCAAACACCAAGGTGGACAATTCCTGGGAGGTTGGCCCTAGCTCCTGAAGTTCCAGAAACAATGGACCTAGCAGAGTTCTCTCTTGCATCCAAAGGGAAATTCAACACTGACACTGACGAGGAGGGGTAGCCGAGCTTCTGCTCCAGGCTGTTTGATCATCTCCACAGGCATGATATCCAGGCATGTGCACTAGAGTCAGTACATATCTGCACCCACATGAACACACTTCCTCCCACACATACACATAAAACAAAACTAAGCAAAGTAAATTAAGAAGAAGAAAGAACAAATGAGTGAATGAACAAAACTGGTCTATGGGCATCTCTGATCTCTTTTTTTTGAGCAGTCTATAGCTAAATGTACACTATGTGTGAGGAGGAATGTGCAAACGCAGAGGTTACATTGATATTATTCTTTACATTGCTAGTTACCTATCTGTCTGCTGTGAGTGTGCAAACAGACCACAGGTATATATGCATATCCAGGGTGTGTGCATGTGTGCCAAGTGTGGGGACATGTTTGTGAGAGCCTCTGTGTGTCAAAGGCTACCCTGGTCTGGCCGGCTTGCAAAGCCTCAAGCTCAATCATAGGTTCCTCCTCCTGCTCCTTCAAGGCAGGCAGACTGGACTGCCTTGGTCCAAGTGCTGTGGAGACATGGGGGAGGGCTGAGCAGGCCACGGTTCAGCTGGTCTACAAGGATGTTTGACCGTGTGCTCCCCAGGGGGGAAAAAGCCAACTCCAACATAGGTATGAGACTTACGGGGTCCTCAGGTGAGTGATCCCTACCCTAGGTCCACTCTGCTAAGGAACTGGGAGCCGGGCGGTGGTGGCGCACGCCTTTAATCCCAGCACTTGGGAGGCAGAGGCAGGCGGATTTCTGAGTTCGAGGCCAGCCTGGTCTACAGAGTGAGTTCCAGGACAGCCAGGGCTACACAGAGAAACCCTGTCTCGAAAAAAAAAAAGGTCCCCCAGATCTATGTGTTGGATTGCACTGAACCTTCAGCCATCAGCGTCGAAGGCGGAAAAGAGTAATTTCAGTAGCGTTCTTCTAATGTGCCCGTTCAGTATCTAAGCTCTGTCTAGCTGGGAAACCTTCGAAAACTATCTCCAGTGATCTGCTTCTGCTTGAAGCTAAAGCAAAGGAGTGGAGAGGTGGGGATGTGGCTGCCCTACTCTCTTGGTAAGGCTTAAGAAATCTACCCCTGCCGCGGAACTTTTCAGTCCAGAAATTTCCCCTCCCCCTTCAAAAGTTTGAGGATTTGAAAGTGAGAGGTGGAGAAAGGCTCATTTGCATGTTCACTTACTCTCCTCCAGTCCCACAAAATAACCTCCCTCTCCCAGGAACTTGAAACCAAAGAAGCCACCACCACAGAAGGCACACCCTATGGGAGGTAGGCGAGAAACACACGGAAGGTTCTTCTCTCCAGGGTCCTCTCAAAGCCCTTTGGCTAGGTCACAGCTTCAGTGGCCTCTTGTCCCCCTGGACACCGCCTTGCTAGTGAGAGGAGGTCAAAGGACGACACACATGCCTCCGGGCGAAGTCCATTCCCAAGTGTCTCTTACTGGGATGGGAACCGATGCCGGGTCGTACACTGAAAGCAGATGTGCACTGCACGAGTGTGGACCACAAGAGGGAGCAAAAAGGCCAGGCTGCCTGTGAACACACACCTCTGGCTCCAAGGTTCTGAGTGTGCTTTCCAAACCAAGGCAGCATAGAGGTGGTTTGGACGGATTCTGCATAACCACAACTAGGCTCCCCCACTTCAGAGGTACAGACCCTTCCTTCCTGGGACTGCTACTGGGACACACCAAGCAGCAACAAGCACCCCCTCCCCCCATACAGGCCTCCCCTACCGGAGGCAGCTTTGATGGGAGAGCCACGTCCACAGTCTCTACCAAGTGACTTTACAGCTAGGCTTGATCGGCTGACTCAACGGCTCTCAGAAATTGCTGGTAACACCCAAGGCATTTTTGCACATGCCAAAAACCATGGCGGCCAGATGGTCAGCTGGGTCACCCGGCCCAATGCTCCAGTTCCCCATCCTCTCAGAGGGGACCGTCACTCCTGAAATACCTCCGTTCTCCATGAAACCTTTCTGGAATTCTTTGGAAAGGAAATGACAATTTCCTTCATGTCATTTCCCACTCCTGCACCACCCCTCCCCCAACAGGCACAGACAAAATGGAAGCTGCCCCAGGAACAGAGCAGCTGTCCCCTCTATGCAAAAAAAAAAAAAAATCTTTCCTCTGGCTAAGTGTTGAGTCGTGCGCCTGCTGTACCATGTGACCAGTAGCCTGTATTTAAGAGCCAGACGGCCAGAGTCTGGACGGAGTGTGCAATCCTGGACAGAGCAGAACTAAGCCATGTGCAGAACTCAAACCCAGAGCCTTGTCCCAGTTAAGGCTGAACTCCAATGAGCCAGCCAAATCCTCCTTCTTGAGCAAGTGCCCAGCGAAGTGGCTCCAGCCATAGGGTTCTCAGCTCCTTCTCCTTTGTCCCTTCTGTCCCCTGCCCCCTCTGCTGGAGATGAAATCAGGAAGGGGGGCGAGATTTTGCAAGGCTGGGGTTTCTCCATGCATATTTGCAAAACCCCCAAAAATCTAGGTTCCTAAACTGGGTGTTGTGGGGCATGCCTTTAATCCCCATACTTAGGAGGTCGAGTCTCAAGGATCCCCAGTACAAAGGCAGCCTGGGCTACATAGCAAGACCTTGCTTTAAAAAAAAAAACCAAAAACCCAAGAGCTAGGGATGTAGCTCAGTTGGTACAGTGTTTACCTAGCACTCGAGCTGGGTTAAACTAGATATGGGGAGAAACACCTTTAATCCCAGCACTTGGGAGGCTGAGGTAGGTAGAGCTCCAGCCCAGCCTGGTCTACACAGTGATTTCCAGGGCCAGGGCTCAAAAACAAAGAAACAAACAAAAAGAAACAACAAAACGGAAAAAAAAAAGCTGGGGGTTATAATCCCCAGTGCTGAATAAAAACAGGTCTGTTGACTCCTTTATGCCCTGCACAGGGAAGGCTGAGATAGAAAAATCAGAAGTTACCTAGTTAAGGCTGTCTCAAAAAGACAAAACCAAACAAATAAAAAAAAATAAACAATGAAGGAGAGACATATTAAAAAACAAAAACAAGAAAGCCCAGGGAGGAAGTTAAGTATGAAAACTAGAGCATAAGCTTCAGGTGACTTCCCACAGGGCAAGGGTGTGTGTGTGTGGGGGGCTCCCACAATGCCCCCCAGACCCCAGGATTGTGGGAGCTGGAGGGTTCCAGTTACTGGTCAAGAAGAAAGTCCTCTCCTGGGTTGGGGGGCTCTGTGGGGTGGAGTGTTCTGTCCCCCACCCGTGTCACCCCGCCCAGCCCTTTGGGTTGTGGTTATGTAGCAAGAAAAGCACAAGAGAAGCCCTAATATAGGAGAGGAAGGGGAGAGGCGAAATGAACCAATTTCCTCAGTCACGCTGAGAAAGCTCACTGAGCACCCTCTGGAGGGGCCTGGGGCCACCACATCCTCTTCCCTAGTGCCTCTGGGAAAAAAGAGGCTGTGAAGGGAAAACAGACGGCGGGGGAGGGAGCAAGGCTAGGTCCAGGTAGCTACCTAGCTCCAGAGCACGGCCCTGTTGCTAATTACAACCTTGAAGGTTTGCACAGTGGAGGTTCCTACAGACCCTACAGCCTAGAAAGGGCAATAGAGGTCCCTGCAGACCCTAAGAACGTCGACCTTATAGGGAAAAGACCTAGATCTGCCTTGGAACTTAGGCAAGTCACTACCCTATACAAAATGGGCCTATCTGACCAGTTCTAGGGGGTGTCGCCAAGGCCTAAATGACTTAACATAGGCAAAAGCTCCCTAGTATGTCTCAAAAGCACATCTATCATTTTTTCCGCTTTCCTTTCTCTTCCCCTCCCCCCCTCCCTTTCATTTGAATTTTTGATACGAGGTATCATTGTGTAGTCCAGGTTGGCCTCATAGTCAAATCAATCCTCCTGCTTCAGCTTTCTGAGGACTAGAATCACAGGCATGGGCATAACACCTGGCTCTAGACTTTTTTTTTTTTTTTTTTTTTTTTGGTTTTTTGAGACAGGGTTTCTCTGTGTAGCTCTGGCTGTCCTGGAACTCACTTTGTAGACCAGGCTGGCCTCGAACTCAGAAATCCTCCTGCCTCTGCCTCCCAAGTGCTGGGATTAAAGGCAGGCACCACCACCACCCGGCTAGACATATTTTTCAGTTTCCTGGTCTATTTTGTGCGGCTTGGCTATTCTGCTTGTTAAGTATTCGGAATGTTTCGCCTAGATGGAGAGAAAGGAAGGGAAATGAAGGCCAAGGGGCCCAAACCATTAACTACTAAATTCACGGAAAAGCCAGGCAAAGTGACATACCTATCTGTGGTCCCTGCTACTTGGGAAGCTGAGGCAGGAAGGAAGATCTGAGTCGAGGAATTCAGAAATACCAGCAAGATCTTGTTGACCCCCCAAATAAAAAATAAGAAAGAAAATATATGATCGAGCCAGGCCAGAGTGGCTCATGCCTTTAATCCCAGCACTCCGGAGGCAGAGGCAGGCAGATCTCTGTGAGTTCAAGGCCAGCCTGGTCTACAAAGAGTTCCAGGAAAGCCAGGGCTACACAAAGAAACCTTGACTGGAAAACAAAAAATAAAAAATAAAAAAGTAAGGTAAGTAGTTTGACCTGGGAGAAGAGTGGGGGGGGGATATTGGTTGGAAGGGGGTCAGTCAACAAGATCTAGATCCAGATAGTGGGATCTGAACTTACTGTGGGGAGCACCTGGGGCATCCTGCTGATCCCCAGGGCAAGGAAAAGCAATTCCTTGAGAAGAATGGTTTGGTCTGGTTACAAAACAGTCCCTGTATTGGGATGATGGAAGCTGACCAGGTTGGGCAACTGAACCCAGGAGAGGAATGCCAGAGTCACCTGGGGAGTGGGGAGAAGAGTGACAGACTGAGGGGGCCACACAGACACCCCGAGATGTGTGGTCTGTTTTCCATGGAACAATGTTAAAAGACATGGGACCAGGGAGATGGATAAAAGCTTTTGCCATGAAAGTCTGTGTCCCATCCATGGAACTCACGATTGCAAGGAAAAGTGAGTTCCAAAACTTGTCCTCTGGCCTCCATACATGTGTCATGGCCCATGCATGCCTGGATATACTCGGACACACACTAATAGTAACAATAATAACAAAAATGTTCAAAGATATGGAGTGATCAGGGCAAGAAATAAGGCTGGACAAGGAATTCAGCCTGGATCCTTTGAAACAGGGATCGTTTTGGAAAAATAGCAAAGTATAATGGGAGAAAAGATGAAGATGGACATTTTCGAAGCTTCTGTCTGTCTGTTTGTTTTCTTGACTCTGAGTTTTGCTTTGGAGTCCCGGCTGCAAATTGACCATCCTCCTGCCTCGGCTTCCACTTAGGCGAGCAAGGGTTTCACACCATCTCTAAAATTCTATCTTGTCTAGTTAGGGCACAGGGCAGAAGGAGCCTATGCAGGTGCTCAGTGGTTATCAGAATATCCTGATCTGGTGCAGAGGACCAGGTGGCAGGGAGTCACACATACTGAATGGATGCTAACTTAGTACACCGGGCCCAGTCCCTAGAAAGTCCTGCTTGCTTCCATTGTTGGGGGGAGGGAAGAAGGGAGGAAGGGAGGAAGAGAAGCATGGGCCAAAGACTAATTAAATTCATTAGTGGATTTTTTTGAAGCTGGGGCAATCTGTGACTCAGCACCAACAGGATATTAAGTCAGATAACTTTTTATTGAAGGGTCAGTGTTCTTTGTCAAGGCCCCTGGCAGTGTGTGTCCTAGAAACTGATAGAGAGGCTCCGGGCTCAGCTCTGGGCCCCCGGAGTAAGAGGGGCTCTGGGGAGTATCCTTCCCAGATGACCCCTTCCTCTATTGACCATCCAAACCAAAGTGCAGAGTACAGGAAACCAAGCAGAAGCCCAGTGCACTAGATTCCCTAGCCAGAAGGGATGATGCCAAAAAGGCTGGGGTAGGAAGCAACCCATCGGTGCCTGGGCAGACCCCAGATAGACAGCTTTGGCTTCAGAAATCCTGGAGAACACCTACCCTGGGTTTTGCCTTTTCTTCCCCTCTCCCTCCTGGCACAAATGAAACATCTCCAGAAACCAGAAAGTTGAAAAGAACTTAAAAGGTCCCTCCTCCTGTCTCTCTTACCCGAGTTCCCGAGAGGCAGGAGAGTTGACTCAAGTTCTCACTGCCTTAACCCTCCTCCTCTCCCTCATGGTCTCTCTGCATCCTCAACAAAGCTAACCCTTACCTCTGGTGAGAACAGTGGTGGCATCATTAGGGGCGTCTTGAGCCCCAGCACTGGGGAGGCCGAGGCAAGGCAGATCTCTGTGTGTTTGACGGCAGCCTGGTTTACATGGGGCATTCCAGGCCTGCCAGGGCTACACAGTGAGACCCTGTCTCAAAAACAAACAAACAAAAAACAAAAACAAAACAAAACAACAAAAAACACCAACAGTGACTGGCAAGTAACAATGAAGCCACACATGTGCAGAGCACAGTTAACTTTCACAGTGAGTCCCCACTGTCGCACCGCTGTTTACACTGTCCCTTAGACCAGCCATGTCTACTCGTCTTCTGTGACTTTAATTCCCTCAAGTCCTTCAAGGTTTAAGTCAGACGTCATCTTCTTCCTCCCACTTAGCAGTCTTTGCTTTTTTTTTTAAATTGGTTTTTCGAGACAAGGTTTCTCTGTGTAGCCCTGGCTGTCCTGGAACTCACTTTGTAGACCAGGCTGGTCTCAAATTCAGAAATCTGCCTGCCTCTGCCCCCAAGTGCTAGTATTAAGGGCATGTGCTACCATTGCCCAGCAAGTTGCCTCTGCTCTTGACAGCCTAGCTTTTTACTTCTTAGCTCTCAGTAGGGCTTGAAGAACTTATCAAAGAAAGGCCACAAGGATGGAAGTTTACGACACATGCCAATGTTCTGAAACTCAGGTTTCAGTGCCCATCGACAGAGTTGTACTGGAACACAGCGATGCTAATCGGTTTGCACACTATGGATGGCTGCTTTGGGCCTTAATGCTCGTTCATATGGGCTCCAAAGCCTGAAATACTTGCTATCTGGTCCTTTATAGAAACCTTTGCTGATCCCTGAACGAACTACTCCACCTCCCTTCAGTGTGAATCAATTCATCAAGCTGCTCATTTCTGAGAAGAATGTTCCAGAACCCTGTGGGGGGGGGAGGTGCCTGGGGGAGGTGTGGGATGCTAAATACAAACTCAGCAGATTTTCTTCAGAAAAGAGAGCCTCTGGATTAGAGCCCCGAGTCTCGGCCTCGGCTCTGCCCAGGATGTGATCTCAAAGAAGACACTTCTGCTTTATGTGCCTCGGTGTCCTCAGCTGCACGGCGAGAGGTTGGAGCTGCTCATTTGAGCCCATTACTGTCTAATATGAGCTACAAGTCAGGGGGCCACAGATTCCAACTTGCTGCCAAGCAGGCTTGGTCCTAACCATTTGCTCTCAGAACAAGGACTCAAGGACAAAGGGTTTCTCTGCCCAGCTGTGGTTTTCTGCTGTCCCTGCAGGTGGGGCAGGTGCCCCCCACTACCCTGCTTGCCTTTCCTCTCCTGCTGATCTGTAGGCCCTGGTCTCTAATTCCTTCTCCTGCTAAGTGATGATGGCCTCTTCTGAAGAAGCTCTCTCCTTTACCCGCCTCCCTCTCTCCAGTGGGCTGCATGAAAAGCCTCCTCTTTTAGAGAGAAGGGAGGCCGGGAAAAGGACTGTCACTTCTCCCCTAGCCTCCCAGGGCTCACAGTAGTCAGGCGGGGGGGGGGCCAGGACACAGGCGGCTCTCTGCTGCACCCCTGCTCTGTGAGAGGAAGCAGCCCCTCTCTACCACTTCCTGTCTCAGGGGTTTCAGCAGTTTCCCCTTCAGGGCCGGGAGGCCCTTGCGGCCCCGCCCCTGCTTTGCACAGGTCAGAAAGTGCACAGGGAGGATCCCTCACAGGAAGACAGAGGAGACAGCTGTCTACACAAGGGGGCCGCCCAGCAGCAATTCCGCCAGCCTGCCTTGTGGTGGGAGGGGGCCAGACGAGAAGTGCTACCTGACGAAGGGCCAGCTGTTTCCACAACCTCTCTCAGTACCTAGACTACCCTTCAGAAACCAGCAGGGTACTCAAAGGCCTGGTCTTTGAGTACCTGGATTAAAGCCTGGACCATGGGCACCAAGCGGGGCCAGTGCCTGGTATAGACTAGTAACAGCGGCTACAGATGGAGGGACAAGTTGAAACGAGAAGATCTGAGGAAACTAGACCAAGGACTGGGGGTTGGGTTCGTTTAGAAGAGCAGGTGACACTGAAATCAATGTGACTTCATGATGTGTCAGGGGCTTATCCTTAGTGCCAATGGGCAGAGGTAATGATGAAGAAATATTGCACTGTCTTTGGGTCAAAGGGCGGCAGCCTTTTCTGGGATAAGGAACAGTGAACTCTAGAATTCCGTGGTGGCTGCCTCTTTACTGGTAGCTTCCACCTAAGTACCTCCCAGGAGTCCATGCGAGCGAGGTAGGGCTCCTAGTAATAGAGTTGGGTACCTGTAGCCAATCTTTCAAGCATATGACCCACTCCGTGAGATATCTCCAAGGCTGTGGGTCAGAAAAACATGAGCAGCCCAAGGTCCTGGATTCTGCACAGCTGCCAAGCCCTTCAGGCCTCAGGCTAGTACTGGAGTACGATGGTCCCAGAAGCGCCGGCGCCTGGTGTGAGTGCCTGCCAGTAGGTGGATACCACTACCTCAATCTCCCCAGGATAACAGTGCTCAGGGAGGTTTAAGGAGCGGTGAGAAAAGCTTTGGAGGCCCCTAAAGGTGATGCTTACCAATGACCAGCAAAACACACAAAGGGACGATCCGATCCTGAAACCCCACTCAGCTCTGACAGGGCATCTTCCTCTACTGTTTGCCAAGAACCCTACCCAGGCCAGGCCTTTTGTCAAAAGAGCAGGGCCCTTTGGACCCATGAGAGGGTGCAGCAGGTAAAGACACCTGTCACCAACACTGATGACTTCAACTCAGTCCCCGGAGTCCTGAAACAACATGGTGTAAGCTGTCTTCTGATGGCCACAATGTGCACCGTGCCCACACACATTCATACACATGTGACATAAAAAGTAAGTGGCTCAGTGGTTAAGAGCATGTGCTGATCTTGCGGAGAATCAGAGTCTGGGTCCCAGCACCCACTCACAAATGAATGCCTACAGCTCTAGCTCCAAGAGGACCCAGCACATCTGGCCTCGACAGGTACCAGTACTCATGTGCACATATCCACACCCAAACCCATACATACACACAGAATTAAACATTAAAGTCTAGGGAGGGGAGGGATGACTCAGAGGTTAAGAGTACAGGCTGCGGAGGACATGGGTTTGACTCCCAGCACCCACACAGCAGTTTGCCAATGCTGCCTTCTGGCCCTTTCATACTCCATGTCTACAAGTAATACACAGTCATACATGCAAAACAGGGATATACATTACATAAATAGATACATTTTTCTAATATTAAAAGCTTAAATAAACAAATGTAATTTTTAAAAAATAATTTATAGAAAACAGGGGCCTGCTTTTCTTCTCTACGTACCCCCGAGACCAAGCACAACTAATCCCCTCAAGACACTAACCCATTATTCTGGAAGTGGGGGGGTGGGTGCAGCAAATGCTTCTTCATTCCTGTGTTTTTCAGTGAATCCTACTTCACAGCTGGCTTGGGGATGCCAAGAAAGTCTCAGAGGCAACATCTGGATGTGCACCTGGGCCCCTGCCAGCCCCGCCCTCCATCTGCAAGGCCAGGGTTTGGTTATGAGCTGCCTCGAAGCTGGAGGCACGCGTTTGGAGAGCCTGCGTGGAGGGTGATGGAAGCAACTGAGGCCAATGCCAGCTCAAGGCGAGAGCGCTTGTGGAGTTGGCAGGAGAGCAAGTCCTAGGGCCTGGGCTGCTGCGGGTGTGGCTGCTGTGGCCTCAGTCACGGCCTGTTGGAGGAGGGACAGAGGGGTGTGGGTGCTTGTTTAAATGTGGGCAAGATTTTCTTCTGCACTCTCTGATAGCACTTCAACTTATTTCCCCTGCTTCTGGGGAGAGAGGGGCCAGACAGTAAAGATTACAGAATGACAGGTTGGGACACCAATGGCAGGTGGCAGGGATTTACAGTTCTGGGCTCTGGGCTGTGGGGCTCTGTTATACTGAGCAGTCTATGAACACTACCTCCTTCCATTCCTTTCTTCTCCCTTTGCAGTGCTTCAGACTGAACCCAGGGCCTTCCTCATGCTTGGTAAGTAAGCGTTCTTCCAGGCCAGCCTCAAACATACAGAGATCTGCCTTTCAAGTGCTCAGACTTAAAGACGTGCTCCGCCACGCCTGGCTGTGCTTGGTTTCATGAGAGAGGAACTCCATATGTAGCTCAGGCTGGTCTAGAACTAAGGATTCTCCAGTGCTGGCCTCTCCAGTGCTTGCTTGAAATACAGGGATATGTCACCATGCCCAGGTTTCTATTCATTTTTTTTTTTCTCTTTCATTCTTACTAAGTCGCTAGGCAGTGGCAGGGTTAGAGTTGGGAGCCAAGTTCTTTTTACAGCTACTATTCTGTTTGAACTTTGCTTTTAGTGAATTCTGTTTTGGTGATAATCCTACTTTAACAATCATTTATTTATGTATACAAGGTCTGACCCTGCACGCCTGGCCTCAAGCTCACTACATTATCCAGGCTAGTCTCAAACTTGTGGTGATCCTCTCTGGTCTCTGCTTCCTGACTGCTGGGATTACAGGCCTGCACTATCAACCTGCCTAACAGATTCACTTTACAAACTACAGAAAAGCTCTGAAGAGATTAGGTAACAAGACCAAGGTCATGTTACATGTCAAGAAGAGAGGCAGAACTCAAATTCAGGCTTATGTGACCTTGATCTCAAAGTCTGTACTGTTTCCTCTATACATATTGCTGGCCATCGGTTGGGACTGAAGGCTCAGAGCCCGTGGGGTCCCTTCTCCGGAAGCTGCCCAGGCCCAGGTCCCATACCTCTTAAGGCCTCAATTTCAACTGGAGATCATTCTAATAAACCAATCCTAAACCTCCCAGGGCAAATCTCTCTCAAAATGGTGGCAATATGAGCTTCAATGGCTTGCGTCAAGCTCTGCTCAGCTTCTGTATTTCAGTGACTTGCTCTTACCAGAGAATTTGGGCTCTAGACCTAGAGTAGTCATGGCGTGGTCCCTGCCCCATAAATATACAGTTACTCTCAGCTTACACACACTGTGAAGTCTAGGTTCTTATCTCAGGGTGTTGGTTCATGTGTTTATTCAAATATTTATGGAAAATCAGCTCTAAGTACCTCACATATGCCAGGCCCACGGTCAGGGGCTTGATCATCAGGCCTGCCCTGGTTTTGTTTGTTTGTCTATAGGGTCTCTGTATATAAGGTCCCAGTAAACTGAACTAGCTCTAAAAAAAAATCCCACTGAAATAGATGTTTCTACTGGGTGAATTTTATTATTTCTTAAAATAATGAAATATTATTTTTCTGTTATCATTTTTGAAAACATTTTTCTTATTGTCATGTGAGGGTGGAGGGCAAAGGACAACTCTGTAAGGCTTGTTTTCTTCTTCCATCTTTACCCAGAGTCCAGGGATATAACAACCTGGGTCTCCAGACTTGCACAGCAAAAGCTTTAATGCTGAGCTCCCTCACAAAGCCAAGATGCATTTTTAATTGTATTTTTTAAAGGTTATCAATTGAGAATTTCATATGATCTGTTTTGACCATAATGATCCCTAACCTAACTCTCCCCAGATCTACTCCCACCCACCCAACTTTGTCTCATTTTTTAAAAAACCCATCAAGACCAATTTATGTTGCCCAAATATTCTTGGATGTGTGGTTCACTACCAGGGTTAACACTCTTAGAGAACTGTTTTTCTTTGTCTTTTGTTGGATTTGAAAGAGGGTTTCGTGCAGTTCAGTTCGGCCTCAAACTCATTATGCAGCTCACTCTCAATATTCTTCTGCTTCTACCTCCCAAGTGCTGAGATTATAGGCACACCTCACCAACCATGCCTGCTGAAAACTATTGCCTTTCTACATTTTTAGGAATCTCTGTGGCCCAGAGAAGCGTCTACTCAAGGCCATGTACAAGCAGAGGACTTTTGATTTACGACTCTGACGCTCTTTCCTCCTTCCAGGCCTGTAGCCTTCAGCAAGGTTAAGTACATACAGGTCCGGTGGGTATGCAGGGCACATCCAGGACTATGTGGGAGGGCTGGGTCCTAATGGGGGGATCTCCCACACCAGGGAAGATGGTGGGAAGCTTTCCAGAGCGAGGGCTTGAATTTCGTGTCTCCCATGTAGGTGACCCAGCCCCGTGCCTCTGATTTCCAGTTCCCCCACCTGAATGGACAGCTCTGCTGATCTCTGCTAAAGGCTGCACCAGATCTGACCCTCCGAGGTTCTAATTAAAAGACACCACAAGACAGAGCTGAAAGAGCATCAGCCATTTGACTGTTCTTCGAAGAGGCCACAGGAGGCCTTTGACACAATTGACACAATCCTGTGTTCCAATCAATGCTCCTCACAGACAGCAAGCGAAGGCGATGATTTTTCCCGTAAGAAACAAATTCTCTCAGACAATCATTCTGGAGAGTTTCTCCATGGGGGTAGTTTGGCTCTAAACCACCTCCCCCGCCTTCTCAGCAGTGGTAGATGGTACAGCAACCCATAACAGAGACTGATTGATCATATCCCTTTGAGATGCCAGGAGCCAAAATCCTGGCCCGCTGCCCAGGCGAGCAGCCCCACCTTGTACTGGATTTGCCCATAGTGGAGGGAGCAATCATTGGTGGCCACCTCTCTAGCCCCTACTGGACAGGATGTTTCTACATCAAGCCCCACTTCCTGTAGCTAGGCCTAGGCTCCAGTTTCCCTCCTCTTGCCATCTGGTAGTCTGCCCTCTGCCCCCACCCCCACCCCCCCTCAACTTGCTGGGTGTTTACAGGCTGCTTTATCAGCTAGGGGAATCTGGGCCTCACCCAACCAGGGCCCCGCCCAGCCCAGACAGCCTGCCCAGAGCCCTACCTGCTCTTTCTCCTGCCCCAAGCCCCCTGGGCAGGCAAGGGGTGTGGAGGAAGGCTTGCAGCCTGGCACAGGCCCTTGGTGCCTGGGGCCCTGCCTGGTGGGTTAAAACCTGACTATTCATAGTGCTTTACCCAGCTTGAGCAGCCTGGGGAAGGCGGGCATTCTTTCTCCAGTTGGCATCTCTATCTGTAGGCTATAGGGACATAATCAAATGTCTGGAGTGCTGAGGAGATTCACCTAAGCCTTCAGTGCCTTAGCCACCAAAACGTAAGCCAGAGCAACACTAGACTTGACGGCTCGGAGAAGTCCAGCCAGATTGTTTCCCAACTGGAATGATACTAACACTCTACTATGAATAATCAAAACCAAAGGTGGAGCCAAAGGAAAGGCCATAGGTAAAGTTCCATAATCCTTTCGAACAACAGCCTCATAGGTCTCTCCATACCAACTCAAGATCTGTTCACACCCAAAAACTTGAAGATGAGACAGAGCTAACCACTAGGCAAGTCAAAAGGACCTCTCCCCAGAGCAAAAGGACCTAGCAATTTGTTCTCAACTATATTCTAAGGCAAGGAGAAAGGCATGGGGGTGGCGAGCAAATGAAGATGCTGCTACAGGTGATAAGATTTCCCTTCCAGCCCCCTTTTCAAAAATCTCAAAAGTTAGGTTCAGACCTACCTACCAATACAGAGGTCCCACGAGGGTAGAGCCTTTTCACTAAATCTAACCAAGCCTCAGCCTAGGAGTCAAAGGTACAGTTCAAACCCCACTCGCCTTTTTTGTTTTGTTTATTTTTGTCTGGACAAATTAGTCAAAAATATATTTTAGGTAAGAAATGAAAACAGTCCCACTTAAAAGTGAATATTAGACAGGTGTGACACACTTGGCACCTGGGAGGCAGAGACAGGTGGATCTCTTTGAGTTCTAGGCCAGCCAAGGCTACACAGAGAGCGTGTGTCTCAAAATGAGTGAATGCCATACTTCAGAGCAGGGATTGTTGTTGAATTGAGAGAATGCTTGTCCAGCATTCACGGAGCCGAGTTCCACTCCCAGCATCACATAAACTATGCTGTGGTAGACACCTGTAATCCCAGGAGGGTAGAAGCGGGGGTTGGGGGAGAGGAATCAGAAGTTGAAACCCATTCTGTTCCATAATGAATCTGAAGTCAATTTGGGCTACATGAGACTCTGTCTCAAAAAAAGAGCTGGGGACAGACAACAAATGTTACATTGGAAAGAAATGTTATCAGAAGAAGTCTTCTAGCTCAAGAATCCAATGTAAGCCTTTACTTTACCATAGCATACTTGGAGGTTTTAGTCTTAGCATTTGGGGGGGGGGGGGGCAGAGGCAGGTGGATCCCTGTTGAATTCAAGGTCAGACAGGACTACATAGTGAGACCCTGTCTCAACAAAAAAGAATATAATTTAATAGTATGGAGGACTTGGGTTGTAACGGAAAAATCCTGCTAAAACAATTTTGCTATTAATGTCACCTGGTTCTTGAAATCTCAGGTCCCCATTCTCCAACATCACTCAGAGCTCCTTACAGGCTTACTGCCCATGCCACATTTCTTCTACTAAAAATCGTAGGCCAAAATAGCATCTCTTCCAAAGTAGCCTTTCCTACCAGTCAGAAGTGGACAGAGGAAACTGCAGTTGGGGAGTACTGTATG
Source organism: Tokudaia tokunoshimensis (assembly GCA_036184795.1). NCBI lineage: Eukaryota > Metazoa > Chordata > Mammalia > Rodentia > Muridae > Tokudaia > Tokudaia tokunoshimensis. Next base: position 116,057,043 of record BTHU01000023.1, read on the forward strand.
AGAGAAGACTAAATAAAAAAAATAGTGACATATAAAAATTAATTAAATTAAAAAAAGGAAAAATCGGCTGGGAAGATGGCTCAGTGGTTAAGAGCATTGGCTGCTCTTCCAGAGGTCCTGAGTTCAATTCCCAGCAACCACATGGTGGCTCACAACCATCTGTAATGGGATCTGATGCCCTCTTCTGGTGTGTCTGAAGACAGCTACAGTGTACTCTTGTACATAAAATAAATATATCTTTAAAAAAAACTATTGATTGAGTAGAGAACAAAATAAAAAAAAGGAAAAATCATAAACCAATTAGTGTGGATATTTTGATAGCTGATACTGTGTTAACGGGTCATTTCTCTCCTTAACACATTGGTTTTTTTTAAAGATTTATTTATTTATTATCTATAAGTACACCATCGCTGTCTTCAGACGCACCAGAAGAGGGTATCAGATCCCATCTCATTATAGATGGTTGTGAGCCACCATGTGGTTGCTGGGATTTGAACTCAGGACCTCAGGAAGAGCAGTCAGTGCTCTTAACCGGTGAGCCATCTCTCGAGGCCCAAATTGCTTTTTTTCTTGACAAAGTGACTTACCATGGAGTCCAGGTTGGCTTTGAACTTGTGATCTTCCTGCCTTAGCTTCCCAGGGGAAAAGATTGTCAGTATTGCTGTGCTTGTTTCCCTCTCTGTCTTTTTTTCTTTGTTCTTTTGAGAGAGCATCTAGCGTTGTTGCCCACATTGGCCTCAATCTCCTGGAGCGAGGTGCAAACAAACCTCCCTTCTCAGCCTCCAGCATAGCTAGACACACAGGCATGCCCCGCTGCACTCAACCTGCATTTTCACTTTCAGACACCATCTAGAGCTACTAGGATTTCACCTAAGCTGTCAGGGTAAGCAGTGGGGTGGACCAGTCAGTAGGTAAGCTAGAAAGAGCTTGTTGGTCTCTTGTCCCATCCTCAACTCCCCTTGCCAATGATGTTATGATGCTGTAGGGAGGGAGTGTGAAAGCCCCGGAAAAAGCAAAAACTGTGCTGTTCCTTTTTACTGGGAGTAAGAAAGTTCAAGTTCCAGTCATGGTTCTGCCTCCACCTAACTCCTCCCTCAGCCTCTGAGCTGGTGCCAACTTCTTCAGGACACACATTGAGATCTGACTCGCCCGAGTCCTAGAGTCTCAACTCATCTAACTTGGTTTCTGAAGGTCCTTAGCAGTCTGACCCCACCCTACCTACTCAGCCTCGTTCCCATGATTTCCCAACTCAAGCTGGGCTTCAAGCCCAGTGGTCTCCTCATGGTCCCCTGAGGGAACATTCCAGCCTCATTCATGGAATTTCTCAGGCTTGCCATCCCTTAGCGATCTTTTTTGTCTAATCAAACAGTACCCATCGAGCGAGGTCTCAAACAAGTCCCCTAACCTCACAGAGCTGTTTATGTTCTAGTAATTACAGTTCATATCCACAGAGCCCCACCCCCTTAAAGTCCCCAGAGCCTTTCAATTCTGTCACAGGATCTTTCTGGTACATGTGCTCTTGAACTGCTGCTTTTTCCAGTCATATCTCTTCTTTCTCCAACAGGCAGTAAAATCCATGAACTCTACATGAGCTGTACTTCATTTCCTTTTGCTTCCAACCTATATCTAAGCATCCATGAATTAAACCCCTGTAAATTGTCAACTTACAGGTTCGAACAGGTCTTACTGTTACAGTCCAGCAGTATGGTTGGGCTACAGTTGGGAGACAAAGGGTTCTAGGGACTCAGGTATTACTTTTCCTCCCTTGCTGCAAGCCCCTGTCAAAGGCGACAAATGCCAGATCTAGTTCTTCCCTTAAGTAGCATTGAGGAGACAGTTGATAATCAAGTTATCATCAAAAGCATTAACATTTTGCACAAAACCACAGTCCTATCCTGAGAATACTGGGTTCTAGTCACGTCACTGTACCCTTGGAATGCTGTCATGATGCTGTATCAGGTCTAAGATACAAAATGACTTGAAAGAATGAGTTTGGAGAAAAACTGTCTGAGGTTAAATATTTTTGTTTTGTTTTGATTTTTGGAGTGTGTGTGTGTGTGGGGGGGGGGTAACAAGGTCTTGCCCTATGGAGTGTGTGTGTGTGGGGGGGGGTAACAAGGTCTTGCCCTATGGAGTGTGTGTGTGTGGAGGGGGGTAACAAGGTCTTGCCCTATAGCTCAGACTGACCTCAAACTCATCATTCTCTGCCTTAGTATACAAATAGTTGGGGCTACAAGCATGTGCCACCATGCCCAGCTAAACTTTGGTTAAAGAGATCTGTTATCTTGGCAGATGTGGTGGAAAGGGGATAGGTGGGGCATGTACACAGGGATGCATGAAAGAAAAGTTGGATTTAGTCATGATAAGTGAAGGGCAAAAACAACGTCCTAGTCTACTAACGCACAGTAAATTTAAGGTACCCTTTAGCCATAAAACAACAATCCAAAGCATACACCTGATTACAAGACTCAAAAACAAAGTCAAGAATAACTGTTCTCATGATTGATGTGAATAGGGTATATCTAAGTATTAAAAGAAGATTATACATAGTTTTAAATGTCATATGATGTTGCAAAGAACTTCAAAGTAGCCAAAATCTGGGCTAGCAAGACGGTAGAGCAGATGAAAGTTCACTCGCCGGAACCTATGGTGGGAGGAGAAAACTAACTCCCAAAAGTTGTCCTTTGACCTCCACATGTATGTGTGGTGTGTGTTCATGCCCACACTCACATCTGTATCACACACACACACACGCATGCACGTACATGCAGACACGCATCTAAAACTTTAGGTGCATGCACGTACATGCATCTAAAAATGTTAGATGACTTGGTAAAATAAGGCTAGACAAGTACTCGCCTAGCCCACACAAAGCTCTGGACCTCTATACTGAAAAATTAATGAGCAGACATTTCACTAAAAAAAAAGGATATTTAGATAACAAACAAGCACACGGAAAAATGATTAAAATAGTGAGTTATTAAGGGAAATGCAAACTGAAATTACAGTGTAAAACAACGGGCAAATGTATCACAGACCAGAATGCAAAGGCTAAAATTATAAAAGAAAACATGATGAAATAGTTATGATCTAGGCCTAGGCAGAGATTCCTTAGATGTAGTACCGAAAGCTTGATCTATAAAAGGAAAAGTGAAGGCCTAGGACATAGCTCAATGTTAAGGCACTTGCTCAGTAGGCAAAAGGTCTGAGGTTCAAACCCCAGTTCAACAGAGAGCAATACAATGTGATTAGTTGCATTTTGGCTAAGACTGAATGCAAAACTAAAGACTTCTAGAACTAGATACTGACTTGCAACTATAATCCTAGTGCTGGGGAGGTGGGGGCAGAAGGACCAGAAAAGAAACAACGTTCATTAAGCAGGGCTATGATAGAGGTCTTGTATCTTGAGTCTATAAAGGACTCTCTGGGCAATAGACTTGAGCAGATACTTCACAAAAATAAAAATCTAGAGGAAACAAAGAAGCACATGGGAAAATGATTAAAATAGTGAGTCATTAAGGGAAACGCAAGGACAATGTAACACCAATGCGCACCAATAAGAATGGCCACCCACCCTTACACACCCGTGCTAAGTGTAGATGAGCTAACAACTTGGAATTTTTATCCTTTACAGGGAGCAGACATAATGGTAAAGGCATTTTAAAAACAGTGTAATAGTTTCTTTAAAAGTTGAACCTTCACTATTGTTAGGACCCACTTATTTCTCTTTCAGGTATTTAACCAAGAGAAAAGGAAACATATAGCCATAAAAAGGTTTGCACACAGATGTTCAGAGCAGCTTTGTTTGCAGCAGTTTAAAATAAATTTTAAAAAAACTGGGAAAAAAAGCATCAAATGTCCACAGGCTAATGAACAGATAAACAACAGGTGTTTTGTCCATACCGTGGAAAGCTACTTTGTAATAAAAAAGATTGAAAATCTGCCTTTTAATCTCAGAAATCTCGAGGCAGAAGTAGGCAGATACCAGTGGCTGAGAGCAGTGTGGTCTACATAGTTGAGTTGCAGGACCAACCAGAGCTACAACATGAGACCCTGTCTCAAAAGAGGAAGTGAGGGAGAGAGGGAGAAGGAGTGAGGATAACAAGGAAGAGTTTTAACATAAATATCCAGAGAGAAGCCAGGCCAGACAGGACTGCATGATTCCAATTATACGAAACTTTAGAAAATGCAAACTAATCTATAGTGACAGAAACCAGAGCAGCGGCTGCCTTAGGATGGGAGGTGGAATTGCCAAAGGGCACAAGGAAACTTCCCAGGAGCTCCGCATATGCTAGCTGTCTCTTGAATGTGATGATGGTTTCACGGGGTATATACATATGTCAAATAGGACTAAATTGTGTGCTTAAAAATACGTGCCATAGCCGGGCAGTGGTGGCGCACATGCCTTTAATCCTAGCACCTGGGAGGCAGAGGCAGGTGGATTTCTGAGTTCGAGGCCAGCCTGGTCTACAGAGTGAGTTTCAGGACAGCCAGGGCTACACAGAGAAACCCTGTCTGGAAAAAACAATAAATAAATAAATAAATAAATAAATAAATAAATAAGTGCCATTTATTGTACATTGATATGACTTTAGTAAAGCTGTTAAGTCACACGAAAGAAAGGGAGGGGGCCCTGGATCGTACAAAATAACAACCATTGACTGGTTTTGTCATTACATGGTATTACTTTGTGAGTTTACTGTGTCTTGTTGCTTTGCAGTAGTAGTAAAGGCAAAAAAAGGCAATAATCTCATGCTTCCCCAGAATACACATTCGTTGATGCTACAATAGAGTCAGATTCTGAACCTGGGACTGATCACACATGCCAATTGTGGGGACTTATGCTGTTGTACCTCTGGCTTTGTCATGCCAGTGTTACTTTATCACCCAGTCTGGAATGCCCCTAGAACATGGCCAGTGGTCTCTCTTTCCTCTTTCGAAAGGCCATGTCTTCTCACCTCCAGGAAGCCTTCCCTAATGAACCCAAGGAAGAAAAATGATTTTTCTCTATGTAAGCCATTAGTTCCATATCATGCAATTTAGAACTACGAAGAGCTCCTACCTGCTAACAGGTAAATACATACATGTCCCTGACACTCTAGAATGCAGCTTAGAGTCTCCAAGAATAGATCTGGGTCTCTTTTCTTTCTTGCTTTTTTTCAGATCACTGTGGTATTAAGAAACTGGTCACCTTTTTGATTTCTGCACATTGATTTTTATACTCAGAAGAGTTGGACTAATGACTGTTATCTTAGAAAACATTGGAAAAACAGAGTATACCACCTCAGTCCACACTTGAGTACCTCCCTGGTATCAGGTATTTAGGGAAATTAAGACTAATTGGCCACTCTCCCATTGCTCAAGGTCTAGCTTTCTTAACTTGATGGGCAAGGATCAAGTGATCCAGTAACATGGTCCATTTAGTAGTAGTCCATACGGAGTACCTCTTATATTGGGCTCACCTAAACACAATGGTAACTACAGCAGATGGGACCTCAAAATCTTCTGAGGGGCCTTTGGTAAAGGTTCCCAGCCCCTGAGATCTGCTGGCCAAAAGCAGTGTCCCAGCCTCAAACAAAGGCCTTTGGGCATTTGCCCAGCAGGCACCCAACATCTCTGAAACTGAAAGCAAGCCAAGCTGTGATGAGCACAAAGCTGGCCAACTGGCTTCCAGAGTTCTACCCTCAGGAGGCAACTGGCAAACTGATGATTGCTAAATAGTCCCCAGGGTAGAATGTTATGCTCTCTCTCAAAGGAACAAACTTCCTCTGATTTCTTCCTCTTCTTCTTCTTCTTCTTTTTTTTTTTTAGACAAAATTTTGCTTATAGCTGGGGCTGACCTGGAACTTGCTATGTTGGCCAGGCAAGCCTAGAACTCTCCATTTTCCAGCCTCAGCACTCAAGCATATGTTGGGGGTGGGGAAGGGTGCCACAGCTTATATGTGGAGATCAGAGGGAAACTTGCAAGGATGGTTCTCTTTCCACCATGTGGGCTCCAGGGACTAAGCTTAGGTTGTCATGCTTCACAGCGAGCACCTTCACCCACTGAACTACCTTGATGGCTCAGGCTCCAGTCTTTAAAAGGGATTTATTAGTCATTTCTGTGTGCCGTGTGTGTGCTTATGTGCATGTGTCGGGGGAGGGTGCCTGCAGAGTCAGAAGATGTCAGGTCCCCTCAAGCTGGAGTCACAGGCAGATGCAAGTCGCCCAATGCAAGCCGCCCAACATGAGTTCTGGGGACTGCAGCTTCGGCCACCTCAAAGAGCAAGGAAGCTCTTATCCACGGGGCCATCTCTCCAGCCCCTCAAGCTCCGCTATTAACCCCAGAATTGTCTACCACTCAGAGTAGCCTTGTAGATAACAGACCATGCACGTACACACTCGAGCACGCGCATGCTGCTTCTTCTATATCCCCTCTTTATCCTTCATGATGGGAGATTTAACAAAAACAAAACAAAACAAAAAAAAACAAAAAAAAACCCCAAAACCAACAAAAAAAAACACGTTAGCAGAAAAAATCTGTAAAAGTCACCCAGGTATTTTCAGGAATGGGCTGGCATGCCCTGCCTGCAATTCTGGCAAGGTGTTTAATTCTAGGATCTTGGCAAAGCCTAGGGTGAGTGGATGGTGAAAAGAAGTTATGACCAGCAATAATCTCAGCCCAAGACTAAAACTAATCCGAGGGAACACTTACTGGGTTGGATACACTGCCAAAAGCCTCATACTCAATGTTTTACACACATTATCTCATTTGTCACTCCATCCCTGTAAAGCATACAGTGAGACCCAGAGAGGTTGAAGTCACCGAGTCCATTGTCACACCACCAGAACCTGGAAGGCCTGAGATGCGAACGCAGACTGTGCTTCCTTCCTACCTTCTTCTAGTCTGAAGCTTTTCTGTCTTGAGAAGGATATTGGGTCAGACTAGAAGGCGGCAGGAAGCTTCCAGAATGGCAGGTAGAAGACTAAGAGGCATGAAGTATCAGCACTGGGAAAGAAACAGCCCATCCAAAATTAAGAACTTAAGGCAAAGCTTGTTCAACCCCGACCAGCTACTTAACACCTTCCCGTCTCTCTGTCTCTCTTTTGAGACAGGGTTTCTCTGTGTAGCTCTGGCTGTCCTAGTACCTGCTCTGTAGACCAGGCTGGCCTCAAACTTTTTTGCTTGTTTGTTTGAGGCAGGGTTTCCCTGTATAGCCCTGGCTGTCCTGGAACTCACTTTGTAGACCAGGCTGGCCTCGAACTCAGAAATCTGCCACCCTCTGTCTCCCAAGTGCTAGAATTAAAGACATGCACCACCACTGCCTGGCTGGCCTCAAACTTAAAGAGATCCACCTACCTCTGCCTCCTGAGTGCCAGTGTTAAAGGTACCGTGCCGGGTTACTTCGTTTCTTGTTAGCTACTTTGAGAAATGTTCCAGCACTTTCCTTGAAGACCCTACTGCACGGAACACTCATCTCTGCTGCCTGAGCCTCTTCATTCCTCTGGGAACAGGCTCTTTGTCAAAAAAAAAAAATTCACCAGAAGAGACAGTTTCTCAGCCCGAGTCAGGACATTCTAATATGCTTCTTAGGAGTTTAAATGCACGGAGAGACAAAGCCAAAAAATAGCAAGAAGCTGTGTGTGTTTGCGGGAGGGGGAGGTAGTCCAGGTGTTTGTATCCAATGTAACCTACCAAGAGCCAAAAGTTCGCTTCTCATCCAGCCATGGAAGACTCAAAAGTAGAACAAACACACGGTAATTTTCTCTGTCATCCAGGCAGAAATGTGGGACTCTCTAGATTTCAATTCCGGGCTGGCTGGGTGGTGGTGGGCTGTGATGAAAATCTCTGCTCTCTACCACCAGGGTCCCGGAGAAATCTCAAACCCTGGAGGAAAAAGGTGGGACCTAGGCAGCAGCTATCTCCAGGGAACAATTGTGACATGTCAGCTTTGATGTCCTCTACCTCTCTCTTCCCTCCACTTCACTCCCTCCCTCCTCTCCTAGCTGGCCTGTGCTGGAGGGTGCAGTCCATAATGAAATCCTCTCAGCTTGGGTGGCGGGGGAAGCCTGGCTACCCTTTGTGTATTCTCAATACAGGCTGGGCTCACTGTCTAGGCCTTGCATTTTGTACGTCCTGAAGTGGAGATCGAGGTTTGCATGAAGCCACCCACACTCAGTGACCTGCTCTTTTATGTGACATGCATTTACCAAACAATCATCCAGGCTTCGAAGGTCAGTCCTTAGCCAGGGAATAGAGAGAAAGGCGTCTTTTCTCCCTTTTCTGCCGAGCCACATCTCCCCCTCGCTGCCCCCGCCCCCTTTCAAGGTCTAGCTCTCACCCGAATCCCTCACAAAGCCTTCCCTCCCTCCTCTAGCTGCTGCTGACCTCAGAGTCCTGGCCGCGCTGGCCTCTGCTCCAAGAAGTACAATTAGCACCTGACCAGCCCCTGGCCTGGCTGCTTGTCCTTGCCTCTGATTGTTTCAGTGTCTTAGTCATCTCTGCCCTACCACCTCCTTTCCCTCGGCTCCCCCACAGCTCATAGCACAGGTTGGGCACACAGTAGGTGTTAATAAATGTCTGCTGAATTGAAACTCAGCAGCCCCTATGAGGTCAGAACCCTCATAAGCACCCCGACTAGCAGTTTCTTGGCAACCAGCACTGGGGCCCAAGCTACAGGGCATTAACAGCGCAGCCGCTATTACAGGACACACGAGGCTCAGCAGCCAGAGATTTGCAGGCAGGTTGGTGTTGATGAGAAAAGCCCCTGACCCCTAGGAAAGCGTCCATGGGATTCTGGGTACCTTTCGTGGGTTTCTTTTCTCCCCTGCAGAACTAGTTTTCAGTCTGAGAACCACAAAGGGAATAAATTGGCAGCGAAGCCAGAAACCTTTTTGCAAGTTCAGAAAACCAGGAGTTGATAACCAAGGCCAGGTTGGGGTCAGACCCAAAACAGAGGAGCAAGGGTTGCCCAAAGCTCTTCCTAAATGCAGTGGGGATCCAGGGATGTGGAGAACTCATGCCAGGTGCGATTTCTGCCATTTCAGAGGGCTTTAGGAGAGTCTGGGAGGGGCCATAAGTAATGCCACCCTGCCCCTGGGACACAGAAAATCACAGTCCAAAATGCCTGTCACTTCCAGCCTGCACACAAGCCTACTTTCCCTACCCTCTCCTTCACCAAAATCTTAGGGCAGACTTGAGAGACAGATACCATTCAGACCAGAGCCTAGCCACCATCTCCAAGCAAAGAGAAGCCTTCAGTTTGGAGCACCTGGCTCCCCATCCCAGCCCAGGCATTTGAGCTCAGCTTTATTTTATTTTTTTATTTTGTAAATTTATTTTGTGTATGTGTGTTTGGACTGCACGTATGTCTGTGCATCACATGCATACCTGGTGCCCAAGGAGGTCAGAAGAGGATGTCAGAATCCTGGGGACTGGAGTTACAGATGTTGTGAGCCACCATGTGGGTACGAGGAATCAAACCTGGCTCCTCTGCAAAAGCAGGCGCTTAACTGCTGAGCCATCTCTTCATGAGTTTGGTTTTAAACTCTATTATTTATACAGACAACATATCCAATCTCCCCGGACTCCACCTACATCCTACCACCCATTTTGGCCATCATACAACCCTGGAAGACCAGTGTTGTCTTCTTCATCCTCATATTTTCTCAACCAACACTTCATTGAGGCCAGCCTACTACTAGGACCAGCTCCCAGTACCTTTTTGCATTTGCTGAGTTGAACTTGAGTTTTAGGTACTGTATTAAGACAATATCACAATGCCAGTTCCACATGGGTCCTGTACCACAATCTCCTAATCAGCAGCCTATAGGTAAGAACGTATTTATTCCTCTCCAACTTCATAACTTGATTCTTTTGCCACTTAGTGAGACTAACACCTGTAACTGACTGGGGCCATATAACTAGCAAATGACAAAGCTGGGCTTTCAACCCAGACAGGCTGGCTCTCAAGACTGGGGGCAAATGAAAAAGTTGGGGAGGCACTGGTGTGAAGACCAAGGCCAAGGTCAGGAGTAAAGGGTTCCCTAGAAAAGCCACACTCTCAGCAAGTGGCTGATTTGGGCCTTTCTGGGGCCAAAGCCCTAAATGTTTGCAGCACGAGAGGCATTTTGAGTATGTTATCAATCAGCCCCATGATGGGCCCTTATTTTTAGGTCCTAATAGCAGAGAAGGCTGAAGCTATTGCACTGTCACTTTGTGCTATGTGAAGAAGGCTGGATTGGGCCCCCCCCCCAGCTTGACCAGGGGTGGGCACTAGTTTCTGAGTAGCCAGTAAACAGTACCATGGAGGGAGGCATGCCAGGCATAGTTGCAAACAAACCACTCCTTCGGCTCACAGAGAGAGGCCGGGTGAGGGTGGCAATGGTGGTGTCTGCTTCATAGCCGCCCCCAACCCCCCCCCACATACACACCACAAGAGATCATGGGCTTTGAACCCAGCTCCAGAGACCCCCCATATGTAAGGCAGCTTCTTATAGCTCAGGTTTGCTGCCGATTGTCTTCACACACCTAGAGAGAGCTCCTGCCTGCTTACCTACATTTTCTTTTTCCACATTGGGTAAAGGAAGCACTTTTTAACTGGGGAAATCCTGGGACAGATTGCCATTCTTACTTAGCCTTCAAGTTTCCTGGGCATTTTCAATGCCAAAGAACTCTGTTTCCCCAAAAAACGAGGGAGAGAAAGATAGGTTCCTTTCACCTTTCATCCTGGCATTCTCAGGCCAAGCAAGGGTCAGCTCACAGGAGTCGAGTCCCTAATGGGTGTGCCCACCAGCTGTTGGAGCCAGCTGTGGGGGCTCAGGCCAGGGGTGGTGACCTCACTTCCGCTCTTACCTCCTCAGAACTCCTCCCATTTGAGGCCCCACCAGGCCAAAATCGAGAAGTCCAAGGTTAACTGTTACTCCCCACTTTAAGAGCTAATTAAAATGATTAGCTACAATGAACTGTCAAACATTAACTAGAAGAAGCTGCAGGACCAGACAGGCCTCTATCTCAGGCAGAGAGGGATGAGGGGCAGAAATCAAAGGGCTATCAAATCCCCGAGCTCCTCAGTTGGGGCGCGGCGGTGGTTGGGGGTACCCGAGGGAGCCCCACTAAGCTGAGGTGCCAAGGGGTCAGGAGGTAACTCTTACATCAGGACATCTAAGTCCCAGGCCTACTCCCAACGAAAGGGCATCAGAGTTTAGGGGTACCGTGGAGGGGGCAGGAATTCATAAAGCGGTTGCCAGCTCAGCAGGCTCTGAACCGCCAAAGGCGGACTCTGGCATTGGGGTGTGGGGGGGACCTCTGCGCTGTGCGGTTGCTGGGTCCCCTCAGAAGTAGCAGGGGAGGAAGCCAAGAGGCGGGGGGGGGGGGGGAACTGTGGAGAGCGGGAACGCGGGAGCGGGAAGCCTGGAGGCTGGCTGACACGGAAACTCCAGCCCCTGCCAAGAGGTCTCTATTTTGGCAGTTCAGGTCTCCGAGTCATAGGTTTACGTGCGGGTGTGTGTGTGTGTGTGCGCGTGCCTGTGTGTGTTGATCGCGACTGTCTGTGAGCGTGTGTCTCCAGTGGCTGGCTGTGGAAGCCCTAAGGGGCCACGGGTTCTACCTGGCTGGAGTCGCCCGAATCCGCTGAGCCTTCTGCCCTCGGGCGGGCATTGCGATCCGCTAGCGGCGAGCGGCGAGCGGCACGGGGTGGGGGCGGCGCCGCCGTCACTAACGGCCTTTCCAAAGAACCTACGCAGTCCGGGGGCTTCGGCAAGCCCTTCCTGCTCGCCCGGCCGCCGCCTCTCACTTCTGCTTGTGACCTCAGAAGCCCGAGCTCCTCACAGTCCCCAGGCTGAGGCACACGTACCCCTCCCGGTCCCCACCACCCTCGATGCCTCCCTCACGCGGGCCAACTTTTCGAGGTCTCGCCCCGCGTCCCGAGAAGCGGCGCCATCGACGTACCTGAGGTCCAGGCGCTCCTCCGGTCGCCCGGGCGGGTCTAGTGACCCGGGCTCCTTAGATCTCGGCCGGCGGGTGGTCCCCTCACCGTCCCAGGGCCCGAGACACGGGTCCCCAAGGGCCGCCGGGCCACCTCCTCCCCCCACCCCAACCTCGAAATCGGGGCCCCGGCCGGCGGCGCCGGGAGCTGGGCGCCGCGGAAAGGAGAAGTGGCGGCTGAGCGCGGCGCCGGGTCCGTCCTCGCGGCCGCCGGGGGCCGCCCGTCCGCCCTCCTGCTCTCCTCGGGGCCCGCCTGCCCCCGCCGGCCCGCGACTCACCTCGGCGCCGGGGCAGGCTGGTCCGGGCGGGCGGGCGGGCGGCCGGGCGAGGCGCTAGGCTTCTCCCACACGTCCCGCCGCCGTCGCCGCCGCCGCCAATGGCAAAGTTGGAGGGCGAGCGAGATGCGAACCCCAGGTGAGACGGCGGCGGCGCCGCGGCTGAAGAGGGATCGGGGTGGCGGGCGATGCGACGGGAGTCCCCGAGGTTCCCGGGAGGCCGCGCCGAGGGAAGGGCGGCGGGGGGCGCCCGCTGACCCGGAGTCGGGGCGCGATCCGCTGGAGAGCTGAGCCGAGGCTAGCGAGATAAAGGGGAAATCGCACTGGAGACACACACACCACACACGCGCGCACGCACACACACACACTCACACTCACACGTCCCCGCGGGCGGAGGCTGGGCTGGGCGCGCAGGAGGCAGGGCGAGGAGGGACTGAAGAGCCGGAGGGAGGGACCGACGGGAGGGACCACGGGCGAGCGGGCGGGGTGGAGAAGGGAGGCTGGGAGGGACCAGGCACGGGGTGGAAACAGCGCCCCTCCACCCCAACCCCGCCACGGTCGCCAGCACGGCAGGGGGAGTCTTGCCAGGGGCCCGCGCAGGCTCTCCTGCCCCGCGAGCCTCGCGGCCCCCCATCCCGGCGAGGAGGTCAGGGAAGCCAGAGCCCCTCCCGAGCTCACGTCGCACTAGCTGCTTCCCTAGCGTGCACCCCCCCTCCCACACTCTGCTCATAATTGGCGGGGCCCGGGGCCCTCGGCTCTGACTGGGCGCTTCTCGGCGGGAAGTCCCACACAACATCCCGTGGTGCTATCCTGGGGATTCTGGAAGGCGGTACTCCGATGGCTGGATATCTCGACTGCCCCCCCCCCTCCCCCCACACACACCACCAGCCCTCCACAGCACCAAGCGTGTATTGTTGCAACCAGGCAGTCCGGCGATGATGGAAAGAGATGGACAGAGGGATACATTTTGCAAACAATGTCCACCCAACCCCCACCCCACCCCGTGGAGTACTCTGAACAGAGATTTCCTGGATTGGTGTGACCGGAGAGTTGCAGGGAAGTTCGACCTGCGGCACTGGGGGGGGGGGACACCAACACAGCAGGTGTACAGTCAGCCAGAATTGGGGTTCAGGGAGAGAAGCCTACGCCCCACATGTTTTCGAAATAAAGTCAAGCAATGACTGTCCTTAAGCTGTCTACTTCAACCCATTTTCTGTTTTGATTCCCTTTGCCCTTTTTCTTCTCCACAGTCACACCAGACCCCATCTGGTACCACAACCACAACTACGGTCCTGGGAAGGTGTCTTCTGGAAATTGTCATTTCTCACAGCTCTACGCTGACTAAAAAGCGAGTGTGGGGAAGGCCTGCGGGAGAGGCACGCAGGGGGCGGGGCGTGGTGGGAAAGCAGGGAGACATGACCTTGGCAGAAATCTGCTGTTGGGGGCTCCAGGGGAGGAGGGCCCTCTGAGACGTGGCCAAAGGGGCTTCCATTCAGGATCTATTCAACCACCTCCAAAAGCCTGCTTCATCAGCTTTGGAAAAGATGATCTCCGGCTGGGGTAGTGGGTGGCATCATCAAAAATGGCTGTGGATCACAAGTTAAAACAGTAAGCGATCTAGAGACTGCACTATGGTACCGGTTCCCTGAAACCTCCCTGTTACCCATAGACAGATAAAGTCCTCGGAGCAAGGACCAAGAGCAAATTTCCACTTCTTTTTCTTTTACAAGTGAGCACATTCTCTTTAGGGGATTCTAGATTCTGGAAAAACACAGCTTTCTGTTGGACTCCTGCCGGTGAGGCTCCCCTTTCTAGTTCAGGGCAAGTCTCTGACAGCTTCGAAGCTCACTAAGGCTAAAGTGCGTACAAAAATTAAAACAGCAAGCCCCACGTGGTGCTTCAGGTCTTTAATCCCAGAACTGGGGAGGCAGAGGCAGGTGGATATCTGTGAGTAAGGCCTGCCAGGTTTACAGTCACAGTAAATTCCAGGCCAGCCAGGGCTGCATAGTGAGACAGTCCCATCCCACCACCCCGGGGTCTCAAAAACAAAGCAAAACCACAAACTAACTGGCTGGAGAGATGGCTCAATAGTTAAGAGCACTTAATTGCTCTTGTAGAGGACCGAGATTTGGTTCCCAGCACCAATTACAGTGGCCCACAACAGTCCCAGTGGATCTGATTGCTTCTTATGACCTCTGAGAGCACTAGGCTCACATTTGGTACACAGTTTTGCAGGCAAAACATTTCTACACATAAAGTGATACAATTTTTTTTAAAATTGAAGATGAATTGGGTGTGATACAGGCCTTTAATTCTAACATTTGGGAGGCAGAAAGAGGAGGATCTCTGAGTTCAAGGCCAGCCTGATCTAAATGGCAATTTCAGGTCAGTCAGAGCTACACAGTGAGACCCTACTTTTAAAGCACAGGAGAGGGTGCCAGGGCGCTAGAGAGATGGCTAGAAGCTAACATCACCTGTTGCTCTTGCAAAGCAAGCAGGTTCAATTCCCAGCACCCACATGGTGGCTCACAACCATCTGTCACTCCAGTTCCAGTGGGTCCTATGCCTTCTGACCTGTGAAGGCCCCAGTCACTAGCGTGCTGCGCAAACATACATGCAGGCAAAACACTCACACATAAAAATAAAATAAATCTTTAAAATGTTAATTGAGAGTGCTAAGAGCCACTCCCACAACACTGTGGCGGTGAGGATTGAGTGAGGTGACATGGTTTATGACAGGGCCTGGTGCCTAGTAAACCCTCCATGAAGCATTAGCTATTTCCAACCTCCTCTTGCTTTCTCAAATCAGTTCTTGGAAGAAAATGTAGCAGAACCAAGGCAGAAGCTGTTGAGGACTTAGGGTGGATTCCTTCTGAAAATATATGTGGTGTCAAACAAGGCTGGTGCCTAAAGGCCGAGAGCATGTCTTGAGAAGGACAGGGAAAGAGGTCAATAATAGTGGACCACTTAAAATGTCTGGCTGTATTGCCTGCTGGTGACCTGCAGCCCACAGTTTGTGGGAATCCCAGAAGTTCCCACCTTCCCCCAGCCACTCAGAACTAACCACAGTCCCACACCCTTCTAGTTGAAGTCACAGCAAACCCTACCCCGCCCCCAATGTGATGAAAACCCTGGGCTGATCTCACCCTGTCTGTGTATCACACGGAGACCAGGGGCAGCCTGAAGAACATTCCTGGCTGCCTATCTGAAGAGCTCTGTTGCTCTGGCCTGCCAGCCCTTACCCACTCGCCTGCCTCCCATGTCCCATGGATGTACTGGGTAAGCCCCCACCAGGTGGGGCCAGCCAGGCTGATTTTGCCATTCTCTTGGGGATAGCCACTGTCTCCGGCATTGGCTCATTCCCTCACTTGGCAGGAATTCCCCTTCTCATATTGCCTGGAGATACCCAGGAAGCACCATCCGGCAGTCCCCCCTCAGTCCCTTCCCTCCCTGTTCCTTGACTGCTTTACCTCAGAGCCTCCCCCTGATGCCCCCCCCCCCGTCTGTGTAGGACCCCTTCTACCCCTTGCTCTCAGTTTGACAGCCTCCATTTCTTCCTCTCTGGGCCTCCAAAGAGTGTTTCTCTTTTCTGCAAATCACCCCAGGCTGTTTAGAGACAGGACTATTTCTTGTCCCCCACTACCCCCCACTCTCACTTAAACTCATTGGCCTCAACAAATACTGCTCAAACTGTGGCCAGAATAAAATACCACAGTGCCAGCCTCTGTGTCCCTTGTTTTGCATCACAGAAATATGCTAGAAACTTTGTGGATCAATCAGATTTTTTTTTTTTTTAAGGAAAAGCACATTCAGAATCAGGGAGAGAAATCAGTTTCAAAGGAATCCTCCCACTCTAAACCTGAGAAGCTCTGTTAGCCTTTCGTAAGCAAGCCATCATTTTCCAGTTGTGTTTAGTAACCACATGTTTGTAGTCATGGACTTTCCAGAAGGGCCTAGGTATCCAAATGACGTGCAGCAATCTTGATGCTTCAGATTATAGCTGATCTGCACAGGCAGTTTGTTCTAAAAAACCTGCTGATGACTTGGCAAGATAGTGCAAAGGGTAAAGGGCACCTACCCGCCATTAACCCTAAGGTCCTGAGCTTGATCTCCAGGATCCACATTGTGGAAGAGGAGAGAAGTAATCCCCAAAAGTTGCCCTGACTGCACTCATGTGCCTTATAGCATGTTCACACCATATACATCCATTCACACACACACATTTTATTTTGTTTTACGAAATGAATTGGTGTGTTTTTGTTTTTGTTTTTAAAGGAAGGTTTGTTGATTAGCACCAAAATCAAGGCTCTTGGGACATAGATGATGCAAAAATTCATCAGTTTTTCATTCTTAAAATGGAGATGCCCAGCATGGTGCAGTAATCTTAGTGTTCAGATGGCTGAGGTAGGAGCGCTGCTATGGGTTTAGGGATAGCCTTGGCTAAGGAGTAATACCTTTCTTTAAAAAAAAAAGTAACAGTAAATAAATCAACCAAAAAAGGGGGTGGGGTGGGAGAATGGCACAGAAGGGAGAAAAACTCTTACCCTGCAAGCCTAACCACCTAGGTTCAATTCTGAGGATCCACAGAAAAAGTCCAAAATGGGTGATACACTTCTATAATCCCTTGTCGAGATGGGGGGGGGGGGGCAGGTGACTGAGTTGGTTGAGAGCACCAGGGCACCTGAAGTAAGATTAGCAGTGACTGAGCAACCAGACAGACCCTGCTTCAAAACAAGTAGACACAAACTATTGCCCTCTAACTTTCAAATATGTATCAAGGCCACAGCATAAGTACATATGTACTTTCATATTTGGGTGGGTTCTTTTGTGATTTTTGTCACAACTGATCTTTATTGAATTGCTCCATTTCAACATGAAAAAAAAATAGCCATCTAAAATCACTTTGATTTTACAGAAAAAAATAAAACTGGCACAATGTTTCTCCTTGAACGCTCAGATGTGCTGTAGGGGAAATTAGTGCTGTAGCTAACAGTGACTCCAATTTTTAAGGCACTGGAAGGAGAAGATCAGAGAGAGAATATTTATGTATCTTTAAAGATTAAAAAGGTCTTAAAAAGGATTATATGTTTGCTGTCCTGAGAATCCCTGGGACACTCAGGAAAGCCTCTACAAAACGTCAGGGGAAAGTGTGTCTTATGTCTTGGACAGCCGCTCAAGAGGCTACTGAGGGGAGTTGGCAGCCTGATAGCAGATGCTCTGGGCCTTGAACTGGCACTCAGCATGTCGACCCTAGAGGCAGTGGCTAATAGCAAGTGCTGTCCCTGCCATATATCCAGGAGCCTGGCTAGTGTTTAGGAAAACACACTCATTTTCCATGGCTCCTCAGTGATAGTGGCAGGGAGGTTTGGGAACTGTGGAGAGGGAGAGGAGACACACCTATGATTCACTTGCAAGAAGAAAAAAAAGTGGCCTCAGGTAGAGCTGGATAAATTAGAGCACCACCCTCCCCCAGTCTCAAATACCAGCCAGTCCTTACTTCCTGCTCTGGGAATCTACCAGAGATAGTACAGCACCTAAGGGTTCAGGGCCGCTGAGCAGGGAAACCAGAGTTCACCCTTTACTCCTCAGCCGTTTCTGCCTTAAAAGTTGTCTGTGTCATCTTTTTAGAGAAAAGTATAATTCTTTTGTGTCTGTGCATGGTATATGGGTACTCATGAGCATGTGCACACACGCACTTATTTACCCTGCACTATCCCTTTGACTTCTGATGTGTCCTTCGAATGAAACTAGAGGCTTGGGCCTGACTAACCTGCCCACAACCCAGTGTGAGTGGATCAGAATATCAAAACATGGAAAGGTTGGGGTTTTTTTTCTGTTTGTTTGTTTGTTTGTTTTGCTTTGCTGGTTTTGCTCTGGGGGATTAGAGATACAGCAGCTAAGAAGTTGGTTTTCCCTCCCATGATGGAGAAGAGTATCTAGGAGGAAGAAAGGGCTCTAGCCATATATGAGACTGTTCATGTTTTATAAGGCGAATGGTGCCCTCCTCCACCAAGCTGTGCAAAGTAACAGTAAAGACAGACGTAGCGAAGTTGGGGAGAGAACCTGGAGAGGAACAGAGATTATGAAAAGTGCTAACTGGATACCATGCGAGGGATGGGCCCATTTCCCAGGGATCCAGAACAGGGGCTGGGGAGGGGAAAGAGGCTGGGGTACCATTAGACTCTGCAGCATATCCTGCTCCCGCTGAGGGGCAGGTACAGGCTGGGGATAGTACCAGGAGGTGAGGAATTCTGTTCTCTTTGGATTACCCCTATCATCCAGGAAATCAAAGAGGAGCCTGAGACATTTGCCAGACAGAGGCAAAAACACAGTCCACTAAGCCACTCCTCAGTTTCCCTACCCTGATACCACATCAGGCTTTGAGTGTTGTTGTTGTTTAATGCAATATTTAATATCTATAAAGGTGCACTGTGAGTCATTTCATGGAATGTCTAGGCCCCTTTGCTGGCAGAAAACAAATTTTCCAGCCCTCTTTTGAGGAACCCATCCAACTCGGCTGCTCTGCTGCTGGTCTGGGTGTGAGAGAATGAATGTGTGGCACGGGTCTCAGCTAGAGGGTTGCTTGCTTAAGTGTGTCTCTGTGTGGGTCTCATGGCTGTGTGTGTGTGTGTGTGTGTGTGTGTGTGTGTGTGTGCAGGGCATGCGCATGTGCATGTCTGCTAGGCAATGTGGTATGTAAGCCTGTGCATCTGAGGGTGACTACGTGTACATTTCCCCCCCTCACTGCTGGCAAATTATCTTCCCATCTCTCTCTCTCTCTCTTTCTCTCTCTCACTCTCACTCTCGCGCTCTCGCTCTTTACAAAGTGAAGGGCTGACAGAGGGAAGGAAGCAGTCCAAAAGTGGGGTAGCAGGGGAGGGGAGGGGGGCTGGAGGAAAACCAAAGCAATTCCACTGGACAGAGGAAAGTATCAGCCGAGGATGAAACCGGAACCAACCAAGGCAGCAGCTTTAATGCACCAGCACCCAGGGATCTTTCCTGGCCTTGGCTTCCTCCCACTCCCCCACTCCCCAACTCCCCCAGCCAGAGTGGAGATTAGTCAGCCGAAGATTCCCAGATTCCAGTCCCCAAAGCCTGGACTTGATATTCAAGCAAAGAAGCTAGGCTTGAGTTTAGTCCACGGTTAGCACGTGACCCCATTAAGCACCCATTATCACACCAACACAAATTAGTCTATCAGATTGTCTCCCAGTCACCTAGTAGGGCACAGAGCCAGATTGGAGCTAGAAGACAGCACGGGGTGATATCAGTGGGCCATAGGCTGGAGAACTGGAAGTCAAGTTGGGGCAGACTCTAGAGGTAGAAAAGGGAGGCAGGGAGCATTAAGTTTTGCTCTGGGAGAGGCACCTTGGGGGAGGAGGCTAGTGGAAGGGAGGTGCTTCCAGGAAGAGTTTAGCTAGGCACCAACCCTAGGAAAGAGGCCGGGATTCTGAGGTCTGGGCAAGGGACAGACTGTATTTCTCCTGGCACACAGCGAAACCTGGGAACGTTTAGGATCTTTTCAGTTTTTTTTTTCTCTTTCCTCTTCTTTATGGAAAAATCTTTAGATAACTTTCTCAGATGACTGAAAACCCTGAAGGCACAGAGCTGGAAAGACTGGCAGAGGAGAAGAGGCACCCAGAAAGCTGGGACAGGGACGGTCTGCATTTATTTATCTACTTATTTAGATTCAGCAAAGAGGGAGTTACTCTGCCCATGTATTTTATCTGTAAAGTTGCATCATGGAAACTGGCCGACTAGTCCTCGGTTGTTCCCTCTCAGCTCAAAGGTGTCTGGCCACAGGTTATTTTGGGGCCTCCATTTGTCATCTCAACAGTCACCGCATAGCCATACACTACATACAATGGGAGGTCTAACCAGCACCACAGCTCCTAGTTCCGGACTGGTGAAGAGTTAGGAGAAATGGCTTAGTGGTTAAGTATACTTATTGCTCTTTTAGAAGACCAGAGTTCAATTCCCAGCATCCACAGTAGGGGTGGGCACTCAAAAACCCACTGTAACTCCAGCTCCAGTGGATATGATATCTTCCTCTGGACTCCACCGGTAACTAAATTCACACACACAAACCCTTATAGACATAATAGAAAGAATAATAAATCTTTGAGAAGTTAAACCGTATCTGCAGCGAGCAAAGCTGCCAAGTTTGTGCCCCAGGATGAGCGTCGGCGTTTTCTTCCTATGTAACTACAGAAGATTGAACTGACAAGCACGGAACCCCTAATGGTCGCCCCAGATCCTGTCTTCAGGCTAAACCCTCATCTAGGTTAAGCCTTGGTCCCAGCCTGCGCCTCAGTCCTGACCACAATCTGGAGCTCTGTGTTGGAGTTCTGTGGTCTCTAGGGAGCCAGGCTAGAGAGTAGCTTTTCAGGGAAACCCACCCCCAGCGTCCAAGACACGACTCAAAGTTTCCATTCTACTGCCCACAGGTCAAGAGTACCATCCCCAGATTGCAAAGAGGTTCTGAAAAGGCAGTGTCTGGGCTGAATTGAGCAGCCCGGCCTTGAGCTCAGCAAGGGTCTGAGAGGTGGCCCAAGGGATTAAGGGAAAAATCTCACACTTTCCCTCTATGGTGGGAGCAGCTCTCCTGCTACTTGGAAAGGAAGAGGCCTTCTTTTGAGACTGAATGAAGATCAAGATGAGCGGTGGGGCTCTAACTGCCCCCCACGTCTTTCCTCGCCGTCCTTTTTCCAGGAGCCAAGACCTCCCCATCCGGAGATCACCCCCTGCGGGGCCGAGCGCTCCCACCGTACCCTCCAGGCGCGCGCAGGACGCCTCTGCGGCGCCACCTACAGGCAGAACGCGCATGGCGCAGCGATTCCGACCGCTGTAGCAGTTCCAAACCCGCATCTCCCAGCGAACAGGAGAGGTCGGCTCTCCTGCCCCCTCCCCCCACCCCCAGCCCCTCCAACTTTCCTGGATGGCGCATGGCTTTCCCTAGCCGCTCCTGCCCACAAGTGTCTTAGCTAGCCTGGCCCCAAGCCCAAGCTCTGCGTGGCTCGAGCTGCCCGTGCTCTAACCTTTCCAGTCCTCCAGCTGCACTTTAAGCGGCCTTCTGCCCTGGGGCGCCTGTTCCTGGGAAGCAGTGAAGTCATGCTGGGCCCTCGATCCGCTGACTCAAGAGAACGAGAATCCTCCGCCCTGCTGGGCACACCCCTTGAAACTTTGCCTCAATTCCTTTTTTCTTGCTCCCGCCCCTCCATCTCCTTCCTTTAGTTCCCCAGGCTATAGCAGCAGCAGTCGGCTCCCAGGGAAAGGATTCCGTGGGGCAGCTGGGAAGGAAGTGTGGCGTGGGTCCACGTGGAGAACTCCCGCACAGTGTGCTACCCTACCAAGCTGCACAGTTCAGAGGCTCACAGGCTTCCTGGGCTGAGAACAACAAAGTATTTGCAGCTTAAGGCAACACTCACTTTAGGTATCCTTTTTCCAGTTAACCACCGCCTAAGGGAAGGGTCTGCAGAGAGGCTTTCTGGAAAGCCCTCTTCCCTCTCCAGGGCTTGCTGGAAAGCCCTCTTCCCTCTCCAGGGATTACTGGAAAGCCCTTTTCCCTCTCCAGGGTCTCAGCATTGCCTAGGAAATCATAAAAGCTGAGGTCTTGTCTTTGGAACCCCCTGTACTATTATTGAACGTGGCTTGCTGGGGCAGGGGTGGCTCACTAAGGTTTATGCCACCAAGGGGACCAGTTTGGAGTGCTCTGAGCTTTGAACTGTCCTGGACCCAATAATCAAGTTGAGATGATTACCTGATGTGTCATCATGACTGTTCCTTCTGGAACTTGGTACTGGACAGGTTCAGGTAGGGGTGGAGGGGACTTTGAGGCGGTTTTCACCACATCCTTTTGTACGATTATATCAGGACAGTGGAAGACCAGGACAATTAGTTTGTCCTTCTGGGTGGCAGCCAGAATTCCCCAATATTCTTTCAACAAGGTAGCTGAAGGCCTCGGGTTCAGGAAGGATGTGGAGAACAGCTTCAAGCTGGACCTCTGCTGTCTTAAACACAAAACCTGTCTTTTCCTTCTTTTTTTTTTTAAAAAGATTTGTTTATTCTAGATATGTGAGTACATTGTGGCTCTCCTCAAATACACCAGAAGAGGGCATCGGATTCTACTACAGATGGTTGTGAGCCACCATGTGGTTGCTGGGAATTGAACTCAGGACCTCTGGAAGAGCAGTCGGTGCTCTTAACCACTGAGCCACCTCTCCAGCCCTGTCCTTTCCTTCTTGAGGGCCACAATTTCTTTTTCATTTAGATTTCATTTATTTTACATGTATGATAATTGAGAACAACCATGTGGGTGCTGGGAATGGAACCCTGGTCTTCTATAAGGGCAACAAATGCTCCTAACACGGAGACATCTCTCTAGTCCCAAGGGGCATGATCCTTAAAACATTAATTTCTTTTTTTTAAATTTTCTATATTTTTTATTTACATTCCAAATGATTTCCCCTTTCCCGTTTCCTCCCTCCCCGGAAGTCCCATAAGCCCCCTTTCCTCCCCCTGTTCCCCATTCAACCCTCTCTTACTTCTCTGTCCTGGTATTCCCCTACATCCAGTCTTTCCAGGACCAGGGGTCTCTCCTTCCATCTTTTTGGAAAACATTAATTTCTTACCTGGCAAATTATGGAACTATACCCTGCACACAGTTAACTTTTGTGCATGTGTATGGTTAATAGCTCAGTGCAGAAGTTCCCAAGCTTCCTGGTTCATTTATCACACTGTATGTCAGGGCCTGGTGCTGCCGAGACCATGGCCAGTGTGGGCTTGACCATGGACTAACTAACAGCAAGGGAGTGCTGTAAAGGTGAGGCTTTGGGCTTATATATATGGCATGGGGGAGTCTTTCTGAAATGCTATATTCACATCAAATTGAGAACCATCTTGGGTTATGGTAGCTTTCCACGTGTCAGCTGTGCTCTTAAATGGCTGGGTAGGACTTTGTGTAGAATGTCATACCCGAGAAGGATGGCACTCAGCGTTCTTGAGGGTAGGAGGAGTGGATTCTGGGTTTAAAGCCAAACATTACTTTAGGGGCTAAAAGAATGTCATATTTCAGAGACAAGTTTTGAAGATGTCAGGTTCTCCATGAAGGGGAAACCAAGGCAGGATACATTTTCTAGGGCTTCTGGGTCCATATATAACTTGCTAGGTTAAAAAAGAATCAGCTGGATGGTGGTGATGCACAGCCGTAACTTAGGAGGTAGAGGCAGGTGGATCTCTGAGTTCAAAGGCAGCCTGGTCTACAGTGAGAACCAGGACAGCTAGGGCTACACAGAGAAACCTTGTCTCGGGGGGGGGGGTGTGGTACGGGGGGTGGGGTGGGGGAGGGGGACAAAATGAAACCAAACAACCAAACCAAACCAAACAAAAAGATACAAAAGCCATAAAAGCTGATGATAGCCAGGTGTGGTGATGGCTCCTTTGCCATTAATGGTAGTAAGGAGTAAATGCTGGGCTTCAATGAGACTCTGTCTCTGGAGCAAAACGACAAACCTCTAGCTCAGCCAAAGGGGGAGCAGAGTCGTGGGGAGGAGACATTTTCCAAGGGCTTCAGGTTCTCTTAGCATCTGCTCTAGGGCTCAGGAATGGCAGGTGATGGAGTCCATGGGTAGATAAAACACAAAAAGACATTTAACACACACACACACACACACACGATGTTAGAGCAAAGGTAGAGAGATCATCTACTCTGTTACCCTCCTGTTATGGATGGGAAGGCCAGTGCCTAGGACAGTGGTCACCAAGGCCATTCGGGTAGTGGGTAGCAGAACACTCACATGCATGCACTCGCTCCACTGTGCTCCACTGCCTCAGCAGAAAACATAGAGGCAGAGAGTACCTGCTGCAACCCGAGGAAGAAACACATTGAGTATGTAAGCCAGTGTGTGGTGGCAGGAGGAAAGCAAGCGAGTGAAAGGTTTGAAGAAAATGGAAGAGAGATGTGGAACCAGGCCAGGCAAAAGGACTTCAGACTCTATCTTCCACTAAGCATAGTTTACTCCATGTTTTGTTCATAGGGAAGGACCGAGCAGAATCAGAAAGTGGTTTAGTCAGTGAGGTAGAAGGGAGACAATAAAGCAATGTGAGAGGCCATGAAGTTTCATTTGACATTCACCCAGTATACTCCCAGCACTTGTGTTGCACTGACAGTCCCCTTTGGTGTGTCTATGTCTGCCACCAGGTTATAAAGCCACTGAAGGCAGGGCCTATATATGACTCATCTCCTTATCTCCAGGACTTTAACAGGATATGCAGGAGTTGTCAGAAAAGGCTTAACAAATGTTACACAAATGAATAAATCTCGGCATGCATTTTCAAATTTAATGACCCATATTATCTGCTCCCCATGCGGAGATGTGGGTGGGAACTTGCCTGGAGATGTGACTCCTGAGCGTTCCTCAACTGACACACAGACCTAGAAGACTCCTCAGGGACTATGAAAGGTGATTCAGAAAGGGCAAGACTGGCAATGGACCTGCTGAGGAGTTCACTTTTGTCTCCAAATTGTCAGCATTTCCCAGCCAAGGCCCAGGAGAATAGCCTCGTGGTGGGATGGGTTGTGTTTTATTGCTAATTGCAGCCAGGAAGTTGGCACACCACGGGAGCCAGGAGAGTTCTATAAAGGATTTAGAGGATGTTGGTTGGGGGAAGGTTTAAGGAAGCTGGGCTTCACTCTGGACTAGCTGCTGCCAGGAAACAGGAGTCATCCCATGATTGGTTTGGTTTTATTATTTATATTTATATTTGAGACAGGGTCTCATTGGTAGCTCTTGCTGTCCTGGAACTCACTAGTTCAGAACACAGAGATCCACCTGCCTCTGCCTCCCAAGTGCTGAGGTTAAGGGTCTAGATTACCACACCCTTTCTGGGTTGGCTATCTTAACAAATCTCATCCAATAGCAGGGTAGAGTAGAACAAGACTAAAGCTATGTATGATTGGTAACGAAGTAGCAATCACTTACCCAGGCTCAGGGATATTTAGTCATTTCCTGTGGTTTCCATGATGCTCATGTTTTTGCCTGCAGGCACATAATATAGAAGTCTCTTTTTTGTCTAGATTCATCATGGTCACACAGAGCCTTGCATGATGCTAATGTTCTGTGACTATGTTCCAAACAATACTTGAACCTATGAATGTCAGGTCAGTTACTAGCCATAACAAGGCCTTCCTGATAGTACCAAGTCAGCTTCCGGGTGTCAGGGGTATTTTCCCTTCTCAAACTGTCTGTTTTGAGATGATCTCTGGTTTACAACCAGAGTTTGGCAGTCTAGTATCTAAGTATTTAGACCCTCCCTGTACTGTGACCCAGTCACACCCATATGTAGAACCAGCCAGGCTGAGAGACGTCATTACTGGCTTGGTCTATATGTATCTGTGTGTGGTATTGTGTATGTGTGTCTGTGACCACTAGAAATTCTCTCCTACTTCTACTCTGGTCCCAGCAGGACTTTCTCTCTGCCCAGAGAGTGAGGTGTTAGGATGGAATCACAACAATCTGCTGGATAGCAAGGGTACTTTGGGTGGAGTCAGTGAAGGAGAGATGGAAGGGATATTGCAGCAGCCAAATTTGAGAGGATCGGGAAAGGGAAGAGGTGGCTGTGGAAGGGAGGGGAGAGTTCCTTCGTATGAATGGGTCTCTAGAGAAGTTGCTGGTTTTCCTTCAAGGAAGCAGCCTGCAGTAGGTCACTGTGCGTTCCCACCCTCATCCCTGTCTGATGTAAGTCTCCTGTCTCCAAAACGGGCCTTGTTGATTATGACAAAAAATAAAAATAAACCACATGTGTTGACCTCATCCTTCACAGAAAGGCTTAATCTGACCCCTTTCAAATCAAGCGAACCTCATCTTAGTTGCCTTTTGCCAGGCTTAAAATATTAGGACATCTTGTGTAGTGCCTTATGGGTAGCCAAGCAGCAATAAGAGGTAGCAAGGTATTATCTGATAGGATTTGGAAAATGACAAAAGGAACAGGGTTGAATTCAAGAGGGTGGGCTCTAAATACTTGGTATTCTGGCAAAGCTCTGACGTTTCATCCCGGGGCATGTCCTACCCTGTCTTGCATTTTGGTATGGCCCTGCTAATGATAGAGATGCTACTTGAGGCTAAACATCAACAGGCACCGCATTTTTTTTTTCTGAAGTTAGAAATCAGACTCTGTGATCTTCCGTGGCCTAGACTGATTAAATGTATTCTGGGTAAATGGCAACTTATGGCAGTAGGTGACACGATGGGGGTTAAACATCCTTTTGTAAACAATCTGAATTACAAAGATCAGAGCTTGTAAGAGGCTCATTTTACAATCAAACCTGCTACCTAATATCATTCAATCAACCAAGGAAGGACTCTTTCAATACTCTGCCTGAGTTTTCTGGGATATGGCATGTGGTCAACATCTTGGAGTGGAGGGGGACAGTTTGTGCTGTGGGAGAGCCTGCAATTCCTTTAGAATGACATAAAGGCCAGTGGCTTTGGGTTGAGGATATGGAGCAATCAATAGCAGCCAAAGCTCTGGGCTCTATATCTAGCATGAGAGTTGATTTGAAAATTATAGAATGTATATACATAAACCAAAATCAAAACATCACAAATCACTATTTTTGTTTTGATGGATCAGCTTTAAAAGTTAATTTAAGAAAATTTAAAAGAGCAATTAATAGCAATTAATTTGTTCTCTTTTTGGTTTGTTTTTGTTTTGGACCTTTTTTTTTTTTTTGGTTTGTCTGTTTTTGAGACAGGGTCTTACTGCAAAGCCCTGCCTATCCTGGATCTCACTTTGTAGACCAGGCTGGCCTCTAACTCACAAATATCCACCTGCCTTTGCCTCCTGATTACTGGGATTAAGACTATACATTCCCACGCCTGGCTATTTTCTATCTTATAGCTGGAAGGAAGCTAGAAATAAATTAGCTGAAAGTAGAATTATTACTGGAAGCTGGGAAATATGAGAGTGGAGAAGGGGGTTTGGATTTTATTAGTATATGTCACTGCATACATCTATGCTACACTGGACCATTTTAATATACATAAAATGTGTTAACCAAAAAACTAATAGGAATCAAAAAAGCAGACCTGGTGAGATGGATCAAGAGGTAAAAGCGCTTGCTGTTAAGCCCAACAACCCCAGTTTGGTTCCCACAACTCACATGGTGAACTGACTCCAGAAACTTGCTTTCTGACCTCACACACAAGCCATGACATGTCATATGTACAATAAATACGTGTAATAAGAAGTTTAAGACGTTAAAAGAACAATAAAGATTAAGGTAATAATTGCATTTGGAACTCATAGAGAAATCATTCATGAACACTAGTCCAAGGCAGGGTTTAATTTGGGTTGAAAGAGGAAAGGGAAGGGGAATGGCGTTTTATATGTAGTAGGAATGAAACGAAGTTTAGAGAGCATATGTAGTAAGTCAGATGTGAGTGAATTTGTGTGCACATGTGAGTACATTTCATAAAAGTTACAAGAAAGGTCAGGGATAGTGGTACACACCTTTATTCTCAGCACTTGGGAGGCAGAGGGAGGTAAATCTCTGAGTTTGAGGCCAGTCTGATGTACATAGAGTCCCAGGCCATCCAGGGCCAGTCTCGAAAATAAAAAATAAAAATAAAGTCATGAGACAGGATGTAGGCAGGAAGAGTGAGCTGAGATCATGGACTGTTATAAGATACTTTGGAACTGATGTGTTGGTGACAAACAACCACTTCTTCCCCCCCCCCCCCTTTTTCTTTTGAAACAGCCGTGTAGCCTTCCCTGGCCTGGAATTCACTATTTAGCCCAGGTTGGTTTGAAACTCAGAAGTGCCTCCTGATGCTGGGAGTAAAGGCGTGTACCATTATGCACAGCTCTTTTATTTCCTCATGTGGATGTGATATCCATACGTATCCATATTTGCATATGTGTGAGTATACACTAGTGGATGGTGTGCCTGTATGTGGACATGCATGTTGAAGATGCATTAAAGTCAGGCATCTTCCTCAATCTATCTCTATTTCATTCGCTGGGGCAGGGTCTCTCAGGTGAACCTAGAGCTTGCTGATACAGGTAATCAGTTAGCTAATTTACTCCAGAAATTCTGTCACCACCTCAAGAGCACTGGGACTATAGGGTGTCAACACAGCCACCTGGAATTTCCATGGGTTCTGGTGATGATACAGGTTCTCGTTTCCATGGGTTCGGTGATGATCTAGGTCCTCAGGCTTACTACTTGTGTGGCCAGCACTTTATTGACTGATTATTACCGCAACACCACTGTAGATATTTTTTTTAATCTGGCTGGTCTAAAACTTGCTATGTAGACCAAACTGGCCACAAAGTCAACAGCCTCTGCCTTTGGGTCCTGGTGTTAAAACCATGTCCCACCGTGCCCAGCCCTGGTCATATTTTATGCATTTAACAATCGTGGCATCGACCTATCTCATAGAAGGCAATGGACATGGATTAGATAGAATAGGTCACTTAATTTTTAATTCACTGCATTACAGTGACACAAAAACACAAAAACAGTTGCCAGAGAATTAAACTGAGCTGTCAATATCATAAAAACAAATCAAAATCAAATAATAATAATAATAATGATAATCTAATCAGATTTTTTTTTTCTTTAAAAGACAGGTTCACTATGTAGCCCTAGCTGGCATGCATCTTGCTATTTAAACCAGGTAGACCAGTCACTCGCTGAGATCTGCTTGCCTCTGTCTCTTGAGACAATGCAATTTTTAAAAATGGAACTCAGTGAATCTTGCTGAAGAAGGAGAGGAAGGATTGTAGGAGCCAGAGGGTCAAGAACACCACAGGAAACCCACAGAATCAACAAACCTGTACTCATAGAGGCTCACAGAGACTGAACCAACAATCAGGGAGCCTGCACGGGTCTAACCTAGGTCTTCTGCATATATATGATAGTTGTGTTGCTTGGTGTCTTTGTGGGACTCCTAACAGAGGGAGCCTGCTTTTGGGACTCTTTCCTCTTACTGAGTTGCCTTGTCCTGCCTTAATATGAGGGGAGGTGCCTAGTCTTACTACAACTTGATATAGCATATTTGGTTGATAAGTCATTGGAGGCTTGCCCTTTTCTGAAGGGAAAGGGAGGAGTGGATATGGGGGGAGGGAAGATGTAATATATAAGAGAATCAATGTATCAATCAATCAATGATTTTGAAACATCCTACCCCATCTATATAAGTAGCAGATATTACTGCATAATGATTCGTATTTTATAGGGTACTGAAGAAATTTCTATATACCAGTTGGATATGTCATGAATCAGATCATAGTTCACTAAACCTGTTTCCACATACGAAGAACCTGTCCTAGTGCACATGGTTCTTGTAGTCAAACATGGCCTGTTCTGGTATTCAGAAGGGATACAATTGCAAACTTCCTTTCATTTTTACTTATTTTTTTCAATCAGGCAAGTAGGACTGAAGAGATGGCTCAGCAGTTAAGGCTGCTAAGTTCTAAAGGTCTCAGGTTCGATTCCTAGCACCCACATGGCAGGTCACAACTGTCTATAATCCTAGTTTCAGGGACTGTAACACCTTCACATAGACATACATGCAGTCAGAACACCCATGTATATAAAATAAAAACAAATATAAAATATCAGGCAAGTAGCAATTTTCTGTCTACAGAGATATTCATAACTATGTTCTCAATTCTCTGTTGTCGAGGACAGAACCTGGGACCTTGGACATGCTGCACAAGTGTTCTACCATTGAGTTGACTGACAGAGGACTATTAAAAAGGAGTAAAAACATTCTCTTGACGGAAACAGATTTTACTTTAAATTTTTACATATTTACTTTCAATGCTGGGGATTGAACAGAGTTCCTTTCTGTTCCTCCTGTATTCTAAGCATACATTCTACCACCGGGCTACCACTGAGAAAATGAGATTCAATTTTAGCAGTTACATAGTTGTTTTTTTTTCTTTTTTGGTTTGTTTTTGTTTTTTGTTTTTTCGAGACAGGGTTTCTCTGTGTAGCCCTGGCTGTCCTGGAACTCACTCAGTAGACAAGGCTGGCCTCAAACTCAGAAATCCACCTGCCTCTGCCTCCGGAGTGCTGGGATTAAAGGCGGGCACCACCAGTGCCTGGGACAGTTACATAGTTTAGTTGGGCCTTTTGGTATAGTTCTGTAGTCACGGCTACTAAAGAGACTATGGCAGGAAGTCTACAGGTCCAAGGCCTACTTGGGATAGTAAGTTCAAGGTCACCCTGGGCAACTTCATGAGACTGTTTTGAAATAAAAGCAAACAGGGAGACAGGATGTAGCTCAGTTGTAGACTATTTGCTTAGAATGCAACTCTCTCTCTCTCTCTCTCTCTCTCTTTCTCTCTCTCACACACACACACCCCTTTCTGTCCCCCATAGGACTAATTAAATTCTGGAGCGGGTAGCTGTTCAATGAAAAGCTGAGTGTTTCACTTTATTTGTTCGCCCATTCTTGCTTCTGTAGTTATGACCATGAGCAAGACCTTAATGTCATGGTGCCTGCTTCCAGAAGGCCATGCATCAGGAGCGCGAAGGAAACTGAACTTGCACAGAGACGCAGAGCTCAGGCTGGCCATGGTAGTGTACCCCTGTAATGCCAGAACTCGGGAAACGAAGGTGGGCATTTCATGGAGCCAACATGTTCTACACAGCAGTTCTAGGCCAGAAGAGCGACAGTGAGACCCTACTATAAAAATACAAAAAAGAAAAAACAGCCAAATCCTTTTCTTCTTTCCTTATGGGGCTAGAGACGGCTCAGTGGTTAAGAGCATTGGTTGCTCTTGTAGGGGACCAGTGTTCAATTCCCAGCACCCATATGGTGGCTCAGAACAGGATGTAACTCCAGTCCAAGGGGATCTACCACCCATTTCTGGCTTCCACAGGCACCAGGCACACAAGTTGTACAGATATATGTACATGGTAAACACCCATATACATAAAATAAAATCCATGCTGTGGGCTGAGAGGTATGGTGGGCCAAGATTCAAGAGCTGACAGTGGTTTACTGTCGATTATTGAATACATGGCTGAGAAAAATCATACACTTGCTAGTAGCTGCTGTCAGCTTGCTGGTACGCATACATTTCCCCCTTCATCTACCTACCCCCTTAAAGTAAAACAACCAAACTGAAAAGAATCAGATTTTAATTTGTGATGTGCATTTATACAGATGAAAATATTCACAGAGGCTTGTTTGATTCCTGCTCCTACATAAAGAAAAGATATGCAGAATAAAAAAAATGTTCTTTTATCCACCCATCCCCCTGTCAGGGATGGAAAAGTGCTTGTGTGTTCCATGATAGGGATTCAATCTTCATGAATGTTGAAGAGTTTGGCTACTTCATTGAGATCTTCATGTTGCTCACCGTCCTTAATGATCTGAGGGATAGAGTAACAATAGGTTCTTAACTCATTCCATGTGCACCCTGTCCTGGCCCACACAATGGGGCTGCTTGGCCCACAAACTGGGCTAGTCTCCAGTTACACATTGGGAGGGGATTGTGGGAACAGCTCTCTACTAACCCCAAATGAGCAACTAGACAACCCTCTGGCAGCCCAGCCAAGTTTCAAGAAATGCTTCTGAGGCAAGACTATGCTTTTGTTTTGCCTAAGTACAATCTGACCTTGGTGGACAATGCATCTCAGGGCACATGGTGAGGTCACAGGAATGGTCGCCAACCCCCACTTTCATCTTCCTTTAAGGGCACTGACTGGCACCTACCTTCCTTGCAATTGGCATTCGGTTAAAGACGTTCCATAGCACGATCCCCACCACAACTTTGTCCCTGAGGTAGAAGATGACACCTTTGCCATAGTCCTCCCCTTCAACAGGAACCTGTGGGACTGCAGGGGCGCTGGGAGGAATGGCGATTTCAGGGGCTTCTGACTCTGTCTCACTCTCTGAACGGATACCAGTTCCTGTGGCCAATTCCACAAATACAAAACCAAAGTTCAGTCATGCTGAGCCTGAAAAATTCTAGAAGACAAGTGTCTTTGTGTGTATGTGTACAGGTACACACGTGTATGTGCATGTGACAACCTCAAGTATCACCTCAGGATTTTTTTTAAGAGAGGGTCTTTCTTGGGCTCAGCGGTTAAGAGCACTGACTGCTCTTCCAGAGGTCCTGAGTTCAAATTCCAGCACCCATATGGTGGCTCACAACCATCTGTAACGGGATCTGATGCCCTCTTCTGGAGTGTGTGAAGAAAGTGACAGTGTACTGAGTACTTACATAATACAATAAATAAATAAATGTTAAAAAGAGAGAGGGTCTTTCTCACTGGCCTGGAACTCCCCCAAATGGCTCGGCTGGCTGGCCAGCGAGCCCCAGGAAACCTGTTTCGGAGTCCCCAGCGTGGGAATTCCAATCATGTGCCACTCTGCCTACCCTTTAAAATATACTTCCTGGGGACTGACCTAAGCTCCTCATATTTGTAAAGCAAGCACTTTTCTCAACTGAGATATTTCCCCAGCCTAGAAAGTTTCTTTTGAAATTGGCTTCAAGCTACTTCTAGATATGTTGTTTTCTTTTCAATATTCCTCAGAGTGTTCTCTAGCTACTTTTGATTAACAGAGTCAAGAGAAGTTCTTTCTTGCTAGCTCCTGGGCACTGCTGAACCTCACCTTACACTTTCTGACTTTACTACTTCATTTACATTTTATGCTACAAACATTTCTAAGTATCTGGATCTTTCGAAACTATAAAGTGTTTGAACCCATCTCTCAGAAGCATGACTGTACTAGTCAGGGTTTTTTGTCCGTGAGTGCTTGTGTGTGTGTGTGTGTGTGTGAATTTGATACAAGGGAAAGCCATCTGGAAATATCTGCCTCCATCAGATTGGCCTGTAAGCAAGTCTGTGGGGCATCTTCCTGATTACTGATTGATGTGGGTGGGCGTAGTCTACAAGCAAGTATCGAGGGTCCCACCCCTGGCCGGTGTTCTTCCTTGTATCATCAGCTAACTAAGCCTTGGAAGAGCATGCCCATAAGCATCTTTCCTCCATGGAGTCTGCTTCAGTTCCTCTGCTGGCTTCACTAAGTGATGAACGGTGACCAGGACATTTAAGCTGAATAAACCTGTCCTTCCAAGTGGCATGGTCTCTTATCACAGAAATAGAAAGCAAACTAGGACAATGATTCAGAATAGTAGCCACTAGCCACATACAGCTATTTAAATAATGAAGATAGTTGGGGGCTGGAGAGATGGCTCAGCGGTTAAGAGCACTGACTGCTCTTTCGAAGTTCAAATCCCAGCAACCACATGGTGGCTTACAATCATCTGTAATGGGCGTCCGAGGCCACCTCCTGGTGTGTCTGAAGACAGTGTACTAGATATAATAATAATTCTTTTTTAAAAAAGAAAATTGTTTGTAATTAAATAAATCATAGAATCCAGGGTTTTCTTCTTTTCTGAGACAGTCTCATGTAGATCAGGCTGACCTTGAATTTACAGATAATGTCCTGCTTTCTCCTTCTTAAAAAGTGATTTGTCCATGAAACATAGCCAGCAAAAAAAGATGGTTAAATAACTTAAGCCAAGGTCATGGAATAAAGCCAAGGAGCTCATGAAAGAGATGCTTGTAGGAGGAAAGCCCACTCCAAGAGTGGTGCCTCCTATCTGGAGCAGACCTGGCATCCACATCTGACAACTGGAATTAGAGTCAGCTTCAAAACTCCTTAGCCCAATTCTTTACTTCCCAGGGTCCGGGGAAGGCAGCAGGCCCCACACTGAGGCTCTCGCCTGGTTCTTGAGATTATTATGAAGCAGGCAATTTAAAGAAAACAATTCAGGTTTGCTTCCTCACTTAGATTTTCTCAGCCCCGAGAGACAAGCTAGAGTCACTGAGCAGGACGCTACTCACTGTTAGGATGGCTAGGACACAATATCTGAGCCTCTGCTTTGACCAGGATCTCAGAGCAGCACAGAGTGCAAAGTCTGGTTTTGGTTACTTTTTTTAAAAAAAGCACACTATAGAGGCTTTTGAATGGCAGCTTCCTCTGGCCCATACAGAATCACCTTGTTCAAGAAAACTCAGGTCTACTACTTCTCAACATTTTCCTAGACTTCCTTACCTGACTTCCTTACCAGGCTTCCTTACCTGACTGCTCTGTGGCAGATTTTGGGTTGTCTTGTGCAGTTGCTTTTGCAAAAACACCAACTGTGGGCAAACTACTATCCACCAGACCAATAGCTTCATAGCCAACATCAGGACCCAAATCACTCCTATGGAAGCAAAGAGAAGAGGACATTTTGTCAAAGGATCATAAGGATTGGCAAACACTTTTACTGTTACCAGAATATCTGAGGATATGCCCGAG
Organism: Tokudaia tokunoshimensis; assembly: GCA_036184795.1. NCBI lineage: Eukaryota > Metazoa > Chordata > Mammalia > Rodentia > Muridae > Tokudaia > Tokudaia tokunoshimensis. The sequence continues at coordinate 116,091,614 of BTHU01000023.1, forward strand.
AGATAGCATTGTTTTCTCTCAAGAAGCTGCTCTACACATCATACCCATATACTAATGACTTAAACTTCCTGGATTTTATGATTTTTTTATCCCATAATACATACAGGGTGGTATAGGTTCCCAACCTTTTTACTTGTTAATTTTCAAGACAGGCTCTCATTGTGTAGCCCTGGCTGTCTTGGAACTAGCTCTGCAGACCAGGTTAGCCTTGAACTTATAGAGGTCTGCCTGCCTGCCTCCTGAGTGCTGCGATTATAGCCATGCATGAGCACGGCTTGGCGCAGCTTCCCCACTTTTGATATTCTCTGATTTTCTTTAACTCTTATTAACACTGCCTTTTTGGAATTTTAAAATGTGTCCTATTTGATGAAATTTGGAATCTAATGATTATGGTTTTAACTTATGGTACTATCCCCTTGTCTTCACATGGAGTGACTTCCTTTCTTCCTCCCTTCTTTCTTGTGTGTGTATTCATGGATATATGCATATGGTATGGTACATGTGGAGGTCAGAAGACAATTTGTGGGAGTGGGTTCTTCACCATGTAGATCCCAGGAATTAGATCAGGCTCAACAAGCTTGGCAACGGACATTCTTTTCCTTGCTGAGCCACCTCACTGTGACCCCCTTTACCACATACATCCTTCTTAATATGCCAGGCACTGCAGACTATCTGAGGACTATCTTTGGGGTTATAATCTAAGATACTGCTTCTGCTAGTACATGTTTTATTTTCTTTGCTACAATAGATATTAAATTTAGTATCTTCAGGAAAGAATCAACAACAAACCCTTAGAATCTATACCTAAGTCCAGATAACTGTATAATTACAGACACAGTTTTCCTAACTGTGTTGTGTGCATTGACCTAGAAATCTGTTACTTTTTGGCTGTTCACACATAAAACGTGTGTGCTTGTACTATAAAATATTTCTATTAGCTGTGACTATCTCCAGCATCAACAACTTAGTCTTCTGAAACCCTGAGGCTTTTATTTCTGTACCCCCATATTCCCATATTTTTAGAGTACTGGATCCCGGGCCCAGGATCCTATCCATGCTACCTGTTCTACCACTAAACTATACTCCCAGTCCTTTACTACGAGACAGAATCCTATTAGATTGTTCCAGACTAGTCTCAAACTTGAGATTCTCCTATCCTAGATCCCTACTTAGAGTTAGATTATAGTTCGCTAACCTTATCTTTTAATTAAAAATCAAGATCAAAGAGTACTAAATAGGGTTAGCCCTGAGGACTTGACAATGTCCAGTACTAATTACTACTAATCACTTAATCAATAAATCACGCCTACTCTTTCTCTTCCTTTTAGAGACAGGAAGATTTTTTGTTTTGTTTTGTTTGCTTTTGTCTTTTTATGTGTCAGGGTGTTGTTTATCACATGCATGCCTGTCGCCCATGGAGGCCAGAAAAGAGTATTGCCTACTCTTAACATTTTAAAATTCAAACAACTATCTTATGCCTGTGGCTTTAAAAAAATTACTGAAATAGGGTCTTACCATGTAGGCCTAGCTAGCCTGGAACAGTTTAGTCAGGCTGGCCTTGAACTCACAGAAATCTGCCTGCTTCTGTTTCCCAAGTGCTAAGATTAAAGGCATATGGCACCATTCCTGGAAAATTGCTTATCTTAAAGGTTGCATGAGTGGGCTGTGTTTTTCTAAGTATTTTGGGACCATTAGGGATAGTAGTAAAGACTAATTAAAATATACTGCTGCCTATTTTTAAGGCTGTACTTCTGTACCAACTACTATTGTTCGAAGTCTTAGTTTCCCAGAAGCACTGGTGCAATTTCCACTCATTTTACTCCTGTCAAACAGGGTACTTTTACTCAATAACCCCTTAGGGACAGAAGGTATGGACATGAGGTGGAACTTTTTCCCTTCTATAGAAAGGTAAGTGGGTTACAAGGAAACCAAATCACAAACCAAATAAAATCCCTCTGTATTCTGAGCTCATTAATACAGAGTTCTAAGCAGTTATGTCCCCGAGAAACGAAACTCTTACCAGAACATTGACTGATGCCAGTATGGCTTAGCGGCTCCTGTCATATTTTCTCCAGCCAGTCTTCCACTCACAACAGCGTGATCATGATGTTCTACTCGCCTTCGACCCAACTTTATATCATAGAAGCATGCAGCATCTCCTGCCTTCAAAAACAAATTATGGAAACAATGCATTTAAAAAAATCAAGTTAAAGGCAGAATATAAATTTTGGGCCCCAAAGGACCTTGCAATGTTAATGTTTTCTATCTATAAGCTAGACTCATTTCTAAACAAGTGTGGAAAGAGAACAAACTATCCTAAAGCTTCTTTCCTTCATGTATGCCTATTTCTCCTCATTTCGTTGTTATAGCAGATAGGCTACTTAATCATGGAGTATTGAAGAATATTCTTTTCATTATTTTAGAGACAGGGTCTCTGTATAGCCCAGACTGGCCTCAAACTAATGATTTTCCTGTCTCAGCCTCCCTAGTGCTGGGATCATAAGCCTTCACCACCATATTCACCCCAGAATACTCTTTTCTCTATGTGGAAAGCAGTTTTCAGATGTGACTACCTATTGCCTAGAGATCTTTCCTAAGAGAAGTTTCTTTCACTAGTCAGCAGTCGGTCACTACGGAGTATTTATGATTTTCAAAAGCTGGGTTCTTTTACATGGGCTGGTGAGATAAAAGTGGCATGAGCCTTTCCTACAGGAAGTGTAGACCCTAGTACAGGAAAGATACAGCCTTGTTCTTAACAACAAGGCAATGTAAACCACTACTGTGCCCTAGAAGAGGTATAGATTCAACAAGCTAAGTGCTTCAGAGAACCCTCAGCTAGGGTGAACAGGGCCAGCTTCATGCAAGATGTGGTATTTGAGCTCTCCAACTCTTGTTCATTTTTATAGCTATTCAGACTCCCCCAAAGCAACCTAAAAATTCAATAAGTGAACAATGGCAAAGTAAACTATGAAGTCCATTTAATAGGATATTATGTAATCATTAAACTGTTTAGAGTCTGAACAAGTCTGAAAACACTTACTTTTATAATGTTAGTGAAAAATAGCAGAATACAAATGTTTATATATAGTAGGTTCATCTCAACCACATAAAATGATGGGGGAAAAACCCTTATGTTCAAGAAAACAAAGGGAAGGAAATAAACATTTCTGGTTGCTATAGATGACTGACCTCCTTTTCTCTTTCTTGTCTGTATTTTCTACAATGAATACATAGTACAATAGGCAAAAAATCCCAGACATTGGAGGAGGAAAATACCCCTTCCAGCACCTATGGCTTTCGTTACAGAATTCATAACCAAACAATACATTGCAGTGTTCTAGCAAGGGGGAAGTTACCTCATAGTTTCTACATATGAAAGTCTTGGTTTTGTCATAATAGGTTTTAAAAATAGCTGCAAATAGTACTCAAGGAAAATGAAAACAGAGTGACTTTCCTTTCTAGGGAACACATTGGGAAAGTGCTTCACCCTACATTCTCTGGACTTTGAGCTATGGGAACAGGAGGTATGTCTAAAAGCTGGAACTACAGAATTGTTAAAGAGTTCTGTTCCCATAGTCATACACGTTGCCCATGTCACTCTGCCATTGCTTGTAGATGGGGCCATAGGTGCTCTTCTAATACAAGCACTTGACAGGTTTCTAGTGTTTCTTCGCGGCCATCAAACACTTTGACCATGTTTGGTTAAGCTGTTACTGAACTGGGTTTGCCTGCTTGCTTACTTTTCTTTTTTCCTACTGAGCTTTAGCACTTGGCCAGTCTCACCTACAGGCTAGGAGCAATGGATCACACTGGGTTATGCTGTAGCACACTTACCACCCAGATGTTAGAACGTGCTTGGAGCTCTGCATTTACCCGGAAGCCACCAAAATCTGAATCTATTTCCAGTCCACCAGTCTTGGCCAACTCAACATTGGGCTCTAGACCCACAGCAGTCACTATGTGGTCAGTTTCTACCTGAAAGGCAAAAGTGATTCGGCCGATTAGCAGCTTTCTCTGATGCTCCTTCACATCACAACGTTATATCACATCATTAAAAATCAGACTTTCAAAGAGGTAATGTCCTCAGGAGCCCAATAACTCAGACTTTTTCTATAAAGGGTTTGGGGTGTAGCTCAGTGGTAGAATGTTTCTGTAGCAAGCAGGGAATTGCTGTCCAAACCAAGAAAAAGAAAAATAAAGAAAATAGTATTAGAGCTTCAAAAATAATCATAGGCTAACTTACTTCTAGTAAAGAGACTTCAAGCTGTACTTTTATAAGAACCCCCAGCCCCATACATATTCCATATCAGCTGAACAGAAATCTGCTACCCTAGGAAGGACTAAAGACTGACACAGTCGGGAAGAGGCCAAGGGAAAACAGTTCACATGGTGTCCGCTCTAGTTTTCGTCAAGTCTATTTTAACAGAGGGATGTTTAATTCCGATAACTGGCAGATGTTAATGGTAGCTGCTAAGAAAACAAATCAATGATGTCAAGTAAAGGAATGAGAATATGGGAATGGCAAGGAAGGCCGGGAAGGCCTTCTGGCATTCCGTCTCTTCCTCCTTACCTTCCTTCCATCTTTCAGCTTAATGAGTAACTTGCCACCACTGACTCCAACTGACTGTACAATCGCATTGGGCATCACTTTCACTCCCTCTGTAAAGGAAAAGGAGACCCAAACTGAACTCAGAAGCCTGGGACCTACCTCTGTGAAGAGTAAGGAAGCTAGCTGAAGGCCTCCTGTGTGGTAAAAATCAGTCATTCCCCAGATGCAGGTAGTTTTGAGGAACCAACCACAAGAACCTACACTCACAGTCCAGTCCATTTTTAGCATGTCTGGGAATGTGGTGCCTCAGATTCTGAATGCTGGTGACCTTGTCTGACTGAGCGACAGTGTAACATTTCCTCTGTCAGGTGTCAGGAATTATGTCAAGGGAGTTCCCCCCAAAACGCTAACTTTGCTTTTAGTTACTCTCAAAAGAAAGAGTAGCTATGGACAGACTTTCTACCTCGTTTGACTTTTTCCATAGTCCAGTTGCTGAGGTATTCAGGAAGGATCTTCCCCATATTTCCTTTCTCAGGGAACAGCTGAATTACTTCTATGCCCGAGGTTTGAGCTGGGAAGAAAAAGGGGAACTAGTTATAGGAGAAGGCAAAAGCCAATCCCAGGAAGATAGGAGGGGAGGCAAAGGAGAGTCAGTCAATCCTGAGGCCACAGCTCCTGCCTGTGGGGCACGAGGGCAAGGCAGCCTTAATGGCTGTGTTTATTCAAAGGCCAACACAGAGGTGTCAGAAAGTTCTGTCCCTGGATTAAGGTAGCAACGGTTAATGTAGTGCACATCTGCGCATATGGTCACCTGAGGCTTACATATGGGCTTTTCAAGCTCTGAATAGGAAGCACTCTCCTAAGAAGATATTCAGAGTTTAGCCTGTGTATTCACATAATCCCACCCCCATCCCCACCAAAGAAACAAATAAATATAATTTAAGACAGAAACAGAGTGGCTGTAAAACATTCAAAGCAGACCACAGACCTGCTATCTGGGAACCATCATATTACATACAGTCCTTTAGTCTCCATGAACCTTTACACCTTACTAACTCACTTCTTTAAATACTTGATTTCTAAAAGGTCTTGGCAGAGAAGGTATAGGAAAGTAAAGGAAGCCCTACTGTAAAGTCATTTAGGTGACAATTTTCTGGTCACTGAGGGACTGTTCTTATTGCTTCTGGTTTTTTTTTTTTTGTTTGTTTGTTTGTTTTTGTCAACTTGACAAAAACTGGAGTTATGTGGGAAGAGGAAACTCAATTGAGAAAATGCCTCCATCAGATGGTATATAAGCAAGTGTGTAGGACATTTTTTGATTAATGACTGGTGGTCTTGGGTTCCGTAAGAAAGCTCTTGCCTCCAGGCTCCTGTCCAACTTCTCTCAGATGAACAGTGATGTAGAAGCATAAGCCAAATAAACCTTGCCCACCTCAACTTGCTTTTGGCCATGGTCTTTATCACAGCAATAGAAACTAACTAGATAGAAACCCTTGTCCTAATCTTAGTACTTAGCTTTTTATTCTATAAAACTCTTTTTAGGGGGAGGAGTGGGGTGAGAGAAGGTTTGCTTGGTAATCCCAGACTAGCCTTGAACTCACTATGCAAGCCAGTTGAAAATCTAATTCAAAATCTTCCTGTTTCTATCTCCCGATTTCTGGAATTATAAGCATGTTCAAACATGCCTGGACTCATTTTATAAACACTGATCAGACTCGAACTCCTGGCAAATATATTTCTGGGATTTGTGACAGTTCACCAAGATGTGTGATATAGGACTAGAGAAAGATAGTTGAGGACAGTTCTCAATACTTACACTTTCTGCCAAGAGCACAGGCCAGTTCACTTCCAAGGAAGCCTCCACCAATAACTGTAATTGACTTGACTTCCCGTGAGATCTTCTCCAAGGCTCTAAAATCTCCAATCTGCAGGATCATACCAGTTTAGTCCACTGATTTCCCAAAGGGGCACAATATAATAATAATCCAAGAAAATATTTTCCTCTAAATTTACTGCAACAGACATTTGCACATAATATTTTGTACAAAGTGGCTCAATTATACCCTCTATGCTATTAATGTGAGTTATCTTTCTCAATTGTTACATTCCTTTTAGCTACAGTGGTTGTCAACTGATATCAGTTTTTTTCCCTAGTCCAAGGTATGGCAGTATCCAGACACATTTTGGCTGCCAGGACAAGATGCTCCTAGTCTCTAGTGGAGAAGCCAGTGATGCTGACAACATCCTACAAAGCAAAAGGTGACCTCCCACACAAAGAATTTTATTGAGCGTAACAATCAAGAACATAAAAGACAATACAAACTTCATCCAATATCCCTAAGTGTAGATAGAAAATTCCAGCAAGGCATGAAGTGAAGAAGCAAACAATCTTCTTTCCTTTGTCTTTGTATTCTCAACCTTTTACACCAAAGTCTTCACAAACCACTTGTAATAAAAAATGCCAAGAGACAACAAGGAGCTCTGGTGGATCAAACATGAGAGAAAACAACTGTGGAAGGGCAATGAGAACTATAGCAAGCATTTCCAGTGGAAAAAAGATAGCCTTTTCAACAAATGGTGCTGGCTCAGCTGGAGGTCAACATGCAGAAGAATGCAAATTGACCCATTCTTATCTCCTTGCACTAAGCTCAATTCTAAGTGGATCAAAGATCTCCACATAAAACCAGACACACTGAAACTAATAGAAGGGAAACTAGGGAAGAACCTTGAACATATGGGCACAGGGGAGAATTTCCTGAACAGAACTCCAATAGCTTATACTCTAAGATCAAGAATAGACAAATGGGACCTCATTAAATTACAAAGTTTTTGCAAGGCAAAAGACACCGTCAAAAAGACAAAGCGGCCACCAACTAACTGGGAAATGATCTTTACCAACCTTACATCCGACAGAGGGCTAATATCCAAGATATACAAAGAACTCAAGAAGTTAAACTCCAGAGAGGCAAGTAACCCTATTAAAAAATGGGGTACAGAGCTAAACAAAGAGTTCTCACCTGAAGAATATCTAATGGCTGAGAAGCACCTAAAGAGATGCTCATCATCCTTAGTCATTAGGGAAATGCAAATCAAAACAACCCTGAGATTCCATCTCACACCAGTCAGGATGGCTAAGATCAAAAACACAGGAGACAGCAGTTGTTGGCGAGGATGTGGAGAAAGAGGAACACTCCTCCACTGCTGGTGGAATTGCAAGCTGGTACAACCACTCTGGAAAGCAGTCTGGCGGTTCCTCAGAAAACTGGGCATGACACTCCCGGAGGATCCGGCTATACCACTCCTGGGCATATACCCAGAGACTTTACCTGCATGCAATAAGGACACATGCTCCACTATGTTCATAGCAGCCTTATTTATAATAGCCAGAAGCTGGAAAGAACCCAGATGTCCCTCAACGGAGGAATGGATTCAGAAGATGTGGTATATCTACACAATGGAATACTACTCTGCAATTAAAAACAATGAATTCACGAAATTCCTAGGCAAATGGTCAGAACTTGAAAATATCATCCTTAGTGAGGTAACCTAATCACAAAAGAACACACATGGTATGCAGTCACTGATAAGGGGATATTGACCCAGAATCTCGGAATACCCTAGACACAATCCGCATATCAATAGATTTCTAAAAAGATGGAAGGAGAGACCCCTGGTCCTGGAAAGACTGGATGTAGGGGAATGCGAGAGGGGGTTGAATGGGGAAAAGAGGGAGGGAAGGGGGCTTACGGGACTTTCGGGGAGGGAGGAAACGGGAAAGGGGAAATGATTTTGAATGTAAATAAAAAAAAAACCTAGAAAATAAAATAAAATTAAAAAAAAAAAGAAAGAAAACAACTGCGGAAGGGCAATGAGAACTATAGCAAGCATTCGAAACCAAATGTAGTTTTCTCCTAGAAGCATGGAACCCTTGAGTGAAGTATCAGTGGTACAAGAAGTGACTTGCTCCAAAGCCAGATAGCAAGTCTGGAGAAGAACTATAAAGAGAACTTGGATCTCAATTGGAGGGACCACTTGGGGGCCACAAAAATATGTTACCTCTTCAAAACAATACACACAAAAGCCCACTAAACCAATTACCTTTCTAAAAAGTGTTGTCCTACTCTTCACCTCTGCTCCAGCTCTATCAATGGCAGACAGACTTCTTGGAGTGCCTCCTGGAAATAATAGGAAAGAAAAGTCCTTTAGCCTGACAAGCAGGAGCTAGCCCAAATAACCCCCAAAGGTAGGAGCTCTCTGCTTTGATCGTGGCTAAATATGCTTGGTATCACAGCAGTAGTGGTGGTAGTAGTGGTTGCTGTGGTGGCTGCTGCTGCTGCTAATACTACCATGGGATGATTGGAGATAAGGTAGTTTGCCTCACAGCAGGCTTCTTTTCAATCTCCTTTAAGAAGGAGAGCTGAGTCTCCTTTTAGGGGACCTTGCCTAAATGACTAGCCAGAAAGGCTTACTTCCTTTTTCCATGGTGTGTGTTTCTCTCTCTCTGTCAATTTTCTGAGACAGGCTGTTACTAAGTAGATCAGGTTGGCCAGAAACTCACTAAGATAACAGCCACTTCTTCTTTTAATAAACTTTATTATAAAAATTGCAAATAAATAAAACATCATACACTGAAATTAACCAGATATCTATACTAGAGATTCTGGACATCAGGTTTTTTCGTTTTTGTTTTTGTTTTTTTTAAGACAGGGTGTCTCTGTGTAGCCCTGGCTGTCCTTGAACTCACAGAAATCCACCTGCCTCTGCCTCCCAAGTGCTGGGATTAAAGGCATGCGCCACCACTGCCCGGTGACATCAGTTTTCTTAAGAAAAATAAACCACAATATCTTTTCAAGAGAAGAGTAGACTCTAAAATTTGAATGAGCTACCATATCAGAGAAGACAGCCAGCTCCAGAAATACTTACCTGTTGCAATCAAGCACTTTTCAAAGGTAATCTGAGAGCCATCATTAAGTTTCACCATGTTGCCTCTTACATCCAGCTGTACTACCTGGTATAGTTGCATAATACACACAAGAGGTAGACATGAGTAAGTTAGGAAAAACTACTGTGATATAATATTCATCATTTAAAAGTGTACAACTGGTTGGTTTTTAGCCTATTCACCACTATATAATTGTAGAATATTTCAAAACCACCAAATTAAAAAAAGAAAAGCCTCCAAACCTATGTTGTCACATCAATGAGAAGAATTAGTTTTCGACCAAAACCATCCTTAAGAAATTGTTTCTAAGTAATTATTGGGGTTTTTTTTTTTGGGGGGGGGTTAAGACAGGGTTTTTCTGTGTAACAGCCCTGGAACTTACTCTTTAGACCTGGCTGGCCTCCAACTCAAAAGGATCTACCTGCCTCTGCCTCCTGAGTGCTGGGATTAAAGGCCCTGTCTTAAGTAATTACTGGGACCATAGTTTTTGGGACCCAGTTTCTTCAAGCAATCAAGATTAGCATCAGTTGGATTCCCAAACTTCCATTCTGACTTACTGAAATGGACAAAGGAGAAAGTCTTTTCTGCCTTGCCATTAGAACCCTTCTTTCTTTGCTAACAACTCTTACTACGTTCCGAACATCGCTGCAGAATCTTTCTACAACTTCTAGTCTTCACTGACACTCAGCTAGCTATCCCTCGAGGATGTTATACTTAGAGATATCACAAGTCCAGGAAGAGGAAGGTGTTCTAGAGTCTTGTATATTCATCTTCCTCTGACTGGCATCTGTCTACACCCCTTTAAATCACTGTTGGAAAACCACTTCCTGCCACTGTTCCTTATCTCTAAGAACCTTGGAATTTAGCTCCTATTTTCCTCTGTGCCACATTTAGACTCTTGTTATCTCCTAAACTACTATTTATACCTGAAATATCTTACCACAATTTTCTCTCAGGCCCACTGTTTGTTTGTTTGTTTGCAATAGGGTCTCATTATACAGCCTGTCTAGTCTGGAACTTACTATGTATACCACACCTGCCTCAAACCCTCAGAAATCCACCTGCTTCTGCCTCTTGAGCACTGGGATTAAGGAGTACACCACTACGCACAAGCCTAACTTCACTGCTTTCTTAATTCCCATTGTCGTGTCAATTTTTGTTCTGTTTGTTTGCTACAGTGTGGAGAATGTGCTTGGAGCTTTGTGTATGTTTAGGCAAGCAGTGTACCATGAAGCTACATCCTCAGTCCAGTCTCACTGCCGTCCAATTTTCTGATCATTTGGTTGGCAGTTCCATTCCAAAAAAATTTAGGCCAATGGTAGATCATTCAAATGGCTCTTTTGTCAATACTCTTAATCCCCTTGTCTTCACTAGGGTTAAAAGCTTGAGTCTGAAAGATTAGTTTGCATTATCTGCTCTATTATTACTAGCTGTGAGACCATCCCATCAAGAAATACCTGTTAAACATCTATGGTGCTTTAGAGGCAGTTAGTTCTATGTGCAGGGGACACAGTGATGAGAAAGACATTATTTTCTCTGCCTTCAGAGTATATTAAGACAAAACCAGCAATTTAACAAACACCAACAGTAGTAAGGAGTGTCAAATCTGATAGACATGGGGCAGGGCAGGTGGCACGGGGTGGGGGCATTTGAGTCAGGTTGAGTTGGGTAAAGCTTTCTAGAGGCAACAGATTAGCTCCTTTAGTCTCCTTTGCTTTGTCCTTGGTAAGCAATACAACCTGACAATTCAACATCTAGACTATTCTTTCAGACAACTAACTTTTTCCCTCTGATAACCACCTTACATCCCTGTCTTATGAAATCAAGTGAGGCCATTAGATGTGCGTGCAACACAAGTATGAGTGCAGTGGTAATGCATCTATAACCCAGTGCTGGGGAGACAAGAGACAGGCATACCCCAGAGCTTTGCTAGCCAATTTAACTGAATTAGTGAGCTCCAGGTTTAGTGAGAAACCCTGTCTCAAAAAATAATGTGGAGAAAAATAGCGAAGACGCTCAGTGTCAATACCTAGACTCCACATGTGTATACACATACAGTGGTACCTCCATAGACACATGCACACACATGTATACACCATATACATACATATGCACACAATCTGATCCATACCTTTACTTCCTTTTTTTGCAGCTATTGAATAAGGGGACCTTTCTATTCGTTTGTATCGTCATTTATTCTCTTTCAGAATCTTCACCTGACCATTTATTCCTCTACCCTCTCCTGCAGTCTTAGATCTCAGTCCATTATTATCTCCAGTAAGCTCAATTCTATGTCCTCTTCAAACTTTTATGCAATTGCCATCTCTACTTAAACTTTTAATTTAGGCTTTTCAAAAAAGAAAATACCCACACACCAAACATTATTTTATTTACTTTTACTGTACTGAAATTGAACCCAGATCCTTGTGCATGCCATGTAATCTCTCTACCACTAAGATACACCTTTAATCATTAAGTGTTTAAGAGATGAGGTCACAGTCTTTTGCCCAGATAGGTCTACAATGGACTATACTGTATCTCAGACTGTAGCAGTCCTCCTGACTCAGTTTCCAAAATACTGGCAATAAAGAGTGTGACCTCTCATGTCCGAATTTTATTTAAACATGTGTGTGTGTGTGTTTGTGTTTTCATGTCTGCATGGGTGCACATACTCATTCATGTAGTAGACAAAAGATAAACTTGGGTATTGTTTCTCAAGCCCTTCCCTGTCTACCTTTTTTTCCTTTGAGACCAGGTCTCATATTGGAGGCCTAGAACTCACCAAATGGGCTAAGGTAGCTGACCAGCAAGCCCCAGGGATCCACCTGTCTCTGCCTTCCCAGCACTGGGATTACAAACATGTTCTGCTACCTCTGGATTTGTTTACATGGGTTCTGGGTATTGAACTCAGGTTCTCAAGCACCTTACCCCTCTAGATCATTTAAACTTACTGAAAGAATAGTGTAGGGGCTATGGAGATGGCTCAGTGAGTAAAGCATTTGCTATGCAAGCATGAGGAACAGAGTTTGGACCCCCAATATCCACATAAAAAGGCTGCAGTTGTAGCCACCCACTTGTAATCCCAGTGCTAGCAAAGTGGAGATAGGATCTCCAGGGTAAGCCAGTGAGCAGACTACCAGAACCAACAAGAAAACAAGAAACGTTCAATAAGAAACTCTGGGGCAGTAAACAGGATAGAGAGAGGTTCTTCTTGCCTTTACATGCAAGTACACACAATGTCAACATGAATATACACATGCAAAAAACTAAAGGGTAGTTTAACTTTGCATTGTTATCTAAACCACTAGAAGGGGACACCTTATAGTTCTTTCCTTACCAAGTTCCTTGGCGACAGTAAAAGTGTGGGTCACGTTCTGCTTCTTCCAAGTACCTGAAACCTTGGCTCTTACTCTAGGTTTCCTGTACTTCTCTCTAAGTTAATTTCTATTGTTTTTGTTGTTGTTTGAGGCAGGGTCTCATTGTGTAGCCTTAGCTGGCCTGGAACTCTCTATGTAGACCAAACTGCTCTCAAACTTGCAGACATCTACCTACCTCAGACATCTACCTGTCCCAGGTGCTGCAATTAAAGGCATCCACCATCATGCCTGGTGTCCAAACAGACTTTATCTTTCCCTATCTTTCCCCTTTAAACCAGATCTTCCTCTTAAAATCTTTTCTGAGCTAAGGGCTAGTGGTGGTGGTGGCACTATTATCTACTCTCACACAGAATTAGATACTTTATCTTTTTGCTCTCCATCTCCAAACCTTTAATCCATCTTCAAACCTTAGGGGCATTTACCTTCTAAGCATTCCTCAAGCATTGCCCTCCCTCTGATCAAGTACTTTCCTCCATGCTGGTCATCTAATGCAATGCTACACAAGAAGTAATACATTATTAGGAACTTGGGCTCTAGTTAGAATGTCTTGGTTCCACCTCTCTAGTCAGATAGCCTGGGTTCATATTATGTCTCTCATTTATTAGTTATACTAAGTTTAGGAAAGTTACTTAAAATTTCTTTATTAAAATTTTCTCTATGAAATGGAATTTTTATGTTGTAATATTACTGTAAGAACAAAAGAGCTGTAAAAGATACCGAACACAAAGCATTTTAAAAACTTTGCTTATGAGATTCCAACAGGAGCCGGGCAGTGGTGGTGCACGCCTTTAATCCCAGCACTTGGGAGGCAGGTGATTTCTGAGTCCAAGGCCAGCCTGGTCTACATATTGAATTCCAGGACAGCCAGGGCTACACAGAGAAACCCTGCCTCGGAAAAAAAAAAGATTCCAACAGGAAGACTTGGAATATAGTTGAGCAAGTAGAGTGTCTGACTAGCATGCAGGAGGCCCTTGGTTCAATCTCCACTAATGTAAAAGGAGTCCAGAGTCATTTTGGGCTGCGGATATTGCTCAGTGTACAGAGTGATTGCTTAGTTTCATAAAACCCTGGATTTGATCTCCAGTACTCAATAAACCAGGTGTGGTGGTACATGTCTATAAACCCCCACACCTAGGAAGTGGAGGCTTAGGACACAGAGGCAGGAGGACCAGAGTTCACAGATCCTTGGCTACATAATGAGTTCAGCACCACTCTGTGCTACATAAGAACACATCTTAAAAGGGAGGGCTGGAGAGACGGCTCAGTGGTTAAGGGCACTGGCTGTTCTTCCAGAGGTCCTGAGTTCAATTCCCAGCAACCACATGGTGGCTCACAACCATCTGTAATGGGACCTCATGCACTCTTCTGGTGTGTCTGAAGAGAGTGTACTTATATACATAAAATCAGTCAGTTAAAACGAGATGAAAATAGGTACTATTTTGTTATCCCTTACAGTCCTCATCTTCACGATCACCGCCACCCCATCCTAATGTCAACTATCATAATTTTTTCCTGAATTATTACAATAATTTTTGAAATAGTTTACCTCTACTTTTAAATTTTACTTCATCACTAGGCAATGGTGGCACATAGCTTTAATCTCGGCACTCAGGAGGCTAAGGCAGTTGGATCTCTGAGTTGAAGGCCAGCTTGGTCTACAAAGTGATTTCTAGTATAGTCAAGGCTACACAAAGAAACCCTGTCTCAAAAAACATTATTTTTAACTTTATATGGATGGGTGTTCTGTCTGTCTGCATGTATGTGGGTGCACCATATATGTGCACCTGGATTGTTGTGAGACACTATGTGGACGCCTTGAATTGAACTCAGTTCTGTTAGGAGAGTAGCCATTGTTCTTAACTGCTGAACCATTTCTCTGGCCCCTCCATCTCTAGTTGTATTCCCCTGAAATCCATCATGTCATAGTCAACAGTAATTATCCAAAGTTCATTTCAAGTATTTATATCTTTGTCCAAGTGTCACCAGCTCCCCAGTGTATATAAAGCTCAAGCTCTCCTACATGGCAAAAAAAGTTTTCCATAACCAATCCCTAGTAAAAGTTCTGTTTTGCCTCTTGCTACTTCCTAACTTGAATATTTTTTAAAAAAAATTCTACTTGTATTCACACCTTTAATACCAGAACTTAGAAGGCAGAGGCAGGTAGATCTCTGTCAGTTCAAGGCCAGCCTGGTCTACATAGCGGGTTCCAGGACAGCCAGGGCTACACAGAGAAACCCTGTTGTAAACCACCCCTCCAAAAAACAAAAAACAAACAAACAAACAAAAAAACTGGACAACAACAAAGTAAAAAAAAACTTCTTATATTTATTTTCTAATCTATCACTTCTTTTGCCAAGTTAGGGACCAAACCTTGCACCTTACCCATGCTAGACAACTATCCCACCCTAAGCTATATCTCCAGTCCCCTCATCAAGGCTTCTGCTTTATCGGTAGCTGGCTGCTTGTTTTCCCTGGACTAAGTGTGCTTTTCTGTACTGCTGGGCACTTGCTTATGATGCTACTTCTTCCCTCAAACGCTACTCTCCTGAGCGTTCTTTGCTCCTATGTAGTCTATGCCTCTTCATTCTTTAATATTTTTTGCTCTAGGCCTAGGGAGGTGGCTCAGTAGGTAAGAACACTTGCTATATGAACATGATGGCATGAGCTACAATCCTTGAAATATGTAAAAATGCCAGGTATAGCAGAGTATAAATCTGTAAACCCAGCACTGAGAAGAGACAGAGACAGGAGGAGAACTGTAGCTTACTGGCCACCAGCCTAGCCTCAGGTTCACTAAGAGACCCTGTTCAAAAGGAATATATCAGGCAGAGTAATAGAGCGGGACACGGGACACCCGCCTCCTTACACTGTACTCACACATACCATATTCACACACACACACACACCAAGAAACAGACAATTTTGCTCCTGCTGAGGACATTAGTTCAGTTCTCAGAACCCACATGATGGCCCATAACCATTTATAACTCTAGCTCCAAGGGATCCAAGATCCCTCTTCTAACTTTCAAGGGTACCAGGCACACAGATGGAACACACACACACACACACACACACACACACACACACACACAGAGGCAAACACTCATAGACACAAAATTAAATAAAACTACAAAGCATATTTTAGTAAGATTTTAGGCCTATAAGAGTTTTCTGCAGGAAGCGTTCCTTGCACTCATTACTGCACTGCACACTCTTCCTCCTACTAGCTCCCAGCACACACGTCTCCTAGACATTTCTGCGATGTGATTATATGTGTGTATTCCTGCTTGTTTCTGTTCTCCCTTAGGGAACCGGGCTCCTGTTTCACAGCGGAGACATTTAACCAGCTTAAGCACGTTCTGCCGCTCTATTATGGAAGAAGTGGTCACAGGTCAGTCTTCCGTTCTGCGCTCTCCACCCCCTTTATACCATCCCCTCTACTGAAACACTGATATTAGTTTACAAACACAGTCTACTGTATCCCACTAACAAAACTAAAGGACAATACAACAAATAAAACAGGACAAAGCCTTCCTGGGACCCCACAAGCATCCTCCAATAACTTCTCTCCTTACTTAGGCAACCACCTTGGTAAAGTCCGACAGTATTTTCCATGCTGTGTTTTGACTGAAGTGTTGCATTATGCTGCAAATTTGGTCTAAATTCTTGTCATCAACAATAGGGGAGAAAGATAAAAAAGACAACAGGAAGGAGGAAAATGCAGAAGCACAAAAAAAGTGGCAAAAGCTTGTAGAATTCTAGTATCTGACAGTGGAACTTTCCCTGGCAAAGCCTAGGTAACTTCATACTCTAGGCTTAGGTACCGGCTTTCCCTAGACAGATACACTAAACAGTACTAATCCTAAAATGCTTTGGCTTTTCCTTGATGAACTACAATGGGAGAGGAAACATGGGTTGAAATGGAAAAGCACACCACAGTACTTGCTGGTTGGTAACTACATTGAGCCCCAAAGAGAAAAAAGCCTACGAGCTCACCTTCTTCCCCGTGAGGACAGCCACACCACCATTTTCAATATGAGGCAGGTCCTGTGCAGAGACATAGAAAGAAGGTGGCTGGAAATATATGCTGTATGGGAAAGAGGAGAAAATTATAAGCATCTGGAACTGCTACAGGTAAAATGATATCCATCAAGAAAAATCAATTCAGGCACATTTTTTTTTTTAGAGTAAGTCTCTAGCCACTAGAGCTTGGTAGTGACTTGCTTACTGAGAAGTATTATAGATCAAAGGGGTTCAATTGGGTACTGTAGTCCCAAAGACAGTTGGCAACTTCTAGAGATATTTTGGATTGCAACTTAAAAGGGGATGCTATTGTATCTGGTAGCTAGAAAGAAGGATGTGTACTACACAGGACAGCCCTTACCTCCAAAAAATTACATTGCCTCAAATAGCAATCAATGATGCAGAAGCATGAAACTAAGCTCAGGATACACAACCATTTCAAACTAAGAACAAGGGCATTCAAGGAGCTGGGATCCACATATCGAACCCCATTAATTTTTCAGAATGGTGCCGCTGGTCAATGGAGTAAGATCTTGCTCCTAGATGATTCTGTCTGAAAGAATTAAGCTGGTGTGTCGGCATGTATCTAGTCTCGACTACTGCATGTATCTAGTCTCGACTACTCAGGAAGAACCAAGAATATTGCTTGACCCAGTAGTTTGGGGCTAGCCAGGGCAACAAAGTGAGAACACAAAGTTTAAAAAACTAAGTAAGTAATTATGATATATTAAGCAGAGATAACTTAGTTGAAAGTATGCATTCTGTTTGAAAATAGAACATGATAGTAAAGATGAGGGAGGCAAACACATCTTGGTGTTTAATTTTTTTTTTGGATTTATTTATGTTTGTGGATGCTTTTCCCTGCATGCCTGTTTGTGCTTCCAAGGGTCAGAAAAGGGTATACTATCCCCTAGAACTGGAGTTACAAATGGTTGCGAAACCACCTGGTGATGCTGGAAGTCGAACATGGGTCCTCTGCAAAAGCAAAAAGTGCTCTAAAATGCTGACCCATTTCTCTGGCCCAGGTTTGTAAAATTTTAGTTCAACATCAGAGAAAAAAACACCAGAGCCCCAAGAACAGTACTGGAATTGAGAGACCTAAAGAGTCATTTAGAAGACAATAGCTTCTGGGCCTATAGCTCCAAGACTTGGGGTTTTTGTTTGCTTGTTTTGTGTCTTTGAGACAGAGGCTGTTACTCTTGTTACTCAGAGGCTAGTCTTGAACTCCTGATTGTCTTGCCTCATGCTCTCAGTGCTGGGGTTTCAGGCATGCACCATCATACCCAACTAGCTCCAAGTATCCTCCATGCATACATTCTGATAATGAGGCTCTTCATTATAGTCTTCCCACTTTACCCCCACAATTGTGAATGCTGACTAGAGTGTCAAACAAAGTGCCATTAATGGCCTAGGGAGACAGCTCAGTTAGTGCTTGCTGTAGAGGCATAAGGACCAAGTTTTAGGCCCAGAACCTACATACAGAAGCAGGCATGGTGACATGCACCAGTAATCCCAACACTGTGGAAGCAAGGGCAGAAAAATACTTGATGCTCATTGGCTAGCCAGCCTAACCTATTTAGTTGAATCCCAGACCAGTGAGAGACCCTATCTCAAAAAAAAAAAAAAAAATGGTACCAAAAGTTAACCTCTGGTTTCCACATATCTATATAGACATGTATGCATATGAATACATACATCTGAGCACTGCTGTAAGCTCCTTTAATACCCTCCACCCACATGCCATTGGTCCCAAGAAAGCATCTATTCTAAACAGCGGTTCCTGATTGGCTGTCATTATTTGCACCAGCAATCCCTGCTCTCTCAGGCAGTCCTCAATTAGGTCCTCCTGCAGGAATGCTGGTGTCACAGGCAGTCCTCAGTTAGGTCCTCCTGCAGGAGATGCTTTTGCAGCTGCACGGCCCCCCAGCATTTACATAGAGGCAGCCCTACAGTTCCTGCTACACATATACGTATCCCAAAATATGTAAGGGTGCCAAAAATTAGTTTCGCTTGCTTTTATGTGACATGTCTAGGTATTTATAAAGAACTGACAATACCAACTAAGCTAATCTCTAACAGAGAAATCCAACCTAAAGGTCCTAGAAATAGGAACACTAATACTTCACAGTCCAGCATTAAACTGCTGACTGTTAGTAGCTTGGGAAACAGAAGTTAGAATGTTCTTTGTGGTCTGTTGCCTCTGAGCCTGATCAAGTATGCACAATAGCAGACTCCCATGTACAGCCTTCCAATTTATCATCCATGGTCAGTGACAAGATCCTAACCTGTTCCCCATGCTCAGCTGAAAATGATGGTCAGGCCCATTTTACATAAGGAAACACACCTTCTCTCTTTTCCATTCCACTGTCTGAATTGCAGTGTCTTTGTGACATTTGGATCATCTGAAAACCATAATTCTTTTGAAAGAGGAGGTCGCATGTATGGCAGTTCAGGGTCTTCAGATACAATCAGGACCTGTAGACAGAGAATGATACTTATCAGAGCTGAGTAATTTAAGAGGAAAATGCCAAAGCATTCACACTGGCTAAGTGCTTGCACACTATACCCTCTATGCCAAGCAAAATAACATGCACCTTACCCTGGCCCCAGGATCCCGAGCCCGGATGGATCTGGCTGCTGCAAAAGCAGCAGTACCTCCACCAATCAGCAGGAAAGGGGCATGACTTGGCACCCTGATTTGAGGACCTGAGCCTCCCTCCACAGCTGTAAAGGACAGAACAGAGTAAGTCTCCTAAAAGGCTCTGATGACTCCTTAGCACTATTTCATCTCAATCCTTTCCATAAAATAAAACAGCACGCCTATACTAATCAAAAACTCATTGAGATTAAGTTATAACTCAGTGGTAGAAAGCTTACCTATCATGTCCAAGATTCTGGGTTTGACTGCCAAAAATGAAAAGAAAAAAGACAAGGAAGAAAAACCCCAATCTTCATAACATTACAGCAGAAGGGCAAAAGCAAGTATTCCTTTCATTTTACCAGTAGCAAAAACATTTTAAGAGGGTGAATAAGTTGCAATGTCTTTCACTCATCAGGTCTATACTGGCTCTAGGGCCTACCTTAAATATTAGTCTTTTCCTTATCACTCCCTACTTTAAGATAGGGTCTCACTATGTAGCCCAGGCTTGCCTCATCTTCCCATATGTTGGGATTAAAAATATACACTATCACACCTGGCTATTTATTTCTCAAATATATTAGAAAACACATATTAAAAGGCCTCTGCCCTTCTTATTAGTTTTCTACTGACCACCAGGGAAATATCAAGTTCAGTTGCACCTTTTGTTAGCAATAAAGGGGAAACACCTAGGAGGTCAATTGGGGATTATTATACAATGTTCATGAAGATGGAAGCATTATTGAAAAAAGCAATACAAACTGCCTACCCAGATTATAGGCCTAATTAAAGGATTAAAATATTCCTCTTTGAAAATCCAAGTGAATCGAATAGAAGGCTAGAGCTTTGTACTACAGGAAAACACATTTATAACAACGCAAAACTCCAGATTCAAGGGAATTAATATGACTGAAAAGGTTAGTCATTGGAAAATGGCTTTCTTATTTTTTCCAGTAGTTTTTTTTTCACCAAACTTATATCAGCCTACCTTCAAAATTCTTTTTTTTTTTTTTTGGTTTTTCGAGACAGGGTTTCTCTGTGTAGCCCTGGCTGTCCTGGAACTCGCTCTGTAGACCAGGCTGGCCTCGAACTCAGAAATCCGCCTGTCTCTGCCTCCCAAGTGCTGGGATTAAAGGCGTGCGCCACCACCGCCCGGCCCCTTCAAAATTCTTGACCCAGAATTATTTCTGTCTAAAAGAAATGCAGGGACAAAAATGGAGCAGAGACTGAAGGAAAGGCCATTCAGTGACCGGCCCAACTTGGGATCTATCCCATGGACAGGCACAAAACCCCAGCACTATTAATATACTATGGTATATTCTTACAGTATACCATATTGTGCTTGCAGACAGTGGCCTAGCACGGCTGTCCTCTGAGAAGCTCTCCAAGCAGCTGACTGGGACAGATGCAGAGACCCACAGCCAAGCATTGGAGGGAGGTTGGGGACTATGGAAGAGTTAGGGGAAGGTCTGAGGGGGATGGCAACTCCACAGGAAGACCGACAGTATCAACTAATTGGACCCCTTGGAGCTCCCAGGGAGTAAGCCAAAACCCAAGGAGCATACACAGGGGGTCAGTGGCCCCAGGCACATATGTAGCAGAGGACTGCCTTGTCTGGCCTCAGTGGGAGAGGGTGTGTCTAATCCTGTAGAGACTTGATGATGCTCTAGGGAAGGGGGATGGGTGTGGGGGGTGAGGTTGGGGGAAAGCACCCTCTCAGACATAAAGGGGAGAGGCGATGGCATGAAGAACTCTGGGAGGGGGCACCAAGAAGGTAGGTAACATTTAGAATGTAAATAAAACAATTAAAAAAAAGAAATTCAACATGAAAAAAAGGACAGGTACCCACAATAATTATTTTCACTCTCTAGCCTAAAATGCCAAGCAAATACTTTCGGAAATTGCTCCCTGTTGTGGGGTAAAACCATAGTTTCTGGAAACTTACAATCTCACACTCTTACACTTCAACAAGATATTAACAAGTCATAGCACCTCAGCCTTAATCACTTTCCCTTATTTAATCTCAAGACACACAGAAGAGACATAGGAGAATCCTTACCAGAGGCCATGGCCCTTCTCTGCTTCTCTTCGGGTGACAGTCCTAATCCCATCACCCTTTCATTGTATCTTTTTTGGTCTTCTTTTATAGTCTTGTAGGCCTGTAGACCCAAACATGGAGAAAGTTTGTCATGACACACCTATCTCACACCATAAGCTAATATTTCAATTAAACGAGAAGCTTTTGTCTACATTGAGGTTAGTTCCTTTATGCAAAAACTAAGGCTAATTTTACTTTTTCAGTACTAGGGATGGAACCCAGAGCTTCATGCATATTAACCAAGCACTCTACCACTGAAATTAAACCCCAGCCCAAAGCTCTTTTGTCAAGAAATAAAACTATTTAGTGTACACATATTTGATTAGGAAAGAATACTTGAAAGTAGATCAAAATACATCAGGCTTTCTGAGACTCTCAGTAAGAAACTCTCTTGATACTGAATTCAGAAAGTAGAACTAAAGGAAATGTAATGCTAGTAAGTATAGAAATGGCTAGAATAGAAAGGGCTATGCCAGGTGCTAGTTGTAAAATCATCCTATATGGGCCTAGGTAGAAACTGGGAAATATATCTTCGTGGTAGATATTTAAGATTTTTCCAAGGATTGGGATATGTGGTTAGGTGTATACTATCTTTAAAATCTAAGTCATCTTTCCAGTAATGGTTTTTACTTTTCCTAAACTAAGGGGGATAGAAATCTCACTTAGAAACGCTACAAATTGATAATATCAAGGGTCAAACACTATCTTCACTAAATTGTTTTATTTCAAGCATACTCTTTCACCTATTCTTTCAAATTGAGGAAGGATATTTTAGTATTATGACTAGTTTATATTGTTCATGTTTATAACGTAACAGCAGGATTTATTAGTGACTTTTACCTTAGTTTAAAAATATTTAGAAGTTGGAGACTACCTATGGCCTTTTGCATATCAGGCCACTGAGCTATATTCCCTAGTCCTAATTAGAAACTTTTAAAAAAGTAATGACATCTTTAATCCCAGCACTTGGGTGGCAAAGGCATGCGAATTTCTGTGAGGTGCTGGTCTACATAATGAGTTCTAGGCTAGTAAGACTACACAGTGAGACCTTAATCTCAAAAGTAAATTCATTCATTCATTAATTCATTCATTCATTTAAAAAATGGGGCCTGGTAGTGGTGGCACATGTCTTTAATCCCAGCATTCAGGATGCAGAGGCAAGGACATCTCTGAGCTCAAAGCCAGCCTGGTCTACAGATCGAGTCCCAGGAAAGCCACAGCTACATGAAGAGACCCTGACTTGATACCCCATCCCCAATAAATAAATAAAATAAATAAAAAAGGACTGTGCATGGTAGCATATTCTTTAAGTCCAACATTTGGCGAGGAGCAAAGGCTAGTCTCTATGAATTTTAGGACAGCCAGAGCTATAAACTGATGATTATGGTTTTGGAGACAGGGTTTCTTTGTGCAGCTATGGATGTTCTGGAGCTCTCTTTGTAGACCAGGCTGGCCTCGAATTCAAAAGATTCCCCTGCCTCTGCCTCCCAAGTGCTGGAATTAAAGCCATGCGCCACCACAGCCAAGAAGGATTAATTAAAAACATAAGTAGTACACAAGAATGATTCTTTTTGATAAGGTCTCACATAGTTGAGGATCAATCATCATGAACTGTCTCCACCTCTCAAATCCTGGGATATAGGCATTCACCACAATGTCTGTCTGAATGATGCACTTCTGGAGAGCAAACCTAGGGCTTCATATGTGCTAGGCAAGGGCTCTACTAACGGAGCCCAAAGATGTCTTCCAATTACAATTTTTTGTTCTTTTGTATCTCAAGTGGTCAACAAGATAAAAAATTAAGCGACCATATCTCAAATGAAATCTCAGACTAATTGCAGAAATAAGGACAATTAGAATAAGTATCATGAAATACACTCTAAGAATATTCCTATGAGGTTGGGGATGTGATTCAGTGGTAGAATGTTTGGCACAATGCCCTGGTTTTGATCCTTAATACCTTACAAAAAATAAAGAAAAAAAGATTTTCTATGACCACTTTACAGAGCAGCTTGTTAGGTGGCATGCTGAAAATGGGAAACCTAAGCCCTGAAAGGTTTAATCTTATCAAGAGGAGTGAAGAGGAAACAGGCGGGGGCTATGCTTAGATTGAGAGGGTCTAAACCATTCTACACTTCTTCCTGATGCTTTCACACATGTGAAGTGTGGTGCTGGGAACTGAATCTGGGTCCTCTGGAAGAGCAGCCACTGTCTTAACTGTTGACCTATCTCTCTAACCCCCTAAACTGCATTTCTTACTACACATCCTGGGAAAGTATTTTTCAAAGCCAATGGGAAAAAGAGGGCCAGGATGATAAAGAACACTAGGAATTATTGAAGGATTAATTATAGTCAAATTAAAAACATTTCTTCATATGAAAAAAGTTGTAGAAGGGATATTAAGGACTGAATTCCTCAAATCATATTTTGAAGCCCTAACTGCCAAAATGACAGTATCCAGAGACAGGAATGGTAACAAGTCTGATAGAGCTTTTACAAAAAGAGGAAGCGACATCAGCACTAATTCCCTTTATAACATGCCCTGACCCCATGTGAGGACAGAGTAATGTGGATGGTTGGCCACATACGCACCGTGAAGAAAACCTTCATGAGAAATTTAACCTTGTCTGATTTTCCAGCTTTCAAAATTGAAAAAATTAATGCCTGTAGGCCAAACCATTTTTGTGGTATTTGGCTATGACAGTCTGAGAAACAAATATAAGTACTACATTATTTTTATTGCATTTGTTTATATTTTTGCATGTGTACACTCACATGTGTGCCAGTGTGTACCTGTAGGTCAGAGGACAACTTTACAGAATCGTGTTTCTTACTCTCCATTGTCCTAGGGATTGAACTCAGGTATCAGGCATGGCCACAGACACTTTACCCATTGACCATCTCATCAGCCCTGAACCTTATGTAATTTGCAGCTATAGAAATCTCACCAAATCTGGACACTAATTTTAAATTAAGTTTCTCCTATGATTAATATGAATTTTAGAGAAAAAATGAAGCCACTTGATAGCAAGTTTTCAACTATTTAAAACCTGAAACACAAGTATACAGACTAGTTTGATAAATGTAGACAAAAGTTTATCATTTAACCTGGAGCCATTATAATAGGTATATTACAAACAGTGTTTGGATAAACACAGAAGGCAATGAAGCATTTAACTGGATGACTTGAGAGAAATTTGTGTTTCACAGATATTTCTAAGACAGGAGAAAGCATCAGTGGCTAGCCCATCTTGTGGTTTGGCATTATGAATATCTGCATGGTTAACTCTGTGAGGGCCATCTAACTCTGGTCAGCAACACAAACCAGAGGTTTAACAGATTCAAATCACTATTAACATATCTAATGCAAACACTTTAAAATTATTTTTAAATAAATGGGGTAAAAGAGGTATGAAAAACATGAAGTGGAAAAGATAAGGCTTCAGCCACTTGTTCAACCAAATTAGAAGTAACAAAAGGGATACTGCCAAGTGAATTTAGTTTGAAGTAGGTTGTGGGTGGTTTGGGAAAATACTCCAACCTCTATCTATGGCTTTGAGGACCTCCTCAGAAGCATTCAATAAAATGCCTTTTCACAGCAAAAGCTGAGTGGACTGCTTGCCACAAAACAGAAAAATTGCATTTTAGCTAAAATGATTCACAGTAGATGGAGCTCAAGTTCCCTTTATTTGCTTATTCAACAGTTCCTGAGACTGTCTTGTTAGACATGCAGCACTGAAGTACAATATACTTCAGCAGCATAAAAATAAGCACAAATTTGAAAAAAGTTTCACAAAAGGTTGATATATTTGGCTCTAAATGTATGGGTTTTGATTGATCTAGTATAATTTCAATGATCTGAAAAATAAGATTTGAGGACTCTCTAGTGACTGACAATGTCCCTTTAACAAATGTCTATAGAAAGCACATGCTGTGAATATTTTACGATACTCTATGAGCCAAGTTATTATTAGTACCATGGTCTTACCCACCCTATCCCCAAACGTATTTTAGCATAAGCACCTTACATAATAAATTCCTGCCCCAGTCACTGGTGCTCCTAATTAAGAAGTACACTAGGCTGCTGCCATCTTTCCCAGAAGCACCTGCAGATCTAGTGATCTAGAAGGGGATCCTAGGAGATGACACTGCACAACTGTAGGTAAACATATGGCCAAGAAGGAGACAAAAAATAGAGACAGCACTAAGTATTAATGAATGAACATTTAATGCAAATGCAGAGAAGCATTTTCATTGTTGTGCTTAAAAAAAATGAAAAAGAACAAAATTTAAAAGCTGCTCCAAGATTGGAGGAGAATGCCTCTCTTGTCAAAATGTGTTATTAAGCAGAAGGTTTTCTATCTCTTGCTCTGGCAGGAGCTGCCTACTCCTGTTGTGCACTTTGGAGAAAGGTTAAGGTATGAGGATATGGGTAACTTCAAATAATTTTCATGCCCCCGGCAACCTATTGCCAGAGGAACAAAAATAATTTTACTATTATCAGAGAAAGACCTAAGACTGTAGTGGCATCCCACCTTTTGTTCTTAGTGTGCAAAGCAAAAACTTTCTTTGATCAAGATGTTGGTAGGCATCATCAAAGTAAATTCACTCAACCTTACCACACACTCTACCAAGTTAAAAGAAAAAAACACCCACAGAATAAATTCTCTGTGACCTGCTAGGATGATTAGGTCATTGAAGGAGACATACTTGTGCTAACAGTATGAAGCAATTAAGCTCCCCAGAATGTCATTCTACAACTAGAGATACTAGGCCCATTCTATAATTTAGTTTTTGAGTATGATCCAGGGATTTAGTTTTGCTTTTAGGAATGCTTAGTATCTTTTTTTTTTTTTTTTTTTTTTTGGTTTTTCGAGACAGGGTTTCTCTGTATAGCCCTGGCTGTCCTGGAACTCACTTTGTAGACCAGGCTGGCCTCGAACTCAGAAATCCTCCTGCCTCCGCCTCCCAAGTGCTGGGATTAAAGGCGTGCGCCACCACCGCCCGGCTGCTTAGTATCTTTTTGAAAGCTGTTTATTTAAACTCTCAATCTCAAGCTAAGAAAAAAAAATCTTTTAAAAATTGACAAATTAAAATCAAATATTGTGCTTAGGAGCTGCAGTGAATTTTTACTTTGTTTACAGGTTACTTCATCACAATCAAGTGAACTAGTGTAATTTTGTGGGTTAGTCAAGCCTAAGGCAACACAGCAGTTTTCATGCAAAGAATAAAAAGACAAGTAAAGAGAGCAAAGATCAGTCAACATGAGAGTAAAGATCAGTCATTCGCACATGGGCTCCCATAAGCACTTTAAAGAAGGTCTTTGGAACTTTTCCTACAGGAGAGAGCAGAATTAGTTGCCAAAGTTTAAAGCAGAGTACAGAGTCGATCAATGGGAGCTGTCTGGCAGCTTTTCTCCACGGCTGCTTTTTACTTACATATGCACCAGCTCCTATTGTTGATAAGCCCACAATAAGGACTAACACAGAATTGTCCATTTTGCCCCCTGATGAACCAGAACCAGCCATTTGTCTCGCCATCTGGAGTTGTAGAGGAACACGCCATTGCTGGAACAAGTTGCCTAAAGGAACACAATTTGTTAACACACACAAATATAACAGTTAACACGTTTATGATTAAATATCAATGTATTATAGAAATAGAGAATTATACCTTGGGCTGCATAATGTTCACTGTTCTATGACCAAGGAAAATATAATCAAAACTGTACACATAAATATTATAGATATTTATGTATAACCTTTGGCTAGCGGACTTCTTTTTTGAGGCAGGGTTGTGCTCCACAGCCCAAGTTGATATCAAACTTGCAATCATACTAAGCCTAAACTACCATACCCAGCTTAGCTGTAGAATTCTCAAGAATATGATTGAAATGTTATTCAATGAGGACATTCACAGCTCCCAGGAAGTTGGTTAACAACAACAACAACAAAAAAAGATCAGTTCAACAAATCTTTACAATGCAGTAAACACTGAGATATTCTATTTAGTAAATAGCCATCCCTCAGTATCTGTGGGGCTTTGATTCCAAATCCCTAGAAGGAACTAAAATTTGCATATGCTTAAGTCCCTTATAGAATATGATGTGGAATTTGCATACTACCTATGCTTATCATTACATATACTTCAAACCATCTCTGAATTACTTATAATCATTAATACAATGTGAGTAGCTGTTATACTATATTGCTTAGTGAAAACAACCAGAAAATGGAAAATAAAGAAAGCTTGTACATGTTCAGTAAAGAAATTTATTGATTGATTGATTGACTGATTAATTGACTGATTGAAACAGGGCCTCACAAATAGCCTGGCTGGTCTGGAGCATGCTAAGTAGCCTGCCTCGGCCTCCCAAGTTATAGGACTAAAGCGTACACCATCATGTCTAGCCTAAAAATATTTTTGCTTAATGGTTGGCTGAATCCATGGATGTAGAACCAATAGATACAGAAGGCAAAAAATATACAAAATTGACCACAGGCTAGCTGGGACACTAAGATACTCATTTCAGAAACACACAGTTCTGTCTTGTGTGAAAAATAACGTGTCCTAGAAGAAAGAAACATTAAATATCAGAAGGAATCAGAATGAAAATTTCATAATGAACTTAACCTCTCACAAATAACTAAACAGGGGCTGGTGAGATGGCTTAGTGGTTAAGAGCACCAACTGCTCTTCCGAAGGTCCTGAGTTCAAATCCCAGCAACCACATGGTGGCTCACAACCATCTGTAATGAGATCTGACACCCTCTTCTGGTGTGTCTGAAGACAGCTACAGACAGTGTACTTAGATATAATAATAAATAAAAATTAAAAAAAAACAAAAAAACCAAATAACTAAAGAACTTATTAACTTATATTCCAGAACGACAAAATTAAAGTGTTGGCCAATATCTTATCATTTCTTTCAAGATAATATAGTCATTTTTATGTACAACTAATTAATGCTAAGTAATAATCATATAACCTTGACATACTATAAACATGAAAATGTGAAACATTTCCAGATTTCTTTTTTCCCAGTGGATGCTGACATTTTCAGATGAGGCCTGTCCTTAGAACCTTCTCAGATTATTCCATATGGGTGTTCACTACTAATTTAAAATGGTGATTTTATTTTCAGCTTTGTGAGCAGTCTGGTCTCTGTAACAATCAATTCTGCTGGGTATGAAAGCTGCCCCCAAATACACAGGTCTATGTTCCAATAAAACTTTACTTATAGATACTAAAATCTAAGTTTTAAATATTTATCATTACAATATTGTCTATTACTAAGGTTTTCTTGGCCATTTAAAATATATAAAAACTGTGTATGGTAGTTCATACCTATAATCTTAGCAGTAGGGAGGCTGAGGCAGGAGAATTGCTGCAGATTTGAGGCCAGCCTAGATTACAGTGTGAAAATGGCTCAAAAATACCTAAAAACTATAAAAAGAAATTCATAAATAAAGCCTTGGCATGGGGGGAGGGGTTATGCCTGTAATTTCAATTCTAGGACTTGAGAGGGTGAGGTTGGGTAATCCTAAATTGAAAGACAGGAAAGACTATATGCATATTACTTCTAGGTCTACTGAAGCTACAGAGTGAGACTCTGTCTCAAACAATAAAATACAGCAACAACAAAAAGTAAAATCTACTTCACTTGTGTAAGAGCTATCTGATCACGTTTGGCTGAGTAGTAGTAGTAGTAGTAGTAGTATGTACACTTTGATCTAGAGTGGTGGTTCTGGGGCTGCTTGGCCCCTCCTCTCTCTGTGTCCCTTCTCCCTCTCTCACCTCCCTTCCCTCTCGCCCCTCTCTCGCTCCCTCCCTCCCCTCTTCTCTCTGCCTGTCTCTACTCCCTTCTCAACTCTCCTTCCCATGTTCTAAATAAACTCTGTGCTATACTAAAAAAAGTAGTGGTTCCTAGAACTTCAAAATATGTCAAAATTCCTTGACATATTTGTTAAGTGGTCACTGATCAGGTCCTGCCCTGAGGACTTTTGATCTGGTAGTTCTGGATGAGGCCTAATAATTTGCATTCTGTGTTAATACTATGTTGTGCTTTGTTTTTCTTTTTAAAATTACCTTAGTTTGTGTGTGTGTGTGTGTGTGTGTGTGTGTGTGTGTTTGTGTGTACACAAGTATACAATGATTTCAGAGCACAACTTGTAGGACTGAGTTATCTCTTTCCCTGGTGGATTCTAAGCACTGGATCAAAGCCTTTCAGCTTGGCAACAAGTGCCTGTAACTGACAATGTCAGTCACTGGCCCTTTTTCATTTTGTGAGACAGTCTCCCTAGGGAGCTCAGGGGAATCCTATCTTAGCCTGATGAGTACTAGAATTCCAGGCTTGGGGTACCACACAGGGTACTTATCTCCATTTCTAACAAGATCCTGAGTGATGATGTCCTTGAAAAAGGGACACTACTTAGAGAAACCACAGGTCTAAAGGCTGGTAGATGAGTTCTTACCCTGACTATGCTTTAAAAGACAAACAGAGGCTGGGCATAGTGGTACATGCCTTTCATTCTATCACTTGAAAGGCAAAGGCAGGGAGACCATTACCTGGTCTACAAAGTGAGTTCCACATCACCCAGAACTACATGGTGAGACCGGGTCTTAAGAAAAGCAAAACAAAAACAAACAAACATACAAAACAAGCATATAAACAAACAGAGCCAGGCCTGGTGGATCAGACTTGCAATCTCAGCTATTCATGAGACTGAGGTAAATTCTTTTTTTTTTTTTTTTTTTTTGGTTTTTCGAGACAGGGTTTCTCTGTGTAGCCCTGGCTGTCCTGGAACTCACTTTGTAGACCAGGCTGGCCTTGAACTCAGAAATCCTCCTGCCTCTGCCTCCCAAGTGCTGGGATTAAAGGCGTGTGCCACCACCGCCCGGCCGAGGTAAATTCTTAAATCCAAGGTCTTCCTGGGATACAAAGTTCAAAACCAGCTGAGCCAATTTAGTGAGACCTCCTGTTTTTTAAAAAAAAAATTTAAAGGGGCCAGGGACACACCTCCAAGACATGGTAATTACCTAGCATATGCAAAAATCCTAGGGCCAATCTCCATTAGTGTTTAATTAAAAAAGAAAAGGCTTTGGTAGTAGTATCCTATATAAACTTAAGAGATAGGAAAATGCAACACTCCCTTTCCTTTCACAGTGTCAGGGCACAGGGGGCAAACAAGCCTAATACAGGTCTGCAGTATCTTATTAAAGTTCTTGGGAGCATACGTATTTTAGAACTCAGAACAGATTTAACTATACAGTACATATACCTAGCATTGGAAAGGACAGCAATCTAGACTCAAATCCATTAATACTTGAAAGAGAAATTATACTGTGGTACTTAAAAAAATGTGATTAGGAGCCGAAGTGCTTGCTTGGTGGTTAAGAGTACTTACTGCTCTTTCAGAGAAACTGGCTTTGGTTCCCAACTCCCACATAGTGGCTCCCAACCATCTGTAACTCCAATTCAGACATTCTCTTCTGACCACCATGGGCAATGAGCATGCATGTAGGGCACAGAAATACACTCAGGCAAAACACTCATAAAGTTAAAGGAAATAAATCTAAGACAATATTCTAAGTAGTCTCTTTCCATTGCAGAAATTTCATACTGGGAAGAGGCTTACACAAACATGACAGTCCTATTTCAATTCCTGAAATATAAATAAGAGACTTTAAACCTATACTCTCTAGGAAAGGAAATATGTTTTTGTTTACTCTTGTTTCTTATCTGGCTCAGAACTCTTTGTTGTCATGAAATAAAATGGTTTAATTTTTAGAAGTAATAGTCAATTACAAAAATAAAATCCCTAAGTTTATCTCGTTTCTTTTTCTTTTTTTTTTTTTTTTTTTTTTTGAGGCAGGGTCTTTCTATATTGTCCAGTTTAGCTAGCATCAACCTGGTAATTCTGCAGACACAATATCTGAAACCATTGCGATTGTCCTCCATTTTAATCTATGAAAGTATCCCCATGCCTTTCTCTCTGTAGTTTTAAATTTTTAGGGAATCAAGGGAACCATTGATCACAACTGAATGTCTCTCCACTCGCCTTCTGAGAGGGCAGCTTACTCTTGACTTCTCATTACTGTACCAGTTACTTGTTTTCAATTTTGTGCAGCAACAGAAATTATTTTGTACTTACACTTAGAATGCAATTTCCAGTAACTCAATCTTTGCTTCTGTAACTTTCCTGATACACACTAGGAAATAATATTTTAAGAGTGAGGGTCTCACTATGTAGTACTGATTGGTCCAGAACTTGCTATGTGTATCAAGCTGACCCTGAACTCATAGAAATCTGTCTCAATACCCAGAGTGCTGGCATTAAAGGTGTACACTGCCACCTGACCCTGGTTTAATATATGTTGCTAAACAATGAAAGAAAAACGGAATTTTTTTTCTAATTTGATTGATACTGACCAAACTTTTGTTGTTTTTTTGAGATGAGAATCTGCTATGTAGTCCTGACTTGCTTTTAACTCCCCCTACCTCAGGCTCCCCAGTACTTTGAATGGACATTTATTTCTATTTGGTTTGTTTGTTTGAGACATTGTTTCACATTATAGACTGGGCAGGGTTGGAACTCACTATGTAGCATAGGCTAGCCTCAAAATCTTGGCAATCCTCCTCCTATTGGGATTACAGGTATAAACCACAACTTTGGCTTTGACTAAACATTAAAAATTTCTTTGAGAATTTTTTCATTAATTTCATTTTCATTAATTTCATATTGCTTAGTAGAAAGAAATTGGTAAATTTAAATATCACAGATTATCACTAGAGTAATACTTTACCCAACAAGCTCATTTTTGGAAGCCTCAAAATTTTCTATTATCCATACTCCCAGCCCTTTCCAGAAACACATTCATACACTCTAGAGGCTAAGACAGAAGAAGTACCATGAGATCAAGATTATACTTAAGTATAATCTTAAGTATACCAAGATCATGGCTCAAAATATCAATGTGCCATTTGGTAGTATCCACAATCTAGGATTCTAGGCCACAAGGAGCTCAGTTTCCTCGTTAAAGATGCAAAGAGTCAAGACAAGCTATTGGTAATCCTAAATCAGTAAGAAGTCTATATGCTCTTAAAACTTGATTCTTAAACATCAAATTAATTTTTTCAACATGGATAAAACACAGCCTATTCAAGGTGGCTACTGTAGCTAGATACCATTCTGCAAAGAATGTAACAGCTATTTAATTTTATCAGCCTTTGAAAAATTATTAAGCCTTGCTGGAATTTTAGAAGTAGAATGATAAATATGGCCTGAGATCTCTGAGACACTGAACCACAGAACAGCCAGCATACATGAGCTAGTCCGAGGCCCCCGACACATATACAGCAGGGGACTGCCTGGTCTGGCCTCAGTGGGAGAAGACATGCCTAATTCTCAGAGACCTGAGGTCCCAGGGAGGGTGGAGACCTGGTGGCAGGGCATCTTTTTGAAGGCAGGGGGAGGAGGAATTGGATGAGGAACTTTGGGAGGGGGTACTGGGAGGGGGGCAATGAATGAACTGCTAAAAAATAAAATAATAAATAAAAAGAATAACTATAATACCATATGAATCATTCTTATAAGAAGCACAAAAGAAAAAAATGCTTTCAATAACAAAAAAAAAAAGAAAGAAAGTCCTTCACTGAGAACTCAATATATATCAGAAATTGCGATGAATGCTTGGGACATAAGAACAGATAGGACAAACTCCCAGTCCTTGGATTTAGAACAGGGAAATACCTATTGGTATTCTGAATATGAGAAAAATGTCCTTGATGCAAATCACAAGAGAATCAAAGTTGCTTGGTTTGTCTTTCTTAATTCTTAAGTCAGCAAAAGAGAAAAAAAAAGTCTTTTGCAGATCCTGGAGTAACGTGGGGTTTATCCTTTACTCAATTCATATAACTAGGCAACTTTCAGAAGCATGATCTAGAAAAATGTTAGCACATGCAGCAACTCCCTCAAAAGGATAAAAAAAATCCAACTTATTAAATGATTAGAGAAAAAGTTGTCCTGTCAAAGAATTTCTTCTGGAAAGCCTTGACTAGGTAGGTTGAATACAGAATACTTTAAAAAGATGCCCCCAAGCACAGTAGCTCAGAACTACAATTAAGAACTCTAGAGGCTAAGACAGAAGAAGGACCATGAGATCAAGATTATTCTTAAGCTACACAGTGAGTAGTAACAACTGGAACACATACCAAGATCGTTGCTCAAAATATCAATGTACCATTTGGCAGTATCCACAATCTAGGATTCTAGGCCACAAGGAGCTCAGTGTCTTCTTTAAAGATGCAACGAGTCAAGACAAGCTATTGGTGAACATCTTTAATCCGAGCACTGAGAAGGCAGATCTAGGCAGACCTCCATGAGGTCTACACAGTGAGTTCCAGGACAATCTGGGCAGCATAATTTGAGACAGCATAGACTCTGTCTCAAAAAAAAAAAAGGTGCTATGATTCCAAATAAAGAAAAAAAATATTTAACTATTTGAACCTTAGGTCAGGGATTTAAGTGATCAGTTTGATCACCAGAGGCAGCATCATGTTTGGCGAATAAATAAAATATTACAGAACACAAAATATCTATTACCAAACCCTTGTGCTGCCCAGTAACAGATACAGGCACAGAGTTGTGACTTAGTTACCTTTAATCATTTCTAGAAAGAAGCAGAAAATCCAAATAAAGCAGAACAACAGGTATTGAAGTTTCAAGACTTAAAGCAAAGTGTAATGGAAAGGAGCCTACCAATGGTGAGAGATGTAGATGACATAGTTTTAATGCAGGCTCAAGGTTTACTAAACCAGGGAAAACGAAAGCAAGCTTTGCGGGGAGGGGGCAGAAGAGGGCAAAGTGCTACATAAACCTCGTCTCTTGCCCACCTCTGTGAAAATATATGGCAGATGCTGCTATGTGAAAATGAATTCAGATAAAAGGCAACTGGCAAAGGAGCCATAAAACATTAATTTCTACAATGAAATTACCATAAGTTCTTTTGGAAATTGTATCCCTACCCCCACTCATTTTTAAAGCAGGTGATGTCATACTCTGGTGCATGGACAAAGAAGCCTGTGCGAAAAGATGGATGAGTATGTCAGGAAGTCGTGGTATTTTCTACAGGAGAGGCCTTCAAACAAAGTCATGCAGTAGGGAAAAAGCATTTCAGTCTGTATTTTTCCACAGATCTAATATTATAACCAAATGAATATTTAATTGATGAGAACATGTGGTTAGCCACCAGAATTCTGGTCAAAAGCTATGTATTTAGCAAAATAAGTGCACAATATTAGAAAGGGTAGTATCTTTGGGTTATCTAAATCTTTCAATATTTCTCCACAATTTACATACAGCACCACTATTCCCATGTACAGAACTCACACAAATTATAATTACATTCACTGGATTTTTAGGAAACCTAGAGGTTTTTTTTTTCTAAAACAGAAATTCTTAGGTTCCAAGAGATAACATTTACTTTTTTGAGACAGGGTCTCAACTATATAACCACGACTGACTTAGAACTTGCTATGTAGCCGGGCAGTGGTGGTGCACGCCTTTAATCCCAGCACTTGGGAGGCAGAGGCAGGCGGATTTCTGAGTTCGAGGCCAGCCTGGTCTACAAAGTGAGTTCCAGGACAGCCAGGGCTACACAGAGAAACCCTGTCTTGAAAAACCAAAAAAACAAACAAACAAACAAAAAAACCAAAAAAAAAAAAAAGGAGAAAGAAAAAAAGAACTTGCTATGTAGATGAGGATAGCCTTGAACTCACTGAGATCTGCTGCCTCTGCCTCCAGAGTCCTAGGATTAAAGTCATATGTCACCATACCTAGCAGGTAACATCCATTAAGAAATATCTTTGAAGCCAGGCGGTGGTGGCGCACGCCTTTAATCCCAGCACTTGGGAGGCAGAGACAGGAGGATTTCTGAGTTCGAGGCTAGCCTGGTCTACAAAGTGAGTTCCAGGACAGCCAAGGCTACACAGAGAAACCCTGTCTCGAAAAACCAAAAAAAAAAAAAAAAAAAAAAAAAAAAGAAATATCTTTGACTCATACCAAGTGGACAAACTGTCCAAACACATTTGTAAAGGTCTTAACAGCCAAAAAGTGTTCCCACTTCTTATCCCTAAACTACACAAAAGGCATCTGCACATCAAAAAAGACTCAAGGGTAACATCTGATATTATAAATGTAATTACTCTAGGGTAATGATTTTTAAAAAATACACCTTGGGGGACAGGGTGGGGGTGGGAGGGGTGGGGCGGTCATTCATTCCCACAAATCTGTATAGGTAGAAAAGAAGATGACTCAAACCATGCTCAGATAAACCCATGGCTATAGGAAGCATGATGGGCTAATTAGTGGAAAGAGAAGCTAATTCATTCTTAACTATTTCAGGTCAAACTTTAGGAAGTAGGATCCGGTATAGCAATAGGATTAGGGGCCTAGAAACTGGCAGAGTAGCTTTAGCACTACCTACTAATTATGTGACCTTCTGCTAGTAATTTCACCTCTCTGTTCCTCAATTTATTATCCATAAAATGAGTGGGTTGGTGTTTACCACAAAATCCCTTCCAGCTCTAAAGTTTGATGAGACAACTTCCCAGAGAACAAATATAGCGTGTTCTTAAAAACGTTCACTGAAGCGTGTAAGACCACCACCAGGAATTGAACCGTCTGGCCATCTCAAGTCGATTCTGAGCTAATTCTCTTGCTGTCTAGAGTACAGTTGAATTTCTACTGGTGATACACCATTCCCACATCGTAGGGCATTCGAATATACAGCTCTCACGTGGAGTTTTGGGAGGGAGAGCAGATAATCTGATTTACAGGAGAAACTTGTGACTGTGTCCCGAACACTAAATGACAGCGCCCATCTGACCTCAATGCTTTAAAAAGGCAAGGTGGCAGAGATGGGCTTAGTCAAGCGTTCTGTTATCCCCAAATCGCAAAGCCTCCCAGGAGAAGGCCTCTTGCTGACTTCTGGGGTTCAAATCTCTTGAAGGTCAGGCCAGCATAAGTGTGCGTATTGCTCAGCTTGGAAACTCTTGGGTTCATATCCCGCCAATTTGGAATTCTTGCAACTGTGAAAGTTTTGGGTTTTTTTTTTGAAGGACAGGGGAGCTCTGCGAGGGACTGGGAGCCTACGGCACTTAGGCCATTGGACTTTGAAGTAGGGTAAGGGGTTGCCTGGGACGGGTCAGCTAGTCACCTGGAAGCCGGTTCCTCTGTTTTGGCCTCTGGACGCACACCGTCCGCACCAAGGGCACCAGTTTCTGCTTGAAAGCACCCGCCAGGCCTCCACATCGGAACATTTCGGCGACTGCTCCTCGGAAGCTCCCGCTCCTTCCTTTTCTTTTCACACACCGTCGAACGGGTCAAACACCACGGGCTTGGGTCCGCTCCCCCTCCCGTCACACGCACACTACGCAGGCTCCTCCTCCCAGCCCCGAGTGGACATTGGATGGAGAAACCGGCCCGCTAGAGCCGGGGGAAAAAGGCACTGAGGCTGGAGACCTACTGCGCAGGCGTAATACTCAGAGCCGCATTGCAATTGGTTCCCCCAGCGTAGAGGTCGGCGCATGCGTCTGGCTGCACGCGCTCTGCAAAGCCCCGGGCCCCGCCTCCGGATTTGCAAGTTTCCAGGAGTTAGTGGCGCTGTTTTAGGTTGAGCCGCTAGAAACCTGTTCAAGGGAGACTTGTGCCCGAAGGCAGTGGGTGGTGCTGCCGTAGTGGGAACTGATAACACGTCACCAAAACTGACCTTACTTTCTGTTTTTGTATGTTTTAGGCAACTAGCTAGCCGGCATTTAAGCCTTTCTGAATCTCTTTCTGTGATACAATTCTAGTCTTTTTCCAAGTCTTAGTCATTGAACCCAACTTCCTGAACCCTGAATAAATTCCATCTTTTAAAAGTAACTGGCACTTTCTTGAGCAGCCCGTTTTTTGTTTTTGTTTTTTTGTTTTTTGATTTTTTTTTTTTTGGAGGTGGAGTGGGGCGTGTACTTCCCGGGTTATATCTCCGTTATCACTTTCATGCTGCACCAAGTGCCGTGGATAGTCTCGCGCTATTATGGCTTTCGTGCTTGAGAAGAGAAAGCTGAACAAAAAAAAAAAAAAAAAAAAGGTTGTGCCTGACAGATTTTCTGTGAAAGAAATT
Organism: Tokudaia tokunoshimensis; assembly: GCA_036184795.1. Lineage (NCBI taxonomy): Eukaryota > Metazoa > Chordata > Mammalia > Rodentia > Muridae > Tokudaia > Tokudaia tokunoshimensis. The sequence goes on from BTHU01000023.1 coordinate 116,129,408, forward strand.
CTAAGGAGGACTTAGAAAGTTGTGGGAGATACAGAGTAAGAACTGAGAGAAAGTAAGTATTTTGCTCTTCTGTGGGTAATTTGAATAGCAGATAAATTATTTGCGGAAACTGTGTGTAGTGGCCTAACACCTGAACTCCCAGCACTGGGGAGGTAGAAGGACAGCAAGTAAATTGAGACCAGCCTGGTTTATATCAAGCCAGCCAAGGAAGACTTCGGGGTGAAGAGGCCCTGTCCCTTGTTGTGGATCAGAACTATATAAGAGGCTTTTGTGGATGTAAAAACATGGAAAGTGATCACTGTTTGTAATGGGATCTATTTGTCATTTAGATGATACCTACCACAGAACCACTGCAAGTAAGGAGTTTGGGACAGAATCACTAGTGAATAGTATTTCAGAATAGTATTTAGAATAGTATTTCAGAGGGTAAATGCATTGAAGCCAAAAGTAATATTTTTATGGTTTAAGCATGTGGCCCTGGACTAAGCATAGGAACCTAGGTTGAATCCTGTCTCTACTACTTGGACAAATCACCCAGTTGGCTTCCATTGGCCTGGAGATGGTTGGACTACATGGATGGAAACCTATAATTTCTCAGTGCATGGAACTTAATTAGGAATTCGGGACCAACCTGAGCAACACAGACTGCTTCAAAACAACCCCGAAAGGCTGGGAGTATAGCTCGGAGGCCAGATGTTTGCTAAACACCCCGAGGTCCTCTTTTCAGTTTGAAGCACCACACAACCCCCCTCCAAAGTTTTAAATGAAAAAATCAGAAATAAGATGCAGTCCATTTTCAGGAGACAATGACAGAAGACTTGCTGTATTGGGAAGTCGTGATAAGGGATGCAATTGGAATGGGCCAAACTTGAACTGTCAAATGAATTTGATTTGACCTTAGTCTTTGAAAATGATGACGAAATTCCTTTTTTTTTCTTTTTAAGTCTTGGTAGAAGGGAATAGGGGATGAGATTTGGAAAGCATAGTTTAGGAAGTTTAACCTAGGAAGCAGGATTCATTGTATGAAAATACCCAAGTTTCATTATCTGTTCCGCAGATTAGATCAGTGTTAAAATTGCAAGTAATAAAGCCAGGAGTGCAGTCATACACCTCTAATGGCAGCGCTTGGGCGGCAGAGTTAGGAGATCGGGAGTTCAAGGTCATCCAGTCATCCTCAGCTATTTAGTGAGTTGGGGGAAAGCTGGGGCTACTAAACACCCTGTCTCTATAAGAGAGAGAGAGAGAGAGAGAGAGAGAGAGAGAGAGAGAGAGAGAGAGAGAGAGACAGAGACAGAGACAGAGACAGAGACAGAGACAGACAGAGACAGAGACAGACAGAGAGACAGACAGAGAGAGACTGAGACTAACAACAAAACAAGCTGGATGTGGTAGCACATGCCTTTAATCCCAGCACTAGGGGGACAGATACAGGAGAATTTCTTTGAGTTGGAAGCTAGCCAGGACTACTTAGAGAGACCCTGTCTCAGGAACAAATGGTAAAAAGACAGCTTCCCCCAAAGCCTCAAAACACAGTTAGTGGGGAACATTTTCAAGATTTCTTTTATGTATATGACTGTTTTGGTTGCATTTATGTCTGTGCACTATGTGCATGCTTGGTGCCCTCCTAACATCAGTTAGGCGGAGTTGGAGTTGGCTATGTTGTAGGTGCCAAGAAGTAAACTTAGTCATCTGCAAGAACAAGTGCCCTTAACCACTGAGACATCTTTCCGGCCCTCATGAGTGACTTTTTTTTTTTTTAAGAAAGAGTTTCTCTGTGTAGCCCTGGCTATCCTGGAACTTACTCTGTAGTCTAGGCTGGCCTCGAACTCACAGAGATCCACCTGCCTCTGCCTCCTGGCCTCCTGAGTGCTGGGATTAAAGGCCTGCGCTACCACCTCCTGGCTTTGAGTGACATTTTTCATCTAAATCTGTTTTGGGGGACGATTATTGAAAATATCAATTCCAGAATAAAATAAATGCATTTCATATTATAAAGACATTATAGATATTACTTCTTGTTATTGCTAAAAACTCGCAATATACTTGAGCCCAGCAGTTTGGGTGCAGCATGGAATAACACAGTGAGATTCAATCTCTTAACAGCAGCAGCAAGTTAATAATAAAGGTTAATAACCAGCATAAATTGGTTTAATACAAAGTCAGTTATGTCTGCTAATAAAGAAAACTTCGGAAATACTATCAAAATCATGGTAGGCATGTACAATTATGAAACAACTGAATAATACAACAATAATTTAATATAGCACAATTAAAACAAAGTCAGTATAAAACACATAATTTTTTGTGATAGGGACAATGAGGCATTTCTCTTATCCTTTTAATTAAAAACTGCATTTTACCCTAGTAAAATATTCATCACACAAATTCCAGAAGACTAGGATAACAAACATTTCATTAGGATTAGAACCCATTGTGAAATATTATATTTCTAGAAATCAAAACTTCAAACTTACAAAGGTAGGCCCAGTGACAATTATTTTTCGCCAGAAACATCTGAATAATTTTAAATATATATATGTATATATGCATATATATGTATATGCAAATTGGCATGAATTCTACCCAAAAGTTGGCAGCCACCTCTTTCTACTGAATGTGAAGAATGTGACATTAATAGTTACTTCCCATCATTTTTTGAGACAGTCTCCTATAGTCCAAGCTGGCTTCACATTCACTATGTAGCCAAGAATGACTTTTAGCCTCTGATCCTCCTGCTTCTATCTCTCCAGGGCAAGCATTGTACCAACCGAGCTAGCCCTCCTAACTTATTAGTACAGTTACTCTTCTATGGGTATAGATCACTAGAGGCATCAGACTTTTTTTTTTACACGAAATGATCTACTAATAGTTTCTATTATATAGAAAACAGTCACTTGGAAAACAAAAATACTATACCGTGATGGTTTTTGATATACATAGCGATGGTATTGGATTGGCTAACTCCATCTCTGGACGGTTTTAATGTTGACTAGTATAATCAATGGTTTTAGAAATAGTATAATAATAATATATAATATAAAAATAAATATAATATATATTATAATAAAATAATATAATAGTATAATAACGGGCTATAAATGCATCTCCAACTCAAGAATAAGATTAAGTAGAAGGGTGTATTTTTAATAACTTGAACTTGGCTGAGCACTCACATTCCAATATGCTTATACACACATCACTCAGATACTGAGCTGTTTTATTTTTCTGTAGAGGAATTTTAATCCAGCAACATGGCTACTCTATCGAGGGATCACATCCAAAGACCTTCGGGATCTGTGTGATCTGGCTGGAATACACAGACACGTCTTTAATCCCAGGAGACAGATTTCTGAGTTTAAGGCCAGCCTGGAATAGAGCAAGTTTCAGGTAAAGAAAAGTTTAGGTCTAGGTTCCTTTAATCCTAGCACTCAGGAGGCAGAGGCAGGCAGAAGAAGCCGGAAGATTAGAACAGATTGCCAAGGTTAGTAAGAGGCCAAGCAGAGCAATCCAGTCAAAAGCTGAGAGAAGCCAGTTTGAATCAGTCAGTTTAGGGAGGAATTTGGGCCAGAACAGCTGAGTTGAACCAGCCAGAATTCAGAAAGAGCTAGAAAGGGTGACCTTATTCAGAAGTAAGTCTCAGAGGTTGAACCATTCTGGGCCTAGAATAGATTATACAGAGTATAGAAGCTTTCAGGACTAGGCCTAGATTAGCAGGCAGAGGCTGTAAGTCTCTGAGATGACAATTATATCAGGTAAACAAAAGTTACTTTTATTTTTTCCTCAGTGGAAATGGATTTCATCACATTGACTCTTCCTGTAGATCAGCCTCACATGCAAAATGGCAGCTCATGTGTGCTGCTGGCTCCCCTGGTTTTGATGACATGAGCAATATTTTGTATGTTGATGCTAATGGTTGTATGTTAGTGATACCTTACCCTATCAAATTTGAGGGAGATGAGCGAATTCCTAAAACAAACATAAAATGGGTGCTCTTCATTGTATGCAAAATGCTACGTTGATTTCATACAAATTTTAAACCTGAAAGTCACTTTGAGGGAAGGAATATGGGTCTTGACCAAGTTGTGTGATGGTTAGTAAGCCTTGGGAAGTTACCCTCTGTTATCGTAAAAAAGTTGTATTCATTTATCGTCTTCCAAGCATAATCTAGGCTTTTGGCAAATTAGACCCAACCACTCTGATCTACATTCACTTGCAGGGGGTGGGTGAACCCTCCTTGGGATTTATGTATGGCTCTGTGAAGGGCTCCGAGTATCAAGAATTATGGGGTTTATGCTGTGTCCTAAGTGCTCTCACCTGGGCCTGTAATGGTTAGCTACAGAAACAAAGTCCCCCTTTGCTGGAACTGTCCCCACTAGTTCCTTCCCCCCCCCCTACACACACCCTCGCCCTCTCCTAGCCTCTGTATGGCCCTCTCCCGCGGCGGGCTTTCCCCATTGGCCAGCCAAACACAACCGACTGTGACAGCCAATGGGAGCCGCCCTCCTGAACATTCAGAGGGTGGGTGCTCGTGGTGTGATGAGGGGAGGTTGGCGCCTGGTACGCGCCCCCCCCCCCCCCACATCTGGCAAGTCTTTGACAGAAACAGTAACACCCCCCTACACACTCACGCCCGTGCCCTGTGTCTGCCTCCTTTCAGCTGCGTGGGGGCCCTCCACAAGCCATGGCGTTTACTGGGGTCCTGGCAGTGCCCTCCCCAATTCCTTGGGCACCAAAGAGTGCACCTGCTTACTCAGTAAGACGGAATACCTCCTTTTCCTAAGACTTGGTAGGGGGAGGCAGGGAAGCACAGCTGTCAGTGGCCATGGAGGTGTGACAGAGGTAGCTCAGATCCCCGACCCCTTAATGCTGCGCCGGACTGGAAACTCTCCTGTGATGCCTTAGGGTACAGTGTTCTTTGTCCTCCCCAGTTGTGCTCACTGCCCACCGACCCTATGCGCTCTAAGTGGGTGTGGGAAGCTTGAAACCCACCGCAGAACTGAGGACAAGAAGGGAAGGCTGTCCTGAAGTGGTGTGTTCCACACTCCCATCCCTTCCTTGTTGTGCTTAGGCTTTCTCCCTCTAGGGTGTCCCTGGGGTCCGGAAGGGGAGGGTCTAGGCAAAGGCGCGGCACAGCCTGAGCCTGCAGTCCCAGAGCTCACACACAGGCAGAAGGAGATCTCTCAAGGCTGGCTCATTCTCCATTTCTTCTCTCTCAAGCTTTTGTGTCTGTGCCTTTGAGCTGAAAGGAGGATGCACTAGGGAAGGAGGAGGGGTGCCTGGGGTGAGAGCACCCTCTTCACGCGCGCGCACACACACACGTTGCCGGTGCACGCACACACGGGCGGACACACACACACTTCCAGACGCGCGCGAGCGCACACACACACACACACACACGCACGCACAAAGCTCTCTCGCTTTGAGCGCACTAACGTGGCCGCTTTCTTTGTGTGGAGCCCTCGAGTGGGGTTGGGACCCGGGTCCTGTCCCGGGGAGATGGCGCAGCCCATCCTGGGCCATGGGAGCCTGCAGCCCGCCTCAGCTGCTGGCTTGGCATCCTTGGAGCTCGACTCATCGATGGACCAGTACGTGCAGATTCGCATCTTCAAAATCATCGTGATTGGGGACTCCAACGTGGGCAAGACCTGCCTGACCTTCCGCTTCTGCGGGGGGACTTTCCCAGACAAGACTGAGGCCACTATCGGTGTGGACTTCAGGGAGAAGACCGTGGAAATCGAGGGCGAGAAGATCAAGGTGATCCAGCTGGTCAGGTCCCGGCAGGGAGGAACCTGGGAGGGGGGTTCCGCTGGAGGTATATTGCTAGTGATAATAAATGACTAGCTTTGGCTGTGTCGCCACCTGCCGGGCTCAAGACCCTGGGCACATCCACAACCGTTTTGGCTTCTTTCAGGGACCCATCCCAACCTAACCCAAATTTTCTGGCAAGCCAGGGTGGTTGCATTCTTACCGTTTGCCCCTGCCTGACAGCTTTGGCCTGGAAAAGCTGGTTTGAAATTGTCCTCAACCCTAAACGGGAGAGACATCCCTGAACACAGAAAGGCCTGTGGACGTCTCTAGTCCTAGTTTTGTGGGATGGATCTCAAAGCACTTTATACATTTTGAGGACTTTTCTATCTCTTGGGTGCCAATAGGCTGAAAAAAAAAAAAGTCATCCTGGCTAAGCCCTGTGACAGTAGAGAGGTTGGGAATTTGCAGAGCAAGAACACCGCTTTATTTTAAATTGCAGTTTGCACTTGAGGTTAGAGCTGACTTGGGATGGATGTGGAGTGGACGATGATTATGTTACAAAGCCATGAGCCCCTTTAAAGACTGAAACACAGTCACCTTCTGGCTCTTCATAATCTCCAAAAACTTGTTCTTTGGGGGCAGTCCCTCTCAGCTGCTTGCTGCTTTCCCTGGGTTGCATGAAGCTAATGAATGAAGAGCCCGTTACTCATTGTCTTCAGAAGGCCTATTGGGAAACATGCAACAACTTATCTGTTGGTCAGGTGAAGTGCCTTGACACCATCTCCATAGTTTACTAAATAGGCCAAGTACAAATATTTTTTGTATGTTCCTTTAGTGTACTAAAAGTAGAAAGGCAGGGTATGTCAGTGTGTTGGGAGGGGGCAGCAGGAAGCAGGGTATGGCAAGGACAGCTTTGTGGGTCATAGAAAGCTTCTAAGAAGCCAGCAGGGCTACTAAACACCAAGTCCTCTAGACCCATAGCTGGCCTTTGCTTGAGCAGGACCCCAGGGAGGACCAGAGATGAAGGTAAACTTCTTGCCGGTAAAACAACTGAAGGAGACGCATGTCCTGTCCTGTGTTCTGAGTGACATAGACTGGTGAACTGGAGAGAATGACAAAACACCCCAAACTGTGCACGATTTCTTGGTGATTAAAATGATTGTATTTTAAAATGACTTCAGCAAACAAGCCAAAGCACTGTGCTTTAAGAAGACAGGTGGAAGATAAGGAGAGATTCTGGGTCTGGGAGATAGTAGCTTCTTCTGATCTATTTTAGCTCTTCCCAATCTGAGGCGACAGGGCTGTCCTTTTAAAGTCACTGCGGGTATCTGTCTTTATCTTTTTCAAGGACTCTTCATGTTGAATGTTTGCACAGATCAGGGCTTCTTCCTCGACAGTGCCTAGTTTCTTTAATATATGGCTATAAGACACTGGAAAGTCTAAGACATGATTTTTTTTTTTACCAAAGTAGAAATAAATCAGTGAATGCATTTTAAAACACCTTCAAAATCATTCATGTTTAATGTTATCATTTATTTAAAATCAGGTATTACAGTGAGCTGAAGTGTTCCCTGGGCTTAAAAGTTGGAGCATCAGGTTAAATCCCACTGAAGCTTGAGTGGTGGGGAAAAGGAAGTGCAGGGGAGTCTGGCGGGGGGGGGGGATGGAGGGGGAGAAAGGGAGGGGGAGAAATGAGCGGTAGGAGGTGAACAGTGAATGGAGTCATCACCCAATGGCCTTGGGGAGGATTTTAAACCATTGCCCCACCACCACCACCCCTGGACTTAACCAAACTGGCTTTCAAGTCTCTGCCAAATATTCTAGACCTTTTTCCCCCAGAGGGCAGAGCCTGTGACAGTGTGTCTCACTAGAAACAGATCAGCACAACACCCCGTGCAGATAAGTGCTTAATATGGGCTTTGGGGGGAAGATGATATTTCCAAAAGGACAAAGCCTTGTAACACAGTTCAAGGAGGAACCTCTGAGGACAAATTGGGCAAGACACCTCAGTGGAGCGTGGGACCTGGGACATGATGACCTCACTCCCCTGTAAGCTGTTGAAACACTAAGGCCAAAGCTGGCAGGTGAGAGACCAGAGTGTCTGTGGGAAGATGGCAGACCATGGCAGCTGGCAGGCGATCAAGAAGGACGTAGATTGTGCCTCATGCTTTTCCTGCAAGAAACAATGTGCCAAAACATGGTTAGGGTTAGGGTTGGGGTTGGGGTTGGAGTTAAGGTTAGCCCTAGAGTTCAGCCAGCAATAGTAGGCTGTCAGATTATAAGTAGAAGCCCTGGCAGGGGAGTGGTAGAGACTCCTCGCTCTCTTTTCTCAGTTCTAGAGTAGTGTATTACCTCTCCTAAGTTTTGTGTCCCCCAAGTGGCACATATGACAATCTCTGCTGGGGGATGGATGCCCGATATTGATCATTCGGAGGACACTGTTATTCCAGCTCTAGCTGGATCTGATGCCTCTGGCCTCCATAAATACATTCACTTGTGTGCACATACTTACACGTAATTAAAAATAATAAAAATAAATCTAAACTAAACAAAAAAACCTTTAAGATTTTAAAATATTTTTAATTTTTAAAATCTACTGTGTATGTGTGTGTGTGTGTGTGTGTGTGTGTGTGTGTGTGTAGGTACATGTGTTCCACAGAGCATAGTGGAGTCCCATTCTTTCTTTCCACCCTCTGAGTTTCAGGAATTAAAGTCAGGTCATTAGGTTAGGTGCCAAGTGCTGAACCATCTTGCCAGGGTAAGATTGGGATTTTTATTATTCTCCTTTGACAGATAAGGAGACTGAGTTTGAGACAGATGAAGTATATTGCCCATGGGCACAGAGATCTTTTGTCATTGCTAGGATTTCAATTGAGATCCAGAGTTCATGTTCTTTATATTGAGCTTTGCTTTAGAAGGCAATATCGAGTTCACTAGATTGTGAGTGATACACTACCAAGCAGCCAGTCTTATTGTGTCTAGACTGGGACTCAAGGCTTCAAGGATCAAGAAGCCTTCAAGCTATCTCTTTCAGGTATGGGAGTAAAGTTCAGTGGTAGAGTGTGTGTTTAGCATATGTGAGGCCTTGGGTTCAGAGTCACTAAATAAGTAAAAAATTAAACGAGAAATCTATTTTCCTTGTACTCAGGACACTCAACAGAGTACTCCAAGTTTACTTTTCATACCATGACTGTCTCACTGTGGGCAGGAGAATTACAGGGGTCCAGAGATAGAAAAAAACCTTAGGGGCAAATCCCCTCTAATACAAAGTCCTTATTTTAGAGATAGGGAACTGGAGCTCAGAGAAAGAAAGTGACTTTCCTAGGATCAGTCGTACAATGCAGGCCTCCTAATCCCTTTTCCAGTGCTCTTTCTGGATTTCACACTGCCAGGTTTACAAGAGTACACAAGTCCTAAGTCTTCTTAACCCAGAAGCTTGTCTGTGCAAGCAACACGGCAGGACAGCACATAGGAAAGCTGGCAGCTCTTCCTGATCAATCTAGGAAAGATGGAGACATCCTCCAACTCCCAAAGGTTTTTTTTTTTTTTTTTTTTTTTTTGGTTTTTGAGACAGGGTTTCTCTGTGTAGCCCTGGCTGTCCTGGAACTCACTTTGTAGACCAGGCTGGCCTCGAACTCAGAAATCCTCCTGCCTCTGCCTCCCAAGTGCTGGGATTAAAGGCGTGCGCCACCACCGCCCGGCTCCAACTCCCAAAGGAAGGGTGGAGCTTCTAATAACCGTTATGCATTAGGTGTGTGTCACCTACAGGTTTAGTTAAACCATATTGTGTCTGTCTCAGCCTCAAAGCATCCGAGAGCAATGAATAGGGTGGAGGTGGATAGGCGTTGTTGAACCATTCTTGTTAAAATTACAAGAAAGTAGCCCTTCTGCCTAGTTTGGGTACTCCCACAGGCCTAACCCCCACTGTGGGTTAGGCATGTGTAGAGGCAGGCCTGGGCCAGACTGCGGAGTTCTTCATCTCTGCTGATCACTGGGGAAAACACCTTCCTGTTCTATGTCACTAAGTGCAAGGAGGCTGAGCTCAGTGTTCCTTCCAAGCTGCCTGCAGTCAGAATGACATCATATCTGTGGGGGCTTCTAAGCTTCCATCTTTTGTCAGCCTAATGATTAATTATCCATCACTGTGTGTTCCTTGTTGCCTTCTCCTCTCTTCCTCTCTCTCTTCCTCCCATCCTTTCTCTTCCCCCTTTCTCTCTTCCCTTTCTCCCTTCCCCCCCTCTTTCTCTCTCTCTCTCCCCTTCTCTCTCCCTCCCCCCCCCCGTGTGTCTGTCTGTCTGTTTTTGTCTCTGTCCTTTTTATTGCCATGCATGTCAGGTTTGTGTATCTGTGTGTCTTAGATATACATGGGACAGCCTAGTTCATTGATAAAAAAGATTGCTTTTCAACTTTCCCCATCCACCAAAGGTTGTAAATGCTTCTCTTTTTTGCACTTATGCCTTCTGCCATTGGCTTCCAACAAAAGGATACCCATGGTCCATTTATAGAATGATGCCAGCTATGTCCCCTGAAGGGAAAAAAAAACCTTAGATCAGCTAAGAGATCGTGTAGGGGATGGGAACTGGCTGAAGCTCATCGGGCAGACATAATTCTCAGAAAATGGTGAAAAGGTGCAGTTTCTCTGTGGCAGCTCTCCACACTGTGCCCCACACCAACCTTAACCTATCCGCCATTAATCTGGACCTATCCCAAGCCACTCATGGCAAGTTGATGCATCTTTCTCCCTGTCCCACCCCACTGGCTGCCCTTCCCTGTTTCAAATTCTAGAGCCAAGCTTGCCAGAATGAGAACCAGTAGATCCAAGGCACGGTACTAAAAGTTGCTGTTCTTTCTGACACAACGATAACAACTAATATTCATTGAGTACATCCCATTTTACAAAAGGTGTTTCTCATATGTCATGTCATTGTCCTAGCAACCAGAGAAGCTCGAGTTCCCACTATAGAGATGAGGAGAGTGAGGTTCAGCTAAGGAATGACTACTCGTGTACTCAGCTACTAACTAGAAGCCTGAATGCTGTCTTTCCAGCTGCACGCAATAAGCCGGCTGTCCATGTAGATTCGTGTAGTGTCATGTAGATTCATGTAGTTTCAGGCCTGAGAGGAAGGAAGACTGCATACAGTTGGCCTTCTGTACTCACGGATCCCAACTAACTGAGAATAAAATATTTAGGAAAACAAGCAGGGCCTAAGGTTATAGCTCTGTTAGTAAAGTGCTTGCCTAGCACGTATGAGGCCCTGAGTTCAATCCTAGTGCCACATAATCCTGACCCAGTGGGGGCATCCTGAAATCCTAGCCCTCAGGAAATAGAAGCAGGAGAATCAGAAAGTCAAGGTCATCTTTGGCTACATAAGGAGTGCGAGGCAGGCCAGCCTGGGCTATAAGAGATCTTGTCTCTAAAACAAAATACACATACACACTACATATACATACACATATACATAGTGTACACATACATATATATGTATATTATATATGTGTGTGCATGCATCTACCCTAAACATACACAGACTTTTTTTCTTATTCCATAAGCAATACATTGTATCAAATATTTTAGGAGATAATTTAAAATATGTGGGAGGGATGTGCAAGGCACTAAGTAAACAGCATACCATTTTATAGAGGGCATTTGAGCTTCCATGAATTGGGCATCTGGGGGTTGTGGAATCTGGATTAGGCAGTGCCATGCATAGCCAAAGCACACCGCTAAAGCATACCTGCACAATTGCATAGCCAAAGCACACCGCTAAAGCATACCTGCACAATTGCATAGCCAAAGCACACCGCTAAAGCATACCTGCACAATTGCATAGCCAAAGCACACCGCTAAAGCATACCTGCACAATTGCATAGCCAAAGCACACCGCTAAAGCACACCTGCACAATTGCATAGCCAAAGCACACCGCTAAAGCACACCTGCACAATTGCATAGCCAAAGCACACCGCTAAAGCACACCTGCACAATTGCATAGCCAAAGCACACCGCTAAAGCATACCTGCACAATTGCATAGCCAAAGCACACCGCTAAAGCATACCTGCACAATTGCATAGCCAAAGCACACCGCTAAAGCATACCTGCACAATTGCATAGCCAAAGCACACCGCTAAAGCATACCTGCACAATTGCTCTTGCTCTCTTCATTTTCCAGATGGGGATGCTGAACAAAAGACCCACAATTCGCACGAGATTTGGACAGAGATTTGCATTGCAGTTGGTTTGACTCCACAGTACCCTACTGGCCCTCTGAGAGTGATGGGGATCTCGGACATGTGTAGCTAAGGGGCAGGCCTCTATCATGTCCACTGGGAAGGAAGGAAAAGAGGAGATGGAGCATCTCTTTTCACTTCCTAGCAAGGGTGAAATGATTGTGAGGATGTTGCGATTGTGAGGATGTTGCGGACAGGGAAACCCTGGATCCCCTGATACAGAGAGCCTGGTCCATGTGTCAGTGAGCCTGGCTGATGTACTTCCCTTTCAAAAGCATTGAAGCCATACTGCCTAGTTGTGTTTTCTGCTGGGTGTAGCCTGCTTCCGGGCTTTAAGCCTCATCACAACAGGGGTGTCAAAACTTTGGATGTGATTTCTATAGAGTGGGGAGGGAGAAGTAACTACCCTTGAACTACCAAGCCTCTGCATGAGAGCTTCAAGGCTTTCTTTGTCGCTTTGGAAAGGCAGAGGAGGTCTCCAGCAGAGGGGCTCTCCCTACAGTTGCCAGAACACAATTAGGACGCCGAGGAAAAGCCGAACAGCCAACCTTACTCAGCTTCAAACACCTCACACATTCCCACCCGTGTTCCTGCAGGTATTTTTAGAATCCTGAGCTCATGGTGTTAGAGCATCTGCCACATGCCTGAGGGCTGTTAGGAATTCAGCTTCACTCAGAGGCAAGACTTAAGACTACTGGAGACTGGGGGTGGGAAGTGGAGATCAGGAGCCAAGTGGAAATGATATTCTTGGACTAGGCCTGTTTTCTTCTCCCTGACCTCCATCCTTCTCCCCATCTGCTTTCCTGTTCAGAGCACCAGAGAGATAGAAGGAATTAAAAAAAAAATAACTTTTTTTTTGTCTCTTCTTACAGATACAAATAAGTCTTTGAGGATTTTTGTTTTCGTGTGTAACCAAAGTTTCTGGCATGGCTTTGGCAGATACCTGAGCTGTCCAATTGCTGGGAATTCTAGTGGGTCAGGCCAGTACTGCTTTTGATCACCACCACCTCAGTGGTGTATAATCTCATGCTGAAAAGTACCGCCAAGTTTAGTCAGCAAGGGACCAGCAGCGCTCATAGACACAGAGTACACATATGTATTCTAAATGGTATGACGTAGACCCAAAGTGCAATTCCCAAGAGAAGAGGATTGCATAAGTTAGACGAGATTTGCAGGTGTGTGTGTGGGGTGGGGGGTGGGGGGGGGTGGGGCAGGGTGGCTGAGGTGATGGCTCAACAGTCAAGAGCTCTGGCTGCTTTTCTGGAGGTCCGGGGTTTCATTCCCATCACCTATGTGGTGGCTGATAACCATCTGTAACTCCAGTTCCAGGGAATCTGCCATTCTTTTTCCGGCTTCTGCAGGCACTGCACACACGTGGTAAACAGGCATAACATTCATACACATAAAATATAAAGAGATAAATAAATAAGAAAGGAAGGAAGGAGGGAAGGAAGAAAGAAAAGCTTTAAATATTTTTTAAAAAATGTTTGAACCAGACATGGTGGCACATGCCTTTAATCCCAGCACTTGGGAGAAAGAGGCAGGTTAATCTCTGAGTTCAAGACCAGCCTCTTACAGAGTGTGTTCCAGGACAGCCAGGGCTATACAGAGAAATCCTGCCTCAAAAAAATGTCCTCTCCCCCCCTCCCCACCCCCAAATTGAGGATGATAGTGAAGGCACAAGCTGAATCTTCAAGAATGGATGAGGTCGGAATCAGGAAGAGGAGGCAACCGGACTTACTGTGGAAGGATGAACTAGTGAGCCGAAGTCACAGAGAAAGACGTGGCCGAGTACCCTGTACGTCGGCTGAAATAGGTCAAGTTAAGACAGACTGAAATACTTGCATTTGACATGACAAGCAGTTATTTTCTGAAGAGGCAGATATAAGCAGGGATTTAGGTGGCTAGTGTGACAGTAGCCCTCAGGGGCAATAGAATGAGGACATTCAGAACCAAATGACTACTAGAGTCCACAAATGGGGAGAATAGAGCCTGACCCAGGGTGGGGAGAGGAGAGCCTGACCCAGGGTCCACGAAAATCCAAATGGAAGCTGAAGGTGGTAAAAAATTGCAGGACCCCAACACTTAGCAGGCTGAGACAGAAGGACTGAGGCCAAGCCAGGCTATATAAGTGAGCTTCTGTCAAAGAAAAATTCAAATAGAAGATGTGAAAACAAAGGCTTTACTAGAAGATCTTGGAGGGTGAAGAAGGAGAGTCTGGACAATGAAAATGGATGTTCAGAAGGATGATCTTATAAGATCTTCAGTCAGCAAAGAGATCCGGCTATATTCCAAAGATTATACTGACAGCTAATTCCATATAAAGACTATATACTTCACTGGAAAATCACAGTAGTCAAATTAGTGGCCATAACAGAATTTTGTTTCTTAACTGAGAATTTTATAGGGTCTTGAGATCATCATTCTGAGTATGAGTGCCTCTTGTCCCAGACCTTGCATATGTAACAGAAAACAAAATTGGACTTGAGTATATGTTGACTCCCAGAGTAAACGCCCTGGGAATTAGGTCTGTGCATATGCTACTGATACCAGATTTTTCTCTTCATAAGTTGGCCTTTATCCCAAAAGCCAAGAAGCAGAAGAAAAATAGATCGAATTAATTATCTTTTACATAACAAAGATGTGAATTTAAAAATAAATTGAAAAAACAGGCATGGTGGCTCAAACATGTAATCCCAGCACCAGGTTGACTGAGACAGGAAGATGACGAATTTGAAGTCAGCCTAGACTACATAATGAGATTTCATATAAATAAATAAATAAATAAATAAGGCTCAATGGTGAGGGTTTAAACACTGCTTTCACTTTTCTGATGGGAGGAAAGAGGCCCAGGCTGGCCTCCAACTTGCTTTGTAGCTAAAGCTAGCTGGACTCAGTGTTTCTTGTAATGCAAAGTTAGGTAAGAGGGTGCATGCCTATAATCCAAGAGCTCAGTAAGGTCAGGCAGGAGGATCACTAGTTTGGGGTTAGCTTAGGCTATATAGCAAGTTGGAAGACAGCTTGAACTATATACACATTAAGACCCTGTCTCAAAACAATGGCATCAAAGAAAACAAAGAAAATAAATATTTCCTGAATTCGAATAGCCATTACCATTCTGCTATATACAATTCTAGACTTTTCTACAAATAGGTTTATGTTGTATGTTTTTGGAAATTGAGACTATATCATATGAAACAGATTTGGACTGGTTAAAAATTGAGCACACCAGCCCTGAAATGTTCTTTTATATGTTTTCTCTCTTTCTCACGTTGTCTCTCGGATCTTTTAAGACAGGGTTTTGTCGTGTAACCCGGGCTGGTCTTGAACTCTAAGCAATCTTTTTGCCCAACTCCTGTGGCTTGCAGGAACTGCTGTAGTTGCAGGTGTTAACTGGGGCAGGCATTACTGTGGATGTGTGCTGTTCCTCTCCTAGTGAACACTCTTTTCCTTCAGGAGCAATAACACTGTGAAGAAGATATTTTCACAGAATTTGAGGGCATCTTTTCCATGCCTTTTGTATAATCCTGAAAGCAAGATTATTGGTCTTAAGAGTCGTAAACATTTTAAAGATTATTGATAAAATTGTCATATTGCCCTCCAGAAAATTTGACCAATATGGGTACTATTTTTTACTAATTTTTAAAAGATTCATCATTCTATGTGTATGAATGTTTTGCTCACATATATGTGAAGTATGCTATGTGCGTGCCTGGGGCTAGTCAAGGTCAGAAGAGGGCATCCAATCCCTTGGGACTGTAGTTACAGGCAGTCGTGAATTAGTTACTTTACGGGTGCTAGGAATCAAACTTGGGACGTCTTCAACAAGTGCTATTAACCACTGAGCCAACTCTCCAGCTCTTGCGTACTATTTTTATACAACAACACTTTAAACTTTTCACCTTAGTATTTTCATCCAGAAAAAAAAAGAAACCAGCGAACTATAAAACTTCTCTCTGGGGTCCATATTGCTAATATGTCAAGAAGTACTTATTATATCAGGACTTGTAACCTCATTTTCTTTTTTCTTTTTCTTTCTTTCTTTTTTTTTTTTGGTTTTGTGAGACAGGGTTTCTCCGTGTAGCCCTGGCTGTCCTGGAACTCACTCTGTAGACCAGACCGGCCTTGAATTCAGAAATCCACCTGCCTCTGCCTCCCAAGTGCTGGGATTAAAGGTGTGCACCACCACTGCCCGGCTGTAACCTCATTTTCTAACGCTTTAAAGAATATGCATTTATTTATTTATTTATTTATTTATTTAATTTTTGAGACAGGGTTTCCTCTGTGTAACAGCCCTGGCTGTTCTGGAACTCGGTAGACCAGGCTGGCCTTGAACTCACAGAGGTTCATCCATCTGTGTCTCTTCGGTGCTAGGATTAAAGGCATGTGCCACCGCTGCCCAGCTCAGACTATGCCTTTTCTCTTCTACACTTGTTTCCTTTTTGGATTTTACATATGGATTTTTGTTGCAGGTTCAGGTGTGGGACACGGCAGGACAAGAACGCTTCCGTAAAAGCATGGTTGAGCATTACTACCGCAATGTGCATGCTGTGGTCTTTGTCTATGACGTCACCAAGATGACCTCCTTCACCAACTTAAAAATGTGGATCCAGGAATGCAATGGGCATGCCGTGCCCCCACTAGTCCCGAAGGTGCTTGTGGGTAACAAGTGTGACTTGAGGGAACAGATCCAGGTACCCTCCAACTTAGCCCTCAAATTTGCTGATGCCCACAACATGCTCTTGTTTGAGACATCAGCCAAGGACCCCAAAGAAAGCCAGAATGTGGAGTCGATCTTCATGTGCCTGGCTTGTCGACTGAAGGCCCAGAAATCCCTCTTGTACCGCGATGCTGAGAGGCAGCAAGGCAAGGTGCAGAAACTGGAATTCCCGCAGGAAGCTAGCAGTAAAGCTTCCTGTCCTTGTTGAAACCAAATGGTGTAAATACTAGAGAATTAGCACTGGAGGTTTTTTCTTTCCCTTTTTTCTGTGCCTGCATAATGCTTACACCTGCTTGTTTCCATACAAACTAATATCAAAATAAAATTTGTATAGATTATCATGTGGCTTTGTGTCTTGCTTCCTTCCAGGAAGTTTTTTTTGTTTTTTTTTTGAGTTCTGACACTAGAAGCCAGGGCTTTGCATCTGACTCTGTTGCTGAGCTACACTCCCACCCACAGAGGAGGCTTTTGGCAGTCAAAAATATTTTGTTTGTTTGTTTGTTGTTTTCCTCCAAGACAGGGTTTCTTGGCATAGCCCTGGCTGTCCCGGAACTCCGTTTGTAGATCAGGCTAGCCTCAGACTCAGAGATTCTTCTGCCTCTGCCCTCCAAGTACTGGGATTAAAGGCGTGTGTCACCCTGAAGTCTTGAGAGGAGATATGGATTTAACATTTCCTGTATTTCCAAGTTATGTGCCTTGAATGCCTTGCTTCCTTTTCTAAAGTGTAAAAACAGGTTGCTTCACAATTCCAGTTCTTTCACAAAAATTCCATCCCCCACACATTTCATCATGAGAAGTTGATGTTTGTTCCCTGTCGGTCTAACAAATACATATTAGGCAAAGAATGCCACGGAATATGTGTTACAGGAAGAAACATCCTGTCCAAAGGCCCCATGATCCAGTTACAGAATAACGCAATTACTTAGAAACAAGAATTCAACAACGGGGACTGGTGAGATGGTACAGTGATTAAAAGCACTTGCTGTTCTTGCTGAGGACCCAGGTTCAATTCCCAGCATCTATGTCATGGCTCACAACTGTCACTCCAGTTTCTAGGAATTCATGCCCAATACTGATCTCCTCTAACACATGGTACATACACATACATTCAGGTAAAACACTCACATACATAAAATAAATCTTTAAAAAAAATAATAAATTAAGCCAGGCAGTGGTGTGCACACCTTTAATTCCAGCACTCAGGAGGCAGAGGCAGGTAGATTTTTGTGACTTCAAGGCCAGCCTGGTTTACAGAGTGAGTTCCAGGGCAGCCTAGGGGTGTTACCCAGAGAAACCCTGTATAGAAAAACCAATAAAAAAAAATCAGACAACAGTGAATATAGGGTTACGTTGTAAGAATATAGAACACGGACTGGAGAGATGGCTCAGCAGTTAAGAGCACTGATTGCTCTTCTAGAGGTCCTGAGTTCAATTCCCAGCAACCACTTGGTAACTCACAACCATCTGTAAGGGTTGATGCCACCTTCTGGTGTGGCTGAAGATAGCGACAGCGTACCCACATACATGAAATAAATAAATAAATATTTTTTTAAAAAAGAATATAGAACACTGTACAGTTAACACCAGTGACTGGTCCTAGAAAAAATAATTGTTTATCTTTTTTCATTTTATTATATTTATTTATTTGTGTGTGGGAGTGGCAAAGTGTGTCAGTATGTGTGTGGAAGTCACAGGACGGCCTGCAGAACTTGATTGTCTCCTTCCTTCCACCATGTGAGTTCCAGGCATTGAAACTCAAGTCATCAGACTTGTCAGTAAGCACCTTTACCCACTGAGCCATCTCTCCAGCCCATGAATTTATTTTTAATGTTAAATAAAAGTAGGGTATTTACTCCTTTTGGGAAGGCCAGTTTACACTCTTGAACTACCTTTAAGTTTCTCAAGGATCCCGGCATAATTCACACAGTGAAACCATCTGGGTTAATCCAAATCCTTTGGCTACCTTAAGGGCTATGCAAGGGTGTTAGGATCGATAAACTATCTCATTTGGGAGTCTCTTGAATTAGTGGTTCTCAAATGCTGGTTCAAGCTAACTGTGGGATCTCAATTAGTTACAGTACAGAGTTCCAATCCAGTCTATCCAGAAGCTCTAAAGTGGGGCTCAGGAATTTGAATTCTTAAAATGTTCACAGATGGGCTGGAGAAATGGCTCAGCAGTTAAGAGCACCGACTGCTCTTCCGAAGATCCTGAGTTCAAATCCCAGCAACCACACAGTGGCTCACAACGATCTGTAATGATATTGAATACCCTCTTCTGGTGTGTCTGAAAACAGCTACAGTGTACTGACGTATAATAAATAAATCTTAAAAAATGGTCACAGATGATTCTGTGGCGCCCCCATTGCCTCTCTGTGTGCAGCTTTCTCTAAGCTTTCTGGCAAGCTCTAAAAGCAAAAGCTATCTTTCTTGAGCCACAGCATTAAAGCCAGCTGTGTGAACAATAGGGGACACTCCGGGTTTCCAGGGAACTCAACTGGGTGAAGTGGATCCTTTCAGTCTCTAAGCAAGAAAAATGAAACTATTTTGGTCATGCTTATTGTCCTTGGGCCGTTTGCCTGAAACTAGTAGGTAAGAGCCTCTTAACTTCAAGAGACTTGGGAAGACTAATCCTGAGTATAAGCACTTCCACACTGAGAGCCACTCTAGATGCAAGAGACAAAATTGGCTCTAGGGGGAGGATTGCATGTCTATCACACGCCCCCTGCCGGTGAAGTTAGTGAATGCAGCAAAGTGGCTCTCTTGTTACTGAATAGTTCCTGAATGTTTGTCCAAGCAGCAGGAACAAATCCTAGTCCCAACTCAGGCACTTAGACGGAAGAAGCTAGGATATTCTCACAAAAAGGAAATGGCCTGAAGGTGTCCTGGGATTACTCCATGTCAAATCGCTCGGGCTTCACTCTCCGCAGGGAAGCCTTGTAAATCTGTTATGCTAAGAACCATGGCATAGCAGCCATGTGGACAAGCAGGGAGACAAGAACCCACTTCACCTGGGCAGGGGGCAGACTCTGAAGCCAGGGAAAGTCCTGTTGCTTTGGGGGCATATTGATTGCCTTTGAATCTGTCTCACTCTGTAGTTCAGGCTATCCAGGAGCTCATATGTGATGCGGCAGTACCAGAACAAGAAATGAACTTTACGAGTGGCTCTCATTCTGTGGCTGCTACTTATTTCTTCCACAGTAAGTACTGTGACTTTGCATTTAATCTTAGATGACTAGAAGAAGCTTTAGGCAGAATCATGGGTAAGAAACCTGGCTGACTTGAGCCTACCCACCAACCCCGCATGGAAATCAAGATACTTCAACTAAAGTGGTGCCAGGCAGTGGTGGCACATACCTTTGATCTCACCATTCAGGAGGCAGAGGTAGAGGCAAGCAGATTTCTGAGTTCGAGGTCAACCTGGCCTACAGAGTGAGTCCCAGGACAGACAGGGCTACACAGAGAGACCCTGTTTTGGAAAACCAAAAAAAAAAAAAAAAACATAAAATCAAATAAAGGGGAGCTACCTCCGATACTGTCCTGAGTATCCTTCCAGGGACCTCACTGAATGGAATCGGACTACTCGACAAAGAGGTTAGCTCTATCCTTCTTAGTTTGTGTGTGGGTTCCTTGGCAAGACCAATGCACCCAATCCATACAAGAGCTGATTGATAAGATCAGTTCTTGTCAAGATCTGTGTCAAGATCATTGAATTTTTTTCAACATGTGCACAGAAAATTTCACAGCTTTAGATTCTAAGAAAATGATCAAAGCACGATGCATTCATACATTTTAGGTCAAGGACAATAAATCTGTAAAGTAATAACCTGACACTTTGTTATCTGGACTAGAGCAGTAATTTCTAAGGTTGTCCTTACAGAGATAAGTGGTGAGGATGTATTGGAAGATAAGAGTTAAGACAAAGAGTTTGTTTCAAGGTCACTGTAGCCTTAATGACCAGTCTCTTGTGACCAAGGTCCTTTCCCAGCTTTGGTATGTGAAGGCTATGCCTCCTGAAAGAACCATTATGACTTGCTGTCATTAATGTCGGAAGTGCAGGCCAAATGGTTCGTCCCAAAGTTACACCCCTTTCAGCTTGAAGTAATCAATTGACCAGTCTCGTTTATTTAGTCATGGCACTTGTTTAGGGTTAACTATAGTTTGCTGCCTTTATGTTACCCACTGAATTGACAGATATTAGGCTATTATTTTTACCTTTTTGAATCAGTGTGTCTCTCTGTAGCTCAGGCTATCCAGGAGCTCAATATGTAACAGCTTAGCCTGAAACTCTCGATTTCTCTGCCTCAGTCTCTTGGGGACTGGGATGCTAAGCATGCACTGCCATTTCAGCTGGGGTGTAGCTCAGTGGGAGAGCACCTGCCTAGCATGCATGAAGACCTGGGGTCCATTTCCAGCACCACCACAAAAAAAACCAACCAAAACCCAAAAAACCCAACCTTCCTGCCCTGCAACCTCCAAAAAACTTTAGTAGTAGGAAGAAAATGATCTGATTTTACTAAAATAAGACAAGGAAAAGAATGTATCATGCAAATGTCAGTACTTCCTGATAACATTACTTCCAGAAAGATGTTAACCTAGTGTCTTCATCTATAAAATAGGGTTGGAAATTTTTTTGCTCAGGAATTTTGGAAGATTCAAGGAAGATAACTTTAGCAAAATGTAATTTTTGGATAGATAATTATATATTGTATTTTCCACATATTGTTGTGTGTTGTTACACTTGAGGGTGTCTTTATGTAGCCTTGGCTGGCCTGGAGCTTGCTATGTTACATAGACTATGCTGACCTCAAATTCATAGAGATCTGCCTGCTTCTCCCTTCCCATTGCTGGGATTAAAGACCTGTGCCATCACCAATCACTACCTGGCCCTAAATGAACTTTACAAACTATTTCATGGGAGGGAGGTGAAGTGAGAGGAAGGGACTAGGAGAAGAGAATGAGGGGAAGCTGCATTCAGGATGTAAAGTGAACAAATAACTTAGTCAATAAAAAACATTTCGCCGGGCGGTGGTGGCGCACGCCTTTAATCCCAGCACTTGGGAGGCAGAGGCAGGAGGATTTCTGAGTTCGAGGCCAGCCTGGTCTACAAAGTGAGTTCCAGGACAGCCATGGCTACACAGAGAAACCCTGTCTCAAAAAACCAAAAAAAGAAAAAAAAAAACATTTCATATTATCTTTAGGGCATTTTGATCCAGTTAATAGAGAGACAACTGTTTAAATAGCCTACTCATTTACTAACAATTATTATGTTTGGAGGCTCTGAAGATTTGCTTGATGGTAATATCTCATTCCAGGGCTGGTGAGAAGTCTCAGCCAACAAAGGTGCCCATTGACAAATTTGAGTTTGATTTGAAGAACCCACATGGTAGGAGAACAGACTTCCTAAAGTGTCTCATCATACACTCATGAACTATATAGTATATGCACACCCATACCCATAAACTCATAATAAATGACTCAATAAATGCAATACAATTAAACAAAAACCCCTTCCTAATAGATTATGTGATAATTCATCTAATCAGATAAATTATGATGGAAAACTGTGGAAGAGGGAAATGGAGATCATGGGTAAAGAACAACCCCAAGCATACTTTTTAATTATTTCAAAACAAGGACATTTTACTATTGATATAACATGTTTTCAAAAATTAAAAGCATTGAGTAAATAGCCAAGATTTCTGGAAGTGAATTCCTGGTAATAATAAAAAATTTTGGAGCAGTGATTCACAATATAGCACAGAGTAGCCTCAAACTATCCTGCCTCTGTCTCTATCATGCTGAAATTCCCCAGTTCAGGCAAAATCCTTCTGTTAATGGATTCCCAGGCATTGTCACATGCCTATAATCAATACTTGGGAGGTTGAGGCTGGAGGATGAAGAGTTTAAGGCCAAGCCAGACAGTGGTGGCACACACTTTAAATCCTAGCACTCTGGAAGCAGAGGCAGGTGGATCTTTGTGAGTTCAAGACCAGCCTGGTTTACAGACTAAGTTCCAGGACAGTCAGGCTACAAAGAGAACCCCTGTGTCAACAAACAACCACTACCACCACCATCACCAACAACAAACCCAAAACCAAGGAAACAACAACAACAACAACAACAACAACAACAACAAAAGTTTGAGGCCAAACCTCCACTGAAAGGCTAGGTACGTAACTAACTGGTAGTGTATGCTTAGCATATGTTAGTATAGATGTTGGGTTCAATCTCAAGCACTACAAAAAAAGCATTTTTTTTCTAAATGTAAGAGTAAGGTTTTCTTCCAAATGAGATAGGATTCTATAATGCTTTTCAAAAAGGTAGTATTATCTTAGTTTTCAGATACACACCTCTTATCTCAGCCATCTAGAGGAAGATATATATATATGTAATATATATATATATTTTTTCTGGGAATTTAAGGCAGTCTGCTCTACATAGTAAATTTCAGGCCATCTAAGGCTACATAGTAAGTTTGTCTCATACCATCCCATTCCAAAACAAACAAACAAAGAAACAAACACAAACCCACAAGCAAAACAAGGCTGTTCTCTAAACACACTACCATACGTGACAGATATATATGTCATATATATGGATATATATCTACATATGTGTATATATATATGACAGATATATTCATTATCAATGATTAAAACAGTAGGAGAGAAACATAAGAAACACCCTTAGGTTTGTTCAGGAAGGAAACTTCCCACTGGTTAAATACAAAAACCACTAAGAGCAAGGCGACCGAAAGACATTGAGTTTCAGAGAACTAAGGTATATGAGGTGTTGTTAAGAATAAGTTCCTCACAATTTAAGGAAAAGTAAACCCAAACTCTTTATAAAAGGAGACAATGACTGGGTGGAGAGCAGGCTCAGTGGTTAAGAGTATGTGACTGTCTTGCCTAGGACCCAGGTTCAGTTCCTAGCACTCACAGTGTATGACTTACAATACCTCTAACTCCAGTTCTAGTGGTGTTGATGCTGACACTTCAAGGGCACCCGAATACACAAGAAGTGTGTGTGTACACAACATACATTTATACATGCAGGCAAAATACCCACGTGTATCAAAAAGTAATGCTTTATTCTAGGTTTCACATCATATCTTGTTCTCTCTTCCACAGTCCTCTTCCTTCACACACGTTCACACACAAAAACACACACCACTTACTTTCCAGATATGAAAGAAAACATGACAATTTTCTGAGTTTGACTTAACACAATGAGCTCCACTCATATCTACTTCCCTGCAGATGACACACAATTACCATCCTCTTTATGGCTGACAAAAACTCCAGAGCATATGCACCACTCTTTCTTTACTCATTCATTTCCCCATTCACCTGTTAAGGAGGATCTAGATATTTCATATCCAGACAATTGTGAATAGACCGGCAACGAATAGACATGCAAGAAGTTGTCATATGCTTACTCAGAGTCCTTCTAGAAGAAGAGGAACAGATGAGTTATGTGGCATTTCTCCTTTAGTTTTTTGGGGAACCTCACTCACCAAGAGTCCCATTGTGGCTTCATGAGTTTACATTCCTACCAGTGGTCTGAAAGTGTTCTTTCCTTACAACCTTATGATGGGCATTCATAGACTGTGTGGCAAGATAGAAGGTCAATGTAGTTTAACTTTGCCTTTTCCCGACGGTTAAGGGTGTTGAGTATATTTTTTTTGTATTTATCATTTATTGTGTGTATGCAAGGCAGTGCACATGTGTAGAAGTCAGAGGACAACTTGTAGGTGCCAGATTCTTCTTTCCATCATGAGAGTTCCAATGACCAAACTCAAGTTATTAGGCTTGGTGGCATGACCTTTTCTCACTGAGCAATCCTAACTTCCCAGAATCCCCCTTCCCAGAATCCTTCACCTGCTCCTCTTTGCCTCTGAGAGGGTGCTCCCCCTGCTACTGCCCTTAGGCATCCCCCTTCCCTGGGGTATCATCTTTCTACAGGATTAGGCGGCAACCTCTCCCACTGAGACCAGACAAGGCAGTCTTCTGCTGCATCTGTGCCAGGAGGAAGTGGGTGGGAGGCTCGGACCAGCGCATGTATGCTCCAGCCCAAGTGACTATTTTTCTAATAATGGTAATGAACTGAAAGTAGCCAGTTGTATTTCTTATTCAGTTGGGGAACAAAAGCCACTATGCGATGGTTATATACTGAAAAAACTTAGAATAGCCTGAAGAAAAAGGAAGAGTGTCAAGATAAAACTCATTACTACCAAGGAAAATTTATATAAGTCAGCTTATACTGATCACCTGAAATATAAAGAAAAGTTAAAAAAAATATTACAAGACACAGAACTTTAAGAAACAGAGTCCCACAGAATAGCGGAAAACCATATTCCTGACTTAAAACCCTGCCACATCAAGAATGTACTTATTCATATTTTTCAACTATGTTAGAAAGAAGTTATTTCTTGGTAAAAGTTTAATATTTAAAATTGGGATTTCATTAATACTGTTAAAAACAGAATGTTTTAAAAATTGAGTGGAAAGCCGGGCGGTGGTGGCGCACGCCTTTAATCCCAGCACTTGGGAGGCAGAGGCAGGTGGATTTCTGAGTTTGAGGCCAGCCTGGTCTACAGAGTGAGTTTCAGGATAGCCAGGGCTACACAGAGAAACCCTGTCTCGAAAAACCAAAAAAAAAAAAAAAAAAAAAAAAAAAAAAAAAACCCAAAAAACAAAAAAACCCGAAACCCTTGAGTTTCACCAAAGCCACTACTTCAAAATAAGCCAATCCCAAAGATTTTTACAATACTCTTTTTTTGAAAGATTTATTTATTATTATATGTAGGTACGGTGTAGCTGTCTTCAGACACCCCAGAAGAGGGCATCAGATCTCATTACGGATGGTTGTGAGCCACCATGTGGTTGCTGGGATTTGAACTCAGGACCTTTGGAAGAGCAGTCAGTGCTCTTAACCACTGAGACATCTCTCCAGTCCTAAAATACTCTTGATAGCAGGTATCAGTATGAAAATTAACCTTGATTATGATTGCAAGGAATATACTACATAACAAGTGACCACTTGAAATGGTTTTTAGTATGTTTCAAAGTACAGCCATATAGATCTTATTTAAAGTAAAAACAGCATAAATCAACTGACTAACCAGATAAAACCCTCATTATTGAACTGGAACTTGAGACTCTGTCTTTCACCATAATTAAGAAAATAAGTCTTTTGCTAGCTGATTTTTTTTTTTAGTCCAGTTGTGGTGAGACATGCCTCAGAAGGCTGAGGCAGATGGATCTCTGTGAGTTTGAGTCCAGCCTGGTCTACACAGTAAGTTCCAGGACATCCAGAGCTACATAGAAAACTCTAGGGTTTTCATTTTTCTTTTAATTTTTATGTATTATGTGTGCAGGTGTTTTGCCTCCATGTACATTTGTGTACCACAGGTATGCTTAGTGCACGCAGAGGCCAGAATAGGACATCAGAAACCCTGACACAGAAGTTGCAGATAGTTGTGAGCTACCATCGGGTGCTAGTAATTGAACCTGGGTCTTCTGGACGAGCAGCCAGTGTTCTTATCAGCTGAGCCATCTCTTCAGCCCATCTTTTGCTAGCTTGTAAAATAGTTCACATTAGTAAAGTATAAATAGTGAGCTTTTAAGTGTACTTAAACAGAACAAGATGTAGTCAATAGATAAAGATCTCAGTCAACAGACAAAGCACACAGTCTTCCATGTGAGAAGGAAAATAATTCTTGTTAGATGATACAATCTTTAGGTTTTTATTTCAATTTATTTATTATAAAATAATTCCCAAGAGTGTTTAACAATACAAATTTTATTAAAAAAATAAGTAACATCAAAACTGTTCAGAAAAAATCTATATTTGATGTAACCAAAATAAACAAACACCAAAATAAAAAAATATACATCTCTCTCTATATATGTGGGCAAGAAACAAGTACATTTTTGGTCCCAATATTTTTGAATATATTATCTTTATCTAAGGAATTACATTAATGGCTAAGAAGATAATTTCTAAGTTAATAGCAATGTAACTTAAAACTTCTTTTAAGATCTGTAAGCGGAGTTTTGTTCTTTGTCTTCATTTCCTGACCACTAAGATGTTATGATAGTCGCAAGATAGAGAGAACATATATTAATGTCTAATGAACTGAAACGGTACCAATCATGCTTTTAAATCCAGCACTTGGGAGGAAGAGGCAGGCAGAAATCTATGAGTCCAAGGTCAGCCTGATCTACATAGTGAGTATCAGGATAGCCAGGGCTATATAATAGAGACCATGCCTCAAAAACAAAACAAAACAAAAAAAGAAAACATAAACACAAAAGAAAAGAAAAAAGAGAAACACTAACAATAGGTAACTGCATGAAATAGGTAGAGAGTTTTAAAGAAATTTCTTGGCATTTTGAGCAAACACAAAAGAAAAGAATTAAGCAGACATTACAAATGCAGTAATAAATTTGGTGAATAACAAAAGTTAAGCTATTAAAATTTAATTTTTCAAAAATTATTAAACACTAGAATTGTCGAGAACTTGTGGAATGGTGGCTAAAACTTCAAATGATAACATACATAACTTACTTTGGAGCCATAACTTCACAAGGTTCGTTTTTCCAAGAACATGAATGTATCTGCCTTCACTCACTTGGTGGGCTTTCATAATTAGAACGAACTCATTAGCTTACACTTAAGAACCAAAGCCCTCGGAGAGACGTTGTGCTCAAATCTATTTGGTGCAGCTTGCCGGCATCGATGGCCAGATCACTATCAGCCTCATGGAAGGCCAGTCGGGTAGGAAAGGACTCTAACTAAGAACTGATAAAAGTCTAAGGCCACAAACTGAAGCAGGTCTCAGTCTAATAAATCACATTCCTTGGAAAGAGAGACCAGTCATCAGTTGTGTTCATTGAAGGGGGACACTATCTAGGAGTACACTGGACATTATTTTGAAATTTCTGTGATGCCTTTGCATCTGAAAAATAAATCAATGACATACAAATAATGAAGGACTAAAACCAACCACCAAGGCTTATAAGAAATTAAGAAGCCGATAAAACAGAAAAAAAGAAACAAGACTAGCTATACCACTTGACATATAATGTTCAGAAGGCAAATACAGCCGAGAAAAATACAAATTATCTGAAACAAAGTAAGAATAGACTACAGCAACTAAAGTTCCTTCTCCAGAGCCAACTGGAGAGGAAAAGCACATGTTAACATATGTTAACCTGACACAAAGATAAGATGGAATAAGAACCTACTGCCATTTGAAAGCCGGAAAGAGTTAGTATTGTGAATATTAATTGCCTTCATGAAAACATTTCAGAACTTTGAACTTAGGAAACTGGATTTGTGAAAGCAAACACTGCAGAACTTTGAACTTAGGGAGTTCCAACGTGTCTTGCACCAGGTTGTACGAGCTTCACAGAGCAGGATTCTATTTGAACAAGCCACTTTAAAACAAAAACAAAATCACTTTAATATTTTTCATCGCTAGTAGTGATCTATTTAAAAACTGTAATAGTGCTAAGATCTATCAAATTGTGCTGAATGAAAATTAGACTTACTCAGAAGGGGATTCAGAAGT
The DNA here is from genome assembly GCA_036184795.1 of Tokudaia tokunoshimensis. Classification (NCBI taxonomy): domain Eukaryota; kingdom Metazoa; phylum Chordata; class Mammalia; order Rodentia; family Muridae; genus Tokudaia; species Tokudaia tokunoshimensis. The sequence continues at coordinate 116,157,681 of BTHU01000023.1, forward strand.
TACGGTCCTTTCAGTAACTGAAATCAGAGAAGGCTTTATGTTTACAAATGTAATACATGAAGACTTAGTATCAATTTAATTTTCAGGAACTCACACTGTGATAGAGAAAAACTACTGGCCCATAGATCATAAATTCAAAGTAACAGACACATGTACATACCATTCTCTATTACAACTTGGCAAGTATGAGTTTTACGTTGATTTAAGTGTTTAGCCATACGGTCTAAGCCAGAAGTATCGGCTAGGAAGTCACATTTAAGGCACACTAGAGTGATGCCCCTATGAAAAGAGAAGACTAATAAGACAGAGGATCATATGTGGAAATCCATGCATAAATTCAGTAATTGTTCTGATTTTTATTTTATGTGCAATCAGTCATTTTGCAATTTTGCTATAAATATGATCTATCTAATATGTTTCTCAAAGGGTTGGGGTGGTAGACAGTATTTACCTTGCATGTGCAAGGCCCTAGATTTATAGGTCCTGAAAAAAAAGGATGCTCAAGAAAATAGCCTAGCCATTGCTACATGATGCTTTATAACGCTTTTAGTGCTTTATAAATTGTATACTCTCAATCGGTTGCTAATATATTCACATCCAGAGACCCAAAACAGTCTTGGCTCAACTAGCAACTTGTATAACTTGTATAAGTCACAGTGATTCCATGCCTTGGCTTATCTGCCAAGCAAAAGATAGCATTTGGAGCTGGAGAGATGGCTCAGCGGTTAAGAGCACTGACTGCTCTTCCAGAGGTCCTGAGTTTTTAATCCCCAGCAACCACATGGAGGCTCACAACCATCTGTAATGGGATCTGATGCCCTCTTCTGGTGTGTCTGAAGACAGCTACAGTGTACTCCTATACATAAGATAAATAAATAATTAAAAAAACCAACTCCTATACTCCTATACATAGGATAAATAGAACAATAAAAAAGGAAATATAGAGGTCTGAAGAAGATTTCAAAATCTCTTTTAAGTAATAAGCAGTAGGATGTTCTCTATATACCAAATTACTAGGTATTTTGGACACAACAGCAAACAAAAAGGTTCAGTTTATGAAGCATATATAATCTAGTGTATTTAAGTCAGAATAAAGTTAGAAGAGATATGCAGGCTGCAAATTTAGTAATTTAATATAATTATTAGTTTGTTAACAACGCATAGACATACCTTATGCTTTACTTGGGTTCTGTTTGCTTTGAGATAGTGCCTCACTATTAGCCCTGTGGGGCCTTGAACTCAGAATGTTCTTTCTTCCTTTCCCTAGTGCTGGAATTATAGGTGTGAGCCACCACACCCAGCTTCATCATATAAAACACCTAACATTTTTATAAGTCTAAAACCTAGTAGTATATAACTTATGCTGATTATTTTTTCATCTGCAGCTTTGCTCTTAACATCCTGTTTTATATTTAAGACTGGGTGCTATACACATAAGAACGTGTTCTTGAACAAACAAAATCATGTTTTCTCTCCCAAACCACCCTTTATTCCTGATTTCTCTTACCATGACACTTCCTTGCTACAAAGGTTTAAATAAAAACATTTCAGATATTTTAAATATTTAATAATGTAAAATATCATTTACACTATATTAAGCTGGAGCTTTTAGACTTATCTCCTCTATACAAATGACCTAAATGACCCCTAAAAGACAGGCGTTCTGAAGACCACTTTTCCAAAGAGGATAGCGTCATGTTTAGTAACTTCTCTAAGGCGAGCCCCATGTTTGAAATGTAGCCCTTTGATTCCAGAGCCCACTTTTAAAGTAGCACATAAGCTTTGTTGTAAGATTTTTATTTTAACAAATGAGTTTCTTTTAAAAAATAATTAATTTAGTTTATCAGCCTTTCCATTCATTCATTCATTCATTCACTCACTCACTTTACATCCTGATCGCAACCCTCCTCTTCTCTCCATCCCACCCTGGTACATCAAGTGGCAGCAGGACTAGGCACATCTTCCCCCACTCAGGCCAGACAAGGCAGCCCAGCTAGGGGAAATGGCTCCAAAGGCAGGCAACAGAGTCGGAGACAGCCTCTGCTCCAATTGTTAGGGGACCCACATGAAGACCAAGCTGCACATCTGCCACAAATGTGTAGGGGGCCTAGGTCCAGCCCCTGCCTGCCCTTTGGTTGGTGATTTAGTCTCTGTGAGCTCATTAATTTATTTTTATTTTATGTTTTTTGTTTTGCCTGCAAGCGTATCTGTGTGAGGGTGTTGAATCTCCTGGAATTGAAGTTACAGACAGTTGTGAGCTGCCATGTGGGTGGTGGGAATTGAACCCAGGTCCTCTGGAAGAGCAGACGGTACTCTTAACCACTGAGCCACCTCTCCAGCGTCTCTGTTCTTTCTTCTGGCTTTGAATAGACTCATTATTTTATTTCCTGTGTATGTGTGCTTTGCCTACATGTATGTATGTGTACCACATGCATGATTGATGATGCCCATGGAAATTGGAACATCGATTTCCCCTGAAACTGGCATTATGAATGGTTGCAAGCCACACTGTACACGTGCTGGAAACTGAACCTAGAGCCTCTGCAAGAGCAAAAAGTGCTCTTAACCACTTCACCATCTCTCTAGCCCCAGCCCAATTCATTAGTAAATAATAGCCTTAACTACTCTGTGGTTTATGAAGCTACAACTCACTATGTAAACACCTCCACATTCATCTTCCTACCAAACCCTTGACTCACCCAAAGTATCTGTGATCTTTCTCAATGTCTTTCAAAGTAAAATTAATTCTTATCCTTCAGAATTTGTTTTTGGATGAAAAAAGTCTATATCTAAACTCAAAATTATTTCCCCATATTCCGATCCAAGCTTTCTTCTTCATGCATCTCGCTCTATATAATCTTTTTTCTTTTTTCATTTTTTTTTTTTGTTTGTTTGTTTGTTTGTTTTGAGGCAGGGTTTCCCTGTATAGCCCCTGGCTGTCCTGGAACTCACTCTGTAGACCAGGCTGGCCTCGAACTCAGAAATCGGCCTGCCTCTGCCTCCCAAGTGCTGGGATTAAAGGCGTGCGCCACCACTGCCTGGCTTTTTTTTTTTTTTTTAAAGATTTAGACCAGGCTGGCCTCGAACTCAGAAATTGGCCTGCCTCTGCCTCCCAAGTGCTGGGATTAAAGGCGTGCGCCACCACTGCCTGGCTTTTTTTTTTTAAAGATTTATTTATTTTTATTTATTATATGCGAGTACACTGTAGCTGTATTTCAGACACCCCAGAAGAGGGCATCAGATCTCATTACAGATGGTTGTGAGCCACCATGTGGTTGCTGGGATTTGAACTCAGGACCTTCAGAAGAGCAGTCAGTGCTCTTAACCACTGAGCCATCTCTCCAGCTCCTTCTTTTTTCATTTTTTAAGACAGTTTCTCTGTGTACGCCTGGCTGTCCTGGAACTCACTTTGTACTGAATCTATGATAAATTTCCTATTATTGTATTTATTTATGTTCACTTTTTTTTTTTTTTGGTTTTTCGAGACAGGGTTTCTCTGTGTAGCCCTGGCTGTCCTGATACTCACTTTGTAGACCAGGCTGGCCTCGAACTCAGAAATCCGCCTGCCTCTGCCTCCCAAGTGCTGGGATTAAAGGCGTGCGCCACCACCGCCCGGCTATGTTCACTTTTTTATATCCTCCCAATAAATTGTATTATTGTTTTTGAGACAGGGACTCACTATGTAGCTCTGGCTGTCCTGGAACTCACTACGTAGACCAGGTAGGCCTTGAATTCACAGATATACACTTGCCTCTGCCTCTCAAATGCTGGACTAAAGGTGTACATCACCTTACCCAGCTTAAATTCTACCTTCTTGAAAATTGGCACCGAGTCATCTTCATCACTGTGATCTGTACACTTTTTTTTCCCATAAAGAGCAAAAGTGAGAGGCTGGAGAGATTGATCCATCAAGATCACTAGTTGCTCTTCCATAGAGCCCAAGTTTGATTCCCGGAATCCACATAATTGTTGGCTCACAACTGTCTGTAACTCCCATTTCAGGGCAATCCAATGCCCTCTTCTGGCTTCCATGGGCACCATGCATGTATGTGGTACACAGATATCTATCTATATAGGCAAGACACACATAATAAAAGTAAAGTACATTATAGTAAGAATAAAGCTGAGATTTATAAATAGTATATATTAATTTAAAGTATTACAACATTTTAATAAACTTACTCCCAATCAAATATTGCTAAAAAGCCCCTTTTTCATTTTACAATGTAAATACATGAAAGTTTCAACGCAATATCTGGCACCACTGAAACAGAGGTTCCTTTGTTCTAAGAATACAGCAACAAACATAACTATCACATTCAGAGACAATAATTTAGATTATAAATTAATTAGGTATACCAACACCTGGTTCATAATACAAAGAACAGATAAAGGTCAGTTAATTACCTGCGAGCTTGTGAATGCTTCTTAAAAATATAAAGCTGCTTACTTGGGTGGTCATTGTGAGAGCTGAGAGATAAAAGACAAACAAGATTTTATTACTTTTATGATTTAATAAGTCATATTAACTTTGATCATGTTTTCAAGTCTATGCTTATTTTCTTGCTTTTGAACAGAAGTTAATGATATTCATATAATAATGAGATTATATTGATCACTGGTATGGCCTGAGTTAAGTACCCATCCATTAATATGTTACGATCGTAACGTCCCATTCACCTCAATCAATGTAATTGTATTAGGAAAGAGTTTGGGAAATAATTAGGCCACAAAAGCAGAATCCTTACACACAGGATTTGTGTCCCTATAAAAACAGACCCAGGAGAGCTAGCGTGTCTCCTCTACCGTGCAACACAGTGTGAAGGTGCTATGAGGGATGGACTCTCCACCAGAAAAGCCCTTCTTGTTGGCTTTTCTCTCATTTAATTAATTTTCTTTACTTTCTTTTTTTAAAAAAAGATCTATTTATTTATTTTTATTTTATGAGTGTTTTGGCTGCATGTGTATGTCTGTGCACTGCTTGTATTCCTGGTGCTCATGGATGCCAGAAAAGAACCTCAGATCTGCCAGGCAGTGGTGGCACACGCCTTTAATTCCAGCACTTGGGAGGGAGAGGCAGGTGGATTTCTGAGTTCGAGGTCAGTTTGGTCTGCAGAGTGAGTTCCAGGACAGCCTGGTCTACAGAGTGAGTTCCAGGACAACCAGGGCTATACAGAGAAACCCTGTCTCGAAAAACCAAAAACAAAAACAAAAACAAAAACAAAAACATCAGGTCCCCTGAACCTGGGAGTTACTGTTTCTACTTACGGAGAAACAGATTCTTTTCCCAGATAACATTACTGTTTTTAGTGAATAAGAGCACATTTGAGTATAAATTGAGTTTTCTGTGTTTACCATTGAATGAGGGCAAAGGCTACGGGTGGAGAGAAGGAGAGGGAATGAATGTTCTTTAGCATCATTAAAAATCCTGGAGCCTGGGGATTAGAGATGGTTCAGCAATTAATAGCACTTGTTGCTTTTTCAGAAGACCTGGCTTCATTTCCTAGCACCCACATGGTAGCTCATAATCTGTGACCCCAGTCCTAGAAAATCTGACACCCTCTTCTGGTATCAATGGAGACTACACTAACTCAGTGCACATATACATAGCAGGTAACACATTAATACACATAAAATAAAAATAAATAAGTTTTTAAACATGGATTTGCTTAATAAAGCCATTCTAATTTTATTAATTTAACTGGGTTTTTTTTTATAACTTCTGTCCCATTAGTTTTATAAATTACATTTGAAAATATACAAGGAACATTCTAGACATTCTCTAATTCTACATTCCATAGTAATTTTTGATACAGGGTCTCATGAAATCCAGGCTAGCTTTAAAATTACTAGACAGCTGGAGATAAGCTTGAATTCTTGATCTTTCTGCCTCTACTTCCCAAGTGCTGGAATTATAGGCATAAGCTATTAAATCTGGGTGGCATTTTTTTCTGTGCTGGGGATTGAACCTAGAACTTTATATATGTTAGGCAATGCTGTACCAGGAAGCTACACCCATAGACCAGAAAGGTAATTTTGACGGGCATGTTCAACTTACCTCATATGATTTGTGAAGGCTTTGTTACAGTTAGTGGTATACTTGCAAAAATCACAATTTATATATGTAGAAAAGTGGCTTGAAAAATCTTTTATTTTGGAATGGCACTCAATACACGTGTGACTTCCCTGGTGACACCTTATGGAGATGGAAAAAATAATAAAAATATGTTATACAATAAAATAAGGAAACTCTTAAATTTTAAAATAAATTATTCATTTACTAAAGTTATCAGTAACTCATATTCATAATGGAAAACTAAAACAATTTTGACATTGAGAAATTGAAAGGATGTATTATTAAAAGGATAAGGAAACCCTTATTAACAATTAATTGATACAGATCTTTAAGATTATTACTGCAGGAACCAGAAGGGTTGAGGATGTCAGGAGAACATGGACCACAGAACCAATTAAGCAGGGCTCATAGGGACTCACAACTAACCGAAAAGGCAATCAGAGAGCCTGCATGGGTCTGCTCTAGGTCCTCTGCATGCATGCTATGGCTGTTTAACTTGTGGCTTTTTGTGGGCTTCCTAACACTGTCAGAGGGGGCATCTTTGATTCTTTTGCCTGTATTTGAGACCCTTTTCCTCCTACTGGGTTGCCTCATTCAGCCTTGATATGAGGGTTTGTTCCTGGTCTTATTGCTATCTTATTATGTCATGTTCTGGTGATATCCCTGAGAGGCTCTTTTCTGAAGGGAAATGGAGGAGCAGTGGATCTAGGGGAGAGGCAAAGTTGACGGAGGGAACTGGGAGGCTGTATGGGAGAATAAAAAAGATTATCAAAGAGATATTTAAATTTTTGAAAATTTGCTTTGAAGTAATAAGTGAAAACAAGTGCAAAAAGTCTAAACACATGCAAATAGTTCCCTAGGGGGAAAAAGACTCAATTAAGCAATTTAATGTCACAAGGCAAAAATACAATGTTTAAGATTAGTGCAAAAGGTTAAAATCACAGAATAAACACAGCTCTAATTCTGCTCAGCAGTTGTGCAAAGTACCATTTTAATATCTGCTAAGTCTTCATAATAGAGAAATGATTGTCATGCATATAAGAAGGTTCTTTGACATGGTAATAGGCATTTAACTTTTGAGATTACATTAGTATCACATATAGTGAATAAAGATAGTACCTTAAGTTCTTCAAATCTATGCTGAATTTGTTTTTCCTGGTGCGCTGTCTCTTTTGTTTGTAGGAGGGCTTGGCTTTGGATTTAGTTGTACCTGTTCCTGGCTTACTTGCATTGTTTTTGCCAGTCGTGGTTGTAATTGTTTGAGGGCTAGTTGTGGTAACTTTATTCACAGATACTTTTGAGTTATTCTTAGTAGTTGCACTTTTAGGCTTTGGAACCGAGAGCTGAAAAGAAGTGCTTGGGATAGTACTAGAAGGTGGGCTCGATGATCTCGATTGACTAGATCCTAATGAAGCTCGAATAGTAACCTATGAAAACAAATCAAGACATACGCTTAAAAGATTACAAAAATGGTATTAAAACATTGCATGTAAGGCCTTACATTCAGTTATCTAATATGTGTAAGTGTATTTACATGTGTATATATACTGAAGCAGGCTCTCACTTGAACACAGAGCCTGCTGATTGGCTAGCCTAGCCTAGCTAGCTTGCGCCAGAAATATCCTGTCTCTGCCTCCCATATTCTGGGACTACAGATGGGCCATCATTCTTACCCAGATCTTTTTTCTTTATGCGGATGCCAGGTATCCAAAACTTCAGCCTTCCTATTTGTATGAGTATTTTACCCACTGAGCCATCTCTCCAGACCCAAGCCCTTACATGTATGATCAAGTGCTTTATTTTACAAGAGTGCCAAAACAATTCAAGGCAGGAACAACAGTTCTATCAACATTTAAGCAGTGCTGTAAAAACTGACGCCCACATATAGAAGAGTGAATTTGAAACCTCACTTCATATTAATATAAACAATTAATTCAACATATATCAAGGACTAAATCTTAAGTGTTAAAATTATAAAACTCTCAGAAGTCAAAAAAAAAAAATCTCATTCCATGAGAGTTAGGCAATGACTTTTCCTTTTTTATTTTTTTGGTTTTTCGAGACAGGGTTTCTCTGTGTAGCCCTGGCTGTCCTGGAACTCACTTTGTAGACCAGGCTGGCCTCGAACTCAGAAATCCTCCTGCCTCTGCCTCCCAAGTGCTGGGATTAAAGGCGTGCGCCACCACCGCCCGGCGCAGATATCTCTTTAAAGACGATATAAACACTAAATACCAGTGTCAGTAAAGGAGCCCACAATTCTACTCCCAAGAAAAATGAAAACATACTTGCATAAAAACTTTTACAAAAATATCCATAGCATCAGTATAACAGTCTAAAGAAATGAAATTCTACCAACTGATGAATGAAAATATGTGTGCAGGCTGGAGAGATGGCTCAGTGGTTAAGAGCACTGACTGCTCTTCTGAAGGTCCTAAATTCAAATCCCAGCAACCACATGGTGGCTCACAACCATCCTTAATGGGATCTGATGCCCTCTTCTGGAGTGTCTGAAGATAGCTACAGTGTACTTACATATAATAAATAAATATTTAAAAAAAATAGAAAATATATATGTAATGAACCAGTGCTCAGCCATGGAAGGAATGAAGCAGTGAAACATGCTACAAGTTAGATGAACCTAGGAAACATTATACCAAATAAGATAAATCCTCGGAGACCATGTGGTGTATGATTTCATTTATATGAAAATTTAAAAATGGGAAAATTCATAAGGAAGAGATTGAAGCTTGCACCAAGTGATGCTGGAATACAGTTACTGTTAATGGATGTAAAGTTCCTTTTTCTGATAATGCAAATGGTCTAAAATTGCATAAGATGATGTTTTCAGAACTCTGTGTAAATGTTAATAAAACCACTTAACCGAGCACTTTAAATGGAAAAATTCTTTGGCACATGAACTGTATTCTAAATAAGCTGTTACAAAAAAAAATCAGTATAGTTCAAAAAGTCAAATATCATTGTTTAAAATAGTAAACATGAAGTGCAATCAGATACATTTTTGATTTATTATGTCTTTTGTAGGTTTTTGTGTAGGTGTGTGTGCATACTATGGTGAACATGTAGAGGTCAAAGAATAACTCACACACACACTCAGTAAAACCTTAATTTCTTTTTTTAAAAAAGATTTATTTCAGTATGGGGCCTATTTCTACAAGTGAATGTTATAGGTCAGATGTATAGTTTTGTATCTTTATCATTATATTATTACTCTAAAAGGTGAAAAACTATTTCTGTAAATTTCAATCTATTCTTTAGAATCTACTTTAAGTTCATCCACCTGCTTTTGTATGACTTTAGATTTATTTTTTCTTTTTTTTCTTTTCTAAGTTTTTTTTTATTTACATTCCAAATCATTTCCCCTTTCCCGTTTCCTCCCTCCCCAAAAGTCCCATAAGCCCCCTTCCCTCCCTCTTTTCCCCATTCAACCCCATTCAACTTTAGATTTATGAAGATATAATTCAGACATAATTATTGAAGACGCTGTTTTGTTGGAGGCCACATGCCTGCTTTCTGTCCTAAAGCTTCCCTGGAGTTCTAAAGTTCACTCTTCTTTTTATTGGATATTTCCTTTATTTACATTTCAAATGTTTTCCCTTTTCCAAGTCTCCCCTTCGGAAACCCCCTATCCCATCCCGCCCCCCCCCGCCTCTATGAGGGTGCTCCCCAACCCACCTACTTCCATTCTCCAGCCCTGGCATTCCTCTACACTGGGGCATATAAAAATTGAATACAAGCATATTCTTAACCATTCATTCTTACAATGTGTAGTAATAATAGGTCAGACATGGTGTCACAAACCTTTAAACCTAACTCAGAGGAAGGAAAAACAGATCTCTACGACTCCTGGGCCATCCTTATCTACAAAGCCAATTTCAGGGCAGCAAGGGCTACATAGTGAGTCCTTGTCTCAAATCATTTAACAAAATTGTTAAATTATATTAATAAACATAATCCCAAAGACCTAAACATTTTTGTAATTTTCCAAATGTATTCTTATATTGTGTTCCTTTCTGAGTATTGCTGCGAATTATGGCCCATGCCTTGTACTGTGTCTTAACCCAGATGTGTCTCAGATTTTGATCTGTTGTGCTTTATAAAGTTAATCATGTTAGCTCTGAATATCCCTCCCCCAAAAAGATTTATTTATTAATTATATGTGAATACACTATAGCTGTGTTCAGACTCTCCAGAAGAGGGCGTCAGCTCTCATTATGGATGGTTGTGAGTCACCATGTGGTTGCTGGGATTTGAACTCAGGACCTTCAGAAGAACAGTCAGTGCTCTTAACCACTGAGCCATCTCTCCAGCCCAAAACCTTATATTCTTTTTTTTTTTTTTTTGGTTTTTCGAGACAGGGTTTCTCTGTATAGCCCTGGCTGTCCTGGAACTCGCTCTGTAGACCAGGCTGGCCTCGAACTCAGAAATCCGCCTGCCTCTGCCTCCCAAGTGCTAGGATTAAAGGCGTGCGCCACCACCGCCCGGCTAAAACCTTATATTCTTAACACACACACACACACACACACACACACACACACACACACACTAAAAAGAATAATAAAATCTTAACTTTATTTCTTAATGAAAGTAAAGAAAAATTTTATATCATATTCAATAGATTTTATGACCAGATAGGAGTTTCTCCTCCCTCCTCTTTTTTTTGGAGACAAAGTCATGTAGTCCTAGCTGTTCTGGAACTCACTATGTATATCAGGTTCTCTTCAAACTCAGAGACCCACCTGCTTCTGCCTATTGTGCACTAGGATTGAAGGCACTAGCCCAGGAGCTCATTAGACAAAATGCTAAAATACAACATATTTAATACTCACTTTTGTTCCAGGAGGCAATCCCTCTAGTTCTTTAGGCTTTATAAATGTACGATGTTCTAACTTATGTTCTGTTTTCTCCTTGGAGGTCAAAAATTGTAGTCTGCATTTTGGGCAACGATAAATTCCTTTTTTCTGTTTATAGAAAATTAGAAATAATATTAAAATACATTTTCTTTTCTTTTTCTGAGAAAGAGTCTCACTGTACAGCCCCAGTTGCCCTTGAAAACTGCATGTGGCACATTTTGTTGGTCTCTTGTGATCCTTCTGTTTCAGCTTTGCAAGTGCTAGGATTATAGGTATGCACCACCATGTGCATGTATAGAGACACTAACAACTACCTACCCAAACACTGAGGCCTGAAATTGCTCTTTGACTATCTCTGTAATTTAAAAACTGTAAGTCAGCATGTAGAAGAATGCAAATAGGTACATATCACCCTGCACAAAAAAGTCCAAGTGTATGAAACATCTCAATAAAAAACTAGATACACTAAATCTAATAGAACAGAAAGTGGGTTGAACTCATCGATACATGAGACAACTTGAACAGAACACCAATGGCTCAGGCCCTAAGATCAACAAATGATAAATGGAATCTCATGAAACTGAAGTTTCTCCAAGGCGAAGGACACTGTCAATAGGCCAAAACAGCAACCTACAGATTGGGAAAGGATCCTCATCAACTCTACATCTGACAGAGGGCAAATATTCAACATTTACAAAGAATTCAAGAACTTAGACACCAACAACCCAAATAACCCAATTAAAAATGGGGTACAGAACTAAACAGAGAGAGGACTCTCAAATGGCCTAGAAGCACTTCAAGTAATGTTCAAAGTCTTTAGTCATCAGAGAAATGCCAACCAAAACAACTCTGAGGTTCCATCTTACACCCATCAGAATGGCTAAGATCGAAAACTCAAAGGGATAGCACACGCTGGTGAGGCTGTGGAGCACGAGGAGCACCCCTCCATTGCTGGGGGGGAGTGCAAGCATGTACAACCACTCTGGAAATCAATTTGGTGGTTTCTCAAAAAACTGGGAATAGTTCTACCTCAAGACTCAGCTATATCACTCCTGGGCATATACCCAAAAAATGCTCCAACATCCCACAAAGACACTTGCTCAACTATGTTCATAACAGCTTTATTTGTAATAGCCAGAAACTGGAAAGAACCTAGATGTTCCTCAACTGAAGAATGGATAAAGAAAATATGATCCATCTACATAATGGAATACTATTCAGTTATTTAAAACAAAGACATCATTAATTTTTCAGGCAAATGGATAGAACTTGAGAATATCATCCTGAGTGAGGCAACCAAAAGGACATGCATGGTATGTACTTACTGATAAGTGGATATTAGCCACAAAATACAGGATACCCAGGATACACTCTACAGATCCAAAGAAATTAAACAAGAAGGAAGGTCCAAGTAAGGAAGCTTGAATCTCACTTAGAAGGGGGAATAAAATAGTTATAAGAGGCAGATGGAGGGAGGGAACTGGGTGGGAAAAGACATGAGGAGAATAGGGGTGGTTTCAGGATCAGGTGTGGGGAGAGACAGGAGAGATGGTCAGATGGCCGTGAGAATGAATGAAAAACTGCAGCTGGTGGGGTGCGGGAGTGGGGGGCATGTGAACGACTTGCCATAGACCTGGGATAGGGGAAGCTCCCAAGAATCAATGAGGGTCACCTTAGCTGAGCCTCACAGCACTGGGGATATGGAACTTGAAGGGGCAACTCACTGTAGTCAGGCAGAAACGCCAGTGGAGCTATAGGGACACCAATCTACCCACAATATTTTTGACTCAAAATTTATCCTGCCTACAAGAAATGGAGGGATGGGGAATGGAGAAGAGATTGAAAAAATGGTCAACCAATAATCAGCCCAACTAGAGACCCATCCCATGGGCAAGCACCAATCCATGACACTATTAATGATCTAATCTGTGATGCTTGCAGATAGGCGTCTAGCATGACTGTCTTCTGAAAGGCTCCACCCATCAGCTGACTGAAACAGATGCAGATACCCACAGCTAAACTGTTGAGGATCCCAAAAAGGATAGAAATACACAGGAAGACCAACAGAGTCAACTAATCTGGACACTTGGGGGCTCTCAGAGACTAAACCACCAACCGAAGAACATATAGAAGCTGGACCTAGGCCCCAACAACCAGAGCAGGGATTATCCCTAAAGCCTGTCTGTGGAATTTGTTCCCCTAACTTGGCTATCTTGTCTGACCTCAGTGGGTGGAAAAAGTACCTAGCCCTGCAGAGATCTGATGTGCCAGGGTGTGTGGGGGGGGGGGCGGGATACTCAGGGCTGTCATCCACTCTTTCAGAGGAGGGGAGGGAGGACAGTGATTGGAACATAAAGTGAATAAAAAAAAGCCACTATTTCACTATCTCCAAACATAGATAAATAATGCCATGATATTCTTTTCTTTCCTTTTTGGTGCTGGGAATCATATGCAGGACCTTATGCTACCACCGGGCTAAACCAAGCCATTCATTCATTCATTCGTTTGTGAAGTACTGAAGATGAATTTCAGGTAGGTTAGGCAAGAACTTAATTCCATCTTTTTAAGCACCTTTGATTATAAATTTGATATATAAATTATTCAAGCATTTGAGATTACAAAAATGAATCATATTTTATTTTTATCCTTAGAAAAAGTAAATGTTTTACTTTTGATATCTTCATTTGTTTAACAAGTTGGTAAAATTAATTTAACTTTTAAAACCAAAAAGTTCTAGGTGGGTATGGTTGCACATGCCTTTAACCCTAGCCTTAGAGGTCAGAGGCAGGTAGATCTCTCAGTTTGAGCCAGCTGGTCAACATAGCAAGTTCCAGGCCAGTCAGAGCTACATGATATGATCCTATCTCAAACAAGCAAACAAACAAACCTCAACAATTACAAAAAATCCAAACAAACCAAAACATCCAACCAGCCAACTAACCAAAACCACAAAAGCAAAAAATATCTAACCAGAAACTCTGAGGAAAGCTATATAATAGAAATAGATTTAAATGGCAGTTCTGCCCAACAGAACTTTCTAGAGTTGCATTATCCACTGTGAAACCTACCACCTGTAAGTGGACAGTGAGTGCTTTAAATGTAAGAAGTGCAACTGAGAAGGTAATTTTGTAATTTTACTTTTTCATGGGTCTAAATTCAAATAGACACACATTAATAGATGTTATGAGGTTGAGCTGCATGCATATGGACACACTAACAGTAGGGTACAGATGAGAAAGAGGAAGGTAGTGGGCAAGGGAGAGAGATATTCTAAGCCCATTATAGACTTGCATGAAAATAACTTTATGTAACCCAGTTTAATAAAATAAAAGGCTTTTCTATTATGAACATAAACAAAAAAATTTAGACTAATCATAGAAGCACATCCCTTTAATCCAAGCAATCGGGCAGCAGTAGAAGAAGGATCTCTGTGAATTCAAGGCCAGCCTGGTTTACATAGTAAGTTCCATGACAGCCAGGACAATATTTTTATTTGATTTTTAGGGAAATCCTTTATTAGATTTTGTTGCTGGGTTTGGAAGAGACTGTCTTTAATGCCAGAATTTGGAACACAGGGCAGAAGAAGGCAGATCTCTGTGAATTTGAGGCCAGCAGGGTCTACATAGGGAATTTCAGGCCAGCCAGGGTTACATAGTGAGTTCCTATCAAAAGAGAGGGGGTTGGGGGGGGGGAGAAGAAAAAGAAAGATAAAATGTAGGCAGGCACACAAATTAATTTTTGTCAGAGTTTTTTAAGGGTGAAAGATTTTTTTTCTCAGTTAACAAGAAATAAATTTTATTATCTAATGACTGAACCAAAGCCATGTTAGCAGCAGGGCTGAGTAAATTGGCAATGACAATCCAATTGAGTATAAGAAAATACAGTGAGCCAATCATTGAGAAGGCAAAAGGTTAGCACATGTCCAGTAAAACCTGTTCAATGCTCTTTCAAGCAAATAAATAAGAGGATCACAGTTACACCAAAGTTTTCAGCCAAAGGCCAGGCTAACAGTTTCAGAAAAAGACTAGGTGAACTCAAAATCAGAACTCAAGGAAAAGGTCTAAGCACTGATACAGGTAGAAATTATATAGTAGAACTGGCAAAATTCACTTAGGAAGCAAGTTATAATCTAAATACAGTTTACAAATCTGGTAATAAGAGTCATGGTTGTTTCCTCTTAGCAGCTCCTACTAGAAACCATCCCGGGTAACCGATCACAAATACTTGTAGTCTCACAATAATAACAACAACAGACTAGGTAGTGGAAAGGACATCTGAAGAGAAAGAAAAGCAAAAGCAAAATGTCTTTGATTCTTAGCTTCCTCACTTCAAATGTTTTCTTATGCTCTTCAAAATCATCTACAAGATCACAGTTCCTACCCATCTAGGAGGCCAAAATATGCAGCTTGTACATCCCATTCATTTACCCACTTTCCCTCTTTTGTGTGGTTCCTATTTCTAGTGATATCTTTCAGAAAGTTCACGGGTTATAGACAGTATTACCTGAAAGTGGGGGGAAAAAAGAAGTAGATGTTTCATATAAGTCAGCATAAATTGTAATTAAACATGACATTTTGAACAAGTTTGATTTCTGTCTGGAAGAAATTTAATTACTGTTCTAAGTAATTATGCCTTTTCATAAGACCATCTGAAGAAATAAAGTAGACCTCACCTGATGTCTCATGTAGTGATTCATATAAGGGGTTGCCATTCTACTAACTTTGAGGCAAAATGGACATAGCAAGTTCTTAGTGTTTTCATGAGATGATCTAAAGTGAGTTTCTACATCAGAAAATATCGATGATCTAAACTGGCAAACCTAGAAATACAAATAAGATTAAGTTCAACACAAAATTTTTTAACTTGCATACAATTTACATCAAATTAGTAGTGATATATCATTGGTTTAGAAAAACATCCTGCACTAGAGAAATTTCAAACCATTGCCAGACTTTATTCCTCTTTCCAGATCTACCATCCCTCATGTTGACTTACATTTTCAAGCACACATTTATGCTTTTTTCTGCTATATAAAAGATCATTTTCTTATTCAGATTTTAAAGGCTAAGCCAGAGACAGTTTATCTTTAGGTTGTTTTCTTTATACTAGGAGTCACTTTAAACTCTGGAAAAATACTTGTCACAATATATTTAGTTAGGCTCTAGTATTTCCTATTTCCTTGACATATGTATAATCTTCACTATATGATAAGCCTATGTTTGTCTTTCTCCAGCAGGACAGTGCTTATTACAAAAGTCAGAAACTATGGCCAGGAAGGCCAAATTCAGCTCACTAAGCCCACAGACAATGCATGAGTTCGGCCAGGTGGAAGTCACCGAACACAAGGGCTTTTCAATTTTAGTATACTGGGCTGGACAGATGGCTCAGTGGTTAAGAGCACTGATTGCTCTTCCAGAGGTCCTGAGTTCAATTCCCAGCAACCACATGGTGGCTCACAACCATTTGTACTGGGATCTGATAACCTCTTCTTGTGTGTCTGAAAACAGCTACAGTATACTCATATACATAAAACAAATTTTAGTATACTAACTCATTTTATTCAAATGCTTTGGAAATCAAAAGAAACAGTACTATTTCATGGAATGCAGACATTGAACAGTGAAGTACATAATAAACGTGTGTATACCTGGCAAATATATGGCATTTCACCAGGTTTATGAGTGTCCTTCATATGTTGTAAAAGCGTATGCTCTGTTTCAAATGACAATTCACAGATTTTGCAAATAGCTGAAAGGGAAAAACACATTTCAGCATTTTTCACATGCTTATGAAAACAGGATTCATTTTGCATAAACATAGCATTGAATAATACAGTAATACTGCTAGAATAGGCGATTCTAGCAACCTTATCACTATTATCACTGCAGATGTAGCTTGGTTGTAGAGCTACACAGTTCCTAGCCTGTGCTAACTACAACCATAGTTAGTTTTAGGATTATAAGGACATTGGTTTTAAAATTGAAAAACCAGCCGGGCGGTGGTGGCGCACGCCTTTAATCCCAGCACTTGGGAGGCAGAGGCAGGAGGATTTCTGAGTTCGAGGCCAGCCTGGTCTACAAAGTGAGTTCCAGGACAGCCAGGGCTACACAGAGAAACCCTGTCTCGAAAAACCAAAAAAAAAAAAAAAAAAAAAAAAAAGAAAAAAATTTGCAATCCTCTGGGCAGTGGTGGCGCGCGCCTATAATCCCAGCACTTGGGAGGCAGAGGCAGGCAGATTTCTGAGTTCGAGTCCAGCCTGGTCTACAGAGTGAGTTCCAGGGCAGCCAGGGCGATTCAGAGAAACCCTGTCTCAAAAAAACAAACAAACAAAAAAAACCAAACAAACAAACAAATAAAATTGAAAAACCCCCGATAAACTTTCTAACAAAATCCTTAACATTCCCTCACAATCAGATAATCAGGTTATGTAAAAATGTCACTTACTAGAAAAATCATGAGGAGTATGTGTACTCTCAATGTGGCACTGTAGCTGGAAGGGGTTGGGATACTGACGGTAGCAGTGCTGGCATGTAGTATGGCTTTCCCAGGTCTCATTGTTCTGTTTTTCAAGTTCCAAGTGGTGTTTCATGTGGTTCATGAACCTATAAATGATAGCAAAGCAGGTCCAACGAATGCACATTTATAGCAAGAGATTCACAAATAATTATCGGATCCTAAAACATTTAAATGTAGTTGCATGACTGATATTTAAAATATTACCTATAAGACTTTAATGCCAGCTAGAAAAGTATATACTTGTGGTGTGATTGCAATGAGATTCGGCCCCATAGGCTCATATATCAGCATGCCTGTTTGGAAGGATTAGATTAGGTGGGGCTTTGCTTCTTGGCTAGCAGAAGGTGAAACATTTTACTTCACTATGCCCTTCATCTGTGATGTTTCTGCCTTGGAACAAGCATTAGCTAATAATGATTGAAATCTCTTAAACCATGAGCCCAAAACAACCCTTTCTTCCTTAATTGTTTCTCGTAGATATTTGTCACAATGTCAATTGAAATACAGAAAATATTTTCCTTGCACTATTAACCTCTGTAACACCATCCATTTGCTCATCCTGTTATCTCAGCTTCCCTAAAAAAGGCTTCAGATTAAGAGGGAATTCTGAGGTTTTACGGGAGAGCTTATGATATAAATGGGTATACCAGTTTTGAAGTCTTTACCAGACTGAATTTCAAAGTAAAACAACTCAATCAATCAAAATGCTTTTGCTGGTGTGATGGCTCACACATGCAATATTAGAACTCGGGAGGCTAAGTTGGGAGGCAAGAAAAACAATAGCAACAAAAAGCAATTGTAAAATTAGGTCAGCTATTTACAATAATTCACTATGAGTCTCTACAGAACACCATCCTACAATAAATTATCAGTGTCGAGAAGCAATCATGAAGGGTTTGGGCATCATCTCTCTTCCCACCACCACCAAAGCACATCTTTTTTCTGTTGAAACAGTCTCATATAACCCAAGCTGGCCTTGAACTCATTACAGAGCTGAAGTCTGTCTTAAATGTCCGATCTCCCTTTTTCCACCTTCAAAGTGCTGGGATTATAGACTTTAAAATTATAGGCTTTATAAACAACGGTGAGCTATAGCTGGCTATAATTACAATCTAAAATATCTACTTGTTTTTGGAGACAGGGTCTCTAGGTGGCCCAGGATGTTTTCACAATTCTGCTGTCTTACCATCTCAAGTACTGGGATTACTACCATGCACCACAATGCTCGGAGTCCAGTGTCTTCTCAACTCTACAGCTTACTTTGAAAAGTATTCAGAGCCGGGCGGTGGTGGCGCACGCCTTTAATCCCAGCACTTGGGAGGCAGAGGCAGGAGGATTTCTGAGTTCGAGGCCAGCCTGGTCTACAAAGTGAGTTCCAGGACAGCCAGGGCTACACAGAGAAACCCTGTCTCAAAAAACCAAAAAAAAAAAAAAAGTTCCAAAATCCAATAGTTTTTCGAGCATTTCATCACTCCACAAGTGCACTTAACTTTTATGTCAATTTGACACGAGCTAGAGTCATCAAAGCGGAGAGTACCTCAACTAAGAAAATGCTCTGTAAGATCGACTGTGGGCAAACCTGTTGGCATATTTTTAAAATTAGTGATTCATAAAGGAGCACCCAGTCCATTCTGGGTAGGGTTAACCCAGGGCTGGTGGTCCTAGGTGCTGTAAGAAACCAGGTTGATCTGGTCACAGGGGTCAAGTCAGTAAGCAGCACCCCTCCGTGGCCTCTGCTCCAGCTCCTGCCTCCAGGTTCCTGCCCTGCATGAGTTTCTGCCCTCACTGCCTTTGATGATGATGGAACTGTGAGCGAGTGAAATAAACACTTGCCAGTTGCTTTTTGGGCAAGGTGTTTCATCACAACAATAGAAACCCAAACTAAGACACATGATGGTATACAATGCAGGTAAACCAGAAGTATCATGCAAAATTACCTTTAGGCTAAATATAATAAAGTGTAATCGACACGTAAACCAACTTCTTTGATTTCTACAGTACAATGTAAATGGTAAAATCAAATTGGTAAATAGATGTTCATGGTAAAAACTTTTTTAAAACCGTTGTTGAATATTTAACATTTTTTATTATAAAATGTTGGGACTATAAATGTTACACACATGAATTCACAGTACTTGTGAGTGTAGGCACAAGGTCTGCATAAGATCAAGCCAGCCAAATTCTCAGTATGGATAGGAAAGGGTGTCATAAAGTTCCATTCCTAATTGAGGACCTATTAACAGGAGTCAATTTTCTGCAGAAATGTGGCCCCTGAAAGACTGGCTCATGCTGTAGTGGATGGCCATATACCCATGCTCCACACCCCACAGCAAGCAGCACTTGGAGGACCCAGCAGCTTTAACTGAAAAATAGCAATGCCTTGGGAGGGAAAAGTGAGAGTAGGGGAAGAGGGGCAGTATTGAAGGCGAACACATGAGGTGGGTTTGGTCAAAATGCATTATACGCATGTATGAAATGCTCAAACAATAAAAAAGACAAGAAAAGGGCCACTATCCCATACTTTGTTTTTTTAGGTTTCCTAAAGCTGTACTGGATTGTGTCTATCCTGCCTACAGCAATATGAAGATTTTGCTGGAGTTTGTATTTGACAGAGTTCCCAACTCAAATGTTACATGAAAGAATGAATAAAAGGTGAGGCTTTGAGCAATCTACTAGGTTATATTTGTAAAAGAAAAAATTCTAGTAGGGCATCATGGCACACACCATTAGTCTCAGTACCTAGGATTAAAGCAGAGGCAGGCAGCTCTATGTGATTTTGAGGTCAGTCTAGCAGTTTACATAGTTCCAGGACAGTCAGGGATATACACAGTGAAACCTTGTCTCTATTTTTTTCTCTAAGCTAGGAACGGTAGTACACTCCTTAAGTTCCAGCACTTGGGAGGTGGAGACAGGTGGATCTCTGTAAAATTGAGGATAGCCAGAGTTACCAAAGAGAAAGACTCTGTCTCAAAGTTTTTTTCTTCTTCAGCAGGGCATGGTGTTGTATGTCATTAGTCCCAGTACTCAAGAGTTAGAGGCAGGTGAATCTCTAGAGTTTGAGGCCAACCTGGTCTACAAATCGAGTTCCAGGACAGCCTGGGCCACACAGAGAAAGCCTGTCTCAAAACAGAAAAAAATGTTTTTTCTATAGAAAAATCTTGGAAATAATATTAACAATAAATATTGAGAAAGATATCACATACACACACATAGTGAAAACTATGTCACCTACCACAAATATCAGGCCATAAAAGCAATGAAAAAATCAGTTTTGTTACTTGTTTTAGGAATGACAATAAATATTCAACATGCCATGTAATTCTGACAATAAAATCCAAATTCTTAAATTTTAAGACAAAAATTTATAAAATCTTTAGAATTACAACTAGGCACGGAGCACACACCTTTAACCCCAGTACTAAGGAGGCAGAAACAGGCACATCTCTGAGTTTAAGGCCAGCCAAGTCTATATAGTGAGTTTCCATATGTACTCAGACCCTGTCTCACAAAAAAGAAGACTTTAGAACGCCATTGAAAATTATATCTGTGTTTAAAATGTTTCAATTGAACAAAAATTAAAGCAGACGTGTTGTGTACTAAAACCAGCCAGTGGAAAAAAGATAGCCTTTTCAACAAATGGTGCTGGCTCAACTGGAGGTCAACATGCAGAAGAATGCAAATTGACCCATTCTTATCTCCTTGCACTAAGCTCAATTCCAAGTGGATCAAGGATCTCCACATAAAACCAGACACACTGAAACTAATAGAAAGGAAACTAGGGAAGAACCTTGAACATATGGGCACAGGGGAGGATTTCCTGAACAGAACTCCAATAGCTTATGCTCTAAGATCAAGAATAGGCAAATGGGACCTCATTAAATTACAAAGTTTTTGCAAGGCAAAAGACACTGTCAAAAAGACAAAGCGGCAACCAACTAACTGGGAAAGGATCTTTACCAACCTTACATCCGACAGAGGGCTAATATCCAATATATACAAAGAACTCAAGAAGTTAAACTCCAGAGAGGCAAGTAACCCTATTAAAAAATGGGGTACCGAGCTAAACAAAGAGTTCTCACCTGAAGAATATCTAATGGCTGAGAAGCACCTAAAGAGATGTTCATCATCCTTAGTCATTAGGGAAATGCAAATCAAAACAACCCTGAGATTCCATCTCACACCAGTCAGGATGGCTAAGATCAAAAACACAGGAGACAGCAGTTGTTGGCGAGGATGTGGAGAAAGAGGAACACTCCTCCACTGCTGGTGGAATTGCAAGCTGGTACAACCCCTTTGGAAAGCAGTCTGGCGGTTCCTCAGAAAACTGGGCATGACACTCCCGGAGGATCCAGCTATACCACTCCTGGGCATATACCCAGAGGCTTTCCCTGCATGCAATAAGGACACATGCTCCACTATGTTCATAGCAGCCTTATTTATAATAGCCAGAAGCTGGAAAGAACCCAGATGTCCCTCAACGGAGGAATGGATTCAGAAGATGTGGTATATCTACACAATGGAATACTACTCTGCAATTAAAAACAATGAATTCACGAAATTCCTAGGCAAATGGTCAGAACTTGAAAATATCATCCTTAGTGAGGTAACCCAATCACAAAAGAACACACATGGTATGCAGTCACTGATAAGGGGATATTGACCCAGAATCTCGGAATACCCTAGACACAATCCGCATATCAATAGATTTCTAAGAAGATGGAAGGAGAGACCCCTGGTCCTGGAAAGACTGGATGTAGGGGAATGCCAGGACAGAGAAAGGAGAGGGGGTTGAATGGGGAACAGAGGGAGGGAAGGGGGCTTATGGGACTTTCAGGGAGGGAGGAAACGGGAAAGGGGAAATGATTTGGAATGTAAATAAAAAAAAAACTTATCGAAAAAAAAAAGAAATTTGAGTCCCACCTCTACCACATCAACACTGGACAAACTACTAAAGCACCTCTGAGCCTATTTCCTTCCCTGTAGTTGGGCAAATACTGAAGCTACATTAAAGAGCTTTTATGAAGATTAAGGAGGATACATCTGTGTTTCAAGCTATATGAAAAAAATTGTAATTGGGTAGATTCAGGTATCAAACTATGAAAATGGGAGAGAAAATAAAGACATCTTAGTAGAAGTATTACAATGATTTACCTAGGATAGCAAAAAATACAGTATTTATATTAAAAGATCAAGGTGCAAATTTTTGTTTCTTTTCAAACAAATAAAAATATCAATATTTACATACCTAATATTATTTTTAAGAACTTTTGTGCAACTGAAGCATTTAAAAGTTGTGTGAGTCTTCTGGTCTTCCTCAACAGCTCCTTCATGTCTTCCATAATAAAAATCACTAACTAGCATGATCAATTTTTCTTTATCTGAGTCAATGATAGCTTTGCTTACAGCCTTTGAATTTGCTGACTTGAGAGTTTCCAAAAATTTATTTATCATGTCTGGGCAGCAACGCTGAAAGAGGAGAAAGAGCATGTTTTATTTGTACCTCTTATAAAAAATCTATGCTTAGCAATATGAAAAGATACCCACTGAAATACTAGCTTCATTCCTTATGCAAAAAATTCCAACAATAAACACCAGCATTTTAATGAAAGAAATAATTTCTAAAACAAATGACAAACTTTAAGTCTGGAGAGATCTATATTGTAGTAACTTGCAACTTTTCTTTTTGGAAGCCATTTAATCAATGGCTTTTTAGCCCATAATCATACATTTCATACTAATGTCAAGATATAACTTAAAAGTTACATACATCATTATGTATGGAGCCTAATTATCTTTTTTTTTAAAAAGAGCTTTTATTTTATTTTATGTACACCTGCATGCCAGAAGAGCCCTAGATCTCACTATAGATGGTTGTGAGCTGCCATGTGGTTGCTGGGAATTGAACTCATGACCTCTGGAATGGCAACCAGTGCTCTTAACTGGTGAGCCATCTGTCCAACTCAGTGCCTAGTTATCTAATGCTTGAATAAAGCATAATTGGAACTAGACTTTGACACAGTTAATATGTTGTTTTCCTAACTCAAAGCACCAGATAATGTGTGACCCACAAAGAAAGAGTGATCAGTTACATGCTTAAAAATCTCAAAGTAGGGCCGGGCAGTGGTGGCGCACGCCTTTAATCCCAGCACTTGGGAGGCAGAGGCAGGAGGATCTCTGAGTTCGAGGCCAGCCTGGTCTACAGAGTGAGTTCCAGGACAGCCAGGGCTACACAGAGAAACCCTGTCTCAAAAAACCAAAAAAAAAAAAAAAAAAAAAAAGAAAAAAACTCAAAGTAATCTATCCATAGAACTTAAATATATCATGGAGGGTATCTACCTGGAAATAAAATCAAAATCTCATTTAAACTGATTCTAATGTAGAATACTTTTCACACATAAATTATTTTCAATGAAAATTAATTTTTTATTGTATATAATTTTCAGTGGTAGAATTTCTGTAGGATGAGTCTTTAAGAATTACTGGAGCAGACTGGAGAGGTGCCTCAGCAGTTAAGATCACAGACTACTCTTCCAGAGAACCCAGGTTTCAATTGTAAGCACCTACATTGTCCCAACTGTTTGTAACTGTAGTCCCAAGGGAGCCAAGGCCTATTCTAGCCTCCAGGAACACCAGGTGCAGATATACATGCAAGCAAAGTACCCAAATACATAAAATAAAAACAAATAAATCTTTAAAATAATAACTGGAGAAGAAAAATAAAATGAGACTGAATATTTGCAAATAATAGAATTATAATTGTTGAATACAAAAACTTTAAAGTATTAGAAAACAAATGTGAGAATTCTTAAAATTCAGTAGCACCTCAACAACAACATTAAACATATCCTAAAACAACGTAAAAATCGACAGAGATGGTAAGAAAATAGAAAGGTGCTTATACATGAAAATTACTTTCAGAAGAGAATTACCATATAATTAAATCTCATTAAATGTTATCTGTGCTGTATTTAAAATCTAAAGTCATGGTTGGTTGCATTGGTATCTGGCCATTTATGAAAGAATTTTACACTATTGACTGTAATGGCTAATCTTGGTTGTCAAGTTGACTACATGTGAAATTAACTAAAACCCAAGCAGCTAGCCACACCCATGAGGGATTTTTCTTGGTTGAATTATTTGATGTGGAAGACTCACCCTAAATCTCAGTCATTCGTTCACTGGTGTTAGAACACAGTTCTTTGAGATTCCAATGTGGACTGCATAATGGCAACTTTCTAGACTTGGGATTTCTTCAGTTTAGAGGATTGAACAACTACTGGATCCTTGACCCTTTCCTCAGGAAACAGCCAGGACCACCCACAAGCCATTTTAACTGTGTGTGTGTTATGTGTGTGTATGTATAATATGTCAGGTCTGTTCTTTAGAGAACCCCGACTAATAAGCTGCTCTGTTCTATTAGGAATTGTAGTTCAACCTTTTTTCCACATCTGTTTCTTTTGCTGATTTGTAATCCTACTGAAAATAAGGTATTCTATTTTCCCACATTTCCATACATCCAGTCACTTCTACTGAGTTTCACTGTTAGTTTTATAGTGATGTCTTTTGTCTTTGATTAGTTCAAATTGTTTAATTTTGTAATAAATATTTGTAAAATAAATAAAGGCAAAGGAATGGAGAAGACATTTCTTTTAACAACACATACAAAATGAACAGGTGTACATGCACATACTCATACATTAAATAAAAAATCTTTTTAAAAAAGATAATTAGGCTTTATACATGAACAGGAAAATTAGGATTATGAGGGCTGGGGAAATGCTTCAGTAGGCAAAGCATTTTCTGTATATGCGTGAGGATCTGACTGAATCCCCAGAACCCAGGAAGGTCAGGAATGGTAGCACTTGTCTATAGTCCTTGTGCTCCTACAAACAGATGGGAGGCAGAGACAGGAGAATGTGGCATAATAGCCACAAACTACAAAGATATCCTGTCTCAAGCAATGTGGAAGGCAAGGACTGACACCTGAGGTTGTCCTATGAACTCCACACATGTACAGTGGGAAGTGCACACTTCACACTTATATTCAAACACACGAATGTACACAGACATACACATACACATGCACTCATAAAGGATAATGAATAAATAAATGAAATTTAGGCCAAAATACAGTAAAAATAAGGCAAACGACACTTTATTTAAAATGCTAGTGATGTGTGTGTGTGTGTGTGTGTGTGTGTGTGTGTGTGTGTGAGAGAGAGAGAGAGAGAGAGAGAGAGAGAGAGAGAGAGCGCTATAGCCTAAAGAGAATACAAAGTAGAATTGTCAATATCAACGACAGTATTGATGGTATGGGACTGGATCCATTGTTCATACACACTCAGGAAGGAAGGTGGATGGACTAATATCTAGTACCAGAATAGATATATGTATTTGAAATTTTAAACACTCATTCTCACCCCTCTACTTTTCTTCAGGATTAAATAAAACTCTGTTCTTTCGAATCGTGAGCAGAACCTTTTCCCAAGACAGTTCTTTGTACTCTCCCTATCCTTCTTGCCACATATCATCCATCTTAGGTATTTTACTGTTTTTCTTGCCTCCTTTCTCTCCGCCATGTACATGGGCAGGCAAAGATAAGATGGACTATCTTTCAAAGGTACCACAGAATACTGTTTTATTATTTTATTCATTAATAACATTTTAATTAGAAATCCCTCTAAATCCCATATATTTAGTAGCTTCAAATTTATCTAAAAATCTAAGTTCAGGAGCTTAAAACACCAATATAAAGCTAGAATTCATTTGTAATCCTATCCTATTTTAAATTGAGTTAAAACTATCATTTCATAATGCTTCACTAGGAAATTGTGGAAAATTAAGGCATAAAACTAAGATTTCTATTGAGAAATATGAAATGACTCTGACAATCATGGAAAAAATTAAAATAGAAAATTTTAAGTGATATGAAAGACTAATTAATAAAATGTCTGCTTTATGAGAAGTAGAAAGAATGGCATGATTTAGTCAATAAAATATTATGGTTTATTCATTTTCAATTAAAATTACACATATACTATTTAACTTAATGTAAATTTAAAAACACACACTATGGTGTATACATGATGAACTTAAGTTGTATAATTTCATGGGTAGGAAGAATTTAAATTGTGTACAATCATTATGAAAATTAACTTTTTACTCATACAAAAAGGACAATAAAAGAAGCTTTATCATATAAATACCTAGACAAATATTTACTGTGTATTGTTCTTAATAATTTCATTATCTTCAAAACTCAAATTTGAAACTAGTTTACCTTCATGTGGCACTTCAAAGGATCCAAAAGGCTGAACTTAACATTGCACTTTGGACAAGATCTTAGTGAAGGTGACCCAGTTGCCGACTGAACTGATGAGGTATTCATATCTGAAATAAATTAAGGACTTTGATGAATAAAAATCACTGTTTTAAAATACTTAAAC
Source organism: Tokudaia tokunoshimensis (assembly GCA_036184795.1). Taxonomy (NCBI): domain Eukaryota; kingdom Metazoa; phylum Chordata; class Mammalia; order Rodentia; family Muridae; genus Tokudaia; species Tokudaia tokunoshimensis. The sequence continues at coordinate 116,184,590 of BTHU01000023.1, forward strand.
AAAAAATCAGTCTTTTAAAATACTTAAACATCTTTAAAAAATATCACAATTCTTAAAATTTATTTTTAACTAATAACAGTTTTCCTATGTAAGATGTCATACTTACTTGATAGTACAACTTGGGAAGTGGCCTCCGAAGGAGACTTATTTAAAGATGATGAAGAGCAAGGGCTTGTTTCAGAAATGCTTGCATTAGTCTTTGGCTTTTTTGGATTAACACTGTTTACTTTGGAAGTGGAAGGATGTTTTAATCCTAAAGTTTGATCGACACCTACAAAGATTTGAACACCAGAAAAGATATTTATAAATGCTTTAGTGCAGAATATTACTTATGTAAAATGGCTATGAAAATGGTTTTAACATTTAAAATGTAGCAAAAATGCCTTGGAGCTAATTTAAATGTCAACGTTTATATAACCAAAAACCACAAACTATAAAAGGAAGCATTTTCAGATTCGCAAAATAAATTTTATGCAAACAATTAAAAAGATACTTTCAAATGAAGCTACTCTTTAAAGAAGACAGGCTGAGGGGAGAAAAGCATCCACCCCACAACACACAAAGCAACAATAACAACAATAATATAGCAAAAAAGAGTCAGAAAAAAAAGAAAGCCAGATTAACTTTCTCTGAGCTAAGTTCTTACAAATGAAATCTATGTTTTGGTGATTAAATACATTTAAACTTAAATTGAATTTAGTCTTCTCCCAACTAATAACAGGACAAGTAGTTTATTTGGTTGTTCCTTATGTAGGCAGTGGAAACAAAAATAATTCGCTCATTTGTGTGAAAAAAATCTAGAGTTTCTACAATGGCCTTCCAATTATTAATTATTCTCTGAGTTAATTAAATATAATGGGCAATTCAGATAATGCCTTTCCTTTTATGTTTTATATGACTTTTGTAGTTTGAATGGAAATTTTCTTGGAAGAAATGGTTCTGTTTGCAAACACATCTTAGCATCCAAAGGATTATAAAATTCATGGCATCTGTTTGAGAAATAGGCCCAGACACAGAAAAAGTGATTTTATAAAATAATCCAATATAGATTGTTCTTTATGACAAGGGCCCTAAACCCCCTTTTTGAGAGTTTAATGCTTTTAATCTGGTCACAGGAGAAGCAGTAGGTATATTTGTGGAAAGTAAGAGGTTCCTCTGTACAAGTTATGATATTTCATTCTTTGAGATGATGTACAACTCTTTTTCCTATCATTAGAAGATATAGTCATTGAAGGATTACTGTCAGCACTTGAGACTAACTTTGGTTTTGTTACTTTAATGTTTGTGTAAGATGCCTGTGTCATTTGAATAATAAATGTTGGTATTTTGCACTAGGTAATATTATACAATACACTAGATAATAAAAAGACTATCCAGGTTTGAATGCATGTAGCCTATTCACAGAGATGCACAGATACCAGCTCCAGGAGATCTGACATCTTCTAGGCCTTGCAGGCATGCATGTACATTGCTGTAACATGCATTCACAGAGATGCACAAATGTCCATAAAATAATAAAAAAAAACCTTTAAGAAGTTATATATACCATACCAAGGTATACCTGTGGAAGTTAGAGGACAATTTGCCAGAATCAGTTCTCTCTTCCTACCATGTAGGTTCAAAGACCATACTCAGATCATCATGCTTATAGATAGTCACCTTTACTTGTTGAGCTACCTTACAGGGTTTTAAAATCTTTATTCATTTGTATATTTAATGTACATCTATGCATAGTATGGAGTTGATTCTCTACTTTGACTATGTGGGTTCCAGGGACCCAACTTAGGTTATCAGTTTGTCTCAAGCACCTTTACCTGCTAAGCCATCTTCAGACTTCCATACAGAAATTCCATATGTATATTAATGAAGTCTCTTTTAATAGACTTTAAGAAGAAATGTTAAATCAAACCTGTACTCTTTTGCAGTGTGTTGGAGGACGGTATATCCTTGGTTGAGTCTAACTCTAAGACAGAAGAAGCACCTGGATCATCTTGTGATGAAGTCTTTGTAAAGTTCTGCAAAATGTTAAAATTATTTTGTCAATTATTATAAAAGTAAACCAAACTGTATGCTAGTACTACAAAGACAAGTTAGAAAACACAAAAGCAATTGCCCCTCTCTGCTAAAATGAACACATACTAGGTAAGAAGCATATTGGCATTCCTTTTTTTTTTTTTAATTTTCCTAGAAAACTAAAATTAGTTGTGAATAAAATGTTAAAGTTTAAAAAAAGCAGTGATAACATTGACAAGGCAGAGGTTTCATATTTGGTATAACTTCCCCAAGGACATTTAAGCAGTACCTACTAAAGGCTTTTAAAGGCCCATATCCCTTAATATATGAAAATGTTTAACAGAATATTATCAAAATATAAAAACTTGTGTGTTCAACAAAGGAGGAATAGTTAAATAAGTTTAACAGACTATTCTGCATCCTCATACTTTTTGAGGAAGATACAATGAATGACAAAGAAACATATTCTCAGTACAATAATCAGTGATATAGGAATAGATATCAAATCTATGTAAAATATGGTCCTGACTGACAGATTACACTATCTACAGAAAACAAGCATCAAATGTGTTTCCTTGTTTTTAATCCTTTACATGTATATAACTTTTACAATGAGAATACAAAGATATTGTTTGCTTGTCGTATGCTTTCAAGTTGAGAGAATTGTAAGAATTTTACTTTCTTACTAAATTTTCTTTTTTTTTTTTTTGAGGGAGAGGGAATGAATCATAGTTTTCCAATATAATCCTGCATAGTCTGGAACTGACTATGTTGAATAGACTGGCCTCTTCATCCTCCTGCTTCAGTCTTTTGAGTGTTATCATCAGCCATAAGCCACCATGCCTGTCTTAGGCACTAAATTTTCTGATCAGTAGATGCTCTTTAGGACGATCGGTTCAATTCCCAGCATCCACATGGTATCAGCTAACAACCACCTTTAATTCCAGTCTTAGAAGATTCCCCAGAAAATCTTATTCTCTCTTCTTCCTCTACAGGCAGCAAGCACATGTGGTACACAGATAATACATGAAAACAGAACACTGTACACACAAAAAGAAATCATTTAGTTTCTCTGAGTTTCAGTCTCCTCAACCACAAAATCAGAATAATAGTGCCTCCCTCACAGGGATGTCTTAAGAACTATGTAAGAATTACAGATAGTATTTAGTACAAAGATTTGCACATAATAACAGCTTCCCTCCAAATGTCAAGCATTACTGCTATGTCCTACTTCTATTAAGAGTCTTTTAATATTGTTGTACTTGGGGGTTACTTTGTTTTGTGAGAGTCACACCATGTAGCCCAGTCTCATATCGAACTTACTATGGAGAGACTGGTCTCAAATTCAATCCTCTTGTCCTTAGACTCCCAAGTACTAGGACTACATGTATGTAACCACCATGCTGGCTTTAAATGTTTAAAAACTAAACAATGAAAATGGTTTTGAGAATAAACAGCCATAACCTGTTGGAATGATCATCCCAATTATGAACACCTAAGTTTACTGTTAAAACGTTGATTTTTCTGTGAGTTTCCTCTTTACTCAATAAGCTTTTTAGTTTTATGAGGTCCTACTTGCCAATTGTTGACCTTGAATCCTGGGCAAATAGAGTCCTATTCAGAAAGTCCTTCCCTATACCTAAATCATGTAGAGTATGGGCTGTGTTTTCTTCTGGCAATGTCTCACATTTCAGGTTGCAAATTGAGGTCTTTGATCCACTTGGAGTTAATTTTCATGCAGGGTGATAGGTATGGATCTAATTTCATTTGTTTATACATAGACATGGAGGTTTCCAGAACCATTCGCTAAAGATGCTGTCTTTTCGCCACTATGTTTTTGGCCTCTTTGTCAAATACCTGGAGTAAATTATGGGTTATTGGGGCTTGGAAGGGCAAAGGGGGATAGTCAAAACTTTGATACAAAACATTCTAGACAATTTGATGTTGGATTTTTGTTGTGTTGACTTGAATGTATCAGCCATAGTTGTGCATAAAAAAAAAATCACACAATATACTGACTTTATGCTATATAATTTTGTCAGTGTAACAGTGTTCTTTACCACAATGAAATAAATTTAGTTTAAAAATGAAACTGAGTATGGTGGATCATACTTTTTAATCTCAGCACTCAGGAGGCAGAGGCAGGTGGATCTCTGACTTTGAGGCCAGCCCGGTCTACATAGTGAGTTCCAAGACAGCTAGAACTACATAGTGAGACCCTTTCTTGAACAAACAAACAAAAACCAAAACAAACAAATAAAAAAATCTAAAGATAATGACTCAAAGATAATTTTCTTTGAATAATTATGGCAGTTAGCTATGACCATTCTCCACTCTGAGCCAGATAGACTCTATCCAGTGTGTTCTTGAACTAATTGTAAAGTTTAGAAAACAAAACCAAACTTACAGGTTTAGACACAGTCTCAACATCAGAACTCTCTGAAGATTTGGGTGCAGGATGGAAGCTTGGCAAAGCAACCAGTGGATTAGATGATGGATTTCTGTAGTGTTGATTTGTAGGCTTGAATATATTAGAAATAGCTATATATGTAAAAAAAAACCCAGAATATAATGAACATATTGGTATACAATTGTGCCAAATAGTTGAGTTTAAAATAGTAGAAACTGGAGAGTTAGCTTATCCAGCAAATACACCTGCTGCTCTTGCAGAGGACCCAGGTTCAGTTCCTAGCACCTACATCAAGTGGTTAAGCACCACTGATTAATTCCAGATCCAGAGGACCCAATGCCCTCGTCTGCTCTTCCTGGGCATACGTATACATGGTGCACAAAAAACTCATTCAGGAACACATATACACACAAATAAAATATAAACAAATGTTTAACATTAAAACAGTACAATAATAAAGTACCTGGATTGAATGAGCCATTCTTTAGTCCCTTTGAAGATGAACCAGGGCTACATCTGTTCAAAATATCTACAAGAATATTTCAAAACTCATTATTGAAATGAAATATATTAAGATAATATAAAACTGTCTAAAATGGACATATATACCCATTAATAGAAATATACCCCTTAATGATGACAAGATTTTATGATTCAAGTTCATATTACTCAAAAATCAAGCCCATGCCAAATTCTCATGCCACATTTGACACCCCTAGATTTCTGGAAGTTTCATTATGGACCAGCTGATTGGATTGCTCTTCTTCTGATTCTCAATATCATTAATTGCATTCTGAAAGGAAAATTATCAGATAACATATTAAATTAAACCCAGATATTACTATTTGATTAGCTTCAGGGGTTTAAATATACTACTCTAGAAGTTAATCTGGGACTAACAGGATACTCTAGAGCATTTTAGACTGTTATCTTATGTCTTTGTGTGAACATAATTTTCTGATTACCAAGGAATCATATTTAAATTAAGAAGGTAAAATTTGATTAAAATTTCTCATCACAAGAAGGTAATATCTAAATTATGGTTTCTATTGCTATTGATAAGTCACCATGACCAAAGCAACTTGGAGAGTGAAGAGTTTATTTCATCTTACAAGTTGTACTCCATCATTGATGCAAGTCAGGGCAGGAACTCAAGTACGGCAGGAACCTGGAAGCAAGAACTGATATAGAGGCCTTGGAGGAATGCTGCTTCTTGGCTTAATACTCATTGTTTGCTTAGTCTGCTTTCTTATATCATCTAGGTTCACCCACCAAGAGATGTCATCACACTGTATGGGATGGGTCCATCTATATAAATTATTAAGAAAATTCACCTCACAGGCTTGCCTATAGGCAAATCTGGTGTGGGCATTTTTTCAGTTGAAGTTCTCTCTCCAGAAACAGCTCTAACTTATGCCAAGTTGTCATAAAATCTAACTAACACAGGTAAAAAGAACCAACATATTCCATAAAACCACAAAAATTATTTTTATCTCCTCATAGAATTAGTAAAAAGTAACATAAAAATAGAATTGTTAATACTTAACCTGAAAACAAGATCAAAGCCCAGCATTGGTTATACATACATATAATCCCAGAAATATTGAGAGCTCAAGGCCAGTCTGACCTATACTGAGACCCTGTCTCAAAAAATAAAGTAGAAAAAAATATGATATCAAATAATTTGAGAAAAAGGGTTTTTTTTCCCTAGACTTCTGTCATGTTTTCAAAGAACAGTGGTCTCAACCTTCCTAATGCTGCAACCCTTTAATACAGTTACTCATGTGGTGACCCCCCACTCATAAAGTTACTACTTCATAATTGTAATTGTGTTACTGTTATGAATGTAAATACCTAATATTTGATCCCCAAAGGGTCAGGACCCACAGGTTGAGAAACATTGTCATAAAATGTTTCATTCCGTGATCATATAACAATTCTATTTTTATGTTTTTGTTGTTGTTGTTGTAGTTCACTAAAACATTTTTTTCTTTTGAGAAAAGCACTTTGGTTATATTTTCTTTTAAAGAACTTTTTCGGTCTCTGGAGAGATGGCTCAGCGGTTAAAAGCACCTACTGCTCTTCCGAACGTCCTGAGTTCAAATCCCAGCAGCCACATGGTGGCTTACAACCATCCGTAATGAAATCTGACTCCCTCTTCTGGAGTGTCTGAAGACAGTTATAGTGTACTTACTTATAATAAATAAGTCTTAAAATTTTTTTTCTTATATTTTGAGAATTATTATGACAATAACTTTTCCCTTCCATTTTCTCCTTCTAAATCCTTTCATATACCTCTGTCCTTGCTCTCTTTAAAATTCATGGCCTCTTTTTTCATCAACTGTTGTTACATATAGGCATATGTATGTATGTGTGTGTGTGTGTATTCTAAATAATGTAAGTGTGCTGGATAGTTTTATGTCATCTTGACATAAGGTATAGTCACCTCAACTGAGAAAATGCCTCCATAAGATTGGGCAGAACATACGATTGTAAAGCATTTTCTTATTTAGTGATTGATGGGGAAGGACCCAGCCTATTGCACGTGTGCCACACCTGGGCTGGTGGTTGTGGGTTCTAAGAAATCAGGATGAGCAATCCTAGGAGACCAAGTCAGTAAGCAGCACCCCCTCCATGTCCTCTATATCAGCTCCTGCCTACATGTTCTTGGCTTGTGTGAGTTCCTGTCCTGACTTTCTTCCAAATAAACTCTTTCCGCCCCAACTTGCTCTTTGAGCATGGCAACAATAGTAACCCTAAGATAGTAAGTACAACTTTCTCAGTCTATATAATTACTTGTATTTATACCCCTTGATAATAGCTGTACATAAATGTTTAGCTCATATATTTCACATGCTAAAAATATTTTAAGGCATAAAATACCAACAAAATTTGAATTCTGAATTAATAAATTTAGAAAAACTACTTGAGTTCTGAATTTAAAAAAATAGAATAATTTAGAAAAGATATTCCATTAGTTCCATCCTTTTTGGTAGAATCACCTGAAACTAACTAGATAGATTGCTATTATCCAGACAGGTTTTCTCTGTGTAGTCTTGGCTGTCTTGGAACTAGCTCTGTATATCAGGCTGGCTTTGAACTCACAGAGAGATCCTACCTCTGCCTACTGAGTGCTGGGATTAAAGGTGTGTGTCAGCACTGCCTGGCTCCCAGTTCATTTTTAATTTAAGTGGCACTCCACTTGTTACTCTACTTTTTGTCACACACACACACACACACACACACACACACACACACACACACACACACACAATGATACTGAGAATTCTACTATCTAAAAAATTCTAACTCTGATTAAACTGTTTAAAAGATGAAGCAGTTGTCTGGATGTGAGAATCCTTACTAGACACAAACAATCTTATTTAATGTATTCTGGTATTTTAGCAAAGCATTTCAAACACTTCCTTTTCTGCATATATGAATTAAAAGGAGAAAAGATAAAGAATAAACAAGCAGGTTATGGGAGTTCTTTAAAAACTAGGCGGGGACACTCTGTCCAGGGAAGCAGATAGGCTAACTGCAAATTTTTATCTCCCTCCATTCTTCCAGGCCTAATCCCCCCATTCTCATTCTCAGATCTGTAGCAGACCACCTGATGTGGCCTCTACACACTCGCTGCCACCATTCCCAGGGAATTAACAGATCCTGCTTTCATCCTTACTTTGAACCCCCAACTTAGTTCATTCTCATTCCTAAATGTCAGATCCCAATATTTATCTAACACATTTTACCTAGGACCCCCAGTGGGCACACCAATCAAGATCCCAGAAGAATTCTCTACCAGCCAATAAGATCCAGAGAGGATATGAGAAACCAAGGAACAAAATATGCACCCAACAAAAACAAGAACAGATATCTGCACCTAGAATTACAATCTGCTAAAACCCAGATATTTAGATACCAATGTAAAAACACAATCAGTATCAGCCAGGACAACATGTCTTTCCACCAGAACCCAGCAACCCTACTACAACAGGCCCTAGATATTGTAACATAGCTGAAACATAAGAAATAGATCTTAAGGGTCTGGAGAGATGGCTCAGCGGTTAAGAGCACTGACTGCTTTTCCAGAGGTCCTGAGTTCAATTCCCAGCAACCACATGGTGGCTCACAACTATCTGTAATGGGATCTGATGACCTCTTCTGGTATGCCTGAAGATAGCTACGATGTACTCATATAAATGATATAAATAAATCTTTAAAAAAAAAGAAATATACTTTATTAATAAAATAGGGTATTTATTAATAAATATCCTTTATTAATATGTTAGAGTTCCTTAAGAAGGAAATGAATAGGTTCCGTAAAGAATCTATGAAAAGCCGGACAATGTTGGCACATGCATTTAATCCCAGCACTTGGGAGGCAGAGGAAGACAGATCTGTTTCTATGAGTCCAAGGCCAGCCTGGTCTATAGAGTTAAGTTCCAGAATAGCCAGGGCTACACAGAGAAATCCTATCTTGAAAAAACAAAATCAAACCACAACAACAACAAAATCATAGAAAACCCAAACTGAGGAAATTGTGGAAATGAAAGCTATTTTTAAATTCAAACAGGAACTTTAGAGGCAAGCCTCACTAACAGAATACAAGAGACAGAAGAAAATCTAAGGCACTGAAGACTGAAGAGAAGAAATGTATAGTTTGGTCAAAAAAGTGTTAAATCTTAAAAATATCCTGGCATAAAACATCCAAGAAATCTGGGATACTATGTGAAGACCAAATCTAAAAATCATAGGAATATAGGGAGGAGAACAAACTTAAGTCAAAGGCACAGAAAATGTTTTTAACAAAACCATGGATGGAAATGTCCCTAACCTAGAAGGAGATGTCTATCAAGGTACAGGAAACATACAGAATATCAAATAGACTGGATCAGAAAAGAAATTCCCTTATTCACATTATAATCAAAACACTAAATTTAGAGAACAAAGAATATTAAAAGCTGCAAGAGAAAAAAAACCCAAGTAGCATATAAAGGCAGGCCTATTAGAGTGATCCCTGACTGCTCAGTGGAGACTATAAAAGCTGAAGAACCTGGAAGGATGTTCTATAGACTCTAGAAGACTACAGATGTCAGCCTAGACTACTATACTCAGCAATACTATCAATTACAATAGATGTAGAAAATAGGGGGTTTCAGGATATATCCAAATTTTAGCAACATCTATTTACAAATCCAGCTGTATAGAAGGTACTATAAAGAAAACTCCAACCTAAAGAGATTAATGCACCCAACTAAATAGAAAGAATCAATAATCCCAGACCAGAAAATCAAAAGAGGTCACACACACACACACACCACCACCACCACCAATATGATCACCACTACCACCACCACCGCAACAATAACAACAAAATAACAGGCATCAACAAACATTGCTCATTGATATCAATGGTCTCAATTGCCCAATAAAAGACACAGACTAACAGAATGGATGCAAAAACAAAATCCATTGTGCTACTGTATCCAAGAAACATAGCTCAACATCAAGGGTAGACATCATACAGGAAAAAAGGATGGAAGAAATATGAAGCAAATGGAACTAGAAAGCAAACCAGTGTATTCATTTTAGTATCTGAGAAAAATGAACTTCAAATCAAAGCTAACAGACCTCAAACCAAAGCTAATCAGAAGAGATAGGAAAGGACATTGCATAATCAAAGGAAAAAAATCCACCAAGAGGACATCGCAATTATTAAGTCTATGCACCAAACCCAAGGGCCAAGTTAATAAAAGAAGCATTACTACAGCTTAAATCACATATTGACTCACACCCTGATAGTGGGAAAATTCAATACCTAACTCTTGACAATAGACAGGTAATCCACAACAACAACAACAGCAACAAACTACACGTAGAAATGCTGATGCTAACTGACTTCTAAAACCAAATGGACATAACAGATATTTACTGAACATTTCACATACACACAAAAGAATATAACTTGTTTTCAGCACCTCATAGAACTTTCTCCAAAATTGGCCAAATACTCAGACACAAATAGGTCACAGTAGATAGGGAAAAAGTTGAAACAATATTCTGCATTCATCTGACTACCATAGATTAAAGCTGGACATCATAACAACAGAAACAACAGAAAGCTTACAAATTCCTGGAAACTGACCAACACACTCTTCAATGAAAAATGAATCAAAACATGAGACACTTTCTAGAATTAAATGAAAATGAACACACAACATACCTAAACTTAGGGAACAGAGTGAAAGTGGTTCAAAGGACAGTTTCATAGCACTACATGCTTACATTAAAAAAAAAAATAGAGAACTCATATACCAGTCACTTACCAGCACACCTGACAGCTCTAAAAAATAAAGAAGTAATTATACCCAAAAGGCATAGACAGAAAGAAATAATCAAACTCAGGGGTGAAATCAATAAAATGGAAACAGAAAAATGCACAGAATCAGTGAAATTAGTTAGTTCTTTGAGAAAATCAAGATTGACAATCATCTAAAGTAACTGATAGGTGGAGAGAGAAAATCTCAATTAACCAAATAAATGAAAAGGGGGACATTAACATCAAGGAACTCCAGAGAATCATAAAAACATATTTAAAAACCTGTACTCTAGGCTGAAGAGATGACTCAGTGGTTAAGAGCACTGACTGCTCTTCCAGGGGTCCTGAGTTCAATTCCCAGCAACCACATGGAGGCTCACAACCATCTGTAATGGGATCTGAAGCCCTCTTCCGGTGTGTCTGAAGACAGCTACAGTGTACTTGTATACATAAAAATAAATAAATCTTTAAAGAATAAAAAACAAATTTGTACCCTATCAAATTGGAAAACCTAAAAGAAATGGATAATTTTCTTGATAGATACCATTTACCAAAGTTAAATCAAAATTAGCTATAACCCCTAGTGAAATAGAAGCAGTAATTAAATATCCCACTGGTCAGGTTTTATTGTCGTGAAAAGACGTCATGACCAAGGCAATTCTTATAAAGGCAAACATTAAATTTGGGGCTGTATTACAGTTTGAGAGGTTTAGTCCATTGCCATGGTGGAAAGCATGGCAGCATGTAGGCAGACATGGTTTTAGAGGAGCCAAGAGTTTTACATATTGATCCAAAGGCAGCAGAAGGGGACTGGAATGTATTTCACATCAGGCAAAGCTTGAGCATTTAAGACCTCAACACCTCATCTCCACTGTGACACACTTCCCCTCACTAGGCCACACTTTCTCCAAGAGGGCCACACTTCCTCAACAGGGCCACACCTCCTAATTAGTGCCATTTCCTATGGGCCAAGCATTCAAACACATGAATCTATGGGGACTATACCTATTCAAATCACCACACCAACCAAAAAATTATTTACATTGGAGTTCCCAGGCTGATGCTGGGGATCTTCCTCAATCCCTCTCTACTCTATTCACTGAGGCAAAGAACTGAAGCGAGAGCTTGCCAATAAGACTGGAATCTACTTTCCCGTCTTTGCCTCCTAAGAATTGAACTTATGGAAAGCTGCTATTCCCACCTGGCATTTACATGGTTTCTGGGAACCCAAATTCCAGGACTCATGCTTTCGGTTTGCACAGCAAGTGCTTTAACTACTAAGGTATTCCCTAGCTCTACCTTCTCATCTAAGCTCTTTTCAGAACAAATATATCAAGTACTAAAAATAAAACAGTCACAGGTTTGTCCCATTCAACAAAACAACAACCAGCATACGAAACTGCATTGAAATAAATGCTTACTTGAAATGGCTGGTTTGGAACTTGATATCTCTCCAACAAAGATCAACTCATCATCGTCGTCTTTATTTTGACTTTCTTCTACTTTCTGCTGCCATGGTTCCAATTCTTCCTCTTCACATTCCATGAAAAGTTCGGCCATTTTTGAATTATCTAATTTCCAAGAGGAGAGAAACAACCCTTATGTTCAAAATGAAAAGATACATATTTGTAATAGGAAATAAGCTAATTAAAGATAAACTTTAATAATCCTAAAGGAAACTACTGAATACTACATAATAACTATGAATTGATAGTCATTAGTTGGTATATCATATAGCAAGAATAAACTGAGAAAACAACCTGTAATATCTAAACTAGTAGTTCAGTGCAGTGGTGTACTCCTGAAACCCTACCTACCATTCATTCAGGAGGTTGAAGTAGCAGGATGACATTTTTGAGGCCAGCCTGCTCTATACATGAAGCCCTATCTCAAAACAAAACTAGTAAAAATGGGCTAGGTAGCTAGAAGATTGGGGACAACAGTTGAGATACAGTGGTCAATTTTTTTGTTTTGTTTTTTTCTTTTTTGGGGGGGTTGGTTTTTTTCGACAAGAAAAATTAAAAACAATATGTTTTAGAGAAATTTGACAAAGTGTAATAAACAGGGGTTGGAAAGATACCTCAGTGGGTAAGGACCTATTGCCCCAGCATAATGACCTGAGTTTCAAGCCCTTGATCATGACATGTAAAAGTGGAATGTAAAAATACTCGCAAAAGTTATCCTCTGACCTCAACATGTGCGCTGTGGCATGTGTGCACACACAGTATACACATATACACATAACAATGAAATAAAATTTAAACCTTAAGATTTATTCATTTATCATATGTAGGTACACTGTAGCTGTCTTCAGATACCCCAGAAGAGGGTGTCAAATCCCATTAAGGATGGTTGTGAGTCACCATGTGGTTGCTGGGATTTGAACTCAGGACCTTCGGAAGAGCAGTCAGTGCTCTTAACCCCTGAGCCATCTCTCCAGCCCCCAAATGATACATTTTTAAAAATCAATTTTCTTGAGACAAGATCTTACTATGTAGTTTTAGCTGACTTGGTATTTGATTTGTAGCACATGTTGACTTCAAACCCTTGGTAATCCTCTTGCCTCAGCCTCCCAAATGTCAAGAGTTATAGGCATGTGTACCCATGCTCAGTTAGAAACAGAAATATAAAATTAAAATGTTATCTAATGAAAATTCCAGAAAAAGAATCAATAGAGAGAAAGAGGGCCAGATTTGTATTTTAGCTTGTCGAGTAGTTGCCTAGCATTTATAAAGACCTAGATTCAATTGCCAGCATAAACTTAAAACAGTCTCAGTATTCTGGAGGTGAGACAAAAATATTAGCAATTTAAGATAGTCCTCAGTGTTGCCTGAACATTTTATTTCTGAACAAAAATAGGATGTCTACTCACCCCAGACAGGGAACCAAGAACAGAACTAAAGTGTAAGTTGGTTAAAAGATTTTTAAACATTTATGTATACATACATACATACATTCCAGTATCGGAACCCCTGTCCTCTTAGTCTCTCCCTCACACAGCTCCTTCCTCCATTCCCTCCTCCTTCTCTGAGAAGGGGGAGCCCCCTCCCCGTATCATCCCATCCTGGCACCTCAAGTCACTGCAGGACTAGGTGCATCCTCTCCTACTGAGGCCATATAAAGTATTAGGAGTACTACTGCATTTTTCAAACAATGTGTATTTAAGTAGATTCTCCCCCCTTATTTTCTCAATTATCCTGCTACCCCTGTCCTATACCTCCCCTTCTATTTTCTCTTATATTTTATATGTCCTTTTTGCACACTCCCCTTTTCACATTTTCTTCTACATCACGTATTTTTACCCTCTTGGTCTCCTTTATAAGTAGTCTTGGCTGGCCTAGCACTAGCTACAAAGGCCAGGTTACTCTTGAACTCAGAGATCCACCTGCCTCTGCCTGTAGGTGGTGTTTGCTACTTTGTGGGTTCTTCTTTCTTCCACCCCTTTTATACTCTTTCAACTCCCTACCATTAGATAAGAGAGAAAAAAGGACAGAGAAGAAAGGCAAGAGGTCCCTGAATCAAGTCAGGAGTTGGAAAGAAGGTAACATTATCATAATATTATTTCTTGCTGATTAGGGATATCAAGTTCCTTGGGGCAAGTTTGAGCTTTTCCATCAGGATATCTAATTTCTTCTTGTTTCTTCTTTGCTCAGGACTACTTAACAAACTGCAACCAACAACAGCCAATAACAACCACAACCTACCATGTCTCTGGGGGCCCCAGTATTTATATTTATTTCAGTACCAGGACCTACATAGTAGGAGATAAATGATTCTCAGAAACTGTCCTCTGATCTCCTCATATGCCACATGCGTGCATACAAACACACACGTGCACACATAAGCACACATACACTAAATAAAAGGGTGAGAGGGGAGATGGAAGGCAGTCAAAGGAAAATGCTCAGCGGATACAGCACTTACTATGTAAGCATGAGGATAAAGGTTCAGATCCCAGAGTACACAAAATAGCTGGGCAGATGAGCTGGAGAGATGGTTCATCAGTTGAGAGCACTCTTTGCTGTTGCAGAGGTCTTGGACTCAGTTCCCAGCACCCACATGGTACTCACAGTCATCTGTAACTCTAGTTCACTGGTTTCAAATGGCAATAGGTACATATGTGGTGCACAGATATACACGCAAGCAAAACATCCACACATATAAAATAAAATATGTTTTTAAAAAAAGGAAAAAATGCTGACCATATGTGGCAGCCTCCTATAATCCCAGCACTCTGGAGGCAGAAACAGGAAATCCTTAGGGCAAGATGCCTAACTCCAGGCTCAGCCAAAGATCCTGTTTCAGTACAGGGACGGGAAAGGTGGCTCAACAGGTAAGGGAACATGCTGCCGTGCCTGACAACCTCAGTTCAATCCCAGGAATCCTGGGCAGGCTGCTTGTAGGAGTAAGTTCTCTTCAATCTTGTGGTTTCTGGTGAACAAATTCAAGTTTGTCGGGTTGGGTGGCAAGAACCTACAGCACCATCTATTTAGTCCAATTCTACTTAATGTATTTAATAAATAGTAAATGTAAACAATGAAAGAATTTTACTTTTAGAATATACAAAATAAAAACATGGAAATGTTTCTAATATACTAATAAGATACTAATACCAACAGCATACTAGTGTTAGGATCATCCATGAAAAATATTTACTTTGGTCATCATAACAAATATGATTTAGCCAAAAAAAAAACCCCTCAAAGGATTAGCTATACTTATTCCTTTAGTGGATGCTTGCAGAGAAGGGTACAATGTTGAAATTTTAAAATTTTCATCTTCTGTAAGAATAAATCATTAGCTAATGGTGACTGATGATTCAAGAGAAAGTTATAATTTTTTAAAAAGATTTATTTATTTATTTATGAGTACACTGTGGCTGTCTTCAGACACACCAGAAGAGGGCACCAGATCTCATTACGGATGGTTGTGAGCCACCATGTGGTTTCTGGGAATTGAACTCAGGACCTCTGGAAGAGCAGTCAGTGCTCTTAACCACGGAGCCATCTCTCCAGCCCAAGAAAGTTATAATTAGGAGTATTTATTTTAGTTTTTTTTTTAATATGTGTATGAAGATATTGAGTGTATGCATGTATATGAGCCATATGCATACCTGGTGCCTGCAGATGTTAGAAGAAGCACTGGATTTACAGATGGCTGTGAACCCCCAGGTGGAAGCTGGGAATGGAACTAAATAAAGTACTCTGCAAGACCAACAAGTGCTCTTAAATATTGAACCATCTCTGCAGCCCATTATATGGATATTTTAAAAAACAGAATATAGAAATGATTATTGGAAAACCACCTAAGTAATTCAAGGCAAACACTTATGGGAGACTAGGGAGTACATAATTATGTGCACATGTACATGCACACACCTAGGACTATCCATCCTCCTTTCAAAAAGTTGTAGATATTGCCAGACATGGTGGAGCATGCCTTTGATGCAGAGACAGGTTGATCTCGTTGAGTTCAAGGCCAGTCTGTTCTACATAATGAGTTCCAGAACATCCAGGACTACATAGTGAGAACCTGTCAAAACAAACAAACACAAAACAAAACAACAAAAATAAAGCAAAGACCAAAAAGAGAGAAAAAAGAAAGAAATTTAGAAATTAAGGAAGGAAGGAAGAAAAGGTAGTTATGAGGGCTGGAGAGATAGCTCAATGATTAAGAACACTTGATCATCTAGAGGACCCAAGGTTTGTTCCTAGCTCCTACATAGGACTGCTCCCACATGCCTATGACCACGGAATGTGACACCCTATTCTGGCCTCTACAGATACATGTACACATATGCATATATAAACAAATAAATCTAAAAAACCCTTAGAAGATTTTTGGCTTGTTTGGCTTTAAATAACTGTGTATTGTGCCAGCTAAATAAACTGGGAATGTAAATTAAAATAATAACAATGGGGATGTACATGTGATGGAGTAAGATTTGGCTGGGGGCGGGAGATAACTAATAACAGAAAATAACTTTGGAATTTGGGCTTAGACCACGATATTTTTACATTTAAAATACAGACATGAGGTATCAAAATGGCTCAGCAGGGAAAGTGCTTCAATTCCCAGAAACATGATAGGTGGAAGACAAAAACCAATTCCTTTTACATGTGCAACAAGGAAGTCATCACTACTACCCCATCATTCTCATTCTCTCTCTCTCTCCCCCTCCCTCCCCCCCTCTCTCAAAACGCAACACATTAAAAATGATGATACAATCATTTCTAAAGGAGGTATTTATATTAAAATAACAACATACCTGCTTTTGGCCCAAAATTAGTCTGATACTTGAGAATAGCCTTACATGGCAGTACATGAAAACAGTAAGTTGGGGATAGCATGCAAAAGAAACTCCTAACAAACTGATGTCATTTTCTAAAATTTTATTTATTTATTTATTTATTTTTTTATTTTTTCGAGACAGGGTTTCTCTGTGTAGCCCTGGCTGTCCTGGAACTCACTTTGTAGACCAGGCTGGCCTCGAACTCAGAAATCCTCCTGCCTCCGCCTCCCAAGTGCTGGGATTAAAGGCGTGCGCCACCACCGCCCGGCTGTCATTTTCTAAAATTTTAAATTTCCCTTCTTATCCACGTATGACAACTTTTTTTTCAGTGCAGGGTAGTGAACACAGAGCCTCATGTATGCTAGAGATGAGTGTTCTGCTACTAAGTCACACTCTAAGCCCTAAAATTATTTCTTAGCATAATATTTCAAATGTTTAGTAGTTCTCCTATGCCCCTAAAACAAACAATAACTTCTCATCCTCCAAATGTAACCAATATTATACACCGACTGCCTTCATTTTTAGTCTATCCCCTAAAACGTTATGCAGGATCTTCGAAGTTAAACAAATAAAGCATAATTCAGAGTTCACATTTTTATATTCAGTGTGTTTTCTTCTACCTCTAATCAATTCAGTCTATTATCAGAAACTCAAGATTTAATATGACAGTTCAAACTTTCACTATTTTTAATGCATCTTAATTGTACATGCTCCACATAGCAGGGAAGGACATATTATTTGTACTTTGTTTACTGCATAGAAAGCAGGCATTAATCTATAGGCTAGAAATGAGGTGATGCCGAACTTAAAGAAACAAAGGCAACTTGTGTATACCAATAGTTTTTAAAAGTTGCTTATTCATACATTTGATTTCTACCTTATATTTGTGTGTATGTGTGATATAAGTGCACATGTGTGTGTTCCTAAGAACCAGAGGAAGGCTTTAGGTGTCCTGCTCAGTTCCCTTGAGAAAGGACTTCTCACTGAATGTGGAGCTAGGCTGCCTTCCACTTACACCAATAATTCACTTTTCCCTGGCCCCACAGCCACACCTAGCATTTTACATGGGTGCTCAAGATTTGAACTAAGAGTCTCATGCTAGCTAGTGCAGCAAGCAAGCAGTTAGCCAGTGAGTCATTTCCTTAGCCCATTTAATCAATTTTTTTTGTAGATCATTCACTTTTAATTATATGTATAACTTTAATCTAAGTAAATCTAAGTAAAAACTAAATGTACCCACCTCTCAGTAAACCTATATTAAAGAAAGGTTATCAGTATAAATGCCATTCATGGGCTGTCAAGATGGCTCAGCAAGCAAAAGGCATTTGCTAGCAAGCCTGATGACATAAGTTTAATTCCCAGGATCCAAGATGTAGAAGGGAAAAACTCCCCCAAGCTGTCTTCTGACCACTATATGTATGCTCGTGTGCACATATACACATACACACACACACAGACACACACACACACACACACACACACACACAGACACACAAATAGGTAAGTAAGTAAATAAATAAATAGATGTAATTCTAAAAATCCATATATTCTAGTATCAATTGCAGAAGCAATACTTACTTTTTTCTTGAACAGAGTTGTCTTTATCCATCAAATTGAAGAACTGACTAAAAACAAGCACAATTTACCAATTAATTTTATACAATTCACCAATTAATTTTATGAGTTCCAAATAATACTAAATACTGAAACATGAAACTTGAGTCAGAAATTTTTGGGTCTAATTTCAATCTTAAGCAAACTTATCATATGATTCTTGACAAGGTAAGAGGTTAGGATTTTGTTTTCCACCTTATAAAATAAAGGTATCAGGCTGGTAGGACTTTTCACTAATACAGGCACTTGCTGCCAAGTTTGAAAACCTCAGTTTAAGAAAGAACTAACTTCTGCAAGTTGTCCTCTGATGTCTGCAAGCATGCTCTGGTATGCACATACCCATATACATGTATCATACACATACACACAATCATTTTGATATTTTTGAACTCAAATGTTGAAGCCTTATCATATTAACATATGTTGGTTTTCACATGTCTTATATTTTTATGTTATGATTTTTGCATCTATTAGGCTCAGGGTTGTTTTTTTTTTCTGGTGTTTTGTGGAGATCTTTTGAGTGGTTGGGGTGTGTGTGTGTGTGTGTGTGTGTGTGTGTGTGTGTGTGTTAATTAAATAAAACAAGATACAGTTCTTGCCTTTCAAGTATGGGACCTGAGTCTGATCACCAGAACCAATAGCATAAAAACGTGCACTTGTAATTCCAGAGCCGAGGGGGCAGGGACAGAAGGACTCCTGGGGCTTGTTGTTCAACCAGTCTGTCCTAGTTGGTGACCTCCAGGCCAATAAGGAACCCTTGTTTCAAGAAGGTGGATGGAATTTCTGAGGATGATACTGAGGTTGTCCTGTGTTTTTCACTTGTACCCACATATACACATTCACAGGTGCACCTGCACACAAATACAATGCATAATAAAAAATTAAAATAAAATATGTAGCACTGGGGGGGGGGGGGCTGGAGAGATGGCTCAGCAGTTAAGAGCACTGGCTGCTCTTCCAGAAGTACAGAATTTAATTATCACCAACCACATGGTGGCTCACAACCATCTATAAAGAGATCTGATGCTGTCTTCTGGCATGCAGGCGTACATTAAATAAATATTTAAAAAAAAAAGAAAAACCACGGAACAAAATATGGGCATTGCTGCTTACAGCTGTATCCCCACCCCTAATAATTAAGATTTTATTTTTGTGGTGCTGGTGATTAAATTTAAGGCTTTATATGTGCTAGTGCTTCTCCATAAGCAACATATTCCAGCCCTATTTAGACCTTTGAAAATAGCTGTTACATGAAAACCATCAGAAATTTGAATAGCTAGCTTCATTAAAAAGAATTTCAGTTTAAATTATATCCTGAGTTCTCATACACACACCATATAGTCTACAATTTCTCTCTCCCTAAAAAAAATAATAGTTTTGGTTATAGCTAGATGTGGTGGCATTTATGTGTAATCCCAGAACTTGAGAGGGTGAGGCATGAAAATCATGAATTACAGGCTAGGCTAGGCTATACAGGAAGGTTCAGGGTTAGCCTGAGCTACATAGTAAAACTCTGGCTTGGGAAATCAAGAGCTGGTATGTAGTTCAATAACAGAGCATTTGCTTAGCATGCACAAGAGCCTGGGATTTATACTTAGGATTGGGAGAAAAAAACAGACATATCAGCTCCTGAAATGCCTTAGTTAGGCTAGGCAGATGGCTCAGTAAGTAAAGACACTTGCCATCAAGCCTAATTATCTGAGTTTAATCCTTGGAGCTCACATAATGGAAGAAAAGAACCAGCTATGTAAGTTGTCCTTTAACCACTACATGAATGCTTTGGCCAAACACATATACAATATGAAAAGAATTAAATTAAATGCATTTGTTTATATTTACATTCCCCACTTTTCTCTTCCTCTCTCTCCTCCCACTTCATATTGTTCCTTTTTCTCTCTCTGAGTTAGGGTCTTGTTACGTAACTCTGGTTAGCTTGAAGTTTTAATTGTACACTGGTCTGGTCTTAAACTTGCAGTGATCCTCCTGCTTCTGCCTCCCAACTGCTAGGATCACAGGTATGCACCATCATGCCTTGATAGTTTTCATTTTTCTAGGTATAAAAAGGAGTTATCATGTCTAAATTGTTATGAAATAGTTGTTTCTGCAACCCTTTTATCTTTATGTTAATTATCAAAGTAAAAGCAATTTGTAGAGAATGAATTTTAAAAGTCTAGAGGTACATTTTTATTCAAGTTACTGGATAATTCAAGGCTTCCTAAAGTATTACTTAATTTAATCTAAAAACCAATTATCTTTCAAAGTGTGTGTGTGTGTGTGTGTGTGTGTGTGTGTGTGTCTGTGTGTTTGCATATGCATGAAAGACAGAAGACAACCTAAAGGAGTTCTTTCTCTCCTACCATATGGGTCCCTGTGGTTGAATTCAAGTTGTCAGGCTCGGTGGCAGCAATTACGTCACCTTCCTGGCTCCAGAAAGACAAAGTCCTCCCTGAAAATAGAAAGGAAAAGAATTATTCATCTATAATTAGTATATACAAATTGATCATTAGTACTTCCAAAAAATTCTGCATGCTTCTAAATGTTCTCCTAGGAAAGTAAGTGGAAAAAAGGAAAGCATAGAATTCTATATCCCTTCCCTTAATAAAAAGTAACGCTAAGTGGCAAAACAATGGGCTGAAACGGCCAGCCTATATTGGAAATTTTAGCAAACTGGAGCAAAGGGATTGAATAGGAAAAGCTGAGGCTGGAAATTCTTCATTATCAGAACTCTTTCCAATGCTCTTCAGTTTTTCAGCATACTTGGATGTAGTATTATTCAAATGCTAAAATGTACAAAAAATATAACATCTTTAAAAACTGTAGAGACAAAGGGCTGGAGAGATGGCTCAGAGGTTAAGAGAGCACAATGCTCTTCCAGAACTCCTGAGTTCAGTTCCCACATGGTGGCTCACAACCATCTGTAATCGGATCTGATGCCCTCTTCTGGCCTGCAGGCATATATGCAGTCAGGATGCTGTATATATAATAAAATAAATCTTAAAAAAATAGGAAAGTGATTTTTTTTTTAAAGAAAGAATGTAGAGACTGGAATTGAGTAATGCTTCTTCTTAAAATTTTTAGGTGAGCTTCCTCGCTTTTCTTTCTCTGGAACTTTGAGATGCCTATACAAAATGAGGCATTATTTAATGAGTTGAACCTTAGGTAAAAGCCAGGAGTAACTGGCTTAAGAACCGGTTTTAAGATGCACCTAACCCGCAAGAAACTGGAAGCCTCCCTCAGGGAGTTTAGAGATCTGTTGAGGTGGGGGTGGGGGATGGGGACATCCTCGTGGAGATGAGAGGAGGATGTGAAACAGACAGAGGCTGGACTGGGAGGGGGCTAAAATCTGGACATAAAAAAAGATTAAATTGAAAAAAAAGGAAAAAAGAAGAAAGAACTGGTTTTAAGGTGACAGGTTTGAGGGCTCTTAGCTGGAATCCGTGTATTTTGGAGGCTGAGCCAGCAGGATAGCATGGATAGCCTCAGTCACATATCAAATACAAGACCAGCCTGGGCTATATGGGACCCTCTCAAAAACAAGCAAAACAGCAGGGAGTCTCTGAGATTGGCTCATCAAGTAGGGGGGATCTGCTTCCCAAACTGATGGTCGGAGATCTACCTGAGGGACCTACACAGTAGAAGGTAAGAACTTACAACTACCACGATGTCATCTGACCTTCAAACTGTGGGGACAAACGTGCGGGCGCACACGCGCGCGCGCACACACACACACGTAATTTAAAGAAAAATCACCACAACTGGCTCTATTTACTGACCACATCACCTTCAAAACAGTTAATACCTTACAACCCTGCAAAGGGGTGGTGTAACAAACACTCTAATGTTATCACACTTGCATTTGCATGGATAGTAAATCAAAGCAAAGATTAGCACCTTCATAGATAGTGTTTCTTTCCTTTTGAATCACACTGTAACTCTTTAAGGCACCTCACAAATACCTAGGGAACTTTTGTAGCTTAAAACTGGATTTATGTATCAAATATAGTTTTAGAGGCCCTAAAAGACACTGAAACTCATAATCCAACCCCCAAACAATAAAATCAAAAATTTAAGCTCATAGACTTAAAAAAAAAATTAGCTAATCCTCCCAAACAAAGAGAGGCCCTTGGATAAAGATCTCCCACATTTGGAAGAAACTGGTTCACTTCACATTGACTTCTTCCTAAAAGAATTCAAACTTGAGGAGCATTGAAAGGGACTCCCAAGTCTGCAGCAGGTTTCCCTGCTCCGAATGAAATGCTTTCCCCGTTGCTTAAAAGCAAGAATTCCCGCACAGCTCACTGATGGAAAATCATACATTTTAAAATCGTCCACGTCTCTCTCGTCTGGGTTTTTTTTTTTTTTTTTTTGGTTTTTCGAGACAGGGTTTCTCTGTATAGCCCTGGCTGTCCTGGAACTCGCTCTGTAGACCAGGCTGGCCTCGAACTCAGAAATCCGCCTGCCTCTGCCTCCCAAGTGCTAGGATTAAAGGCGTGCGCCACCACCGCCCGGCTTCGTCTGGGTTTTTTATCTTCTAAAATCTAGACAATAACCCGAAGAGAGCAAGATTTCTGTGAAAGAGGAGGCCAGTCCCTTTGGGAAGAATAAGGGGAGTAGCACAAGAAACCCGCTAGCAGTCCTGGGCAAGTGGTAAGGCAGAACTTAAG
Source organism: Tokudaia tokunoshimensis (assembly GCA_036184795.1). Lineage (NCBI taxonomy): Eukaryota > Metazoa > Chordata > Mammalia > Rodentia > Muridae > Tokudaia > Tokudaia tokunoshimensis. Next base: position 116,207,905 of record BTHU01000023.1, read on the forward strand.
GGCCGCAGGAGCCCGAGGCTGGAAAATTCCGCAAGCCCCATCAGCCTTTCCCAAGACTGAAGAGATCCGAGGACAGGAGGGTGCCGTCGCTATCCAATGTCCAAAAGAGCAGCAGGAGCTGACTCCAGAAGGCGAAGCCAGAGAGGTACTGGGGGCCTCACCGCCTCCCACGCCTTAGGAGACCAGGCTACCGCTTGACCCTGGCCCACGCGGCCACCCACGCCCGGTCCAGGCCTGGGAGGCGGCCGCCCGCGATCGCCACAAGCTGCCCAACCTCCGCGTTGCCCAGGCGACCTTTCCCTCCCTGGGGCCCGAAACAAGATGGTGGGCCATGAGCCCTAGGGCTTCGGGTCTCTCCCTATCCAGGGCACGGAAGCCCTGGGCGCGCATCGCGGCCGCTTTGCTCGCCTTCGAAGCGGGGCGATACGGAGAGGCTTACCCAGACCGCTGCAGGACGTCCAGAGCTCAGAGGAGGAGGAGGAGCAGCGGGAGGAAGAGAAGAAGGAAGGACAGGAGGAGGGTAAAGGAGGAGCAAGGAGAAGGGGTGGAGGCGGAGCGAGAAGGGAGGAGCGTGGAAACACCGGGTGCCTGCCACTCAAATGGCGGCCCCGGCGGTGACCACTGCCGGAACCCTAGAGATTTCCAGCGCCAAATGAGCTACTGCTGCAAGAGTGCCCCAGTATCTAACGGGACGCATTGCCTGACGGGTAAACCGCCACCCCAAAACGTGTACATCCGGGCACCCTGGTGACCAGACAGTAGGCCAGTGATGAGTGCTAGCATGGGCACTGTGACCAGCAGCCTCGAAGGCCCTGGCCGGAGACTGGGATACTGGCCTTGGGAAAGCGGAAGAACACCGTGGGAACCATCGGCCATGCTGCTCGCCAACCCTGGGCTGCAGCCCCAAAGCAGAGCTCCAGATTCTGTCTGAGCTCATGCGAGTACAAAAAATGTGATCGCCCTGGGAATAAACATTAAGGGCCTCGGTTTTTAAAAACATCTGACTTGATACACCTTTCACATTTTAACAGAAAAGAGGAATTACATCGACTTGTTCAAGTCATTGACTGATGGTACCCACGGTTTTTTAAACACAATATTGTTTTCCTTTTTTCACTCCTATCATATATTGTAGCTATATAAACTTTTTTTAAAAAAATTACAAGAACACTTGCTAAAATACTGCTTACATGATAATTTTCTTTTTTAAATTTTTGTTGTCATTATTTTGTTTTCTGGGTTTTGGTGGGGGTGGGGGTGGTTGGGGTTTTTTGTCGTTTTTTTTGTTTGTTTTGTTTTGTTTTGTTTTCTGTTCTTGATTTGTTTGTTTGTTTTTGTTTCCCCTGACACGGGGTTTCTCTGTGTATCCCTGGCTGTCCTGGAACTCGGTATGTACACCAGGCTGGCCTCAAACTCAGATATCCACCTGCCTCTACCTCCCGAGTGCTAGGATTAAAGGCAGCTGACACCAGTCTGGCTCACCTCAGCCATCCTCACATGATCACTTCCTAAATCTTGTCTTTTAAACTTTAAATACTATTCCCTATCGTTCCTACTTTCTTCTTTGATGTGAATGGAAATTTTAAAGATAGGACCTGCAACTCAAGTGATTCTGCTTTGGCACCTCCAGCAAGTTAAATAAGATACGTGGTAGCATGGCAGGGGAGAACAGAGTTCCTCAAGTTATCTTCTGATCTCCACATAAAAGCCTTAGCATGAATATGAAGCGCACACACACACACACACACACACACACACACACAGAGGCACGCACGCACGCACCGTACCGGGTTTCCTGTAGCAGAACTTTAGCAGAACCAGTGTTTCTAGCAGGAATCTGGAGTGATAGCACCTAGGCTTTGAAGTAGCCTTTGTCAGTGATTGTTATCTGAAATTTTTTAGGCTATTCCTTTAAAGGATTCTCAGAGTCTTTGCATAATTTAGTCCTTAGACGTACCCGACAAACCAGGTTGTCTAGTAAGGCTGAGAACCGCTTCACACAACCTAAGCTCAGATAAGAGGCTTTGATACACAGTAATTGAGTTGCTAAAAAGTGTCTTTTGTGTAACAATAAAAAGTGCTGAAGCTGCTAGAATTCAGTCCCTGAGATGCTGATCCCTCTGCTGCTTTAGCCGCCTCAACTCCTCCTGGAGAGTCTCCCACCCAGGCAACCCAAAACAACTGTTTCTTCTGTAGAATTCCACCCCCAGCCCCCCACCCCCGCATCCTCACTTCCCCTCCCCCCCAGGATGTACCTAAAACTCTCAGAAAAAAACAGGTCTCAACCAGTCAGTTTAGGGAGAGGCAGTTTTATGATGTGTCAATCAGAAGCATAGTGTTACAATTTTTAAGGGAAAAGACGTTAGTGCTAGAAAAATATATACCTACTACATTTATGTATAGGGTAACTTAATTCATCCTTACATTTTAGCCAATATAAACATCGCCAAGCAACAGAATAGCAAATGTGTGGTTTGAAGAGAATGCCTTTCACATCTGTAATTCTTAGTGGCAACAGAATAGTTTTTAGATTAAAAACTAGCTATAGGAATGAGCATGTAGCAATCTATTTCCAATGATGCTTAACAAGAAAAATCTTTCAGTTGTTCTTCTCACCAAGGTTTACAATGAAATGTCCAGAACTGTCAGAAGAATTATGGCTACAAGACTATCTTGAGGGACTGATGAGCACCAGAGCTACTTATAGATATTTTCCTTCCCTCGGGCTTCATTTCATATCTGCTGCCACTTTTTAATTCAATATTTGCAAATCCCCCTAGAGACTTGGCCTACATTATAAAATAGGGTGCGACATGCAAGTGCTGGAGTCATGGTATAGAGGAAACCCAGTATATATTTCTGTATGCTAGGGGAACATAGTTAATATCAGTTTGATCAAACCAACCCTAAGAAAATATTTTTAATACAGTTGGAAGCATATCTGAACATTGATTATCCATGCTATTATAAAAATAATATAATCATGGTATTATTCTCTTTGGGAGCCTTTTACATCTGAACCATATGCATTAACATAATTTGTAAATATTTTTTTCTGTTCTGTCATTTCTTTAATTGTGTCCTAGAAAGTACCCTTTGAAGCACCATCATCTTTGATTTGATGAAACATAATTCACCCACTGTTTTCATTCTTGTTTTTGTATTATAAATAAGAAACCAATGCCTAATCCAAACTCATGAAGATTAAAAGCTAGGTTGCCTACTTAATATTTTATAATTTAGAATTCTCACTAATGTCTCCCTTTCTTCAGTTTTTGTATAACTTTATATTAAACATTGGACATGTTCCTCTCATATTCTCCTAAGCATCCTTCTTTCAGCCTTCCCCTCTTGTGTCTCTCCTGTTCCCATTAATGCTTTTACTTCTATATTCATGCCATATATACATACATTATTTTAATTAATTATTTAATTAATTAATCAATCAATCAGAGACAGGGTCTCATTGGACCCAGTCTAACACTAAACTCATATAGTAACTGAGGCTGGCCTTGAATTTTGGATCACTTTTAAGAATATGACCATTTTAAATTTGTTGCCTGTCAGTGGATCCTGTTCCCCTAAGTGGAGTGTCTTGTCTGTCCTCAGTGGAAGAGGATATGCCTAGTCCTGCAGTGACTTGATGTGCCAGGGTGGGTTGGTATGGGGTAGGGATGGGGATAGGGCTCTCAGAGGAGAGGGGGGGAGGGAGGGAGAGGGGTGTGTAAGGGAAGGACTGAGAGGAAGAGGACTGGAAAAAAGAGACTATGACAGTTTTAACAATACTATTTATGCTGATCCATTAATATAGGCAGTCATTTATAAACTTTTAGAATGTTCTTCAATTTTATATTTTTGTTTGAGACAGGGTCTTACTATGTATCCCTGCCTGGCCCAGAGTTTGCTGTGTAGCCCAACCTGGCCTTGAATTTACAGAAAAACACTTGCCTCTGCCTCTCTAGAGCTGAGATTAAAGGCATGTGCCACCAGGATGTTCTTCAGTTTTTTATCTTCAGTGCTTTCTAGTTCTCCTTATTGAATTCTCTCCTCTGGTTAGTTAGGGTTACGCCTTTGTACTTTATTGTTTTGAAGATTGTTGCGAATCAGATCTCCTTTTCTCCCTTTGTTCTGGCTGGATTGGTTATTGGTGTATAGAAAAGCTACTGATTTTTGAGTGTTGACTTTGTATTCTGCTATTTTTTCTGACTTTATCAGCTCTAAAAGTCTTTTGTTGTACTATTTAGGATAGTCTAAATATAGGGTATTGTCTATGAAGTCATAATGTGACTTCATTTAAATTTCTTGTCTGTAAGAGCAGTGTGGGCTCTTAATTGCTGAGCCACTATCTCCAGCCCCCTCCTTTCTTTAGCACTATGTGAACATATGAATTTCTCAATCTTGCCTTAGATTGCTGACTTTCTTAATGATTTCTTTCATTTGGACATAGTGTATTAGTGATTTTCTCCATTGACTTTTTTGCTTGTTTGTTTGCTTGGTTTTGGGTTTTCTAAGTCAGGGTTTCTTATCCATTGAGTTTTTAATTTGAATTTTATTGAGCTTGTCATCTTTGAGAATTTTTTTTTTTTTAGAAACTCTGTCTCTTTACCAAATATCTCATCCAAGTTGTTAAATTTCTTGTTCAAGTTTTGAATTGAATTGTTTCCTTCATTTATCTGCTCATTTGTCTCCTCTTTGATGTTGGTAATAACTTTTAATGCTAGGCTCTTGAGTCTATTAATTGGCATTTCAATCAATCATTTTGATATCTTTGAACTCAAATGTTGGAGTCTTGTAATATTAACATGTTTCTTTTCATATCTATTATATGTTTATGTTGTGACTTTTGCATCTATTAGACTCAGGTTTTTTTTTTCTGGTGTTGTGTGGAGATCTTTTGAGTGATTAGTGTTTTCTTCAGGCCTTGGTCACCACTCTTCCTCAGAAGGATGAAGGCACATTGTAGCAATAACAATACAAAAAAAAGAAAGCACTACCACTTTTTAATGTTGAGATTTTATTAGTTTATTCTAAATTTTAGATCACTGTTTTTCACTTGGATATATGATATCCTTCCAAATAAAATAAAAAATATGGTCGTTGTAACTATCCAAAGAAGTTTGAATCCATTTTCAAAATGTATTTCAATGTATTTGTCCAAACATTCACAATGAGTCTCCATTGTGGCATATACTGTACCCAAGGAATCACACCTGAAAGTTGTACCAATCACAATTATAGTCACAAGGTTTCTTGCTTATTTTTTTAAAAAAGATTTATTTATTTTTATTTTCATGCCTATGTTTTTTTTCCTGCATGTATTTATAAGTGAACCACATGTGTGCCTGGTGCCCTGGAAGGCAGAGAGGGCATTGGATTCCTTGGATTTGGAGTTACAGATAGTTGAGAGCTGCCATGTAAGTGCTGGGAATTGAACCCAGGAAGAAACTTCCTGGAAGAACAGCAAGTGCTCATAAATACTAATCCATTTCTCCAGCACATCTTTCCAGGGCAGATCCTTTAGTGTTGAATAAGATGAGTACTTGTACTGAAGACCCTTTGACAGTCCTGACAGTTGACAAGTTCTCTTCTGTATGAATCTTCTGATCAGACCCCATTATAGATGGTTGTGAGCCACCGTGTGGTTGCTGGGAATTGAATTCAGGACCTCTGGAAGAGCAGTCAGTGCTCTTAACCCCTGAGCCATTTCCCCAGCCCCCCAGGAGGGCCTTGAACTCAGAGCCACCTGTCTCTGCCTCCATAGTGCCTCATCTCCTGCTTATGTGGCCTCTTTCTAGTGTGAGTGCTAAGATGCTGCAAGAAGTGCAAGCTTTGAGTGATACTGATACATTTGACACATTCACAAAGGTCCTTTCCAGTGTGAATAAACTGATGCTCAAATAAAGATGAAAACACAGATGGATTCTAGACTAGCCTGCTCTGTATAGTGAGTTCCAGGCAAAACAAAGCTACTTAGCAAGATTTTTTTCTTCTTTTGGGTCCCCTGTTTGGTCTCTGAATACCATCACATCTCTAGGCCTCTGTCAAACTAGAGACCCCTGCATCAGCCAATTGTGTTTCTCCTTCTTTCTGGTCCCTCATATGAGTAGCAAATGCTGTAAAACACTGAATCATCTCTCCATCCCTGAAGTAGCAGTGGTTTGCTTCTTTCTTGTTTTTTTTTTCTTCTCAATTTTAATTTAAATATTTTTTTGAAATTATAAAACAATTACATCCTTCCCCATCTCCCCATTTCCTCCCTCCAACCCTTCATCTATCCCTCATGCTCTCTCTCAAATTCAGTCTCTATTTTTTTTTAAATGTTGTTATTGTTCTTTTTGGTGGTGATGGTGGTGGTGGTGGTGGTGGTGGTGTGTGTGTGTGTGTGTGTGAGTGTGTGTATGTGTGTGTGTGTTGTAGCCTGTATATAACATAGATTTTTCTACATTACCCTGCAGTGTGAAGTTTGCTCCCTTAGACCTTTGTTTACTCCCCCGGGGGATAGCCTATTGCTGTGAAGGAATGCCTCTGGGCTAAGCTGTTTCCTTTCCCTTAGTGTTCTCAAGGACATTATGAAAGCAGTCCCTCTGCAGCCCAGAGGGAGACTTTTTCCTCCCTGAGGACTTGTGAAAGAGATAAAGATTGCTGTGCTTATCACTCACTCTCTGTCCCTGCTTGGAATCCCCAGTTATCTTGGGATGAAAGCTGTAGAAAAGTCAGTCCCTTTTGGTACATAGTAGAGCAGAGGGAGTGTGAGCAAGAGGAGTCACAGGACAAAACAGGGAGCTAGAGCATATGTAGCGTAGTCAAGCTTTTTCTTTTATGACATTCTCTCATGAGAACTAATTAAGGAAAAGGGTTGAAAAACCAAAAAAAAAAAAAAAAAAAAATTAAGGAAAAGGGGATCAGCATCAGTTTCTTCTGAGGTCAGCACCTCAGTGATATAAATACTTCCGATGTCACTTTACTTCCCCTTACTGCTTAACATTGTTATGGTAGAGGCTAAATTTCAAATACTTGGGCCCGTGGGGAACACAGCAACATCTAAACCACAAGATTAATATTATTGGGCATAGCTTCATGTATTTGCTAGCTATTATTTTATCTGTCCTGGAGGAATATTGAACTATTGAAGTTTTTTTCCATTTAAAATTTTATTACATTTTACGTGTGTGTGTGTGTGTGTGTGTGTGTGTGTGTCTGTGTGTCTGTGTGTCTGTTTGTCTGTGTGTAAAACTCTTGGTTTTTTTCCTTCGACCTCCTGTGTTTTAGGGATTGAATTTAGGTTGTCAGTCTTGGCAGTCTGCTCCTTTACCTTCTGAGCTATATAACTGTGTCTTGCCCCACCACCATTTTAAAAACTAAGTTTGTTTATATATACATTTTTTAGTTTAAAAGCTTGAATTTATTTATTTTGCTTTGTATTGTGAATGTAATGTTTTCTTTCTATTTTTATAATTTTTATTTTTATTATATTCAGCACAATATATATTTTTATGCCAATCATAAAAATGATGGACATGTTATTAAATGAACATAAAAAGACAGTCTTTTTGGTTGTTTGTTTTGTTTTTAGTAGAGCTTTGTTTTTAGTAGAGTCTTGGCTCTTATTATGGTACAAACCCAAAAGAAAGAACAATTTTTAGACATTGGAGTTCATTGTGATAAGATTGTACTTCAATGTCCCTCACATCACCAAAGGATTTTACCTCCATAGTAGCTAAGCTAAGAGTTGACAGTTCTGCTGCCCCAAGGAATGAATTGTAGGTACAATTATTTGAATACAGATTTCCTACTATGATCAAAGTTATTTGACTTGAGTGATCGTCATCATTCTCAACCCACAGGGAACAGGTTACATTCATTTAAAAAATGGTGTGTGTATTAAGATGGTCTATCCATGAAGTCGTTCATCAACCGTTTCAATGAACAATGGTTCTGCTTGGAGGGTGGCACAGACATTAGGTGAGGGTAAGATTCTGGTTCATTGGCTGTGATGATTTTGAAAAGCATTCATCTCAGAAAAAGAGTAACATATAAGGTCATCTTCAAAATTGATACAATAATTATAAATATCAAGCAAAACATTCAGTCTCACTCTTTGTTGTTCTCTTACAAGCCACCTTCCAAATTAATTGTCTACATTTCTTTTGACTGTATAAATAATTTTGAAATATGTAAGCTGTTCTGAAAACCATAGTATAGTGTAAAAACATGAAATAAACAATCCTACTAATAGAGAGGCTGAGATAGGAGAAGCATGATTTCAAGACCATTATGTGGTACACAGCAAGACACTGTCATGTAGAAACAAGCAGAAAGTGTGTATGGATTGTACAATATTGGACATATCTCTCCAGTACCAAATTAGAGAGACCACTGGGTGATAGCCAACAAATTTCTAATTTCTCATATTTTTGAATTTCAGTCGATTAGGATATGTTGGTAATATTAATTTTCATATTAAGGGATATTAAGGAAACGTGATTGTTATATCCTGTTATTTTTGTTGTTAGAGGTGGAATTATGTTTGTGTGGGTTTGTTGAAAGATTACTTTCTTGCTTTTTCTAGGGTGTAGTTTCCCTTCTCATGTTGGCGTTTTCCATCTATTATCCTTTGTAGGGCTGGATTTGTGGAAAGATATTGTGTAAATTTGGTTTTATCATGGAATATCTTGGTTTCTCTGTCTATGGTAACTGAGAGTTTTGCTGGGTATAGTAGTTTGGGCTGGCATTTGTGGTCCCTTAGGGTCTGTATGACATCTGCCCAGGATCTTCTAGCTTTCATAATCTCTGGTAAGAAGTTTGGTGTAATTCTGATAGGTCTGCCTTTATAGGTTACTTGACCTTTTTCTCTTACTGCTTTTAATATTCTTCCTTTGTTTAGTGCATTTGGTGTTTTGATTATTATGTGAAGGGAGGAATTTCTGTTCTGGTCCAGTCTGTTTGGTGTTCTGTAGGCTTCTTGTATGTTCATGGGCATTTCTTTCTTTAGGTTAGGGAAGTTTTCTTCTATAATTTTGGCCTTCTATAAATTTGGCCCTTTAAGTTGGGAATCTTCACTCTCTTCTATACCTATTATCCTTAGGTTTGGTCTTCTTATTGAGTCCTGGAATTGGGTTAGGAGTTTTTTGCTTTATGCATTTTCTTTGACTGTTGTGTCAATGTTTTCTCTGTTATCTTCTGCACCTGAGATTCTTTCTTCTATCTCTTGTATTCTGTTGCTGATGCTTGTATGTATGAATCTTGATCTCTTTCCTAGGTTTTCTAGCTCCAGAGTTGCCTCACTTTGTGCTTTCTTTATTATTTCTAGTTCCATTTTTAGATCCTGGATGGTTTTGTTCATTTCCTTCACCTGTTTGATTGGGTTTTCCTGTGAGTCTTTAAGGGATTTTTGTGTTTCTTCTTTAAGGACTTCTAGCTGTTTACCTGTGTTCTCCTGTATTTCTTTAAGGGAGTTATTTATGTCCTTAAAGTCCTCTCTCATCGTCATGAGAAGTGATTTTAGATCCGAATCTTGATTTTCTGGTATGATGGTGCATCCAGGACTTGCTATGGTGGAAGAATTCAGTTCTGATGATGCTAAGTAACCTTGGTTTCTGTTGCTTATGTTCTTAAGTTTGCCTCCCACCATCTGATTATCTCTAGTGCTACCTGCCCTTGCTATATCTGACTGTATCCTGTCCTTTCTGGGATCCTGTAATCCTGAGATCCTGGGTGTGTCTGAGCTTCTGGGAGTCAAGCTGCCTCTGGGAACCTGAGATCCTGGTGTGACCAAACTCCTGTGATCCTGGGCATGTTAGAGTGCCTGGGAGTGGAGCTTCTTCTGGGTGTTGTGGGACTGGTTGCAGAGTTTGCACTCAAGGTCTGCTAAGGGCACAGTTCCAGACAGACTGGAAGGAACCTATGCCACTGCTGTGAATTGTTTATATTTTTGACTTGTAGAAGTTCTTTTAATAGTCTTAATCATACTTTTGTAATAATAATTATAAAATATTTTTTTTCTCAATGTGTGGTCTCAGGCACAAGCATTTTTTATTCTGATGAGCTTCAATTTAACTGCCTTTTCTTTTGTGCCTTTGGTATCAAATTTAAAGACCATACAAGGTCAAGGTAAGTTATATCTATATTTACTTTTGAGATATTTAAAATGTTTATGTTTCTTTTTAATGTGTGAGTGTTCTGTCTACATATACACCTGCATGCCAGAAGAGTGCATCTGATGAGCCACATGTGGTTGCTGGAAATCAAACTCAGGACATCTGGAAGAGGAGCCACTCTTAACCACTGAGCCATCTCACCAGCCCAGAATATTTAAAATCTTAATCCTCATAGTTAAGTCTTAGGTCTATTTTGTATTGATTCATATTTATATTAAAGGGTGTGCCACAAAATCCTTGTTTGTTAAGTGGAAATACTATTTTTTCATCATGAAATGATTGGGACATGTGATGCATTCTTAAATGGGATACTATTTATCCTGAAAAATGGAATGAAGAAACCAAATACAAAAGTCACAGGTTGCTTGAAGTTTAAAAAAAATCATATATCCAGAATAGTTGAATTCATAGAGCCAAACAGGTGATTAGTGGTTGCCAGGGTTGGGGTTGAGAGTGAATGAGAAGGGGTTTCTTGTGAGCAGGAATTGTTACTAGGATGATGAAAGGATTTCAAACTCTAGAGAGGTAATGGATGTCTCTCTAACATAATGAAAATATTGTGTGCCACTGAATTGAACACTATAAAATGGTTCTTTGTATACTAGATAAATTTCATCCTTAAAATACATATAAATGCTAACAGAGCTTAGAGAACTCCTTGCATGTAACAATGTGAATAATTATAAATGTAAATAATTCCAAAGTGGCATGTTCTTGCTATCTGATAGAGAATAGTGACAATTCAGCTGGCATTAGTATGCTATGAACTGATGGATTTGATTGTTATTAAACCATTTTAAGAACATTATATTGTTCCTTCTATCACCATGTGGGCAGTTATTATAGGAATCACATTGGTGGGAATAATCTAACATCTTTCCATCAAAATGACACATGCAAAGGCTACTTTAGAGCATGAAACAAAAATCCTCAAAATGGTGTATGTCAAAAGATTGATAGCTTTTATTCTAGCCCTCGGGCATTTTTGTTTTTGTTTTTGTTTTCCACAGAATGGTGCAGAAATGATGCCTGACAGCCCTAACCTTCAAGAAATTTTCTGTATAACAAATAGAATGAAATATGCAGCCAACCACTATAGGTTATAATAAATATGAAAACATTTTCCTAGCTAGTCCCCCACAGGAGCTGCCATGACTGATGATTTGAGCAAATAGCTGTTTCTTCTTCTGATTTAGTTGTCTGGCAAGAGTGACAAACTGATAATCATGCCTCCGGAAAACAAATGCTACTCTATCAGATCAGATTACATGCCCTTGTCCCTTGGGCTTTCCCTGTAGCCTCGTCACTGAGCTATGGAATTATACTACTTACTGATTGTGATTGTGGAATCAATACTGGAATAAATCCTTAAAACTTACCTAATACATATACTCATTTCATGTTTGGGTCTTTGTTACCCCCCTCCCCCCAAAAAGGCCATTGGACCTATACTAGTTAGAAACACTGTATTATAAGTAACAGACATCTCAAATCCTGATTACCTAACCAGTAAATGTAAAACTATATGCAGAAAGGTTTTTATTTGGTAGCTTAATCGTGGCATCAAAGGTTCAAGATAGGGGGCTACTATTGCTGTAATGAAACATCATGACCAAAGTAAGTTGGGGAGGAAAGAGTTTGTTTGACTTATGTTTCGTCATCACAGTTCATCACCAAAGAAATTCAGGACAAGAACTCAAACAGGGCAGGAACCTGGAGACAAGAGCTGATGCAGAGGCCATGGAGGGATGCTGCTTACTGGATTGCTCCACTTGGCTTGCTCAGCCTCCCTTCTTGTAGCTCCCAAGCCCAGCAGCCCAGAGGTGGCCCCTCTCACAATGAGCTGGGTCTTCTCTCATTAATCACTAATTAAGAAAATGCCCTACAGGTTTATGTACAGCCCAATCTGATACAGGCATTTCTCTCATTTGAGGCACCCTCATCTCCAATGACTCTATATAGCTTCCGTCAAGTTGACATAAAACTAGCCAGTACACTGTAGCTGTCTTCAGACACACCAGAAGAGGGCATCAGATCTTATTAAGGATGGTTGTGAGCCACCATGTGGTTGCTGGGATTTGAACTCAGGACCTTTGGAAGAGCAGTTGGTGCTCTTAACCACTGAGCCATCTGCCCAGCCCAAAACTTTCTTTTTTATTAATTTGTATTCTTACATATATTACATCCTGACCTCAGTTTCTCTTCTGTCTCCCCCACCTCTCACTACCTCCACCCCCAACTCCCTCCCCATCCACTCCCCTGAAAAGTCAGGCCTCCGGGGGATATCAACCAAACATGGCATGTCAACTTGCAATAAGATTAGACACCTTCCCTTGTATTAACGCTGGAGGAGGCAACCCAGTAGGAAGAAAGGGTGCCAAAACCAAAAGCATCAGAAACATGCCCCACATTGGCCTCAATTGCACCATGGCCATAGCTACCCAAGAGCCTGGAGTGTACCAATTCAGATTTATTGAGCTTGGATCATGCTAATTTGTTTATATTGGAACTCTACATACATAGGTAAGTAGTGACACTAATGAACTGGGGGTGGTTACTATATAAGGTCTGACATTTTATCAAAGTTTAATCACTGATATTATCACAAAAATCTCTAGCTCCAATTGCTCCCTACACACACACACACACACACACACACAGAGAGAGAGAGAGAGAGAGAGAGAGAGAGAGAGAGAGAGAGAGAGAGAGAGAGCAATTCTGCTCGTAAGAAATCATTTCCTTTATATTTCAACCCAAAGTTCAAGTGATTCCTATAGGCCATGCCATTGTCCTCACACTTTGCCCTTTTCCTTGCAGTTACTACTCTCGATGTGTCTTCTTTCTCAGCAATGTGACTTCTGCATAGGCCTTTTTAAGTCTAAACTGCATCTATAGACCCCAACACTGGTTATCTCTGAAAAAATTTCTACTCCCACTTTCGAATTGAACAACATTGAAGTCTGTTCCTTTCTGCTGTGTTTTCAGCTTCTTCCTCAGGCCAAATACAGAACTGGTGTTAGAATGGTAGCTACTTTTACTCTGCAAAATGAAGTTTTTGTTCTATTTTCCTTCCTGCTCTGTTATTCTGCAGTACTAAGTCATACAGGAAAGTATTGTAGACATGGGGAATTGAATGAGTGGTGTATTTGGAAATGTGAAGACAACTTTGCCTTGTGAAAATTCAAACACTGGGTACACACCCAATTTGACTAAGGACACTCACTCTGACTTTCTGTGAGCTATGCATCTTTATGAGCCTCTTAGGGTTCAGCCTCCCTGGGTCTAAGCTTCCCATAAGTCAGGAGAGCAAGATGACAACCATCACTAACATGGACAGCTGCAGCTATGTCTTCTGGTCCACTTTTTGGAAACTCTAGGAGGAAGAGATGGGAAGGTCTTCTATGCCTACATCTCCATGCTCTTAGGGAGCATTGTTCCCCTGACCTGGCTTGCAAAACTCTGGAAGTTTCTCCTCATCCCGTCACCAAGGGCTTTGTTCTACAGTCACTGACTAGGCTTTCCAAGTTTTTAAAGGCTCCCATGTGCTTGCTCCGCAGCCTCCCACTTCCTTCCAGCAGGTGGCAGAAGCAAACTGGGAACTAAAGGGTAAACTTGGAGCTTTTCTCTCCAGGTTGGGAGGCATTGGAAGCTGCTAATGAAACCACCTTCCTTGAGGCATGGGGGAGGGGAGGGGTAGCATGTCCTCTAGAGGAGAAAAGGCCCACATCTCTTTTCTGGGAGATAGACATCTTCCTCTTCACTTATCCAAGAGCCCATGCTGGATAAAGGGACTGTTGGCATTTCTTCTAGGCTTTGCCCCACAGTTACCTGGCAACAGCCAGGTATGCCTGACTCACTATAACAGGGGCTGCTCGCCCCCTCCCCTCTCTCTTCTCTTCTCTTCTTACTCTTCCTCCCTTACCCTCTTCTCCCTCTTTCCTCATTCCCATCACCCCCTCTCTCTACATGCTCATAGCCAGCTTCTCCTCCTCCTTTTCCTCCTCCTCCTCCTCCTCCTTCTTCTTCTTCTTCTTCTCCTCCTCCTCCCTCCTCCTCCCTCCTCCTCCTCTCTCTCTCTCTCTCTCTCTCTCTCTCTCTCTCTCTCTCTCTCTCTCTCTCTCTCTCTCTCTCTCCTCCTCTCTCTCTCCCTGTCTTTCTCTCTGCCTTTCTCGGGCATGAGCCCACAGAGGCACTCCCTTCTCCCACACCATACTGTACCTCCACCAAATATATCCCTGGCTTCTTTTTCTAATTTAAAACACAACATTGGTGCTGAGTGACTTGGACTTAGAATCTCTAGGGTTCACATTCCCCACTGCCACATGGAGAACCATTACTCACTAGACCTATCCACCCAAACTTCTGATAACTGATAAGATCCGCCCTTTCCCTACTGGTCATCATAAACATCACCTGGTCCCAAGGGAGGGTCATTGAGCTTGCAGCCACCCCTGTGCTGTCCTTGAGGATGGAGGCATTCAGTCTTTATGACTGGTCTTTTCACTGACCCTCGGTTGTTTTTTTTTTAGCATTTTGTCTAGGCTCCGCCCCCACAGTTACCTGGCAACTGCCAGGTATGCCTGACTCACTATAAAAGGGCAGTTTGCCCCCTCTACTCTCTCTTGCCTTCTGACTCCTGCACTGTCCTCTCATCCTTCCCGCTCTCTCCCCACTCCCCTGCCCCCTCTCTCCACGTGCTCATGTCTGGCCTCTACTTCTCTACTTCTCTACTCTCTCCCTCTCTCTGCCTTTCTCTGTCTGTACTACCCTCTTAACTCACCTCCCCATGCCCTGAATAAACTCTATCCTATACTATACCATAGTGTGGCTGGTCACTCAGGGGAAGGGATGCCTCGGCTGGTCTTTGCTGCCTCGTCCCTACTTACTGGGATGTCTCTGAAAGGGTTAGCTCAGGACCTTTAGTAAGGTCATGGAACACTTGCACCTCTCAGAAGGGAGAGGCTAAATTACATTCCTCAGACCACAGGGAGGTCCCTGAGGCTAGGGAAGGCCCAGAGACCGTTGGCCACCTACCTGTGATTCCTTAACAACCGATTAGTTTAAAAGTAACACTGTTCTGCCGATCACATTGTGCCTAATGGTGGCTGCCCTGAGGACTGTATAAAAGGCACGTGGTCATTCTCTCCCCATGTGCAGGGCGACCCCAGAATGCTGGAGTGAATAAAAATCCTCTTGCTTTTTGCATTGCTTCCCATCTCCACATCATTCACTTAGGGGATTTCTCCAGTAAGTTAAGACTACCAGTAAGTTAAGAGTCTTACATTTGGTGCATTGACCTGGAATCTGACCTCCTTTGGGGACACACTGGAGCAGTGAATTGGAGGTCTTGAGCAGGTAACACTGTGTTTTTTTGTTTTTTTGTTTTTTTTTGTCTGTCTCACTGTGTGTCAAAGTCTGAGTCTGTACGTCTGTCTGAACTTTTGGTTTGCTTGCAAGCATCTGGGAGGCTCGGAGAGCCTACAGTGTCTGGTGCGGTTGAGTTCGGCTGGCAGATGTGCCATAAGTCAAGACTGGGTAGGGGGCAGAGGCCACGCCCCCAGGAGAGAGCCAGGAAGGCTCTGCTCTTTCTGGAAATGGCAAGACAGTGAAGGCGGAAGCCGGGTCTTGCTATAATCTGGTTTATCTGGCTCTTACTAACTGGGCAGGAGCACCTAGTTTGTTTCAGCTCGACTGGAGCTGGCCGAGCAACTTTGTTATCTGGTTCTTGCCATATGGGCAGGAGCACCTGGTGTCTGTACCTGGGCCCATCAAGGGGCGAACTGTATGGTGATTGTTTTTCTCTATGTTAGTATCTTGTTCTGTATTCTTGGACCTAGACGGTCTGTGACAGGGTCGAGCTGTCTGTGTGCTGATTGTTTTTCTCTGTGTTTGTTGGTATCTCATTCTGTGTTCTTGGACTTAGACTGACAACATTGCTTGGACATTAGACCGACTGAAAAGCAAGTTAGTTACTCTCTGCTTCTCCGAATGAATGACTTACCCTTAGGGACTTTGATCTCCAGGTTTAATTCACAGTACCCAGCAAAAAATTTCTCTACTTGGTCATGTAACTGGCACTTTAAGAACAACTCTCTCACTAGCGATTCATAGGCTTCCTCCCACCCCCCTATTCTCTCTCAATGCCGGAAAAACAGCCATCACCCGTGCTGCCATGCTTCCACTGCATGCCAAGACGTGCCGGCATTATCTCTCTCTCTCTCTCTCTCTCTCTCTCTCTCTCTCTCTCTCTCTCTCTCTCTCTCTCTCTCTCTCTCTCCTCCCACCTCAGCGCTCCACATTCGCTCTCACCCACTGCCTACTCAACTCTGCATTCCAGCATTTTGTGGCACCTGAGCACTCTCTTGCACCACCTAAGCTGAGTTGCTAGGAGACAGAACTCTACTTCAGGCTACTCCCTTCCCCTGCAGATTCTGATGGGCCAGGCCTGGGCTTTCCAGCTGTGAGAAGGGAGCTCAGCCCTGCGGGACCAGCCTTGTGCTGCCTCGCCCCTTAATTCCGCTGTGATAGAAAAGCAGCTACCATCCCCCTTCCCCCCCCCCTTCACCAATTCCACCCGGAACTCTGCCTGGGACCCTATTCTGATGAGACTTTCCTGTGCCCACCTGCCCCACTCCCTGCATGTGCATGTGCCACCCTGCTCTTGATTCTGCTGCCAGAGCCACCAGAGAGTGCAGCGGCCACCACTGCAACCACTGCAGCCACCAATACCACCACTGCTGCCCCTGCTGTCACAGGCCCAGGGTTGTAGCCCTGCTTCCCAAGCCTTATCATTGTATAGGCTGGGAAATGGGCCTGGGCACACAGTCAGGTAGGCCTGAACTGGCCTGGGCACATTTGCTTTCTGTTCCTGCCCACAGCTCACGTCACAGCTGTCAGCTCTCTGGTTTCTTTCTATTCTGGTCCACATCAGATCTAAGCCAAGTGTACACTTGGCAAAACTCTGCCATTTGTCTCTTGGTATGTGTGTCTCTTCATGTGTTGTTTTTCTCTGCTGATACATAGTGGCAAGGCCTAGATTTCTTTTTTTTTTATTTTATTTTTTTAATTTACATTCCAAATCACTTCCCCTTTCCCGTTTCCTCCCTCCCCGAAAGTCCCATAAGCCCCCTTCCCTCCCTCTTTTCTCCATTCAACCCCCTCTCATTACTCTGTCCTGGCTTTCCTCTACATCCAGTCTTTCCAGGACCAGGGGTCTCTCCTTCCATCTTTTTAGAAATCTATTGATATGCTGATTGTGTCTAGGGTATTCTGAGATTCTGGGTCAATATCCCCTTATCAGTGACTGCATACCATGTGTGTTCTTTTGTGATTGGGTTACCTCACTAAGGATGATATTTTCAAGTTCTGACCATTTGCCTAGGAATTTCGTGAATTCATTGTTTTTAATTGCAGAGTAGTATTCCATTGTGTAAATATACCACATCTTCTGAATCCATTCCTCCATTGAGGGACATCTGGGTTCTTTCCAGCTTCTGGCTATTATAAATAAGGCTGCTATGAATATAGTGGAGCATATGTCCTTATTGCATGCAGGTAAAGTCTCTGGGTATATGCCCAGGAGTGGTATAGCCGGATCCTCCGGGAGTGTCATGCCCAGTTTTCTGAGGAACCGCCAGACTGCTTTCCAGAGTGGTTGTACCAGCCTGCAATTCCACCAGCAGTGGAGGAGTGTTCCTCTTTCTCCACATCCTCGCCAACAACTGCTGTCTCCTGTGTTTTTGATCTTAGCCATCCTGACTGGTGTGAGATGGAATCTCAGGGTTGTTTTGATTTGCATTTCCCTAATGACTAAGGATGATGAACATCTCTTTAGGTGCTTCTCAGCCATTAGATATTCTTCAGGTGAGAACTCTTTGTATAGCTCTGTACCCCATTTTTTAATAGGGTTACTTGCCTCTCTGGAGTTTAACTTCTTGAGTTCTTTGTATATCTTGGATATTAGCCCTCTGTCGGATGTAAGGTTGGTAAAGATCATTTCCCAGTTAGTTGGTTGCCGCTTTGTCTTTTTGACGGTGTCTTTTGCCTTGCAAAAACTTTGTAATTTAATGAGGTCCCATTTGTCTATTCTTGATCTTAGAGCATAAGCTATTGGAGTTCTGTTCAGGAAATTCTCCCCTGTGCCCATATGTTCAAGGTTCTTCCCTAGTTTCCCTTCTATTAGTTTCAGTGTGTCTGGTTTTATGTGGAGATCTTTGATCCACTTAGAATTGAGCTTAGTGCAAGGAGATAAGGATGGGTCAATTTGCATTCTTCTGCATGTTGACCTCCAGCTGAGCCAGCACCATTTGTTGAAAAGGCTATCTTTTTTCCACTGGATGGTTTTAGCTCCTTTGTCAAAGATCAAGTGACCATAGGAGTGTGGATTCATTTCTGGGTCTTCAATTCTGTTCCATTGATCTACATGTCTGTTACTGTACCAATACCATGCAGTTTTTAACACTATTGCTCTGTAGTACAGCTTGAGGTCCGGGATACTGATTCCCCCAGAGGTTCTTTTACTCTTGAGAATAGTTTTAGCTATTCTGGGTTTTCTGTTATTCCAGATGAATTTTTGAATTGCTCTTTCTAACTCTATGAAGAATTGAGTTGGGATTTTGATGGGGATTGCATTGAATCTGTGTATTACTTTTGGTAAGATGCTCATTTTTACTATATTAATCCTGCCAATCCATGAGCATGGCAGATTTTTCCATCTTCTGAGGTCTTCTTCAATTTCTTTCTTCAGAGACTTGAAGTTCTTGTCATACAGATCTTTCACTTGTTTGGTTAGAGTCATGCCAAGATACTTAATATGGTTTGTGGCTATCGTAAAGGGTATTATTTCTCTTACTTCTTTCTCAGCCTGCTTATCCTTTGAGTATAGGAAGGCTTCTGACTTGCTTGAGTTGATTTTATATCCGGCCACTTTGCTGAAGTCATTTATCAGCTGTAGGAGTTCTCTGGTGGAGTTCTTTGGGTCGCTTATGTATACTATCATATCGTCTGCAAATAGTGATAGTTTGACTTCTTCCTTTCCAATTTGTATCCCTTTGACCTATTTTTGTTGTCTAATTGCTCTAGCTAGAACTTCAAGTACTATATTGAAAAGATATGGAGAGAGAGGGCAGCCTTGTCTAGTCCCTGATTTTAGTGGGATTGCTTCAAGTTTCTCTCCATTTAGATTGATGCTGGCTACTGGTTTGCCGTAAATTGCTTTTACTATGTTTAGATATGGGCCTTGAATTCCTGATCTTTCCAAGACCTTTAGCATGAAAGGATGCTGAATTTTGTCAAATGCTTTCTCAGCATCTAATGAGATGACCATGTGTTTTTTTTTCTTTGAGATTGTTTATGTAGTGGATTACATTGATGGATTTCCTTATATTGAACCATCCCTGCATCCCTGGGATGAAGCCTACTTGATCGTGGTGAATGATCGTTTTGATGTGTTCTTGGATTCGGTTGGCAAGAATTTTATTGAGTATTTTTGCATCGATATTCATAAGAGAGATTGGCCTGAGATTCTCTTTCTTCGTCGGATCTTTGTGTGCTTTTGGTATTAGTGTAATTGTGGCTTCATAGAACGAGTTGGGTAGTGTTCCTTCTGTTTCTATTTTGTGGAACAGTTTGAAGAGTATTGGTGTTAGGTCTTCTTTGAAGGTCTGATAGAATTCTGCACTAAAACCATCTGGACCTGTGCTTTTTTTGGTTGGAAGACTTCCAATGACAACTTCTATTTCTTCAGGGGTTATAGGACAGTTTAGATGGTCTATTTGATCCTGATTTAATTTTGGTACTTGGTATCTGTCAAGGAAATTGTCCATTTCCTCAAGATTTTCTAGTTGCGTTGAATACAGGTTTTTGTAATAGGATCTGATGATTTTTTGAATTTCCTCAGTTTCTGTTGTTCTCTCTCCCTTTTCGTTTCTGATTTTATTAATTTGGATACTATCTCTGTGCCCTCTGGTTAGTCTGGCTAAGGGCTTATCTATCTTGTTGATTTTCTCAAAGAACCAACTCCTCGTTTAGTTGATTCTTTGTATGGTTTTATTTGTTTCTACTTGATTGATTTCAGCCCTGAGTTTGATGATTTCCTGCCTTCTACTCCTCTTTGGTGTATTTGCTTCTTTATGTTCCAGGGCTTTCAGGTGTGCCATTAAGCTGTTAGTGTATGCTGTCTCCCGTTTCTTTTTGGTGGCACTCAGGGCTATGAATTTTCCTCTTAGCACTGCTTTCATTGTGTCCCATAAATTAGGGTATGTTGTGCCTTCATTTTCATTAACTTTCAAAAAGTCTTTGATTTCTTTCTTTATTTCCACCTTGACCAAGTTATCATTGAGTAGAGCATTGTTCAGCCTCCATGTGTACGTGGGTTTTCTTTTGTTTTTGTTGCCATTGAAGACCACCCTTATTCCATAGTGATCTGATAGGAGGCATGGGATTATTTCTATCTTCTTGTATCTGTTGAGGTCTGATTTGTGACCAATTATATGGTCAATTTTGGAGAAGGTACCATGAGGAGCTGAGAAGAAGGTGTATTCTTTAGCTCTAGGATGAAATGTTCTATATATATCAGTTAGTTCCATTTGGTCCAAGGCTTCAATTAGATTCACTGTGTCCCTGTTTAGTTTCTGCTTTCCTGAACGATCCATTTCAGAGAGCGGGGTGTTGAAGTCACCCACTATTATTGTGTGCGGTGCGATGTGTGCTTTGAGTTTTAGTAAAGTTTCTTTTATGAATGAGGGTGCCCTTGCATTTGGAGCATAGATATTCAGGATTGAGAGTTCTTGATGGTGGATTTTTCCCTTGATCAGTATGTAGTGTCCTTCTGTGTCTTTTTTGATGACTTTAGGTTGAAAATCAATTTTATTCGATATTAGGATGGCTACTCCACCTCATTTCTTGGGGCCATTTGCTTGTAAAATTGTTTTCCAGCCTTTTACTCTGAGGTAGTGTTTGTCTTTGACACTGAGGTGCGTTTCCTGCATGCAGCAAAATGCTGGGTCCTGTTTATGTATCCAGTCTGCTAGTCTATGTCTTTTAATTGGGGAATTGAGACCATTGATATTAAGAGAGATTAAGGCATAGTGATTATTGCCATCTGCCATTCTTGACGCTATCTTTATGTTTGAGTGGTTATCTACTTTTGGGTTTGATTCAAGAAGGTTATTATCTCATTTTTTCCAGGGTGTTGTTTCTCTCCCTGTATTGGAGGTTTCCACCTATTATCCGTTGCAGGGCTGGATTTGTGGAAAGATATTGTGAAAATTTGGTTTTATCATGGAATATCTTGGTCTCTCCATCTATGGTGATTGAGAGTTTTGCTGGGTATAGTAGTCTAGGCTGGCATTTGTGCTGTCTTAGTGTCTGCATGAGATCTGCCCAGGATCTTCTGGCTTTCATAGTCTCTGGTGAGAAGTCTGATGTGATTCGGATAGGTCTTCCTTTGTATGTTACTTGGCCCTTTTCTCTTACTGCATTTAGTATTCTTTCTTTGTTTAGAACATTCGGTGTTTTGATTATTATGTGACGGGAGGTATTTCTGTTCTGGTCCAGTCTGTTTGGAGTTCTGTAGGCTTCTTGTACGTTCATCGGCATCTCTCTCTTTAAGTTAGGGAAGTTTTCCTCCATAATTTTGTTGAAGATGTTTACTGGCCCTTTAAGTTGCAAATCTTCACTCTCATCTATACCTATAATCCTTAGGTTTGGTCTTCTCATTGTGTCCTGGATTTCCTGGATGTTTTGGGTTACGCGTTTTTTGCATTTTGCATTTTCTTTGACTGTTGAGTCGATGCTTTCTATGGAATCTTCAGCACCTGAGATTCTTTCTTCCATCTCTTGTATTCTATTGTTGATGTTTGCATCTATGACTCCTGATTTCTTCCCAAGGTTTTCTATCTCCAAAGTTGTCTCCCTTTGTGATTTCTTAGTTGTTTCTACTTCCTTTTTTAGTTCCTGGATGGATTTGCTGAGATCCTTCACTTGTTTGTTTGTATTTTCCTGTATTTCTTTAAGGTATTTTTGCATTACCTCTTTCAGGATTTCTTCCTGATGACCCACGTTCTCCTGCATTTCTCTGAGCGATTTTTGTGTTTCCTCCTCATGGGATTCCATCTGTTGATCCATCATCTCCTGCATTTCTTTAAGCAGTTCTCGTGTTTCCTTTGTAAGGGTATCTAACCGTTGATTCATTTCTTTAAGCAATTTTTGTGTTGCCTCCTTATGGACATCCATCTGTTGACCCATATTCTTCTGCATTTCTTTATGCAAATTTCGTGATTCCTTTGTGAGTGCATCTACCCGTTGATTCATCTCGTTAAGCGATTTTTGTGTTGTCTCCTTGTGCGCCTCCATCTTTTGATCCATGTTCTCCCGCATTTCTCTAAGCGATTTTTGTGTTTCCTTTGTAAGGGCTTCTAACCGTTGATTCATGGTCTCCTGTAACTCTTTATGAGATTTATTTGTGTCCTTCTTGTGATCCTCTAATAGCATCATGAGAAGTGATTTTAAATCCAGATCTTGTCTTTCGGGTGTGGTGGGGTATCCAGGACTTGCTGCTGTTGGAGAGTTGGGTTCGGATGGTCCCACATTACTTTGATTACTGTTAGTAACATTCCTACGTTTGCCTTTTGCCATCTGGATACCTCTGGTGTTAGTTGGTCCTGCTGCCACTGGCTGTTGGTTGGACCTCCTGTGAGCCTGCAAAGCTATTTCTGCCCCCCCTGGATTACCAGGATTCCCCTAGCATCGATTTCTGGGGCCTGCCTGCTCCTGAGTGACTTTGGAGCTCTAATGTGCCTTGCCCCAAGTGATCTTATATTGGGGAGGCCTTGCACATCTAAAGGCTCAGCCTAGTGGATTCCTGGAGCAGAGGTCGCCAAAGGGAGGCTGGCAGGCTCCTGCCTTGTGCAGGGGTGTGTGATCTCTCCTGCGGGGGGAGGGGGCGTCCCTCTGCCAGGCAGAAGTCCCACAGCAGATCTGGCGCGCTGGTCACTGCAGATCAGCCCAACACCTGGGAGCAGGTTACACACAAGCCGCCCGAGACCGAAGAGATATTATGCCTGTCTGTCTCTGAGCCTGGCGGTCCCAACTTCCCAGTCACTGGAGCAAAGATGGCGGAGGGCACTCTCCGTGGCGCTGCTCACCCTGTAGTCGCGATGGCCCGCCGATCTGGCACCCAGACGACCACAGCGCTGACCCGCCCTCGGGCACAGACGGAAGCCCCAACAGGCCGTGTCCCAAGTGATGTTATATTGGGGGTAGGGGGCCTGGGGTACCCGTCTCTCCAGCGCAGTCCGCGGGAACAGAGGTCCAAGGCCTAGATTTCTAAACAGTATAAAGGTTAAAGGACACTGCCTTATGTATGTTTAGCCTTGGTTTTGCTACTGCCATTAAGTAATAGTATGCTCTATTTACTAGATACATTCTCAAGCAAGAAATTAAACAAACACAGGTTGTCTAATTCAGATTATGCTTAATAGATACTGCTCTTAATCTTGTCAGAAATCTGCTAAATGTAATAAGTTTAAGCTTATGACAGAGAACCCCAAAGCCTGATACCTTATACCCCAAGGTCTCCCGAGAAGATAAAGGGCACAGCAACAAGATTCTACCTAGATTGTGGTGTGATAACCACTGAGAAATACCACTCTATTGCCTTGCCCACTGCCAGGGCTTGGTCTACACTGTGGACAAAACAGGATACCCTAAGAATCAAATGTCACATATTGCCTAAGTGAAGGTGGGTCATTTCTCATTTCACACATATTTACTCCACAGGAAAAAGCTTTATGTCTTCTGGGCCTGACAGCCAGACTGACTCTGCCCAGCTTGCCATGAAGACCACAGGGATCTGGGGACTGTTTAGGGAGTAGAATATGGACCAACCTCTGTCATATTTATTTATTTACTTGTAATTTTTTCTTTTTTAAAATCATTAGATATTTTCTTTATTTACATTTCAAATGTTATCCCCTTCCCTCATTTTCCCTCCAAAAACCCCCTATCCCATCCCCCCTCCCCCTGCTCACCAACCCACCCACTCCCGCTTGCCTGTCCTGGCATTCCCCTACATTGGGGCATCAAGTCTTCATAGGACCAAGGGCCTCCCCTCCCACTGATGTCCAACAAGGCCATCCTCTACTACATATGTGGCTGGAGTCATGGGTCCCTCCATGTGTACTCTTTGTTTGGTGATTTAGTCCCTGGGAGCTCTGGGAGTACTGGGTGACTCATATTGTTGTTCCTCCTATGGGACTGCAAACCCCTTCAGCTCTTTGGGTCCTTTTTCTAGCTCCTTCATTGGGGACCCTGTGCTCAGTCCAATGGTTGGCTGAGAGTGTTACCCTTGGTATTTGTCAGGCACTGGCAGAGCCTCTCAGGAGACAGCTATATCAGGCTCCTGTCAGCAAGTACTTGTTGGCATCCACAATAGTGTCTGGGTTTTGTAACTGTATATAGGACAGATCCCTAGTTGGGGCAGTCTCTAGATGGCCTTTCCTTCAGTCTCTGCTCCACACTTTGTCTCTGTATATCCTCCCATGGGTATTTTATTCCCTCTTCTAAGAAGGACCAAAGTATCCACACTTTGGTCTTCCTTCTTCTTGAGCTTCATGTGGTCTGTGAATTGTATCTTGGGTATTCTGAGCTTCTGGGCTAATATCCACTTATCAGTGAGTGCATACCATGTGTGTTCTTTTGTGATTGGGTTACCTCACTCAGGATGATATTTTCTATTTCCATCCATTTGCCTAAGAATTTCATGAATTCATCATTTTTTTTCTGGTCCAATCTATTTGGAGTTCTGTAGGCTTCTTGTATGTTCATGGGCATCTCTTTCTTTAGGTTAGGGAAGTTTTCTTCTATAATTTTGTTGAGGACATTTACTGGCCCTTTAAGTTGGAAATCTCACTCTCTTCTATACCTATAATCCTTAGGTTTGGTCTTCTCATTGTGTCCTGGATTTTCTGGATGTTTTGGGTCAGGAGCTTTTTGCATTTTGCATTTTCTTTGACTGTTGTGTCAGTGTTTTCTATGGTATCTTCTGCACCTGAGATTTTCTCTTCTATCTCTTGTATTCTGTTGGTGATGCTTGCATCTATGACTCCTGATCTCTTTCCTAGGTTTTCTAGCTCCAGGGTTGTCTCACTTTGTGATTTCTTTATTGTTTCTACTTCCATTTTTAGATCCCTGATGGTTTTGTTCATTTCCTTCACCTGTTTATTTGTGTTTTCCTGTTATTCTTTAAGGGTTTTTTTTTTGTGTTTCCTCTTCAAGGGCTTCAAGCTGTTTACCTGTGTTCCTTTAAGGGAGTTATTTTTGTCCTTCTTAAAGTTCTCTAGCATCATTATGAGATGTGATTTTAGATCAGAATCTTGCTTTTTTGGTGTTCTGGGGTATCCAGGGCTCACTGTGTTGTGAGAACTGGGTTCTGATGTTGCCAAGTAGCCTTGGTTTTTGTTTCTTATGCTCTTGTCCTTGCTTCTCCCCATCTGGTAACCTCTGGTGATAGCTGGTCTTGCTGTCTCTGACTGTGCATGTCCCTCCTGCAAGCCTGTGTGTCTGTACTCCTTGGAGACCAGTTCTTTCCTGGAGGAATTTGGGTATGGAGAGCTGTGGTTTGGGTCAGCTTTGGAGTGCAGACAGAAACCAGAAGGATCCTATCCCCAGCTGTTCCTTGGTTCCTGTATCCTGATGTCTCTGGGCGAGTCCCTCCTAGGCTAGGAATTTGGACAGAAGTGGTGGTCTTACCTGTGCTCACAAGCTTGTCTGCACTCCTGGGAGGCCAGCTCTCTCCTGGAGCTATTTGGGTATGGGGCCCTGTGGCAGAGGATCAGCTCTGGGCCAGATGGAAATCAGAAGGCTCCTGCCCAGGCTACTCCTCGGTTCCTGTCTCCTAGGAAGTTCTATCAGCTTCCTATAATTCCTTACTCTAAGTCTATATCTAACCTCTGTGGTTCTACAGACTGTAGCTTGGTTGTCATTAACTTAATAACTTATATCCACATATAAATGATTACTCCCCCCACCCTTTTGCTACCCTATCACAAATGGCCTGCCCTAAACCCTGTCTTGCTTGGGAGCTTGAAGAGCCACATACACTTGCATGTCGTGTGTGTGTGTGTGTGTGTGTGTGTGTGTGTGTGTTCATTCACCCCATCTGTCTTAGTTAGGATTTCTATTCCTGCACAAACATCATGACCAAAAAGCAAGTTGGTGAGGAAAGGGTTTATTCAGCTTACACTTCCACACAGCTATTCATCACCAAAGGAAGTCAGGACTGGAACTCAAGCAGGTCAGGAAGCAGGAGCTGATGCAGAGGCCATGGAGGGATGTTCCTTACTGGCTTGCTTCCCCTGCCTGCTCAGTCTGCTCTCTTACAGAACCCAAGATTACCAGTCCAGGGATGGCACCACCCACAAGGGGCCCTCCCCCCTTGATCACTAATTGAGAAAATGAAAATGCCCCACAGCTGGATCTCATGGAGGCACTTCCCCAACTGAAGCTCCTCTCTCTGATAACTCCAGCCTGTGTCAAGTTGACACACAAAATCAGCCAGTACAACATCTCCTGAGCAACAAAGAGACACAAGATTAAAGTGCCTCTTTTCCACCTCTAGCACACACCCACCTACCAATGCTCCATGAACACTCCTAGCTATGGGAACTATGGGCTCAACAGCCAACCAACTGGATGAAGTTCCCTGGACTAGAGAAACTGGCCTGGCAGAATTCCCCTTTTACCACCAGTGGTCCCTAGTGTTGTGTTTTACAAAAAGAAAAGAAGCCAGGGATATGTTTAGTGGAGGTGCAGTATGGTGTGGGCCCATGCTAAGGCATCCCTTCCCCCTGAGGTAACAGCCACATGATGATATAGTATAGACTAGAGTTTATTTAGGGCATGGGGAGGGGAGTTGAGGGAGTAGAGACAGAGAAAGGCAGAGAGAAAGAGAAAGAAAGAGAGAGAGCGACAGACAGAGAGAGAGGGGAGGGAGGAGAAGCTGGCTATGAGCACATAGAGAGAGAGGGTGAGGAGGATGGGGAAAGAGGGAGAAGAGGGTAAGGGAGGAAGAGTAAGAGGAGAAGAGAAGAGAGAGGGGAGGGGGCGAGCAGCCCCTTTTATAGTGAGTCAGGCCTACCTGGCTGTTGCCAGGTAACTGTGGGGCAGAGCATAAAAGAAATGCCAACAGTCCCCCATTTTGGTTTAATTAAAAAAGGAAAAATTATAAAGAGGTGATAGTGGAGTAGGAACAGGGTCGTGATCTTTAGTTACTACCTGCTGACTTTGGGGCAATGTGTCTCTGAGAAACCTAAGAAAATGGGTATGGGGATGTTGGCCCAGTCTTAGGAGAGTTGGCTATTTTCTTGCTGTCCAGGGTCTGTGGAACCATCTGTGGATAGATAGGAAGGACTGGATCCAGTAGAAGAAGCATCTGTGTCTGTAAGAGTAGACTGGAGCATCTGTGGATTGCTTCTCTGGAGCTGTCCTGGATATAGTAATCGCCTGGACTTGACAAAATTCTGAAACACACACACACACACACACACACACACACACACTATAGGTAGAGAATAAACTTTTTAAGTACATTTGGGAGAATATTTTTTTTCCTTAGGTGTACATTTGAAACCCTATGTCTTGGTGGTTGTGCGTGAGGAAAGTCCCAATCCCAAGAACAGGAGAGAAATCCTACTCTTTGGGATAGGTAGCAAGTGGGAACTTAGGCTATGGATTGGCAGGTATACTTATCTGGATGAAGTCTATTTGGTCCATGAGAGGTAGATCTGAGTGGGTTTCCTGTAGCTTATAAGTTTACAAAAGATATAAATTTGTTAACATGAACAGCCTTTAAGATGAGCTTAGGGAAGACAAAAACCTTTTTGGAGCAAAGGAACAAGAAGGGCTTTTTCCTTCTATCCAGGAGACTGAATATATGAATTTAGTAAGAGAAGAAACAATTTTAAGATTATAACTGAGAGACAAAGGAAACTCAAAACCTTGACCTTGTGAATATAGTCGATCGTATAGTTTAGCAAGAGAAATACCTAAAGTCTATAATTATAAGACAACCAAAGGGAAACATATTTGTAACTATGATAGCTGAAGTATAGATTTAGCATGAGATACACTTAAGTTTATAGTTAAAAGGCAACCAAAGGAAACTGAAATTGCAATGATAAAAGTGAATCATATAGTGGAATGTTTTATTAGAGTTAGGCTAATTTATAAGAACTCTATTGGTTAATGTTAGGACAATGGCATAGCAAGAAGAGGAAATATGAAGCATTTAGTCACTGGAAACTGAGTTTAGGTAAGGAAGTAACAGAAGGTTACATTTGTGAAAGCTTGCATCTGAACTTGGGTATTGTTTATCTTGAAGTCTGTAAATCTGGCAGTCTTAGCTAGTTACAAAATTTATCAATGAGCAAATAAGGTGCATTACTTTGGGGTAAAGAGCTAGGTCTATTTTATAGTTGTCAAGCTACAGTTACTGTAGCTGTTAGTGTAGTCAGAAATCTGAAAATAATAAATTATAATCTAGGAGTCATGTATTAATAAAAATGATGCCTTCCGGTCACCATCTGCACCCAGGAACTAAGGCTGTTCCACAGCCCTCTGTGCACAGGTTCTGCCAGGACAGAGCTGGTATCCCAGGAGTGCTCTCACTCCTGGACCCAAAGGTGAGATCTCCACTTTCTCTCCAATAACTATCCCAGGTGGGACCAGCCAGAACAGGGAAAGACACTTCATACTCATCAAAGGAAAAGTCTTCCAAGAACTCTCAATTCTGAACATCTATGCTCCAAACGCAAAGGCACCCACATTCATAAAAGAAACTTTACTAAAGCTCAAAGCACACATTGTACCTCACACAATATTAGTTGGACACTTCAACACCCCACTATCATCAATGAACAGATCATGGAAACAGAAACTAAACAAAGACACATTGAAACTAACAGAAGTTATGGAGCAAATGGATTTAACAGATATCCATAGAACATTTCATCCTAAAACAAAAGAGTATACATCCTTCTCAGCATGACATGGTACCTTCTCCAAAAGTGACCATATAATCAGTCACAAAACAAGCCTCAACAGATATAAGATTAAAATAATCCCATGCATCCTATCAGATCACTATGGACGAAGGCTGGTCTTCAATAACAACAAAAATAATAGAAAGCTCACATACACGTGCAATACCCTCATAGAAGCAGGGGGTAGGAGAATGGCATAGGGGGTTTCTGGGAGGGGGAAAACTGGATAAGGGAATAACACTTGAAATGTAAATGAATTAAAAGTATATAAATAAATAAAAATTTTAAAATACTTCCTAGGAAAGGGAAATAGAGTAAATATTTTCAAGATTTATTTATTTATTTAATGTATATCATTGTTGTATCTGCATGTACACCTGTATGCCAGAAAAAGTCATCAGATTACATTATAAATGGTTATGAACCACCCTGTGGCTGCTGGGAATTGAACTCAGGACTCTGGGAGAGCAGCAGGTGCTCTTAACCACCAAGCCATCTTTCCAGCCCTAGAACACATAGTTATGAATGGATGGAGGGCCTGGAATGGGATAATCAAGTTGGTAGGGGGAGATGAGGGTGGATGAGGGAGGGAATATTGGAAGAGACAGCTAGAATTAAGGGTCATTTGAGGTGTAGTATGGAAACCTAATACAGTAAAAGCTTCCATATATATATTTTTCCATATATATATGGAAAAATCCATTGCCGAAGTCAGTACCTGCAAAAATCATTGAACATGGAGAAGTTGGGTTGTTGCCTACATTGACACTATACCCCTATGTGCTAATGCCTTCGGCATAGAAAGGTACTCTGCATGTTACCAAAATAGAAACATAAACACCAATTCAGCCACAAATCCTTTGATCTACAATGATGTTCTGCCTCCAAGATATGCTAGGGTAATGATGGCCCAAATTTTGTGGGAGTAAACCAGCTAATACCAGATTTGACTTAAGGCCCATTCAGTGAGATGGAACCCATACCTGACACAGAGAATCCTGTGGAAGAGGAGACAGAAAGAGTGTAACAGCCAGAGGGGATGGAGGATACCAAGAAAAGAAGGCCCTCTAAATCAACATGTTTGATGCACATATGACCTCACAGAGACTAAGACAACAAGCACAAGGTCTCCATGGGTCTGCACCAGATGGATCCTAGTGCTGAAAGAAGTGTACACATGTTCCCATCCCTAACCCAGAAGATATCTCTAATTGATAATTACATGCAAGTAAAGATTTAGTTTTCTCTAAGGGAGTCTCACTGGGAAAACAACTCTTAAGGGCAAGTTACCTGCCCATCAGTAGATGGCCAACAGAAAATGAATTCAGTGGCATCATAATGTCATGTCAGGGCTTTAAAAAATATTATATATCTTCATCCTACAAGTCCTTTGGGTGTATATTATGGCCTCCAGTTTAGTGGTTTTATGAGATTCCTGAGTGTAATAACAAGTGGATCTCTGTTTCTTGTGCCTTCTTTTGGGCTCTTTTCCTTTTGTTTGTTTGTTTAGTATGTCTTATGTATGTGTTAGTACTTGTTTTATTATATTTCATTACTATCTCTGAGAAGCATGTTCGATTTTTAATGAGAGACAGAAAGGGGATGAATCTGGATGAGAGGGATATGGGGAGGAACTAGGAGGAGTAGAGGGAGGGAAAACTGTACTCAGGATATGATTATGTGAGAAAAATAATCTATTTTCAATAAAAGGGGAAAATAAATAATAAAACAACATTGAGCTTTAATTATGGGAGAGCTTCATAGCCATCTTGATTCTATACATAATATATGGATACATATGCTTGTGTGTATCTTGTACTATATTGCCTCACACTTGTGATGCTACAGATTCTCCATTCTTTAGTTTTGCCTAGACCTATGCAGTGTTTAGTTTTCAAAAGTCTAATGTAAATGCTGGCAGATCTACACATATATTAAAGACATAACCTTTGGATGGTAACTCCTTCTTGCAGTAACACTTAGTTCAAGTGCTACATTTCAGAGTCTGGTGATTTTACAGGAACTAAGTAGGCCACACCATTCTTTTGTAGTTGTTTAAATGTAACAGAAAACATTTGTACATTTTAGTGAGCTATGTAAATTGCATTTGTTCCTCACTCTTCTCGAAGTGAAATATATTCACCCTAATGAAAGAAAAAAAGGGAAAGAAAATGACATGTTTGTGTGTAAAGTTGACAAAGGATGGAGTTGTTTAGTTTTAATTTTCAACCTGATACAACTTAGAATCACATGCAGATAGAACCTCAATGAGAAATTGTCTACATGCTGTTATCCTGTAGTCTTATCTATAGGGAACTGTATTGATTACCTTAGTTGATGTTGCTTCCACTTAGCCCACTTTGGGTAGCACCAATGGCAGGGAGTCCTAAATTGTATAAGAGTAGAGAAATTGAGCTTCATACTAAGAAGCAAGTATGTATGCATACATTATCTCTATTCTTGACTGTGGATGTGATAAGCCCAGCTGTTTCAAGTTCTTACCACCGTGAATTTTCCTCAATAATGGCCTGAAACCTGAAGTAAAATGACCTTTTTGTCCACTAAGTTTCTTCTTATTAATGTATTTTTCATAGTAACAAAAATGAAACCAGAAGAGTTACTCATGAAAACTTAATGCTAAGACCCTAGTGCTGAAGATACCATATGGATTTAATTGTACCATATACCTGAAGAGCTATTGGCAGTTGGTGACCTCTGGGAGAGGGAGAGATATAGTTTTCTTCAGAAATGTCCATGTTCTCAGTGGTTGCTTGAACTCCAGTAGATAGCGCTGTACTCCTGAACACACAGGCAGCATACATAGGACTCAGTTAAAAAAAGGAATGTGGTGGTTTGAATATGCTTGGCCCAGAGAGTGGCACTATTAGGAGGCCTTGTTGGAGTAGGTGTGGCTTTGTTGGAGAAAGGGTGTCATTGTTGGGGTGGGCTTCGAGACCCTCTTTTTAGCTGCCTGGGAGTCAGTCTTCTAGCAACTTTTAGATGAAAATGTAGAATGTTCAGTTCCTCCTGCACCACAACTGCATGGATGCTTCCATGCTTCTACCTTGATGATAATTGACTGAACCTCTGAACCTGTAAGCCAGACTCAATTAAATGTTGTCCTTTGTAAGACTTGCCTTGGTCATGGTGTCTGTTCACAGCAGTAAAATCCTAAGATTAGGGGGATATGAAAAGAGGAACACAGTTTGGTGAGTCTGGAAGAAGTTAGAGAGGAGTGGGGATGGATATGATCAAAATACATTGTATATATGTATGAAATTCTCAAAGTATGTATTTTGTTTTTTTGTTTTTTTGAGACAGGGTTTCTCTGTGTAGCCCTGACTGTCCTGGAACACACTCTGTAGCCAAGGCTTGTCTTAAACTGTAGATCTGCCTATCTCTGCCTCCCGAGTGCAGGGATTAAAGGCATGAGTCACAACAGGTGTGAATTGGATGTGTGCATGAAGAAGTGAAAACAGATTTCTTAAGGTTTCATATGCAAACTAATCACATAGATTAGTGCAAAATGCTGATTCTGATTTAAATAGGACTTGGCTAGAGTCTGAATATCAGCATTTCTTACAAGCTCCAAGTGATCCTGATAACGTCAGATGGTTTCACTTGAGTATCAGGGAACTAGATGCCTCTTTGAGGGCTTTTTGGAGAAGGTATGTGATAATGCTTAGGATGAAGGAAGGAATCAGAGCTCTGCTGCCTTGCATACTGGTCAGCTAACATACAATGTTACTGAGCACTTGAAATGTGCCTAGTTTGAATCTGAGGGGTAATGCAAGTATAAAATACACAGTGACTTAGCACAAAGTAGACTTAATTGTCTCATTAATAATTTCTATGAACTGCAAGAGGAAATGGAAATGTTTTGAATATATTGGGGTTTGGTAGAGCTTAGTGGTTGAATACTTGCTTAGCATGCAAGTGTGTCTTAGGTTTGATCTTCTAAGCATACAAAAAAGTGAACAGGAAAGAAAGATTGAGAAGCACTCATGAATCTATGGAGATTGGCCAGTATCTCAAAGGTGACACAATCTTAGAGATTTTTTTCTTTCTTTGTGGTAATCTGGAAAGAAGTCAAAACTGATAGAAAGGGTAAATGGAGAGGGAGAGAGTGACTCTTAGGAACAGCGAGAGACACTTTAGCAGAGTCTAGACCAATGTCTGTAAAGAATTTCTGAGTTACATTAGAATGAGATTCCACAATTCTGACCTCTTGAATAGCTCATATTTTAGGTAGATCATAAGTTAAACAAAACTCAAGACACAATATGTATGGTCAAAAATTGGACATTTGGCAAGAGACTAGATAATAGAAGGCAATTTATAAGGAAAATGGCCAACTTTGACAAGGAGGATTAAATTTTTGTGTATTATAGCATTAAAGATGCTAAAACTGAAAGAATGCAACCAAACTGCAAATGTATTAGTGTGCCGTATGTTTATAATGTTTCTACAATTGCTATTTTTTACTCATATGTAGAATTTTAAAAAATGAGTCATTTGAAAACAAAGGGCCTTTAAAACTTTACCTATTGGATAACTAGATTAACTGTTGGTAGGAGGGGCTGAGTCGTTGTACAAAAGCTAAGTTAGCAATTTGCTCAAGGGACAGACCATAATTCTATAAGTTTCAGTGAGTTGGATGTGAGACACAAACCCAGGCGACAGCTGCACAAATACTTCATGTCACTGAACAAAGTCCAAACCTTCCAAGTTAAAAGGACTCTAAGGTATAGTTTTCCATCCCTCATTTGTCTGAAAGGGTGTTTGTTGCTTTGCTGATGTCTAAAATGAAAGAGAATTCATTCTTTAAAAAAAGTTTATGTGTATAGGTATTTTGTCTATATGTGTTTCTGAACACCACATGAGTTCCTGGGAGGTCATTGGCTATTTGAGCCTTGGGAATTGAGTGGTGGGATTTCTCCAGAAGAGCAGCTAGTGCTCTTAACTGCTGAGACGTCTCTCTAGCCTCAGAGTCTTCGCATGTTGGAATGCATGCAGGTGTTTTTTATCTCTGGAGTAATGACGTTTCTGACATTAACAGGGAGCTTAGGCTCTGAAGTCAGTCTCAAGCTGAAATCTGAATTCTGCCAGTTATGACATAACTCTGCTTAACTTTTATGACCTTATTTTTCTTAGTTGTTAGGACGGGAAAATAAGTGTGTCAACTTTATAACGAAGTAGCAAGCAAAGAAGCTCTTGCCGTCACACAACTCTTAACTGTTAACATGGTCAAGTTCTCCATAACGCTATCTATTATCATGTATGCTGCCGTAAGAATTTCAGTGAAAAAAATGTGATTGAGATGAGGAAGATTCTTTCTGAATTCATTTATTCGACAAATTATCTCTTAGGACCATGGGCCTTGAACTCACCTATTTATACTTACGTAAACAACAAACACTATTATTAACTCTCGTGTGATTGTGGAAACTGTGTTTAAAAAATGGGCGTAACCTTAATTTAGCTAATGGATCCACCCAGAAGTTTGTGGTTTTCCTCTAATGCCCCTGGGGACTGGGGTATGAAGCTGGCGTTTAAGCTTTACTTAGCTGATTGTGAGGTGAAGATTAACTGCTACACTCTTTCCATTATTCTCTCCAAATTCATTTAACTTTTCATGGTACCCTTTCTGTTTCCAACTTGTTCCGAAGTTTTGTCTCTGGGCTTTGAGAACAAGGCATGTACGTAATTTTTCAGCGACTGCTGTCTGACATTCAGCAGATGAGGGTTATTTGCTTCCCCCATTTTTCTTTTCCTTTCTGAGCCTAGGTTCAGTCTCTAAATTCCGCTCAGCTTCTAGTCCTCACTTTCATCTTAAAATCTCCCACTTAAAAAAAATATTTCCTTATTCTTCTCTCATACATTAACATCCTAACCAGTTTTCCCTCCCTCATCTCCTCCCAGTCCCCTTTCTCCCCCACCTCCCCTCTCCCTGATCCCACTCCTCTCCAGTTTCCCTTCAGAAAAGAGCCACCCTCCCAGGGATATCAACCCAACATGGCACATCAAAATACACTAAGACTAGGCACAAACCTTCATATCAAGGCTGAATGTAGCAACCCACTAAAAAAAAATGGTTCCAGAAACAAGCAAAAGAGCCCCTCTCACTTTTATCTTAAATCCTTAGCTCCAACTTCCTCCACGTGACGCCCCGCCCACCTTCGCACATTTTTTTTTTTTTTTTTTTAAAGCAAAGCTGAGCCTCTGCTCTGGCTGGTAAATGCGGGGTGGGCGGGTGACAAGGCGCCTTCTCTGCCCTCACTGGTGAGCACCTTAGTTGCAGAAGCTACTACACTCTCACGCCTTAGCTCCCTCTCCCGATGCCTCCAGGACGGCAGGTGGCTGACTGGCCACCTTTTTGCACAGGATTCTGGACTCTGGCCTTTTGAACTTAATGGTTTCCTTTCATTCGCGCTTTGCTTTTTCCAGGCTGGGAGTGGGCGGAGTTAGGATGGCTGCGCCACTGTTGCCGAGGCGACGCCTTGGTTACTTCCGTTGGTTTCAATGCTTCCGGGTTGGCGCTGCGGTGGCGTTTCCTACTGTGGTAGCCTCCGCTTCCCAGTCGTCTGCTGAGCTGAGCAGGTGAGGGGGAAGCTCCTGGACTTCCAGGTTGGGGAGCGGGGCTGGGCCGCGCCAGGTCGCACGGGGCCGGGCTGGCTTGGTTCCCGGCCTGGGAGGGGCTTAACGGTCCTTTGATCTCTCTCTCCCCTCAGCTGAGTCCCTTCCCTGTCTTTCACTCTTCTGGCATCGGTGGCTTTACTTCTTCGATTGAGCTCTGCTTCCTCGATCCCCCCGGGAGGCCGCCTCCTTCAGGCGCCTCCCTTCTCTCTACGAACTCGCTCTGACAGCCGAGGAACTGGCAAGATCCTGCACCCAGAGGGTGAATGGGTATCTTTCCCGGAATAATCCTAATTTTTCTAAGGGTGAAGTTTGCAACGGCGGCAGTGATTGTAAGCGGAGTAAGCAAACACCTCCATTGTATCAGTGTGAGGGATGCTGTTGAAAGATGCTCCCCATCACTTTTTTCTCCCCCTGTCACTCCTGAGGTTGAGGCATTGAAGGCATCTATTAAAATGCAGTTCAGTTACTTGATTGGGAGCGCAGCTATTATCAGCATGAATTTTGTTTCCCAGACAAGGTAGTAGCAGGGACATTCATAGTTTTCTACCAGTGTTTCCTTGCCCAACCTTAGAGATGCTTAGACTAGACATTAACTCTTTCTTCCTCTTCATTTATATCACGAAGTGTCTTTTGTCTCCATTTCAACAGTTTAACCTCATTGTCAAGTAGCATTCTTTTCTGCCTACTTCCCACTCTCCTATGCTATTTCCCTACCTCTTCTGTTTGCAGTCCACCATGCTTGGAGTCCCTAGTAGCTAATTACAATAGGCTATTACCTTAATTCCCTTGCCTATTAATAGAACTAGTCTTCCTCCAGCACCTTGTTTCCAAGCCTTTCAGTAGAATCCACCCCTTTTACTTGTTTCAGCCAACAAGTTTATTGCTTATTCTGCTTGGGTCCTTCATTTCTGTCTCAGTACAAACCATATTGATGCACACTTCTACCTGATTGTGTGCTTTTGCCCATTTGTCTTTATACATTCTGTTTACCCCACCCAGATGCCTTCCTTACCTGCTCCTATCCAGATTCAGTCTGCTCTGTGGAAACCCAGCTAAAGTTCTCTCACTTCCAACAGCTTTTACAAGTTGTTTACACAAATGCCCCTTGTTTTCTGCGCTTTTCTTGCCCTTATAGACTGCTATACATTTTAACACTTCATTTTTCTTTAACAAAGTATTTAATTTCATCCACCAGATGATTGTGCAGAAAAGATAGGAAGAATAGCAATTATTGTCTTATGTTAGATTATATTCGTTAATTAATTAATTTATTTTTTTGTGTGACAGGATCTCACTATATAGACTAGGCTGGCTGCACTCACCAAGATGTGCCTGATTTATCTCTCAGGTGCTGGATTCAAAGGCAGGCATTGCCACACTAAGCTGTGATAAAAAAACATGACTAATTAGATTAATGACAAATTGCTGGTTTGAGTTTTGAGTATGCCTTCAACACATAGTTTTAGGTTCCCAATTGCTATCTTCCAAACATGAGAATCTCTAATACCTACTCTTTCTTAAAGGAGAAACCAAGAAGGTTACCCAGAATTTCCTGACCAGACTTTGAAGTAAGTGTAGGGGCTATATAATATGGATTCTAGGATATTTTTATTAACATTTGTTAGGTTATCAAGATAGCCATAATCAGATCTTATGAAGAGATGTACAAATCCTGAAGCCAAATTTTACTGGCATCTTTATGCCAATATTTAACAATATTTAACAATATTTAGGGTACTGTATTTATATTGTTCCTTAGATATGACTTCTGTACTTTCACCCAAAACTGAGGTTAGCCTCTATAAGTCAAAATAACTTTGCAAGGAGTTTGGTATACTTTACAAAGCAATTCTCTGCAACAAAACCAAGAGGCAAGGGTTTGTAAGTAGAGACTCTGGAAGTGAGGAGAGTGTTGAACAGGGTATATAGTATTGTCCAGGCCCAGCAAATTCCTTCTGTGGCTTCCTCAGTAATTGTTTATATACAGTTGTATACTCAAGACAGTCAACGATGTGTTTGTTTGTACTCCTTCTATGATAGCTCCTATAAACTTTTTTTTATAAAAAGTTTTGTGAAATATGGTATCATCTTTTCAGGAATCTTACCTATTTAAGAGGGGAAGAGACAGGACACCTAGAGAATAAACCTCACCCTACTCATCATTTTATGACTGAATTTAAGATGTCAAAGACAAAATTTCGCAAATGCATAGCTGTAGAACAGGTGGGACAAAACTTGCAAACATGATACAGCCGTATGTGAAAGACTGGTTGGTATTTGTTGGAACATTACTGTTTCAGTTGTGTGATATGCCTCTCTCAAAAGAAACAGAAGTTTTCAGCTATAGTAACTGAATTAAAACACATAGGACAAAGAAAATATCAGGAGTATTTAGTCTGATAAAGAGAAAATATAGAAACAGGAAAACTGACTTTAAATATTTGAAGGACTCCTTTGGAGGGAAAATTAATTCGTTCAGTGAACCTTTAAATTGTTCTAGTGTGAAAAAGGGTGGTATAAAGCCTAATCAAAAGTGATACAGAATTTCTTTCATGACTTTCATTTCTAACATTGGAGTGAAAGATTTTACTATCCAGTGTGACTGGGGAGGTGCTATAAGGGACAGTCTGGATTTTTTTTTTTGGTCAGTTGTCTACAGGGATGTATAATTTTATGGGCTAATGAAACTTAAATCAAAGTATGGTGGAGGTGAGACAGATAAAGATCATTATGCTTATTTTATCAAATAAAGGCACTAAATATTGTCAACTACTCACTACAGTTATCATTTTATATAAGGTGATTTGTCAGTGTCCCAGGGATAATGATGTAATAACCATTTAAATGTCACATATTTAGCTGAAAAAAACTAAGCTCTAGATATTTCTTTTCCTATAAGCCCTGAATTGTGAATGCTTCATTGGGGAACCCGTGAGCTACCGGACCTAGGATCCCATGACTGATCTTTAAGCTTCCTAGTGTGACTCTGTCACCAACTTTGAGCAATTCATTATTGCTCCTGCACCTTAGGCACAGTTTCCTTAATTAAAAGATTGGGTAGGGGCTAGAGAGATGTCTTGGCTGTTAAAAGTAGTAGCAGCTCTTTTAGAGGATCCAGGTTCAAGTCTCAGAATTCACATGGCAGCTCACAACCATCTGTAGCCAGTTCCAGGGAATCAAACACCCTCTTCTGGTCTCTGTGGCTATGAGGCATGCACGCGCTGCAGAGACATACATACAAGCAAACACTCACACAAAAACAATGATAAAATGTTGAGTAGTAGGTAGTAGAGTTGTGGTAGAGTTTTTTTTCCTCCTATACTGACAAAGGATGCATGAAGTTGTAAAGGGAAAGTTTGGGGGAGCAGCATAGCAGACATCTGAAACATCAAAAGCTATTTAGGGGAATCTCAAAATTTGATACCAGAGAGTAATTTTTTCCCTTTTTTTTTTTTGTGTGCATTCTTTTGGAGACGGAGTCTTCTGGGGCCCAGGCTGGTCTCAGACTCCCTATGTTACAAAGGGTGACTTTGAACCACTACTGATACTCCTGACTCTACTTCCCAAGTGCTGGACTTACAGTCCTGTGCCACTATATCTGATTTCATATTTCTTTTTCTTGTAAACTCAGGAGGCATGCCACAGCCCTATTTGTCCTATCAATTCCTAATTTGCTCTCTAGAGTTTTAATGAACTCTCCTCTGATAAGGGTTATCTCTCACATATCCAATATGTGCTATGTTTGAAAGGAAGCATCAACAATCATTTCTGTAGTATGGAACTAAGACATTTATCTGCATGCTCACTAGCCTCTTTTTGCTTTGTTTCAGAGAATTACTTTTGTAAAAATAAATAAAAATAAAAATAAATCAAAACCCAGTTTCCACTAGGAGCAGACTGTGGCTCCAAGGTACTAACCCAAACTGGCAAGGGGAATGAACATTGACAGCAAATGTCATCTATTAAGATGTAAATTCAGCCATATAGTAATGATAATGAACTTATTGAGCAGATTTTTCTAGGTGTTAGATATATATTTATATACAACACAACAACCCTATGACATAAGTTTTTATTATTATTGTTTTCAGAAATTGGAGGCAGAGAAAGATTGAATTACTTTCCCAGAGCCACGACTAGTAAGTGATAGTCAAGCATTGAATCCGGAGCCATGATTCGACTTTAGACAATCTAATTTCAGACTGTTCCTTTTTGACTGTAAATCCTTTTGGAAATGGATAGTATACTTACTTTTTGAGACTCTAAAGAAGAAAGAAACATCTCAAGAAAATTGGAGAGTCTATAAGAAAAAGTATTTCCAAGTGGACCTGGATTTAGGAAGTGGTGCCTACAGCAGTAGTTTTTAAAGGAGAAAGCATCAGTATTCTTTGAGAACTCTCTGATTCTCAGGGCAAGACTTAAACTACTAACCAGAAACTCTGTGGGGAGAGGCTTAGTAGTCTATGTTTTAATCAATTTTTTAGATGATTCTGTTACATGAGGCATGTAGCAAGGTGAATTGTTGCTTAGCTCAGCTTGGGTCTCACTGAGTAGCGGGTTTGGTGTATAGCTAGTTCAGTTCCTAGAACTGAGATGCTAAATTTCAGTGGCGAGCTGAGAGGACTGAGAACATTCCCGGGTAGTGTTGGGAGCTTGTGCTTTGTGCCTAAATCAAGCTAACTGAATACCACAAACTGCTTTTATAAGATGCCTCAGCCTATGTAACTTGAGTTCCAGTTTCCTTGACTCGTGATTGT
The DNA here is from genome assembly GCA_036184795.1 of Tokudaia tokunoshimensis. Lineage (NCBI taxonomy): Eukaryota > Metazoa > Chordata > Mammalia > Rodentia > Muridae > Tokudaia > Tokudaia tokunoshimensis. Next base: position 116,248,498 of record BTHU01000023.1, read on the forward strand.
CTAGTTGAATGTCAGAGATGGGTGTGCTGGATGGGCTGAAGCTTCTTTGGGTGGGGAAGAGTGTTAAATTAGAATGAAGCTAACGTGTTGATTTCCTGAGTGATTGCACGCCTCCCCTACAAAATGACATTAAAGAACAAACTCATGATCATCCTGCACATGAAACAGGACTCTCTATGTTGTCTCATTTCACTTGGTGGCTTTTATTTTTTTTCCCTCTACATTTGTATGATTTGCCAGTTTTATTTATTCAAATCATAGAGTCAAGTATTAACAAATGCTCTCTTCGTTCTTGTGCCCTGTTCTGATTCGTGTTTATTTTTAGCATCAGAAAAGTTCCACTTTAAGCCATGAGATGTCTGGTCTGAACTGGAAACCTTTTGTGTATGGCGGCCTTGCCTCTATTGTTGCCGAGTTCGGTAAGAATTGAGAATAATGACAAATCTGAGTTTCATACCACAGAGGGTCATGTATGGTACCAATTATTTTTGGAGAAAAACCAGTGGGGGAAAATATTGTCATCTTTGTTTTAAAAATTACTGTTGCATGGCTATCAAGTAATATTCCTGAGGAGGTTCTAGTAAATGATAGCGGGATTGAGGTTAAGAAGTCAAATTTTGAACTTTTTTTTGATAAGTTAGTGATTTGTTAGTTTTTCAAGTCAAATATGCATGATCATAAACAACTGTATATGATAGTGGTTTCTGTGTATTCCTGTGCTAATGATCTTTCATTTATGCTAAGGTTATAATTTCTTCTTATCCAGGCTTCTTTTTTGCAAACCTCTCTTCCATTTTAGAAGCAAACCAGATCATTAGATTGTGACTTCATTTTCCAGATTCTTCTTTTTCCTAAATGATTCCTCCGTGTCTACAATCCAGCAGTGTTTGTTGACTTTTTTCTTTTTGGTTTTCCAAAACAGGGTCTCTCTGTATAGCCCTGGCTACTCACTCTGTAGACCAGGCTGGCCTTGAACTCACAGAGATCCACCTGCCTCTGCCTCCAGAATGCTGGGAATAAAGGCATGAGACACACTTCCCAGCCTGTTGATTTTCTTGTTATATACTCTGGTCTTATACAATCCAGGTCACAAAAGTTCAGAACTACATACATAAAAAGCTTATTAGTTTTAGATCTTTAAGTCTTTCTTAAATCTCATTTTGTTCATGCAAAAACCACTTTTATGTGCTGATATAAGAAAAGGGAGCTTTATTGAAGAATCTTGCTAGGGAAGACACGATGGCTCAGCAGGTAAAGTAGATGCATGCTGCCAAGCTTGATAGACCTGAGTTCCATCCATGAGAACCATATGGCTAAAGGACAGAACTGACGCCTGTAGATTGCCCTCTGATCTCCACACATACTCGCACACATCCATGCACACAAATACGTAAATAAAGCACAATTTAAAAAAAGAATGGCCCAAATATTCTGCTGGTATTAGTCTTCAGTCATCAAGGCACCATGGTGAGTAGACCCACGTGAGACTTTACCATTTTCTCTTACAATATTAGGAAGTTGTAAACACATACACACACACACGCGCACACACACAGAGTTATAATGGCATGTAAGAACATCTAATGCTTTCCTGTGCTTGTTGATAATGTGAGGTAAGAAGGAATGGAGACTTGAGATGGGAGAGGATGGGAGGAAAAGAGTAATAAATGCCATTGGCATTGGTATGTTAGAGACAGTGTGAAATACATGTCTAAACCCCTTTGCATTTATAGCATATTATCATCCTCAAGCGTTTTCTATGCCAGTGTCAGGTACACTGTGCAACAAGTTGTACTTCCTAGAAAGGCTAGTACATTTCACTTATAGCCGTTATCTTCTGGCAGTGATGATGGAGTAGATAACTATGTGTAATGAGAATGACTGTCCTATATTTCTAGTATTTTCATCGCCTTATATTTAACCATAATAAAACTGTTATTTGTAAATACTTATGAGTGTATTCCTTCATAGGCACTTTCCCTGTGGATCTTACTAAAACACGGCTGCAAGTCCAAGGCCAGAGTATCGATGTCCGTTTCAAAGAAATAAAATATAGAGGGATGTTTCATGCCTTGTTCCGAATCTATAAAGAAGAAGGGATCTTGGCTCTGTACTCAGGGTAAGACTGGCTTCTTTTTTTATATCATGAACAGAACGCTTTTTTGATTTTTTTTTTTTTTGAGAAACCACGGATTTCATCTGCATGATAGTTTATACCCTTCACATCCACCATTTCAACTTAAAATTCTGTATTGATTGGCTTTTGTACATTTCATCTGCTTGTAAGTTTTGAGCTTTGGATTTCGTGTTAATCTAGCTGTACAGAATACATGTGAAGATGGATAATATCATTGCGGCATAAGCTTTTTTTTCCTGGCTTCCTGACACTCTTTGATGGCTGTTGTAAAAGTGGCACCAATTAGCTGTATAGATTCTTGTGAGAAATTTTCCTGATTTGGCAAATGCTAGCTAGCATCCTTTAAGATTTCTTATATGAAAGAAACGTTATTCTGGCAGCTTAAATAGTAGTGAAGAATAAAAGAAAGGGAGAATCATCTTTTACCATCACTCTTTGATTACCCATCAGTTTATGATTTAGTGTTCAGTTTGTCATTCACCTGCTGCAGATTTCCTAGGAGATCCTAAGTCTAGGCTACCAGCATTGCTGAGAGGATTGAAATAAAATTTACCAGTAACCTATGTTGGGCTTATTTAAAATATAATTTTCTTGGAGAGAAAAAAAAAAACCCAAGCTAGATCCTCATGTAGAAGTGAGTGAGTCCAAGATCATCTCTTTTACCTGGTTCTTTCATTAGCATAGAGAACCTCAAGTTTTCTTTTCCTCATACAAGTATACAGTCAGAAATATGCATATTTAGTCATCCATTTCTTTTTCCTTCTTCCATTCTAACCATTTGAGCTGTTGCTTTAGTTCTATTTATATCTCCTAAAGTATAGTTCTGCAATTTGGAGGAATCTCAAAGGAGGCATGAGTGAGAACATCTTCAGTTTATGAGCAGAATTTAAGTAGGTTGAGATCTTGGCGTTATTGCTTCCTTTTTCATTGGGTTAAAGATGTATCTGCAGTTGTTAGGAAATAAATGCTGATTTTTTTTCAAATCTATGTGGTATAGGTAATAATGTCTGACTCTTTTTTTATTGCTACATTTAATTTGTTCATCGTTTCCAAAGGATTTTTGCATCTAAGTTCATGAGCAATATGGGTGTGTATTTTTTGTTTTTTTTTAAAATTTTTTATTTATGTATTTTTTAATGTATGACTGCTCTGTTAGCATGTGTGCATGCATGCAAGAAGAGGGCATCAGATTCTATTATAGATAGTTGTGAGTCACCATATGGGTGCTAGGAATTGAACTCAGGACCTCTGGAAGAGCAGCCAGTGCTTTTAACTTCTGAGCCATCTCACCAGCCCTGGCTCTATGGTTTTTATTTGTACTATTTTTGTCTGGTTTTTGCTATCAAGGTAATATTTGCTAAAATGATTTGAGAAACATTCCCTCTTTTATTTTTGGAGAGTTTTTTTTTGTAAGATTAATGTTAACTTTTCACCAGTTTTGTAGCATTTTTCAGTAAACTTTTCTGGGCTGGGAATTACTACTTTTTGAACTTTAATAAAACAATGACTTCCATGGGGCTGGAGACATGGCTCAGTGGTTAAGAGCACTGGCTGCACTTCCAGAGGTCCTGAGTTGGATTCCCAGCAACCACATGGTGGCTCACAGCTGTCTGTAACTCCAGGTCTAGATCTTATGTCCTCCACTGGCCTCCATGGGCACTGCATGCATATGGTACACAGACATACTAGTAGGCAAAACACCCTTATGTATAAAAGTAAATAAAATCTGGAAACTTAAAAACTGTAAGTTCCATTTCATTTTGTAAAATTTTAGTACTGTTAGTTTGGGCTACTGTAACAAAGTGCCATATACTTGGATGGAGGCTTATCAATAGCAGGAATTAATTTTTCACAGTTCTAGAGGTTGACATCTGGGGAGTTTACTCTTGTAATTGTAAGCATTTGACTATAAATTAATTTATTCACAGCTATACTTTGGCTGCATATTCTTTCCCTTCCTCCATTATTTTCTAATATTGGAGATTGAACGCAGGGCCTAACACATGGCATGCAAGTACTCTCTCAGTGAGCTACCTAGTCTTATTTTACTTTTTATAGTAAGCTGTTCAGGCTGGCCTGAACTTACCCTAGTTCAAACAGGCCAGGAACTCCTCATTCTCCTGCCTTAGCCTGCGAGTAGCAGCTGGGATTGCCGATCTCTATTGCTAAGCCTGGCTGTGTCCCATGTTTTATTTTTTGATTTTTATAATATTTTTAATTTTAAAATTATAATTACATAATTTCCTCCTTCCCTTTCTTCCTCCATCCACTCCCATGTAACTGTTTGCTCTCTCTCATATTCATAGCATCATTTTCTTTAGTTGTTGTTATCATCCCATGTAATTTATAGGATATATTTGAAATTTTACTCAGGTCTATATATTAAATATTTTTTACAACTTTCTCTAACCCTTATGTTGTTTAGATGTGTGTTGTTTGATTTCCAAGTGTTTGAGCATCCTTCTTATCAGTTTCTGATTTGCTACCACTATACATTCTGTAGAATTTCAGTTCTTTTAACTTTGTTGACTTTTGTTTTATGATCTGGGATGTGAGCTTTCTTTGTCAGTTTTTCATGGACGATTGATAAAAATGCTTATTATTGCTTGGAAAGATACATATTTAGAAACTGTAAAATCTACAAATGTGTGTTAAGTAAAATTAACTTTTCTTTATTTTTCTTTCTTTTTTTTGGGGGGGGGGCAGAATCGCCCCTGCTCTACTAAGACAGGCATCATACGGCACCATCAAAATTGGTATTTATCAAAGCTTGAAGCGATTATTTGTAGAACGTTTGGAAGGTCAGTATGCTCAGCTTTCTTTTGAGGTTATCCTCAAAGGGATTGTTGAAATCATGCTTAGTGGGAAATGTTTATCATCTTATGCTGGCAGTCAATGAAAGATACTTACTGCAGGGGTAAAGGTGAGCTTGTGTTCACGTGGGCTAAATCCCTACAGAGGAGATACATGGGCTAGAGGGCCTGCTCTTCACATTTATCTTTTACTATCAACTAAAAACCGTCCAGGTTGCCAAGATGGTTTAATGGGTAAATTCCATGCAAGTGTGACTACCTGAATTTGATATGTAGAACCTATGCAAAGGTGGAAGGAATGAACACATTCCACAAAGTTGACCCTTGATCTCCATACCTGTGCCATGATATATGTCCTCCCCCAAAATAATAATTCATTTCTTGTTGTTGGTTTGTTTGTCTGTTTTTCTTAAGAAGGGTTTCTTTGTGTAGTCCTGGATGTCCTGTAACTTTCTCTGTAGACGAAGCTGGCTTCAAACTCAGAGATCCACCTACCTCTCCTTCCCAAGTGCTGGGATTAAAGGTGTATGCCACACCACTTGGCTTAAAATAAAAAATACTTTCTTTTTCTTTTGTTTGTTGTTTGTTTTTTTTATATAGGGTTTCTCTGTGTAGCCCTGGCTGCCCTGGAACTGGCTTTGTAGACCATGCTGGCCTCAAACTCATAGGGATCTTCCTGCCTCTGCCTCTCAAGCTATGGAACAAAATGCATATAACCACCAATGCCTGGATAAACTAATAATTCTTTTAAAAAAACAAAGACAAAAAATCTTATTGCCATTCTTAAAGAAGCCTAGATTAGCCGTGTCCTTGAAAATGAATATACTCTTCATCAGTTAGAGGACTTGAAGGCACTTTCTAGATGTTAATTTTGGTAAGGTTTGGGTAGGTAGATAAATTTGAGTCTGTTATAGTCTGGATTCTGATACACCTATGGCCACCTTACCCACATGCAGAGTTATTTATGTTATTTTATGTTTTTCTATTTCAACCTGATATTTGCATGATGGCTCTTTTCTCTGAGGCCTGGTTTTCCTGAGTGGTTGGGAAAGCTGGAGAGACTTCCTGTTAGCAGCATTTCTTGAAGCACTTCATTATTCTAAATCAGTATTTTCTGGAGCCTCTTCTGTGGGCCTCCTCAAGGATTCACTTTCATCTTCCCTGAAAATATTTCCTTTCATAGATTGCTCACATTGATTTACTAATTTTCTATTTCTAGACTCTTCTGAAGATGGGATTTTCTCTGTAGAACAGTATGTTCCGTTGTTCCTCTCTTCTCATTTGTAGTTGAGGGAATTTACTTCTAAATAATTTCTTCTGGATCTGCGGGTATTACTGGGTAGCAGAGTGCTGGCCTAGCATGTCCAAGGCTCTCCGTTCATCCCCCAGCTCCAGGGATTATACTACTGACTTTTCATATTTGATGATAGAAGCCTTCTGTACATAAATGGAGGCTGGGAGATATATAAAGCCACTCAAAGTTAATATTTAGATAACTTTGTTATACATAGTTTTTAATATCTGGCTATTAAGTCTTTAAGTTGACTATCCATAAAAAGATTTAGAAATTGAACAAGGATGTTACCAGCTTCATCCCTACACTAAGAACTGCTGGCCACTGCAGAAAGCTGGGAGCAGGGGAGGTGCTCTTCCCCAGGGAGGAGAGCACACCAATTGGTTGTCCATTGCCAAATGGTCAGCCCTGAAAACATATATACAAGTAATGTTATGTGGGGTAAGCATTATATTTAGGGATATATGTGTCTATATAGGTCTATATATGCATGTACTAACTATATGTGAAAAAAAGAGGCCATGAATTTGAAGGAGAGTGGGGAGGGATACATGGGGGAGTTTAAAGGGAGGAAAGGGAAGGGAGAAATGTAATTATAATCTGAAAAGAATTTAAAAGACAAAAAATCAGATGCATTAATATGTTTAAAGTGGTTGAAATGGAAAGACCATATTTTAATTGATGTAACATACTGACAGTTATGTAGAAGAATATGAATAATGTTTTTTTTGGAAATAATGGTTTATATTGTATAATTTGTGCACATTTTGTATTGATTTGGGATGCTCTATAAATATTTGAGAGGCTTTATTTTGATAAACCTTGAAGTTTATTTTAAGTCATCTCTCCAGAAAAAGATTCCCTTCCTGCAATATCTCAGGTACTCCAGAAGTCAGTACTGAATAAAATAAGCCTTCTTTTATTGATTTCTTTTACACTTTTACAGATGAGACTCTCCTAATTAATATGATCTGTGGGGTAGTGTCAGGAGTGATTTCATCTACTATTGCCAATCCTACTGATGTTCTAAAGGTAAGAGACATCCATGCCATGGAAGGCCTCAAGCTTTAACTCAGACTCAAGTTGACATCCTTATATGATTTATTGTTCTAAAATCTTGGGCAAATCTCTTAACTATGTAATGTCTCATTCATTCCTTGTTTTGAAATGAAGATAATGCAGTGTTTATAGCATAAAGTTGTTTAGAATTAGAGATAATATATGTAACCTTGTTTAACATTATGCTTCATGGTAGATGTTCAAAAATAGTTTAATGTGATGTGCATTAATCCATTGGTTTTCAGCATAGGATTTTTAACCCTATAGGTTAGGTTCAAGGTTTCATTGCTGTGAATAGACACCATGATTAAGGCAAGCCCTAAAACGACAACATTTAATTGGGGATGACTTACAGGTTCAGAGGTTTGGTCCATTATCATCATGGCAGGAAGCATGGCAGCGTCCAGGCAGATGTAGTAGTGCTGGAGAAGGAGCAGAGAGTTCTGTGTCTTGATCTATAAGCAGCAGGAGACTGAGTGTCATACTAGGTGTAGCTTGAGCATATATAGGACCTCAAAACCTGCCTCCACAGTGCCATGCTTCCTCCAACAAGGCCACACCTATTCCAATGAGGTCATAGCTCCTAATAGTGCCACTCCCTATGGGTCAAGCAGATTCAAACACATGAATCTTTTGGGGGCCATCCCTGTTCAAACCACCACAAAGCCTGTGTAGTTTAAGGAAATGGATTTTGAGCTTCCTTACTCTGCATTCTTGTCTTCAAGTGGTGCAAGAGTGAATATGTGTCCAATAGCCACTTTTCCCATTTTACAAAACAAAGGCACATCCCTTATGTATTCCAAGTCTTCAGATGATGTGCCGACCTGTGGCATAACCTGGGACGTCAAAGGGATAGATGAAGGTAGAGCTCTTAACAGGAGTTTCTTTTCACAACCTTAAATTTATATACTGTTTCTGTCTTTCCTTATCTTGTCCATGTTTTTATTAATTAAGGATGAGCTTTGGCTTGTGCTGATTTGATAAGAATGTAACTGGACTTCTCTAGCGTTTATCAATCACAGAATGAAACACATTTTAATGCCAGTCTTCAGCGTTGTCGGACTAATAGTAACAGTTGTCTATTTAATTAATAAAGCACTAAATGTATGATTAAGCTATGTGAGGGAACCACAAATTCGGATTTTTGTTTGCTTTTCTGAGACAGAATCTTATGTAGCCCATTCTAGCTTTGAGCTCACTGAGTGTAGCAAGGAACGACCTTGAATTCCTGGTCCTCCTGTCTTACTGGGAAGAGAGCTTTTTACAGCTGTGAATCTCAAGTTTAAAAAGTATTTTTATAGAAGAAAACTTCCCTAACCTAAAGAAAGACATATCCATGAACATACAAGAAGCCTACAGAACTCCAAACAGACTGGACCAGACCAGAAAGTCTTCCCGGCACATAATAATCAAAACACCAAATGCACTAAACAAAGAAAGAATATTAAAAGCAGTAAGAGAAAAAGGTCAAGTAACCTATAAAGGCAGGCCTATCAGAATTACACCAGACTTCTCACCTGAGACGATGAAAGCCAGAAGATTCTGGGCAGATCTCATACAGACCCTAAGAGAACACAAATGCCAGCCCTAACTATGATACCCAGCAAAACTCTCAATTACCATAGATGGAGAAACCAAGATATTCCATGATAAAACCAAATTTACATAATATCTTTCCACAAATCCAGCCCTATAAAGGATAATAGATGGGAAACGCCAACATGAGGAGGGAAACTACAACCTAGAAAAAGCAAGAAAGTAATCTTTTCACAACAAACCCAAAAGAAAGTAACCACACAAACATAAAAAGAACATCCAAAATAACAGGAAGCAACAATCACTGTTCCTTAATATCTTATAATGTCAATAGACTCAATTCCCCAACAAAAAACATAGTCTAACAGGGATGTTTTTCATGTGGATCTTTGATTTTATCAGAAAATGTTTGTGACTCCTCTTTCAATTCAGTAATGCTTTTTGTGTCTACCATTTTGACTGTATTGTTTTCCATGATAATCTTTAATTTTAACATTTTTTTCTGTGTATTTCTTCAATTTTGTTGGAGGTGTTTTTCATGTAGATCTTTGGTTTCGTCGGGGGGGGGTGTTTGTAGTTTCATTTTCAATCAATTTAGGAATGTTTTTGTATCTACCTTTTTTCAGTATAATTGTCCATGATAATCTTCAATTTTAACGTTTCTCTATTTTTCTTCAATTTTGTCAGAAGTATTTTCCATGTGGATCTTCAGTTTTATCAGACAATGTCTATAATTTTACTTTCAATCAACTTAAGAACATTTTTATACCTTCCATTTTATCTGTATAATTTTCCATGTAATGATCAGTTTTAACATGTTTCTCTATATATTTCTTGATTTTTTCAGGAATATTTTCCTTGTAGATCTTCAATTTTATCAGAAAGTGTTTATAATTCCACTTTCAAAAAACATAGGAATATCTTTATGCCTACCATTTTATCTGTATAATTTTTCCATGAAATAACTCAATCTTAACGCGTTTTTTATATATTTCTTCAATTTTATCAGAGATATTTTCCAGGTAAATCTTCAATTTTATCAGAAAATGTCTTTACCTCTATTTTCAATCAATTTAGGAATATTTTTATGCCTACTATCTTATCTGTATAATTTTTCATGAAATAGTTTTAACGTGTTTTTCTATATATTTCATGAGTTTTATCAGAAATATTTTCCTTGTAGATTTTCAATTTTATCAGAAAATGTTTATAATTCCACTTTCAACCAACTTAGGAATATTTTTATGCCTACCATTTTATCTGTATAATTTTTTCATGAAATAGTCAATCTTAACGTGTTTTTCTATATATTTCTTCAATTTTATCAGAGATATTTTCCATGTATATTTACACAATGGAATACTACTCAGCAATTAAAAACAATGAATTCATGAAATTCTTAGGCAAATGGGGAACAGGGGGAGGGAAGAGGGCTTATGGGACTTTTGGGGAGGAGGGAACTGGGAAAGGGGAAATCATTTGGAACGTAAATAAAGAATATAGAAAATAAAATAAAAATAATTAAAAAAAAATCAGGCACAAAGTCTTGGCATCTGTCCTCAGCACTGCATAAAACTTACTTGGTGGTGCATCCTTGAAAACTCAGTATCCAGATCCAGTGAAAAGGAGAGCAGAAATCCTGTATCATCATATATTACTTATTACGTCACCCTGTACTACAGCGGTTCCTGTCCATAGAAGCAAATAAACAATTGGCTATTCTAATATTGATGTTTATAAACAAATTATCCTGACCATGCAGGCAAGTGAACATGCCTCTTTTGATGGATAAAAACCTCCATGACAGCTTTCTAGAAATGTAAACTGCAGTAATAGAAAAGGAAGTAAAATTTGCACCTGCTGAAAAAAAAAGTATTTTTATGGGTATGGGGTTTTACCTCTGTCTGCCTGTGTGCCATATGCATGCAGTGCTCACGGAAGCCAGGAGAGGGAGTCCCTAGAACTGGAGTTCCAGACTGTTGTGTGCTATCATGTAGGTGCTGGAACCAGACCTGGGTCCTCTGGAAGAGCAGAGCAGCAAACACTCTTCATTGCTGAGCCTGATCTCCAGCCATGAGTTAAGAGAAAAAAAATTCAAGTTCGTTATTTATAACAAGAGAAAAGTACAAATCAGGATCCAGGTTAATTGAAAGCAAGTGTAGGAGAATCAGCAGTTAACAGCAGAGCTTATCAGGCATAAAAAAATAACTTACCTCTCAGAATCTATAGTGGTTTTGCTTCCAGCACTTTGTGCTGGTAAGTAACAAAATCTTTGGATGTTCAAGTCCCTTACATAGACCGAAACACTATTTGTGCATAATCTGGGTATAGTCCCATATATATTTTAAATCCTCTTTAGATTACTTATGTTTAATGTAAACATATATGAATACTTGCTATATTATTCCAGAAATAATGACAAGGAAAAAAGTCTACATGTGTTCATTACAAATACAAGTTTTTGCAAATGTTTTTCAATTGGTGATTGGTTGAATCCACAAATAAAAGACTGCTGACTATTTTGATCATTGTTTGATTGATATAAATTATCATTCTTTTAAAAATTAAAATTTTAAATAGTCTTTGTATATGTGTGTTTTGCCTGCATGTATGCGTGTGTACCACATGTGCCTGGTGCCCATAGAGCCTGAAGAGGGCATTGAATCCTGTGGAATTGCAATTAAGGAGGGTCGTGAGCTTTCATGTTGGTGTTGAGAACCGAACCCAAGTCCTCTGGAATAACAGCCAGTTCTCTAAATCACTGAGCCATTTCTCTAGCCCCCAAATTACAATTATTAATATTATTAATATTAATTATCATCATCATTACTTTGGAGGGGCACAGGTATGTACATGCAGAGGTTAGAGGAAACCTTTTGAAATCAGTTCTTTCAACCATGGGTTCTAGGGATTAAACTCAGAGTGTTCATCTGTAGATTCTCATTCATATACGAACCTTTGTTTATATTTGTTTTTTTTTTTTTCCGGTTTTCAAGACAGGGTTTCTCTGCGTAGCCCTGGCTGTCCTGGAACTCACTTTGTAGACCAGGCTGGCCTCGAACTCAGAAATCCACCTGCCTCTGCCTCCCAAGTGCTGAGATTAAAGGCGTGCGCCAACACCGCCCCTTTGTTTATATTTGGGTATGTATGCTCTTCTAGTTCTCTCACTGTGTTTGAAGATTTTTAAAATTTCACATGTTTTGATAAGAATTATATATACTGCTTTGCAGCACTTTTCTGTTTAGCAATCAATTTTTAACACTTTCTAAAGCCTACGTATATTTTAAGGGAAAATGTTATGATTCCACGGTATTCTGGAATTTAAATGAGTGTGTCATCATTTATGTAACCAATATGTTGTTGCTATTAGTTTTTGGCATTTGTATCGCCCCTAATTTTTTACTGGACTAATTATATATATATTTGTTGTTTTGGTTTCTTTTGTTTTTTGGTTTTTCCAGACAGAGTTTCTCTGAATAACAGCTCTGGCTGTCCTGGAGCTTGCTCTGTAGTCCAGGCTGGCCTCAAACTCACTGAGATCTGCCTACCTCTGCCTTCAGAATGCTGGGATTAAAGGCATGCACCACCACTGCCTGGCTAATACATGTGTTTTTATTTAAACAGGGTCTTAACATGTAGCTATGAGTGTGCTGGAACTCACCCTGTAAATCAGGCTGGTCTGGAACTCACAGAGATCTACCTATCTTGCCTTCTGAGTCCAGGGATTAAAGACATGTGCAACCATGCCTGGCTCAAACTAGTTATATCTCACTGAATGCTTGTTATTGTTTAACTCCAGAAATTATAGATTTAGTATGGGGACTATGAGGTCTAATGAAAATCCTTATAGATATACTTTGGCACAAATTATGTTATATTTGTGTACAATTTAATTCATTAATTTCACCATAATAGCAGTTTTAAAAACAATTCCCAAACCCATTTTTTTCTTCATTTTAAAGGAGTGAACTATCACATTCTGGTTTTCTCTGACAAAATAAAATATCCTCTTTTTGTTTTAGATTCGAATGCAGGCTCAAGGAAGTCTGTTCCAAGGGAGCATGATTGGCAGCTTCATTGATATATACCAGCAAGAAGGCACCAGGGGCCTGTGGAGAGTGAGTGCCCTTTTACTGGTCTTGTATTATATTCTATACTTGAGTCTTCATATTAAGTCATGAGATTGTGACTTATAACTCCAAGCAAAGCAAGAAGCTCATGGTACCCACGAAAGGACCAAAACTTACCAGTGGTTCCTATTTCGATACATATGGTGTAGAGTTGCATGTGTAAGAAACATGTATAATTCGAGATAGCCATTTTGTTTTCCTAAACTTTACAGTGAATTTGTTTCAATATAGTTTTGTCAGTTTTGGAATAAACACATTGATATTTGTGATTGTCTCTGTAGTGCATATGTTCAAAGAATAGAACAGTATTTTTAACCTTATAAAGTGAAAGATATATGATAAAATATTGATAAAATTTACAAAAATATGAGGAACAATTCCAGTCGTCCCACCACTTGCAGATAATCACTGTGAACATTTTATTATCTTCTAATATTTATTTATATTTTGTCTTTTGTATTACAATATTTTTTTGTTTTGTTTTGAGACAGGGTTTTCTAAGTAGCCCAGACTGGTCTTGAACTTGTGATCTTCCTGCTTCTATCTCATGAGTGCTGAGAAGTCAAGTCTGTACCACTATACATGTCTTCTGCTGTAGTAACTCTTCTTTTTGAGACTGGATCTATGTAGTCCTGGCTGTCCTAGACCACACTTTATAGACCAGGCTTGCCTTAAACTCACCAAGATCCCCCTGCCTCTATGTTCTGAGTGCTAGAATTAAAAGCTTGTGACACCACAACTGGTTATTGGATAACTTTTTAATCTGTTGTGATCACTGAATTATTCTAACAGCAAATAAAAGTATTATTAGAATATGCACACACACACACACACACACACACAGAAAGAGAGAGAGAGAGAAATAAAGTTTTATTTTTTTCTTTATACTTTTTATAGCTAATTTTACTTTAAAACTTCAAACAAAAGAGAGCTGAAAGAATTGAATCATAAACACATATCATCTAGATTAGACAACTGGTAAAGTTTTGGCACAATTACTTGATCTGTCTCTGATTACATAAACTCATATGTTATTTTGCAAAACAATATAATTTTATGTTGTAGACATTATAAAAGTTCCCTAAACTGACCATGATATGTCTCATAAGAAGATGGAGAGATGTCTCCACCATTAAGATCACAGACTGCTCTGGCAGAGGGCCCATGTTTGGGCTGTACAGAATGCACACACCTGTGCTCATGTTTACATACCCTCTCAGACATGCACATAGTTAAAAATAAAAAATAAAATTTAGAAAAAGTACAAGATTCTCTGTGATAACAATACTATTGTCGAGTATAAGAATGTTAATATTTAAGGAGCTGGAGAGATGACTCAGTGGCTAGGAACACTTGCTATACACACTTTTATGCAGATGGATCTGTTTGAGGCCAGCCTGGTCTATAGAAGAGAGTTACCATTACACAAAAATCCCTGTCTTGAAAAAACCAAACCAACCAACCAACCAACCAACCAAAACCTTGCTGCTTTTGTAGTAGACAGAGTTCGGTTGCCAGTCCCCACATGGCAGCTAACAGCCGTTCATGGCTCTAGTTCCAGAGGAATCAAAGCCCTCTTCTGACTTTTTGCAGGCACCAGGCACACATGTGGTGCATAGACATACATGTAGGCAAAATTGTGTGTGTGTGCATGTGCGTGTGTATGTAATAAATAACTGAAAAATGAGCCTAATACTTGAAACCTAGACCATATTGAAAAATTCACCTATTTGTGAGCTGAGGATATATTGTTTATATAGTGTTTTCATGTCTTTGGCTTGTTTTCTATTGCCTGAAACTTGAGACCACTGGCTTTATTATAGTCATTCTAAACCTTTTGCATCAAGACAAGATGTGCATGTTTGGTTACACTACATTAAACAGTGGAGAGATTGCCTACTTAGTTATATGATATCCATCATGTCTTGCTGTTGTAAAAGGTAAACTTTTCTTTTGCAATTAGCAAGTAATTTATCAGGTGAAATTCTGATAACATGCATATGTCCCAATACCTAATTATCAAATGTAACTACTTTTATGGTCATGTTACTTGTATGATCCTAGCACACAATGTTACAGAAACAAAGTACATTATGTATTCTTTTGATAATAGACGTAACTTTTTCTTAATGATCATAGCACCCACTAATGAGTCTTGAGGTTTGATTCTTGGTAACAGTCAGGTAGACTTTCTTGATTAATCCAATTTAAACCCAGAGTAGAGCTAAGTAGAACATTTTCATGAATTGGTGCCAAGAGACAAAGACCAAACAGCAAGATTATAAATTAGGTAGGGGAATGGAGACATTTTATTTTTATTCATTGTTAATTGTTATAAAGTACACACAGAATTTCAATGGCATTGGATCTGATCTATTCACATTGTTTGCTACCAGGATCCAGAATTAAAAAAAAAAACCACATGAGCATATGCTAATGGGTATCATGGTATTTTTAATCCATGTATCTGATGTATTTTTTTTTTTATCATAGTTACTCCTCATTACCCTCTCTTGCTTCCCTCCTACTCCTGCTGACTCCTTCCTCTTTCCCATTAGTCCCCTCTACCTCCATGTTTTTGGTTGTGAACTGATGTGTTTTCATTAGTTTTACGTATAGGAACATGGACACGGTACCCGTATCTACACCACTGAAATAAAATGTCTTTTTCTCCCCCAGCAACTGTTAACTGTCTCTAGATCCTTGGGCGGGGGGGTGGGGGCTCAGGAGCCACTTCCTTCTTGCAAGTGTTAACTGCCTTTAAATCCTCAGGAATGCAGCCTCATGAGTCTCTCTCTCAGTAATCCATGATGGACCCAGAATTTATTTTATAAATTGAAACCCTGTAAACACTAAACAACCATTCTTCCTTTCCCTTGTCTCTTGGCACCAATTCATGAAATCGTTCTAGTTAGTTCTACTCTGGTTTTAAATTGGATTAATCAAGAAGGTATACCCGACTGTTACCAAGAATCAACCATTTTTTCCAATTTCATACTCTTCTCTGTCTTTGTGAATTTGTCACGTCTAAGTAACTCTGAGTGGACTCGTAAAAGTTTATCCTTTTATGAGATTTTATTTAGCATAATGTCTCTGAGGTTCATCCATGTGCTAGAATGTTTTTGAATTTCTTTCCTGTTGAAGATTGAAAAAATATTATTTATACATTTTACACGCTCACATGTACACATGCACATGCATGTGCACGTGCAAACACACACACACACACACACACACACTAAATTTTATCTATTCAACCATTGATGGATGTTTGGGTTCTACCATTTTTTGGGTATCGTGAATGATGTTGCAATGAACATGGGTATGTAAATACCCTTTTGGGGATACTGTACTTAATATTTTTGGGTATATATCTAGAAGTGGAATTGTTGAATCATCTGATGATTCTATGTTTAATTTTTTGAGGAGCTTGATCATTACCTTTATTTTTCCAGACTACTTAACATTATGCAGGTGCATAATGAAAAGAAAAGTATATTTTGTTATGTGTTTCCTTAAGATAGGCATATTTTGTGTAAATATAAAAGTGGCTCTGGGAAAATATAGCTCAGTGATGGATATTTTGCCTATCATGCATGAACCCTTAGGGTTCAATCCCTAGTATACCTGCACATCAATTTATATTAAAATCTTTTCTTAACTTCAATTTCATTTCAAAAAATTTCAACAAAGAAATATTTAATTTCCCCCCTGCACATATGTAGTCTTCTTAGTCTGCTTAATACTCTTGCTTTGGCTGTAGCAGTTACTCCTGGGAATTTTTCATGCTGTTCCTAACTCCACCATACACAGAAACGGCAACAAAATAGAACTTAAGTAAGAGTAGGAGAAATAGTTGTGCGTTAAGACTTGTCTGGTGAGCTGGAACACACCTTCTGTGTTCAAGAGGATACCTGCGCCTTAGCTGTGGCCTGTTGCTGGAACACATTAATGGGAAACTGACTGTGGTTAAATTTTCACATATCCTTTTTCCGATTTTTATGTTTGTTTTATGTATATGAGTATTTTGCCCGAATGTTACATAAGTGCACCACATGCTTGCAGTGCCAGCCGAGGCCAGAAGAGGGCACCGAGTACCTTGGAACTGGAGTTAGAGAAAGTTGTGAGCCAATATGTGGGTGCTGGAAAGTGAATTTGGGTCCTCTGCAAGAGCAGCAAGGGCTCTTAACTCTGAGCCATCACTCCAGCCCCTAAAGTTTGACTTTTCAAGAGAAGCTAGAAACTTGCATTTCTTTGCGAAACACCTTAATTGACAGATAACTAAATCTTTTAAGAATATTCTATAGGTCACATATATAAATACATCTGTGGGCTGAAATCTTCCTGTAGTTTTAGTGCCTTATTGTTCATCATTGGTCTTATGGAGAGGTCACACTGTTTAGCAGAGTGAAGCTACTATTAAGTGATGTCAGCAGGATCAGCCTTGGCACAGTCACATCACCTGTGAATAGGGTTTGGGAATTCAGAGATGGTGAAATACTTTAATATAAAAGTTGCATCAGAAAGCAGTTGTCTATATAATGTGGTATTTTTCAGCTCTTAAAGTTTATTTATTTTCATTGATTACCTTTATTCAAGTACCCTTGTGCATAATTAAGAAGTCCTATGGATTGTGGGGATATTTCTAATGTACAAATGAATGAGGACCCAAGTTTGGTTCCCATAACTGCCCCCCATGACAGTATCAAAAGCTGGGCACAGAGGTGTGTACTTTTTTTCATGATATTTTCTTTTTATTATTGATTGTTTTATTAGATCTTTTACAGCCTTATTAAAGATTTTTTACAAACCTAATTTAATAGCTAGATATTCAAATTAGAAATTGTTACATTATTTTTCCTTTGTTATTTAAATTTGTCTCCTTTTCTTCTTAATCTTTTCCACCCGTTTGTCTTCTTTTATTTCATTCTATTTTCTTTTATTAGATATTTTCTTTATTTACATTTCAAATGTTATCACCTCTCCAGGTCCCCCTCCCAGAAAACCCCTTTACCATTCCCCTCCCCCTGCCTCTATGAGGGTGCTCCCCCAACCACCCACCCAGAGGTGTGCACATTAATCACAGCACTAGAGAGACAGAGTTGGATGAGTCTCTGAAGGTCTCTGGCCAGCCAGCATAGCCTAATATGTGAACCCCGGGTCTCAGTGAAAGTTCCAGTCTCAAAAAACAAGGTACACCATGCCAGAGGATTGTTCACATGTACTTGCCCCTACACAAAATGAGTACTGTTCAATTAAACTTATGAAGGTAAAGAATCTGTTATGAATACGTCAAAAATGATAGGTATAATACGAGGGGCTGGCGAGGTGGTTCATTGGCTAATAACACCCCTCTGCAAGCCTTCCAGCTTGAGTTCAATCTCTGAGACTCACATGGTGCAAGGAGAGAACTAACTCCTGCAAAGTGTCCCCTGACGGCCACATGTGTGACATGATGTGTGTACCCACACATATAACACACGTACACACACATGCACATGCAAAAATAAGAAAAAGGGAAGGTATAAAAATGAAATCAACTTATCTCTAATCCTACAAACACATAAACTGTTTTAATATATTTCCTTCAAATCCTTTCTGAAGAGTATATATTCCTTTCTCTCTGAACTTAGATTAGCAGTGCTGGATATAATGTCATATCATGCATTTTTAAAATAATGCATTAGGATAATTTCCTTGGATAATTAATATTCTTCAAAGATTTTCCCGTGTGTGTGTGTGTGTGGTTGCACTTGTGTGCACTGTATGTACAGGTCAGAGGACAACTTTAAGCATCATCTTCTTTTTGAGACAGGGTTTCCCGTTGGCTAGAGTGGGTTCCCAGAAAGCCCTAGGGATCTGCTTGTCTCTGTTCTGGGATAACAAGTAAGTTTGCCTTGTGGTGCACTGGCAGCCCTCTGTGGTTCTGTGAATCGGGATAGGAATATCATGCTAACTCATTGGTCTCTCAGCTCAGGAGGGCCTTCAGGGAAGCACTGTTTCGTCTTTCCCTTTGGCCTCAGACTTCTGCTTTCACCTACTCTCATCTTTGGTTTCAGGAATCAATCAGGGAAGTTCCTCTCTCCTCACTGACAATTTTTTTTTTTTTAATTTTAGAGACAAAAATCTCACTGTGTATCTCTGGCTGGCCGGGAACTTGCTATGTAGACTTGAACTCTGAGATCTGCCTGCTTCTGCCTCCCAAGTGCTGGGATTAAAGGTGCTCACCACCATGCCCAGTTGCCAATGTTTTTTATTATTTTACCCTTGTAATGAGTGTGTTTAAAGAAACTCTTCCCCTAGTACTGAACTCAGGGCCTCATGGGTGCTGTGTAAGCACGCTCCCACGGAACTGTATCAGCAACTTTCTTTCTACTCTGTGTTTTGAGAGATTTGAGTCTCACTCAGTCATGCTAGCCATGAACTCACTTTGTAGTCAACACTGGCCCTGAAGTTAGCATTCTTCTGTCTCAGCATCATGAGCAGCTGAGATTAATTACAAGACTATATGCCTATCATGTTTTTTTAATCAGTGTATATTATAGAAATGTGTTTCATGCTGATATTTTCATGTATGTATATAACACACTTTGATATCTATCCCTTATTGCATGCACTTTCCCTCTCATTCCTTTAATCTTCACAGATTATTCCTTTTCTGCTTTGATGTGGTGTGTGTGTGTGTGTGTGTGTGTGTGTGTGTGTGTGTGTGTGCGTGCGCGCATGCGCGTGCATTTGTGTAGGTGACAGAGACTGGAGGGAGCCCTCTCTGCCTCCTCAGTGCTGAGATTCCAAGTATGCATCACCATAAGCCGCTTTTTATTATGTGGGTTCTGAATTGAATTCAAACTCTCATCCTTGCATAGCAAGTTTAGCAGTTTACTGATTGAGCCATTTCTCTAGCCCCTTACGACTTTTTTGAAAATGTTCTTTTAGTCATCATCATCATCTTCCTCCTCCTCCTTGTCATCTTCCTCCTCCTCCTCTTTTTCTTCTTCCTTTTTCTTCCTCTCCTCCTCCTCCTCCTAGTCGTCGTCGTCTTCTTCTTCGTTGTCTTCTTCTTCTTCTTCATCTTTTTTTCTTTTCATTTTTCTTTTCTTTTTCTTTCTTTCTTTTTTTTTTTTTTTTAGGCAGGGTCTCTTTGTGTAGCCCTGGCTGTCCTGGAACTAGCTCCATCAACCAGGCTGGCCTCGAACTCACATAGATCTGCCTGCCTCTGTCACCTAAGTGCTGGGATTCAAGGAGAGTGCCACCACCACCTGTCTGTTCATAATTTTTAATTATGTGTATCTGAGTGTGTTGCAGGTGCTCTTGGAAGCCAGTGGCATTGGATGACCTGGAGCTAGAGTTATAGGCAGTTGGGACCTACCTGACATGGGTCCTCCGAATTGAACTTTTAGCCACTGAGATATCTTTCGAGCCCCCCTCCCCTTTAATATTTTTTTAAGAGATATTCTATTTATGTGTATGGATGCTCTTTTGCCTGCATGTATGTCGTGTGTACCACATGAGTGCCTAATGGCTGCAGAGGCCAGATAAGGGTGTTGCATCCTTTAGAACTGGAGTTGCAGGTACTTGTGAGTTGCTATGTAGGTGCCGGGAACTGAACTATGAAAGAGCAGCCAGTACTCTTTCTTAATGGCTGAGCCTTTGCTTCAGCCCCATAGGCTTTTTTTTATTGATACAGGGTCTAACTGTTTATTAGCCCTGGCCGGTGGCATCTGCTATATAGACCAGGTTGGTCTTGGACTTAGAACTCTGCCTGCCTCTGCCTCTGCCTCCCAAGTTCTGTGATTTAAAGGTGGGATCCCCTTAAAACTTTTTATATGGTCTAAAATATGATCTATTTTGTAGAAAGGTTTATGGGCTACTGAGAAGAGTTTATATTAGACAATTGTTGGGTAAGAATATTCTATAGATTCTATTTTGTCATTTTATCTGTATTATGGTTTAACTCAAGTTTCTTTCTGTCTTTTTTTTTTTTTTTTTGCCTAGATGAGATTTGTTGGTGGCAATGAGTTACTGAAGTCTCTCACAGTGATTGTATCTCTACCCACTTGTTGCTTTATGCTGGTTAGGTTTGTTTTGTGAAATTGCATGTCCCAGTATTTGGTACATGTATATCTACAGTTGTTATATTTTCTTGGTTGATTATTCTATTTATTAGTGTGTGGAGACCATCTTTATTTTCTTTGCTGTGCTAGAGATTGAACTCTGGGCCTTGTGTATGCCAGACAAGTTGTGTACTGCTGAGCCATAACCCTGTCTTTAACTTTTCTTAAAAATTTAATTTTGAAGTCTGCATTGTCACCTGTGAGTGTAGGTAATTCTGTTTGCTTTCAGATTCTCTTTGCTTTGAATATAATTTTTCATTACTTCCCATTTTAGTCTCAGTATGTCTTTGTTATCTGTACATGACTTGCTTCATTAGCAAACACTTAGATCTTGAGTGTTCTTTTAATTCCATATAGCCAGTTGTGGCTTTTTATTAGAGACATAATACCATTATACTATGTTAAGGTTATTATTGAAAAGGTATGTACTCTTCTGTTCCTTCCTTATCTTATTAATTGGCTCATTTAGCGTTAATGTGGACTGGAGAGATGGCTCAATGGTCAAGAACACTGGCTGTTATTCCAGAGTACCCCTGTTCAATTACAGCACCTACAAGTTGGCTCACCACTGCCTGTAACTCTAGTTCCAGAATATCTAACATCTTTATATAGACATGCATGCAGACAAAATACCAATGCATGTAAAATAAAGATAAATCAATTTTTAAAATATTCTTCAAAAAAAGAGTTAATAAAGTTTGATTCTTCCCTCTAATTCTTATTTGCCTCCTCTATCAAGATTTAGTCTATCAAGATTTATTATGTATTTATTTTTTTTTAAATTATGGATACTTGTATGTGTTTACGGGCATGTGTTCAGGTGCCTTTAGAGGTTAAAGTTGAGGCCAGGAATCCCTCTGGAGTTGGAGTTACAGTCAGTTGTGATCTACCCAGTGTGGGTGCTGGGAACTGAACTTGGGACTTCTTCAAGAGGTTAGAGTTCTCAGCCTCCAATGTAACACAGGTTGCAAGACTCACTGCTCACTGTGGAAGATGGGAGCCCATTCTACCTCATCCTCCATGCCTCAACCTTCCTTCTACTTAATATTCAGTAGGTCTGTGTCTAACTTGCCTTCTCTATGTGATTTTTTCCTGATGGTCATCTCCTACCCTAGGCATCCCTATCCCTGACATGATTTTTTTCCCTTGTTTTCAGTTCTGTAGATTAACTCAGTCAAGCAATGGTTCCCCTCTCAAGATGGAGCCTGATTATTCCAGTCCAGTATTTGGGGAGTGATGCAGTACACTGCTTCTCCAGTGTTAGCCTGCCATACGGGAGCACATAGTGTGGCACCAAGTTTTCCATATTTGATTTAAGGCTTCCAGGAGGGCCACTTAGTTGCCACTCTGGCTGCTTGGACTCCCCTGCTTATGTGTGGTTGCTACTTAGCATCCTTCTCACCCTCTTGGTGGGATTGGAGCTGCGGACTGGTCCATACGTTTCTTTGCCTTACCTTTCTGTATCTGTGGTTTTTTTTTTAAATCTGCCTTTTCTCCTCTTGATTGCTCATTCTTTTCTGTCCTGTTAATACAGACTCCCCGTTGTTGTCCTGATTTATGTAGAGATTCATAAGGAAGGAAACTTCTACCCTGCCACCTTACCACCGACCTCTGCCCTCTTCAGTGCTTTTTAGCTTTCTGATTTTATTTTTTCTAATAGCTTTATTGGGAAGATTCACATATTGTAAAACTTTTCATCTTTAGAATACACAATTGTATCAGGTGGTTCCATGCTTTACGTCAGCATTGCTATTGTCTAAGTTGAGAACATTTTAATTACCAAAAAGAGACTCCCTACCATTTAATAGTCATTTTCATCATGGCTAACTCTCAGAACACTGTAAAACTGCTGTTCTTTTTGCCCATATAGATTTGCCTACTCTATATATTTCATCCAAGTGGAATTGTATTATGTCAGCAGTTAGGGTATAGGTATGCACACCTTTGCTTTCTCTCCCTACTCCCCTCCTCTATTTCTAAGCAAATACTCTGACACTGAGCTAAATCCTGACTCCCAGTATGTCATTTCTTTTTATGGCTAGATAACAATTACATTTTGGGGATATGCTGTATTATTTATTTATATACTCATTAATTAAAGAGCATTTGGATTATTTTGTGCTTTTCAATAATGTGCTAGCTATTGCTATGAACATTGATGTGTTTATTTTTGCATGAAAATGTGCTCTTGTTCTTGGTATATATATCTACTTATGGAATTACTAGATCATATGGTAATTTTATGTTTAATATTTTAAGGAGATGCCAAATTATTTATCATGTTGGTGTTCCACTTTATATATTTACCAACAGCTGGTAAGGGTTCCAATTGCCCACATCTTTTTTTTTTTTTTAACTTGGAAATTATTGAATTTTAGTTTTCTTTTTTTTTTTATTATTTTATTTTTTTAATTTACATTCCAAATCACTTCCCCTTTCCCGTTTCCTCCCTCCCCGAAAGTCCCATAAGCCCCCTTCCCTCCCTCTTTTCTCCATTCAACCCCCTCTCGTTACTCTGTCCTGGCGTTCCCCTACATCCAGTCTTTCCAGGACCAGGGGTCTCTCCTTCCATCTTCTTAGAAATCTATTGATATGCGGATTGTGTCTAGGGTATTCCGAGATTCTGGGTCAATATCCCCTTATCAGTGACTGCATACCATGTGTGTTCTTTTTACTATTACTATTAACATTTTACTTACTATTTTATTTAAAAAAATGACTAGAGTCATTCAAGTAGGTAAGAAATGGCATCTCACTGTGATGTATATTTGTTTGATTTTGAGACAGGGCTTCTCTGTGTAGCCCTGGCTGTCCTGGAACTCACTCTAGACCAGGCTGGCCTTGAACTCAGACATAGCTTTCTCTGCCTCCTTAGGTGGGGGATTAAAGGCATGCACCCCCCAGCTGTCATTGTGGTTTTGATGTACATTTGTCTAATGCCTTAATTCTTTAAGATTTTTAAATATTTCTCCGTTGTGTGGGTTATCTTCTCGCTCACTTCATGTTATCTTTTAAATTGCAACTTTTTAATTATGGTAAAGTCCAACTTTCATATTTAACTATCTTTTGTCTCGTGTGCTTTAGGTGTTATGAATAGTTTTATTTGCAGTACATTTATGGATAGGGAATTATCAACATCCCAGTGTTAGCCACCAATTTGAAGGACTGAGCTGTACATTTCAGTGTTTATTTTCTGGCAGTTTCCACTATTGCCTTTTTTTTCACTTTAAGACATCTGTGACTGTCAGTACTTCTCTGATATCACTTTGGTTTTATAGGGTGTGGTCCCAACTGCTCAACGTGCTGCGATCGTTGTTGGAGTAGAGTTGCCCGTTTATGATATTACCAAGAAGCACCTGATAGTTTCAGGAATGCTGGGAGACACAATTTTAACACACTTTGTGTAAGTTACTATGTTTGATTCATTCTCTGTGTTTAGCAGTTTGAACATAAAAAGCCTCTTTTACTAACACTTATCTCCTATGGCCAATACATCCAACCTTCTGAATATTTTATAATTTTTAACTTATTGACATATATATTAATTTATAAAATAGTGGGGTTTTCTATAAAATTGTGGAATTTCCTATTTTACTTTTCTCATTATTAGTTCTTTATTCATTATAGAAGATTATGTGTTTCAGTATGACATTTTCTTACATTAGTATCATTTATTATGTTCATAATCATAACATGCATATGAAGCACTCTGATTATATTTTCCCCAACCCATTGCCCATATTTACCCTCAGATGCTATGGATACCTGACAGTCTGGCAGCTTGGTGTAGTATAGAACCTACTAGAAGCTTTTGGATATTATTAAAGAGCTTGTACTTTACTTACTGACTTTAGAGGAAAGGTCTCCTATATCTCAGACTGGCCTCAGACTTTGAATTTCTGATCTGCCTGTCTTACAGAGTGCTAGGATTATCAGTATGTGGTGTGTGTACCATTACAACACGTGTATTTAGTACTTGGATTGAAGCCAGGGCTCGTACTTGCTAGTCAAACACTGAATAATCTACAGCTCCACCCCCATCAACCTGCTATTTATTTTTTTCTTGACTAGAAGGCAAATTTCCTTTCAGTGGGGACAAGAAAAAAAATGGGTAAAATTTTTTTGAGTTTCTGAAGCTAAAGCAGTTTTTGGATGAAGACTATTTCTGCTCTCATACTGCATTTTCTTTGTCATGTAGCCTCTGATATTTTACTGCTTAAATGCATTTGGCATATGATGTTGTGGTCTGACAGTTTTATGTAACTGATCAGCGTTATAGGACATGTGCTGCTTAGGGATGTTGCTACGTTTATGGGCTATCTCCTTAAAAATAAGGCTGAGTTTCAGAAGTAAGTGAAAGGGACAACCTTTGAATGATGCTTCATTAGAAAAGATTTTCTTTCTCTTTAGATTATAATTGAAGAGAGGCCAGCCAGATTTTATCTGATGGATCTAAGTCATTATTCCTTTTGCATTTGGCCTAAATTCTGTTGAAGTGGGCAAATGGTGGAAGCGGGTGATCTTAAATTCGTTTTCACCTTTAGTTCCAGCTTTACCTGTGGTTTGGCTGGGGCTCTGGCATCTAACCCTGTGGATGTGGTGAGAACTCGAATGATGAATCAGAGGGCAATAGTGGGACATGTGGACCTCTACAAGGGTACTTTGGATGGTATTTTAAAGGTACGTACACCATGAAGTTTGTTACAAATTCTGTTTGCTTTGATGTTTGAGACCTTTGTCAAGCTTTATTCTCCTTGCTACATTTTCTGAACATCAACAGCCATTATGTGTATTTTTTTTGTTCATGATTATTTGATTTATTGTAAGATTATTATTTTTTTCTTTTATTGGATATTTTCTTTATTTACATTACGAATGTTATCCCCTTTCCAGGTCTTCCCTCTGGTACTTCCTATCTCCCCCTTCTCCGGCCTCTATGAGGGTATTCACGCACCCACCCACTTCTGCCTTCCTTCCATGGCATTTTTTAGTAGCCTCATTCCAAGGCCAATAACCCATCTCTTAGGAAAATTGTTAATGCATATTGCTTCTTAATATTATTCCAATTTGAATGCTTGAAAATACAGGATACATATATTAATAGCACTATGAAGAATTATTGATATCAAGATTTAATGTATCCGAGGACATGGAAGGGGAAGTTAGAGGGGAGCAAGAGGAACGAGAATGATGTAAATGAGCACTTATCTGTGAACTGCTAATTTTTAAATTAAGAGATGGAGAGATAGTTCGGCAGTTAGTTCCGAAGGCTTTGTGTTCAATTCCCAGCACCCACATGGTACTTATTACTCCAGGGCATCCAATGCCCTTTTCTGGCCTTCATAGGCACTGCATGCACATGGTATGTGATACACATACAGGCAAAACACATAAAATAAAAATTTAATGAGATTTACTATAGCCCATATTTGCCAACCTCAAATAAGAGAGAGACTCTGTAGTAGAAAGCCTGGCACTTAACAAACCTCAAAACCCAGTCCTTGATTTAAGTTCCAGGTTGTTCTATTGGTCACATTTTGCTTTTAGTATTTCTGTTGGGGTTTAATATCATAAATGTATACAGAAGTATTGGTTACATTAGTGCTATAAAAACAAATCCAGAGATAAAATGCAAAGGGGCCATATGTTTTTTCTGCTGTTATCAGTTTCATTGAACTGCTGTTTATTATTTATGGGACACTATTTTAACAGCTACAGGGAAATTATCGCTATTCCTAAAGTACTGGCAGTTACAAACAGATAATCAATACAGCCTAATAAGTGATAAACTCAGAAATCTATGGTAGGAAATTATAGCCCACACTTGAGAAGTTTGAAATAAACTCCCAGGGGATGTCCGTAAATTGAAGAATAATAGTTCACATCTGTTGTATGCTTTATTGTATGACAGGAGCTGTTCTAATGAGACTTACATGTATTCAGTCATTTGATTCTCCCAATCGTCCCATGAGATAGATATTGAAGCGCTGAAGGATCACCTCCCTCTGAATTTCATGGTTAGCACGTAGGAATGCTGCAATAAACTCAGACCCTTGGGTTATGGAAGCAGTCTTAACTAATATACCTGAAACTTTTCTCATGTTAGTGACTGTAGGTTGGTTAGGTTATAAAGTATATTGAGTGTTGTACTGAGATGGCTGGAGATATTGAAAGCTTTAACCAGGTTCCATTTGTATTTTAAGCAGATCACTTTGTGTGGAAATAGGATATAAGTTCTCCATCTTGAGTGCACATTGGAATCACTAATCTCACAGCTCCCATGTTTGCCTTAGATCAGTCAACTCAGAACCCAGGTTATAAATAGTTTTAGAATTTCATATGTGGCTGTATGTTCATCTAAGGTTGAGGACCACCAATCTAAGGGGATATGGATGGGACAGTAAATGAGTCTTCTAAGTTTAACTTGCTTCAGAACTATCTGAATTGACTTAATATGTCAGAAATGGGAGCTGAGAATTTGTATCTCCAGAAAGGTACCAGGTAGTAGTGATGCTGATCTGATTAACTTAAAGAGCCATTGACCTGGAGGTAAGGTTGTTGGTCAAAAGTCTTGTATTATCTGAGTGATGAAAGATGAAGGCCTGAGCCTCAATATAAGTGAGGCAGAAAGATGGGACAGAACTGAGACTAATTTAGTTGATTAAGTCAGTACAGTTTTGTTGAGATGATATAAAGAGGTGTAAGGAAGAGGAGGTGTCAAAGATGACTTCCTGGATTTGGTGACCAGATGGTGGCATTTGGTGATGGACAAATCATAAGAACAGGGCTCAGAAGTTAAAAGAGCATTGGGTACTCTTACAGAGGACCTGGGTTCAGTTTTCAGCATACATGTGCCAGTTTATAACCATTTTTAACTCCAGTCCCAGGGAATCCCAACACCATCTTCTGGCCTCTATGGGTACCAGGCATGCATGTGATGTACAAACATGCAGACAAAGCATCCATATATATAAAAAATAAAGTGAAAAAAATTAAAGAACAGATTTTATAGGAGACATGGTTTTTGTTGGTTAGTTTGATGTGAATGGTGAACAGCCAGTGGTGTTCAGAGACAATAGTTCTAACTTGGGCGAAGTTTGTGGTTGAAGGTAAGCATCTGTGGGCTCATTCGCAGACAGGTATATAACCAAACAGGGGAGGTAGAGGAGTTCACAGCCTTTTTACTTTCCGAGGATGCTAAAGTACTATATAATTGTTTGCAGGAAAGTCTTGTTCCAAACTGTATCCTCCAGAGAATCGGTGCCCTAGTCAGTCACTACTTCTGTAAAGAAATGTATAGTTCTTTAGGATCCTTTTCATTCCTATATTCTTTATTTTCTCCCTTTTTCTACATTCTTGATGTAGTGAAAGATGTCCAGCCCTAGATTTTTTTTCTTCCAAGTGCTCATCCATATACTTTCTTAGGCACTCGTGCCAACACCTTAAATGTGTCTTCTGTTTTTCCCACTCCTCTTCATTCTCCGGATCTCCTATCTTTTCCCACAAAGGCTGTTACTGACCATTGCACTAGGTTATAGGTGCAGGGTTTCTTGTTTCTCTTTTAATTTATTTTTATCTTTCTAAAAATTAATTAATTGAAAAAGTATTTTGATATATAGCTGAGACTAGTCTGAAACTCACTATTTACACCACACTGGTCCCAAATATACGATTGCCTAGGCTCTACCTATTGAGTGTGCAAGAAAGTGTTCTTATAGTTCCTGTCATAGTATTACCTACCCCCACACATACTTCTCTCTCTCTCCTCTCTCTCAATATATGTTTAAATCTTCCCTGAGAATAAATTCACATATTGTCAAAATAATTTATTCAAAATGGTTTATAGTAGACAGTATTGTAGTAAGTAACAATGAGATATGCATACCACTTACTTGATCAATTTTAGAACATTTCTATCACCTGAAAAACAACCTAAATGCCCTTTACACCACCTCTGTTTCTCCTATCCATTTAGTCCTAAGTAAATAGTAGCTTACTTCTTCTTTCTATCAATGTCTGTTGTAGATATTTCATAGAAATGGAATCATATTGTATGATCTTTTTAATTGGTTTCTTTCAAGTAACATACTTTCAAGGTTCATCCTTACTAGCATGAACCAACTCTTTGATTCTTTTTATTCCTGAATAAAACCCTACATTGCATAGCTATATCACATTTTATTCATATTTAGTACATTTTATTGGATTTGCTTTTACTGATGATCTCAGTAAAGTTACATGAAAATAGAGATGCAAATATTTCCATTTATCATGTTTCCGGGGCAAGTTATTTACTAAATCACATTATTTATTTATTACACAGCAATAGATAACTTATATAGTCCATGCCCCTATAGAATGTACATTCTAGTGAGATTGACAAACAAGTACACAAATTAATATAGACAGGTAAGCAGATATTGGTAGATATTAGCATATTGATACATATATGTTTATATATTTAATGCAGAGCACTGTTAATCTGCGTTTACCTGCAGAAGTTCTTATTTGTTTACACACAACCTGATTCATCAAATATTCCAGAGGTTGATAAGGATTCAGATAAGTCTTAGAACTGTTAGAGCATCATGCTATTTTTTGTGTGTTCAACAAAATTTTAACGTTCCAAGATCTGTGAGGTGGTGGGGATATAAAGGTGACCAAGGCAAACACTCACTGTTCATCCCCTATTGGAAGTTCTATTCTGTTGAGAAAGACAGACAAATAACTTTAGAAAGAAGTAAATACTATGAAGAAAATAATGGCATATTGAAATGGCAACTTGGTGTTCTGAATTCCTCCAGCTAGGATGCTTGATAAAAGCTTCTGGATAATTTGGATGATGGGAAAGAGATGGTCATGTGAAAATAATTTCATAAAGAACAGTCTATAAAGGACCTGAGTTGAAATGGGTTTGACATATTCAAGACTTAAAAGGATTGTATGTCTAAGTGTGGCAAATGAACAAGAAAATAATAGGAAGTCAATTTGCAGAGAGGGACAGGGTCTGAATCATGTAGGATCCTGTGGACCATTGTTTGTTTTTCGAGATAGGGCTTCTCTGTCTGTCCTGGAACTCACTTTGTAGACCAGGCTGACTGACTTTGAACTCATAGAGCTCTGCCTGCCTCTGCCTCCCGAGTGCTGGGATTAAAGGTGTGGGCTAGCTGCCCCCCTGAACATAGCATGACTTAAAATTCTTAAAGATTGCTTTTAGTTTGTAGATGGAGATCGTTGGTCAGTTAGGAATTTATCATGGTGACTGGGATAATGATAGGTTTGGATTATCTCTGAGGTCCCTTGTCATTTAATTCTCCAATTTTAGGTTATCTGCATCTCAGCTTTATTTTGAGTAATTTTCAAAATTAAAACATGAATTTTGGCCTGAGTCCATTAGAATTTACTGGAGGTAGAAACATATTATCAATGTCGGTCTATAAGTAGTAACTTTACTATGTTTTTAATCCCCCCCCCAAGTGGTTAATAATGACACAAATTTCTGGGATCTTAAATGGCAGGATAAGAAAAGAGCTATTTGTAAATCTGGCTTCTCATATTGTTATCTTATTAAAATATGTTCATTTTTTAAAACAGTGGTAAAATTCATTTCACTAATGAAAAGGCAGAACAACAGTTTTCAGTATCTCACAAAACACCCAACATATTGTCATTACTTAATAGACAATTGTCTATTAGATACCACACATGGCAGAATTCAGCATATGACATCAGCTTTTGACCTTTCCTATGTCATCTAGTTCTTGAAACCATTTGGTACATAGAGACCCCTACTGTATAAATCAGGGCACCAAAATGCAAAGCAGTTCCTATTTTTCCTCACGCACCATCCTCAAAGCATTCATGTGAAATATACCATGGGGTCACACTAATTTAAAAGTAGAAAACAAGAGTCAGAAGGAAAGTGGCTTTCTCAATCCTTATTCACTTCCCTGGTTTTCTCTATCCAGTTTATCTTCTGGACATAATATGTGTCAACATATTAGTATCTTCCAAAATCTGTCTATTATAATGTATGCATTTGCTTGTCAACTTCACTAGAATATGCATTCCATGGGGACATAGACTGTATAAATTATGTATAGCTGTGTGGTCTTAAAAGAACAGTTACTCTTTCCCAGGCTTTGTGGATCAAGAGTTGAGAAGCAGCTTCACTGAGTGATTCTAGATTAGGCACCCCTAAGAGGTTGTAATCCATATCATCTAGGGCTTCAGTCATCCTTGAATGGAGCTAGTATATCTGCTTCAAAGATGACTAATATGGGTGTTAGTTAAATGTCTCTGTTCCCTGTGATGTAGAACTCTCGTCATGGTATGACAGCTGTTTTCTTTCAGAGTGAATAATTCAATGTAGGGAATAGGTGACGCTCTGTTCTTTCGGTGACACAGAACAGTCTTGATATGTTATAGTGTGAGGACTACACATGGGCATGGATGACGAGGGATAGATAGGGTCCTTTACGTGTGCCTTTAGGTGCAGCTATCTCTATTACTGCAGACGCTGTCCCTTTGAACTGTTCTTCACAGTTTCATTATACATATGCATATCATGTACTATCATGTACTTGGATAAATTATCCTGCATTATCCTCTCTTATTCCTGTTCTTCTCCCTCAAAACTCCTTGTACTACCCAACACCTCCTATTAGTCTTTTTATGTTTATTTGGGACACATTACATTTAATTGCTGTTTTGTTTTGTTGAGAAGGAGAGGGTATCTCATAGCCTAGCTTGGCCTTAAATTTATTGTGTAGCTAAGGATAGCCTTGAACTCCTGATTTTATTTCCTCTATTTCCAGAGTGCCATGCCTAGCTCTTATTTACAATTATATTCCCAGCACTAAGAAGTGTGTGTTGTAAATGAAGTAAATAGTTGTTGAATAATGAATGGTTTGATGGATTTAGACTACGAAGTACATCTTCAGAAAAGAGACTATTCATAATAGTGATAGCTGCTGGGGTGGGCATGGAAAATGATTGTCCAATGTAAATTCACTATTTTTGCTTATGTCTTTACCTCAGATGTGGAAACATGAGGGATTTTTTGCACTCTATAAAGGATTTTGGCCAAACTGGCTTCGACTTGGACCCTGGAACATCATTGTATCCTTTTAGAAATTGAGACTGAAAGACAGTGCTTCAAATTGTTGGGTGATTCTAGGTTATAAGAAGACAGATTTGATTATCAAATCCGTTATAGGCAAGTAAAAAACTCAAGCATCCCATTGGAGACAACTGTGAATGGAATCAAGTAGCGAAACAACTTTCCCTTGGAGGCAAATACACATTTAAAGGGACAGAAAAGATGAGTCAACTGTTCCTCTTTAAATAAAAACATCTGATGAGATGGCTCAGTGGGTAAACGTCCTCGCCTCCTTACCCTATGACCTGAGTTTAATCCCTGGGACTCATGGTGCAAGGAGACTATTGACTCCTGTAAAGTTGTCCTCTGAACTCCATGCACATGGTGTGGCAGGTACAGGCCCTCCCCATTCCCCAGCAAATAAGTAAGTAAGTAAGTAAATAAATAAATAAATAAATAAATAAGCAAGCAAGCGAACAAGCAAATAAATGTAATAAAACAAAATGTCAAGCATAGTCAGTCTTAAAAGGGCTATGAAATTTTTAGCAATCCCAATGGAAGATAATCACAGGAACGTCCATGCTATTGTGGTCAAGATTTCTTAACCTGTAACTATGAGACCCAAATAGCTGGAGAATACTAAGAGGCCACAAAGCATTCATAGTATGAGCGAATCCGTAGCCAAGTAGAAATATTTTCCCATGGGTGCATCTCTCTCTTTCAGATGTGTTGAGAACCTCCTATATACAGAGCCATATGCTGGATACTGTATGTGGTGCTGTAAGCATAGCAGGGTTGAAAAATAATTCCCTGCCTTTCTGGACTCTGTAGGCTGAACAGGCAGAATATCTCTTTATTTGGAATTGTGTATAAGGGTTTTTCTAGCACTGAGGGGTGTGTGTGTGTGTGTGTGTGTGTGTGTATACACGTGTGAATGTGTTGTTCTGTTTGCTCTTGAATACTCTAAGTATATTATAATGTGTTTTCATTGCTAAGTGCTCCTGATCATAATGGGTACATGGTAGGCACTCAACACATTTTATCTCAAGAAAAGCCTTTTAAGCCAATTCCCTTTAGACTAAGTAAATGAAGAGAATGAAATGTACAATTTTCAAAATGGGCTTAGCTTTCACTCTCCACCCAGCGATTTTCCATGACTCATTCTTCAGTTTTTTATTACATATGAGCAGCTCAAGAGGCTTCAGATCTAACAACTGGAAATCCCTCAGCCCAGCCCTGCCACCCCTTTCTACCGTTCCTCTTTGTGTTCCTGATGTATTTTGACAAAGATGTGTGTGTTTACAGAACCAGCGGTCTCGCAGGGCCCCTGCCTGAAGAGTAGTAGGGGACTGAAGGTTGTTTATGCATTTGTGTTTCCTCTTCCCTGAGAGGAAGTATCAGCACTGAGAGTGTGACCCCAGATTGGTGTCTTCTGTGAAGATGGATACTGGCGGGTGACATTCAAAAGGGCCTTCCTTTCAACTGTGGGTTAAGTGTAGTTGGTTTTCCCCAGACAGGCTGCAGCAGCACAGTTAGTGCTATGTATGTTTTGGACCTTGGTTCTCATTAAAGTATTTATTGGTTGAATCATTTTGACTTTGTCTTCATTTACTCTCTCCTTTCATAACTCTTAAGTTGCATTCTCTAGAACGTGACTCTGAAATGGAGACTGGACTTCTAAAGCACATTTATGAAGGTAGAACAGGTGTATTGTGTTTTTGCAAGGGCATTTGTCAGCATAATGCCACTCCGTTTTAAATATCAGGCCGTGCTCCTTTCCAGAATATGAAACAATCAATCAAGTGGATCATTTGGAAGGTTCTACAGAAAAATGCTAACCAAGGTTTATAATTAGAGCCCTGTGCTCTGAGTGAAGTTCTTCATAATTATCCACTCATATGTTTGTTCAAATGTTTATTGTATGGCTATTATTTCCTGGATGCTGGGGATATGAAGAATGAGTCTGGTTTTTAAGCTCGTTACAGTAGAAACTGGTTTGAGAGTAAACCGTGCAGGAAGATGCAGGAGAAAGCGCCTTAGAGGATTTGCCAAAGCTTCATAGTGGAGTTGACATTTAAGCTGAGTGAAAGGAAGAGTGGATGTTACTATGTGGATAAGGCTGTATACATCTTGACAAGTGTTTTACCAACATATTTCTGCCATTAGAGAATCATAAAGAATGGTTTTATTGCCCTAAAAATCCTCCTGGCCCTTGGCAACCAATAAGACTTTTACTGTTTCAACGGTAGTGCCTTTCTAGAGTATCACATAGTTGGAATCATATAGTAGCCTTTCACAGGGGCTTCTTTCACTTAACAATGTTCATTTAACTGTCCTCTGTGTTTTTTTTTAAAGATTTATTTATTTTTATTTTGTGTACATGAGTGTTTTGCCTGCATCGTATGTCTATGGACCACCTGTGTGTCTAGTGTCCCTGGAAGCCAAGAAAGTGTGTTAGATCCCCTGGAACTGGAGTTACAGCAGATTGTGAACTGTCTTGTAGGTGCTGGGAACTGAATGTACATCCTCTGCAAGAGTAACAAGTGCTCTTAACCACTGAGCTATCTCTTTGTTCCTGTTCTGTGTCTTAATGGCTGTTTATTTCATTTTGGTTTAGTGCTATATTAGACAACATTTTGCCACTGTGACAGAATAGCAGCAAAACATAAAGGAGGAGAGGTTTATTTTGGCCCATGTTTTGAGAAGTTTCAGTTCTACTGTAGGTGAAATGACCATGCTTTGGGGTCTTTGATGAAGCCCACTGCAGCATAAAACCATAGAAGAAAGCCTGCCTACTTTGTAGTAGCCAGGAAGCAAGGAGAAAGAGACCAAGGGACTTTTGTACCAATATTGCCATCAAGGATATACCTTCAGTGACCTATTTCTTTTCTTTCTTTTTTTCTTTTTCTTCTTTTTTCTTTTTTGTTTTTGTTTTTGTTTTTGAGACAGGGTTTCTCTGTGTAGCCCTTGCTGTCCTAGAACTCACTCTGTAAACCAGGCTGGCCTGGAACTCAGAAATCTGCCTGCCTCTGCCTCCCAAGTGCTGGTATTAAAAGGCGTGCACCACCACTGCCCAGCCAGTGACCTATTTCTGGCAACTAGGTCCTACCTCATCATTTTCCACTACATCCCAGTAGTATCATCAGCCAAGGACCAATCCCTCAGCACAGAATCCTTAAGAGGGCAACCCTTAAGATCCAAACCTAAATGGTGTTGAATAATACTCCATTTCCTCTGTGCATGGCATTTATGCACTTAAGGACATTTGGTTGCTTTCAAGTTTGGGCAATAATAAAGGAGTGGTAAACATTTGTGTGTAGGATTTTGTATAGGTGTAACTTTTCAATTTGTTTATGTAAACATTAAAGAACATGATTGCAGAATGGTATGATACGTTTTAATTGTACAAGAAGTTACCAAGGTGTCTTTAGTGGTTGTACAATTTTGCATTCCCAGCAGCAAAGAACAGGAGTTACTGTTGCTCAACATCCTTCCCAGATGTGTTTGTGTCACTGTTTTGACACCTAGTAGGTGTGTAATAGTTTCTCCTTGTTTATGTTTATTTTGCTGTTACTTTAATAATTCACATTTGGTAATTTCCAAGCTTGTTTTTTTTTGAGAACTTGGAGCATGAACACTGCGTACATCCCTCCCACTCCTCCTCCCATTCACTCTGGCTCCTCCAGTGCCCCACATCTGTGGTCTCCTCATTATTAGATTCCTTAATAAAAATCTTTAAGTCATTTCCTTTCTCCTAATCCCATTAACTTTCCTTGTTACAATTTCTTACAATGTATCACAGTTTATAACTTCCCATTGTATTTGTGTGACCATTCAACTAGTATCTGCATTTATGTTCAGGCTGTAATCTCTGCAAAGGAATTATATTGATTTTGTTAACTACTGGATTCTTTTTTTTTTTTTTTTTTTGATTTTTCGAGACAGGGTTTCTCTGTATAGCTTTGGCTGTCCTGGAACTCACTCTATAGACCAGGCTGGCCTCGAACTCAGAAATCCGCCTGCCTCTGCCTCCCAAGTGCTGGGATTAAAGGCGTGCGCCACCACTGCCTGGCAAACTACTGGATTCTTAATGCCTAGCAAAGTTACACATAGTAAATATCTGTTAAATGATTATGTGAATTAATCTGTAGCCAAAGGATGAGATAGACTACCCAAAAATATGGTAAAGGTTCGGAACATACTATGGTATATATTCATTTACATACTGAATTACCAGATGATTTACGATAAGGATCACTTCAAATTTTAGCTAGTACTAGAGGCAGTACTGTAATGATTTTAAGTACTGCCTGTATACTTATGACTTCCGGATGTACATCTCCAGCCCATACCTTTCCCCTGACCTGAGGACTTGTTTTATGTACATTTGCTATTACCTATTCCATATCTCTGATTAGAGTGGGAGAGAGGGAGGGAGGGGAAAGAGAGAGAGAGAGAGAGAGAGAGAGAGAGAGAGAGAGAGAGAGAGAGAGAGAGAGAGAGAGAGAGAGAGAGAGAGAGAATTGATTCTATATAAGCTAGGGTAAAAAGTTGCCTTCCTGAGGCCAGGTATGGTGGTGTACATTTTTAATTCAAGGAGGCAGAGGCAGAGGCAGACTATATCTGTGTGTGTGAGAGAGTTAGTTCAGTGATTTATTATGTGCCAGATACTGTTGTAATTATAGTGTATTTAAAAACCAAGTCCTTACCACCCCACCCCCCCCCCGGTGAGGCATGTACCAGTCTCATTTTTTCAGAATAGAAAGTGACCTGTCTGAACGTGAAATACTTGGCCCATCAAAAGTAGGAGTGCCAGAATGTTAAGCAAGGCCTGGCTTGTGAGCCCATTCTTATTATTACTCTGTGAGCTGTATGCTACATAACTTGTTAGGAGCCACTTAAAGTTTATAGCAGGCCAAAAGTCTTATTCCATTAATTCCCCAATACTTGTGGCACCATTCGAGAGAAAGAGGTCAGTAGATTTTTGGGATCAGTTACTCTTTGACACTTAAACATGTGATACTGGATTTTGATTGCTTTCTCAGAGACTGTGACTATGTCTATATAATTCTCCCACTATTTTTCCACTTTCTACAACTTCCCTTTGTTGGTCTTTCTTCCATTACCTTCATTGTTACCCTGTCCCTTCTTCTTCTAGTCTAAGCCAGCACAGCTCACCGTGGGCAGGGTTCAAATGTTTAGAAAGTGGAGTTATTAGTATAGATAGGACTTTGAAATTTTTAATTTAGACGTGGGGCTGCACTTCTAGTCCTCTCTTCCAATGTAAAGTTATATTTTGTCATAAATTTATAGGATGAATGATTAAGCTATGAAGTACCTGATTATAAATAATTCTCTGTTCACTAAGATTTTAATCACTTCTGTCTCCTCTAATAATGCATTATATATAAGCTAGGGTAAAAAGTTGCCTTCCTGAGGCCAGGTGTGGCAGTGTACATTTTTAATTCAGGGAGGCAGAGGCAGACTATATCTGTGAGTTCAAGGCCAGCCTGATCTACATAGTTACTTCCAGGACAGCCAGGACTACACAGTGAGACCCTGTTACAAACAATCAAAAACTTGCCTTCTTGGAGCTCAGAATTTAAGAGCGCTTGCTGTTCTTGCAGAAGATCCAGATTCAGTTTCTAGTACTCACACAGCAGCTCACAACTGTGTAACTCCAGCTCTGAGATATCCAGATTCCACATTTGGTCTCTGCAGGTACCAGGCACACATGCAATGCACATACATACACACAAGCAAAATAGCTAAGGTTCATTTTCCTTTAAAAAAAAAAGACACCATTTATGACTTCCCATTAGAACTGTAATAATCATTTCTAGTTTTAGTCTAAAGGGTACTTCTTTCTACTCGCTGCCTCAGCATCAGACTTCAGTTGGTTGAGCTGTGTCTTACTCATTCTAAGCACTTTATAATGCATCTATGACCCTACCACTTAGTAAGAAAAAAGTTTAATGTCACTGTATATAAGATTATGAGGGGACGTAGTGCTTGAACCTTTGAGGTATAAAGAGCCACTTATTCTGAATCAGTTTTTCACACTTGAAATAATCTCATAGCCATTCAGCTATAATTTACTGGTTTTTGCATCTCACCCTTTCCTGAAGTAGTCCCAAACTGATAGGACATTCAATTACCTTTCTGCGTGAAGTGTTTTCACATCCATTGACTGTCTCAATGAACAAATTTATAAAAATGCATTGAACAGTTTAGTAAGGCAGTGCAGCCTTTTACAGGACCTGAGACAGCGCTGTCTTGGTGTATTTATCAGCTGTGTAGTGCCTTAATGCCAACACAGTTGAGACAGAACTGGGACCAATGCAGTTATTATGGTGGATGGGGAAATGGGATTAAATCACGGGATCGTCAGGCAGTGTATATTAAAAAGGAACAAACATATGTGGATTTTCCTCAGGCTTTCCACCCTGTGTGATCTAACTTCCTCTGGCACTCAGGAGCAAATGAATCTTGCCTGCCCCACTGTAAAGGAGTGGAGTTTAAAAAAATGGGGATGTATTGTAAAAATTGACTCTTAGACCCTTGGCAGCTAGCTGCATTGGTGGTTTCTAGGCTTCCTCATGAGAGGGCTGCTTGAGCCCAGCAACTGATGGTGATCCTGACAGCTTGTAAATCTAGGGACCATATGGCTGGGGCGCATGTTAAACTCTCATGTCCCTTGTTCTGCCATGCCTGACCCAGCGACAGTCTACATGATAAACTCCAGGAGTATATAGACAGGTTATCTGTATACTCCTGGAGTTTATCATGTAGACTAGGCTGGCCTCAACTCTGCCTCTGCCTCCCTGGTGCTGGGATTAAAGGTGTGGGCTACCACACACAGCCTAATTCTAAATTCTTATCAAGACATAATACTTGTTGATTTAATAATGCTGCTTTGAAGACTGTATATGTCAGTAATTGAACAGAGGCACATTAGAAATTTATGCACAGGTTATTTATACTGATATGACAATGACAAATACTAAATTCGAACACAACTGTAGGAAGTGATTAAAACACTACATATTCAGTTGTTGAAAACACATACACATACAGCTGCTATGTTGTGCTTTTGAAGAAGGCACAGTGACATAGGAAAATATGCATAATATAATATAAAGTTTAAAAAATGATGGAGAATGAAAGTGGTCATCTCTGGAGGGTATAATTATAAGTACCTGAATTATTTTCAAAAATTACTAAAATGAGGAAAAGTTTTAATAAGAAAGGGTTAATACACACATGGTATGCACTCACTGATAAGTGGATACTAGCCCAGAAGCTTGGAATATCCAAGACACAATTCACATATGAAATGATGCCCAAGAAGAAGGAAGGTGAGTCCCCTGGTCCTGGAAAGGCTCAATGTAGCAGTGTAGGGGAATACCAAGACAGAGAATGCGAGGGGGTTGAGTGGGGAACAGGGGGAGGGAAGAGGTCTTCTGGGACTTTTGTGGAGGGGAGAACCGGGAAAGGGGAAATCATTTGAAATGTAAATAAAGAATATATCTAATAAAAAAAGAAAAATAAAGAAATGGTTAATAAATATCTTTCATACATCAGTGTGTATCTCTAAAAGAAATCCCAACAAAGATGCAATTTTATAGCACCTCACTCTTAAATGTTTTGGGGATAGACAGGTGGAGAGATATACAATTAATGAGAGTTAACATTTGTAGGTACCACCACTGAGTTGGTAAGATTGAAGAAATAGAAAATGGAAAAGGCTCAGTAGCCTTTGAAGGAATAGTAAGGAAGGTACTGAAGTTATTCAGTTTTGAGTGACAGATGATAGTCAAGGAGTTGTAGTCAGTCCTGGAGTACATTGCTGTTCTTATTGTCCAGATGTTGACATTTTATTTCTTCTTATTCTGTGCATGTCCTTGGAGGATCTCTCGTGCTTGCTCATTTCAGTGGTCTCTGTTCAGGTTGGCCAGTTGCCAAACTT
The DNA here is from genome assembly GCA_036184795.1 of Tokudaia tokunoshimensis. NCBI lineage: Eukaryota > Metazoa > Chordata > Mammalia > Rodentia > Muridae > Tokudaia > Tokudaia tokunoshimensis. The sequence continues at coordinate 116,288,651 of BTHU01000023.1, forward strand.
TCTTCGAATGAAATCAAGCTCATGACATTAATTCTCCTTTGAGTCAGTTAATACTTCATCTAGGGAGAAGATATCCCAAGGGCGGGTCTGGCTGGCTGACTCCTAGAGTTGAACTGAATGGTCATGTAAGAGTGTCAGCAGGTCAGGGCAACCTGCCTTTACCAGTTGTAAAACACTCAAAACACATCATACAGAAGGGTACATGATGGCATGTTCTTGAGAGAAGTCCTGAAACTGAAACAGAAATGTGATATGCATTGGTTTAGTTTCTCAAGGATTCAATATGAAATTTGATCGTGAGATAATTTTTACAACAAATTTACAGTAGGCTGCTCTGGGAAACTGTAAATGTAACTGTAAATGTAACGCCACATTAATTGCATCAGTGTCTTAATATCTTTTGGATGTTTTGATCAATTGCTGAATAGAATCTGGCTTCTTTGTAAGTCTGTGGGATAACAGTGGGTGTGTTAATAATGTCTTTTCCTCTTCTTTGTGAACGAGTCTTCATCAAAGAAGGCCACTAACTTTTGCATAGCATTCTGCATCTCTGGTCTGGAAGCTTATTTAATGTAATGTTCCTAATTGCAGTTATTCTTAAACCCAAGTGTGTAATACTAGAGCCTTGTTGGTGCCTTGTTTTGCCTTGATGCTGCTAAGATATTAGATTTACTGCTTCTTTCTGCACCTTGAATTTTTTATTTTGGGAAGATTTTATTTATTTTTATTTCATTTTATTTATATGAGTGCTTGCCAGAAGGTATGCCTGTGCACCACATGTGTGCAGTGTCTTTGGAGGTCAGAAGAGTTACCACATGGAAACTGGGTCCTATGGAAGAGTAGCCACTTCTCTTAACCACTGACCCACCTCTCTAGCCCCTTTTCCTGAGTCGTTTTTTTTTTTTTTTTTTTTTTTTGGTTTTTTGAGACAGGGTTTCTCTGTGTAGCCCTGGCTGTCCTGGAACTCACTTTGTAGACCAGGCTGGCCTTGAACTCAGAAATCCTCCTGCCTCCGCCTCCCAAGTGCTGGGATTAAAGGCGAGCCACCACTTTCTGGCTCCTGAGTCGTTTTTATTTTTATTTTATTTTTTGGTTGTTTTGAGACAGAGTCTCTCTCTTTGGCTCTGGTTGACCTGAAATTCACTATGTAGACCAGGCTGACCCTGAACTCCTGCATATATTTCAAAAACAGTATTTAATATGTATTTGTGTAAGCCTGCATGTATGCTGAGAATGGTGTACATGTGCTCACAGAGGCCAGAAGAGCGTGTCAGGTCCCCCAAAATGGGAGTTACAGGCCATTGTTAGCCAACATGTGGGAGCTGGGAAATGAAACAGGTCCTCTGCAAGAACAGCAAGTGATCTCAACTATTGAGCCATTCCTCTAGACCCGTACACTGAATCTTATCCCTCATTAAAAAAAAAAAAAGCTTATTCATCAGGTGGAGGTTTCACAGTTCTGAACCAAATTGCCCTTGCCTTGTAGATCATAATATCTGAATATGATGGACTCCCTTAAACATTTCACCTACATGTTTCATTCTTTAGGATTTTCTTTAATGAAGAAGAAAACTAACCATGTCTCGTAGTTTACTAGACATCTTCACAAACATATCTGAGTTGATCCTCGCTGTAGTTACATAGGATTGATCTGATTACCCCAGTTAAACAGAATAGGAGTTTTGTTTTAAGAATTGTAACAAGTGCGGCTGGAGAGTCGGCTTAGTGGTTAAGAGCACTTGTTCTTGCTAAAGGATTCAGGTTCGATTTCTAGCACCTTTATGGAGGGTCACCACTTCCTTGGGCGCCAGACACACATGTGGTGCACAGACATACAAACAGACAAAACACTCACACATGCAAAATAATGAAAAAGAAATCTAAAAAAGTAAAGATAAATCATTTAAAAAAGAATTAATGAATGAATCATAATTTGAGCACTTCTCTGTGGTTTCTCAGCTGCAATGCTGACTCAGAAATCTCAGGCTTCTTACACTGGAGCTAATCCCTCACCCATCACCTAGCTTCTCCTTAGCTCCTGCTTTTTTTCTTGTGGCTTTAAAACACCTTTATTTTTTTTTAATTTCTGGTTGAAAAATAAGTGTGTATATTTATGAAGTACAATGTAATGCTTTGATATGTTTATAATATGGAATGATTAAATCAGGCTAATTAATTCTGTTCCCTGTAACTTACGTTATCTTAGCAAGATCTGTCCTTTCCACCAAAGCCAGGAATTAAGCTGTGAACACCAACAGAGAGGGAATTGCTTTGAGCATGTTTTCAATTTTACCTGAAATCCACTTTTATTTGTATTTTAGCTAGTTCACAGTAACTCAGAGCAACCATTACTTGATGGTTGCTTTGTACTTTGAGTCTTACTGGGTTCTTTAATTCACTCAAGAAACAAAATCTTCCTCAGGTGCAGGAACATAAAATCTGCTGTGGTGAAAGTAAGCCCTAGTCTCCTCTTGAGTCAGTGCAACCAGAGAACATCTTACCCAAGCAGGGTTGATGTAGATTAGCAGGAGCCAGGCTCTTATTTAGATAGAAGATAAAGATAGAAAGGTATCTTAAAGGGTGGAGACTAGCAAAGAAGTCATCTTTATCCTCTGAGTGACTGATGCAAGATAGTTGAGAGTTAAGACTAAAGGAGAATTAAGAACAATCAACTGAAAAACATCACGTTGTTATGACATCCCGTGGTGAGGAGGATGACTTCTGAATAGAAGATTCAGATTCGAAAGAATTCCAATGGTGTCTTGGAATGAACCTTAGCATATTGGTCACATGAAGCCATCATCTTAAAGATAGTGAAAGAATAACATTTTGGGGTTTTTAAAGTCTAAATCAAAGAAGGATTAATCCACAGTTTTACTTTCTTCTTGCCACTTTTTGTTATCAGCTGTCTTTCTGGGAGGTTATTAAGCTCAGTGTTCTGAGAGTCATATTCTAGCCATCCATGCTGGAGACCAGGAGAATGAGGCAAAGAGGAAGACAAAGCGTGGTTCCTGAGTTCCTGGACACTGCCCCTCTCCATTTTGCCCTTGACTTTTGCTGCTTCTTACATGATTGAGTTTCTTAGGAAAATACACATTTCAGAACGAACTCAAATAAAAACATGTAGCTCTGAGGAGCAAGGTGGGCTCACATGAGAGCTTGGCAGTGCCTACCTTGGTACCTACCTCCTTTCCCTCTTCCTTCCCTTACACTGTCTCAATTTGGGGTTGGGTACTGTCATCAGCATGCAGCTGCAAAGTGACACAGGAGGCAACAGTGGGGAAGGTGCTCCAGAGAGTTAAAAAGGTGGTGGACAGGGTGTGCTTATAACAGAAATGATCACTAGAGAGGGAATTTACTAAAGAAACATAGTTCTGACCCCATGATGACAGACAGACATTGGGTTCTATAATCTAGGTTCCTGTATTCAATGTGAACTTGCTAGGTGTAACCTATGATATAAGTTAGGGAAGGTGGGGACTCTGATGAGAGTGATTGTTGGAGTCCATCACCAAAATAAATAGTTAAGAAGAACTGGATCGCTAGTGCTGTGCTGTCTAGGATGGGGCCACTAACTACTTCTGACTCTTGAGCATTGAGGTGTAGTCAGTTTGAACTGAGATGTTCTGTAAGAGTAAAAATGCACGCTTGATTTCAAAGACTTGGCATGAAAAAAGCATAGTAATTTTCATATTGATTAAATGTTGAATCCATAACATTTTGAACATGCTGGCTTAACTAAAACATCAATATTCATGTTTAAGGTGATGGAAATGTAACTCTGATTTGATCAGTATATACTATACACTTGAAGTATCACATTGTACCCCATAAATATATACAAGTAAAATAAGAATTTAGAAATAAATGCTGAGACAAAAAACCCCTTATTTTGCCTCTTTCTTAACATGATTACTAGAATATTAAAATTGTGCATGCACCTTATATTTCTATTGGACAACATATCTCTGGTATAATCAAAAATAGAATCTGATAAACAAACACTCTTTCAGCAGTATACTCCTTGAAGCTAGTATACCTGTGTGGTAAACAGTCCTATTTCCAAAGGACAAGAAAGGGTGAGGATTTGCAGGTACAGAAACTGATTAGAGATGAAAGTCAAGACCCAACCTCATTTGCCCCATTCTGAAGGCGTAAGATGTAGGAGGTTGGTGGTCAGTTTGCTGAGGGAAGTTCTGACATTTTGCGGGGTGTCATATTATTGTCGCCTAGCTAGGAGCCGGAGTGGGAAAGGGAATGGGAAAGGCACTTTGAAAACATTCCTTCCTTACCATCTTAGCCATCGAGCTCCGGATGGCTGATAGTGACGATGTGATAAGAGCTTTCTCTGGTCCTCTCTGGACCACGATTCCTGGCTGAGAGAAGGAGGAGGATTGAAGTGAAGAACTTTTTCACTCCCAGGGCCATGTGGTAGAGCTGCTGCCGAACCTCCCTCTGCCAATAGGCATAGATGAGTGGGTTGAGCAGGGAGTTACCAACTCCAAGGAGCCACAGGTACTTTTCCAGCACTTGGTAGAGGCAGCATTTGTGGCAGGCTACCTGCACGATGCTAGTGATGAGAAAGGGAGACCAGGACAGAGTGAAGCTCCCGATGAGAACAGATACAGTACGAACAGCCTTGAAATCGTTGACAGGCCGTGGGGGCCGGTAAGCTCCAGCCATGGCCCCTGCATGTTCCATCTTCCGGATCTGCTGGCTGTGCACAGAGGCAATCTTGAGCATGTCACAGTAGAAGAAGATAAAGAGGAGCACAGCTGGGAAGAAGCCAGCACAGGAGAGGGTCAGCACAAACCTTGGGTGAAACACAGCAAAGAAGCTGCAGGGCCCATGGTAGGTGGTCTGCTGGAATATGGAGACTCCGAGTGGGAGGAAGCCGATAAGGTAAGATACCAACCACAGTCCTGCAATGCATGCTCCAGCCACAAGCCCATTCATGATCTGGAAGTAACGGAGGGGTTGCTTAATGGCAAGGTATCTGTCAAAGGCTATCAGCATGACTGTGAAGACAGAGGCAGCTGCAGAAGAAGTGACAAATGCCATCCGAAGGCTACACAAGGTCTTCTGTGTATGCTGAGCAGAGCTGGAGAGCTGGTCTGTAACTAGACCAGAAATAGCCACGCCAATCAAGGTATCAGCCACAGCCAGATTCAAGGTGAAGCAAAGGCCAACACCATCGTTCTTGTAGATTGATAGCAGCATAGCCACAACCACCAGTGCATTAACAGCAATGATGAGGACGGTTAGGACAGCAAGGATCACTCCAAATGAGAAGGACGACTCCATGGCTCGAGGTAGCAGCACTTACAAGGGCATGCTGGATCTCGAGCTCAGATTCTCACGGGGCAGGAGTAGATGGGTTCTTCAGAGTCACAGCACCGTTCTGGCCATTACTGGCAGGTCATTCTGGCAGCTTGCCATATTTGCTTTCCTGATGTCATTAAAGCTTACTCATCCTCTCCTTTTCAGTCCTCAGCCTCCGGCTTTTCTAGCTTTCTGCAGGCAGCAATCTCCGAACAAATCTGTCCCCAGGCCCCGAGCTAGTCCCTCCCCTCTATCATTCAAGTTACTAGACAACTCCCAAGTACCTGGCACACACTGTCCGTTGGGCCCCCCTCCCTTCATTGATGCTTCAAGAGCTATGAAGAGATAGGGACCTTTCATCAGGCTTCCTGTCTGACAGAAGATCTAATTGACTCTAATCATACTTTTCTTCCTCCGTAGCTCCGTATTAAACTTTCATTTCTTCCTATGTGTCAAGTGCTAGATTAAAAACTAATCTGAGATTAATTAAACATTTGCTTAATAAATAATTCTCAGTTACTATTATGATTGCTTTTAATCAAGCAAAATGATCATAATCAGCTGAAGTGAAGTGAAGCAGATAAGCTATTTGAGGAGCTCAGCTTCCTTTCAGGGGTGTTCCCACACATTTAAGCTACTTTTTTTTTTAATTCCCAGCATGTCAAAGGCCAATTCTCTCAAATATGATGTACACCTTCCCTATTTCTTCTCCACTGGATGTCAGTGCATTGATTCTCGGAAGGACAGTAAAGACAAGGCAAAGAATTCTTAATAGCTACCATTTGGTTTAGAAGGGAGCCAATTTCCTATCTCTGTTGTTTCATGGGTACAGTGGTTGGGAACTGTTTCTATACTGGTGGGCTATATCTCTGGTCTGTAAGGAATGACTGGCAGGCTTGTTACTTTCATCCTGTAGACTCAGGGTTATCTGTGAGGAGAAGAGGTGCGCTCGGCATTTGGCAGTGGAATTTTCCAGGGATAGAGCTCATGGGAGTTAGGTCAAAGGGTGAGCCAGTTGCCAAAGCGGATGAGATGAGCACAGAGACCAGCTGTGGAAGCCAGTCCACTTCAGGCTGTATATCCATTTACTCGGGTACATTATAACTAACCTTTTGCCTCCCTGCTGCTCTCATCTTGGATACCAAGAAGAGAGGGGCGGGAAGAAGAGTGGTTAGAAGCTATTTACTCAATCCAGGTGAAAGCACAAATGGGAAAGGTTAGTGTTTTCAGTGAGAGAGTGCAGAGCAAGGTGGAGAACAGGAGCAAATATCAGGATGTTTTGACAGTTGGAGAGGGCTTTGGGCAGATGTCTCTCCTACCAAGACTCAGAATAAAACCTGGGTCAGGAGGAGTCAATATTGCAATCCTTGTTACCTTCATTTAGGAGGCTGATTTGAATCTGAGCTAGTCCTATACCTGGACTTAATTTGTGGTTTTTGCTTCCACAGCTTTTGACTTCATATGTAAACGTGGGCCTTTGCAAGCTCATGTCCAAACTTGCGAGGCCATCGGAATGACCTGGAAGGCTTGTTACAAGCAGATTCTGTTATTGAATCAGATTCTTGATTCAGTAGGTCTGCATGAGCCTTCAAATCTGTAATATTTTTTGAGACAGCACTTCATTTTCCAGGTTGGTTCTCAAACTCACTTTGTAGCTGTGAGTGGCCTTGACCTTTTAACCCTCCTGTCACCTCCTCTACAAAGTCTTAGCTCGGCATTTTTAGACCGACTGTTAATTTTTTAGGGGACTGGAGTTATGTTCCTAGTACCAGTGTTGGGCAGTTCATAACTGTCTCTAAGTCCAGCTCCAGGAGATTGAACACTGTCTTCTGGCCGTCTTAGACACCTATACCAACACATGCATTCATACACATAAATGAAAATGAAATTAATATTTAGTAAAACAAACCCAATTTATTATCTTTCCATGGGCTGGAGATGTAGCTCAGTTGATAGAACTCTAGCCTAGAGTGTGTTAAGTCCTCGGTTAGATCCCCTAGCCTAGCACTTGAGAAGCAGTGACAGGAGGATCCGAAGTTCAAGATCATCCTTGGTTCCATAGTGAGTTCAAGGCCAGCCTAGGAAACATGAGATCCTGTCTCCAAAATAATAGCAGCAAAGTAACTCCCAGATGTGTTATTTTCTCAAGGTCAGAAGTCTGGGTTGGGTCTTACAGGGCTAAAATCAAGGTGTCAGGATGTGTTCCTTCTGTAGGTGTTCACTGCTTTAGTTGGCAATGTGAACCTGGAAGAGTCGAGCCTAAAAATGAACTGGACTGAAGTCTCATGCAAAAGGCAACTTTATTCAGAGCATTAGACAATTTATACTCCAAGGGTTAAGAAGAACCACATGCGTAAAGTGTGCAATCAAAAGGGCAAGTCACATTGGTCAAAACCATGTTTTTCCCACAGTGGCCTATGAATAACAAGTATACTTAGAAGGAGCATGCAAACACATTCCAAGAACAATTCTATGTTTTGAAGAAGCAGAGATCACAAGACTTGTGTTTGGAGTTTTCTCACAGGCACTCACAATTCTCATATGACTCCATTCTTTGACTATGTTCTGACAAAAGGGTCTGGGAGGGGTTCTTTTTCCTTGTCCCTTTAGCTTCTAGAAGTTTCCTTTTTTTCCTTTGCTCTAGGACACATCACTTAGACTTCTGCTTCAATAATCACACCTTCTCTGACCTTTTTTGTCTTTTTTTTAATAAGTTGCTTTTTTAAAGATTTATTCATGTAAGTACACTGTAGCTGTCTTCAGACAAACCAGAAGAGGACGTCAGATTTCATTGTGGATGGTTGTGAGCCACCATGTGACTGCTGGGATTTGAACTCAGGACCTCTGGAAGAGCAGTCAGTGCTCTTAACCTCTGAGCCATCTCTCCAGCCCTTCTTTGTCTTTCTTAAACTGACCATTTCTTTTTTTTTAAAGATCTATTTATTATTATATGTAAGTACACTGTAGCTGTCTTCAGATACACCAGAAGAGGCATCAGATCTCATTACGGATGGTTGTGAGCCATCATGTGGTTGCTGGGATTTGAACTCAGTATCTTTGGAAGAACAGTCGGTGCTTTTAACCACTGAACCATCTCTCCAGCTCCAGACTGACCATTTCTATATTGGGACACTATAGACCAGTGGTTCTGAACTTGTGGGTTACAACCCCTTGTGGGGGGTGTTAAACGACCCTTTCACCTATCAGATATCCTGCATATTAGATATTTACTATTTGTAACAGTAGCAGAATTACCAGTTATGAAGTAGAAACGAAAATAATGTTATGGTTGGGGGTCACCACAACATGAAGAACTGTATTAAAGGGTCTGAGCATTAGGAAGGTTGAGAACCATGGCTCTGGACAAATCAAGATAATCTTTCATGTCAAGATATTTAATTTGGCTTGTAGGAGACATGTTGTGCAGCACCAGCTGCAGCTAGACTGGGCCATCTCCACTTACTCATGAGAGGGCTATGGCTAGTCCTTAACAATTTTGCTACTCTGGAGTAGGCTGAGGGCTCTTGGAGGTTAGTGGAGTGTCCATAAAGCAAACATAGTGAGGTTGAGTAAGAGGGATTATTCCTATTTCACAACCAGGATATCAAATGGTGGTGATTGTTGGTTGTCACCAAAGATGTGATATAGCAGCTCATCCAGTCTGAGGGCATAGCACCTGAGTATTATTAGTCGTTGTTGTTGTTGTGGTGGTGGTGGTGGTGGTTGACGTTTTTAAACAGGAATGGTAGTGGAGAAGCCAGATTTTTGGAGAACTTCCTGTCATACTTAGGCCTCTAAAGAAAAGCTCTAGGGTAGTAGTCAGAATAAGCTACATCTTACTTCCTATGATGCCTAAACCAGCCATCTACTTTCCATTATTTAGTTGCATCTTGTTCAAGAACAAAGGTAGTAGTGATATTTTAGTATCTCTCCCTGGTATGTATGTTAGTATGAAATGCTATTCAGCAATGTGAAAAAAATAGATGGGCTTGTATGTATTGTTATTGACATCCAAGACATATTATTGCTTGACATATTAAGTTACATCAGTATGTAAAGCTTGAATCCATTTATGAAAAAGCCCTCTAAAACACAAAATATAGATGCATATGAATGCACCAAATGCACCAATGACTTCAAGGAGGAGGAGGCAAGTAGAATTGGTGGGTAATGAAAAAAAAACATTTAAAAAGCTTATTACATTTATTTTATTGTGTATGGGTGTTGGCATATGGAGGTCAACTGACAACTTGCAGGAGTCAGCTTTTATTCCACCATGTATGTTTTGGGGATCAGGTACCTTTATCTGCTGAGCCATCTTGCCAGCCCTCCTCCCAAAGACTCTTTACAATTATTATTTGCTTATGTGAGAGTGCATGCACAGGCATGTACATGTGCACATGTATATGGAGGTCAGAGGACAACTTTGTGGAAGTCCCTTCTTTCTTTCTACCATGTTGGCTTTGGGAATGGAACCTATATCACCAGGCTTGGCAGCAAGCTCATTGCCCACTGAACTATCATGATTTACTTTGATTGCTTCTCATTTTATATATATTTTACAGTGAAGTTTTGCAACTTCAAAAGAAAAATCCTCCTCCAAAATTCTCTCAAGGTCAATCTATATACCATATATAAAATACACACAGGCTCACACATATGGCATTTATTTGTTTCCATTCTTCTTATCCATCTGTGTTATAGTTGTAGAGAGAATTATTTGTGGATTGAGGCAATGGTATAGCAAGATAGGATGAGAGAATGTTTCAGGTTTTAGTCCTTTCGTGGAGTAGGAGGCACTTTGAAAAAATAGCCCCAGGCTCCTGGGGTATTTAAGATAGCATTGCCAGATACAGGGCTAAATACAGAATAAGAAGTTTCACTTTATCCTTAAAATGTGTTTGAAAGGTAAATACCAATCATTAGCTCCTCCGCTAAGAAGGAATCGAAGCACATGGAGAGAGTAACTTGTTTACCTAAGGCTATAATTAAGCTTATAATCAAAAGGCATTACACAACTACAGACAGGCCAGCAGCTTGCATGGGACCTGTGGACAGGCATCTAGCATTTGTCCTTTCTCACATCAGCCGCAGAGTTTGGGTACTGTCCCCTCTTCTTGGCAGTTTGTTCCTCTGCGCCTTTGCACATTCTACTGCAACTGACCATCAAGCTAATGAATCACATTTGTGCTTTGGGTTTTTTTCCAAAGCTGGCTTGGCTAAGCTAAGAACAAATTGAAGTCATTCTTTGTTTATAAAGCCCAGTGACGATGGACAAATGAAGATCATTTTTTTTTTCTGAGCCCAAAGAAACACAAATATGGCCTCACGTACACCACGTAACTTCCTCTCCCTGGTTAACAGTCTCAGCATTGTATTTGTTACTTTCCCCATCATTGTGACAAAACACTTGACAAGAAACAAGTTAAGGAAGGAAGCATTTATGCTGGCTCCCAATTTGATAGGATACAGCCCACCTTGGAGTTTGATCCCTCTGTGGTGGTAGGAGCAAGTAGTGGCTTGCTTACATCTTGGTAGGCCAGAAAATTGAAACTGAATTTCCAGGCTGGGACTAGAAATGAGACTGAGCTGTAATGCAAGGTCTGTCCCCCAGTGACCCACTTCCTCTACCAAGTACCACTTCCTAAAGATGTTGCAAAAGTTTCCAGAATAGCCATTAGCTGAGGACTAAGTTTTCAAATGTATAAAGCCTGTCGGGATTCTTGTTCTATCCAAACTGTTACCTTTCCTCTTTCTTATTGTAGCTTTCGCATCCTGTTTCCCCATGCCATCACCCACCACACTTGCTAATGCAATGAATGCATCCTCTGCACTACTTTGCTATGTAAAGACCTTTTCGTACATTCAGTCAGAACATGTGAATGAGGGACTATTCGCGTGCCTGCTAATACATAAAGGAGGGTGATGTTTGGGGGTGAAGGATCCCACTTAAGGTTACTCAGCTAGGAAGGAAAGGTAGATCTGAAACTAGAATGCAATCCTCTTTGCTCCTGGTTAAATGATCCTCCTGCTGCTTCATTTTTTATTTTTATTAATTTTTAAAAAAATTTTATGTGTATAGGCATTTAGCCTGCATGTTGGTCTGTGCACTACTTGAGTACCCAGTACTCATGGAGGCCAGAAGATGGCATCATATTCCCCAGAACTGGAGTTACATATGGTTGTGAGTGCTAGGGATCGAACCTACAACCTCTGGAAGAGCAGTCAGTGCTCTTAAGTGCCTAGCCTTCTCTCCTGCCTCTCTTGTAGCCCAAGAACCAGAAGCTGGCATAAGCAAGAGCACATCACCAGGCATTCTTTTCTGAGACAAACCCAGGCTGTCCTCAAACTCATGATCTTCCTAGTGTGGGGATCAGAGGTACATGTCACCATGTCTGGCTGACGTTCATGTTGTAATCCCTGGAATCTATAAACTTGCCACTTTACATGGCTACTTTGCAGATATGAATAAGCTAAAGGATCTTGAGATTTAGCTATCATTCTAGATTTTCCAGGTACACCCAAAAGTATTATTGCAAGTGTCCTTATAAGAGAGAGTCTGGTGATCAGAGTGAACAATATTGGCACAGTGACAAGAGCCAGATGCTGGAGTAATGTGAGGAACTGATCATCGAGCAACAATTGCAGTCAAGTCCACCTTCCTTTTCAGAGCTTGCAGAAGGAACCAGACCCGCCAACACTCTAACTGATGTTAGCTCAGTCAAATTCACTTTGGAATTCTGGCCTCAAGAATGGAAAGAAATGGTTTTAAAGAGGTGCGTGGAGAGAGCAATAGAATTCATCAATGATGAAAGAGGAAAGAAGACTGTTGACCGTAGAAGGGTGCAAGAGAGTGAGGGCGGATCAGCCCAAACAAAGCGTTATGAGAATACCACAATTAGTCTTGCTACTTTGCATGCTCAATAAAAATAAACAGCGGCCAGGGAGATGGCTCAGTTAATGCAATAGCTTGCTGTGCAAGCATGGGAGCTTGAGTTTGGATTTCTAGTGCCCGTGATAAAAAGCCTGGCAGGGCAGTCCATGCTTGTAGGATGTGGGAATGCTACCGATCGTAGCACTAGGGAGACAGAAGTAGAAGGATCCCTGGAGTTCTGATGGTTAGTCATCTAGCCAAATGGGCAAGCTCTGGGTTCAGTGAGAGATCATGTTTGAAAAACAATTCCCAGAGATACCCAGTATCGACTTCTGATCTACACACACACACACACACACACACACACACACACACACACGTATGTGCACACACATGAACATGCATACACTAATATAAAACACATATAGAAAATAGACACCAATCAATAGATTCCAAGACCAAAAACAACCGAATGGAAATAAGTCTGTCATTTTGAGCCACTAAGTTTGCAGTAAGTAATTATTGCAATAATAGGAAACCTAGGCATGAGGTTAAAGGATTAACGTGAGGAGAAAATGTGAAAAAAAACTGGCTCTGTTTATATTGCTTCTTGGTAGGGGCAACCGCCTGTGAAGCATTTGACTGCCAAAGTAAAAATCAGGTCCTCAGAAGCACTGCTGGCAGGAGGCACCGAGATGCCCGTGATTAGAACAGCCAGCAGAGGGCAGTATGCATGGATAGTATAGGAAAGGCGTCTAAAGGAAATGGATGCAGTTCATCAATTCTGGGTTGTTCCAACTGTGCTGCATCTTAGCTGTTGCTCTCATGCAGTCCGGAGGAACTGTAGTCTGGTGAGTATAAACAATTTTTGGTACTTAGAACTTAATTACCTGTGTTTTGTGTGCTTTCATGTCTCTCTGTCTCTGTCTCTCTCTGTCTCTCTCTCTCTCTCTCTGTGTGTGTGTGTGTGTGTGTTTGCTGGTGTCATTCTCAGGAGCATCCTCTGCCTCCTTTGAGACAAGGTTTCTCATTGGCTTGAGGCATACCTGAGCCCCAGGAATCCCCCCATCTCTACCTCGGCAGTACTGGGTGGGTTTACAAGCCCACCCTATCATGCCCCAGCATTTTATGTAGGTTATGGGGACTGAGCTCAGGTTCTCATGCTTGTAAGGCAAGCACTTTACCCGTTAAACTTAGCTCCCTTGTGCTTTTTTTTTCTTTTAAAACTTATCTTTGGGGATGGGGTGGGGATGGCTCAGAGGTTAAGAGCACTCGCTGCTCTTTCAGAGGACCCAAGTTTGGTTCCCAGTATCCACACAGCAGCTCACGACTATTTGTGATTCCAACTTCAGGAGATCCAATGTCATCTTTTGGCTTCCATGGACCTGTCTCTCTGTCATACATGGTACATATACATGGTGCACATACACGGTGCACACCCATCCATTCACATAAAAAAGAAGGCATTTAAAAAAAACATTTACTTATATCATCGGGACAAGTAAGTTGAAATCTTTCCCTCCACTGCAAAGTAGAGATAGGCACACACATTTTTAGTTAATGACTGGAATGAGGTATAGGAATCAGGGGACAAGTTATATATTTAGGCAATCCTTGTTTTTTTCCCAATGGAAAGAGTATCTTAAGAAGGTCTTTACTAAAGAGGGCATTCTAGCCTGAAGTTTATATAGAAGCTCTCCAAACTCCAACTTTGATCTAAGGGAATAAGATTTGGGGGCTGGCAGGCGATTGGCAAGTTTGAGGCCAACCTGGGCTATAGAATTTCAGGCTAGTGTCTGTAACAGCAAATCAGTCAGAGAGAGAGAGAGAGAGAGAGAGAGAGAGAGAGAGAGAGAGAGAGAGAGAGAGAGAGAGAGAGAGAATTTACCATTTGGTAATTTTGCCATTCATAGCTGGCAAATAGCTTCTTCCAGGTCTACCAAACTTCAGATTCTGTGTTTTAACTACACCTCTTCATCTTTCTGTAATGTAAGATTCTGACCAGATGCAGAATGAAAACTGTGTTCTATAGCTCTGAAAACCTGGGCCTAGATTTTTGGCTTTCAAGAATAATCATTGCAAGTTGAGCCACGAAAGACTGACTGCCTTAGACAGCGTTCTTATTTCTGCGATAAAATCTTCTCATCAAAAAAGATGCTTAAAGTGAGACAGAGGCAGGCTGATCTTCATGAGTTTTTAGGCCAGCCTTGTCTATACAGTGAAAATCTCAACCTTGTCTATACAGTGAGTTCTGGACCAATTTGGACCATATTGACCTTCTCTCAAAAACAAAACAAAGCAACGACAGCATAAAGCAGTGTAATGAAGGTCATGTTGACTCTGACTCTCAGTTTTGGGGTACAGTCCATCATGATGGGAAAGTCATGATTCAGGGCAGGAGCACACAGCATCTAGCTGCAGGAGGTATGGAGCTGTGAGGCTACTGCTCAGCTTGCTTTCTCTTTTCTCTTCAGTCCCGAACCCCAGTCCATGGAATGATGCCATGGGTAAGGCAGTTCTTGTCACCCCAAACAACCTCATCTAGGTAACCCCTCCTGGGCATATCCAGAAGCTAAATATTACCTTATAGTCATGCCTGGAAGCTTGTCTCCTAACTGCTTCTAGTGCAGAGTTTCTCAGGTGGATCAGGACCCCTTTGGAGGTCACATATCAGATATCCTGCATATCAGATATTTACATTATGATTCCTAGCAGTAGCAAAATTACAGTTATGAAGTGGTAAAGAAATAATTTTAAGGTTGGGAGTCACTACAACATGAGGAACTGTACTAAAGGGTCACAACAGGTTGAGAACCACAGCTTAGAGCATATCACATTGACAATGTTCACCATCACACAGGCTCACGACATGCTTTGCCTCTGAGGGTTTGGTATTGCCCTATGGCTTTTCTTTTCACCCTTTTCTACTTTTTTTCTTTTTTTATTGAATATATTCTTCATTTACATTGCAAATGTTATACCCTTTCCCAGTTTCCCTCCTCCCAGAAAACCCCCAACCTATCTTTGCTCCCCTTGCCTCCAAGAAGATGCCCTTCTGCCCAACCCACTCCCACCTACCCGCCCACGATTTCCCTACCCTGGGGCATCTATCAAGCCTTCATAGGACCAAGGGCCTCTCCTCCCACCAATACCCGACAAGGCATTCCTTCACCACAATTGCGGCTGGAACCACGTGTACCCCTTGGTTGATGGCTTAGTCCATGTGAGCCCTGGGGGGGGGGTCTGGTTAGACAACTTCGTCGTTCTTCCCAAGGGGCTGCAAACCCCTTCAGCTCCTCCGGACTGCCCTCCAACTCCTCCATTGGGGACCCCACTCCCAGTCCAATGGTTGGCTGCTAGCATCTGCCACTGTATCTGTAAGGCTCTGGCAGGGCCCCTCAGGAGACAGCCATAACAGGCTCCTTTCGGCAAGCACTTCTTTGCATCCACGATAGTGTCGGGGTTTGGTGACTGTTTATAGGATGAATCTCCAGGTAAGGCAGTCTCTGGATGGCCTTTCCTTCAGTCTCTGCCCCACACTTTGTCTCCATAATTGCTCCTGTGATTATTTTGTTCCCTGTCTCAGAAAAACTGAAGCACCCACACTTTGGCCTTCCTTTTTCTTGTGCTTCACGTGGTCTGTGAATTTTATCTTAGGATTGGTAAAGATCTTTTCACACTCTGTTGGTTGCTGTTTTGTCCTATTGACAGTGTCCTTAGCCTTACAGAAGCTTTGCAGTTTTATGAGGTCCCATTTGTCGATTCTTGTTCTTAGGTTATAAGTCATTGGTGTTCTGTTCAGGAAATTTTCTCCTGTGCCCATGTGTTCAAGGCTCATCCCCACTTTCTCCTCTATAAGCTTCAGTGTATCTGGTTTTATGTGGAGGTCCTTGATCCACTTGGACTTGAGCTCTGTACAAGGAGACAAAAATGGGTTGATTTGCATTTTTCTACATGCTGACCTCCAGTTGATCCAGCACCATTTGTTAAAAATGCTGTCTTTTTTCCTCTGGATCTTTTTACCTCCTTTCTAAAATTTCAAGTAACCATAGGTGTGAGGGTTCATTTCTGGGTCTTCAATTGTATTCCACTGATCTTCCTGACTATCTCTGTACCAACACCATATAGTTTTTATCACTATTGCACTGTTGTAGTGCTTAAGGTCAGGGATGGTGATTCCCCCAGAAGTCCTTTTGTTGTGGAGAAGAGTTTTTGCTGGGTTTTTTGTTATTCCAAATGAATTTGCAGATTGCTCTTTCTAGCTCTATGAAGAACTGATTTGGAATTTTGATGGGGATTGCATTGAACCCTCAGAGGCAAAGCATGTCGTGAGCCTGTGTGATGGTGAACATTGAATTGATTGCTTTCGGCAAGATGGCCATTTTTACTAAGTTAATCCTGCCAATCCACAAGCATGGGAGATCTTTCCATCTAAGATCTTCTTTGATTTCTTTCTTCAGGGGCTTGAAGTTCTTGTCAAACAGATCTTTCACTTGCTTGTTTAGAGTCACACCAAAGTATGTAATATTATTTGAGACTATTGTGAAGGGTGTCATTTCCCTAATTTCTTTCTCAGCTTGTTTATCTTTTGAGTAGAGGAAGACTACTGATTTGTTTGAGTTAATTTTATATCCAGTCACTTTGCTGAAGTTGTTTATCAGGTTTATGAGTTCTCTGGTGGAAGTTTTGGGGGTCACTTAAATATACTATCATATCATCTGCAAATAGTGCTATTTTGACTTTTTCCTTTCCAATTTGTATCCCTTTGACCTCCTTTTGTTGTCTAATTGCTCTAACTAGAACTTCAAGTACTATATTGAACTGGTATGAAGAGAGAGGGCAGCCTTGTCTGGTCCCCGATTTTAGCGGAATTGCTTCAAGTTTCTCTCCATTTAGTTGGATGTTGGCTACTGGTTTGCTGTATAGTGCTTTTACTATGTTTAGATATGGGCCTTGAATTCCTGATCTCTCCAAGACTTTTAACATGAAGGAATGCTGAATTTTGTCAAAAGCTTTCTCAGCATCTAATGAAATGACCATGTGGTTTTTTCTTTGAGTTTGTTTATGTAATGGATTACATTGATGGATTTCTGTATATTGAACCATCCCTGGATCCCTGGGATGAAGCCTACTTGATTGTGGTGAATTATTGTATTCTTGGATTCGGTTGGCAAGAATTTTTTTTTTTTAGAGTTTTAAAACAGTGGGGTTTTAATTAGAAAATAACTTTATTAAACAAATGTGTTCTTTGATAAACTCATATATGGTGTATGTATTCTGATTACTCTAACTCCCAGCCTTTCTTATCTCCCTAATGTCTTTTTACACAATAGTTTTATACTTTTGCATTTCTTTGAAATTATCTAAACAAGGTGATATCTTGAAGATTTTATATAACTAATGAATATTTTTAAAAAATTATCTTTCATTTTCTTTTTTTTATTGTCTGACAGACATTTGAATCCCTTCTTTTTTTTTAAGTTTTTTTAAATTTACATTCAAAATCATTTCCCCTTTCCCGTTTCCTCTCTCCCCAAAAGTCCCATAAGCCCCCTTCCCTCCCTCTTTTCCCCATTCAACCCCCTCTCGCTTCTCTGTCCTGGCATTCCCCTACATCCAGTCTTTCCAGGACCAAGGGTCTCTCCTTCCATCTTCTTGGAAATCTATTGATATGCGAATTGTGTCTAGGGTATTCCGAGATTCTGGGTAAATATCCTCTTATCAGTGACTGCATACCATGTGTGTTCTTTTGTGATTGGGTTACCTCACTAAGGATGATATTTTCCACTTCTGACCATTTGCCTAAGAATTTCATGAATTCATTGTTTTTAATTGCAGAGTAGTATTCCATTGTGTAAATATACCACATCTTCTGAATCCATTCCTCCGTTGAGGGACATCTGGGTTCTTTCCAGCTTCTGGCTATTATAAATAAGGCTGCTATGAACATAGTAGAGCATGTGTCCTTATTGCATGCAGGTAAAGCCTCTGGGTATATGCCCAGGAGTGGTATAGCCGGATCCTCCGGGAGTGTCATGCCCAGTTTTCTGAGGAACTGCCAGACTGCTTTCCAGAGTGGTTGTACCAGCTTGCAATCCCACCAGCAGTAGAGGAGTGTTCCTCTTTCTCCACATCCTCGCCAACAACTGCTGTCTCCTGTGTTTTTGATCTTAGCCATTCTGACTGGTGTGAGATGGACTCTCAGGGTTGTTTTGATTTGCATTTCCCTAATGACTAAGGATGATGAACATCTCTTTAGGTGCTTCTCAGCCATTAGATATTCTTCAGGTGAGAACTCTTTGTTTAGCTCTGTACCCCATTTTTTAATAGGGTTACTTGCCTCTCTGGAGTTTAACTTCTTGAGTTCTTTGTATATATTGGATATTAGCCCTCTGTCGGATGTAGGGTTGGTAAAGATCATTTCTCAGTTAGTTGGTTGCCGCTTTGTCTTTTTGACAGTGTCTTTTGCCTTGCAAAAACTTTGTAATTTAATGAGGTCCCATTTGTCTATTCTTGATCTTAGAGCATAAGCTATTGGAGTTCTATTCAGGAAATTCTCCCCTGTGCCCATATGTTCAAGGTTCTTCCTTAGTTTCCTTTTTATTAGTTTCAGTGTGTCTGGTTTTATGTGGAGGTCCTTGATCCACTTGGAATTGAGCTTAGTGCAAGGAGATAAGAATGGGTCAATTTGCATTCTTCTGCATGTTGACCTCCAGTTGAACCAGCACCATTTGTTGAAAAGGCTATCTTTTTTCCACTGGTTGGTTTTAGCTCCTTTGTCAAAGATAAAGTGACCATAGGAGTATGGATTCATTTCTGGGTCTTCAATTCTGTTCCATTGATTTACATGCCTGTCACTGTACCAATACCATGCGGGTTTTAACACTATTGCTCTGTAGTACAGCTTGAGGTCTGGGATACTGATTCCCCCAGAGGTTCTTTTACTCTTGAGAATAGTTTTAGCTATCCTGGGTTTTCTATTATTCCAGATGAATTTTTGAATTGCTCTTTCTAACTCTATGAAGAATTGAGTTGGGATTTTGATGGGGATTGCATTGAATCTGTGTATTACTTTAGGTAAGATGCTCATTTTTACTATATTAATCCTGCCAATCCATGAGCATGGCAGATTTTTCCATCTTCTGAGGTCTTCTTCAATTTCTTTCTTCAGAGACTTGAAGTTCTTGTCATACAGATCTTTCACTTGTTTGGTTAGAGTCACGCCAAGATACTTTATATGGTTTGTGGCTATTGTGAAGGGTATCATTTCTCTTACTTCTTTCTCAGCTTGCTTATCCTTTGATTATTGGAAGGCTACTGACTTGCTTGACTTGATTTTATATTCGGCCACTTTGCTGAAGTTGTTTATCAGCTGTAGGAGTTCTCTGGTGGAGTTCTTTGGGTCGCTTAAGTATACTATCATATCGTCTGCAAATAGTGATAGTTTGACTTCTTCCTTTCCAATTTGTATCCCTTTGACCTCCTTTTGTTGTCTAATTGCTCTAGCTAGAACTTCAAGTACTATATTGAAAAGATATGGAGAGAGAGGGCAGCCTTGTCTAGACCCTGATTTCAGTGGGATTGCTTCAAGTTTCTCTCCATTCAGATTGATGTTGGCTACTGGTTTGCTGTAAATTGCTTTTACTATGTTTAGATATGGGCCTCGAATTCCTGATCTTACCAAGACCTTTAGTATGAAAGGATGCTGAATTTTGTCAAATGCTTTCTCAGCATCTAATGAGATGACCATGTGGTTTTTTTCTTTGAGATTGTTTATATAGTGGATTACATTGATGGATTTCCTTATATTGAACCATCCCTGCATCCCTGGGATGAAGCCTACTTGATCGTGGTGAATGATCGTTTTCATGTGTTCTTGGATTAGGTTGGCAAGAATTTTATTGAGTATTTTTGCCTCAATGTTCATAAGGGAAATTGGTCTGAAGTCTCTTTCCTTGTTTGGTCTTTGTCTGGTTTAGGTATAAGCATTACTGTGGCTTCATAGAATGAATTAATAGTGTTCCTTGTGTTTCTATTTTGTGGAATAGTTTGAAGAGTATTGGTATTAGGTCTTCTTTGAAGATCTGATAGAATTCCCCACTAAACCCATCTGGTCTTGGGCTTTTTGTGGTTGGGAGACTGTTAATGGCTGCTTCTATTTCCTCAGGGCTTATGGGACTATTTAGATGGTTTATCTGATCCTGTTTTAACATTGGTACCTGGTGTCTGTCTAGAAAATTGTCCATTTTGTCTATTTTACAATTTTGTGGAGTATAAGCTTTTGTAGTAGGATCTGACGATTTTTTGAATTTCCTCAGTTTCTGTTGCTATATCTCCCTTTTCATTTCTGATTTTGTTAATTTGGATACTGTCTCTGTGCCCTCTGGTTAGTCTGGCTAAGGGTTTATCTATCTTGTTGATTTTCTCAAAGAACCAGCTCCTGGTTTGTTAATTCTTCGTATAGTTCTTTTTGTTTCTATTTGGTTGATTTCAGCCCTGAGGTTTTTTTTTCTTTTCTTTTCTTTTTTTTTTAAAATATAATCTTCATTTACATTTCAAGTGGTAAAACCTTTCCTGGTTTTCCCCCTCCCCAATAACCCCCAGCCCCTCCTCCCCCTCCCTGCCTCCAAGTATATGCCCCTCCACCCAACCCACTCCCACCTCCCCCCCTCGGTTTCCCCTTGTTGGGGCATCTATTGAGCCTTCACCTGACCAAGGACCACTCCTCCCACTGATGCCCGACAAGGCATTCCTCTGCCACATTTTTGGCTGGAATCATGTGTACCCCTTGGTTGATGGTTTAGTCCCAGGGAGTCTTGGGGCATCTGGATTGCCAACCATTGGTCTGGGAGTGGGGTCCCCAAGGGAGGATTTGGAGGGTGGTACGGAGGAAGTGAAGGGGTTTACAGCCCTGAGTTTTATTATTTCCTGCTGCTACTCCTTTGGGTGTATTTGTAGAGGATGATCCCCAGCGGAGGACAGAAACTGGAAGGCTCCTGCCTGAGGGTTCAGGAAGGGTTCTTCTGAGCAGCAGGGGTGGTCCTACCTGTGCTCTCAGGCCTCTCAGCACTCCTGTGGAGGGACCAGCAGGGGAAGGGGTGGAAGGAAAGGAGGGGAAATGGTATACGGGAGGGAGGGTTTTGGTGGTTGATGGGTGTCGAGTCTGCGGGGGTGGGGGGAGGGAGGAGGGGACCGCAGTAGTTCTGGGGCTGCAGAGGTGGAAGGTGGTTCTTACCAACTGCTCTGAGTGCAGTGGTTTCTCTAGGATGGATCAGGAGATGATGTCTTCTTGGGAGCAGAGCAGCCAAAACTCTGTCCCAGCAGAAAGGAGAAATAGTGAGTCCTATGGCTTTTTTTTGTTTTTGTTTTTTTGGTTTTTCGAGACAGGGTTTCTCCGTGTAGCCCTGGCTGTCCTGGAACTCACTCTGTAGACCAGGCTGGCCTCTAACTCAGAAATCCACCTGCCTCTGCCTCCCAAGTGCTGGGATTAAAGGCGTGCGCCACCACCACCCGGCTGGCTTTGCTTTTCTTTTTCTTTCTTTCTTTCTTTCTTGCTTGCTTGCTTGCTTGCTTGCTTGCTTGCTTTCTCGCTCGCTCGCTTGCTTGCTTGCTTGCTTGCTTGTTTTTCCAAACTATTTATTCATGGTGAGAAAGGATACATATGACATACTCAGGATGGACCAGAGATTAAATACCTTTTGCAAGAAGGAATGTTGTGGAAGGGAACTTTATTGGCTAAACCCTCCAGGGCCCATTCAGACTTTAGCATGGAGAACTCCTGGTTTCTATGCTACACAACCAGTTGTCCCGGTCCTCTTAGTGGGGTGTCGTGGTTACTTGAAGACAGTAATCTGGTCCAGAACAGATTCAAACAAATGCCTACCATTCTCAATTACTGCCTGGGTTACTTAATCTGCTTGACCTTACCAGTTTTTCTTCTGGTGACACAGTTCCACTTGCCCCGCAGATGAGTGTTTAATCCTCTCACATTGTCTTCAGCCAGTCAAAAGGAGATCACAAAGGGCTCATGACCAAAGCAGAAGTATCTTTGGCTTATGGCATCATTATTTAAGTATTGCCCCACAAAAGCCAGTATTGAATTAAATCTCTGCTCGTATATTAAGCAATAAGGTAATACGTAAATACTGAAGTATTTATTTATTACAGGTATAGAGATTATTTATTACAGGTATGGAGTCCAAAGTTAAGGTAAATGACTTCCTGCTGTCTCTTCCCATAGTAGAGGTGTTACATGGTGAGATCATGCCAGAGTGGAAGGACCTGAACTCATACTTTTATTGAAAACCTACTCCCTAAAGAACACTCCTGTTCCCACAGTAATGGCCTTAATCAAAGTATGAACTTCAACAGTGTACCACTAAGAAGTCAGAGTTTTTTTTTTTTTTAATTTAATTTAATTTTATTTTTTTTAATTTACATTCCAAATCACTTCCCCTTTCCCGTTTCCTCCCTCCCCGAAAGTCCCATAAGCCCCCTTCCCTCCCTCTTTTCTCTGTTCAACCCCCTCTCATTGCTCTGTCCTGGCGTTCCCCTACATCCAGTCTTTCCAGGACCAGGGGTCTCTCCTTCCATCTTTTTAGAAATCTATTGATATGCTGATTGTGTCTAGGGTATTCTGAGATTCTGGGTCAATATCCCCTTATCAGTGACTTCATAACATGTGTGATCTTTTGTGATTGGGTTACCTCACTAAGGATGATATTTTCAAGTTCTGACCATTTGCCTAGGAATTTCGTGAATTCATTGTTTTTAATTGCAGAGTAGTATTCCATTGTGTAAATATACCACATCTTCTGAATCCATTCCTCCGTTGAGGGACATCTGGGTTCTTTCCAGCTTCTGGCTATTATAAATAAGGCTGCTATGAATATAGTGGAGCATGTGTCCTTATTGCATGCAGGTAAAGTCTCTGGGTATATGCCCAGGAGTGGTATAGCCGGATCCTCCGGAAGTGTCATGCCCAGTTTTCTGAGGAGCCGCCAGACTGCTTTCCAGAGTGGTTGTACCAGCCTGCAATTCCACCAGCAGTGGAGGAGTGTTCCTCTTTCTCCACATCCTCGCCAACAACTGCTGTCTCCTGTGTTTTTGATCTTAGCCATCCTGACTGGTGTGAGATGGAATCTCAGGGTTGTTTTGATTTGCATTTCCCTAATGACTAAGGATGATGAACATCTCTTTAGGTGCTTCTCAGCCATTAGATATTCTTCAGGTGAGAACTCTTTGTGTAGCTCTGTACCCCATTTTTTAATAGGGTTACTTGCCTCTCTGGAGTTTAACTTCTTGAGTTCTTTGTATATCTTGGATATTAGCCCTCTGTCGGATGTAAGGTTGGTAAAGATCATTTCCCAGTTAGTTGGTTGCCGCTTTGTCTTTTTGGCGGTGTCTTTTGCCTTGCAAAAACTTTGTAATTTAATGAGGTCCCATTTGTCTATTCTTGATCTTAGAGTATAAGCTATTGGAGTTCTGTTCAGGAAATTCTCCCCTGTGCCCATATGTTCAAGGTTCTTCCCTAGTTTCCCTTCTATTAGTTTCAGTGTGTCTGGTTTTATGTGGAGATCTTTGATCCACTTAGAATTGAGCTTAGTGCAAGGAGATAAGGATGGGTCAATTTGCATTCTTCTGCATGTTGACCTCCAGCTGAGCCAGCACCATTTGTTGAAAAGGCTATCTTTTTTCCACTGGATGGTTTTAGCTCCTTTGTCAAAGATCAAGTGACCATAGGAGTGTGGATTCATTTCTGGGTCTTCAATTCTGTTCCATTGATCTACATGTCTGTTACTGTATCAATACCATGCGGTTTTTAACACTATTGCTCTGTAGTACAGCTTGAGGTCCGGGATACTGATTCCCCCAGAGGTTCTTTTACTCTTGAGAATAGTTTTAGCTATTCTGGGTTTTCTGTTATTCCAGATGAATTTTTGAATTGCTCTTTCTAACTCTATGAAGAATTGAGTTGGGATTTTGATGGGGATTGCATTGAATCTGTGTATTACTTTTGGTAAGATGCTCATTTTTACTATATTAATCCTGCCAATCCATGAGCATGGCAGATTTTTCCATCTTCTGAGGTCTTCTTCAATTTCTTTCTTCAGAGACTTGAAGTTCTTGTCATACAGATCTTTCACTTGTTTGGTTAGCGTCACGCCAAGATACTTAATATGGTTTGTGGCTATCGTAAAGGGTATTATTTCTCTTACTTCTTTCTCAGCCTGCTTATCCTTTGAGTATAGGAAGGCTTCTGACTTGCTTGAGTTGATTTTATATCCGGCCACTTTGCTGAAGTCGTTTATCAGCTGTAGGAGTTCTCTGGTGGAGTTCTTTGGGTCGCTTATGTATACTATCATATCGTCTGCAAATAGTGATAGTTTGACTTCTTCCTTTCCAATTTGTATCCCTTTGACCTCTTTTTGTTGTCTAATTGCTCTAGCTAGAACTTCAAGTACTATATTGAAAAGATATGGAGAGAGAGGGCAGCCTTGTCTAGTCCCTGATTTTAGTGGGATTGCTTCAAGTTTCTCTCCGTTTAGATTGATGCTGGCTACTGGTTTGCTGTAAATTGCTTTTACTATGTTTAGATATGGGCCTTGAATTCCTGATCTTTCCAAGACCTTTAGCATGAAAGGATGCTGAATTTTGTCAAATGCTTTCTCAGCATCTAATGAGATGACCATGTGGTTTTTTTCTTTGAGATTGTTTATGTAGTGGATTACATTGATGGATTTCCTTATATTGAACCATCCCTGCATCCCTGGGATGAAGCCTACTTGATCGTGGTGAATGATCGTTTTGATGTGTTCTTGGATTCGGTTGGCAAGAATTTTATTGAGTATTTTTGCATCGATATTCATAAGAGAGATTGGCCTGAGATTCTCTTTCTTTGTCGGATCTTTGTGTGCTTTTGGTATTAGTGTAATTGTGGCTTCATAGAACGAGTTGGGTAGTGTTCCTTCTGTTTCTATTTTGTGGAACAGTTTGAAGAGTATTGGTGTTAGGTCTTCTTTGAAGGTCTGATAGAATTCTGCACTAAAACCATCTGGACCTGTGCTTTTTTTGGTTGGAAGACTTCCAATGACAACTTCTATTTCTTCAGGGGTTATAGGACGGTTTAGATGGTCTATTTGATCCTGATTTAATTTTGGTACTTGGTATTTGTCAAGGAAATTGTCCATTTCCTCAAGATTTTCTAGTTGTGTTGAATACAGGTTTTTGTAGTAGGATCTGATGATTTTTTGAATTTCCTCAGTTTCTGTTGTTATCTCTCCCTTTTCGTTTCTGATTTTATTAATTTGGATACTATCTCTGTGCCCTCTGGTTAGTCTGGCTAAGGGCTTATCTATCTTGTTGATTTTCTCAAAGAACCAACTCCTCGTTTTGTTGATTCTTTGTATGGTTTTATTTGTTTCTACTTGATTGATTTCAGCCCTGAGTTTGATGATTTCCTGCCTTCTACTCCTCTTTGGTGTATTTGCTTCTTTTTGTTCCAGGGCTTTCAGGTGTGCCATTAAGCTGTTAGTGTATGCTGTCTCCCGTTTCTTTTTGGCGGCACTCAGGGCTATGAATTTTCCTCTTAGCACTGCTTTCATTGTGTCCCATAAGTTAGGGTATGTTGTGCCTTCATTTTCATTAACTTTCAAAAAGTCTTTGATTTCTTTCTTTATTTCCACCTTGACCAAGTTATCATTGAGTAGAGCATTGTTCAGCCTCCATGTGTACGTGGGTTTTCTTTTGTTTTTGTTGCCATTGAAGACCACCCTTATTCCATAGTGATCTGATAGGAGGCATGGGATTATTTCTATCTTCTTGTATCTGTTGAGGTCTGATTTGTGACCAATTATATGGTCAATTTTGGAGAAGGTACCATGAGGAGCTGAGAAGAAGGTGTATTCTTTAGCTCTAGGATGAAATGTTCTATATATATCAGTTAGTTCCATTTGGTCCAAGGCTTCAATTAGATTCACTGTGTCCCTGTTTAGTTTCTGCTTTCCTGAACGATCCATTTCAGAGAGCGGGGTGTTGAAGTCACCCACTATTATTGTGTGCGGTGCGATGTGTGCTTTGAGTTTTAGTAAAGTTTCTTTTACGAATGAGGGTGCCCTTGCATTTGGAGCATAGATATTCAGGATTGAGAGTTCTTGATGGTGGATTTTTCCCTTGATCAGTATGTAGTGTCCTTCTGTGTCTTTTTTGATGACTTTAGGTTGAAAATCAATTTTATCCGATATTAGGATGGCTACTCCACCTCGTTTCTTGGGGCCATTTGCTTGTAAAATTGTTTTCCAGCCTTTTACTCTGAGGTAGTGTTTGTCTTTGACACTGAGGTGCGTTTCCTGCATGCAGCAAAATGCTGGGTCCTGTTTACGTATCCAGTCTGCTAGTCTATGTCTTTTAATTGGGGAATTGAGACCATTGATATTAAGAGAGATTAAGGCATAGTGATTATTGCCATCTGCCATTCTTGACGCTATCTTTATGTTTGAGTGGTTATCTACTTTTGGGTTTGATTCAAGAAGGTTATTATCTCATTTTTTCCAGGGTGTTGTTTCTCTCCCTGTATTGGAGGTTTCCACCTATTATCCGTTGCAGGGCTGGATTTGTGGAAAGATATTGTGAAAATTTGGTTTTATCATGGAATATCTTGGTCTCTCCATCTATGGTGATTGAGAGTTTTGCTGGGTATAGTAGTCTAGGCTGGCATTTGTGCTGTCTTAGTGTCTGCATGAGATCTGCCCAGGATCTTCTGGCTTTCATAGTCTCTGGTGAGAAGTCTGATGTGATTCGGATAGGTCTTCCTTTGTATGTTACTTGGCCCTTTTCTCTTACTGCATTTAGTATTCTTTCTTTGTTTAGAACATTCGGTGTTTTGATTATTATGTGACGGGAGGTATTTCTGTTCTGGTCCAGTCTGTTTGGAGTTCTGTAGGCTTCTTGTACGTTCATCGGCATCTCTCTCTTTAAGTTAGGGAAGTTTTCCTCCATAATTTTGTTGAAGATGTTTACTGGCCCTTTAAGTTGCAAATCTTCACTCTCATCTATACCTATAATCCTTAGGTTTGGTCTTCTCATTGTGTCCTGGATTTCCTGGATGTTTTGGGTTACGCGTTTTTTGCATTTTGCATTTTCTTTGACTGTTGAGTCGATGCTTTCTATGGAATCTTCAGCACCTGAGATTCTTTCTTCCATCTCTTGTATTCTATTGTTGATGTTTGCATCTATGACTCCTGATTTCTTCCCAAGGTTTTCTATCTCCAATGTTGTCTCCCTTTGTGATTTCTTAGTTGTTTCTACTTCCTTTTTTAGTTCCTGGATGGATTTGCTGAGATCCTTCACTTGTTTGTTTGTATTTTCCTGTATTTCTTTTTTTTTTTTTTTTTTAATTTAATTTTATTTTATTTTTTTAATTTACATTCCAAATCACTTCCCCTTTCCCGTTTCCTCCCTCCCCGAAGGTCCCATAAGCCCCCTTCCCTCCCTCTTTTCTCCGTTCAACCCCCTCTCATTACTCTGTCCTGGCGTTCCCCTACATCCAGTCTTTCCAGGACCAGGGGTCTCTCCTTCCATCTTTTTAGAAATCTATTGATATGCTGATTGTGTCTAGGGTATTCTGAGATTCTGGGTCAATATCCCCTTATCAGTGACTTCATAACATGTGTGATCTTTTGTGATTGGGTTACCTCACTAAGGATGATATTTTCAAGTTCTGACCATTTGCCTAGGAATTTCGTGAATTCATTGTTTTTAATTGCAGAGTAGTATTCCATTGTGTAAATATACCACATCTTCTGAATCCATTCCTCCGTTGAGGGACATCTGGGTTCTTTCCAGCTTCTGGCTATTATAAATAAGGCTGCTATGAATATAGTGGAGCATGTGTCCTTATTGCATGCAGGTAAAGTCTCTGGGTATATGCCCAGGAGTGGTATAGCCGGATCCTCCGGAAGTGTCATGCCCAGTTTTCTGAGGAGCCGCCAGACTGCTTTCCAGAGTGGTTGTACCAGCCTGCAATTCCACCAGCAGTGGAGGAGTGTTCCTCTTTCTCCACATCCTCGCCAACAACTGCTGTCTCCTGTGTTTTTGATCTTAGCCATCCTGACTGGTGTGAGATGGAATCTCAGGGTTGTTTTGATTTGCATTTCCCTAATGACTAAGGATGATGAACATCTCTTTAGGTGCTTCTCAGCCATTAGATATTCTTCAGGTGAGAACTCTTTGTGGAGCTCTGTACCCCATTTTTTAATAGGGTTACTTGCCTCTCTGGAGTTTAACTTCTTGAGTTCTTTGTATATCTTGGATATTAGCCCTCTGTCGGATGTAAGGTTGGTAAAGATCATTTCCCAGTTAGTTGGTTGCCGCTTTGTCTTTTTGACGGTGTCTTTTGCCTTGCAAAAACTTTGTAATTTAATGAGGTCCCATTTGTCTATTCTTGATCTTAGAGTATAAGCTATTGGAGTTCTGTTCAGGAAATTCTCCCCTGTGCCCATATGTTCAAGGTTCTTCCCTAGTTTCCCTTCTATTAGTTTCAGTGTGTCTGGTTTTATGTGGAGATCTTTGATCCACTTAGAATTGAGCTTAGTGCAAGGAGATAAGGATGGGTCAATTTGCATTCTTCTGCATGTTGACCTCCAGCTGAGCCAGCACCATTTGTTGAAAAGGCTATCTTTTTTCCACTGGATGGTTTTAGCTCCTTTGTCAAAGATCAAGTGACCATAGGAGTGTGGATTCATTTCTGGGTCTTCAATTCTGTTCCATTGATCTACATGTCTGTTACTGTACCAATACCATGCAGTTTTTAACACTATTGCTCTGTAGTACAGCTTGAGGTCCGGGATACTGATTCCCCCAGAGGTTCTTTTACTCTTGAGAATAGTTTTAGCTATTCTGGGTTTTCTGTTATTCCAGATGAATTTTTGAATTGCTCTTTCTAACTCTATGAAGAATTGAGTTGGGATTTTGATGGGGATTGCATTGAATCTGTGTATTACTTTTGGTAAGATGCTCATTTTTACTATATTAATCCTGCCAATCCATGAGCATGGCAGATTTTTCCATCTTCCGAGGTCTTCTTCAATTTCTTTCTTCAGAGACTTGAAGTTCTTGTCATACAGATCTTTCACTTGTTTGGTTAGCGTCACGCCAAGATACTTAATATGGTTTGTGGCTATCGTAAAGGGTATTATTTCTCTTACTTCTTTCTCAGCCTGCTTATCCTTTGAGTATAGGAAGGCTTCTGACTTGCTTGAGTTGATTTTATATCCGGCCACTTTGCTGAAGTCGTTTATCAGCTGTAGGAGTTCTCTGGTGGAGTTCTTTGGGTCGCTTATGTATACTATCATATCGTCTGCAAATAGTGATAGTTTGACTTCTTCCTTTCCAATTTGTATCCCTTTGACCTCTTTTTCTTGTCTAATTGCTCTAGCTAGAACTTCAAGTACTATATTGAAAAGATATGGAGAGAGAGGGCAGCCTTGTCTAGTCCCTGATTTTAGTGGGATTGCTTCAAGTTTCTCTCCGTTTAGATTGATGCTGGCTACTGGTTTGCTGTAAATTGCTTTTACTATGTTTAGATATGGGCCTTGAATTCCTGATCTTTCCAAGACCTTTAGCATGAAAGGATGCTGAATTTTGTCAAATGCTTTCTCAGCATCTAATGAGATGACCATGTGGTTTTTTTCTTTGAGATTGTTTATGTAGTGGATTACATTGATGGATTTCCTTATATTGAACCATCCCTGCATCCCTGGGATGAAGCCTACTTGATCGTGGTGAATGATCGTTTTGATGTGTTCTTGGATTCGGTTGGCAAGAATTTTATTGAGTATTTTTGCATCGATATTCATAAGAGAGATTGGCCTGAGATTCTCTTTCTTTGTCGGATCTTTGTGTGCTTTTGGTATTAGTGTAATTGTGGCTTCATAGAACGAGTTGGGTAGTGTTCCTTCTGTTTCTATTTTGTGGAACAGTTTGAAGAGTATTGGTGTTAGGTCTTCTTTGAAGGTCTGATAGAATTCTGCACTAAAACCATCTGGACCTGTGCTTTTTTTGGTTGGAAGACTTCCAATGACAACTTCTATTTCTTCAGGGGTTATAGGACGGTTTAGATGGTCTATTTGATCCTGATTTAATTTTGGTACTTGGTATTTGTCAAGGAAATTGTCCATTTCCTCAAGATTTTCTAGTTGTGTTGAATACAGGTTTTTGTAGTAGGATCTGATGATTTTTTGAATTTCCTCAGTTTCTGTTGTTATCTCTCCCTTTTCGTTTCTGATTTTATTAATTTGGATACTATCTCTGTGCCCTCTGGTTAGTCTGGCTAAGGGCTTATCTATCTTGTTGATTTTCTCAAAGAACCAACTCCTCGTTTTGTTGATTCTTTGTATGGTTTTATTTGTTTCTACTTGATTGATTTCAGCCCTGAGTTTGATGATTTCCTGCCTTCTACTCCTCTTTGGTGTATTTGCTTCTTTTTGTTCCAGGGCTTTCAGGTGTGCCATTAAGCTGTTAGTGTATGCTGTCTCCCGTTTCTTTTTGGCGGCACTCAGGGCTATGAATTTTCCTCTTAGCACTGCTTTCATTGTGTCCCATAAGTTAGGGTATGTTGTGCCTTCATTTTCATTAACTTTCAAAAAGTCTTTGATTTCTTTCTTTATTTCCACCTTGACCAAGTTATCATTGAGTAGAGCATTGTTCAGCCTCCATGTGTACGTGGGTTTTCTTTTGTTTTTGTTGCCATTGAAGACCACCCTTATTCCATAGTGATCTGATAGGAGGCATGGGATTATTTCTATCTTCTTGTATCTGTTGAGGTCTGATTTGTGACCAATTATATGGTCAATTTTGGAGAAGGTACCATGAGGAGCTGAGAAGAAGGTGTATTCTTTAGCTCTAGGATGAAATGTTCTATATATATCAGTTAGTTCCATTTGGTCCAAGGCTTCAATTAGATTCACTGTGTCCCTGTTTAGTTTCTGCTTTCCTGAACGATCCATTTCAGAGAGCGGGGTGTTGAAGTCACCCACTATTATTGTGTGCGGTGCGATGTGTGCTTTGAGTTTTAGTAAAGTTTCTTTTACGAATGAGGGTGCCCTTGCATTTGGAGCATAGATATTCAGGATTGAGAGTTCTTGATGGTGGATTTTTCCCTTGATCAGTATGTAGTGTCCTTCTGTGTCTTTTTTGATGACTTTAGGTTGAAAATCAATTTTATCCGATATTAGGATGGCTACTCCACCTCGTTTCTTGGGGCCATTTGCTTGTAAAATTGTTTTCCAGCCTTTTACTCTGAGGTAGTGTTTGTCTTTGACACTGAGGTGCGTTTCCTGCATGCAGCAAAATGCTGGGTCCTGTTTACGTATCCAGTCTGCTAGTCTATGTCTTTTAATTGGGGAATTGAGACCATTGATATTAAGAGAGATTAAGGCATAGTGATTATTGCCATCTGCCATTCTTGACGCTATCTTTATGTTTGAGTGGTTATCTACTTTTGGGTTTGATTCAAGAAGGTTATTATCTCATTTTTTCCAGGGTGTTGTTTCTCTCCCTGTATTGGAGGTTTCCACCTATTATCCGTTGCAGGGCTGGATTTGTGGAAAGATATTGTGAAAATTTGGTTTTATCATGGAATATCTTGGTCTCTCCATCTATGGTGATTGAGAGTTTTGCTGGGTATAGTAGTCTAGGCTGGCATTTGTGCTGTCTTAGTGTCTGCATGAGATCTGCCCAGGATCTTCTGGCTTTCATAGTCTCTGGTGAGAAGTCTGATGTGATTCGGATAGGTCTTCCTTTGTATGTTACTTGGCCCTTTTCTCTTACTGCATTTAGTATTCTTTCTTTGTTTAGAACATTCGGTGTTTTGATTATTATGTGACGGGAGGTATTTCTGTTCTGGTCCAGTCTGTTTGGAGTTCTGTAGGCTTCTTGTACGTTCATCGGCATCTCTCTCTTTAAGTTAGGGAAGTTTTCCTCCATAATTTTGTTGAAGATGTTTACTGGCCCTTTAAGTTGCAAATCTTCACTCTCATCTATACCTATAATCCTTAGGTTTGGTCTTCTCATTGTGTCCTGGATTTCCTGGATGTTTTGGGTTACGCGTTTTTTGCATTTTGCATTTTCTTTGACTGTTGAGTCGATGCTTTCTATGGAATCTTCAGCACTTGAGATTCTTTCTTCCATCTCTTGTATTCTATTGTTGATGTTTGCATCTATGACTCCTGATTTCTTCCCAAGGTTTTCTATCTCCAAAGTTGTCTCCCTTTGTGATTTCTTAGTTGTTTCTACTTCCTTTTTTAGTTCCTGGATGGATTTGCTGAGATCCTTCACTTGTTTGTTTGTATTTTCCTGTATTTCTTTAAGGTATTTTTGCATTACCTCTTTCAGGATTTCTTCCTGATGACCCACGTTCTCCTGCATTTCTCTGAGCGATTTTTGTGTTTCCTCCTCATGGGATTCCATCTGTTGATCCATCGTCTCCTGCATTTCTTTAAGCAGTTCTCGTGTTTCCTTTGTAAGGGCATCTAACCGTTGATTCATTTCTTTAAGCAATTTTTGTGTTGCCTCCTTATGGGCATCCGTCTGTTGACCCATATTCTTCTGCATTTCTTTATGCAAATTTCGTGATTCCTTTGTGAGTGCATCTACCCGTTGATTCATCTCGTTAAGCGATTTTTGTGTTGTCTCCTTGTGCGCCTCCATCTTTTGATCCATGTTCTCCCGCATTTCTCTAAGCGATTTTTGTGTTTCCTTTGTAAGGGCTTCTAACCGTTGATTCATGGTCTCCTGTAACTCTTTATGAGATTTATTTGTGTCCTTCTTGTGATCCTCTAATAGCATCATGAGAAGTGATTTTAAATCCAGATCTTGTCTTTCGGGTGTGGTGGGGTATCCAGGACTTGCTGCTGTTGGAGAGTTGGGTTCGGATGGTCCCACATTACTTTGATTACTGTTAGTAACATTCCTACGTTTGCCTTTTGCCATCTGGATACCTCTGGTGTTAGTTGGTCCTGCTGCCACTGGCTGTTGGTTGGACCTCCTGTGAGCCTGCAAAGCTATTTCTGCCCCCCCTGGATTACCAGGATTCCCCTCGCACCGATTTCTGGGGCCTGCCTGCTCCTGAGTGACTTTGGAGCCCTAATGTGCTTTGCCCCAAGTGATCTTATATTGGGGAGGCCTTGCACATCTAAAGGCTCAGCCTAGTGGATTCCTGGAGCAGAGGTCGCCAAAGGGAGGCTGGCAGGCTCCTGCCCTGTGCAGGGGTGTGTGATCTCTCCTGGGGGGGGGAGGGGGCGTCCCTCTGCCAGGCAGAAGTCCCACAGCAGATCTGGAGCGCTGGTCACTGCAGATCAGCCCAGCACCTGGGAGCAGGTTACACACAAGCTGCCTGAACCCGAAGCGATATTATGCCTGTCTGTCTCTGAGCCTGGCGGTCCCAACTACCTGGTCACTGGAGCAAAGATGGCGGAGGGCACTCTCCGTGGCGCTGCTTACCCTGTGGTCACGATGGCCCGCCGATCTGGCACCCAGACGACCACAGCGCCAACCCGCCCTCGGGCACAGACAGAAGCCCCAACAGGCCGTGTCCCAAGTGATGTTATATTGGGGGGAGAGCCTGGGTACCGGTCTCTCCAGCGCAGTCTGTTGGAACAGAGGTCGCGTAAGGAAAGCTGGCAGGCTCCCTCCCAGCGCGGGGTCCCTCCACCAGGCAGAAGGTCCCACCGCAGAGCTGGCGCGCTGGTTACTGCAGATCAGCCCAGCACCTGGGAGCAGGTTACACACAAGCTGCCTGAAACCGAAGCGATATTATGCCTGTCTGTCTCTGAGCCTGGCGGTCCCAACTACCTGGTCACTGTAGCAAAGATGGCGGAGGGCACTCTCTGTGGCGCCGCTCACCCTGTGGTCACGATGGCCCGCCGATCTGGCACCCAGACGACCACAGCGCCAACCCGCCCTCGGGCACAGACGGAAGCCCCAACAGGCCGTGTCCCAAGTGATGTTATATTGGGGGGAGAGCCTGGGTACCGGTCTCTCCAGCGCAGTCCGCGGGAACAGAGGTCGAGGAAGGGAAGCTGGCAGGCTCCCTCCCTCAGAAGTCAGAGTTTTAACATATGAATTTTGTGGGATACATTCAAACGACCCTTTTAGTAATTTTCCATCCAATGATACATGCTTTGTCCCAACAAGTCCCATTCTGTCCCTTAGCTGCACATTCCCAACTTTTTACTTCTTACATTCAGAATCTAACCTTTCTCTCAACGCAAAATCCTGCTGCAATGGTTCCAATATCTAACTTAAGGGTCCTGAATAAAGTCTGCTTTACCAATATGACAAGTGTCACCAATCACATTTGGGTTGCATTTTTTTTGTTTGTTTTGTGAGATGGGGTCTCTTTAGTCCTAGCTGCCCTGAACTCTTTATGTAAGCCAGGCTAAACTCATAAGAGGTCCACCTGTCTCTGCCTCCTGAGCACTGGGATCAATGGCATGAAACCCAGCTAGAAGTCAGTTTTTAATAGCCCACACTCACACATACACAGGGGTTTTGCTTGTATCTTAAGAAAAAGAGGCAAGTGATATATAGATATATTGATATATATCTATATATCACTGTGTGTGCACACGATGTGGGGGATAGGAGTGCACATGTTACAGTGTGCCTTTAGAAGTTAGAGGACAATTTTGTGGAGTCAAGTCTTTCTTTCCATCTTTAAGTAGGTTCTGGGGATCCTACTCAGGTCACCAGGCTTGTACTACAAGTACTTTTACCTGCCCACCCATCTCGCCAGCCCTTACTTGTCTTACAAAAAATAGGATGGAACAAGACAGGTGTATCCGTTTCCTAAACTGGCTGTATCTGCTCCAGCTGTCTGAATTAATTAATATGTTCTACCTTATGGGTTTTCTATTTTCTTTGCCTAAAATGATCTCATAGGCACGAGGCTAACACCTTCTAAGCTTGGCTTGAATCTTACATTATCAACGGGACATGCCCCTTTAATATTGTACTATATGTCATCCCATATCCCTGCCCCGCTCTGCTGTGTCCTGCTGCCCTTTGATTTCCTTTTCCTTCCTCAAGCTCCTCTTTCTGCTTCTCTCCAGTGTGGCGTGTTAAAGCCTGAGACACCCACATGCTGAGTATACTCTACCACTGAGCTATGTCCTCAGTCTAGCTCTCTTAGTCCCTGATGTACTTCATGGTTATACTCAATGAATACACAGACCTGGTTTATACAATAAAAATGAGCAGAAACATCCAGTTCCATGAGGGTTCTATTCCCTCCTGAAATCATACTAAACATACCTAACAGCAAAATGAGTACAATCCCAAAAGAACTGGAGAAATTACCAGGTGTGAGGGCGTTCAACCCAAGTTTCAGAAGGAGAAAAGCAAATGAACACAAACTCTGTTTTAGAGGTCTGAACTGCAGTCTGGAATTTGGAAGATCTGCTGATTTGCTTTGTGTAACCTAGGAAAGGAGGGGAATGTGACCCTGACCCCCAAAGACCTTAAACATAAGAGTAAACAAAGAAAAGCTACCTATTTATATGTTCTCTCTTTTCACTACTGAGAAATTACTGTGTTTCCAGTCTTTTGCTTTCTTTTTCTACATTGTCTCTAATGTTCTGGAGTTTTCTGCAGTTCTTGGCCAGGGATACCAAACTCTCCCTAAAGTTACTAGTTCCTTGATATCTGCCAATGTTTTCAAGCTCATCAAAGAAAGTCAAAGTCTCTCTGAGTTTGGCTTTAACAGTTTTTTGCTCCTCTAATTCTGCAAGAATTGCTCAGTGCATAATTCAACCTTGTATTTCTCCTGTAACTCTTTGATTTCCTGTTTGAGAAACTGGAATTTTTCTTCACTGAAAGGATTCATCTCCTGACACTTGTCTTCAGGAAGCAGGATGTTTGGGGAAAATACACAAAATCGACTGCAAAATCAGCTGCTCCATTTTGCTGAAAAGGTTATCGAAGCGTCCTTTCATGAAGCGGAAAAAAAAACAAAACAAACTTCTCTGCGCATTGATGAGTCTGGACAGGGCTAATCTCACAGTCTGGAATGCCCTCCAGCTTCTTTACGATAACCCATTCAACAGCCCGCATCACTTCAAACTGGTGTTCTTGAAATGCTATCTAGATCCACAGCAGACAAGTCTGTGGTGTGAAGCCAAAAAACTGGGCCTCATAGGCTATTGGATCCACCCTATGGCTTTTCTTTGGTCACCTATATTTTCCCAGTGCCGTGTCTTCATTGGCTTTTCTGCTTCTTGGCCCACCCTCTCCCTCCCCTAGTTGAAAGACTGTCTCCTGCTGGATCAAAGTTCTACCTGGTACTCCTGCTGAGTGGCTTCACTTTGAGATAATATGCCATCATGTGATCTGCCTCAGTAATAAACCATTCCTTGAAAAATCAGGGTTGAAAACGGTGAAAGTGGGGGCTGGAGAGATGGCTCAGCAGTTAAGAGCACCGACTGTTCTTCCAGAGGTCCTGAGTTCAAATCCCAGCAACCACATGGTGGCTCACAGCCATCCATAATGAGATCTGATGTCCTCTTCTGGTGTGTCTGAAGACAACTACAGTGTACTTAAACATAATAAATAAATAAAATCTTAAAAAAACCCATAAAATGGTGAAATGGACTGAGAAAGGGGTAAAAACTGCCCCTGCAAACAATCTTTTTGAGAACAGAAGGTGGCCATTGGTCAGTAACTTGAACCTTCAGTGCAATTTTGACAGTCATTTGCGAACTCAGCAGGCTCCTGCTATCACTTGAAACTCTTTGTTCACTGAGCTCTAGTTTAGATTGATCCAGTGACACATTTTATTATACCTGATCTCATTATCCCCATTTATTTAATCTGGCCTTCATGCCTTTTAGACCTACATGCCAGTGCGGTCTTCACGTTAAGAATATGAAGTAAATGTGACTTGTGACCAATGGTGCCTTCTACTCACTTACTTACTCTCTTCCTTAAGCATTTTTTTCTTCATTTCTCCCTGGAATTGAGTTCTGTTTTTTAATCACCTTTGGCAGCTTCACCTTTGAACTCTTTGCTGATTGGGGCATGGGAAATTACTGCTTTGACCTGGGCAGTGGAAGCAAAGTAAATGTAAATAATGGCAGCCAGGTGGAGATAAACCAAAACATATGTCAGCTTTATGTCTTTTGAGAGGCATTTTCACCCTGGAAGCCCCTTAGCCTCTTCTTGAGAATTTAGGGTTCTCTGTTCATCCTCTCTAGGATCTACTTAAGCATCATATTGCTAATTCCCATAACTCATGCTAATTCTCTTGCAAAAGCTTCTAGAAAACTTAGCAACTGCTCTTGGTTGACTTTGGATGATAATATTCACAGGTAATCCTTAATACTCTAAAGCTGTTGTTTTTGAGTGCTGAAACTCTCTTAGAATCTAAGGCTCATCCTAAACCTTTTCAAAATGTACCTATTCATATGAATATACATATACAAACTCAGGATTATCATAGACTCCCTGGAGCCTATGAATGGATCCCAGCTTAATATCCCCGGAAGAACTGATAAGATCTCCTATTGATGTAGCACATTTATCATTCTCTTTATTTTTCCGCTG
Organism: Tokudaia tokunoshimensis; assembly: GCA_036184795.1. NCBI lineage: Eukaryota > Metazoa > Chordata > Mammalia > Rodentia > Muridae > Tokudaia > Tokudaia tokunoshimensis. The sequence goes on from BTHU01000023.1 coordinate 116,326,443, forward strand.
AATCCATGGTTACGGAACAGGCCTTGTAAAACAATATTTATAATCCACTTTTCCAACTCAGGGATGGGAAGTCTACATTCACTCTTTTGTTTTTACTTTTTGCTTCATTAACCAGAATTATCCAGTGCAAAAGCAGGTAACATCTAAGATGGCAGGATGTTACAACTGATGGCTTTCACATCTAGTCCCAGTCTGCCGTTGAGGGAAATCAAGGCAGGAATTCAAGCAGAAGCAGGGGCAGAATGTGTGGAAGCTGCTTACTGGCTTGGCTCCGACATGTGGCTCAGTTTGCTTTCATCTTCACATTTTTAAATTTTAATTAAAATGCAAATACATTTTCCCTCCTCTCTTCACTTTTTCTTCCAATGCATCCTACATCCTCCCTATCAGCCCCTCCCATAATCCGGATCCTATTTATGGTCTCTTTTTCCTATGATCTACTGAGTCCATTTAGTGTTGCATGTGTGTACAAGATTTCTGGACAGACCATTTGGCACTGTATAACTTACAAGGGGGCTTGTCCTTGGGGAGGAACAATCTCTCTCTCTCTCTCTCTCTCTCTCTCTCTCTCTCTCTCTCTCTCTCTCTCTCTCTCGGCAGTCATTACTTACCTGTAGTTATTAGTCTAGGTATGGGTCACCTTGATGTATTCCAATGTCTCTTGGTGTTGTCTTTGTTTGTGTCTTGGTTAGGGAGGCTGTTGTTATGGCATGGGTATAGCTTACCTGTCATTTCTCAGAGACATAATCTCATAGCAGACTTCCTCTGGCTTTTATAATCTTTGTATATTCTCTTTTGTGATGTTCCTTGGGCATTAGGTACAGGAGTTCTGTTGTAGTTTATCAATTGGGTCTGGGCACCGTATAATCAGTTGTTCTCTGTGTTTTGACCAGTTGTGGTTTTCTGTGATGCTCTCCAATCACAGTTAGACTTTCTAGGTAAAGATGGTTTTCGAATAATATCAGATCATTGATCTGTGGCTCTGGGACTAGGTCTGTGCTGTGGAGATGGCATCAGGAACATATGAGAAAGTTCAGCTTGCTTTCTGATACAACCCAGGACCATAGGCCCAAGGATGGTACCACCAAGGGTGGGCAGGGCCCTCCCACATCCATTATTATTCAAGAAAATGCCCCACAGACAGGTCCACAGGACAATCTCACGGAGTCTATTCTTCAGCTGAGATTTCCTCTTCTTAGATGAGTCTAGATTTGTGTCAAGTTGACAAAAAATTTTAGAGAACATCTCAGGAGAGGAGATGGAAACATTTAAGATCCAGAAGAGCAGCAAAGTTGTTACAAAATGGTGTCTTCTGAACTTGACAGGGATTTTGCTCAAAAGTTATGATTGCTTTCCTAATCCTATACAATACACACCAATCAATGTTCTAGTATTTAGGGGGGCAGGGTTCACAAGTCTCCTCACATAGGGGTGAGGTGCTCCCTAAGCTTTGGTTGTAAGTGGTATGTTTGAGGACAGGCACCTGACAGTCCCTTGTTCTCTGCACTTTGACCAGTTATGTATCTCGGCAATAACCTCCATCCTCTGCATAAAGAAGCTTCTTTGATGAGGGCTGAGAACTACACTAATCCTTGGATATGAGGATAAATACTTCTGCAGTTATTAATTTAGCAAAATGGAGGTAGTAGATTCTCCTTTAGACCCCCAGCCATGGAGCCAACAGTGCCAAGCATAAGATCCCTCCTATAGAGCAGGCTTTAAGTCCAATCACACAGCTCTTTGTTTCACCCAAGATATTAGTGCCACTGGTGCACTGTTGGGCATATCTTGCCAAGTCAATCATTGTAGATTGCAAGGGTTTATAGCTGGGTAGGACTGTTGATTACTCTTCTCCCATGGCAGCTTGCTCTTGACACTATGAGAGCTAGCCACCAGGAAGTGTCTTCCATGTCAGAAACAGTTTGAGTTCTCTGAATCTGGTGACCAGAAAAGACTCCTACTATTTAAAAGTTATAGGTTGAATACTCATAAGACAGAGTGGTTAATGTCATAGGGAAGGTGTAAATGACTGGCGTCGGGATCAGATGAGGAAGACATAATTCTGTTACTATAAGACCTGAGGGTAGAAAACATATTGTCAGGGGAAGTTCATACAGATAAGTGAGACAGTTGAGATAGGTCTTGAGGACAGTCACTACAGTAGATGGATGCTATGCTGAGAGCACTTCTAGCAGATGCACAATCAAAGGCAAAAGTGTGTGTGTGTGTGTGTGAGTGTGAGAGTGTGTGTGTGTGTACATGCGTGTGCGTGTGTGTACATGTGGTATAAGTGTGTAATAGGACAGGTATTGATAGATGGTTATTAAAGGGGAAGTGAGAGGACGCGAGGGGAGGAGGGAGAAGTAGATATGATCAAAATGCCATTTTACCTGTGTATGAAATTCTTGATTCTTTAAAAAGTGAAACAGAAAGAGAGATCTGCAAGAAAATTAAGAGCAGCAATGCTTCCATGGCTCTGGGATTGGAATCAGAGCATTGCAAAGACTGGGAATGTTAATACAGATGTCCCGACTCAGGTCTCTGTTTAAGAAACAGCAAGGGTTGGCTGGGGAGACAGCTCGGTGGGTAAAGCACTTGCCATGAAAGTGTGAGAGCCTAAGTTTGGATCTCCAGCACCTACGTAAATGCCAGCCTGTCTGTAGGGTCAGTTCTCAGGGTGTAGAGACATGGAATCTCTGGGGCAAACTGGCTTGCTACATTAGCTGACTATGTAAACTCTAATTTTGAGTGAGAGACTCTACCTTAATATAGAAGATGGAGAATGATCAAGGAAGATGTCTAACGTCAAACAATGCACATGTGTACCACATACACATGACTGAGCATACACAGGCATGTGCAACACACACACATGCTTATGCACATGCACTCATGATTTTGGTTGCCTGTCAGAATCTGAAGGTAAGATACTGCTAAAGAGACCACAATTTTTCAGTTTGATCAACCACCTTCCCTTTATAAAATAGCAAAACCTCATCACACTTTGTCCTTCTAACCTGCTTACCTCTTCCTTTATAGCATTTATCGACACTGGATGTAAACTTACACGTTCATTTTCCATCTTCTTCAATAAAAATACAAGCTCCACAGAGACAGGAACTCTGCTTGATTTGTTCATTGTTATATCTCCAGCATCTAGGGCAGCATTTGACATTTAATAGACGTTTGTTAAATATTTGTTTAGTGAATGAATAAATGGCAAAAAGAAAGACATGCCAGGAATGCTCTTCCAAGATAACAGCAATAAAAACAGAAGTAGTATCTGGATAAAGATATGACTATTATGATTGTATAGATAGCTACCAATGGGAAACAAAGGCATCTTTTACCTTCTATACCTTGAGGGTATACAAGAGTAGAATCTCACCTATCCAGATGTGACAGTGTTTCTTGGGGACAATGTAAAGGATTTTTTTTGAAGTGCTACAGAATTCAGAAGTAGGAGCTATCACCAGAAACTGGCAGAAATGTTTTTTTTGTTTTGTTTTAAGAGAAAAGATTGAATGGGGCTTTGGAGTTTTAAGCAGGTTTCAATCAGAGAGAGGATGGTGGTCCAGGGTATGTCTTCTCTTAGCAGAAATGTGTAGTTTGCATAATATTTGGGACTCAAGAGAATGCAGGCAAGTGCAGGCTAGATGAATTTAAGGCTTTATGCACAGGGTCCAGGAGAAGATAGAATTTAGGGTAGTTACGATGAGAACAGAAAGAGTTGGAGGTGATAATTATTTGTTATCAGACTGACTTGAAGAGATGTGACTGGCAGATACTACAGAAGCTCTTGGTGATTGGATGAGGATTCTAGGGTCGGGGGAGAAAGAAGAACAAAAGGTGAAAACGTGAAAACGTGCTTTTGAACCTAGGAAATCTGGAAAAGAGCATTTTCATTGCTGCAAATAGGGAAAATCAGAAAGGGAAACTGTTTTGGGGTGTGTTGTGGTGAAACGAAGAGAGCATTGATTGACCAAAATTTTCAACTATTTTGTTAATATGGAGACTGCCTTTGAATTCTTTAGCTAGTTCTACATGTTACATACAACAAGTTCTAAATGAGTGTTATTGAGAGATATTACCATGGATGGTAAACCAGTTTCCTTTTCTCCAGTGGTAAGGTTAGAGGACACTTTGGACCTTTATCCTCTTCAAGTCAGATTTAGAGATATTTCTAGGCATCACAACTTATCAAGTCCTACTAACTATAAACACAACCATGAAAAAATTGGCTTCCTTGCTTCTTTTCTTCTGACTCTTTTGCAGTGATCAAATTTACAGGCCTAAATCTGACTTGTCATTTACAGCAGTGGAACTGAAGATCTCAGAAAGTCTCTAGAACTTCAACATTTGGATTTTTTTTTTTAGCATCTTCAGTTTTAGAGCATCTCTGCTGATTGGGTATGGTAGCTGGGAGAGACAGGAGGATCGGGGGTTCAAGGTCAAACTGTGTGCTATATGAGAACCTGACCCAGACAAAACAAAACAAACCCAAAACCAATGGGCACTTCTGCCAACCCCAATAATTAGTTAGGAATACTCCTCATAGTCTCAACATCAATGATCCTTCCATTTTCTGGCCTCAGTTTCTCTTATACTCCAGCTTCCTTCTGAAATGCAGATGACTGAGCCCCAGGTGGAGCCCCAACTCTCTTATTTTAGTTACCAGAAGACACTAGCAAGATAGTACTGCCTGCAAGCTTATCGCCTCGCAAGTGGCTACTTTAGCCCTACCAACAAAGCAGATGGAGATTTCTAGGAACGGATAAAAACTCATATGCAATCTGTCACTGTTTAGTTTTCGCTGGCAAGATTATTTGATGAAGTTAATGAATAGCAGGGTTGGAGGGGAGGCGAGGGGGCAGTTGCCTTGGAGCAAGGAAGTCAAAGGCAGTCCCCAGTTCACAGACAGAAGAGGAGAAACTTTCCTTGTCGGGCAGCTTTTGCTTCTTGCAGGAAACTGGTTGTAGCTTGAGCCACTTGATGGGACACTTATCATCATCAAAGTGCTATTATGGATGGCCTAATATCCGGCGCTCTGAATAAGGCTCACTCAGACTATTTACTACCCGTCTCTGGACCTTCACTTTTAGAACATTATGGTTCATGACCAGATGCTGATAGAGCCATATGCAGGATGAATTAAATCTTCTATATGGGTTATATCACACATTATGTGTCATCATTTTTTTCACTTTGTTAGATAGCTAGACAGAAATTAGTAAGCTTGGAGGCCATTGAGGATGGGCCCCTCCAATAGAATCATCTTTGCCTTTCTTTAAGGTTTAAAATGCCCTGTGTAAAGGTGAAGGTATCAGAGCTTTGTTGAAGAAGCTCATTAAGAGAAAGTTGCTTCCTCTTGTTAAAAGAATGGATTCTGAGATCTACCTCTGGTCTTAATGATGGAGACATAACATTCTGATCAGCGTCGAATGAGAATATTACATGTTGTCCCTTACCTTAAGAATTCCATGCTGCCTTTAACCACAATATTTGGGAGGCAGAGGCAGGTGAATCTGTGTTAATTTCAGGTCAGCCTGCTCTACAAACTGAATTCCAGGAGAGCCAGAGCTCTATAGTGAGACTATGTCTGGGGGGTTGAGGGGGAGAGTTCCATGCTTCTGAATTGGTAGAATAAATATTGTGAAAATGGCTATACTACTAAAATTAATTAGCAGATTTAATGCAACACCTTTCTAAATTCTGATATATTTCACAGGTTTAGAAAAATAATACAAGAATTCACATGGAACCACAAAAGACCACAGGCAGAAAAGAAGTCCCAAGGAATAAGGACAATGCTGATAATATCATAGGACTTGACCTCAAATTTTACTATAGAGCTTTCGTGATAAGGACAACCTGGTACTGCTATAAAAGTAGACATTAATATCACTGAAATAGAATAATAGAATCCAGAATAAAATGCCAAAGCCACTTAAGTTTTGACAAAGGAAGCAAAAACATATATTGGAAAAAAGATAACCTACTTAAGAAATATGCTGGAAAACCCACAAATTGGGAAAAGATCTTTACCAACCCTACATCCGACAGAGGGCTAATATCCAATATATACAAAGAACTCAAGAAGGTAGACTCCAGAGAGCCAAATAACCCTATTAAAAATGGGGTACAGAGCTAAACAAAGAATTTTCACCTGAGGAATACCGAATGGCTGAGAAGCACCTAAAGAAATGTTCAACATCCTTAGTCATCAGGGAAATGCAACCCTGAGATTCCATCTCACACCAGTCAGAATGGCTAAGATCAAAAACTCAGGAGACAGCAGGTGCTGGTGAGGATGTGGAGAAAGAGGAACACTCCTCCACTGCTGGTGGGATTGCAAGCTGGTAAAACCACTCTGGAAATCAGTTTGGCGGTTCCTCAGAAAACTCGGCATAATACTACTAGGGGACCCAGCTATACCACTCCTGGGCATATACCCAGAGGACTCTCCAACATGCAATAAGGACACATGCTCCACTATGTTCATAGCAGCCTTATTTATAATAGGCAGAAGCTGGAAAGAACCCAGATGTCCCTCAATGGAGGAATGGATACAGAAAATGTGGTATATTTACACTATGGAATACTACTCAGTTTTTAAAAACAAAGAATTCATGAAATTCTTAGGCAAATGGGTGGAACTGGAAAATATCATCCTAAGTGAGGTAACCCAATCACAAAAGAACACACATGGTAGGCACTCACTGATAAGTGGATATTAGCCCAGAAGCTTGGAATACCCAAGAAGAAGGAAGGAGAGGCCCCTCGTCCTGGAAAGGCTCAATGCAGCAGTGTAGGGGAATACCAGGACAGGGAAGCAGGAAGGAGTTGATTGGGGAAACGGGGGAGGGAAGAGGGCATATGGGACTTTTGTGGAGGGGGGGATCCAGTAAAGGGGAAATCATTTGAAATGTAAATAAAGAATATATCTAATAAAAAAAGAAATATGCTGGAAAAATTGAATTTCTATCTGAAGAAAACAGAAATTATATGCGTGTGCCATGAGAGTGCAAGTGCCCACAGAGGCCAGCGGAGCAGGATGGATGTTCTGAAGTTGTAGTTGTGAGCCACCTGTTTTGGGTGCAGGTCCTCTGGAAAAATCAGCAAATGGTCTTAATCACTGAGCCACCTCTCTAGACCTTCAGCTAATTTTTTTGAAACTCAGTTTCTTCCTCTGTAAAATGGGGGTGGTATTTCATGGGGCTGTTGGGAGGCCAGCCTGGTCTACAGAGCGAGTTCCAAGACAGCCTGCGCTACACAGAGAAACGCTGTATGGGGAAAAAAAAAAACAGAGATTGAATGAAAAATGAAAATGGCAGAAACCGAGCCCCTCGGAGGCAGAGGTTTAGGGTAAGGGCAGGGTGAGGAGTGCCTGGAGGAGCCATTGGTGTGAAACTTAGCCTGGGTTTGAGACCTAACAGAGAGAGCATGCATAAATTGTCTACCATTCAGAACCTTTAAATTCTCTAACTCTTCCATTAATAGGTACTAATTTGACAATGCTAATTTTTGCTTGCTTCTGCACAAAGGCCACATTCGTTATATAAATCTCTGGGTATTTAATGCAGACTGCAGAGGCACATGGATCCATTATACAGCCCAGGCTCCCACCGTCGCTCTACATCAAACAGGGAACCAGGGAATTACTAGGGAACTTGTTCCCCTACCCAGTGAGCGCCTAAGAAAGGCGCTTTCGCTTTACTGCGCAGGTACCAAGTCCCAGCCTGCGGGAACTTCCGGCGGAAGTCCCGCCTCTAGTTCCGCTGGCTCCAATTTGAGCTGGGGGCTGGCTGCTCGGGTTGCGCGAGCGCTTCGGAGCCTCACCCGGAAGCTGTTGTCTTAAGAGAGCCGCGCGAAGATGCGAACATGAAGTAAGGATTTAGTTTCTCCGAGGATAGGGGAGAGGGTTTCTCTGAGGAAGGGAGAGTGGATTGAGGATGGCCGCCCATGAGGGCGGGGACCGGCCCTCGCCTTCAGGGCCTCGGGGCGGGAGAAGATCCGTAGGTAGAAGGACCGGGCGGGAGAAGTTTGGTTTGTAGAAGGCGGACTGTGAGGAACCGTACTTAACGTCTTTCCCTCCTCCCGCCTCCCGTGCAGCCCTTTAACTAAGGTGAAGCTGATCAACGAACTGAATGAGCGAGAGGTCCAACTTGGGGTGGCAGAAAAGGTGTCTTGGCACTCGGAGTACAAGGACAGCGCCTGGATCTTTCTTGGTGAGGTCCACATTTTTCTCAAACGTTTCAGAGTCTGCCCCGCCCCGCGCCCCCACCCCGCATCCCCCATCCCTCGGTTCTTTAGCGCCCCAGGTCATCACTTCTGAACAAGCTCATCACCTCACACTCTTGAAGCTAGTCTGTTCACAGGTCCATTTTTTTTTCAGTTGCCTTCTATGATAGCCAGTGCTTCTTAGAATTGGTATTTGCCATTCATTGTATTAAAAATCATGCTACTTGGCTGCTCAGAGACAGTTAATTCCACAGTCAACCCATAATTATGTCAAAGAAACTGAGGCACAGACACGGTGCTTAAGGTCACATGCTGCAGCACTCATAACTGTGGGGCTTGTGCTCGTAGTCACTATCGTGTATGGACTGTCTGCCCTTCCTCAGAATTATTTTCTCCCGTAAGTGGCTTCTGCTCCTAGTTCTTTGCTCTACTGCTCTGCTTGGAAGACATTGAGGGTTGATTGGAAATTAGCTTGACTCCTGCTTAACATTTGAAAGGCCGCCTGAAAGTGTGCGGGGATCAGGGAAAGCTACTTCTGATGCAAAGAATACAGTCTGTATTACACCCCTGGCCCTGGGTAGATATCAGGACATTTTCGGGAACCCTAAATGTTACATACTAGTGTGCCTCTTCCTTAAGATTTAATCCAACAGGGCTTTAAATCATCTGGCCGGGAGACACTTGTCAGGAAAGCTCAGTCATGTACAGACACGCCAAGGACATGGGAAGAAAATGATCCCCGGTGCAGTGGTTACTGACATCCGTGTTAAGTCTACCTGCTGTTCTCCCTTAGCCCCTGCCCCTCCCTTTCCATCCGTTCTCTGGGTGCTGACTGAAATCCTGAGCATGCTGGCCCCTAACACTCTGAACTTTCTCATTTCAAATCTAAAGGCTCTCCTGTCCCCTTACAGCTGCTTCTCTGCCTCCATTTCTGCGCACCCCTGCTTGCTTGACCTCCTAATTCCGAAGGCATCTTATCCAACTCCCTCCTCCCAATAGCTGGTGAATCTTACAACTCTCTACCCTATCAGCTCTCAAATGCTAATAAAACAGACCTCACTTAGTCCTCCTTAGTCAGTTTTAGAATTATTTTACCAAGATTAGAGATTGAGAGCCTTTGTAAAAGGGAACTCTTAAGTCTCTGGTGACAATATTACTATTGTGTACTCACTTTCTGTCACAACCAAAATCCTACAGTTTGCCTTTTGAAGAGGCTGGTCTACAGGTATTGTGTTAAGCACTTTCTATTCCTCATTTTATTTTATTTCTATAACACTCCTGTGAGGCAAATATGCTAACTTCCCCTTTTTACATAAGAGGGAAAACATGGAGGGAGGGGAAATTGTTTCCTGTGAAACACTTAATACTTTCCTTTTAAATCTTAGTTTGCACATAGTGGAGGGTAATAACAGTATACTTAGAACTCAGTGTTTATGAAATCTGAGTCTTGTGCAGGAAATCACCTGCTTTATAGGATTTTGGATGTGAGGACTCAATGGTAAGTGATGACCCCCAGTTAATTACTTTTTTCTTTTTATTTTCTTTCCTTTTAACCTTTTTTTTTTTTGAGGCAGAGTTTCACTATGAAACTCAGTGTGTAGACCAAGGTTGCTTCGAACTCACAGAGATCTGAGAGTTAATTACTTTTCTTCTGAAATAATGTCACCGTACCCACTCTGTCATTGTATTAGACTGATATTTTCGAGATCAAAACTTGTTTAATCTGCACCTCCAGTGTCCGGCCTAGTGAGTAGTGTGCAGTGAACACTTGATTCATGTTTGCTGAACCGGAGTGTGTGTGCTTTCTTCTAGGAGGGCTTCCTTATGAACTGACAGAAGGAGATATCATCTGTGTATTCTCACAGTAAGTCCTGTGCTATTTCCTATCTCCTGGATGCATGGAACAGTTTGCTTCCATGCTGTATTTTTGTAATAGCAACAAGGCATCTCAAGCTGGGTGTGGAGTTGTACACCTGTAATGCCAGTAGACAAGAGGCTGAGGTAGGAAGATCACTTGGGGTCAGCCTAGGCTACGTAATGCATTCCAGGTCAGCCTGTACTACAAAGTGAGGCCCTGCCCCAAAAAGCCACCAAAGCCATTTTAATTCTAGGCTGAATGACATCTCTGCATGGGGAAGGCTAGACCCTATATCAGTCCCAGGCTAGATAAGGTTCCAGAGAGTTGCTACATGGGAGATCCCAGAGCTTGGACCATTTGAGAGTCTGTCTGAGGGATCTTAATCCATTTCTGTCATTTTTACTAAGCCTTGTTCAGCATGGGCTTGCATCAGAACAGACTGGGATTCTCAGGAAGGTGCAGTATTGCCCTTTTCCTTTGGGTTCTTAAACACACTGGGTCATCCATGATCACAGGGCTCTCTGAGCCTTACCTGTGCAGTATTGGGCCAAACAGAAATAGACCTTGCCTGGTATGCTTTATCAGCATTGTTGAATTGTTCTCTGAAATGGTTTTACTCATTTCTACTCTACTGGAATGCCTATTTACCCTTTTTTGGAGATGGGGTTTCTCTGTAGCCCTGGCTGTCCTGCAATTCTCTGTAGACCAGGCTGGCTTTGACTCAGAGATCTGTTTGCCTCTGCCTCCTAAGTGCCAGGATTAAAAGCATGTACCACCACCACCCAGTTCAGATCTTGATCAGAGTTATCTAACTCTAAGGTAGGGAGCTAAATTGAGTTTTTATTGGGATTATATTAACATTTTTTATTAACTTTCTTGGAGATTTTGACATCTTTCTGATAGTCATCCTGTCTAAGAAAAAGAATGTATTTTTAAAATGTATGTTTATGTCTTTTGGAGATTTAAAAGAGTTCTTCATATAGGCTATGTATAGTGCTTGGTTATTAGGTGCATTTCTAAGTATTTTGTCCTTTTTTGCGGCAATTATGAAGAAGGATTTCCTTTCCATTATATCTTCTGATTATTTTTTGTATATAAAGGGTGAATGACTTATAAGTCTGTCCTATTATTTTACTGAATTCTTATACTGTTTATTTTTGTCATTGTTTATCATTAATGCTGTTTAATTTTCCCTATATAGTATTATATATAATAATATATAATATAATACAAACAGAGAGATACTTTTACTTCTCTATTTCTTTTATCTGTTTTATCTAATTGCATTGGCTATACCTCATTATGTTGTCAAATAGTTCTCAGCCTTAGTTGAATCACATTCACTATTTTGCTTTTGGGTAAGATACTAGAATTTGGATTGGTATGTATATATAAAATCATGTAACTTATACATCAATTCCTGTTTTATTTTTATGACTTAATTTATAAAGCTTTATTTGGAATTGGTTTTATAAAAAGTAAGGTGGACTTTCTATTTTGTATTCAATTAATTTCTCCTTTGGTCTTTATTAAAGTCTGTCTTAGGTTATTTATTTGTTTGTTTGTTTGTTTGTTTGTTTATTTTGGTTTTTCAAGACAGGGTATCTCTATAGCTCTGGCTGTCCTGGAACTCACTCTGTAGACCAGGCTGGCCTCAAACTCAGAAATCCACCTGCCTCTACCTCCCAAGTGCTGGGATTAAAGGCATGCACCACCACTGCCTGGCAGTTCGTTTTATTTTATATTCATTCTTTTTAAGGAATCAAATTCTTTAAGGTTGCAAATTTCCCTGAGTATGGCTGGCTTAGCTACATCCTACAAATTTTCATGTATTCTATTTTTTTTTAAATTTCTAAGTGGTATACCCTTGACATTTTAATTTTTGTTTCATTTTAGTTTATCCAACTATTAGCTAAGAGAATAGGTTTCAAGTTCTAGTTAGTAGTGAGTTTTTTAAATATTTTTGTATTAATTATTTTTATACACTCCATATTTTATTCCCCACCCTGACAACCCCTGTCTACCCTCCGACTATTCACATTCCATACCTCCTCCCTTCCCCCATCTCCACGTGGATGTCCCTACCCCCAACCCCACCTGACCTCTAAACTCCCCGGGGCGCTAATCTCTTGAGGGGCATTATCTCTGAATGAACACAGACCTGGCAGTCCTCTACTGTATGTGTGTTGGGGGCCTCATATCAGCTGGTGTATGCTGCCTGTTTGGTGGTCCAGTGTTTGAGAGATCCTGGGGGTCCAGATTGAGACTGCTGGTTTTCCTACAGGGCCTCCCTCAGCTTCATTCAGCCTTCCCTAATTCAACAGCAGGGGTCAATTGCTTCTGGCCATTGGTTGGGTGCAAATATCTGCATCTGACTCTTTCAGCTGCTTGTTGGGGCTTCCGGAATGCTGTCATGATAGGTTCCTTTTTGTGAGTGCTCCATAGCCTCAATAATAGTGTCAGGCCTTGGGACCTCCCCTTGGGTGGGATCCCTCTTTGAGCCTGTTGCTGGACCTTTTATTCCTCAGGCTCTTCTCTATTTCCATCCCTGTAATTTTTTGAGACAGGAACATTTATGGGTCATAGTTAGGAGTGTGGGATGGCCCCCCTCTCCCTCCTTTGATGCCCTGTTTTCCTGCTGGAGGTAGGCTCTATAAGTTCCCTCTCCCTACTGGTCAGGCATTTCATCTAAGGGCCCTCCCTTTAGTCCTGTGAGTCTCTCACCTCCAAGGTCTCTGGTGAATTCTGGAGGGTCCCCCCAACCTCCTGTCTCCTGAGGTTGCCTGTTTCCATTCTTTCTGCTGGCCCTTAGGACTTCAGTCCTTTTCCCTCCCCCAATTTCAGATCAGGTTTCCCTCTCCCCCCTCTTTTTTAAAAATTATGGAGGTTTTGCTTATATGTATGTCTGCACCATTCGAGAGATAGAAGAGGGCACTGGATTCCTTGGAACTGGAATTAAGGATGGCTGTGAGCCCTCAAGTGTGTGCTGGGAATTGAACCTGGGTCCTCTGGAAGAGTAGCCAATGCTCTTAATTATTGAGTCATCTCTCTAGCTCTAGTAGCAGGATTTTGTTTAAATTATTATTTCTAGTTTTATCATACTGATTGTTGAGTATATGCTGTAGATATTAGAGTTTATGTTAAATAATTTTAACTATTTTCAATCCACTGTGTCATTTACAGTACTCTATTATGTGAATTTTGTTTGATCATTCAGTATGAAAGGTTTTACATTTTAAATGAATAAAACTTTTTATAAAATAGATATGGGGAGATTGTCAACATTAATCTTGTGAGAGACAAGAAGACTGGGAAATCCAAAGGATTCTGTTTCCTGTGCTATGAAGATCAGAGGAGCACAGTTCTGGCTGTTGACAATTTCAATGGAATTAAGGTAAATGTGCTTACTGGGCTGTCTTTGGCTAGCCTTTTCCTGTGGATGGGTACGGCTTCACATTTTTGCCTGCTGTTTACAGCTGCAGGAATAGTCCTGCTCATCTGGCTGTACCGTGGGGTGCGTAGACACATTGGATAGGGAGTGATTCTAGGAAAGCAGTTTCTGGCTCATGTGCCTTTTCCCTGTGTGTTAGCAAACTGTTGTTCCAGAAACATGGCTCTGTGCCCCCTTATCTGGAGGATGTTTTTATGCACACTTTCCATCTGTTCTAGTACATTAGAGAATGAAGAGACTAGAAGACTGCTCTTGGATATTGTGCTGTGTCAGGGAACTAGTAGCTTTCTGAGCTAAGACAGAGCCATGTGTATCTAGTCTGTGATTTCCGTGACTTAACATATTGGCTCCTGGAAATTCTTTAATTAAAACCTGGTGACCAATTCTATAAAAATAAGCCATTGTGAAATTTTAAGGGAGTGGCATTCACAAGAAACCATCAGAGGAAAATGAGGAATAGAATGGATGACAGAAGCTTTTGAAGGTACACATAAAAATGTACCCTTGTAATAGCACAGTGAAATTAATCTTTAGGTTTTAGATGATATTGCCCACATATAAGTGTGTCTGCTTGAAAATAGACTATTTATAGGGCAAAGGATTAATTTTATTGTTGCTCTCCTGGGAAACTATAGCTTATAGCCCAGTAATCAGTAGGGACTGAAAGTTCCTCTATGGTAGGAGTAGAAAAAGACAGAGCTCAAGAGCAAAGGGCTCTTGAATGTAGGGCTAGGAATGTAGCTCAGTGCTAGGAGTGTAGCTCAGTGCTGGGAGTGTAGCTCAGTGCTGGGAGTGTACCACCGCCCCCTCTACCGTCACCGCCATCACAATCACAACAACAAAAGAATTTTGTTCCCTTGCTCTTATTTTGCCTCCTGATTACTTTGTTGAAAAAGCAGCCATAACACTAAATTTCATGTTTCTAGTCCTCATGTTTTCCTAGGGCATGTTGTTTTCTTGTTAAATGTGTATAGCTTTGTATGTATGTACACACATTCACGCATGTGGTGCCTTAAGTCAGGCAGCATTCCTTAGAATCTGTCTACCTTCTCTTCCCCGCCTCCCCTTCCTCCTCTTCCTCTTCTCTATTATTTTTTGTTTTTCCGAGACCGGGTTTCTCTGTGTAGCCCTGGCTTTTCCTGGAACTAGCTCTGTAGAGCAGGCTGGCCTCGGACTCAAAGAAATTTACCTTCCTCTGGGATTAACCACCACTGCCAGGTTGTTTCTCTTCCTCTTCTCTTCCCCTCCCTCTTGGTCATCTTCCTTCCTTCCTTCCTTCCTTCCTTCCTTCCTTCCTTCCTTCCTTCCTTCCTTCCTTCCTTCCTTCCTTCCTTCCTTCCCAGGATCTCTCACTTCTCTGGAACTGGTAGGCTAGTTTGCTTGGCCAGTGAGCTCCAGCAGTATTCCTGTGTATGCCTCACAGTGCTAGAGTTACAAGTGTATACCACCACACTGACATTATGTGGGTTCTTGGTATTAACCTCAGGTTCTTATTCTTACTAGGCAAGTTTTACCAACTGAACACAGTTCCTTATAGACAATCGGGTGTGCTTTTAATTGTAAATTCTCACAGCTTCTCATGATTCTGTGCTTTAGGGCAATACTTCTGATTGTTTTTATAAACTTCATGATACACACAGAATATGAAGAGATTTATTTGGATATCAAGGGGGAGGGGTGGGCTCTGTGCACAGTTGGTCTGGAGGGCTTACTTGCCCCCAGGCCAGTTTAGCTGCCCTGAGTACTATGTGTCAATGCATGCCTTCTTTAATTGCTTCTTTATACAAGGCAATGGGTGTGGTTCAAACCTTGGTCCTTTAGTTTGTTTAAATAGTCTGATGCAGGAGCTGTCTTTGCTGAAACATTTCCCTTTTGCTTAGATTAAAGGAAGAACTATCCGTGTGGACCATGTGTCAAACTACCGGGCTCCTCAGGAATCAGAAGATGTGGATGATGTGACTAGAGAGCTCCAGGAGAAGGGCTGTGGGGTGAAAACACCCCCATCAAGTCCTCCTGAAGTCTCTGAAGATGAAGATGTAAAGCTCACAAAAAAGCACAAAAAAGGTGAAGTGTTAAAACTCAGGAGAAGAGTGGGTAGTCTTAGTGTCTTCTTTTCCAAGCATGCACAGATAGTCAGTAATCCACTCTTGAGTGTAAAAGGGGAAGGTGTGAGAATGCTTCCTGTGATTAAGAAAGCAGAGGTATCTAAGGGAGGAAGGCTAGTAGTGCAGGCAGAATTAATGTCTTCTGAAACCCTTGCAATCTCAAAGTGAGATTGTTTTTGGAGATAACAGCCCTTCTGTGTGGGGTTGTCTGGTACAACTTGATTGGTCAGGAGTAACATGTGTCCTCTTTGATTCTTAAAGGCATAACCTGTGACTGCTTCCTGCTGCTGCCCGGGATGTGTATTACATGCACAGTCTCCAGCTGCTAGCATGGGAACATTTTTGGAATGTCTCTGTTTTGTCTGATCTACAGAGAGAAGAAAGGCACATTTTAAAGAGATTTTTGTGTGTTTTCTTTTTCTTCTTGATTGCCTCCCTCCCAGACAAAAAAGAGAAAAAGAAAAAAAAGAAGGAAAAAGAGAAGACTGAACACCAGGGCCAAGCAGAGCTGCCATCCCACTCCAGAAGCACGACAGTAAAGGAAAAGGATGAGCGTAGTTCGAAGAAGCACAGCAGCAAGACCTCAGAATATAGAGAGAGGAAGAAGAGTCTCTCGGGTTCCCCTGATGGCAGGACTTCCTACCATGGTAGGGCAGAGGACCCTGAGCGGGAGGCAAAGAAAGAGAAACCCAAGCATGAGCACAGGTCCTCAAGCAGGAGGGAGGGAGAAGAAAAGAGCAGAGATAAGGATAGAGGGAAGAGCTCAGGGACTCATTCCAGCAGGCACAGTGGGCATTCTGAAGGGCGGAGTCATAGAAGTAGAAGTAGGAGTTCAGATAAGTCACATAGGCACAAAAAGCATAGGTACTCCCGGGAGCGGGAGTCCTTCCATGCCAGTGACCGTAGACATTACTGAAGCCTGTTTCAGCTGCCCGGTTCTTGGAAAATGAGTTTTGTTGCATAATGTCAGTTTCTCTTTGTTGTTATTTCTATATATAAAGATTTGGGGGATGAATACTTTCAGTCCCTTACCTGACAGAGGTGTTGAAAAGGCTATAGTTTCAAAAGCCTAACAAACATGATCCATTGTCACTGGGAAAATATTTAGTACTGACCAGAGTATATGCCTAAAATTTGGTTTATAAATTTGGCCCTTAAACACACAAACCTCTGATTTAAGATGAGATTGCCAGGGAAGTCAACACACAAGGCAGTGCTGGAGCTCTAGTCTTCATGTTAGATACTTAGAGCCCAGGACTGTAGGAACCTACCAGGTGGCAGGTACAACTGTAAAGAGGTGTGACTCGTGAGATTTCAAGAGCTTAATAAGGATGTGATATGATTCTTAAGGCCAGCCAGTTCCTTCCCCTTTACATTCCTTTTCTGTTCATCTTGCCCTGTCAGGGATGGAACCCAGGTCTTTGCACATGCCAAGTGCTCCGCTACTCAGCTATAGCCCAGTTCCCTTTATTTTGTTTTTAGTTTTTGATGGTTACATACATGTCTATGTATTTTTTCTTTGTAACTTATTTATTTGTAGTGAGATGAAATTCATATAAAATAAAGTTAACCATTCTAAATAATTCAGTGGCATTCGGTCCATTCAGTGTTGGATTAACACCATTTTCATGTATTTCTAAATCGTTTCTACATTCTCTACTCTTAAGAGTAGAGACAATCCCTGACAAGCACAAATAGTCTTTTGTTTCTGTGGATTCAGCTCTTTGATACTTTTCTCATTTCTGTGACAAAATATCAAAATGCCAATGAAAGCAGCTTAAGGAAGGTTTATTTCCTTGTGTTTGTGTGCTCCTGTGGATGCAGGTGTGGGGGCTGTGGATCAACTTTTGAGTGTCTGTCTCTCTCTCTACCTTTCTTTGATCTCTTACTGCACTGTTTGGGCTAGACTGGCTTGGCTAACTGGTGTGTCTTTGGGATCTGCTTGCCTCTTCGCTTCCAGCATCAGGATTGCAGGTATGAAAATGCTGGGAAATCCCAACTCCATTACTTCCCAGACCCACTCAAATTCATAACCTTTTATTCTTTAATTATTACTGTTACTTATAAATATTGAATAATTATATAAATGGAACCTGATGGAGTCTGTTTAGTATACATTTGGGTTTTAGGGTTGACCACTTGTTTAGATAAACATTTAAGGAACTCTTCTTGGGGAAGACTAGTTTTCCCTCTCATCAGTCTTTTATTGCCTATAGTTCTTCATCTAGGACTGGGGCCTTTGAGATTTCCCCTGTCCACACTGGCAAGCCAGCTGATGTAATTATTCAGGTCTCATTTAAGCAGCCATGTTGCTGAGATTTCATGAGTATAGAATCATGGCCCTTAAATCTTTCTTTCTACCCGTTCCTCTGGGATGTTCCCTGAGCTTTAGGTAGAGGGATGTGTTGTAGGTGTATTAATTGGGGCTGGACACGCTATTGTCAGCTGTTCTCTGCATTTTGACTAGTTACTACTGTAATTGTCTCTGTTGTGAAAGGAAGCTTCTTTGATGAGGGATGAGAGCTACACGCTCATTGGTGTGTATAAAGATTTTAGAGTGCAGTTAAAAGAAAGCAGTCTGGCGGCTCCTCAGAAAACTGGGCATGACACTTCCGGAGGATCCGGCTATACCACTCCTGGGCATATACCCAGAGACTTTACCTGCATGCAATAAGGACACATGCTCCACTATATTCATAGCAGCCTTATTTATAATAGCCAGAAGCTGGAAAGAACCCAGATGTCCCTCAATGGAGGAATGGATTCAGAAGATGTGGTATATTTACACAATGGAATACTACTCTGCAATTAAAAACAATGAATTCACGAAATTCCTAGGCAAATGGTCAGAACTTGAAAATATCATCCTTAGTGAGGTAACCCAATCACAAAAGATCACACATGGTATGAAGTCACTGATAAGGGGATATTGACCCAGAATCTCAGAATACCCTAGACACAATCAGCATATCAATAGATTTCTAAAAAGATGGAAGGAGAGACCCCTGGTCCTGGAAAGACTGGATGTAGGGGAACGCCAGGACAGAGTAATGAGAGGGGGTTGAACGGAGAAAAGAGGGAGGGAAGGGGGCTTATGGAACTTTCGGGTAGGGAGGAAACGGGAAAGGGGAAGTGATTTGGAATGTAAATTAAAAAAATAAAATTAAATTAAATTAAAAAAAAAAAAAAGAAAATACTCTGCATGAAAAAAATCTATTATCAGTGAAAAAAATAAATTTCTCCTGTGAATGTCAATTTATTTGAATTACTTGGAGAAATGAAAATTAAAAATGATAAAAAAAAAAAAAAAAAAAAAAAAGAGTCACACTAGTTTAGGAAAGTGGTAGTAGTGGGTTTTCTAAGATCCATTACCTCTTAGCTGTGAATGGCTGACTAAGATTGTAGTACTAGGCGTGATTTACCCCCTGTTGAATGGACCTAAGTCTAATTAGACAGCTGTTGGTTACCACCAAAATATAAGTGCCACTATCAAACCTTTAAGGATAACTTGCCGTACTGATCACTACAAATTGTAGGTCACACAGTTGCATGGGATTATTGATTGCTTCCTCTCTTGGCAGTTTGGTAATACCTTTTGATATAATTAAAGCTAGTCCTCAGGGAAGAGGCTTTCAGGTCAAATCTAGCTCAAATCCTCTTGGGTCCTATGTCCAAAGTGGGTGGTGCCTTCAGCAATAGAGACTGACTTTCAATTTCAGGGAGACAACCAAAGGTAACAGCAATAACCTATATTGTTTGGGGAGTCTCTTGGACTCCATTGACCAACAATTCAAAAAGATTTCTCATGCCTGATACTGGGATTTTATTAGATAGTTTAGGTGTACTGGCTGGTTTCATGTGTCAACTTGACACAAGCTAGAGTGACCAGAGAGGAAGGAGCATTAGTTGAGAAAATGCCTCCATGAGATCCAGTTATAAGGCATTTTCTCGGTTGTCAATAGGGGGAGGGCCCAGCCCATGGTGGGTGGTACCATCCCTGGTCTGATCCTTCTGAGTTCTATAAGAAAGCAGGCTGACTAAGCCATGAGGAGCAAGCCAGTAAGCAGCATCCCTCCATGGCCTCTATATCAGCTCTGGCCTCCAGGTTCACGCCCTGCTTGAGTTCCTGGCCTGACTTCCTCCATGTTGAACTATGATCTGGAAGTGTAAGCTAAATAAACCCTTTCCTCTTCAACTTGCTTTTTGGTCATGATGTTTCCTTATAGCAATAGAAACCCTAAGTAAGAAACTAGGTCTCTTTTAAATTTTTTCTTTTTATTGAAAATTGAATTTTTTTCTCATGGAATGTGTTCTGTACATGCTCTCTGCTCCTGCTGCTACTCCCAGTTCTTCCCTACCTCCCCTCCCATCTAGATCCACTTCCTGTCTCTCTTTATAAAACCAGCAGGCATTTAAAGGCCCATAACAAAACAAAATATCTAATAAAAAATAACACATAGGAATTGGATAGACAAATAGACGGAAAATAGCACAAGTCTCAGAGACCTACTTGTTTTCACACTCAGGAATCCCATAAAAATGCTAGACTGGAAGCCATGATACACACACAAATGACACTGCACATACAGTTACAGGCTCTGTGCATGTTGCCTCAGTCTGAGGTCATGTGAGCTCTGTTCATGTTAATTTAGAGGGCCTTATCTACTTGGTGTCCTCTATCCCCTCTGGCTCTTATACTCTTTCTGCCTCCTCTTCTGCAGGAGTCCCTGAGCCCTGAGGGTGTTGTGGAGTATCCACCAGAGAAGACTGCTCAGACACCAGTTTAAGCCAGTAGAAAGTGTATTAGCCAGCCAGTGAGTATGCTGGGTGTTCAGGATTCCAGTGTAACACTGAATCTTTCTCAGGGCGAGTTTCTAGGTACAACTCCTCACCCCCTTCAGGGTTCACATACTTCAGTTAACAGGAACAGTTAGCTAGAAGAGAAACCACAGAAGCAAAAAAAGCGAAGTTAGTAGTACATTTAGGCTTTCCCAGAACAATGAACTTTGATAGATTAGGTCTTTATTTTCATTTTGGCAGGTAGTACTGTCTAAATTTTGAGTTTTATGGCCTGAATAGTTTTTCCATCATGAAGTCAGTTGTGCTAAAGTCTGGGGGCCTGTTACTTTCCACACTGGTCTTGGTAAATGAGTAGAATCGAGGACTTATCCTGCTCTAAAGAGGTGTAGTTGGTCCTATGCTGGGTCTGGTGTGGCCCTGTTGGGGACAGAGTAATATGGTTCCTGCCCCTGGGACAAGACCAGCAGATGTGAGCCTCCACACAGTGTCATGGCTGTTTGTATAATAATGTATGTATTTTCACATTCCTCCGAGGAATGTCCTTGGGAGACAAAGGTGTCCTTGGGAGGCTAATGTCTCACCAAAATGGTAAATGCTGGGACCTTCAGGACAGCCCTTAGGACTGTGGGAAAGAACTTTAAAAACATGGTGAAGTGGAAACTTAAGGGTTCTTTGGAAAATCAGTTGTGTTGCATGGTGTTTTGCTGGGGCAAACATGAGAAGGAGTGTTTCTCTGAAGTGGACACAGGTGAAAGGATGTTCTGCTAAAGCAAACACATGAAAGGACATGTGATGAAGGATTCTTCCCTAACAACACACATGTATTGGTCTGCTTTACATCCGTTGTTGAGCTCCAATTGTTTGGACTCCATAGAGAGAAACAAATCAGAAAACTTCTGGTGGTGTGCTGCAGGTTCTTGGGGCTTCTGCGGACTTGGGCCGATTGACAGAGTGATGTCAGCTGAGACAGACACATGTGCTGAGGCAAGACCTGTGGAGGACGTGATGTTGGGAGGGACTGTAAATAGGACTCCGCAGACAGTGACATTAAAGCAAATGTGTCCTTGCTGTCTCCTAAGAATCACAGGGCTGAGGGGATCACAGGGTACTGATTCATAGGATAACTGAAAGGAAACCTGGAGTAAATGACTGGATTGATATGGAAAATAAAAGACTGGACTTAAGATCTGCAAGACGTGAGCCATCCAGAGAAGTTTTTAGAATAGCAAGAGAGAACTGCTTGAAGAACTATCTACAGCAAAACAGAACTGTCTGGAGATCTTCGCAGAAAGCAGATTCGAGAGAAAGCAGAATATAGACCACCAACTTAGACCCATGACTTGACTTCGATCATTTGTTTCACCGATACCAGACACCCCTTCTCTCAGAACCTCTCCCCATGCGAGTCCTAAGAATCCTTAATTGTACTGAACTGATACATAATTGGCCATATAGTTTAAGATGCAAGACTCCACTGTTAATCCAATCAGAATAAGAATTAAAGGCCCAGCCAGTGTTGATAGGAGAGTAGCTTGCCAGGGGAATCAAAAGATAAGAGACTGGTATCAATTCTTTGATTTATGTCTTTGCCCCGTTCACTTTTTGAGGTTTTCCCCAAGCATGGCAAGATTTTTTTTCCTAATTACTCCTGATCAGTTGGCATAGAAACACCAGGTTTCTCCCAAAGTCATTGTTTCCTGTATCCAATGAGAAGTCTAAGCCTCTCCAATTTTGTAGGATCATTTCTGCAAAGTAATCAACTTGTTTTAATTCAGAAATGGAAACTTAATATCTCTAGATCCTGACCAACCTGTCTAATTAGTTTTGAAAGTGTCAGAAGAGGTATATTTAATCAAACCATTAGTCTGTGCCCACCAAGTAGTCTTAGGGGCTCGGTAATATTGCTGTTATCCAGATGAGTTAACCTGTAAGGCAAAACAACAGGCATCAGAAGAAGGAGAAGTGCTGGGTTAAAGGTTTTGGATATTATACTAGCTTCACCCCCTTGTATGTCCTCTAACATTAATTTGGGCTGCCCCAATTACAGTGAATTTTGTCAGTCAACGAACTGATAGTCTGGTTAGTTCCTATCCGTATGTATGGCCACAGGGGATCTAAGCATAATCAGCAATCCTTGCTGATTCAGGCTGGGAATAATTAACTCTATACCCACTGTCCCTTCCTGTTTCTCAGGTTTTACCTGTTTCCCAAAGGTCTTCTCTCTTACAGATTCCTAGATTCTTTAATTTTTATGGCCATTGGATTACATTTCCTGCTTTGCATTTCTTGGGAGAGGTCTTTCTGTATATTCATCAATGTGTTTTCAGGAAGCCTGTTTTACAACCCCAATTTTTGCAATGGAGACTCTCTTGTTCCTGGTAACAAGGGGCTCAGCCATGGGGCATGCATAGAAGTGTAAAAACTCTGTATTCCTATCTCAGACGATAAATTCCCACAGCTTTTTTTTCTTCAATAAAATCAGACACTTAAAACAGGCATCAGTAAACAAAAAGGTCAAGATGGAATATGGGATCCTGGTCTGCAGCCATATTAGCAACTGCCTCCCTGTATCTGTCTTCTCAGTTTCCAGGTCCAGTCCCGAGGGCAGTGGGTGATGGACCAT
Organism: Tokudaia tokunoshimensis; assembly: GCA_036184795.1. Taxonomy (NCBI): domain Eukaryota; kingdom Metazoa; phylum Chordata; class Mammalia; order Rodentia; family Muridae; genus Tokudaia; species Tokudaia tokunoshimensis. The sequence continues at coordinate 116,349,521 of BTHU01000023.1, forward strand.
AACCCTGTATTCATACCAAATGTAAAACCCAGGAGGAGGGAGAAGGGCATGGAGTAGAAAGGCCTGGGGACCAACGAAACCTTCATTTTAATGGGTCTATGCCAGAAACAGTCCATTTGGCTGCATCTGTGGCTTCTGCTCCTTTGACCTGGATGTGGCAGATCCTTGATGTAATGGCAGCTGCCTTCACAGCTATGGGATTGGAGAGAATCACCGTGTGAGGTTCTTTCCAAGTTGGTTGCAGTGCCCCTATGGTTCTCTGTTTAACCAAGACAGTATCATTGGACTCAGATGGTGGAAACTGATGGTGGACTTGGAGGTAAGTTGGATCTTTTGGATATTTCAATGAATATCCCTTTATTGGAGAACTGGACGGCCTGTAGTGACTTGAGAAAGGACTATCAGAGAGTTTTGCCAACTGCTTGTCTCTGAGCCTGGGAAGCAGTGGCGTAGGTCTTCCAAATATAACCTCATAGAGGGTAAATCTCATACTATATGGGGATTCAGTGAGCTCAAAACCCAAAGGAAGGAGGTCAATTCATCTTTTACTGGGCTCCAATGAGAGTTTTGTTAGGGTTGATATCTTGTTTATTTATTGTATTTTACCTGCCCAGAATTACGAGGTATGCACAATGAAGTTTTTAATCTATGCCTAAATCTCTAACTATTAATTGAGAGGGTTTTTGGCCATTGTTGGACCCCATTGCTAAGGGGAGAACACATTAGGAGAAGGGTCCTTAGAGGAGCTTTATAGCTACTACTTGAACAATTTTAGTTTTGATAGGTAACACTGCTACCCACCTGGAAAAATGTATCTATCAAAACTAGTAAGTATTTTTATTCTCTCCTGGCAGGCCCGATGTTGCTTTTTCCAGAGTATGTTGGAATGTTGGCCTCTCATTTGAACCTCTTCCAGAGTAAGAACTCACTGGGATTCCTTTGAACACAAACCTGCCACCTGACTGGGATATTTTGTGCTAGGTTGTCCAGTTTTGGTATAACACACCTTAGCCTGAGCAACTTAGAATGTCTTATGGACCCCAGAAGAATAGCCTGGAGAAGGTCAATTACTAGGATCCTGCTAGTTGTTTTTTGGGAGAATAATCTTTCCCTTTGGCGGAACCTGTGGGTTTGAGTTGTCCATTTTTTTTTTTTTTTATTTTTAAACCCTCTGTTTCCTCTTAGTTGTACCATGGGGTCTTGGGAAGCACTGGGTTGGGGTATGCTGTCAGAGTATAAGTAGGCCCCATTGGTCTTAAGGCCGTTTGTTTGGCAGCCAGGTCAGTGACCTCGGTAATGTTGGCCTCAGGAGAGTCATCTTTTTGATGTTCTCAGCAGTGGGGCTGTGGAGGATAGCAATTTGTAGCAGAAGCCAAGTAGCCTCTAGGAGGGTCAAGGTTTTCTCTGTTTTTAAATTCCTTTGCCCTCTTTCTCTGTTGACCATACCATGGACATGTTCTGTAGTAAAAGCATAGCAACTGTCTGTGTGTATGGATGGTGGTGGCCTTCCTTTTCCATGGCTGAGAGCCCAGGTCACATCTATCAGTTCTGCTCTCTGGGCTGAGGTACCTGGCTTGGGCCCAAATCATTTCTGTTAAAGTAACTATTGCTGCTCCTGTGTACCTGGTTTCATCTTTCATCTTGTGGCACTCACAGATGAGCGCCTGCAGTGGTCTGTCATCAAGCAAGAGGGTAGCAGGACTTATGCCAGTGGATTTCTCAAACCGGACTCAGGGGAGGTCCAGGAATAGGGCCTGGTACTGGATCACACAGGCATTAGACCGCCAGTGTTCTGGTGTCCTTTGTTTGGAAGGCCTCAGTGGCATAGGGTGCTGCTGTAAGTTATAAGATCCAAGCCCCAACTTTTTTTTATTTTATTAGACTAGTAGTACCCTCCACAGCTCTTAGACAGGTCCATCCTGTGGCTACAGGGTCTAATCATTTGGGCAAGTATGTCAAAGGACATTTCCATGGCCCCAAAATTAGGGTTAAAACTCTTTTTGTAATATCTTTTGTTTAATGGACAAACAGATGAATAGCTTTTGAGACATCTGGAAGTGCCAGGGCTGTAACTGAGGTCAGAGCTGTTTTTAAAGCCTCAAATGCGTTTTGTTTAGTTTCAGTCCAGATTAGGGGCTCAGCGCCCCACTTTGTGCTGGTGTATAGAGGCCTTGCTAATTTCTGCAAACTCTGGTATCCAGAGGCAGCAATACCCAACTGCACCTAGGAACTCTTGAACCTGTCTCCTAGTCTTTGGAGTGGGGATCTGAAGGACGGCAGACATCCTGCTCTGAGATAGGCTCCTTTTGCTTCCCTTCAGCTGGGAGCCAAGACAGGTAGCCTCTGATGTACAAAGCTGGGCTTTCTTAGTAGATATTCTGTAGCCTGAGGTCTGTAACTCTTGCAGCAGGCCCTCAGGGGCCCTTTTATAATTTATTTTAGTTTTAGAGGCTAGGCAGAGGTCATGTTTTAAGACTATGGTCTAGGAAACCTGATAGAAAGGCAGGAGATTAGCATTTAGTGTCTTTAAATTCTTGCAGCAATCTGTTCTAGGTATGTTGCCCACTGCAACCCCTCTCTGGGTCTGTCCATTTCAAAGCGAAGATGGGTTGACTCACCTCTGCCAATGGCAAACTGAAGCCTGCATCTTTCCTTTCCAAGACAGTATACACTGTTTCTCTGGAAGAATCAGACTCCTGGGACTCAGAGGTCCCAGGTTTCTTCATAAGCAGTAGAGGCATATTTCTGGGTGACTGGAAGGGCACCAAGATGTCTGTCTCTTCAAGCCAGGCATACAAACTGCAATTTCCCTTTTTGTTTCTAGGGTCATTGGGTATTGTTTAATCTGGCCAGGGTAGCTGAATTGGTTAGTTGAACAATTATAGGAACTCGGTGTTGGGCCAGTCCTGGGTTTCTGCCTGTACCCCCAGGAATCTTTGTTGTCAGTCTGAGAGACAGTCCAATGGTGTCTTTTGATTGGAGCAGTACTTTCAGCAAGAAGAGAAGTCTTCTGACAGAGGGTAAGACACCAAAATTTTTCTGGATATCTTTAAATCTGAATGAGTTTAATCATCAGAGATAGTGACAATGGCTTTCAGTTTATACAAAAGTTCTTGTCCTAATCAGTTCTCTGTTTTTAAAGACCTTTTGAGCTATCTCCCTTAACTAGGACCTACTTATACCTTTAATAGTTCTAATTTTTATAACATTTTTTCTAACAACTGGGGCCAACTGGCTAACAAAATAAATCTTCTTAGCACCTGTCTTTAATCCTTCTAAAAAGGACCCAGTGAAAAGCCGTTAAAGTCTTCTTGGTCAGTGTCGGACAGGAGGGGAATTCCATTCTGCCCAGGCTACACTGTCCAGCAGTGACCCTCTCCCCACTTCACCTCCCACCACCAGGCCCAGGGGTGGTTTTTCTACTTTTTCCCAGAGAATGTTTGGATTTGAGTTTTCCAATTATATTTCTTACTGGTTGAAAAGATGATGTAAGTTATGAACAAGCAAGGAAAGGAGTTTCCTTCTTTCCCCTTCCCTGGGACTGATTAAAGCAGGCAGGAACTATTTCCCCCTCCCTGTGTATATTCTGATTAGATTGCAGGGGGCCCTAGATGAGAGACTCAGCTCCTCCCTGACTTGACACAGGGGCCTAGATCCACTTGGGATAACCCAGTACTATGAGCAGGAGCCAGGGGATGAATGAAACAAGTGAGTGGTCCAGGAGTGGGACAGGTGGAGCTCCTCCTTCCCCCTATCCCTGGGATAACCTGGCAAAAGCCAAAATGATTCAGATGTAGCTACTAGGTGTCTCTGTTTTAGATGGCAAATCTGCTCACCATGGGAGGATTTAGATTTTAATAAGGCTTACAAGATTAGGACTCTAGTTGTTGTGCCCAGCAATTGAGTTACCATTGTTTCTGAACTAAGTTTGTGTGGTGTTTTCCTTCACGCTGCGGATCGACTGGGTTCCAGAGAGAAAGGTACAGCCAGCCCCAAAGTGTGGGTTTGCCAGATGTGCACCACAAAAGGCCATGGGAGTTTTGAAGCATTGGGCTCGTGTGGTAGCGACCTGCCAGTGGGAACTTAGCGAACTGGGTGGAAAGATTTCAGAGCTCTGAGTCAAGAGAGTCTAAGAGATGAGATGGCCAGCCAGCCCATCGGTGCCTTGTCAGTAGTGTGGATTCATTTTTTAATACTTCCCACAACAGGGGTGTGTATCTCATACTTCAGAAAGCCACGTCAATAAAGGGAAACAAATTTGACAGAAACATGTAGAATGACATAGAGACACGCAGTGAAGACAGCCAATGGTGGCCACCACAAAGTCACACACCTGAACAGACAGGAAACTCAGTGACATCTCACACAGATCCTGGACACAAGATCAAAAGCTGTGTCCTACCACTCCTATATGTCCAAACAGAAGGTGCCTTAACCAGACTTACCTTCAGAGGTGAGAGACCAGGCGACCTCTAATTTGTTTCTTTTGGGGGGTTGGAGGTGCTCCAAAACATTAGGCAGCAAATGATTAAAGTGAGTCGTGGGGCCCCAGAACATGGTCGTGTACTGCCTAGGAGTCCCCTACCACTGTATTCTTCCTCATTCTGAGGGGCTCTGAGGCCTCTCTCTTACTCTTGTCTCAAAGTCTGGTCACTGGGGATTTTGGTGGGACCTCCAGAAAAGCTGTGGTGTATCTACCAAAGACTTTTCTGACATTGTTTAATAACTGGCCAGGGACTACACTGGGTATTTGGGATCTCAGTGTACAGTGAAGCTCTGAATCTTTCTCGGGAAGATTTTAAGCACACACACACACACACAAACACATTCTGGGTTGATGTACATCAGTTAACAAGAATAGTTAGCCCGAAGAACTATGGAAGCCAAAAAGCAAAGTTACTAAGAAGTTTTCTCAGAACTATGGACTTTGCTAAACTAGGTGTTTGTTTTCATTTTGGCAGGTGGTAATTTCCATGTGCTGAGCTTTACGGGCTTGAATAGTAAGTACTTCCATCATAGAGTCAGTTGTGCGAAGATCTGGAGGCCTGTTACAAGGGGAGGGCTTTACAGGAATCTCACATTTAGGGTTGAGTGTTCCAAGGTCTTTCACTGTCCTCATAATGTCTGTTTGTGGATCTCTGTATGTGTTCCCATCTGCTGCAGGAGAAAGCCTCTCTGATGATGGTTGAACAAGGCACTGATCTATCACTATTGCAGAAGGTCATTAGGAGTCATTTTATTGCTATTTTTTGAAAGATCAGTAGTATTTGGCTTAATCGTAGGGTTATCTAGTCTCAGGTTCTTGGTCACTGAAGCACTGTCCAGTATGGGTTCCATCTTGTAAAGTGGACCTTAAGTCAAGTTAGATATTGGTTGACTACTCCCACAAGATTTGTGCCACCATTGTACTAACATTTCTTACTGGCAGGACTTCATTGTAGATCACAGGGTTTGAGGATGGACTGGTATTTACACTTCTCTTTTGGTGGCATGAGGAATACCTTCCTATATGAAAGACAGTAGATCCTAGGAGTGAAGGCTCTGTGTAAGCACCAGCTCGACTTCTCCATGTTCAGTGAGTTGTGTAGGTGTTGTCTTCAGCAATGAGGCCTTGCCATCAGTTTGGGGAAGGAAATCTATTGTCTTGATTGTTTGCAGATTCCCATGGGACCCCTTTGGCCATCAAAACAATTTGATATAATCCAATACTGCTACCAGAAGCTTCATTTGGTGACAATAGGTGTCCAGTGTGGGTCTGTATCCCTTATTATTTGCAATTTCATTTAGAATGACTTCATACATGTATGTATTTTAGGAACCTTCTACTGTATTAGGTTTCCATGCTACCCCTTAAATGCTTCTTAATTTTAGTTTTCTCTCTCCATATTCCTTCCCTTGTCCCCTTTTCCCTCCCTTTCCCAACCTGATCCTCCTGTTCCAGCCCTGCTCATATCCACCCATAATTTTCTATTCTATTTTCCTTTCCTAATGAGATACATAGCCCCTTGCTCTATACCTAACCCCTGTGGTTTTAGAGTTTGTAGCTTGGTTATCATGTTGACTTAACAGGTAATATTCACATATAAGTGAATATTCACATATAATGTTCACATATAGCATATTTGTCTTCCTGAACATTTGTCTTTCTGTGATACCTGCCCCAGGATGATGTTTTTAGTTCCATCCATTTACTTGTGCATTCCATTTTTAAACAGCTGGGTAATACTCCATTGTGTAAATATAGCACATTTTCTTTATCCATTCTTCTATTGAAAGAAATCTAGGTTATTTCCAATTCCTGGGTATTATGAATATAGAAGCAATGCACATGGTTGAGAGAATGTCTCTGTGGTAGGATGAAGCATCCTCCCCCCCTCTCTCCCTCCCTTCCTTTCTCCCTCCCTCCCTCCCTCCTCCCTCCCTCCTTCCCTCCTTCCCTCCCTCCCTCTCTCCCTCCCTCATTCTCTCCTTCCCTCCCTCTCTCCCTCCCTCCCTCCTTGCCTCCTTCCTTCCCTCCCTCCCTCCCTCCCCTCCTCTCTCCCTGTGTATGTGTAGATTGACTCCCATCTTCCTGAGGAACTACTACACTGATTTACCTAGTGGCTGTATAAGTTTGTACTTCCACCAACAATGGCTGAGTGTTCCCCTTATTTACATCCTCACCAGGAGTAGCTGTCATTTGTATTCATCTTGGGCCATTCTGACAGGTCTAAGATGAATCTCAAAGCAGTTTTGGTTTGCATTTCCTTGATGGCTAAGGTTAATGGACATGTCTTAAAGTGTTCCTCAGCCTTTGAATTTCCTTTGAATTGAGAATGTTCTGTTTAGGTCTGTACCATATTTTTAATTTATTTATTTTCTTGATATCTAGGGTTTTGAGTTCTTTATATATTTTTGATATTATCCCTGTATTCGATGTGTAGTTGGTAAAAATCTTTTTCCATTCTGAAGGCCATTGCTTTGTCTGAATGACATTGTCCTTTGCTTTACAGAAGCTTTTCAGTTTTGAGGTCCCATTTTCTTTAATTGTTGATCTTAGTGTCTGTACAGTCAGTGTTCTGTTCAGAAAGTCTTCTTCTAGGCCAATGAGTTCAAGGCTATTCCTCACTTTCTCTTTTATAAGGTTCAGTGAACCTGGTTTTACATTGATGTCTTTGATCTATTTGGAGTTGAGTTTCATGAAGTGTGTGATTCTTTTACATGAAGCCATCTAGCCATCTGACCAACACCATTTGTTGAAGATGCTCTTTTCCCATTATGTATTTCTGACTTCTTTATCAAAAATCAGCTGTCTATAGGGGTATAGACATATTTCTGGGTCTTCATATTCTGGATGATCAATATGTCTATGTTTATGCCAATACTATACATTTTTTATTACTATAACTCTGTAGTGCAATTTAAAACCAGGGACAGTAACACCTCCAGCAGTTCTTTTATTGTTTAGGATTGTTTTAGTTCTCCTGGGCTTTTTGTATGTCTACATGAAGCTGAAAATTGTCCTTTCAAGATCTGTGAAGAATAATGCTAGAATTTAAATGGGGATGATTTTGAACCTGTAGATTACTTTTGGTATGATGGCCATTTTACTATATTAATCCTACTAATCCATGAGCATGTGAAATTTTTTTCATCTTCTGATACCTTCTTGAACTTTATCAATGTATTTAAGTTTTTATCATACAAGTCTTTGCTTGGTTAGAGTTACTCCAGGATATTTTATATTATTTGAGACTATTGTGAAGGGTGTTGTTTCCCTGATTTCCTTTTCAGTCCATTTGTCATTTGTATACAGTAGGGCTACTGATTTTTGTGAGTTAATTTTTGTATCCAGATACTTTTCTGAAAGTATCAGCTGTAGGGGCTTTCTAGTTGAACTTTTAGGGTCACTTATATATACCATCAAATCATCTCCAAATAAAGATGCTTGAACTGCTTCCTTTCTACTTTGTATCCCCTTGATCTTCTTCAGTTGTCTTATTGCTCTAGCTAAGACTTCAATTCATACTGTATTGAGTAGATAGATCCAGAGAGAGTGGGTAAACTTACATTGTTCTGGATTTCAGTGGAATTACTTTGAGCTTCTCTCAATTTAATGTTGGTTATGAACTTTCTGTACATTGCCTTTATTATGTTTAGACTTGTTCCTTGTATTCCTGATCTCTCCAGGATTTTCATCATGAGGGGTGTTGGATTTTGTGAGCAGCCATTTCTGAAGGAAATGAGATGATTCTGTGGTTTTTGTATTTCAGTCTGTTTATATGGTGGATTATATTTATTGATTTGCATATGTTGAACCATCCCCGCTTCTCTGGGATGAAACCTACTTGATCATGGTGATAGATGATCTTCTTAATGTGCTCTTGGATTTGACTTATAAGTATTTTATTGACTTTTTGCATCTGTGTTCTTAGGGGAAATTAGTCTGTACTTTTCTTTTTTGTTTTTCTTTTTCTTTTTTGTTGGGTTTTTATGTGGTTTGGGTATCAGGGTAACTGTGGCCTTATAGAATGAACTGGGAAATTTTCCTTTTGTTTCTATTCTGTGGAATAACTTGAGGAGTATTGGGGTTAACTCTTCTTTGAAAGTTTCCTAAAATTCTGTGCAAAATCATCTGACCCTGGGCTTTTTGGTAGGGAGACTTTATTACTGCTTCTATTCCACTAGAAGTTATAGGTCTGTTTAAATTGCTGATCTATAGTCTATTGTTATGTCCACCTCTCATTTATGATTTTGTTAATTTCAATATTCTCTCTCTGTCTTTAGTTAATTTTAGAAAAAGGTTTGTCAATTTCTCAAAGAAACTACTGTTGTTTCATTCTTTCTATTTTTCTTGTCTTTATATTATTGATTTCAGTTCTGCATTTGATTATTTCTTGGTGAATACTCCCTTTTATCCTGATGTTTACTTCTTTTTGTTCTAGAGCTTTCTGGTGTGCTGTTATATTACTAGTATGAAATCTTTCCAATTTTGTAATGTTGGCACTTAGTGCTATGAACTTGTCTCTTAGAACCACCTTCATGGTATCCCATACGTTTGGAAATGCTGTGCATTCATTTTTTTTTTTCAATTCTAGAAAGTCTTTACTTTCTTAATTTATGTCTTAACTCATTTTTCATTCAGTAGTGAGTTGTTCAGTGTCCATGATGTTGTTGTTCATAACCAGATTTAATTCATGGTCTGATAGGATGATAAAAAGTTATTTCAATTTTCTTGTTTCTGTTGAGACTTGCTTTATGTCTGGGTATGTGGTGAAGAAGAAGGTATATTCTTTTGTGTGTTGGTGAAATGTTCTCTAAATATGTTAGGTCCATTTGATTTATAATGTCAGTCGGCTGCAACATTACTCTGTTTAGTTTTTGTCTGACCTGTGCATTGGCAAGAATGGGGTATTGAAGCCTCCCATAATCAGTGTTTGAAAGTCAGTATGTGATCTAAGCCATAGTAGTGTTTCTTTTACAAATGTGTATGCCCTTGTGTTTGGGGCATAGATGTTAAGAATTGAAATGTCATCTTGGTGGATTTTTCCTTTGATGAGTGAGTATGTAGTGGCTTTCCTTATCTCTTCTGATTTGTTTTGGTATGAAGTTTATTTTTTTCAGATATTAAAAAGCTCACAAGCTTGCTTGGAATATGTATATATATATATATATATATATATTTATTTATTTTATCCTTTCACCCTGAGTTGATGTCTATCCTTGATCTTAAGGTGTGTGTCTTTTTATCAGGGAACTGAGACCACTGATGTTTAGAGAGATCAATGAGCAGTGTTTGTTAATTCCTGTTGGGTTGTTGTTATTGTTGTGGTGGTGGTGGGAGGGTATGCATATGTGTGTGGGCGCACATCCTCCTTCCTCTTGCCTCCAAGAAGATGCCCCTCTGCCCAACCCACTCCCACCTACCCCCCTTGATTTCCCTCCACTGGGGCATCTATCAAGCCATCATAGGACCAAGGGCCTCTCCTCCCACCAATACCCGACAAGGTATTCCTCAGCCACAACTGGGGCTGGAACCATGTGTACCCTTTGGATGATGACTTAGTCCCTGGGAGTCCTGGGGAGTCTGGTTGACTGACATTGTCCTTCTTCCCATGAGGCTGCAAACCCCTTCAGCTCCTCCAGTCCTCCCTCCAACCTCTCCATTGGGAACCCTGCGTTCAGTCCAATGTTGGCTGCTAGCATCTGCCACTGTATGGTAAGGCTCTGGCAGGTAGATATTTTAAAGGGGGACTCATGTGATAACCAGAATTTTTTGATAAATTTGATTATGTTAAAATTAAGAATTTCTATGCATGAAAAGATGTACATATACACATTCAACAGAAAATACTTAATTCTTGCCAATTATAAATTAACAAAAACCTTTTGATTTATAGTTACAGATCATCAAATTTCCCTCCATAACTGGACATTTTGATTTTCTAATGTGGTTTGTTTTCACTTTTACACTAAAGACCATTCAATTTGACTTAGTTTGGTTAATATTTTTATTTGTTTTCACATAATTAAGAAAGAGCCTTACAGAAACTTTGCAATTTTATGAGGTCCCATTTCTCTAATTTTGATCTTAGAGCATAAGTCATTGGTGTTCTGTTCAGGAAATTTTCCCCTGTTCCCATGTGTTCCAGGCTCTTCCCCACTTTCTCTTCTATTACTTTCAGTGTATCTGGTTTTATGTGAGGTCCTTGATCCAAATGGCAACCAACAGATTGGGAAAAGGTCTTTACCACCCCTACATCCTATTAAGGGCTAATATCCAGTATATACAAAGAACTCAAGAAGTTAGACTCCAGAGAACCAAATAACCCTATCAAAACTTGGGTACAGAGCTAAACAAAGAATTCTCAACTGAGGAATACCAAATACGTAAGAAACACCTAAAGACGTGTTCAGCATCCTCAGTCATCAGGGAAATGCAAATCAAAACTACCCTGATATTCCACCTAACACCAGTCAGAATGGCTAAGATGAAAAACTCAGGTAACAGCAGATTCTGGTGAGGATGTGGAGAAAGAGGAACACTCATTCATCATTGGTGAGATTGCAAGCTAGTACAACCACTCTGGAATTCAGTCTTTTGGTTCTTCAGAAAATTGGACATAGGACCTGAGGACCCAGCTATACCACTCCTGAGCATATACCCAGAAGATGCTCTAACACATAACAAGGAGACATGACCCACTATGTTCATAGCAGCCTTACTTATAATAACCAGAAGCTGGAAAGAACCCAGAAGTCCTTCGACAGAGAAATAGATACAGAAAATGTGGTATATTTACGCAATGGAGTACTACTCAGCTATTAAAAAGAATGAATTCATGAAATTCTTAGGCAAATGGATGGAGCTAGAAAATATCATCCTGAGTGAGGGAACCCAATCATAAAAGAACACACATGATATGCATTCACTGATAAGTGGCTATTAGCCTAAAAGCTCGGGATACCCAAGATACAATTCACAGACCACATGAAGCTCAAGAAGAAGGAAGAGCAAAGTAGTGTGGATGTTTCAGTCCTTAGAAGGGGAAACAAAATACTCACAGGAGGAAATATGGAGACAAAGTGTAGAGCAGAGACTGAGGGAAAGGCCATCCAGAGACTTCCCCATTTGGGGAAGCATCCCATATACAGACATCAAATGCAGACACTATTGTGGATGCCAAGAAGTGCTTGCTGACCGGAGCCTGGTTTAGCTGTCTCCTGAGAGGCTCTGCCAGAGCCTGGCAAATACAGAGGTGGATGCTCACAGCCAACCACTGGACTGAGCATGAGGTCCCCAATGGAGGAGTTAGAGAAAGAACTGAAGGACCTGAAGGGCTTTGTAACCCATAGGAAGAACAACATCATCAACCAAACAGAACCCCCAGAGCTCCCAGGAACTAAACCACCAAAGAGTACACATGGAGGGACCTCTGGCTCCAGCTGCATAAATATCAGAGGATGACCTTGTCGGACATCAATGGAAGGAGAGACCCTTGGTCCTAGGAAGGCTTGATGCCAGGTGTATGGGAATGCCAGGGGCGGGAAGTGGGAGTGAGTGGGTGGGTGAGTGAGCACCCTCAAAGAAGCAGGGGGTTCTGTTCAGGAAATTCTCCCCTGTGCCCATATGTTCAAGGTTCTTCCCTAGTTTCCCTTCTATTAGTTTCAGTGTGTCTGGTTTTATGTGGAGATCTTTGATCCACTTAGAATTGAGCTTAGTGCAAGGAGATAAGGATGGGTCAATTTGCATTCTTCTGCATGTTGACCTCCAGCTGAGCCAGCACCATTTGTTGAAAAGGCTATCTTTTTTCCACTGGATGGTTTTAGCTCCTTTGTCAAAGATCAAGTGACCATAGGAGTGTGGATTCATTTCTGGGTCTTCAATTCTGTTCCATTGATCTACATGTCTGTTACTGTACCAATACCATGCAGTTTTTAACACTATTGCTCTGTAGTACAGCTTGAGGTCCGGGATACTGATTCCCCCAGAGGTTCTTTTACTCTTGAGAATAGTTTTGGCTATTCTGGGTTTTCTGTTATTCCAGATGAATTTTTGAATTGCTCTTTCTAACTCTATGAAGAATTGAGTTGGGATTTTGATGGGGATTGCATTGAATCTGTGTATTACTTTTGGTAAGATGCTCATTTTTACTATATTAATCCTGCCAATCCATGAGCATGGCAGATTTTTCCATCTTCTGAGGTCTTCTTCAATTTCTTTCTTCAGAGACTTGAAGTTCTTGTCATACAGATCTTTCACTTGTTTGGTTAGCGTCACGCCAAGATACTTAATATGGTTTGTGGCTATCGTAAAGGGTATTATTTCTCTTACTTCTTTCTCAGCCTGCTTATCCTTTGAGTATAGGAAGGCTTCTGACTTGCTTGAGTTGATTTTATATCCGGCCACTTTGCTGAAGTCGTTTATCAGCTGTAGGAGTTCTCTGGTGGAGTTCTTTGGGTCGCTTATGTATACTATCATATAGCTTATGCTCTAAGATCAAGAATAGACAAATGGGACCTCATTAAATTACAAAGTTTTTGCAAGGCAAAAGACACCGTCAAAAAGACAAAGCGGCAACCAACTAACTGGGAAATGATCTTTACCAACCTTACATCCGACAGAGGGCTAATATCCAAGATATACAAAGAACTCAAGAAGTTAAACTCCAGAGAGGCAAGTAACCCTATTAAAAAATGGGGTACAGAGCTACACAAAGAGTTCTCACCTGAAGAATATCTAATGGCTGAGAAGCACCTAAAGAGATGTTCATCATCCTTAGTCATTAGGGAAATGCAAATCAAAACAACCCTGAGATTCCATCTCACACCAGTCAGGATGGCTAACAGGAGACAGCAGTTGTTGGCGAGGATGTGGAGAAAGAGGAACACTCCTCCACTGCTGGTGGAATTGCAGGCTGGTACAACCACTCTGGAAAGCAGTCTGGCGGTTCCTCAGAAAACTGGGCATGACACTCCCGGAGGATCCGGCTATACCACTCCTGGGCATATACCCAGAGACTTTACCTGCATGCAATAAGGACACATGCTCCACTATATTCATAGCAGCCTTATTTATAATAGCCAGAAGCTGGAAAGAACCCAGATGTCCCTCAACGGAGGAATGGATTCAGAAGATGTGGTATATTTACACAATGGAATACTACTCTGCAATTAAAAACAATGAATTCACGAAATTCCTAGGCAAATGGTCAGAACTTGAAAATATCATCCTTAGTGAGGTAACCCAATCACAAAAGAACACACATGGTATGCAGTCACTGATAAGGGGATATTGACCCAGAATCTCAGAATACCCTAGACACAATCAGCATATCAATAGATTTCTAAAAAGATGGAAGGAGAGACCCCTGGTCCTGGAAAGACTGGATGTAGGGGAACGCCAGGACAGAGTAACGAGAGGGGGTTGAATGGAGAAAAGAGGGAGGGAAGGGGGCTTATGGGACTTTCGGGGAGGGAGGAAACGGGAAAGGGGAAGTGATTTGGAATGTAAATTAAAAAAATAAAAAAAAAAAAAAAGAAGCAGGGGGAAGGATAAGGGGATAGGGGGTTTCCAGAAAGGGCTGGCGGCAGTGGAAGGGAAGAGGTATCTGAAGGGGACTGCAAGTGCCCTGAGTGGCTGGTTCTCTAGGAAGTATCAGGAGATGGAATCTTCACTGTGGCAGATCTGGCAAGGTTCTGCCACAGCAGAAAGGGCTGGCAGCAGTGGAAGGGGGAGAAGGATAGGAAGGGGAATTGGGAAGGGCAGAGCTTTTGGTAGTGGCTGGGTAGTGAGTCCTGCTGGACCCCTGGCAGCAGCTCTGGGCCTCCAGAGGTGTGTGTGTGTGTGTGTGGGGGGGGTTTCCTTACCAACTGTCCTGAGTGTCTGGTTCTCTAGAAAGTATCAGGAGATGGAATCTTCACTGAGGCAGACCTGGCAAGGTTCTGCCCCATCAGAAAGGGCTGGTGGCAGCGGAAGGGGAAGAAGAATCCGAAGGGGACTGCAAATGCCTTGAGTGGCTGGTTCTCAAGTGCCCTGACTGGCTGGTTCTCTAAGAAGTATCAGGGGATGGAATCTTCATTGTGGCAGACCTGGCAAGATTCTGGCACAGCAGCAAGGGCAAATGCCCTGAGTGGCTGGTTCTCAACTGTCCTGAGTGGCTGGTTCTCTAGGAAGTATCAGGAGATGGAATCTTCACTGTGGTAGATCTGGCAAGGTTCTGCCACAGCAGAAAGGGCTGGTGGTGGTGGAAGGGAGAGAAGGATAGGAAGGGGACTGCAATTGGGAAGGACGGGGCTTTTGGTGGTTGCTGGGTAGTGAGTCCTGCTGGACCCCTGGTGGCAGCTCTGGGCCTCCAGAGGTGGGGTGGGTTGGGGGGTTCTTACTAACTGCCCTGAGTGGCTTGTTCTCTAGGAAGTATCAGGAGATTTAATCTTCACTGTGGCAGACCTGGCAAGGTTCTGCCACAGCAGAAAGGGCTGGTGGCAGTTGAAGGGGGGAAGGATCAGAAGGCGACTGCTATTCAGAAGGGCCTCTGTACCCCATTATTAATAGCATTATTTGGTTCTCTGTAGTCTAACTTCTTGAGTTCTTTGTGTATATTGGATATCAGCCTCCACCCCCACCCCACTCCTGCTACACCATCAGAGACTGAGAGTGACACACATATTTTCACATTTAATTGATTTTATTGTCACCACCTCTCAAGTATCAGGTGGCAAATTTCTCTCTTGACATAGCGACCACTGCTCAGCTCCCAGACCCATTCATTGATGATTCTTAGGCCTTTGGACCCATTTGAAGCCTAAGAGCTGGCCTGGTCTTTATCAGGAACTGGGGCGATTTCAGGGCACTGCGGAACTTCTGATCGTGGGACGTTCATGTTGCCGTTCATTTGCTCTACGATGATCACCTCCCAAGCAAGGTCACTGTATTCTATTTTAATGGTTGCGCGGATTGGTTTTTTCCCTTTTGTCCCATTTGCAGGCTGATGACGACTTGTCTTCCTCTGAAATAACCACATACTAAAGTCACAAGGGCACTGGTTTGGGATGAAGATAGATAAAATGTGGATGGGAATTCGTGAAAAGGGGCAGAGGTAGATGAGAAATTTATAGCAGGCCTGAGAAAGTCTCAGGGAAAGGATGGCCATAGAAGGTAAACATTGATCTTAGCTTGGGACCTCTCACCTTTGCACAACTTTTGCGACAAGTGGCACACAGGATCTTGTTGGAACGCTTGACTTTCCTATGACTGGAAACTTTGTGATTCTTCTGCTGAGATCTTGCAGCAGGAGGCTCAAGGACTTTCTTGGTCCTATGTGCCATAGTGGGACTCTTCTTACCAACTGGCCCCAGAGCTCTGAGCACCCTGCTTATCTCCCTGTCAGAACAATGGTGGACCACACCCTTAGCCTTGTTTGGTCAACAAAGTTCTCCCTACCCAATGGCAGCTAAGGAGTGGCTGAGACCTCACAAAGGCCTATCTCTGACCCCTTTGAAGACATGTAACCTATGCCAGGTAGGTTTTGAAGGCTTGCAAGTGCATAAGTCATGTAATGTGTGCCTGCTGCCATGGTCCTGAAACTATGCTCATCCATCCTCTAACTTTGAAACCATAATCACCCAATTCCTTTATAAGTTACACTGGTCATTGTATCTTTTCACAGTAGAAGGAAAATAACTAAGACAGAGGGGCAATAGGAAGTTGATATGATAAAAGATTATGTCTCATAGGTGTGTGCATAAAGGTATCAAGGAGTGAATTTTTAAGGAAAAAAGATCATTGGTGAATGATATTGTCCAGAATGAAAAGGACAAAGAAAGTATCAGTGAACTCTGAGGACACATCAACAGAATTTGTCCTATTTAAACTAAGTTATTTT
This sequence comes from Tokudaia tokunoshimensis, assembly GCA_036184795.1. NCBI lineage: Eukaryota > Metazoa > Chordata > Mammalia > Rodentia > Muridae > Tokudaia > Tokudaia tokunoshimensis. The sequence continues at coordinate 116,365,885 of BTHU01000023.1, forward strand.
GTATGTTATGTATATAGGTGTAATGTCTGCATGTATGTCTATGCACCAATTCATGCAGAACTCTATGAGGGCAAAATAGGGTGTTAGATCCCATGGAACTGGAATTTAGATATCTGTGAGCTTTCATATTTGTGTTAATCTGTTTTTACACTCCAGACTTTATACCCTTCCTGGTCCACCCTCCAACTGTTCCATATCCAACACCTCCTATCCCCATCTCCAAGAGAATGCCACCCATCAGACCTCTCCACTTCCTGGGACCCTAAGTCTTCTGAGGGTTAGGTGCATCTCATCTCTGACTGAGTCCTTACCAGGCGGTCCTCTGCTGTATATGTTTTGGGGGCCTCAGACCAGAACTAGTGTATGCTTCCTGGTTGGTGTTCCAGTGTCTGAGAGATCCCTGGGGTCCAGGTTAGTTGAGACTTCTGCTCTTCCTTCAGGGTCGCTCTCCTACTCAGGTTCTTCCAGCTTTTCCCTAATTCAACCATAGGGGGCATCAGCTTCTGTCCATTGGTTGGGTATAAATATCTGCATCTGACTCTTTCACCTGCCTGTTGGGCCTTTCAGAGGGCAGTTATGATAGGCCCCGTTTTGTAAGCACACCATAGCACAGTACCAGTGTCAGGTCTTGGGCCTTCCCCCTGACATGGATCTCAATTCAGACCAGTCACTGGGGCTCCTTTTCCTTGGGCTCTTCTCCATTTTTATCTCTGCAGTTCTTTCAGACAGTAAAAATTCTATCAGAGTTTTGACTGTGGGATGGGCAACCCCATCCCTCCACTTAGTGTTCTGTTATTCATCTACTGGAGGTGGACTCTACAAGTTCCCTTTCCCAACTGTAGGGCATTTCATCTAAGATCCCTTCCTTTGAGAACTGAAATTCTCTCACCTCTCAGATCTCTGATACATTCTAGAGGGTCCCCCCACCTCCTACCTCCTGAGGTTGCCTTTTTCCATTCCTTCTGCTGGCCCTCAGTCCTTCTTCCCCACCCAATACCTGAGTAGTGAGTTGCTGGGTAGTGAGTCCTGCTAACCCCAATATCTGATAGAGAGGCACTGATCTGGAAAAAGATATTATGCCAAATTGTCAGATTACCTTCAAGGAGAAATGATGGTAGACAGAACCAGACCCTGACCACACTGCATAGTTTTATATACCTTTTGACCTCTATTTAAAACTAAACCTCATGTCAAGACCCCAATGGACTTGCAGGGTAGTAGGGCTATCTCTGACTTCTTTGTTCTTCTCAGAGTGACCATTTGAATAAATCTGCTTTTTTCTGCTCTTTTTTTTTGTTTCTTTTATTGGCCAGGGTCCAGGCTGTGAGTCTGATAACTCTGGTAACAATTTTAGTGAACCATGGTCAGAAGAAAAGGCACATTTCTTAGTGTCAGCCATTTCTGGTAAGTTGACCTTGGGTGGAAAGGAAAAATTGAATAGTACCACATAGCAGTTGGAATCACTTTATTTCATGTGTGTGTGTGTGTGTCTGTGTGTGTGTGTGTAAATGCAAATGCAAATGCATGAACGTTACAGCATACATGTCTAGGTCAGAGACCCAACTTTTCAAGAAACCTTCAACCTTGTTATGAGGCAGGGTCTTGCTTTTGCTGCTGCATTGCATATATTACAGGATACCTGGCCCATATGTTTTCAGCTGATTCTCCTGTCTCTACTTTCCATCACACTGTAGGAGTTCTGGGATTACAGTGTATGCCATTGAATATGTTTGTTTTACATGAGTTCTTAGAATCTAATTAAGGTTGTCAGACTTGCACAGAAAGCACTCTTCCCACTGAGCCCTGACCCATATATCTCAATCTTGGGTTAACTATGCCTTTGTCTGAAATATCTATATCTACACATACATCTATATCTAGATCACAAGCAGAAACACAAGTAGTACCCAAGGTTAGAAGACATTTAGTATGTGTCAGGTGACCATGCATAAGACCAAGGGGGAATCTCCTCCTATGAAGAGAAGGGGAGGGAGCAATGGGGGGGGGAAGAATTTGTAAGGGTGGAACTAAGAGGAGAGGAGGAGGGGCTGTGATCTAGAAGATGTAAAGAAAATAAAAAATAAACTATTAGAAAAAGAAATATTTCCCAATAACTTCTAAGCTTTAGTTACTTTTGGAAGGGTGGACATACCTGATTCCATTTTGTTGTTGGCCTTGATACAAAGTCTTACTATGAAGCCTAGGCTGCCCTCAAACTTATGATCTTCCTGTTTTAGCCTCCTAAGTGCTATATTACAGGCAAGAGGCACAGTGCCCCAAATTACTTCATTTTGATTCCAATAATTCCCTCCTTGACAACTTCAGAGGATAATGTTCTCTGAAGACATTACCAGTAGTTTGATTTTGACTGTCCTTCAACATGGATGAGATCTGTACGGGCTGACCTGATTTGTTCCTATATTGTGGGGTGACAGATATCAAAGAGTTAGTTCCAATAAAACTCTTTATTGCCAATTTTAAGAAACTAAGAAGTATAGAAGTATAAAAAAAATGGCTCCTGGGCCAGGACCACAGAGAGTCCATTCTTGAGCTTTGATTCTGTCATACTGGTGGCATTTCAATAATTCAAAAATGCTGCTCATATACTTTTGTCGGTTGTGCTTCTGCAGAATGTTAACAGACAGCGCTTACAAAGCCTTACCAAAAAAAAAAAAAAAAAAAACCCCACAACCATCAAAAGCAAATATTTGAAGAAAACTATGTCCAAAAAGTAAGTTCATTTAGAGTTGGGGCTATAGCTTAGTTAGTTGGATGCTTTCCTAGAATTCATTACGCTCTGAGTTTAAGTACATTTTGTTGTTGACTGTGAGACAAAGTTTTGCTATGTAGCCTAGGCTAGTGTCACTTGTGTCACAGTGCCTAAATGAAGTGTGGTGGCAAAGTACTTAGGAGATAAAGGCAAGATGAGGAGACACTGGCTCAGAAAGGGAGATGAGGACACCAACTGGTTGTTCAGTGCCAAATGGTCAGCCCTGAAAACACACATACACACACACACACACACACACACACACACACACACACACACACAAGTAATATTGTATATGGATTAAATGGGTTATATTTGGTGGGATACACACACACCCACAAGATACCATGGATTAGAAGGAGAATGGAGAGGATTGTGTGGTATTTTGAAGGGTTTGGAGGGAGGAATGGGAGAAATGTAATTAAAATACAATCTCAAAAATAAGCAACAAAAAGGGAAGATGGCTGCACATACCCACATACCTACAAACACATACCTACAGACACATACCTACAGACACATACCTACAGATAATTAAAAATAATTAAAAAAAACCTTTTAAAATTAGGTACTTTGTTTTTACAAATATATTCTTTGGATATTTCTCAATTTCTAATACCATGAAATTATTAAGAGGTACTGCATAGAGTATATGTGGTATGGCATGTGTAATTATCTTTACCTAAGGATGACATAGTCACAATACAATCAGAAACATAGGAGTACAGGGTGGGAAAGGCTAGTATGACAAATGATTTTATTTTGGAGGACACCAACTTAGGAAAGTGTTTTCCTGAGCTCTGCTTCCTAGGAGGCTTATATAAACGTAACACAGAAAGGGCCAGCAGCAATGAGCATCGCTATGCTGAGGAGCTCCATTGAAGGCCATTATATATGAACTAAGCTCCTATTTTGAGAGCAAATTTTGTGATCTTTGCCTTAGTAGACTAGGTCTACAGTGCTAATAAAACTTAACATTTTAGACCTCTAACAACCTTAGAGAACAGTGACCATGACCGTCACCAGACTCATTTTCTGACATACATGTATATCTCACACGTATACTAACAATACATTTAGTTATGGCAAATAGATGTAGATCAGGTCAAAGAGCAGGAGAGCATAAATGTCAAAAGAATATCATTGGCACAATACATTTTACACAGATCAAGCATTTGGAGCTGGCGAGATAGCTCAGAAATGAACATCTGTTGCTTTTGCAGAAGACTCAGGTTCAATTCTTAGCACACACATGGTGGCTCACAATTATCTGTAATAATAATTTCAATAGATCCAGTGCTCTCTTATGGTTTTTGTGAGCACTAGGCACAATAGTGGTACATAGATACACAAGAAGGTAAAACACCCACACACATAAAAAATGAAATTTTAAAAGAGTAAGTACTTACTAGTCTCTTTGTATGCACTGAATGCACATGCCTTTAATTCCATAAACTTTGCACAATACATATCTTGTTACAGATAAATAGGGTGATAAATGTGTTGAAATCACCTTAAAATAGTTGTTTATAAATCAGTAATTTAAAAGACTAATATATGAACCACTAGATGGCTCAGTGGATGAAAGCACGTGCTACCAAGCCCGACAGTCTGATTTCAATCACCAAGACCCACATGGTGAAAGTAGATAACCAGTTCCTAGTTCTCCTCTAACCTACATACACACACACACACACACACACACTCACATACACACATGAAAAACAAAATGTAGTCAGACTAACATAATCAGATACTTTAACAAAATTTTATTTTACTTTTTTTGTTTTGTGTATGTGTGTTTTGATTACATTTATGTCTGTGTGCCACAAGCATGCCTGGTGCCAGCAGAAGAAACCAGAAGCAGGTGTTGTGTCCTCTGAAATTGGAATCATGGAAGGCTGTGAGCTGCCTTGTGTGTGCTGGGTATTGAACCTGGTCCTCATAAAGAACACTCAGTTCTTATAACCACTGAGCCATCTTTCCAGCCCCTTAAACAGTTACTTAAATGATTTCTGACTTTAAAAACATTTTTAAGTAGATAAAAGCTTGATAAAATCAGCAGAAAATATATCAATTATCTTAATTATTAAAAAGTTTTAAAAATTCATTTCTTTCTAAAATATATTTTAGAAGAAAATCCTTATCAAAATCTATCTAGCAAATTGACAACTGTTATAAAATTAAAGCTTTTATCTTATGATTCAATGAATGATTTTTTTATATAAAGTGTATTTTTCAGTAAAATACATACTTTATAAAATCAAATATCTCTTCTAAATCCTGTAACAAGATTTTTTTTAATGTGCCCCAGCTTTCAGATTTAACAGTTAAAAGTACTAGGCCCAAAACATTTCACCAGGAAGGAAACTCAAAAAGAAGAATTCACTTAGTTATTCTTTCCGGACTTGACTGAGGATGAAAAAACAGAAGTCCAGCATAAGAGTTTTTTTTCTTCAGTCCTAAATTCTGCAATTAACTGTTAGATTCTTCAGTATTAGCTAACAGCTTTATCAAAGAGATAAAAAATGTGTGGGGCAATAACTCCTATAATGGAAAAATATCATTCTCAAAACATTTACATTCACATACACAGACTGTAACATGCACAGACACACACATAGACACAGGCTCACACACACACACACACACACACACACACACACACACACACACAGACACAGATGCACACTCATAGACATGCCTTCTGTCTGGACTGGTGTCCTGAACAGACCTTGGATGCAGACTCCACAGTCAGTCCCACAACACCCAGAGGAAGCTCTACTCCAAGGCTCTCTAACATGCTCAGGATCATAGGGTCAGAGGTGAGGAGGACACAACATCTGTCCCAACACCTGGGGTTACTGGAACCAGCAGGACCCAGGCATGCAGGAACTCCACCAGACCAGTGGTATGGGTTCCTTCCAGTCTGTCTGGGCTGGTGCCCTGAGCAGACCTTGGGTGCAAACTCCACAGCCAGTTCCACGACACCCAGAGAAAGCTCCGCTCCCAGGCGCTTTTACACGCCCAGGATCCCAGGAGCTTGGTCACACATGGATGTCAGGGTCCAGAGGCAGCTTGATTCCCAGGAGCTCTGACACACCCAGGATCTCAGGATCACAGGATCCCAGAATCACAGGACCACAGAGACAGCTGGACTCTGAGGAGTTCTGACACAACCAGGATCATAGGAAGGACAGGCTCCAGTCAGATATAGTGAAGGTCGTTAGCACTAGAAATAATCAGAAGGTGGGAGGCAAGATTAAGAACATAAGCAACAGAAACCAAGGTTACTTCCTCAGAACCCAATTCTTCTACCATAGCAAGTCCTAGATACACCATCACACCAGAAAAGCAAGATTTGGATCTAAAATCACTTCTCATGATGATGAGAGAGGACTTTAAGGACATAAATAACTCCCTTAAAGAAATACAGGAGACCACAGGTAAATAGGTAGAAGACCTTAAAGAGGAAACACAAAAATCCCTTAAAGAATTACAGGAAAACACAATCAATCAGGTAAAGGAAATGAACAAAATTATCCAGGATCTAAAAATGGAACTAGGAACAATAAAGAAATAACAAAGTGAGACAACCCTGGAGATAGAAAACCTAGGAAAGAAATCAGGAGTCATAGATGCAAGCATCAACAACAGAATACAAGAGATAGAAGAGAGAATCTCAGGTGCAGAAGATACCATAGAAAACACTGACACAACAGTCAAAAAAAATGCAAAATGTAACATACATGAGTCCTACAGAACTCCAAATAGACTGGACCAGAAGAGGAATTCCTCCTGTCACATAATAATCAAAACACCAAATGCACTAAACAAAGAAAGAATATTAAAAGCAGGAAGGGAAAAAGGTCAAGTAACATATAAAGGCAAGCCTATCAGAATTATACCAACTTCTCACCAGAGACTATGAAAGTTAGAAGATCCTGGGTAGATGTCATACAGACCCTAAGTGAACACAAATGCCAACCCAGGCTGCTAAACCCAGCAAAACTCTCAATCACCATAGATGGAGAAACCAAGATATTCCATGATAAAACCAAATTTACACAATATCTTTCCACAAATCCAGCCCTACAAAGGATAATAGATGGAAAACACCAACACAAGGAGGGAAACTATACCCTAGAAAAAGCAAGTAATCTTTCAACAAATCCACACAAACATAATTCTACCGCTAACAACAAAAGTATCAGGAAATAACAATCACTCTTCCTTAATATCTCTTAATATGAAAATTAATATTACCAACATATCCTAATCGATTGAAATTCGAAACTATGAGGAATTAGAAATTTGTTGGCTGTCACCCAGTGGTCTCTCTAATTGGTAATTGGAGAAATATGTCCAATATTGTACAATCCAAATACACTTTCTGCTTTTTTGTACATGACTGTGTCTTGCTGTGTACCACATAGTGGTCTTGAAATCATGCTTCTCTATCTCAGCCTCTCTATGAGTAGGATTGTTTATTTGATGTTTTTACACTATACTATGGTTTTCAGAACAGCTTACATATTTCAAAATTATTTATACAGCCAAAAGAGCCGTAGACAATTAATTTGGAAGGTGGCTTGTAAGAGAACAACAAAGAGTGAGATTGAATGCTTTCCTTGATATTTATAATTATTGTATCAATTTTGAAGAAGATGACCTTATAAGCTACTCTTTTTCTGAGATGAATGAATGCTTTTCAAAATCATCACAGCCAATGAACCAGAATCTTATCCTCACCTAATATCTGTGCCATCCTCCAAGCAGAACCATTGTTCATTGAAACAGTTGATGAATGACTTCATGGATAGACCATCTTAATACACACACCATTTCTTAAATGAATGTAATCTGTTTCCTGTGGGTTGAGAATGATGACAATCACTCAAGTCAAATAGCTTTGACCATAGCAGGAAATCTGTATGCACATAATCATGCCTACAATTCATTCCTTGGCGTGACAGAACTGTCTACTCTTAGCTTAGGTACTATGGAGGTAAAATCCTTTCGTGATGTGAGGGACAGTGAAGTACAGCCTTATTACAATGAAAAAACCACTCATAGACGCAATCACAGACACAGGTACACATCTTCAAATTAGGCCTGTTAATAATAATTTGTTTCATAATAAGTTTGAAACGAAAAGGAACAATGAAATAATGTGTCCAGAGATTTGCCATTAGTTATGTTCAGGACCTTTAGTGGGGACAGACTAAAATTTTTCCTCCTGCTTTAGAAACCATCATAAATTTACCAGAGATTCGGCAGGGGACTGGGGAAGTGGCTCAGCGGTTAAGAGCACTGACTGCTCTTCCAGAGGACCTGGGTTCAGTTCCCAGCAACCACACGGTGGCTCACAACCATCTGTAACTCCAGTCTTAGCAGATACAATGCTCTCTTTTGGTCTTTATGTGAACTAGGCAAAGCACTCATGCACATAAAAACAAAGTAAAATAAATGTAAGTAAAATTAAATCTTAAAAAGGATTTTAAAAGGACCAGTCCAGCTGAAAAGGAGAAGCTGCCTGACCAGTGAGAGAATATCTGAATACACTAAGGAGGGCCTTGAGAGCAGACAGACAATGTTTTTCCCTGGCCTCGAAATGTGTACACCGTGTGTAAATAGCACACACACACACACACAAACACACACACACACAAATTGGGAAATTAAAAAAAAAACTTCTTAAAACAACAACAAAAAAATGAAGTATGAAAACCAATACTGGGGAAGTGTAATCATAGTGACAGGAATCAAGATATTCTAAAGAGATATTTCTGCATCTCCCCTTGGATGTGAGGATATAAAACATTGTCTCCCAAGAAATTAGAATTTCTCCAGAAAAGGGTTGGCTAATACTGTCAAAGGGGAAACTTGTCTTCCAGAAAGACATTTTTATATGGTTCTGGCGACTTATCAGACAACCTTGCAGGAAAGACTAGATCTAAGTCAATGAAGTTGTACATACCTCTTAACCTCTTTTTATAAATAAACTTCAGGTGAGGGTCCCAAGGAAGGACTTGAGGTGATCGGTAACTTTTTTCAGAGGCTGAAAACATTCTAGGCCTAGATAAGATTGTACAGAGGCTAGATGGTACAGAGCTTCCAGGACTACGCCTGAGTTAGGAGACTGAGGTGAGAGACCAAACTTTTGGGTTCAGACTCCATCTTAGAGAACCAGACCTATGTTTGAACTCAAGTGAGCTAACAGGCCAGTACCTATAGCACCCGTTTCTAGGTTACCCCCAACAAGACCCGAGTCTCCAGGTTACTCCAGAACAAGACCCAAATCTAGCACCAGTTTTCAGGTTATTCCCCAACAAATCTGCATCCCAGGTTACAAGCCCGCCCCTGACACTTTACTTCCTAACAACTTCTGATCAGGAGGAAAACAAAAGGTAGTTTATGGTTTGTCTCCCAGCACCAGCCAATTATGTTAAAGTCTATAATGGTCCCTCAATCAGATATGTACCAGGCTAGATACCCCCTTATTTTTGTCTCTTTAAATTCTTGCCTAAAACTAGGCTGGGGGCTCCACCTTCCTTCAGGGTTGGTGGGAAGCCCAAGTTCAAGCTTGACTAAAGAGACCCTAATGCGATTGTATCAGATTCTGCTCCTGACACAACCGAGACAGTAAGCTTCTAAGACTACAATTACATCAGGTCAATAAAAGATACATTTACGTGTGTGTGTGTGTGTGTGTGTGTGTGTGTGTGTGTGTGTGTGTGTGTGTGTGTAAAAAGCCTGCTAGCCCAGAAAGGCAGAGAAAGCACCCAACTGACATTCCTACTCCATCAAAATCCCAGAATTAAAAAGCTTTCTCTGTCTCCACACTGTCTTAGATACTGTCAACTCAAAGACCCTCCTTTCTCTTTCCCTGGTTCTCTTATGTTCACTCCCTGTCAACTGGTTGCCTGTTCTGCTCTTGACCAATTGTTGACTTTATTTAGCTCTTGTTTACAGAAAGCTCTTGGTCTTTAGCCCAGAGCTAAGAGCTAAGCCACACCACAACTACTTGTTTACAGTAAACAGAAAGCTCTTGGATAAAAGGAGTGTGCTAGGACTGAGCCAAATTACAAGAAGAAACTGATGTTTCCTGCTGGGGACAGCATACAATGACAGGGACTGCCTGCAGTAGGCCCGGATGGAGACATCTCAGAAGCCCGCAGTAGCTCCTTTGTAGAAAAGGATGGTGTCTGGGACCCTGAGAAGCAGGAGACACATCCCTCCAGGGGACCCACCATCTGAAATAAGGGACTGCCTGCGGTAGGCCTGAATGGAGACATCTCAGTAGCCTGTAGCAGCTCTTTGTAGAAAAAACAGTTGTTCCTATTTCTCCTATCCTTAGCCCTGGACAATGGCTGTATAGATTTCATTTGTCCATGACTGCTTTTCAGTTGGCCTTGGTGTGCATAATTATTCTATCTGACTTTCTTACTTCTTTCTCCTGCTCTGGTGAATTCTGTGAAACTAGATGTCCCCTGATGCAATGATTCTTAAACAATTAGGAATTGAGGCATGGGGCACAGCACAGCACAGCACAGCCCAGCACAGCACAGTCCTAATGGTCCAGGGCATGCTGTGAGCTCTCATCTTGGAAACAATGTAATAATTGCACAATGCTAGTTCTAGATTAATGCTTGACTTGCAAAGAAAGTTTGATGAAATTATTAGAATATGAATTAGAGCCAATATTGGGACCCCGAGAAAGAAAAAAAAACATTAATGTTATGAAATAAGTTTTGCACAACATTTGAGAGTGGTTCCTGGATAAGCAAGTATAGAATATGTAAAATCTTATATTAGTAAAACTAAGTCAATGGCTGAGAAGCACCTAAAGAGATGTTCATCATCCTTAGTCATTAGGGAAATGCAAATCAAAACAACCCTGAGATTCCATCTCACACCAGTCAGGATGGCTAAGATCAAAAACACAGGAGACAGCAGTTGTTGGCGAGGATGTGGAGAAAGAGGAACACTCCTCCACTGCTGGTGGAATTGCAGGCTGGTACAACCACTCTGGAAAGCAGTCTGGCGGTTCCTCAGAAAACTGGGCATGACACTCCCGGAGGATCCGGCTATACCACTCCTGGGCATATACCCAGAGGCTTTACCTGCATGCAATAAGGACACATGCTCCACTATGTTCATAACAGCCTTATTTATAATAGCCAGAAGCTGGAAAGAACCCAGATGTCCCTCAACGGAGGAATGGATTCAGAAGATGTGGTATATCTACACAATGGAATACTACTCTGCAATTAAAAACAATGAATTCACGAAATTCCTAGGCAAATGGTCAGAACTTGAAAATATCATCCTTAGTGAGGTAACCGAATCACAAAAGAACACATGGTATGCAGTCACTGATAAGGGGATATTGACCCAGAATCTCGGAATACCCTAGACACAATCCGCATATCAATAGATTTCTAAAAAGATGGAAGGAGAGACCCCTGGTCCTGGAAAGACTGGATGTAGGGGAACGCCAGGACAGAGTAACGAGAGGGGGTTGAATGGAGAAAAGAGGGAGGGAAGGGGGCTTATGGGACTTTCGGGGAGGGAGGAAACGGGAAAGGGGAAGTGATTTGGAATGTAAATTAAAAAAAAAAACTAAGTCAAAACACTGGGACTCTTAGGAGAGTCATTGTGTACAATGTGCTGAAGCAGAAAGCTAGCGGAACTACTGAGTTAAGAGTTAACCTGATTCTTTCTGGTCACTGCCTGGCAGCTTTGCCCATGTTATTTATCATTAGAGCTTCACAAGAAAATGCAAGTAGCTGGCCTCAGAGCTCTGAGCTCTGAAGTATAATAGTTAAGGTTTAAATAATGATAAGTTTGCAATTATTATTATTTTGGCTATAGGCCTGGGAATAGGGAAGCTTGAAACTTTGGGGAATAATTGTAATTCTTGATTCTTTGTGGGATGTGGTTATTCTTTTGAATTTGATTTGGCAATGATTATACAATATCTCTTTTATCTGTTTTTGGAGTATCAATAAAAGACTGGGGCAAGAGAAAGGCAAGAGAGCACATAGAGAGTGAGTGAGGAGTATGTGAGGTGAATGTGGCGAGCAAATGAAGAGTGGGAGAGCATGAGAAGAGCATGTGGCGAGTGAGTGAAGAGAGAATGTGAGGTGTGTATGGAGTGTGTGTGTGTGTGTGTGTGAGAGAGAGAGAGTGAAAGGAGAGTGCATGTGCTGTATGTGTGAGATGTGCATGAAGAGTGTGTGTGAGAGTGAAAGGGGAATGGAATGCACAGAGGTGCGTATAAGCATGAAAGTTAAAGAAAAGCACGCAGGAGAAGAGCAGAGTGTGCAGAATACAGTGTGTGCAACCTCCAGCTGGGAGTGAATGAGCAAGTGAGAGAGAGAAAGAGAGAGAGAGAGAGAGAGAGAGAGAGAGACAGAGACAGAGACAGAGAGACAGACAGAGAGAGATAGAGACAGAGAGAGAGAGAGAGAGAGAGAGAGAGAGAGAGAGAGAGAGAGAGAGAGAGAGAGAGAGAGAGAGAGAGAGACTTTAAACCTTGAAAAACGGCCTGGCAGCTTGTACCCAACAAGTAGTCTGTGTATATTTATTATGCGCCTTCCAGATATCCCTGCTTCCAGTCAAGAACTCCGATCCTGTGTCGAGGCTGGACCCTGACAGTTTCCAGTTCACAATCGTGGTTTTCACACTGTGATTAAACATCCTACAACATTTGTGCTTTAAAAAAAAACTGTTTTGTTTGTTATATCTGCTGGTCTGTTTCTTTTCTAAAGATAGAGAGAAATAAAGGGCATGACTTTGGCTGGGTGGGTGGGTAACTGGGGAGAATCTGGGAGGAATTTGGAGAGGAGGAACTGTGATCAGAATATATTGCATTAAAATTATATATATGTATATGAAACAAAAAATAAAAATAAGTTGTATTTTCAAAACTTGGGGGGGGAGGTTTTACTGCAAGTTGAAGAAGGCAATGAGGAAAACTTAGGAAGTTGTAATGGTTAATTTTCTTTCAATTCTGTTGAGGCTGTGCTTAAGTTGCTGAATAAATACTATCCTATTTTTGTGAAGACATTTTGTAAATGCGGTAAAAAACAATCCTCAGATGATTTTAAGTAAAAATTACCTACCTGATGAGTTGGGTGGGCCCTTATCCAATTAGCAGAAGTCCTGAAGAACAAACAAGCTTCCCCTGATAAAAATTCTACCTGTGTTTTAGTATCTGCTCTTGTCCTAGACATTTCAAGTGTGTCTAAACTGCCCTCATAACTGTGCAGTCCAATTCTGTCATATAATTTAAAACAAGCAGACAAAAATGACTTATCTAACTGGATGGGTCTTTGCCACTAATTGCCATACGCTGGAGACAATGGGAACCTGAACAGAAAGAATAGCAACAATGACTGCGGTAGAGGCTGAGAGAAGGCATTTCCTTATCAAATGGGATGATTATTGTTCATCATGAACTGGACAGTATCAGACCTTTAGGCATATCTGGAGGAAGTTACTAGACTGGGGTAATTAGATGGGAAGACTCACCCTCAATGTGGGCAGTATCATTTGATGGCCAAGGGCAATAGTTCTCAACCTTCCTAATGCTGTGACCCCTTAATACAATTCCTCACGTTGTGGTTATCCCAACCATAGAACTATTTTCATTGCTACTTTATAACTGTAATTTTACTATTGTTATCCATTGTAATTTAATATCTGTGCTGTCCGATGATGTTAGGCGATCTTTGGGAAAAAGTCATTCAATGCCCAAAGAGGTCACAACTTACAGGTTGAGTAAACTCTGATCTACATGTATTTTCATGGTATTTGTGTTGAAAGAAGCTCTTGTTGTAACCCATGAGTTCTCATTAACTTCTCTTAGCTGGGATATAAATGTCAAGTTTATTTCTTGCTTTTAAGAATGGAGCTCTTCTCTGATAGTATCCCCAGATATAAGCAGCCTGTAGGAGAGTGTCATATCTTGTAGGAATGGTCAGCCACACTGAGATGTAACTGAAAAGTTAGGGCTTGGCAAAGACATGGCTGCTGGGTTTTAGCAATGTGGGATTTCAGCTTCAGTCTAGCAACATCCCTTTAATCAAGCTCAACAGCTGTGGCCAGCAGTCAACTATGTTCCCTACAATCAGAAATACAAAATCATCCTATAGTAGACACAGTCCGAAGCAGTCCAGTAGCTATTGGTTAGCTAACCTTGGGAATCCTGAATACTTCCTTGTTCTTTTTATGGTTCAGCTCACAGAGGACAGGAGTTCATTGGCATACAGTTTCCCATGGATGACAAGGGTATTCACATTGAGTAAAATGCTCACAAAGAATGGTTTTTAGCTCTTAACATACCTGTTTTATTGATGTGGCCTCATTAACAGCCGAGTCTGTGTGTCTCTGCTGCACTTCCTCTAACCTATTGGAGCATATATCTACTATGCACCTGTCTTGGCAGTTTATGTGCTCACTGAATCTTAAATTGGAAATAATCTGTATCTGCTACAGGCCATCACTTCTGTAAACATGTTTTGAAGCTCTTTGAAAGGAATAACCTGGTTATCATCTAAATGGCATTCTAGTAAAGTGTAAAGTGTTCCATACTGTGCTGTTATGACCAAGGAATAAGGCCAGACATTTCCTGCTGCCTTTATTTTATCTGATAATGTAAACTCAGAAGACCGTAATTTGGGATGTGCTTATTTGCAGTATGAGTGATTTAACCTAGAGCTCTTCCTTTACTGAGAAAGTGTTACTGGAAACTGCATCATAAAGAGATGATAAGAGCAGGTCTTCTTTTCAGTAGGAAATAATCACAATTTCATTTGAGATAAACATTTGACATTCTATGTGCAAGGTCCTCTAAAGGGACAAATGAAGTATATTATGTATGTCACTCTCATGAATATTCTGTGCCACAGAGACAGATGGGTTGCATATTTTGTGCCCCCGGTGTGAGTATCACAGCAAGAGCAGGTTATAATCTATACCTTAGAATCAGGAGAATACTTTGGATGTCATCCAAGGTAACACAATTCTTCAAAGACGCCATTTGAGCAATCTAAATGAGTGTTTCCTTTTGTCTCATGGCTTAGGATCAGATGAAACATTTTCTGTAATTCCATTTGTTTCAGATTAATATTAGAAGTTGCTTAAGATGTAATGTTGGTGATAATTATGATTCTCCTTCACAAAGAAGTAATATTTATTTACTGATTGTTCATGTGTACAAGTGCTTTGCAGTGTGCGTGCGTGCGTGCGTGCGTGCGTGTGTGTGTGTGTGTGTGTGTGTGTGTGTGTGTGTGTGTGTGTGTGTGTAGAACAGAGTTCAATGTTGGATGTCATGCCTTAGGAGCTTTTTACCTTGATTTTTGGGGAACTGAGGCTTACTGATTAGTCTAGGCGAGCTGGTCAGCAAACTCCAGGAATCAAGTTACAGTAGGGATTACAAGTCACTATGTCTGGCTTTGCATGGATGTCGTCCTCAAGCACTTTCCTAATTGACCTGTTGACCTGTCTCCTCAGCCCCTATTTTTATTTATTTCTGTAAACATGTTTTCTTTAACACGTGTGTGTGTGTGTGTGCACGCGTGTGCGCTTCTGATTCCAGATGTATATTGCCACAGTGTGCATGCATATTTCAGAGAACAATCTTCATGATTTGGCTTTCTCTTTAAAGCGTGAGTTCTGAGTATCAAATTTATGTCTTAAAATGCTTTATATATTTGTAGCATCACCTTGCTGGCCCGTATGTATTTTTTAAACAATTATATACTTTTATTATTTGTTTATATTTTTCTATTTTAGAATTACTTGTATTTTTTGAGATTATAATATAATTACATCATATACCCTTTTTCTTGCCTCCATGTCTCTAAACCCTTTTATATACCATTCCCCATGACTTCAAATTCATTCCTCTTTTTTTTTCACTACTTGTTGATGGACAGACACACACACACACACACACACACACACACACACACACACCATTCCTAAATATATACAACCTTATTAGTCTGTATAATGTTGCTTCTGTGGTATTTTCAGGGCTGATCATTTGGTATAGGATAACTAATTGTACTTTTCATAAGGGAAGAAAAGTGGAAAATAAGTCCCTATTGCTGAAGACACAATTCATTTCAGACACAGGGACCAAAGTCCCCTGAACTGGAACTGACCTGAGTGTTTCTTTCTTGAGGACTAGCTTTCTTAGTACCAGAAGGACTCATGACCCTTGGAAGCTTCTGACTGTCAACATTCCTTAGTTTCCTGTAGTTTTTTGTCCAGAGTTGAGGTTCCATGGGCTTTCCCCTGTCCACATTAGTATGTCTATTATCGTTGTTCTTATACAGCTCATGTATAGGCAGTCATATTGGTGAGACTTCATGGGCATAGATTCTGACTATACTAGGTATCACTTCTTCCATAGTGTTCCCTGGGCATTGAGTGTGGGAGTTGTTTTGTAGATTACTGATCTGCACAACTCTGTGTGTTTTTATAGTATATTTTTTATTTTTATTAGATATTTGCTTTATTTATATTTCAAATGTTATCCCCTTTCCTTGTTTCCACTCAGAAAACCCACTATCCCATCCCCCTTACCCATGCTCAACAACCCACCCACTCCCACTTTCCTGTTCTGGGGCATGAAGCTTTCACAGGACCAATGGCCTCTCTTCTCATTGATGTGTGAAAAGGCCATCCTTTGCTACATATGTAGCGGGAGCCATGGGTCACTCCATGTGTATACTCTTTGGTTGGGGGTTTAGTACCTGAGAGCACCGGGGGTTACTGGTTGGTTCATATTGCTGTTCCTCCTATGGGGATGCAAACCCCTTCAGCTCCTTGGGTCCTTTCTCTAACTCCTCCATTGCGGACCCTGTGCTCAGTCCATTGGTTGGCTGTGAGCATCAACCTTTGTATTTGTTAGGCACTGGGAGAGCCTCTCAGGAGACAGCTATATCATGCTCCTGACAGCTAGCACTTGTTGGCATATGCAATAGTGTCTGGGTTTGATAACTATATATGGGATGTATCCCCATGTGGGGCAGTCTCTAAATGGCCTTTCTCTCAAGTCTCTGCTCCATACTTTGTCTCTGAATCTCCTCCCATGGGTATTTTGATTCCCCTTCTAAGAAGGACTGAAGTATCCACACTTTGGTCTTCCTTCTTCTCGAGCTTCCTGTGGTCTGTGAATTGTATCTTGTTTATTCTGAGCTTTTGGGCTCATATCCACTCATCAGTGAGTGCCTACCATGTGTGTTCTTTTGGATTGGGTTATGTCACTCAGGATGATATTTTTTTTTCTTTTTTTTTTTGACAATAAATAGCACAAAAGTCATTCCTTCACGATCCAAGGAGCTGATCATCATCCCCAGGGGAGACTATTCGAAATTCAGACCTTCCTTTCTCCCCCAGAAATTCAGTGTAGGGTCTGCTAGGCCACAGACAGCTTCAAATTCAAACAACTACCCTCAAACCTTAGCACAGAACTATGGGAGAAACCACATAGGGAGCCCTGAAACCTAAGCAGCGAACCTCAAATAACTCAAACAGAACCTAGAAAGCACCCTGGCTTGGTGGAACACACCCTTCTTAAAGTAGATTTTTCAAAACCTACTTTAATAAGGGTTCTTAAACATTTCAAGCTCCCTTCTAGTCAACTGACCAAAGGTAGAGGAGAATGATGGTTATTAGGACAAGGGGGATGTGGACCTGTTTAGTAGTTCATTGGGGCAATTCCAGTCTTCATTGTCAGGATATCAGTGGTCCAGTCCAAAACATCAAACATGAATCAGTAGTGACAGTCTAGTCCAGTCAGCAAACACCAAACCAAAGAAACCGAGAGGCAGCACCGGATCGGCACAAATCTGCAGAAGCAGCAGGAAGCAGTCGAAATGCCACAAGAAGTTCGCTGGCGCATTTCTTTCTACGAAGTCGAAGATCCGTGAAGACCAGGAAAGCACTGCAAGGTGAACCAATGCAAAGCCTCGTCCACTGTCTGTTGGGTGCTACTTATACTCTCTCCAAACGTCACATGTCCTCTCAAGTGTCCGCCTCAGCAAAACAACCTCTCACAAGACCGCTTCCAGAAAAACACCACATGATGCAACTGGGTCTCCAAAGAAATCAGAAATTTCTACTCCACACACTTTTAATCCCAGTACTTGGGAAGCAGATACAGGTGACTCTCTGAGTTTGAGGCCAGCCTGGTCTACAGAGTAAGTTCTAGGATAGCCAGTGCTACACAGAGAAATCCTGTTTAAAAAAAAAGGAAGGAAGGAAAGGAAAGGGAAAGAAGGAAGGAAGGAAGGAAGGAAGGAAGAAAGAAAGAAAGAAAGAAAGAAAGAAAGAAAGAAAGAAAGAAAAGAAAAAAATCTGTACTAGATTGATCATTTAGAAAGGTCTGTGGTTAGTTTGGAATTCAAATGTTTCTGTCCTAGGGCTAGGGATGCAGTTCAGTTAATATGCACGAAACCCCAGAAGCACATAACACCATGGACATGCCTATAATCCCAGCACTTGGGAAGTAAAGGTACAAGGATCAGAAATTCAAAGTCATCCTTGGCTACATAGTGAGTTTGAGGCTAACCTAGGCTATACAAAAAAAGAAAGAAAGAAAATTAGTGAATGGTAAGAACCACCTATGGAGTACAATTGCATAAATAAATAAGAATACATAACAACAATTAGGAGGTTTCCAAATGGCTGATGTATGAAAAGCTATGACCCTGTGCTGTGACAGTTCACTGTCAACAAGGAGAGGGAGGAGGAAAGTGAAGGAGTAGAGACAAAGTTAGTGTAGCTGTCTGAGAATGTGTTCATTATAACTGACAGGCATTAGTTATATAAGCATTTAAGACTTATGTTTTGGGCTGAAGAGATGGCTCAGTGGTTAAGAGCACTGACTGCTCTTCCAAAGGTCCTTAGTTCAAATCCCAGCACCTACATGGTGGCTCACACCCATCAGTAATGAGATCTGACACACTCTTCTGGTGTGTCTGAAGATAGCTACAGTGTATTTACATATAATATCTTTTAAAAATGTAGAAGTAAAAACATAAGTCTTTTTTAAAAGATTTATTATTATATGTAAGTACACTGAAGCTGTCTTTAGACACCAGAAGAGAGAGTCAGATCTCATTAGGGATAGTTGTGAGCAACCATGTAGGTGCTGGGATTTGAACTCAGGACCTTCGGAAGAGCAGTCTGAGCTCTTAACCGCTGAGCCATCTCTCTAGCCCATGTTTTTACTTCTTATAAGTAAACAGGAGCGGTACCCACCTGAGTGCTGTTAGGGGAGTAAGTTGGCTAATATAAAACCTATTGATCACATTCTGTTCCTTCTCTTTGAATGGCATTCTCCCTCCCTCCCTTTCTCTCTCCATCCCTCTCTCCCACATCTCATAGACTAGGTTGGGTTTCTTTTTATAATTTATCATTTTTATTTTATGTTCATCTGTGTTTTAACTGCATGCATGTCTGTATGAGTGTCAGAAGCCCTGGAACTGGAGTTACAGATAGTTATGAACTGCCATGTAGGTGGGGAATTGAGCCCAGATCCTCTGGAAGAGCAGCCAGTGCTCATAACCACTGATCCATCTCTCCAGCAACTCTTTTTTTTTTCTTAATAGCAAGATCTACTAACTCTTCAAGATCATCCCTCCCACACCACAGACATTTCTGGAGCTCACATGATCTGCTGAAGACCTGCATATGCAAATAAGAATTAATCCAAGACGCCTCTCATCAGAGAGATCACACATAAGTAGACAGTTATGAGTTTGCATGGTGCACCAGTCCAGACAAGATGTAACATGAGCCAGAACAAAGACACCTAACCCAGGAGGAGATGATAGGACTGGGATGCACACTAAGAGGGTCACCTGAGCTGACCTTAACAGATGAGTTATAAAGGACATCTGTTCTTCTTGCCTGCTCTTGCCGCTACCCACTTATCCACCTTTTGTTTTTCTTTTGTGGTAATCAGGATTGATCGCACATCCCTAGCTCTCCACTGTCTTTGAAGAAACCTTACACCTCCCTATAGGGAATGACTAGCCTCACTTGCTCCATTCCAAATTTCTGAAGCTGTCAATCACTTCTTTGCCTAGCCTAGGAGTGGACTCCTACCCCAGGAATGCCTACCTAGGGCCCTATCTGAGCCCTCATAATCAAGCTAACACCATTTAGCATTAATTAGAGTAACATAAAATAGATGGTAAGCCACCGTCCCTCCGTTCTCTTGTTCCAATTTGCTATCTATGTTCTAGGTTCATTTCTGCTGCTCTGATAACCTGACCTAAGGCAGGAAGTGGCAGGGTGGGGATTGGCTTACACTTCCAATGACATTCCTTCACAGCAGAGAAGTCAGAGTCAGTCGCTTGGGACAGTTGGTCAAACCACATCCACAAGCAAGAGCAGTGAGAAATTAAAACACGTATGCTTAGTACTCAGTCAATTTTCTCTATAGTTACAGACAGGGTGGAAAAGCAGGGACTTTTCAACCCACCTTTGGGCTGTCTTCCCACATCAACTCCAGAAACCAATACAGTCCTCTAAAGACGTGATCAGAGGCCAACCTGATCCAGGCAATCCCTTGCTGAGACTCTTTTCCTTGCTGCTCTTGGGTTGGGTCAGGTTAACAGTTAAAACTAACCATCAAACTGCAGCTCCATCTTGTCTTAGTCAGGGATTCTATTCCTGCACAAAGCATCATGACCAAGAAGCAAGTTGGGGAGTGTAGTGGCTATTCCTGGTTGTCAACTTGACTAAATCTGGAATGAACTAAACAAGAATTGGAAGGCTCACCTATAATCTTAATCTGGAGGCTCAGAGATACAAGTTTCTGACCTGGAGATCTTGATGCATAGTGACTATGAATTCCAGAAGATTAAGATTAGGGGATCTCTGAGTTGAAGGTCATCTGGGATTAAAGGCCTGGTGGCACACGCCTTTCATATGGACCACACCTTCTGCTGGAGACCTATATAAGGACATGGGAAGAAGGAAGATTTCACTCTGGCTTTTCCTGGCCTACCTCGTGGGACAGAGCAACTGCTAGATCCTCGGACTTCCATCCACAAGTACTGCTGACTATTGTTGGGGAGTTGAACTACAAGCTGTAAGTCATCCACAAATTCCCTAACTATATAGGGACTACCCATATGTTCTGTGACGCTAGAGAACCCTGACTAATACAGAAGTTGGTACCAGGAGTGGGGTATTGCTGTGATAGGCCTGACCATGCTTTTGTTTGGAAGAATGTGGATTTGGGGACTTTGGATTTGGAAAGCCATGGAATGCTTTAAGTGGGGCCTAATGGACCAGCCTAGTAGGAATATGGAAGACAGTGTTGCTGACGGTCATTTGAACTGTGTATGCCTAATGGCCCAAGAGGTTTCAGTGGAGAAGAAGTTTCATATGTGGCTGAGAGACTGTTTTTGTGATGTTTTGGTGAAGAACATGGCTACTTTTTGCCATTGTTTGAAGAGATTGCCTAAGGCTAAGGAAAAGAGATGTATATTAACTATATTGACAAAGGAAGTCTCAATAAAGCCCAACAGAGACTTTGTTCTCTGGTTAAGTCTGATGAAGAGCATTTTGAACAAACATAGCAAGCTGAGAAAGGAAACATACAAAATACATAGTTTGAGTATTAAAGGGACATCAGGAAGTGAAATGGAGCTGAATTCAAGGATATTAAATTGAATTAAGGAAGTAGTGATTTTGAGGCAAGATTCCTCCCCCCTAAATTTAGGTCCAGGCATGGTAGTACAAGCCTTTAATCCTAGGAGACCAAGTTAAGCAGATCTTTGAGTTCAAGGCAAGCCTAGAACAGAGCAAATTCTAGGTGAAGAAAAATTTAAATCCATACTTGGTGGACCACACCTTTAATCCCAGTGACTAGGAGATAGGCATGCAGATCTCTGAATTTAAAGTCAGTCTATGAAGCAAGATCCAGGACAGCCAAGCTTAGGCAGTGAAGGAGTTGGAATAAAGGAAGCTAGTGATAGTGTAATAGAACAAGGGGGCCAATGTTCCAGCTCCTGCAAACAGCAGAACTCAGCAGCTTAGGCCATGTGTCTCTGGCTTTATATTCAAGAGGAGAAGGAGACTATTGGGACAATTGATGCTGGTTAGCTGGAGCTAAGAAATTAGTGGTGATTAAGAAAAGACCAGCATCGCTTAGGTGATATCTTCTGGGAAGTGTTTCCTGAGAGAACAAAGAAGCTGTGTTCCAGAGAGAGACAAGGTTGTACTTCATGCTGCAGCTGTACTTGGTAATGTGTAAGAATAATCCAGGTGGTACTGGTTTTGAAAGCATGAAGGCATCATGAAGAAAAGCTGAGGTTTGGCACTGTGAGAGGCCATGGAAGGCCATTGGTGAAAGTGCAGCCTCAGTTGTAGTTGACATCCAAGGACTGAAGGGGTCATGCAAAGGGATTGAGGCTTGGTACCATGAAGAGAGCCTATGAGAGACTTTGGTGAAGTGTAGTTGCAATAGAAGACTCAAGCATATTGGAGATTCCAGTACCATGGGATGACCACCAAGAACAGCAGTGGAAGCGGAATGGATCAACTTGAACTTAGAGTGCTACAGAGGGCAGAACTGGAGAAGTGACACCAGCCCTTTGGAGATGCACAGAAGATCATGTGTGGAACTCAGACATTGGAACAAGAAGCTGTGAAGCTGAAGTTGACTTGGGGACCCCAAGATGTTAAAGATGCCAGAGTCACAGGATGCCTGCCAGGAAAGCTGCTAACAGGGAGAGGATCCATCCCAGGAGAAAGAACCTTGTTGCTGTCAACAAAGATGAAAAGGGAGTTGAAGATCTGAAGATTGCTTTGCCGTCAGACATGGAGATGCAGAGTTTGGAGACTGCCCAGCTGGTTTCCTGTCTTGCTTTTGGGATTACAGTTAAGTGATTGGATGAATCTCAGAAGAGACTTTGAACCTTGGACTTTTAACACTCTTGAGACTGCTACAGACTGTGGGGACTTTTGAAGTTGGACTAAATGTATTTTGCATTATGCTATGTTTAGGTATGGGCCCCATAGACTCATGTTTGAACAAGCCTATGGGGTCAAGGAGTGGAATGTGATGGTTTGTATATGTTCATCCCAGGGAGTGGCACTATTATAAGGTGTGGCCTTGTTGAAGGAAGTGTGTCACTGTGGGGTTGGGCTTAGAGATCTTCCTCCTGGATGCCTGAGGATGCCTAGTCTGTTCCTGGTTTCCTTTGGATAAAGATGTAGAAACCTCAGCTCCTCTGCACCATGCCTGCCTAGATACTGCCATGTTTCTGCCTTGATGACAATGGACTGAACCTCTGAACCTGTAAGCCAGCCTCAATTAAATGTTGTCTTTTATAAAACTTGCATTGGTCATGGTGTCTGTTCACAGCAGTAAAACCCTAACTAATATAGGGAGGAAAGGGTTTATTTAGTTTACACCTTCCACACTGCTGTTCATCACCAAAGGAAGTCCGGACTGGAACTCAAGCAGGTCAGGAAGCAGCAGCTGATACGAAAGCCATGGAGGGATGTTACTGGCTTGCTTCCCCTGGCTTGTTCAGCTTGCTTTCTTATAGTACCCAAGACTACCAGCCCAGGGATGGCACCACCCCCAAGGGGCCCTCCCCCCTTGATCACTAATTGAGAAAATGTCTTACAGCTGGATCTTATGGAGGCATTTCCTCACGTGAAGCTCCTTTCTCTATGATAACTCCAGCCTGTGTCAAGTTGACACACAAAACCAGTCAGTATACATCCCTACCTTGGTTGTGGAGAGTGACAAAAATGACTGCCTGGGAGAAAAGGGAATGTTAGATTCTTCAGATGCTCGGCCCATCCATACAACCTGGCATCTGAAATGCCTAGCAGAATTCTGGGAAAACGAGATCGGCGGACGTGGGAAGAAAGGCAAGGGAGCTGTATGGAAACCTAGAAGGCCCGGGTGTGTACTCCATGCTAACACACCTTGCTTCTCTCTCAGGAGAACTAGGTTACCAGCAGCCAGGCTCATCAGTCACACAGGACACGAAGAGCTTGTTCTACAGGGAATCTAATGTCCCAAGGAGAATCAGCTTAAGGCTGACTATCCTAGAACAATAAAAGGTATTTCTGTACTGGGGGGTTTCTACTTTACTTTTTCTTCTCATGCCCTAAATCATGGAAAGAAAATTAGGAATTATCAAGCATCTGAGGATAACCTCTCACACAAACCTTGGAATAAAAAAAAATATAAACAGAAAAATAAAACTTGCCGGGCAGTGGTGGCACACACCGTTAATCCCAGTGCTTGGGAGGCAGAGTCAGGCTGATTTCTGTGTTAGAGGCCAGCCTGGTCTACAGTGAGTTCCAGAGAAACCCTGTCTTGAAAAACCAAACCAAACCAAAAAAAAAAATAAAACTTGAAGGAGCAAAGAGCAGGTAGGAAAAAATAAATTCTTGATACTATTTATTTTTCTATTTATTTCCATCTATTATTTCTAGTAATAGTTTCAAGTTCTTCTTGAAACTATTATTTTGTATTTATTAAATTTACTGATTTATTCACTTTACAACCCAATATCACCCCTTCCTCTTCTCCCAGTACTCTTTCACACAAGTCCTTCCCCCTCTTCCCCCATTTCTGTATTTGTATCTGATACAATTTTGGTTGTTAGTTACTGACATCCTTTCATGATGTCCCCTGGCGGCTTCCTCTCCCCTTCTATCAATGTGCATTTTAATCTTTTAGACCAGCTCTCATGTATTGCAAGCTGGCCTTAAACTCAGTGTGTGACTGAGGGTGACTTTGAACTTCTGATTTCCCCCTCTCTATCTCAAGTGTGGGACCTGTGGCCTGGATATTAAACCTAGAGTTTCACCCATGGTAAGCAGTTTCTCTAACAACTGAGCTAAATCATTGGTCCTTCTTCGAAGCTTTTCTGAGCACCTTGTGCTTTCCAGATTCTGGTTTGTGCTTGTTTGTTTAGCCGAGGTGAGCCTTGAACTCTGGATCCTCCTGTGTGCACCTCAGTGGCTGGGATTACAGGTCTATACAAAACCCTGGAAAACTCACTCACTCAAGGGTATATAGCATGTGTGTTGCCTTTTATGTTAATCCTATTCTGTTTATGAATCTTGACTCCGGCACAAGTAATACGGTTCTCTGAGGACCTTAAAGGTATCTAGATCAATCAGCATTGGATGCATAATGTACATCCATAAATTATTGACATGCATGGTGGAAGGAGAGAATCGATTCCTGCCAGTGGTCCTCTGACATTCCTGTTACAAGGCACAGGTGTGTGGTAGGTGTGCATACAATAATTAAACACATACCTCTGAAAAGAAAAATGTAGGACTGTGGAATTCAGTTGATAAAGGGCTTGCCACACATTCATTAGTACCTGAGTTCGATTCCCCAGCACCCATGTAAAAGCCCTGTTATTGCATTATGTTCCATCCATTTGCTTAAGAATTTCATGAATTCATTGTTTTTAATAGCTGAGTAGTACTCTTTTGTATAAATGTACTACATTTTCTGTATCCATTCCTCTATTGAGGGACATCTAGATTCTTTCCAGCTTTTGACTACTATAAATAAGGCTGTTATGAACATAGTGGAGCATGTGTCCTTATTATGTATTAGAGCATCTTCTGGGTATATGCCCAGGAGTAGTATAGCTGGTCCTCAGGTAGTGCTATGTCCATTTTTTCTGAGGAACCTCTAAACTGATTTCCAGAGTGGTTTTACCAGCTTGCAATCCCACCAGCAATGGAGGAGTGTTCCTCTTTCTCTACATTCTCTCCAGCATCTGCTGTCCCCTGAGTTTTTCATCTTAGCTGTTCTGACTGGTGTGAAGTGGAATCTCAGTGTTGTTTTGATTTATATTTCCCTGATAACTAAGGATGTTGAACATTTCTTTAGGTGCTTCTCAGCCATTCGATATTCCTCAGTTGAGAATTCTCTGTTTAGCTTTGTTCCCCATTTTTAATAGGGCTATTTTACTCTCTGGAGACTTCTTGCATTCTTTATATGTATTGGGTATTAGCCCTCTATTGGATGTAGGATTAGTAAAGATTTTTTCCCAATCTGTTGGTTGCCATTTTGTCCTATTGACAGTGTCCTTTGCCTTACAGAAGCTTTGCAATTTTATGAGGTCCCGTTTGTCAATTCTTGATCTTAGAGCATAAGCTATTGGTGTTCTGTTCAGGAAATTTCCCCCTGAGTCCATGTGCTCCAGGCTCTTCCCTACTTTCTCTTCTATTAGATTCCATGTATCTGGTTTTCTGTGGAGGTCCTTGATCCACTTGGGCTTAAGCTTTGTACAGGGAGATAATAATGGATCAATTTGCATTCTTCTACATGTTGACTGCCAGTTGAACTAGCATCATTTGTTGAAAAGGCCATTTTTTTTACACTGGATGGTTTTAGCTCCTTTGTCAAAGATCAAGTGACCAGATGCGTGTAGGTTCATTTCTGGGTCTTCAATTGTATTCCATTGATCTACCTGCCTGTCACTGTACCAATACCATGCAGTTTTTATCACAATTGCTCTGTAGTATAGCTTGAGGTCAGAGATGGTGATTCCCTCAGAAGTTCTTTTATTGTTGAGAATACTTTTCACTATCCTAGATTTTTTGTTATTCCAGATATATTTGAGAATTGCTCTTTCTAACTCCATGAATAATTGATTTGGAATTTTGATGGGGATTGCATTGAATCTGTATATTGCTTTTGGCAAGATGGCTATTTTTATTTTATTAATCCTGCCAATCCACGAGCATGGGAGATCGTTCCATCTTCTGCGGTCTTCTTTAAGTTCTTGTCATTCAGATTTTTCACTTGTTTGGTTAGAGTCACACCAAGATATTTTATATTGTTTGTGACTATTATGGAGGGTGTCATTTCCCTAATTTCTTTCTCAGCCCATTTATCCTTTGAGTATAGGAAGGCTACTGATTTGTTTGAGTTAATTTTAATTGTTGAGTTAATTTTTCAGCCACTTTGCTGAAGTTGTTTATCAGGTTTAGGAGTTCTCTGGTGGAATTTTTGGGGTCACTTAAGTATACTATCATATCATCTGCAAATAGTGATATTTTGACTTCTATTCCAATTTGTATCCCTTTGACCTCCTTTTGTTGTCTAATTGCTCTGGCTGAGATTTCGTGTACTATATTGAACAGATAGGGAGAGATTGGATAGCCTTGTCTAGTCTCTGATTTCTGTGGGATTGCTTCAAGTTTCTCTCCATTCAGTTTGATGTTGGCAACTGGTTTGCTGTATATTGCTTTTACTATGTTTATATATGGGCCTTAAATTCCTGATCTTTCCAAGTCTTTTATCATGAAGGGGTGTTGGATTTTGTCAAATGCATCTAATGCAATGATCATGTGGGGTTTT
This sequence comes from Tokudaia tokunoshimensis, assembly GCA_036184795.1. Lineage (NCBI taxonomy): Eukaryota > Metazoa > Chordata > Mammalia > Rodentia > Muridae > Tokudaia > Tokudaia tokunoshimensis. Next base: position 116,393,052 of record BTHU01000023.1, read on the forward strand.
TTCTCTGAGTTTGTTTATATAGTAGATTACATTGATGGATTTCCATATGATGAACCATCCCTGCATCCCTGAATCCCTGAGATGAAGCCTACTTGATTGTAGTGGATGATCGTTTTGATGTGTTCTTGGGTTTGGTTGGCAAGAATTTTATTGAGAATTTTTACATCAATATTCATAAGGGAAATCGACCTGAAGTTCTCTTTTGAGTCTGTGTGGTTTTGGTATCAGAGTAATTGTGGCTTCATAGAATGAACTGGGTAGTGTTCCTTTCTATTTTGTGGAATAGTTCGAATAGGATTGGTATTAGGTCTTTGAAGGTCTGATAGAAATCTGTATAAACCCATCTGGTCCTGGGCCTCTTTTGGTTGGGAGACTATTACTAACTGCTTCTATTTCTTTAGGGGTTATGGGACTGTTTAGATGATTTATCTGATCCTGATTTAACTTTGGTAACTTGTATCTGTCTAGAAAATTGTCCATTTCATCTAGATTTTCCAGTTTTGTTGAGTATAGGCTTTTGTAGTAGGATCTGATGATTTTTTGGATTTCCTCAGTATCTGTTGTTATGTCTCTTTTCATTTCTGATTTTGTTGATTTGGATACTTTCTCTGTGCCCTCTGGTTAGTTTGGCTGAAGGTTTATCTTTTTTTGTTGGTTTTCTCAAACTAGCTCATGGTTTGGTTGATTCTTTGTATAGTTCTTTTTATTTCTACTTGGTTGATTTCAGACCTGAGTTTGATAATTTCCTGCCACGTACTCCTTTTGGGTGTATTTGCTTCTTTTTGTTCTAGAGCCTTCAGATGTGCTGTCAAGCTGCTAATGTATGCTGTTTCCAGTTATTTTTGGAAGCACTCAGAGCTATGAGTTTTCCTCTGAGCACTGCTTTAACTTTGTCTCACAAGTTTGGGTATGTTATACCTTTATTTTCATTAAATTCTAAAAATTCTTTAATTTCTTTCTTTATTTTTTCCTTGACCAAGTTATTGAGTAGAGTATTGTTCAGTTTCCACGTGTATGTGGGATTTCTATTATTTTTGTTATTGAAGACCAGCCTCAGTCCATGGTGATCTGATAGGATGCATGGGATTATTTCAATCTTCTTATATCTGTTGAGGCCTATTTTGTGACCAATTATATGGTCAATTTTGGTGAAAGTAAGATGAAGTGCTGAAAAGAAGGTATATTCTTTTGTTTTAGTATAGAATGTTCTATAGATATCTGTTAAATCTATTTGGTTCATAACTTCTCTTAGTTTCACTGTGTCTGTTTCATTTCTGTTTCCATGATCTGTCCATTGATGAGAGTGGGGTGTTCATGGCTCCCACTATTTTTGTGTGAGGTGCAATGTGTGCTTCGAGCTTTAGTAAAGTTTCTTTTATGAATGTGGGTGCCCTTGCATTTGGAGCATAGATGTTCAGAATTGAGAATTCATCTTGGAAGATTTTTCCCTTGATGAGTATGAAGTGTCCTTATCTTTTTTGATAACTTAAGGTTGAAAGTCGCTTTCATTTGACATTGGAATGGCTACACCAGCTTGTTTCTTGGGACCATTTGCTTTGAAAATTGTTTTCAAGCCTTTTATTCTGAGGTAATGTCTGTCTTTTTGCCTGAGGTGAGTTTTCTGTATGCAGCAAAATGTTGGGTCCTGTTTAGGAATCCAGTCTGTTAGACTGTGTCTTTTTTTTTTTTTTTGGAGAATTGAGTCCATTGATATTAAGAGATACTAAGGAGAAGTGATTGTTGCTTCCTGTTATTTTTGTTATTAGAGGTGGAGTTATGTTTGTGTGGCTCTCTTCTTTTTGGTTTGTTAAAATAAAATTAATTTCTTGCTTTATCTAGGGTGTAGTTTCTCTCCTTTTGTTGGTGTTTTCCATTCATTATCCTTTGAAGGGCTGGGTTTGTGGAAAGATATTGTGTAAATTTGTTTTTGTCATGGAACACCTTGGTTTTTCCATCTATAGTAATTGAGAGTTTTTCTGTGTATAGTAGCCTGCATTGGCATTTGTGTTCTCTTAGTGTCTGTATGACATCTGCCCAGGATCTTCTGACTTTCGTAGTCCCTGGTGAAAATTCTGGTATAATTCTGATAGGTCTGCCTTTATACGTTACTTGATTTTTTCCCCCTTACTGCTTTTAATATTCTTTGTTTAGTGCATTTGGTGCTTTGATTATTATGTGACAGGAGGAGTTTCTTTTCTGGTCCAATCTATTTGGAGTTCTGTAGGCTTCTTTTATGTTCATGGGCATTTTTTTTTTTCTTTAGGTTAGGGAAGTTTTCTCCTATAATTGTGTTGAAGATATTTACTGGCCCTTTAAGCTGGAAATCTTCATTCTCTTCTATACCTACTAGGTTTTGTCTTCACATTGTGTCCTGTATTTTCTGGATGTTTTTGGGTTAGGAGCTTTTTGAACTTTACATTTTTTGACTCTTGTCAATGTTTTCTATGGTATCTTCTGCACCTGAGATTCTCTCTTCTATCTCTTGTATTCGGTTGTTGATGCTTGTATCTATGACTACTGATTTCTTTCCTAGGTTTTCTATCTCCAGAGTTGTTTCCTTTTGTGATTTCTTTATTGTTTTTACTTCCAGTTTTAGATCTTGGATGGTTTTGTTGTTTAGTTCCTTCACCTGTTTGGTTGTATTTTCCTGTAATTCTTTAAGGGATTTTTGTGTTTCCTCTTTAAGGTCTTCTACCTGTTTACTTGTGTTCTCTTGTATTTTTTTAAGGGAGTTATTTATGTCCTTCTTGAAGTCCTTTATCAGCATCATGAGATGTGATTTTAAACCCAAATCTTGCTTTTCCAATGTGTTCTGGTATTCAGGACTTGCCGTTGCGGGAGAACTAGGTAATACCAATAGTATCTAATGTTTTGAGAGTCTCTTGGGAAACTCTTTCCTACAACTCAAAAGAGTGCTTCTTGTGCCTGGTGTTGGTATTGTTTTTAGGTGGTCTTTGGCTATTAGAAGAAGCATTTTCAGCCCAGATGTGAAATTTTCATTTAAATTATATGTGAATATTTATATACAGACTTAATGTGCATTATAGTGGTGTTTTTAGGTGAAGAGTTAATGGTATGATTCTTTATGACTCTTCCCAGGCTCCCCTTAATATTATTATATCCCCTCTCTCTTTTTTATTTATCTGCTTCCCCCTCCCTAGCTAGGCACCTTCATTTCCCATTTTTCCAATCAGATCACTTGTTCCCTGACTTTATTTCACTAAAGCTCCTTAACCCCCCTCACCCAGGCAATGGTACCCCTGGGACAGTCCTAGCAGACATGGGCCTCCATGAGTGTTGTTGGCTGTCATGGGCATACAGCTTGTTTGTATGATAATATTTTTTGTACCTCCTTCAAGGAATGTCCTTCCTGATAACGTTAATGACTCCACGATAATCAGGAACAGTATAAGTCCCGTAGGCAAAGGCTTGGCTAATGTCTCTAAAAAACGCTAATTGCAAGGACCTTCAGGACAGCCCTAAAAGCTGTGGAAAAGAACTCTAAACATACCCATACAAAATAAAAACAATATACAGCAAGCCAACAGCCAACATCAAATTAAATGAAGAGAAACTTGAAGCAATTCCATGAAAATCAGGGACAAGGTAAGGCTGCCCACTCTTCCTGTATCTATTCAATATAGTACTTGAAGTTCTAGCTAGAGCAATTAGACAACAAAAGGAGATTAAGGTAATACAAATTGGAAAGGAAGAAGTCCAGGTATCACATTTGTGGATGATATGAGTACATAAGTCACCCCAAAAACTCCACCGGAGAACTACTATAGCTGATAAACAACTTCAGCAAAGTGGCTGGATATCAAATCAACTGAAATAAATCAGTAGCCTTCCTTTATACAAATGATAAATGGGCTGAGAAAGAAATTAGGGAAACAACACTGTTCACAATAGTCACAAATAATAAAAAAAATATCTTGGGGTAACTCTAACCAAACAAGTGAAATATCTGTGTGACAAGAACTTCAACTCCTGAAAAAAGAAATCAAAGAAGACCTCAGAAGATGGAAAGATCTCCCATGTTCATGGATTGGTAGGATTAACATAGTAAAACTGGCCATCTTACCAAGAGCAACCTGCAGATTTAATGCAATCCCCATCAAAATTTGAACACAATTCTTCACAGACATGGAAAGAGCTATTCTCGAATTCACCTGGAAAAATAAAAAACACAGGATAGCAAAAACAATTCTCAACAATAAAAGAACTTCTGAGGGAATCACCATTCTTGACCTCATGCTGTACTACAGAGCAATAGTGATTTAAAAAAAAAAAACCCCGAATGGTATTGGTATAGAGATAGACAGGTAGATCAATGGAATAGAACTAAAGACTCAGAAATAAACCCACGTACCTATGGACACTTGACCTTTGACCAAGAAGTCAAAACTATACAGTGGAAAAGAAGAATCCATCTTCAACAAATGGTGCTGGTCTAACTGGCAGTCTGCATGTCAAAGAATGCACATTGATCTCTTTATCACCTTGTACAAAGCTCAAGTCCAAGCGGATCAAGGACCTCTACATTAAACCAGATACATTGAATCTAATAGAAGAGAAATTGGGAAATATCCTTGAACACATTGGCACAGGGGAAAATTTCCTGAACATATCACCAATGCCTCAGGTTCTAAGATCAACAATTGACAAATGGGACCTCATGAATCTGAAAAGCTTCTATAAAGCAAAGGACACTGTCAATAGGACAAGATGGCAACCTATGGATTTGGGAAAGATTTTCACTAGCCCCATATTTGATGGAAGGCTAGTATCCAAAATATAAAAAGATCAAGAAGTTAGACTCCAAAAATTCAAATAACCCATTTAAAAACTGGGTATAGAGCTAAACAGAGAATTCTCAACAGAGGAATCTCTAATGGCTAAGAAGCACTTAAATGTCCAACATCTTTAGTCATCAAGGAAATACAAATCAAAATGACCCTGAGATTCCAACTTACACCAATCAGAAATGGCTAAGATCAAAATCTCAAGTAACAGTGGATGCTGGCAAGGATGTGGAGAAAGAGGAACACTCCTCCACTGCTAGTGGGACTGCAAGTTGGTTTGACCACTCTGGAAATCAGTCTGGCAGTGCCTCAGAAAATTGGAAATAGTTCTACCTGAGGACCCAGCTATATAACTCCTGGGCATATACCCAAAAAATGCTCCAACATATAACAAAGATACGTGCTCCACTATGTTCATAGCAGCCTTACTCATAATAGCCAGAAGCTGGAAACAACCTAGATGTCCCTCAACTAAAGAATAGATACAGAAAATGTGGTTCATTTACACAATGGAAAATTATTCTGCTATTAAAAACCAAGACATCATTAAATTTGCAGGCAAATGGATGGAACTAGAAAATGTTGTCCTGAGTAAGTTAACCCAGGCCCAAAAGGACATGCATGGTATGTACTCACTGATTAGTGGGTAGTGGCCAAAAATTACAAAATACTCATGATCCAACTTATAGACTGTATGAAGTTTAACAAGAAATAAGTCCCAAATGACAATGCTTCAGTCCCACTTAGAAGGGAGAAGAAAATTATTACAGGAGGCAGAGGGAAGGAGGAACCTGGGTCAGAGAGGGGAGGAGGAGGAGAAAAATGGTGACAGATTCAGGTATTGGGGGAGACAGGATAGTAGCCCAGACAGTCAGGAGATATGTAGCTTGGGGTGTGGGGGACAGGGAGGAACCTCTAGAAATTCCCAAAGAACTGGGATGTGAGAGGCACCCAGGACTCAATAATGATGACCTTAGCCAAAATGCCCAGTGGGAGATGGAACCTGAAGAAAGCACCTGCAGTAGATAGACAGGGCCCCCAGTAGATGGATGGGGACCACTCACCTACCTTCAATACTTTTGACCCAGAATTGTTCCTATCTAAAAGAAATGCAGGGTCAAAGATGGTACAGAGACAGAAGGAAAGGCCTCCTAGTGACAGGTTGAACTTGAGATCCATCCCATGCACAGGCACCAAGCCCTGTCACCATTACTGATGCCATGTTGTGTTGCTAGACATGGCTGTCCTCTGAGAGGCTTTACCAGCAACTGACTGAGACAGATGCAGATACTCACAGCTAGCCATTAGACAGAGGCCAGGGACCCCTATGGGAAGAGTTAGGGCAAGGATTTTATAGGAACTGAAGGGGATTGCAATTGCATAGGAAGCTAGTTTCTAGGCAAGTGTTGTGTTTGATTCACTGGTGGTCACAGTTTCTAGTTGGCTTTTTATGATTGCTTGATATTAGTATTCAAGACAGGGCCCGTACTTTAACAATTTGATTTTGGAAAATAAGAAGGAACTTATGTGACTGAAAAGTATGAGCTTGCCCCGGCCACATTGGTATGACAAGTGTCTTAAAAGGCTTGTCACTTGGAAGCTTCAAAACTCCTCTGATGAATCACATTTCTGTACCATCTTAGTTGTTTGCTATAGACTTAGGGCATGTCTTAGTTAGGGTTTCATTGCTGTGAAAAGAAGTCATGACCAAGGCAATTCTTATATTGGGACAACATTTAATTGGGGATGGCTTACAGGTTCAGATGTTCAGTCCATTTTCATCAAGGCGGGAACATGGCAGCATCCAGGCAGGCATGGTGCAGGAGGAGCTGGGAGTTCTACATCTTCATCCAAAGGAAGCCAGGAGCAGACTACTATCTTTCAGGTAGGATGGAGGAGGGTCTCTAATCCCATCCCCACAGTGACACACTTACTTCAACAAGGCCACAACTCCTAACAGTGCTACACCATGGACCAAGCATATACAAACCATCACATTCTACTCCCTGGCCCCCATAGGCTTGTTCAAACACATGAGTAAATGGGGGCCATACCTAGCCATAGCATTATACAAAATAGTCCAACTTCAAATAGTCCCATAGTCTATAACAATGTTATATATAACAATAGTCTCAACAATGTTAAAAGTCCAAAGTACAATATCTCTTCAGAAATTCATCCAATCATTAAACTGTAATCCCTTAAAAAATTGAAATCAAAATGCATTTCACATACCTCCAACACCATACAGGGTATACATTACCATTCTAAAACATCATGGTGAGAAAATACTGGACAAAGCAAAACCAAAAGCCAGCTGTTCAAACTCCGAACTCAGCATCAACATGTCTGATGTCCAACTTCTTTCATCTTTGTTGACTACAGCACAATTTTTTTGGGTGGTTCTACTCCTTGATAGCAGCTTTCCTCAGCAGGTATCCCATAGCTCTGGCATCTCGAACATCTTGGGGTCTCCAAAGCAACTTCAGTATTACAACTTCTTGTTCCAGTGTCTGGGATCCACACATGATCCTCCAAAGGACTTGGGTCACATCTCCAGCTCTGCACTCTGTAACACTATAGGCCCTGGGTGACTCCACTGCTCTGCTGCTGCTATTCTTGGTAATCAGCCCATGGTACTAGCATCTTCAATATGCTGGGGTCTTCCACTGCAACAAGGGTTCAGCAATAGACTCTCATAGGCTCCCTTTATGATACTAAGTCTCGACATCTTTTCATGACCCCTTCAGTCCTGGGCCATCAACTGCAACTGAGACTGCACCTTCACCAATGGCCATCCTTGGCCTCTCACAGTGCCAAACCCCACTTGCTGCACCCCTCCTAGTCACCTCTCCCTCATCCCCTCCCCCTTCCCTCTCTCCTTCTCCTCTGAACAGGTAGGAGCCTCCTGGGTATCCCACCTCACCCTGGCACTCCAAGTCTCTATGAGGCTAGGCACATCCTCTCCCACTGAGGCAAGACAAGGCAGACCAGCTAGTAGAACATATCCCATATGCAGCTAATGGCTTTTGGGATTGTCCCTCCTCTAGTTGTTCAGGATCCGCATAAAGACCAAGCTGCACTACTACATGAGTGGGGAGGCCTAGGTCCAGCCTGCGTATGTTCTTTGGTTGGTGGTTCAGACTCAGAGAGCCCTGAGGGTCCAGATTAGTTGAATAAGGCAACTTTTATAAAGGACAACATTTAATTGGGACTGACTTACAGGTTCTCAGGTTCAGTCCATTATCATCATGGCAAGAAGCCTGGTAGCATCCAGGAAGGCATGGCACTAGAGAGCTGAGAGTTCTACATCTTGATTGGAAGGCAACCAGTAGAAGACTGACTTCCAGGTAACTAGGAGGAGGGTCTCAAAGCCCATCCCTATGAGTGACATACTTCCTCCAATAAGGACACACCTACCTGAAGCCACACCTCCTAACAGCATCACTCCCTGGACCAAGCCCATTTAAACCACCATAGGTCATCAGCTTTGAGAGAATTCACAACTTTACGTGAATTGACTCTTTCACATGAGCTCATATACCAATAAGTCCTGCATGGCTTAATGAAAGTGTTATTTACTGTATGTAGATATTTTATTTTGTGTGTATAAGTGTTTTGCCTGCATGTATTTCTGTGCAACACATGCATGACAAGTATTCATGGAAATCAGAAGGGGGCTTTGGGTCCTTGGGAACTGGAGTTACAGATAGATGTGAGTCCCCATGTTGGTGCTGGGAGTTCGAAGTCCAGGTCCTCTGCAATCATAAGTACCCTTAACTGCTGAGACATCTATCTACTCCAAACATGTGCTTAAGTTGAAATAAATTAAAATGAAATTTCAGCACTTTCATCGCAGTAATAAGGCATTTACAATAAACCTCAAGCTTGAGGCTTATGAGTACCATACAAGACTGCACAGGTAGCACAAGCTCACCCTAGTAGTCTGAATGAAAATGCCCCCATAGACTCATATGGAGTTGTAGTTGTCCAGCAGCCATGGATGAACTGTGTTACCTGAAAGGGGGCTGGAAGTGAAAGAGGATGGGGGGGGGGCGAGAGAAGGATGAAGCCAAGACTAAGGTTTCTCATCAAGGCTCAAAGTTTAATAGTCAGCACTGTGTTTATATAGGGAAAGCCCACAGCCCCATCCTTTGTTTCAGTTGGATTGAGTTGTAAAGCAAGCTCAGCAGGCAGTCTACTCCTGTAGGAAATTGACTCCACCTGGGTCATTAAGGTCCAACTGTGGCAAACACTTAAGATCTATTTAGCCTGCTCAAGGCTGGGGGAAGGGCACAATTCCCCCTCTTTTGTTTTTTTTTTTTGTTTTTGTTTTTGTTTTTTTTTTTTGTAGTTTTTTGAGACAGGGTTTCTCTGTGTAGCCTTGGCTGTCCTGGAACTCACTCTGTAGACCAGGCTGGCCTCGAACTCAGAAGTCCTCCTGCCTCTGCCTCCCAAGTGCTGGGATTAAAGGCGTGCGCCACCACCGGCCGGCCCCTCTTTTGTTTTTAAAGATGAGCTGGATGGGGCACAAGAATTGCTTGTTTTCCATAATTCCTTCTAAGGTATAGAGTAGCTAAGCGGCTGTTCTGTCTTAGGTTTGTGTCTATATTGCTCCTTCTTACCTGTCGTGGCCTGCATACATAGCTTTTTTATGTGTTTGTCTTAGGTTGATAGGAGCTCAAGAACATGCTTTCTGTTCCTTGGCCACCAGCCTTCAAAAGTACACTCTTTCCCATTCAGACCAGAGCCACGAAGGACGTATGATTATGCATTCAATGCATTTCTTCATAGCAAAGAGTAACTGCCATGGTGAATAGCTGAGCTTGCTAAAAGTGAAAGTAAACAATCTGATTAAGACACAAGGTCCAAAAGTTAAAAGTAACAAGACTATAATTAGAAATTAAAGTTGTATGCAGGGATGTGCCAGGTATTTAATTCAGCTGCTAATTGGCAAAGATCAAACACAAAGTCTGGCCACCAGGTATATGGGGTGGCTACACACATCTTCTATATTTAGACCAAATAACATTTTCTTATCCTTTCTAGCTGTAATTTCAAGAGAAAAAGTACCTCATTGCTTGCTGAACCCAATAAATAGAATTGCAGAGAATTTTCTAGGAGAATCAACCCATAGGCTTACTTGCCATCGAACTTGAGAAGCTGCTGGCCACTTTAAGAGCAGCTTTTCTCCAGCTGTGCTTGACTCCCAGCTACAGTGCAGGGTAACTTATCAGTTTCTGCTGTGCAAATTGAGACTGCCTTTTAAACAATTTAAAGTAAATCAAGGAGTGGATAGCCAGCAGATAACGTTTTAACCATTTTTTCTTCTTTTGAACATTAAACATAGGACAACAGTTATTCAAACAATGAAACAAACACACATAAATTGATATGTGGACAGATTGGTGCACCAAAGACAGACAATACACAGAGAGGGAAGAGAACTTGATGTAATCAGAACTAAGGATATCTCCGGTAGGAGCCAGAGAGGAAGCAGGAAGTTTCCCAATTTCCTTCTGTCCCTAGGAGAGGTCTGAAATCCATTTTCCTTCTCTTTTGCTAATGTGTCCCAGACAGGGGACAACTGCTTTTCTGAAACCTACTCTTTCTCTTTCACATGTCATTTGTATAGTTACCATTCCTACCTCTGGGAGCCATGAACAGTGCAAATCTACTCAAGCCAAGAGTTTTTCTAACATCTGTTTTTTAAACCCTACTCCTCTCTCCTGATGCAACTCTTTTTGGCTGTGGACAACTGCCTATATAGAATTCCCCTGTCCCATCTCTGCTGTCACCTCCTAGGTGAGATCTGTGTCAGTTCAACACTGTATCAACCTAGCCTGTATCCTCTCTTTAATGTACCTCCTACAACAACAGCCTCAAAAAAATAAAATTTATGGCTAACGCTAGCATTAGTGCTGTTTGTTGCTTACCACCATGCAGGATACCTTAACTTCTTCCATTTTCTGTGGAACTCCACCCTGGACAGCGTTTCTCAGTCAGTCCTCCTGTTTTCAGTCCCCTCATTCGGGTGCCACCTGTAGCTGTCCAGCAGTCATGGATGAACTGGGTTACCTGAAAGGGGGGCTAGACATGAAAAAGGACAGGGGTGGTGGTGAGAGAAGGATGAAGCCAAGACAAAGGTTTCTTATCAAGGCTCAAAGTTTAATAGTCAGCACTTCATTTATATAGGGAAAGCCCACAGAACACCCTTCCTTTGTTTCAGCTGGATTGAGTTGCAAAGCAAGCACAGTGGGCAGTCTACTCCTGTAGGAAATTGACTCCACCTGGGTCATTAAGGTCCAACTGTGGCAAACACTTAAGGTCTATTTAGCCTGCTCAAAGCTGGGGGAATGGCACAGAGAGTGGCATTATTTGAGGTATGGCACTGTTGAAGTAGGTGTGGCCTTGTTGGAGGAAGTGTGTCACTGGGGGTGAGGGATAGGGAGCTTTGAGTTCTCATATGTTCAAGCCAGGACTTACTGACTTTTCCTGCTGCCTGCTTATCTAGATGTCGAACTCTCAGCTACCTCTCCAGCACCATGTCTGCCTGCATGCCAACATGTTTTCTGTCATGGCAATAATGGACTCAATCTCTGAACAGCCTCAAATGTTTTCCTTTATTAGAGTTGCTATGGTCTCAGCAATAAAATCCTAAGACACTTTACTATTACATAACATTCTTCAAGACAGCTCTAAAATGGGCATTTTAGGTATGGTGGAATTGGATATTGTGGTGGTTTGAATAGGTTTGCCCTGCAGAGAATCATGTGTTGGATGCTTGGCTCATAAGGAGTGGTACTATTAGGAAGTGTGGCCTTAAAGGACACTGTCAAAAGGACAAAGCAGCAACCAACAAACTGGGAAAAGATCTTTACCAACCCTACATCCGACAGAGGGCTAATATCCAATATATACAAAGAACTCAAGAAGTTAGACTCCAGAGAGCCAAATAACCCTATTAAAAAATGGGGTACAGAGCTAAACAAAGAGTTCTCACCTGAAGAATATCTAATGGCTGAGAAGCACTTAAAGAGATGTTCATCATCCTTAGTCATTAGGGAAATGCAAATCAAAACAACCCTGAGATTCCATCTCACACCAGTCAGAATGGCTAAGACCAAAAACACAGGAGACAGCAGTTGTTGGCGAGGATGTGGAGAAAGAGGAACACTCCTCCCCTGCTGGTGGGATTGCAAGCTGGTACAACCACTCTGGAAAGCAGTCTGGCGGTTCCTCAGAAAACTGGGCATGACGCTCCTGGAGGATCCTGCTATACCACTCCTGGGCATATACCCAGAGGCTTTACCTGCATGCAATAAGGACACATGCTCCACTATGTTCATAGCAGCCTTATTTATAATAGCCAGAAGCTGGAAAGAACCCAGATGTCCCTCAACAGAGGAATGGATTCAGAAGATGTGGTATATTTACACAATAGAATACTACTCTGCAATTAAAAACAATGAATTCACGAAATTCCTAGGCAAATGGTCAGAACTGGAAAATATCATCCTTAGTGAGGTAACCCAATCACAAAAGAACACACATGGTATGCAGTCACTGATAAGGACATATTAACCCAGAATCTTGGAATACCCAAGATGCAATTCACATATCAATAGATTTCCAAGAAGATGGAAGGAGAGACCCCTGGTCCTGGAAAGACTGGATGTAGGGGAATACCAGGACAGAGAAGTGAGAGGGGATTGAATGGGGAACAGAGGGAGGGAAGGGAGCTTATGGGACTTTCGGGGAGGGAGGAAACGGGAAAGGGGAAATCATTTGGAATGTAAATAAAAAATATAGAAAATAATTTTAAAAAAAGGAAGTGTGGCCTTATTGGAATAGGTATGGCCTTGTTGGAGGAAGTGCTCAAGTCTGGCCTCTGTGATCCATTCTCCTCTTGGCTGCCTATGGAAGACAGTCTCCTTCTGCTGCCTGCAGATCAAAATGTAGAACTCTCACCTCCTCCAGCACCATGTCTGCCTGCACACTCCCATGCTTCCCGCCATGATGATAATCGAGTGAATCTCTGGATCTAAGGCAGCCCCAATTAAATGTTTTCCTTTATAAGAGTTGCCTTGGTCATGGGGTCTGTTCACATCGATAAAACCCTAATTTAAGCCAGGCGGTGGTGGCACACGCCTTTAATCCCAGCACTTGGGAGAGGCAGAGGCAGGAGGATTTCTGAGTTCGAGGCCAGCCTGGTCTACAGAGTGAGTTCCAGGACAGCCAGGGCTACACAGAGAAACCCTGTCTCAAAACAAACAAACAAACAAAAAACAAAAACCCTAATTTAAATATGGTTGTGTGATTCATGGTTCAGGCTTCTTAGGTGCTTTCCATTCCCACCTAAATTCACCCATTCTTTGAAGTTTGGCTCAGTTCTTCCAGAAGACTTCAATGTTGACCACTCTAGTTTACAAAAATGATTCTCTTTTGGAAATCCTCCTTAGAGTCCCCCCATCCTCCATGACACACTGTCTTATTGGTATAACATTTTGATTTTCAATCTTTTTCAGATATATTTTTAGTTGTGGTTTATGGGTGTATGTGTCTGCAGGTGAGCATATCAGTACATGTTCCCTCCAAGGCCAGAGCTTGCATTACAGAGAGCTGTGAGAAACCTGACATGGACACTAGGAACTGAACCTAGATCCTATGGTCAAAGGGCCCTGAAGAGCATTGCTTAAACTCATAATGTATAGATGATGTATGGATATGTGTGGGGTCTAGTCCTTTTCTCATGACAGAACACTTAACAAAAGCAATAACCAAACTCTTTAGCTCAATAACAAGACTCAGCATGAGTATAGACACCATGTCAGCTTCCAAACTTATTCATTTATTTTTTAAAATTTTCTTCATTATATGTATTTGAGTGTTTTGCCTGCATGTATGTCTGTACAACACTTGCATGCCTGGTGCCCATGGAGGTCAGAAGGTGTCAGATCTCTTGGAACAAAAGTCACATGCAGTTGTGGACCTCCATGTGGGTGCTGGGAATCAAACCTAGGTCTTCTGCAAGAGCAGCCAATGTTTTTAACCACTGAGTAAGCTCCCTCCTCCATTTACTTTTAAATGAAGGTCAGCATGCATGTGAAACATAGAATTGTTACATTCTGTCCTGATCAGGGGTGGGAGTGGTAAGAGTAAGGAAGATTTGGAAATATTGGCATTGGAACTTGAGAACACCCTTGATAGAACTCATGACTTCTTTATCACATCAGACACCCATTTGGAAGTACTGGGCACAGGATCTGTGAAGAAATAGCAAAAGATAGGCAGGCATTTATTATGCTTTCCAGTTAAATCTGTCATGCGAGGAGATTGACAATTTAGGACTCAGAAAGAAGCAGTCAGTTAAAGAATGCTGTATATTTTTAAAAATGCATTCGCAAGTGGTATTTGCTCCATTTCTTACCCCCATGGAGAATGCAAGAAAGGTCAGTGAGGATTGATATCTTAGATAGGACCACATGGGTAGAACTACAGTAGCTAAGTTGGCACAGGGTTAGTTTTATGTGCTTGTACTCTGATGCTCCTTTCTTTTATTTTTTAAATTTCTCTTTCTTTCCTTTCCTCATTTTTCTATCCTTCCCTCCCTTCCTCTTCCTTCCCCCACCTCCTCCTTTTATTTAGAAATGGATACAAAATTCTCAAAATAAAGCCCATAATCCTTAAACTGGTTGCTTTTGGCCCCAGAGTGTGCATGAAGTACATGCCAGGTACTCACAGAGGCCAGGAGTAGGTATTAGATCCCATGGAAATGGAATTACAGATGGTTGTGAGCTGGTGTGTGAGTGTGGGGATCATACCTGAGTCCTCTAGAAGAATAGCCAGTGCTCTTAGCCACTGAGCCCTAGCTTATGTTTCTTGAGCTAACTTTATACAATGTTACTTCTTTATCTTAATAGATAAGTTTTAAAAAAATGGCTGTGACACTAACCTAGCTGAACAGCTAACTTTCAACCCTTCAGTGTGTCCCCTTCAGAATGTCCAGGTGGCAGCAATAGTGCATTAAACCATGGCAATAGTTTCTCAATCACCTTGAATACATTTTCAGCTGATTGACTTCCAAGTGATTCGTTGTGAGAGCTATAAATAACACATGTGGCCAATAAGACTCTATTTGGACTCATTTTCCTGCATCAGTTGTTTCGTACATTGGGCTTTTAAAGCATATCCTGGTTTACATTAGCAGAATGATTATTTTATCTCTAAGAACAGAAATGAACATTTATCTGCACTGCTGATGCAGCAGATGGGGTACGTGCTACATGAAAAGATGGAGTACTAAAACACATATCTTATTTCCAGAAACACTCAGAGTTCTCCTAAACCTCTTATGGGTTCCCAGAGTTTATTTTCTCCAGCAACATAACCTTGAGAATATCAAGAATCGAGAGTTCCAAGCATAATGGCAATGGCCAGAAATAAAAAAACAACCTACCTGTCCCTCCATAGATGAATAGAAAAGAAAATGCTTAGCCATTAAAATTTGATATCATCATAAGGAAAACTGTTAGAAATACTGAATAGTGAAGTAAAGACGCTCATCATTGGCCTAAAAAAGTGTAATCATGAAATTCGCAGGTAAATGGACAAAATTGGAAGGAAATCATTCCGACTGAGGTATCCCAGACAGAGAAAGACAAATAAGATACATATTCACTTATGTGTTGATATTAGCTTTTAAGTCAATGATAAACAAGATACAATCCATAGAACCACAGAGGGTAGGTATAGACTAAGGGATTATGGATTGGGAAATGGATAGATCTCTGTAGGAAAAGGAAATAGAAGAGTTAAGGATGTATGGGTGGGGGAAGCTGGAACGTGAGGATCAAGTAGTGAGGTGGATAGAAGAGTTGGTCATAGGAGAGAATATGGGAAGAGATGGCTGAAATTTTCGGGTACTATGGAAACCTAATTCAATAGAAGCCTCCCCCCCAACATACATGATGTTGACTAAAAAATATTGAAAATTGATTGGGGAGACATCTCTTGTCACCAACTGAAGCTTCCAGTACCAGGATTGGGTTATATCTAATTGATCCAAACAACCCAGGCTGTTGCAAAGACTAATCAATTGCTCTTTACAACCCAATGGCAAGGCCCCACTGCTGAAGATGACACCTAGAAAATTCACTGAACATGGAGAAGCCACACTGGTGCCTGCATAGAGCCTTCACTCCTATATACTAGTGTCTTTGGTACAGGAATGTACTCTGCATGCCACCAAAATAGAAACTCCAACACAACCACAAACCTTTGATCTACAATGGTGTCCTGCCTGCAAGATATGCTAGTACAATGATGGTGCAAAGCCACCATTGTGGGAGTGACCACACAATATCGGATTTGACTGAAGGTCATACCCATACCTTTCACTGCTTGGGTGATGAAGACTAGATAGTCCAGAGACCTAGGAAAAACCAAATAATACTGTTCAAAAAAAAGTGATAAAATGACTCCTAATGACATTCTGCTATATTCATAGATCAGTGCCTTGTTCAACCATCATCAGAGAGGCTTCCTCCTGCAGCAGATGGGAATAAAGACAGAGACACACATTACACAGAGAATGAGAGACCTTGGAACACCCAGCTCCAAATAGGGTGTCTCCATCGAATCTCTCTCCTCAGGGTTCAGGGAAGAGGAGGCAGAAATAGCTTAAGAGCCAGTGTATGAAGGAGACCAAGATAATAGGGCTCTCTAAATTAACATGAGCAAATCTCATATGAACTTAAAGGGACTGAGGCAGTATGCACAGGGCCTGCACAGGTCTGCACCAGGTCCTTTGTGTATAGGTTATGTTTTCCAGTTTTGTGGGTTTCTTTGCATTCTTGAGTATGGGAACAAGTGAGTCTGTTTCTTTTGCCTTCTCTTGGGTGCCCTTTCCTTCTGTTTGTTTGGCCAATTCTGATGTGTTAATTTTTATTTTGTCTTACTATATTTTGTTTTCTTATTATCTCTTAGATAATACAGTCGAATTAGATATTGTTCAGTTACTCACACAAGATTTGTGCTACCATTGCATGAGTGTATCTTGCAGGTAGGACACCATTGTGAATCAAAGGGTTTGTGGTTGTGTTGGAGTTTCTATTTTGGTGGCATTCAGAGTACCTTCCTGTACTAAAGACACTAGCATATAGGAGTGAAGGCTCTATGCAGGCACCAGTGTGGCTTCTCCATGTTCAATGAGTTGTGTAGGTGTCATCTTCAGCAGTGGGGCTTGTTTGTTTTCAAACAAGAGAGAGGGAGAAAGAGGAGGGATCTGCATGGTCTGGATGGAAGGTGAGGTGAGGAGGAACTGGAAAGAATAGAGGGAGGGAAAACTATAATCAGGATATATGCTGTGGAAAAACAATCTATTTTCAATAGAAGGATTTCTTTCTTTTTTTTTTTTTTAGGAAAAAAAAGTGTTCCAAGCTGAAATAACAAATGGTAACTTCCCCTCCAGATGGGAAATTTTTAATAAGCTACTAGACTGTGCTGCTAGTTTTAAATAATGAGAATGCTCTAAAAATTAATGAGGACAAAGCCAAAAGCTATAGGTGTCATATACAAAGGTTTGAACGGGGAGCACTATTGTGTGAAAAAGTAAAGGAAAGACTACCTTACAGGACTAAGGTATGTGCTGCAAGGCCAGTGTTCTGAAAAATATCACTGGAGGGAAAATTGAGGTTTGCTTGAAATGGAAAGATCTGCTAAAAAAGATGCCATTTCCTAGACATAATCTCCCAAAGATGCTGCATGCTGAGCGGGCAGGTCTGGAGAGAAGTTGGGACTCTTCACTATTTTTTAAATGATGTGTGTGTGTGTGTGTGTGTGTGTGTGTGTATGCACACACATGCCTTTGTGTGAGTATTGGCCAGAATCCAACTTAGGACATGCTCTGTCACTCCTTGTGTCTTCTTCCTTCAAGACAAGGTCTCTTCCTGAATCTGAGGCTCCATTTTCTCAGCTAGGTTGGAAGCCAGCAAGCCTAACAAGACCCAGCTATCTTCTTGTCTCCATCCTCTTTAAAGCTAGGGCTGCAGGTATATACAGGACACCCAGCTTGTTATGCTGGATATAGGATCTGAACTCCAGTCCTCTTGATTATGCAGCAAGTACATAATCTCAGAGCCATTGTCCAGCCCAGGATGGTCTCAGTCTCACTATATACTCTATGATCCTCTTGCTTCTGCCTCCTAAGTGCTAGATTTTCTGGTGTGAGCCACCATGCCTAGTGTATGTGTTACTGGGTGTTAAACTCAGGGCTTCCTGTATACTAGCTATGTACTCTACCAGCTGAGCTACACCCCTTTCCCCTAAGTGTAATTTTTTCATAAATTCTGAATCTGTTGGGCCTTTTTCTTTTAGTGTCTCAACATAATTTTGACCATTCATATATTTCTTTCTCCAACAGCTGTATCAGAGCAAAGATATATTATTTGACTTTATAAATTCCATTCCATGATTTCTTATAGCTATAAACCTATCAGGGCAGGGGGGAAGTATATGTCAAAGGAATGACTGGGATTTTACAGCTTGACTGGTCACACCACTTGAAACCTAGCTGGGTTCCTTTTCTCCTCCACTGAACTCTTGCATGCAGTGGTGACTGGATTGAATTGCCAGGCTGGCAGGAAGAAAATTGTGTGGGATGAAAGTCACAAGCTCTGTGACAGGGGTTTGAGGCCTGTCTCTGCTCTTGGCTGGCTGTGCAAACTCTGTTTTCTCTTCTGTGCAGTAGGACCTCGTTCCATAAGGAGATGAAGTCACAAGGTGTCTCACTTTCAGGACTGATCTTCATCAGTCACATAGAAGTAACTCCCTATAGGGGAGACACAAAAGGAGGCCTTAGCAAAATGCCTGATATACAACAGTCCCTAATAAATGTACTTCTAGTGCTGGTCACTCCTGTGTGGTTCAAGTCAGAGAACTGTATAAGAACCTGAAAATAGCAATCTATATTTGCAGTAATATTTAAGGGCCACACTATTGGTGAATAGTGCTACTGCAAGATAGGAGTCACTTCATGGGAACTGAGTACACAAAATGTTTCTATGCAAAATGAGAACCGTGTTAGAAACAGATTGGTCATTGTTATCATACAAACAATGTATGTTGTTGAGGACACCATCATGTTCAAAGGTGATTTTGTGAAGACTTCTGTTCCATTTTGGCCACTGAATGTGAGAAACATATATACATTCTTTTTTTTTTTTTTCTTCTTTTTTTTTAATTTAATTTAATTTTATTTTTTTAATTTACATTCCAAATCACTTCCCCTTTCCCGTTTCCTCCCTACCCGAAAGTCCCATAAGCCCCCTTCCCTCCCTCTTTTCTCCGTTCAACCCCCTCTCATTACTCTGTCCTGGCGTTCCCCTACATCCAGTCTTTCCAGGACCAGTGGTCTCTCCTTCCATCTTTTTAGAAATCTATTGATATGCTGATTGTGTCTAGGGTATTCTGAGATTCTGGGTCAATATCCCCTTATCAGTGACTTCATACCATGTGTGTTCTTTTGTGATTGGGTTACCTCACTAAGGATGATATTTTCAAGTTCTGACCATTTGCCTAGGAATTTCGTGAATTCATTGTTTTTAATTGCAGAGTAGTATTCCATTGTGTAAATATACCACATCTTCTGAATCCATTCCTCCGTTGAGGGACATCTGGGTTCTTTCCAGCTTCTGGCTATTATAAATAAGGCTGCTATGAATATAGTGGAGCATGTGTCCTTATTGCATGCAGGTAAAGTCTCTGGGTATATGCCCAGGAGTGGTATAGCCGGATCCTCCGGGAGTGTCATGCCCAGTTTTCTGAGGAGCCGCCAGACTGCTTTCCAGAGTGGTTGTACCAGCCTGCAATTCCACCAGCAGTGGAGGAGTGTTCCTCTTTCTCCACATCCTCGCCAACAACTGCTGTCTCCTGTGTTTTTGATCTTAGCCATCCTGACTGGTGTGAGATGGAATCTCAGGGTTGTTTTGATTTGCATTTCCCTAATGACTAAGGATGATGAACATCTCTTTAGGTGCTTCTCAGCCATTAGATATTCTTCAGGTGAGAACTCTTTGTGTAGCTCTGTACCCCATTTTTTAATAGGGTTACTTGCCTCTCTGGAGTTTAACTTCTTGAGTTCTTTGTATATCTTGGATATTAGCCCTCTGTCGGATGTAAGGTTGGTAAAGATCATTTCCCAGTTAGTTGGTTGCCGCTTTGTCTTTTTGACGGTGTCTTTTGCCTTGCAAAAACTTTGTAATTTAATGAGGTCCCATTTGTCTATTCTTGATCTTAGAGTATAAGCTATTGGAGTTCTGTTCAGGAAATTCTCCCCTGTGCCCATATGTTCAAGGTTCTTCCCTAGTTTCCCTTCTATTAGTTTCAGTGTGTCTGGTTTTATGTGGAGATCTTTGATCCACTTAGAATTGAGCTTAGTGCAAGGAGATAAGGATGGGTCAATTTGCATTCTTCTGCATGTTGACCTCCAGCTGAGCCAGCACCATTTGTTGAAAAGGCTATCTTGTTTCCACTGGATGGTTTTAGCTCCTTTGTCAAAGATCAAGTGACCATAGGAGTGTGGATTCATTTCTGGGTCTTCAATTCTGTTCCATTGATCTACATGTCTGTTACTGTACCAATACCATGCAGTTTTTAACACTATTGCTCTGTAGTACAGCTTGATCGTTCAGGAAAGCAGAAACTAAACAGGGACACAGTGAATCTAATTGAAGCCTTGGACCAAATGGAACTAACTGATATATATAGAACATTTCATCCTAGAGCTAAAGAATACACCTTCTTCTCAGCTCCTCATGGTACCTTCTCCAAAATTGACCATATAATTGGTCACAAATCAGACCTCAACAGATACAAGAAGATAGAAATAATCCCATGCCTCCTATCAGATCACTATGGAATAAGGGTGGTCTTCAATGGCAACAAAAACAAAAGAAAACCCACGTACACATGGAGGCTGAACAATGCTCTACTCAATGATAACTTGGTCAAGGTGGAAATAAAGAAAGAAATCAAAGACTTTTTGAAAGTTAATGAAAATGAAGGCACAACATACCCTAACTTATGGGACACAATGAAAGCAGTGCTAAGAGGAAAATTCATAGCCCTGAGTGCCGCCAAAAAGAAACGGGAGACAGCATACACTAACAGCTTAATGGCACACCTGAAAGCCCTGGAACAAAAAGAAGCAAATACACCAAAGAGGAGTAGAAGGCAGGAAATCATCAAACTCAGGGCTGAAATCAATCAAGTAGAAACAAATAAAACCATACAAAGAATCAACAAAACGAGGAGTTGGTTCTTTGAGAAAATCAACAAGATAGATAAGCCCTTAGCCAGACTAACCAGAGGGCACAGAGATAGTATCCAAATTAATAAAATCAGAAACGAAAAGGGAGAGATAACAACAGAAACTGAGGAAATTCAAAAAATCATCAGATCCTACTACAAAAACCTGTATTCAACACAACTAGAAAATCTTGAGGAAATGGACAATTTCCTTGACAGATACCAAGTACCAAAATTAAATCAGGATCAAATAGACCATCTAAACCGTCCTATAACCCCTGAAGAAATAGAAGTTGTCATTGGAAGTCTGCCAACCAAAAAAAGCACAGGTCCAGATGGTTTTAGTGCAGAATTCTATCAGACCTTCAAAGAAGACCTAACACCAATACTCTTCAAACTGTTCCACAAAATAGAAACAGAAGGAACACTACCCAACTCGTTCTATGAAGCCACAATTACACTAATACCAAAAGCACACAAAGATCCGACAAAGAAAGAGAATCTCAGGCCAATCTCTCTTATGAATATCGATGCAAAAATACTCAATAAAATTCTTGCCAACCGAATCCAAGAACACATCAAAACGATCATTCACCACGATCAAGTAGGCTTCATCCCAGGGATGCAGGGATGGTTCAATATAAGGAAATCCATCAATGTAATCCACTACATAAATAATCTCAAAGAAAAAAACCACATGGTCATCTCATTAGATGCTGAGAAAGCATTTGACAAAATTCAGCATCCTTTCATGCTAAAGGTCTTGGAAAGATCAGGAATTCAAGGCCCATATCTAAACATAGTAAAAGCAATTTACAGCAAACCAGTAGCCAGCATCAATCTAAACGGAGAGAAACTTGAAGCAATCCCACTAAAATCAGGGACTAGACAAGGCTGCCCTCTCTCTCCATATCTTTTCAATATAGTACTTGAAGTTCTAGCTAGAGCAATTAGACAACAAAAAGAGGTCAAAGGGATACAAATTGGAAAGGAAGAAGTCAAACTATCACTATTTGCAGACGATATGATAGTATACATAAGCGACCCAAAGAACTCCACCAGAGAACTCCTACAGCTGATAAACGACTTCAGCAAAGTGGCCGGATATAAAATCAACTCAAGCAAGTCAGAAGCCTTCCTATACTCAAAGGATAAGCAGGCTGAGAAAGAAGTAAGAGAAATAATACCCTTTACGATAGCCACAAACCATATTAAGTATCTTGGCGTGACGCTAACCAAACAAGTGAAAGATCTGTATGACAAGAACTTCAAGTCTCTGAAGAAAGAAATTGAAGAAGACCTCAGAAGATGGAAAAATCTGCCATGCTCATGGATTGGCAGGATTAATATAGTAAAAATGAGCATATATACATTCTTAAGAGATGAAACACCATCGTGTCATCAGATTCTGCTTCACAGTCTCAAAGAATTATTCTTTGGGATTTTTGCTCTTCTGAGACTTGACTTCTCTTCATTATCACCAGAATGTTCTGTATGAGGTTTGCTAATCTTAAGAAATTCCACAAAGCTTTATGTAGGACCCATCAAATCAAAGGTCAATATGAAGTGGAATGTCTAAAATAGCTTAAGTCAAAGCTGAACACTAGGCAGCCAGCCCTTCATGTACCTACATATGAACTTACTATGGTTTTTGTAGCTGACACTGAAGAATGTTACTAATAAGCCAAAAAGTTATAATACTCATGCTTTTTAGCTCAATGTTCTAACCCCCCCCTGTTCACCACCAATCCATGTCTCCACCCCCTTACTCAGGACCAATCAGCCTAAAGTTTAGCTGACAATACTTTCCCTAGTAAGCCAACTGCTCCCTTCCTTGCCCTTGAAACTTTTGAACCTGGTTCTTCTTCCTATAAAAAGGATACCTGAGTATTTATTTAGTACAGCAGTCTTTTTTTTTTTTGGTCATGGATGTCCAGTATTATCGTATACATTCAGTAAACTATTCTTGCTTAGCAGATCAGTGTTTGGTTTGAGTGGAAATTTCTGAACCTCAACATATTCATCAACTATTTGTTGAATGTTGTATATTAGTTGCTCTGTTAGGTGATTGTGATATGGGAACAAAACAGAAAAAGCTTTGTCCATATGTATCTTCAGAATATAAGGTCAGGAATTTGTGTGCATGTGCTTGTGTTGTTCCGTTGTTGGTTTTTTTGTTGTTGTTCTTCATTTTAAATTTAAATAGATTCATTTCTCATAAAATATATCCTGAATATAGTTTCCCTTCCCTCCATTCCTCCCAGTTCCTCCCCACCTTTGATCCCCTCTGGATCCATTCCCTTTCTGTCTCTCCTTAGAAAAAGAAAAGGATTCCAAGCATGACAAAATAAAGTATAATAAGATGAACAAAATTGTTCATACCAAAGTTGAACACAGCAACCCAACAGGAGCAAAAGAGTCTCAAGAGCAAGCAAAAGAGTCAGAGACCCACTTGTTCTCACAGTCGGGAGTCCCATGAAGATACAAAGGTGATAGCTATAAAATATATGAGAAGAACCTGGTAGAGATCCATGTAACCCTGTGCTTCCTGCTTCAGCCTCTGTGAGCTCAAATGCACCTTGCTTAGTTGACTCAATAGACCTTGTTCTCCTGGTGTCCTCCATTTCCTCTGACTTTTTCAGTCTTTCTTCCTCCTCCTTGAGCTCTAAGGGGAATGATTTGATTGAGACTTCCAATTTAAACTCTTTCTGCATAATGTCTGGCTGTAGGTCTCTGCATCTTTTCCCATCTGCTGCCAGAGGCAGCTTCTCTGATGATGACTGGATAAGGCACCAATCTATGACTCTATGAGGATAACAGAGTATCATTAGGAATCATTTTATTTATTTTTTCAGACCAGTCCTGTTCGGTTTTACCCTAGGTCATTGGAATATCTATTGTCTGGTTCCTGGTTACTCAAGAAGTGTCAGATATGGCCCCTGTCTTAGTTAGGGCTTTACAGCTGTGAACAGACACCATGACCAAGGCAACTCTAATAAGGACAACATTTAATTGGGGCTGATTTACAGGTTCAGAAGTTCAGTCCATTGTCATCAAGGCGGGAGCATGACAGGCAGACCTGAGAGTTCTACATCTTTATCTGAAGACTTCTAGCAGAATAATGGTTTCCAGGCAGCTAGAATGAGAGTCTTAAAGCCCTCACACACAGTGACACACCTACTCTAACAGGGCCACACTTTCCAATAGTGTCACTCCCTGGTCCAAATATACACAAATCATCACATTCCACTCCCTGGCCCCTATAGGCTTTTTTAAACATATGAGTCTATGGGGGCCATACCTAAACATACCATAATGCAAAATACATTCAGTCCAACTATAAAGGTCCCCATAGACTATAGCAGTCTCAACAATGTTAAAGGTCCAAAGTTCCAAGTTGCTTCTGAGATTCATCAGATCACTTAACTGTAATCCCCAAAGCAAGACAGGAAATCAGCTGGGCAAAATCCAAACTCTTCATGGCTGATGTCAAAGTAATCTTCAGATCTCCAACTCCTTTTTCATCTTTGTTGACTGCAACAAACTTCTTTCTCCTAGCCTGGTTCTACTCCCTGTTAGCAGTTTTCCTGAGCAGATAGCCCATGACTCTGGCATCTCAAACATCTTGGGGTCTCCAAGGCAGATTCAGTGTTACAGCTTCATGTTTCAATATCTGGGATCCACACATGATATGGGCTCCTCCAAAGAGCTGGTGTCGCTTCTCCAGCTCTGTCCTCTGTAGCACTCTAAGCTCAGGTTGATCCACTCCACTGCTGCTGCTGTTCTTGGTGATCATCCCATGGTACTGGCATCTTCAATATGCTGGGCTGAAACTAGGCTTCCCCAGTAGCCTCTCATAAAGCTCTCCTCATGGTGCCAAGCCTCAAATCCTTTGCATGACTCGTTCAGTTCTGGGCCTTCAACTGTAACTGAGGCTGCACCTTCACCAATGGCCTTCCATAGCTTCTCACAGTGCCTTAGGTGCTCTTGATGATCCCTTCATGCCTTTAAAACCATGGGTGACTCTTACACATTACCAAGTACAGCTGCAGCATGAGGTACAACCTTGTCTGTCTCTGGAACACGGTTTCTCTGTGCTCTCATAAAACGCTTCCCAGAAGATTTCACCTCAGTGATGCTGGTCTCTTCTTAATCACCACCAATTTCTTAGCTACAGCTAACCAGTATCAATTGTCCCAGTAGTTTCCTTCTCCTTTTAACTATAAAGTCAGAGTCAAATGACCAAAGCTGCTGTGTTCTGCTGCTTTCTGAGGCTGGAACTTGGCTCCCTTGTTATATTACATTATCACCAGCTTTTTGTTTTCCAACTCCTTCACACCCAAGTAAGTCTCCATGTAGGCATCAGTTCAACTTCTTCACGTTCAATGAGTTGTGTGGATGTTGTCCTTAACAATAGGGCCCCATTGTCACTTTGAGGAGAGTAACACTTTGTCTTAGCATCAGCTTGGTTTGTTTGGGAATTTCCATGGGACTCCTTGGTCAATAACTCAATGGAATACAACCCAGATCCACCACTGGAAGCCTTGCCTGGCCATAAGAGCTGGTCAGTTGAGACTTCTTTTTCTCTACTACTAAGAGTCTTCATTAGGGTCACCTTCATAGATTCCAGGAAGTTTTCACTGTGCTACATTTCACACTATCACCAAAATGCCTCCCAATTATAGCCATCTCTCCCTGAACTCTCTCCCTCCATCTCATTTCCTCCCTCCACCTGATCCCCCAACTCCCCCATCCACCCACCCCCCTTTTTTCCCCCAAAAATATATTTCCCCTTCTCTAGAAGATCTATGTGTTCCGCCTAGACAAATTCTCTTTACTTAACCTCTCTGGGCCTACAAAACTACTACAGATTGTAGTTTTGTTATCATTTATTTAATGGATACTATCTACATATGAGTGAATATATTCTATATTTTTCTTGGAGGTTATCTCACTCAGGATGATTTTTTTTCTAGTTCCATTCATTTGCATACATTTTTCCATTAATAAATTTATTTATCCACTTTACATCCCAATCACAGCTTCCCTTCTCTTCCCAGTCCCCACCTCACACAGCCCCTTTCCTCTCCCCTCCTCTTCATCTCTGAGAAGGGGGAGATCCCTCCTAGGTGTCATCCCTCCCTGGCACCTCAAGTCACTGCTGGACTAAGCATATCCTATCCTTCTGAGACCTGCTGCCGCCAGTCAAGACAGCCCAGTTAGGGGAACAGAATCCACAGGCAGGCAACAGAGTCAGGGAGAGCCTCTGCTCCAGTTGCTGGGGGACATGCATAAACACCAAGCTGCATATCGGTTACATATGTGTAGGTGGCCTAGGTCTAGCCTTTGTATACTCTTTGGCTTGTGAGTCAGTCTCTGGGAGCCCTTAAAGGGTCCAGGTTAGTTAACTGTTAGTCTTCTTGTGGAATCCCTATCCTTTCTGGGTTCCTCAATACATCCCCCAACTCCTCTATAAGACTTACCAAGCTCAGTCTATGTTTGGCTGTGGATCGCTGCATCTGTTTCCATTGACTGCTGAGTGGAACAGAGTATCACTAATAGAGTCAGAAATTGGTTCTTGCCCATGGGATGAATCTCAAGTTGGGCCAGTCATTGTTTGGCCATTCCCTCACTCTCTGCTCCATCTTTGTCCCTGCACTTCCTGAGGCAGGACAACTTTTGGGTCAAGGAATTTGTGTATAGGTTGCTGTACTTATCCCTCCACTGGGAGTGTTCCCTGGCTATAGGAGGTGGCCACTTCAGGCTCCACATCCCACCCTGCTAGGAGTCTCAGCTAGAGTCACCCTCATAGACCCATTGGAGCTTCCTCCATCCTAGGTCTCTGGCATGTCCTAGAAATTCTTGCTTCCCCCACTCCCCACCAATATCTATTCACTCCCTTGGCCCCCTCTCCCTGGCTCTCCCTACACCCAATCCCTCCATCCCTATCCCCTCTCCTATCCAGTCCCCTCCTTCCTTCCACCTCCAATGACAATTTTATTTCCCCTTCAATCATCCTCCCCTGGGCCCTGTCTTAATTAGGGTTTTTCTATTGCTGACCAAGACAACTTTTATAAAGGACAACATGTAATTGGGGCTAGCTTACAGTTTCAGAGGTTCAGTTCATTATCGTCATGGTGGGAAGCATGGTAGCTTCCAGGAAGACATGGTGTTGGAGAAGGAGCTAAGAGTTCTACACCTCAACCCAAAGGCAGCCAGGAGCAGACAGTCTTCCACAGATCCCCAGGAGGAGCGTCTCTTCCATGCTTGGTGATGCTTCAAAGCCCACCTCCACAGTGACACATTTTCTCCACCAATGCCACACCTACTCCAACAAGGTCACACCTCCAAATAGTGCCACTTCCCATGGGCCAAGCATATTCAAACCACCACAGGTCCTCCTTGTTATTTAGCTTTTTTGGGTCTATGGATTTTAGCATGGGTATCTGTATTTTATGGCTAATATCCACTTATAAATGAATGCATACCATGCATGTCCTTTTGTGTCTAGGTTACCTCACTCAGGATAATATTTTCTAGTTCCAATCATTTGCCTGCAAATTCCATGATGTCCTTGTTCTTAATAGCTGAGTAGTATTCCATTGTGTAAATGAACCACATTTTCTGTATGCATTCTTTGGTTGAGGGGAATCTGGGTCTTCAGTTTGATTCCATTGATCAACACTTCTGTTTTTATGCTAATACCATGTAGACACATGCGCCAGAATGCTAAGAGAAGCAAACTCTCTAGCTAGCTCTATCCGTCCTTGCATAGCCATGCAAACTTTGAGACTCTTTGATCATCTGTAAAATGAGAGATTAAGCTCTGGGTAGTTTTCAGGGCTCATTCCAACTTTCTAGTTGTTAATATATTTTTAATGCAAACTTGGAGTTACCATGCCCTGTTTCTAGGATGATACTCTTTCAAATCATCTTTATGGCTGCCTTCTTCATAGAGTTAATATTCTTGCAAAGAGAAATAGATAAAATGATACACAGTATATCAGGTGCTATAAGCACTAGAGATAAAATTATACCAAAAGAAGGATAATAGAGATTATTTGACCTTTTCATTTTAAAGGTACTACTCACGGAAGGCTTTCATTTAGAAAATATTTGAGTGAAGACATGATGGAATTGAAAGTAAACTATATAGCAATCTGAGAGCATTGTGTAAGTGCTAGGTCCTGATAAAGGAGAGTGTAAGGCCTCTCTGAGGCTACTGTGGAAAAAGTGGAGCAACTGAGTGGAATCATCAGAGAAGTGCTTAGAGAGGCCATGGAGAGGGAAAGTGACAACCAGAACTTTAAGAGCCTTGTAAGTGATTGTGAAGAGTCTGACTTCTACCCTTGGTAAGATGAAAAAGTACTTATTCCTATGTGGAATTTCTGTACTGATGGTCCCCTCTCCCAATTTACAGAATATAAGTCATTTGAAGGCACTTTTTTTTTTCAAAAAGTTTTGAAGAGCTTCTTGCCCTATTTACAACTATACCCATGACCCTTAGACTGGTGTCCAACTTGAAGGATCTGTTCATTGAATATTTGCTGAATGAATGGATTGTGTAAGTGCATTATTACCAAAAGATCCAGGAAAAGAAGTTGAAGAGAGCACTGACACTTGATTTTGGTTTATAATATTTGAAGTTGATACTTGATCTCTTATATATTTTGATCAAATTACTTCAATATTATTCTGAACCTCATTTTTTTCGTCACCAAATGAATGGGGCTGTATTAAATGATTTCTTTTGGGCTATTATAGCCAATGATTTCACAATGCAATCAGCATATTAGTGATATTTTTACCTTATGACTAGGATGTGTTCCTCCAATTCTGAAATGCTTACTCTATTCTTTAGCTCCTTTAATGAATACTACTGTCTCCTCTGAGTGGAGAGGACATTTTTCTTGAATAAGTCCTTGAGCAGGGTATAGGCTTGAAAGTTTAAAGTCAACTTTAGACATGTTTGGTTTTCAAAGTCACTTTTGCACTACACATAACTTTTCTCCTTTGTTAGTCTAGCTCTGTCTTTGTCAGAACCACAACGATGCTGAGATTTCAACAGAGACCAAACACTCAACTTATACGTATTTTAATAATCTAGTTCTAACAGAGACAAAGAATGAAAAGGATAAAATCCACCCTACTTTGACTTTAATGCAAGCCAATAATTTCAGGCTTAATATTTAGCCTTAGAAGTTTTAAAACTATGTTTTAGAAGGGCTAAGCTAATTGAACAAAGCAAACAAATCGTGGTAGCTCTGGTACCCATGTAAACTATCATTGTGTCATTTGAAATGTAAATAAAGAATTTGTCTAATAAAAAAAAGAAAAAAAAGGGAGTATTTTTTCGCAGCAACATGAAAAACAGACTTCTGAAACAATCAATTTTGATTGTGAGCTGATAGAGGGGAAGAGAAATTCAAAATATAAAAACAGTTTATGGCTTTGTATTTTCTCACCATGTGAGGATTTAATCCGCATGTGTCCGGTATGCTAGAAAATTTTTTTTGCCTCCAAACAGCAAATGAAGCCCTGCTGGTAGATTCCAGAATCAGGAATTGTCTAGGTTCTAACTCAACTCCTGTTCTTTCTACAAACACCTCTATTATGCTGAGGATGACTGGGCGTTACTGTCCTGGTGTTAGTTACAGCTGGGATGCTTGTATCTATTTCTCTTCCTTAAGCTGGCTTTAGCTCCCATTCTGATAGCCAGGGATATGATGCTATTGTTTCTTAATCTGTTTTTATTGTTTTCTTAATGACTGCTATTCTGACTGGAGGAAGATAGAATCTGAATGTAATTTTAATTTGCCCTTTCCTGATGGGTAGTGACCCTGAAAATGTTCTCTAGCTTGTTGACCATTTTTAACTCATTTTTGAGAATCATGCTTATTTTATTAGTCATTATTGATTTGTTTATTGATTTCTCATAGTTTAATTGTTTGAGTACTCTGTACAATCTAGATATTAATCCTTTGCTAGATCTATAGCTAAAAAATATTTTTCTCCAATTCTAAATTCCTTCTCTTCACTCCATTGTTCCTTGCATTGTTAGCCATAAAAAAGAGGAAATTTAATTAGAATAAAAATAGATGCAACTAGAGGTTATTGTGTTAAGTAAATTGAGTCAGATTCAAAATGACAAAGTTTTCATGTTTCATTTGTGGATCTGAGACATTTTGTAGTTACATAAAATTCATGTGGAAATGATACTTCTTAGGGTACTGAAGGAATTAACAGGAGCAGGGAGAGTAAAGAGGGTAAGAAATTATGGGGGTGAAACATGTTAAAATATATGAAATCCTTCAATGAATAAGCCCCTCTGGAACAAACGAAAATAAACAAAAGCCACAAGGAATTAAAGAAAAAAAAAAAAGAATATCAGAGAAATACACAATGGAGGTTTATCCTACCAGAAAGAATACTAAACTT
The DNA here is from genome assembly GCA_036184795.1 of Tokudaia tokunoshimensis. Lineage (NCBI taxonomy): Eukaryota > Metazoa > Chordata > Mammalia > Rodentia > Muridae > Tokudaia > Tokudaia tokunoshimensis. Next base: position 116,423,603 of record BTHU01000023.1, read on the forward strand.
AAGTAGAGAAGGATGGAGTTGGAGACAATAGTGAGGAGTGAAGTAAGGCATCTTGAGAAAAACAAATAGAGCTTGCTAAGAGGGAAAAAGAAGTGTATGAAACTGGAGGTAGGAGCCACCAGGAAGGTGGAAGAGGGAAAAAGGATAAGAAAAGTAATGGGTGAATAAAGTACATCATATGAGAATATAATTAAATGTCTTTATACAATTATATACACTATTGAGAATTTCAGATAAAGTTAAAAAAAAAGGCAGGCCAGAGAATTGTTTTGGATTAAATATTCTTTTAAACTTTGCCTGTACAATGAAGAGATGGTTAAAATACTGATAAAGGATTCAAGTGAACAGAGCAGGTAGTCAAGAATAAGGACTGGGATGGAAGCTTCTGAAGTTAAAGATTGACTTGGTATCATGTTACAGTTCAATCATTCATATCTATATCCAAGAAATTATATACCTAAAAACGAAGGCTATGTATTAAAAGTGAATGTAAATTTGAGAACTCAGGGAGGACTGGACATTTCAGAGTTGGAAACAATTTTCATCTTGTTCAATTAACTAAGGCCAAAGGAAATTTCATTCATGTTTAAGCCCATAAATTTCCCCATATTTGGGACTGCAAAATATACCTATCAATGTACTCACCAGCTTGGAGACTTAGTCCAGTGTGTTGGAAAATAATGGTAAATAAAAACATGTTCCAGTCTTATGCTTCAGGCAAGCTGCTGTCCTTAAAGCTGTTTAGATTTTTTTTTTTTGGTTTGAATATTTTTTTCCAAAGTAGCTTAGTTTTTAAGCCATAGGTTTCGATTCTAATACAAAAGTGCACCATCAATGCAAGAGACTCCTCTATACCAACGGGCATTGGTATTAAATGAGACTATGGTGTCAAATAGTTGTAAGTCTATTTTTGCAAAAGTCTTCTGTCATGAAATTGAAATAAGTTGAGTGAAATCTCAGGAGTCTGCAGTCTGTTGATGAATGCTTTAGAGGAAAAAATGGGAACTTTTGTGGAGCCTTAGTTAGTTTAAATGCACATTGCAGGCTAGGTTAGTTGATCTAACTGACCCATTTACATCTCTATAGCCATGATACTATGAATCCATCAAAAAAATGTTAGAATTGTAAAGAGTGCCAAATAGATTCAAGCTGTCCAGACTATTTCTCTGCATTCGTACTCCTTAAGAAATGTCAGGTCAGTATGACTGGCTCATGTAAACTATCTTGATACATTTATACTTAGCCATTGAGCTAATGAAATACTCTCCAGGAAGGCACAAGGTTATACTGCATGAATCAAGACGACTCAATTCCACTGGGCTGGGACAAATTGACCTTATTTTACAAATGCATTTCATAGACCTCTCTCAAGAGCAATGTCACAGAAGGGCAGCTAGGTCTCACTAGATGTTCATTCCCTTTCCCCAGTTCTTCTTATAGTTAGCTGTAGGGGTTTTACCCTGAGTTGTCCAGCCTTGTCTAGTGTGATTTGATGTGTCTTTCTTTATTCTTGTGACTGAATCTGTGAAATAATAATTTCCACTTATCGATGTTCTTTGCAGAGATTCTGTGCTTTGTCCTGCTGTAGATATATGGACCGTTTGGAGTTCTTCAAGAGGATGTGTTTTTACAGGAATGACTTCTAAGTGTTTGCTGCAATGTCTGGGTGGATACTGATTGGTCATTTCTCATGGTGAGGACAATTCTTTTAATTTGGAAGTTCATCTTCTCTTAAATCTTGATTGAACTCATTTTTCCCCTCTAACTCAGGGTTCATTTTAACAGCATACTCATGTGCCTTCTCAATGATTCTTGCACATTTTGGCTCACTGATGAGATTAATATGTGGATATCCTGAGCTAACTGTTTCTAGTGGATGATTTAAAACTTCACCAGTAATTAGAGCTCCCTTACCAGGAAAGCAACTTTGAATTTTCCTGTCATAAGGAACTTCTTCACATGTTCAACATTGCAGTATGTGATTATATACAGAATCAGTATTCTGAGAAATACTTTCTCTACTTTATCTTTTAAAATGTTTGTTGAGATCAGGAGCTAAAATGCCAATACTTTTGTCCCTCACATCTTCTGTCAGGTGAGATGTGACTTGCTTAACTCGATCTGGTAATTTTTTACATCTTTGCTTCAGGCACTTGGCAATTTAACAAGTTTAACCAAAACATGGCCAATATTTCCTGTAAAAATGTTACCTAACAGAATAATTTCTCTATATTAAAAATCTTTTCCCTTTAAATCTTTACCAATCTTTGCGCATTTCCCATAATTTTGACAATTTCTAAAACTAATTCCAAACATGGTGATTTTTTCCTTCCCAGGAACTATTCCCTTCACTGTTACAGATCTTATAATGTCAAATATAAATTTGTACACTCTGGACAAGGCCATACTAATCTACAGTAAAAGAGAGCATATATTTGCTTGTCTGGAGCCATTATCATCATCTTCAATCATTATCATCAACATAATCATTATCATCATCATTATGTTAGCTGAGTCATGCTTTTTTAAAATATTGATCAGGGGTTCAAACATTTTGTTAAAAACACTTTGTATTAAACAAATAATCATAATATTTCTTCATTCAGATGTACACATATGGTGAGTTTCTAACTCTTAACAATTATAAAGTCCTGTAAAAGTGTGTGAAAATTTCCTATAGTGTCTCACAGATACTTTTATGTATTCTGTCTCTAACATTGCAATATATGAACCACAATACTTTAAAACGGTGCTATAAATAAAGGCAACTACTTTTTCATTAGTTGCCTTGTCTGCTAATGATATCATGCTTGATTCTTTGGCTTGTGTTTCAATTTTAATCTGACTTGGAAATCTACTCTTGCCAAACTGGACAGGTTCAGTGGTTAAAAGAGCATGCTACTCTTCCAGAGGACCTTGGCCAAGATCAGTAAAACAAAAGACATCTTATTTTGGTTAGGATACGAGGAAAGGGGAACACTTCTTCATTACTGGTGGGTGTACACCCACTATGGAAATCAGTGTTGCAGATCTTCAGGAAGTTGGGAATTCTGCCTAAATATCTAGCTATACCTCTCTTGGACATTGTTGCAAGATTTTCCATGTCCAATCATATTAGAGCAATGGAAGGCCTGTGATTGGACAGGAAAGGGGAGGCAGACTTAGGAGTTGGAGAGTCTCAGAGGTTGCAGGAGGAGAAGAAAGGAACCATGATGGCTTCAGACATGGATCTGTGTGACATCTACTAGCCAAAATAGCTAATACTTATAAGGTTAGAAATATTGGGATAAAGTTTTTATCATAACCAATTGGCTCTTAAATTACTGTATTGGCATACTGTAATTGGGATTTTAATTATACATAAATCTAATTGGCTAACTAATTAAGATTAAGAGTCATGATTCTAACAGGTAATTAGGTGGTGAAGAGGCAGATCGTGGGGTGTGTGGGGGTGTTGGGTGGTAGCAAGAGGAACTCGGGTGTCCCCTGGCAGAGAGATGGCTAACAGAGGGATTGTCAAGTGAGATGGCACAGGGGAGGCCCTATGGCCCCGCAGATTGCAGACCTAGAGACCAGCAGCTCCAGAGAGTTGGCAGTGTCAGGAGTACAGGAGTGTGGTTAGAACCCGTTGAGAGTTGGCAGGATCTTTTTTAATATTTCCCGCAACAGGACATATATCCAGAGGACTTTATATCTCACTACAGAGACACTTGTTCATCTATGTTCTTTGCTGCTCTATTCATAGTAGCCAGAAATTGAAAATAGCCTAGATGTTCACCAACTGATGAGAGGATAAGGAGAATGCCATATACTTATACAATGGACTCTTATCTAGCTACTTAAAAAACACTGAAATTATGAAATTTGCTGGTAAATGGATGGTGTTAGGAAAACTCATCTTGAGTGAGGCAACCCAAAAAAGACAAACACTATTTTTAAAAAATTATATGTGGATGTTAGATTTTTTGTAGCCTTTAATAGGTGCTGCAATCTATATAACCAGAAGTTAGGTATCCAGTAAGAGACTTGGGGGCAGGAGAGGATTCCCAGCAAGGAAGGGGAAATACAATATATAGTTATGGAGAGACTGCATTGTGGGGTGAGGTTACAACAGGTGGATTAAATGGGGATAGTTAAGGACAAGAGAGGTAAGAGAAAGAATATGGGGAGGGACAGCTAACATTAAAGGTCATATGGATACCTACAATTGTAGAAACATCCTAAAACATATACATATGTGAAAAAAGTCCACTAAATGGGGAGACAATGCCACAAAGAGACAACTTTCACCACCAAGTGAAACCTCTAGTGCCAGGACTAGGTTACATCTAGTTGAGTTGTTGGTCAAAGGGGCACCATGGAAACCCTCAGACATCATGGGCTATTGCCAAGGCTATTGGTTGCTCTCTACAAACTGATTTTGATAAGACCCTATTGTTGAAGATAACACTTACATATCTAGCTGTACTTAGAAAAGTTGAGCTTGTGCCACACTAGAGCTTCACCTCTCCTGACTAGCATTCATGGTCTTGGAGGGTACTCTGTATGTTACCAGTGGAGAAAAGGAAACGCCAACCTAGCTACAAACCCTGTGATTTACAATGGTGACCTGCCTTTATGATATGTTGGTGAAATAGGAGCACGAATGTTGGGTGAATAACCAACCACTATCATGTAGTGCTGGATGCCGATATGGTGGCCAAGAACCTGAAACTAGATAGACCATGGGAGTAGGGAAAAGCCAAATACCATTGTTATGCTAAGGGAAAATAGCAAAAAGAAGTCTCCTAAGAGCATTTTTCTATACTTATAGATCAGTGCCTTGCTCAGCCATCATCAGAGAAGCTTCTTCCTGCAATAGATAGAAACTAATACAGAGGCTCACAACTGGACAACAAACAAAGAGTGAGAGATTTTGGAGCACTCAGGGAGCTCCTTAGAAGAGGAAGTAGAGAGATTGTAAGACACGATAGGACTGATACACACATGAAATCAGAGTCTGTGACAGCATGATCAGGGTCTCCACAACTCAAAGCTAAATAGGGTCTAGTGTTGAGAGGAGGAAGTAGACACAGGCACCTACCTCCAAGAAACTATTTGCAGTTGAAACCCACTTCTGCAAAGGAAAACTTAGTTTTCCCCAACGGATTTTCACTGGTATATAAACCATACTTAAGAGTAGGCCCCATACCCAGCAGTTAATGGCCAAAAGAAAATGAAGTCAATGGTACTTTTGTAGACTTTTTGTCTCAGGCGGCCTTGTTTAGGCCTTTTATTGTTTTACTGATCATTTGATTTTATATTACGTTTTCTAATTTCGTGTGTGTTTCTTGTGTTTTTTCTTTTGTTTGTTTTATAAAATAAAATATATTAAGATAAAACAAAACCCATCACATTGAGTTGGACAAAGCAAATCAACTGAAGGAAAATTGCCCCAAGAGAAGGCATAAGAATCAGACCCACTCATTCATACACTCAGGAGTCCCATAATCTGAAAACTATAATATATACACAGAGGACCTGGTTTAGGTCCATGTGGACCCTGTGCCTGCTGCTTCAGTTTCTGTGACTTCATATGACCTTTGCTCAATTGATTTAGAAGGTCTTGTTCTCCTGGTGTCCTCCATTCCCCATGGTTCCCGCATTCCTTCTTCCTCTTCTTCTGCAGGGTTCCCTGAATTCTGAGGGGAAAGGATTTGATGTAGTCATCCCATTTAGAGATATGTGTTCCAAGGTCTCTCTCTTTGCATAATGGCTGGTGGTAGTCTCTGTATTTGTTTCCATTTGGTGGAGAAGGAAGCTTCTCTCATGATGGCTGACTAAAGCACTGATCTACAAATATAGTAGATTATCATTAGGAGTCATTTTATTGCTTCGGTTTTTTTAGACCAAAAGTATTTGGTTATGCTTCAGATCTCTGTGTTATCTAGTCTCTGTTTCTTGGTCACCCAAGCAGTGCCAGGTATGGGTTCTATCTCATGGAATGGGCATTAAGTCAAATAAGACATTTGTTGTTTATTTCCACATGCTTTGTGTCATATTTGCCCTAGTGAAATTTGTAAATAGGACAGATTGTAGATCAATGGGTTTTGTGGCTGGGTTGCTGTTTATGTTTCTCTTTTGGTATCACAGTATCTTCTCATATTAAAGACACTAGAACATGGGTGTTGAGATTTGGTCTGTTGCTATATATTGTAATGCTAAATACTGGCCCTGGTTACCTCAGGGATTAAAAAATTTGCAGGTACACCAAGTAATGCTATGACTTTGCTTAATTTAAAAAAATATTGATTGAATAAAGATGCCAATAGCCTATAGCTGGGTAGAAGAGAGGTAGGTGGGGTTTCAGTTCCCCAGCTTGGGATCTGAGGAGAGACAATGAGAAAGAGAGAAGAGAAGAAGAGGGGTGTGATGGTTTGTATATGCTTGTCCCAGGGAGTGGCACTATTAGAAGGTGTGGCCTTGTTGGAGGAAGTGTGTCACTGTAGGGTTGGGCTTAGAGATCTTCCTCTTAGATGCCTGAAGATGCCCAGTCTGTTCCTGGTTTCCTTTGGATAAAGATATAGAACCCTCAGCTCCTCCTGCACCATGCCTGCCTGGATGCTGCCATGCTTCTGCCTTGATGACAATGGACTAAACCTCTGAACCTGTAAGCCAGCCCCAAGTAAATGTCTTTTATAAAACTTGCATTGGTCATTGGTGTCTGTTCACTGCAGTAAAACCCAAACTAATACAGAAGTTGGTACTGGGAGTGGGGTATTGCTGTGATAGGCCTGAACATGCTTTTGTTGGGAAGAATGTGGGTTTTGGAACTTTGGATTTGGAAAGTCATGGAATGCTTTAAGTGGGGCTTAGTGGGCCATCCCAGTAGGAATACGGAAGACAGTGGTATTGAGGGTCATTTGAACTGTGTAGGCCTGATGACCCAAAAGGTTTCAGTGGAGAAGAACTTTCATATGTGGTTGAGAGACTGTTTTTGTGAGGTTTTGGTGAAGAACATGGGTGCTTTTCGCCATTTTCTGAAGAGACTGCCTAAGGCTAAGGAAAAGAGATATATATTAATTGTATTGACAAATGAAGTTTCAAAAAAGCCCAACAGAGACTTTGTACTCTGGTTAAGTCTGATGAAGAGGATTTTGAACAAACATAGCAAGCTGAGAAAGGAAACATACAAAATATATAGTTTGAGCATTAAAGGGACACCAGGAAGTGAAATGGAGCTGAATTCAAGGATATTAAACTTAATTAAGGAAGTAGTGACTTTGAGGCAAGATTCCTCCCAGATAAATTTAGGTTCAGGCATGGTAGTTCAAGCCTTTAATCCCAGGATACAAAGATAAGCAGATCTCTGAGTTCAAAGCCAGCCTAGAACAGAGCAAATTCTAGGTGAAGAATACTAGTACTTAGTGAACCAAACCTTTAAACCCAGTGCTTAGGAGACAGGCATGCAGATCTCTGAATTCAAAGTCAGTCTATGGAGCAATATCCAGGACAACCAAGCTTAGGCAGTGAAGGAGTTGGAATAAAGGAAGCTAGTGATAATGTAAAAGAACAAGGGGGCCAATGTTCCAGCTCCTGCAAACAGCAGAACTCAGCAGCTTAGGCCATGTGTCTCTGGCTTTATATTCAAGAGGAGAAGGAGACTACTGGGACAATTGATGCTGGTTAGCTGGAGCTAAGAAATTAGCGGTGATTAAGAAGAGACCAGCATCACTTAGGTGATATCTTCTGGGAAGTGTTTCCTGAGAGCACAAAGAAGCTGTGTTCCAGAGATAGCCAAGGTTGTACCTCATGCTGCAGCTGTACTTGGTAATGTGTAAGAATAATCCAGGTGGTACTGGCTTTGAAGGCATGAAGGCATCATGAAGAACAGCTGAGGTTTGGCACTGTGAGAGGCCATGGAAGGCTATTGGTGAAAGTACAGCCTCAGTTGTAGTTGACAGCCAAGGACTGAAGGGGTCATGCAAAGGAGTTGAGGCTTGATACCATGAAGGCAGTCTATGAGAGGCTTTGGTGAAGCATAGTTGCAGGAGAAGACCCTAGCATATTGGAGATGCCAGTACCATGGGATGACCACCAAGAACAGCAGTGGCAGCAGAATGGATCAACTTGAACTTAGAGTGCTACAGAGGGCAGAGCTGGAGAAGTGACACCAGTTCTTTGGAGATGCACAGAAGATCATGTGTGGAACTCAGACATTGGAACAAGAAGCTATGAAGCAGAAGTTGACTTGGGGACCCTAAGATGTTAAAGATGCCTGAGGCACAGGATGCCTGCCAGGAAAGCTGCTAACAGGGAGTGGAACCAGCCTAGGAGAAAGAACCTTGTTGCAGTCAACAAAGATGAAAAGCAAGTTGAAGACCTGAAGACTGCTTTGCCATCAGACATGGAGATGCAGAGTTTGGAGACTGCTAAGCTGGTTTCCTGTCTTGCTTTTGGGATTACAGTTAAGTGATTGGATGAGTCTCAGAAGAGACTTTGAGCTTTGGACTTTTAACACTGTTGAGAATACTATAGACTGTGGGGACTTTTGAAGTTGGACTAAATGTATTTTGCATTATGCTATGTTTAGGCATGGCCTCCATAGACTCATGTTTGAAAAAGTCTATGGGGGCCAGGGAGTGGAATGTGATAGTTTGCATATGCTTGTCCCAGGGAGTTGCACTATTAGAAGGTGTGGCTTGTTGGAGGAAGTGTGTCACTGTAGGGTTGGGCTTAGAGATCTTCCTCTTAGATGCGTGAAGATGCCCAGTCTGTTCCTGGTTTCCTTTGGATAAAGATGTAGAACCCTCAGCTCCTCCTGCACCATGCCTGCCTGGATGCTGCCATGCTTCTGCCTTGATGACAATGGACTAAACCTCTGAACCTGTAAGCCAGCCCCAAGTAAATGTCTTTTATAAAACTTGCATTGGTCATTGGTGTCTGTTCACAGCAGTAAAACCCAAACTAATACAAGGGGAGAAGAGAAGACACCATGGGATGGTCAATTGGAGTTAAGAGCTGTCTAGAACAATTACGCTAATACCAAAAGCACACAAAGATCCGACAAAGAAAGAGAATCTCAGGCCAATCTCTCTCATGAATATCGATGCAAAAATACTCAATAAAATTCTTGCCAACCGAATCCAAGAACACATCAAAACGATCATTCACCACGATCAAGTAGGCTTCATCCCAGGGATGCAGGGATGGTTCAATATAAGGAAATCCATCAATGTAATCCACTACATAAACAATCTCAAAGAAAAAAACCACATGGTCATCTCATTAGATGCTGAGAAAGCATTTGACAAAATTCAGCATCCTTTCATGCGAAAGGTCTTGGAAAGATCAGGAATTCGAGGCCCATATCTAAACATAGTAAAAGCAATTTACAGCAAACCGGTAGCCAACATCAATCTGAATGGAGAGAAACTTGAAGCAATCCCACTGAAATCAGGGACTAGACAAAGCTGCCTCTCTCTCCATATCTTTTCAATATAGTACTTGAAGTTCTAGCTAGAGCAATTAGACAACAAAAGGAGGTCAAAGGGATACAAATTGGAAAGGAAGAAGTCAAACTATCACTATTTGCAGATGATATGATAGTATACTTAAGCGACCCAAAGAACTCCACCAGAGAACTCCTACAGCTGATAAACAACTTCAGCAAAGTGGCCGGATATAAAATCAACTCAAGCAAGTCAGTAGCCTTCCTATACTCAAAGGATAAGGAGGCTGAGAAAGAAGTAAGAGAAATGATACCCTTCACAATAGCCACAAACCGTATAAAGTATCTTGGTGTGACTCTAACCAAACAAGTGAAAGATCTGTATGACAAGAACTTCAAGTCTCTGAAGAAAGAAATTGAAGAAGACCTCAGAAGATGGAAAAATCTGCCATGCTCATGGATTGGCAGGATTAATATAGTAAAAATGACCATCTTGCCAAAAGCAATATACAGATTCAATGCAATCCCCATCAAAATCCCAACTCAATTCTTCATAGAGTTCGAAAGAGCAATTCAAAAATTCATCTGGAATAACAGAAAACCCAGAATAGCTAAAACTATTCTCAAGAGTAAAAGAACCTCTGGGGGAATCAGTATCCCGGACCTCAACCTGTACTACAGAGCAATAGTGTTAAAAACTGCATGGTATTGGTACAATAACAGACATGTAGATCAATGGAACAGAATTGAAGACCCAGAAATGAATCCACACTCCTATGGTCACTTGATCTTTGACAAAGGAGCTAAAACCATTCAGTGGAAAAAAGATAGCCTTTCAACAAATGGTGCTGGCTCACCTGGAGGTCAACATGCAGAAGAATGCAAATTGACCCATTCTTTTTTTTTTTTTTAAGATTTTATTTATTTATTGTAAGTAAGTACACTGTAGCTGTCTTCAGACACACCAGAAGAGGGCATCCGGTCTTGTTACAGATGGTTGTGAGCCACCATGTGGTTGCTGGGATTTGAACTCAGGACCTCCAGAAGAGCAGTAGGTGCTCTTAACCGCTGAGCCATCTCTCCAGCCCCAAATTGACCCATTCTTATCTTCTTGCACTAAGCTCAATTCCAAGTGGATCAAGGACCTCCACATAAAACCAGACACACTGAAACTAATAGAAAGGAAACTAGGGAAGAACCTTGAACATATGGGCACAGGGGAGAATTTCCTGAATAGAACTCCAATAGCTTATGCTATAAGATCAAGAATTGACAAATGGGACCTCATTAAATTTAAAAGTTTTTCCAAGGCAAAAGACACTGTCAAAAAGACAAAGCGGCAACCAATTTACTGGGAAATAATCTTTACCAACCCTACATCCGACAGAGGGCTAATATCCAATATATACAAAGAACTCAAGAAGTTAAACTCCAGAGAGGCAAGTAACCCTATTAAAAAATGGGGTACAGAGCTAAACAAAGAGTTCTCACCTGAAGAATATCTAATGGCTGAGAAGCACCTAAAGAGATGTTCATCATCCTTAATCATTAGGGAAATGCAAATCAAACAACCCTGAGATTCCATCTCACACCAGTCAGAATGGCTAAGATCAAAAACACAGGAGACAGCAGTTGTTGGCCAGGATGTGGAGAAAGAGGAACACTCCTCCACTGCTGGTGGAATTGCAGGCTGGTACAACCACTCTGGAAAGCAGTCTGGCGGTTCCTCAGAAAACTGAGCATGACACTCCCGGAGGATCCGGCTATACCACTCCTGGGCATATACCCAGAGGCTTTACCTGCATGCAATAAGGACACATGCTCCACTATGTTCATAGCAGCCTTATTTATAATAGCCAGAAGCTGGAAAGAACCCAGATGTCCCTCAACGAAGGAATGGTTTCAGAAGATGTGGTATATTTACACAATGGAATACTACTCTGCATTTAAAAACAATGAATTCACGAAATTCCTAGGCAAATGGTCAGAAGTGGAAAATATCATCCTTAGTGAGGTAACCCAATCACAAAAGAACACACGTGGTATGCAGTCACTGATAAGGGGATATTAACCCAGAATCTCGGAATACCCTAGACACAATTCACATATCAATAGATGTCCAAGAAGATGGAAGGAGAGACCCCTGGTCCTGGAAAGACTGGATGTAGGGGAATGCCAGGACAGAGAAGCGAGAGCGGGTTGAATGGAGAAAAGAGGGAGGGTAGGGGGCTTATGGGACTTTCGGGGAGGGAGGAAACGGGAAAGGGGAAATGATTTTGAATGTAAATAAAAAAAAAACTTAGAAAATAAAATAAAATAAAATAAAGAGCTGTCTAGATGGAACATGACAACTTATAACTCAGGCTTATTGATAGGGAAGTAGATTCTAATAACTTAGAGGGTAGATATCTGCCCTGCTGTAGTGCATGAGGCTTATTATGAATATAAGTTTTGTATTTTTTTATCTGGGAATTGAATGATCAAAGGTGAGGTATAAACCACTGATTGAGATTAAATAACTAATTCAACACATGGGGGTGAAGGATCTATGTAGGTACCAGCCCAACCTCTCTATGTTCAAATGAATTGTATGGGTGCTGTCTTCAGCAATGGGGCCTTGCTCTCAGTTTGTGGAGAACACTCTAGTTCCACAGGACTCCTTTGGCCAACAATTTAATTGTATATAACCCTGTCCCAGTATTGGAAACATTGGTGACAAGAGGTAGCCAGTTGAGATTCCGTATCTCCAAGTATTAAAAAACTTCATTAGATTCGCCTTAATATATTTTAGGATATTTCCACTGGAATAAGTTTCTATAACACCCCTCAATTCTAATTCTAATTCTAATGCTCCTCAATTCTAGCTGTCTCGCTACATATTCCCTTCGATAACACCATCTCCCCTCCCCCTCCCCTGATCCTCCTGTTCCTGTCTCCAACAAGCCTCCAATCCACCCATAAAATTTATACTATTCCCATCTTCCATGGAGATCATGTATTCCCCCCCCCCCCACACACACACCTAGTCCCTTTCTTTATACCTAACCTCTTTGAGTCTACAGATTGTAGCTTGGTTATGTATTTAATGACTAATATCCATATGTAAGTGAAATTATACTGCATTTAACTTTCTGGGTCTGGGTTACCTCATTCAGAATTTTTATTTTATTCTATCTACTTGACTGAAAAATTCATGATGTCTTTTATCTTTAAACATCTGAGTAATACTCCAAAGTGTAAATGTAATACATTTTCTTCATCTATTCTTCTGTTGATGGACATCTAAGGTGTTTCCAATTTCTAGCTATTATGAGTAGAACAGCAATGAACATGGTTGAGCAAGTATCCTTGTAGTAGAACGAAGTATCCTTTAGGGATATGCCAAAGAGTGGTATAGCTGAGTCTTGAAGTATATGGATTTTCATCTTTCTGAGGAAATACCATATTTATTTCCCTAGTATCTGTACAAGTTTGCATTCCCATGACCAGTGGAGGAGTGTACTCCATGTTCTACATCCTCACTAGCATGAGCTGTCACTCGTTTTATTAATCATAGTCATTCTGACAGGTGTAACATGGAATCTCAAAATAGTTTTGATTTGCATTTCCCTGATGGCTAAAAGATGTTGAACACTTCTTTAAGTGTTCCTCAGCCATTTGAATTTCTTTTATTGAGAATTTTAGCTATCTTGGTCTGTCTTAGGATTTCCTTTGCTGTGAAGGGACACCATGACATGGCCAAGGCAGCTCTTATAAAGAACAAAATTTAATTGGGGCTGACTTACAGTTTTAGAGGTTTAGTCAATTATCAAGATGGAAATTGTAGCAGTGTCTAGAAAGACATGGTGCTGGAAAAGCCAGGAGTTCTGCATCTTGATCCAAAGGCAACCTGAAGAGACCCAGTCTTCTACAGGTAGCCAGGAGGAGGCTCTCTCTTTTGCCTTGGGCAGAGCTTGAACATAGGACTCAAATCCCACACCATACTGACATACTTCTTCCAACAAGGCTGCACCTACTCCAACAAGGACACACCTCCAAATAGTGCCATTTACTTTGGACCAAGCATATTCCAACCACTACATGGGTATTTTGTGTTTTCATAAGAAGCCAAAAATTGTCCTTTCAAGATCTGTGAAGAATTGTGTTAGAACTTTGATAGGGATTGCATTGAATCCGCAGAGTCTTTTTGGTAGGATGACCATTTTTACTATATTAATCCTAACAATCTGTGGGCATGGATTTCTATTTTCTAATATCTTCTTTGATTTCTTTTTTCAACGATTTGAAGGTTTTATCATACAAGTCTTTTGCCAGGAGTCAGCCTGGTCTGGAATAGTTTAAAGAGGAACACAGCATCGGACATAGGGGTAGCTTTAAAGACTCATGGTTTCTGGTCTTCTAGCTCTCTAACTATACCAAATACTTACTGGTAACTTCTAAAAATTCTAAAAACTTTCTTACTTATTCTATGGTTAAAAACCACTGGCTTGGGTGACTAACACCTGTCACCTAGCAGCAGAGAATTAAGTAAAAAATTTAAAGCTATCATTCTCTTCTCTGTCCAGGCAGCCAGAAGCCTCCCTGGCTAGGCTGGTTAAGTCTTTGTGAATCAGAGAGGAAGGAAAGGAAAAGAATTAAGATGTTTTATGCAGGCAAATATTTAGACACATATACATTCATACACACATTTACATTTACATTCACATTATCATTCACACATTAACAGGTTTACATTTTTGCTGGGCCCAACCACCTGTTTTATACACTCCACAAATATTCATGCATGCTTACATACATACACATATGCCTACACATGTACATGCAGACAAGCATGCATATACATTTGGATGATAGATGGATGGCTGGCTGGCTGGCTGGATGGATGGAGTGGAGCTCCCCAAACCAAAGCATTCAACCAACAATTTTATTTATTTTTTTCTGGCCTTTTTATACCTTCTTAAACAAAGAGTTCCTTAGAAAATTACCTCAGAGATAAAATGTTACATAGAATGGGAGTTACAAAAGAATGTTGATATTAAGTTCAAAGCAGTGCTTCATTATAATATACTCATTAAAAATTCAAAGAGACAGTTTTTACATGGCCCTGCCTTACCATAGTACACACTTGTAGCTTTAACCTTGGACCTAAATGTTTTTCCTCTAACACAAATTTGTCCCAAGTCTATTTCTCTTTTTTAGTGTAATTATGAAAGCTCATAGTATTTATTATGCAGCCTTTACTTACTATTATGAGAAATGAGCACATTCTATTCTTGATTCTAACTTTATTATATCTTTCTAGCAAAGCAACTAAGACCATTTCTTAAAACTTTCTTCCTAAAATTATTTTAATCAATTCATGAATTCTATAGAATCATTAATTCATCTAAACAGCATTAATTCATGAATGTTCATCTTTATGTTGATCTGTAAGAAATCTGATCAATAGGATTAGGCTAATTCCAAAGAATTACTATATTAATTTAATAATGACAAGAAAGGCAGGCACATCAGCTGCAAGAAGCAATCCTGAGATGAAATCTCTCTGGAACCTTGCCATCAAAATCACACATCATAGACCATGAAAAAAAAATGGTGGACCACCTCTAGGAAGACTACCTGCTAGACTTAGCCTATCTTTGATGCTACCTGATAGTCTTTCACTTGCTTAGTTAGAGTTACCCCCAAGATATTTCTATTATTTGAGGCTATTGTGAAAGGTGTTGTTTCCCTGATTTATTTCTTAGTCCATTTGTCATTTTATACAGTAGAGCTAATGATTTTTGCGTGTTAATTTTTCTTCCAGCTACTTTGGTAAAAGTATTTATCAGCTGTAGGAGTTTTCTAGTAGAACTGTTATGGTCACTTATGTATACCATCATATCATCTCCAAATAAAGCTACTTGGACTGATTTCTGTTTTGTATCTCCTTAATCTTAAGTTGTCTTACTGCTCTAACTAAGATTTCAATTAATACAATATTGAATAGACATGGAGAGAGTAGGCAACCTGTCTTGTTCTTGATTTTAGTGGAATTACTTTGTGTTTTTCTTGATTTAATTTGACATTGGCTATGGGCTTGCTGAACTGCTTTTATTATGTTTAGATATGTCCCTTGTTTGTATCTATGATCTCTCCAAGATTTTTATCATGAAGGGTTTTTGAATTTTGTCAATGGCCTTTTCTGCATAAATGAGACTGTGAGTCTCCCCATACTCATGAACCATGGACTGATACAATCCACGAGGGCAGTGGGAACAGAAACTTGAGGGTGGGGATTTCAGAAGCCCTGTGAGCATGTATGGTGAATGGCCACACCTGGATGGCTTGTCAGTAGGCAGATCAACTTTATTTAGGGTGATTGAAGGCTTATAAAGTTTTGGGACTGGAGGACTGAAGGCAGGGACATTCAGGATGGGAAAGGTCATTGGACTTAGGGTACCTAGCATAAATCATTAGCATGGGGAACCATTATAGGCTTCTCAGGTGCTAGCTGAACAGGTTTTGTCAGGAGAAAGGGAATTGATCCTATAAACTAATTAAGGCTATGTGAGGGTAGAGGTGAGTGGGGAGTTTTAGAATCCCCTGACAAGGTCAAGGAAGGAAAAAACCTGCTAACAAGCGAGTCTCCCACTTTGAACCAACCTCAGAGGCTATCCAGTCATGGTGTGCTTTGACCTTAATTAGCAGAGTTTTCCCACATGAGATGATTATGTGGTTTTTGTCTTTTAGTTTGTTTATATGGTGGATTTTATATTATTGGTTTTTGTTTATTAAATGATCCCTGCCCCTTTTTGATAAAGCCTATTTGATCCTTCCTCATAGATCGTCTTTTTGATAAGTTCTTGGATTCAGTTTGCTAGTATTTGAGTGTTGTTGCACCTATGTTCATAAGTGATCTGTCAGTCTCTTGTTTTTCTGGGTCTTTATGTGGTCTGGATATCAGGGATTCTGTGGCCCCATACAAAGAATTGGGGAATGATTTTTCTGTTTCTGTTTTGTGGAGTAATTTGAGGAGTATTGACATTAACTCTTCTTTGAAAGTCTGGTAGAATTCTATGCTAAGAGCATGTGGCCATGGGCTTTTTTGGAGGGGGACTTTAATGACTTTTTCTATTTTACTAGGTTTTATAGGTCTATTTAAATTGCTTATCTGATTTCAATTTAACTTTGGTAAGTAGTACCTATTGAGAAAATTATCCATTTTTTACATATCCAAATTTGGTAGAGTTGAGCCTTTTTAAAGTATGTCTTTATGATTCTCTGGATTTCCTCAATGCCTGTTGGTATGTCCGACTTTTCATTTATGATTTTGTTAATTTGGATATATTCTCTCTGCCTTTTAGTTAACTTGGATAAAGGTTTTTCTATCTTGTTGACTTTCTAAAAGAATCAACTATTTCTTTAATTGGTTCTTTGTATTGTTCTCTTGTTTCTATTTTATTGAAATAAACCCTCAGTTTGATTATTTCTTGCCATCTATTACTCTTGGGTGTGATTTCTTCTTTTTGTTCTAGAGTTTTCAGGTGTTCAGTTAAGTTGTTAGCATGAGAGTGTTCCAATTTTTTTTATGTATGCACTTATTGCTATGAACTTTCCTCTTAGTACTACTTTCATTATGTCTCATAAGTTTGGGTATGTTGTATATTCATTGTCATTCAATTATAGAAAGTCTTTAACTTATTTCTTTATCTCTGTTTTGACCCATTTTTCATTCAGTAGACAGTTGTTCAATTTCCATGAGTTTTTAAGTTTTCTATTGTTTCTGTTATTAATTGATATGCAACTTTAATCTGTGCTGGTCTGATAGAATGTAGGGAGTTATTTCAATTTTCTTGTATCTGTTGAGACTTGCTTTGTACTGGAGTATGTAGTTAAATTTGGAGAAAGTTCCATGAGGTGCAGAGAACAAGCTAAACATTCTTTTTTGTTTGGGTAAAATGTTCTGTAAATATCTGTTAGGTTCATTTAATTTAAAATGTCTGTCAGCTCCAGTGTTTGTCTGCTTAGTTTTTGTATAGATGACTTGTCCATTGGTGAGAATTGGGTATTGAAGTCTCACACTGTTAGTGTGTGAGGGTCAACATACCTAATGTGGTAGTATTTCTTTTACAAACTTCAGTGCCTTTGTGTTTGGGGCATAGATGTTAATGATTGAGATGTTATCTTGGTGGATTTTTGCTATGATGAGAATATAGTGTCCTTCCCAATCTCCTTTGATTAGTTTTGGTTTGAAGTCTATTTTGCCATATATTAAAATGGCTACACCACCTTGCTACCTGCTTGCTTCTAATGTCCATTTGCTCGGAATATCTTTGCCAAATCTTACTCTTAAGTAATACTTTTTCTTGATGTTGAGCTGTGTTTTTTGGATGTAGGAGAAGGATGAATCTGGTTTTCTTATCATTCTGTTAGTTTGTGTGTTTTTATTGGGGAATTGGGACTATCGATATTGAGAGATATCCTAATGACCGATGATTGTTGACTTCTGTTATTTTGTTGTTGTTGTTGGTGTGTTGTGTGTGTATATATGTATGTGTGTGCTTACCTTCTTTTGGATTGCTGGTATGAGATTATTTATTCCCTGTGATTTCATGGTTGGAATTAACCTCCCTAGGTTAGAGATTTTTTTCTATCACCTTCTGTAGAGGTGGATTTGTAGATAAATATTGTTTAAATTTGGCCTTATCATGGGATATCTTCACTTCTTTATCTATGGTGAATGGAAGTTTTTCTGGATATAGTAGTCTGAGCTGGCATCTCTGGTCTCTTAGAATCTGCAGCAAATCTTTCCAGGCCCTTTTGGCTTTTAAAGTCTCCACTGAGAAGTCAGTTATAATTCTTATAGGTCTGCCTTTATATGTTACTTGCTCTTTCTCCCTTGCAGCTTTAAATATTTTTTGTTCTGTTTGTTTATAGTTTTGATCATTTAGACCAATGGGACTTTCTTTTCTGGTCCAATCTATTTAGTATTCTGTATTCTTGTACCTTCATAGGCATCTCCTTAGTTAGGTTAGGAAAATCTATGATTTTGTTGAAAATATTTTCTGGGCTTTTGACTTGGGTTTCTTCTCCTTCCTTGATTCCTATTATTCTTTGATTTGGTCTTTTCATATTGTCCCAGGTTTTCTGCTGTTTTATCAGAAGTTATTTTAATTTAACATTTTCTTTTTCCCATGAATCCATTTCTTTTGTTGTATCTTCAACTCCTGTGATTCTTTCTTCTATCAATTGTATTCTGTTGGTGAAGCTTGCCTCTAGTTCTTGTTTGAATTCTTAAAATTTTCACTTATATTATTCCCTCTGTTTGGGTTTTCTTTATTGAATCTATTTCCATTTTCAGGTCTTAAACAGTTTTATTCATTTGTTCATACTGTTTGTATTTTCCTGGTTTTCTTTAAGGGACTTATTCATTTCCTCTTTAAGGAATTTATCATCTTCATAAAGGCTCTTTTAAGGTCTTTTACTTGGGTTTCAGTAGTGTTAGCATATTTATGGCTTTTTATGTATGGTAGAGCGCTGAACTCTAGTGGAGTCATATTACCCTGGCCTCCATTGATTATCTTTATGCTGGTTTCTAGGCATCTGGGATTGAGATGATTATACATCTAGGTGCTGATATCTGGTTATGTTTTTCTTGGGTGGGTGTTTTGTTCCTTGGTTTCTGTTTCCTCTCTGGATTTTAGGAGAATGTGATGGCTGTAGGTAGCCTGGTAGAAAAAAAAAATCTGTGGATCTCTTTTCCTGGCCTTCTCAGCTGGTGTGCTTGCAAGGAATACCCACTGTTATTATAGGCTGGAATAATGGGATGAGTGGGGGGAAGGAAGTTTAGAGGGGAAGATCTTTGTGCTCTGTTGCTAAGGAGTTAGAGAAGAAAGAGAGATCACAGCAGGTGTTCTGCCACCATGCTGGGAATGAGACTAGGGCAACTGGATCTGGAGGAGCAGAAAGAGAGGTGAATATCTACTTATCTACATTCAACTTGCTTTTGGTTTTTGTTTTTGTTTTGGTCAGGAGTGGCTTTTGTTTTTATTTTAATTCTGTTTATTGTTTCAGAGAGAGAAAGAGAGAGGAAAAGAAGGGAGCTTGGAGTTGGGTAGGTGGGTATGTCAGAAGGATCTGGGAAGAGTTGGGAGAGGGAAAACTGTGATCAGAATATATTGTCTGAATTTTTTCTCAAAAATATTTTACAGCATTTCTTCTATTATGTTTAAAGGTAATCTTTAAATCCATGATGATTTTAGGATTATTCATTGGTCTGTATAACACCTTTAAGTGTATTTCCATAACACTGTCTAATTTAGTACATCAACACAGAGTTAAACACATTTGCAACTGATTTCCA
Source organism: Tokudaia tokunoshimensis (assembly GCA_036184795.1). Classification (NCBI taxonomy): domain Eukaryota; kingdom Metazoa; phylum Chordata; class Mammalia; order Rodentia; family Muridae; genus Tokudaia; species Tokudaia tokunoshimensis. Next base: position 116,443,378 of record BTHU01000023.1, read on the forward strand.
GCTACTTCACCACACACACATAAATTTTAGCTATGATTTCAGAAAAGATCTTGTGACTACTACAGTTTTGAAATGTTCTATTTTCTCTTGACATACAAATTGTGAGCATAGGTCTGAACTACTAATGTCATAATTTCATTATCATGGGGATGTAATGATTCTAAACATTATATGATCATATATTTATTTTTGCAGATCTCTGCTGTAATTCTATATTCTTAATTCATTTGAAGGAAATCTGTATACATTTATCCTTGGATACCTTTGTTTCAATGTTGAGAAAATTGTTTAAAGAAGAACAGATGTTCTGCAACTTCATGACCCATGATGACAACATATGATCAAGATCATGGACACCCTTTACATACCTTCTAGGGACAGAGTTTGTATCTTAATTAATCTTCTGGTTCTAGAGTGATGCATACCAAATATGAAGCCTCATAACAAGGGAGAAAGTTTAACTGATAGTGCTAACTTTTCACTTATTATATATGCGCTAACAAATGTGGCCTTGGGATTTGTATCCTGTACAATACTGCACACAGAGGTGCGATTTATCAACCTCATTGACCAGTGTTTTGTCAACTGTTAGTGTTTGAATTGTTAAAGGGTCTCATCTGAAGGTCACAGACAGTGCTTTATGCACAGATAGGATTTTATCCATAATTCTTATTTTATCTCAGATAGTGCCTTATCCACGGATAGTTGTTTCTGCTTGAAAGGTATTTTATGAACTGATGAAACTATATTCACACTAGGAAGAATAATTTTCATGCTCTGTATTTAATGTTTTGAGTACCTGAAAACAACCTAACATGGGATCAATCCATTTTATAGCTGCATCCTATAACTGCTGTTGGTTTATTATATCTCCGTTTATGTTTTGATATGTACTGTCTATATGTTTGGAGAGGGAAAAAGTAATCTTGTCAACTATTTCTGAGATGATGTTTTCTAGAAAGTTAGGAAAAATCTTGGAGAGTGACTGGCTTACTATGTTTACTTTTAATCTATATCATATTTCTTACTCTTTTCTTTGAGGACCAAACATTTCGGTTATCAGAATCTGAGAGCTGGTTGTACTATATGTAGCTTTAACATGTATGGGACTTTGTTAATTTGAATCATCTATTGATCTTTTTTTAAAAAAAAAAAAGAAAAGAAAAAGATGTTTCTAGTCATCTGAGTGGCTTCACCTATTGGAGACACCCCACATTAAGCTTGAGATGCCTGGGACCCTTGATGACAAGGAAGAAAGGTACTTTTGGGAGTACCATGTTTCAGAATGCGAGACTATGGCCTTTTGTGGGCCACAGTATGAGTACTGAGAGGCCCCAAGTCCTGCTTCTTTGCCACAAGCACCTCATGATGTCATTTCTGCAATTATTCTTAGTACTTATCACTCTTTTTATCTGTTTAGTGTTCCTTCTCTTTCTTCAAGACTCGAGACTAGTCTTCACTTACCGGAACCCTGAGTGAACCACACGGAGACAGAAATCAATGCAAAATGCAAGAGGAATTTTTATTACACCCAGCATGCTGGGGCCACTCTGCACATGAAGGGAGAATGACCTCATGATGCATGGGCCTTTATACCTTCCTCAGGGCCTCCGCCATAAAGCACAATGTGATTGACAGAACAGTGTTACATTTAAACTAATTGGCTGTTAGGTGATGAGGTAGGTGGCCAACAGTCAGTCCTTCAGAATGAGTCCCCACCCTTAGGTTGGTCTCCCCTTCCCCTTTGTGGTCTGAGGAATGTAAATCAGCCTCTGACCTTTTTAAAGTTCCTGAGTTAACTCTTTCATTTCTTCCTTCCTTGATTAAACTGGTAAAAAATGGGGTACAGAGCTACACAAAGAGTTCTCACCTGAAGAATATCTAATGGCTGAGAAGCACCTAAAGAGATGTTCATCATCCTTAGTCATTAGGGAAATGCAAATCAAAACAACCCTGAGATTCCATCTCACACCAGTCAGGATGGCTAAGATCAAAAACACAGGAGACAGCAGTTGTTGGCGAGGATGTGGAGAAAGAGGAACACTCCTCCACTGCTGGTGGAATTGCAGGCTGGTACAACCACTCTGGAAAGCAGTCTGGCGGCTCCTCAGAAAACTGGGCATGACACTCCCGGAGGATCCGGCTATACCACTCCTGGGCATATACCCAGAGACTTTACCTGCATGCAATAAGGACACATGCTCCACTATATTCATAGCAGCCTTATTTATAATAGCCAGAAGCTGGAAAGAACCCAGATGTCCCTCAACGGAGGAATGGATTCAGAAGATGTGGTATATTTACACAATGGAATACTACTCTGCAATTAAAAACAATGAATTCACGAAATTCCTAGGCAAATGGTCAGAACTTGAAAATATCATCCTTAGTGAGGTAACCCAATCACAAAAGAACACACATGGTATGCAGTAACTGATAAGGGGTTATTGACCCAGAATCTCGGAATACCCTAGACACAATCAGCATATCAATAGATTTCTAAAAAGATGGAAGGAGAGACCCCTGGTCCTGGAAAGACTGGATGTAGGGGAATGCCAGGACAGAGAAGCGAGAGGGGGTTGAATGGGGAAAAGAGGGAGGGAAGGGGGCTTATGGGACTTTCGGGGAGGGAGGAAATGGGAAAGGGGAAGTGATTTGGAATGTAAATTAAAAAAATAAAATAAAAAAAAAAAAAGAAAAAAAAACTGGTATTTGGTGACCTGGCAAGATCTAGTAGGAGACCTCTTGATATCCAGAAATTAGATGTTACCAATAATATTAAAGTGAAGGCTGTTCATGAATTCAAGAGAAATGTATGTTATAGTCACTTGCTCTAGGTGGAAATGAAAGTAACCTAGAGCCATGGGCAGAGATGAGCAATTCTGTAGCTCTTACCCCAGTCTTAGTCTCAATTCTGTATAATAAAAATAGGACATTTTTATCATAAAATTGAGGATGGAATTATATATAGATACTTCCCAGAAAGTTAGCAATGGGTTCCTTGGGTTCAGAGATGATGGTGGTAGCCCCCTAGGAATTCTCCATACAGGTTAGGTAAGGATTTTTTTGTAGACAGACAGATGGGGTCCAAATATTACAAAGACTGCAGGGTCAGCAGTATGACCTCATGTTTTGCTGGGGACAGCAAACAATGACAGGGACTGCCTGCAGTAGGCCAGGATGGAGACATCTCAGAAGCCCGCAGTAGCTCCTTGTAGAAAAGGATGGTGTCTGGGACCCTGAGAAGCAGGACACACATCCCTCCAGGGGACCCACCATCTGAAAAAAGGGACTGCTTGCAGTAGGCCTGAATGGAGACATTTCAGTAGCCTGCTGCAGCTCTTTGTAACAATAGTTGTTCCCATTGCTCCTAACCTTAGACCTGGACAATGGCTCTATAGATTTCATTTGTGCGCGACTGTTTTTCAGTTGGCCTTGGTGTGCATAATTATTCTATTATATCTGACTTTCCTAATTCTTTCTCCTTCTGCTCTGGTGAATTCTGTGAAACTAGATGTTCCCTGATGTAATGATTCTTGAACAATTAGGAATTGAGGCATGGGGCACAGCACAGCACAGTCCTAATGGCCCAGGTGCATGCTGTATGTCCTCATCTTGGAAGCAATGCAATATTGAACTGCACAATGGTAGTTCCAGATTAATGCTTGACTTGCAAAGAAAGTTTGACGAAATTATTAGAAAATGCATTAGAGCCAACATTGGGACCCCAAAGAAAGAAAAAATTATTAAAGTTATGAAATAAGTTTTTCACAACATTTGAGAGTGGTTCCTGGATAAGCAAGTATAGAATATGTAAAATCATATATTAGTATATCTAAGTCAAAACACTGGGACTCTTAGGAGAATCATTGTGTGCAATGTGTAGAAGTGGAAAGCTAGGGGAACTACCAAGTTAAGGGTTGACTTGATTCTTTTTGGCCACTGCCTGGCAGCTTTGCCCATATCATTTATCATTAGAGCTTTACAAGAAAATGCAAGTGGCTGGTCTCAGAGCTCTGAGCTCTGAAGTGTAATAGTTAAAGTTAAAGTTTAAATAATGATAAGTTTGCAATTATTACTTTGGCTACAGGCCTGGGAATAGGGAAGCTTGAAACATTGGGGAAGAATTGTAATTCTTGATTCTTTGTGGGATGTTGTTATTCTTTGAATTTGATTTGGCAACGATTATACAATGTCTTTTTTATCTGCTTTTGGAGTATCAATAAAAGACTGGGGCAAGAAGAAGGCAAGAGAGCATGTAGAGAGAATGTAGAGAGCATGTAGAGAGCATGTAGAGTGCATGTAGAGAGCATGTAGAGAGCAGGTGAAGAGCAAGTGAGAGAGCGAATGTGGAGAGAATGAGAAGAGCTTGGGAAGAGTGAGTGAAGAGAGAATGTGAGGTGTGTGTGAAAAGTGTGTGTGTGAGTGAAAGGAGAGTACATGTGGTATGTGTATGAGATGTGTGTGAAGAGTGTGTGAGTGAGTGGAGAGTGCATGTGGTGTGTGTGTGTGAGAGATATGTGTGAAGACTGTGTGTGTGAGTGAAAGGGGAACACACAGAGGTATGTTTGTGCATGATAGTTCCAGAAAAGAAAAGCGCACAGGAGAAAAGCAGAGTGCGCAGGAGACTGCAGAGTGTGTGCAGCCTCAAGCTGTGAGCAATGAGCGAGAGAGAAAGAGAGCAGAGAATGAGAGAGAAGAGAAACTTTAAGCCTTGAAAAATTGCCAGTCAGCTTGTACCCAAAATGTAGTCTGTGTGTATTTATTATGCACCTTCCAGATATCCCTGCTTCCAATTGAGAACTCTGATTCTGTGTCGAGGCTGGACCCCGGAAATGTTTGCCCTTTTATGAAACATGAAACCATACTGCCTCACACATGTCTGAAAGATACTGACTTTGTAACTACAATACTGCTGCCCCCACCTCACCAGAGACTAGTGGTCAGGAGATATATAAAAAAATTGTGCTTGCTGTAAAACTTTAATGTTTGAGAGTGTATAGTTCCCTTTTTCTGCTTTAAATCTTTACTATTCTGTGTCACAAGAAAATGTTGTCACAGGAAAATAGAGAAGAATTTACCCAACCCCCTATGAATTTTGTAACCCAATTTCCTTGTATGATTTCAATAAAAGGCTGGGGCTGAGTCAAGTCTAGGTGAGCACCCTGACTCCTGAGTTCAAGGACTCACACACCAAAAAGAACAGCCTGTCAGTATTGTATCTCAATTGTTTTCTTCTTATTCGCCTACCAGGTATCCCAGTTCTCGACGACCCCAACTCTTGTTGAGGCTGGACCCAGCATTCACCCAGCAGCTGATGAAAACAGATGCAGAGATGTTGCAGGACATATTAACAAATGATCCTGTCAACTCTCCTGCCCTGACAGGCCTCAGCACCATGTCTGGGTGGGGTCTTGTTCGGTTCTGTTCTTGCCGCTGCTGCTGAGCTATTCTCTCCCAGCTAGCTCCTACAGCATCTCAGCTGTGTTCCTTCTCCACCATCAGCAGACCCACACTCTAGTAACTAAGTAAAACAAAACTCTTAAAGCTTAATTAACCAGTTCAGATTTATGTATCAGTAATACCACAATTTACAAGATGCCAATGCAATAATTTAAGAGCCAATTGGTAATGATAAAAGCTTTATCATTTATTTCTAACCTTATAAAAACTTAGCTATTTTGGCTAGTAGATGTCACACAGGTCCACATCCTAAGCCATCTCAATTCATTTTACTTCTCCTCCTCATGTGACCTCTGTCCCACCAACTCCTAGCTCTGCTTCCCTTTTCCTGTCCAATCACAGGCCTTCCACTGCCCTAATGTGATTGGACATGGAAAATCCTGCAACACAGAGACCCACAGCCAAACATTAAGTGGAGCACGGGAAATCTTGTGGAAGAGTGGGAGGAAGGATTAAAAGAGTCAGAGAGGTCAAGGACACCACAAGAAAACCTACAGAATCAACTAATCTTCAGAGAACCAATCAGAGAACATGCATGGGACAGACTTAGTCTCCCTACACATATGTAACAGATGTATAGCTTATTCCTTATGTGGGACTTCTAACAGCAGGAGCAGGGACTGTCTCTAATTATCTTGTCTGCCTTTGGATCCCTTTCCCCTAACTGGGCTGCCTTATCAAGCATTAATAGAAGACTGTGCATCTAGTCCTACTGTGATATACTAAGACTGATTGACATCCATGGGAGGTCTCCCTTTCTATGAGGAGAAAGGGAGGGGGTATAGTTGGAGGTGGGGTGAGAGGGAGAAACTAGGAGGAGAGGAGGGGGAAGTTCCAATTGGGATGTAAAGTAAACAAGTTAATTAATGAAAAAGTTGTCATCAAATATTGAAAAACAGACTTTTCTATAAAGTTGCTGTCAATAATTTCAGTGACACTTTGGACATGTTTATGACGTAAGATTTTTTTTGTCACCTGTAAATTTGCAAATTGGAAAATCTATTCTTTTTTTCTTTCACCTTGGACTTCCAAGGTGGGTAATTCACAAGATACATCTTCTCTTTCTAATGAACCTTTCCTGCCTTTGTCACTTGTTTTGCTGTTGATTTATAATCTCACTCTAGTACAATGTTATTATTTGCCATGTCAGTTGTACCTGGTGAAAAATGCCCCAGCACCTTATTCTTATCATTTCCAGGTGAACTCTCTTTGTCCTTGATTTTATTCACAGTGGTTGTTGTTGAGAGGTCACTTTGATGTCTTCTCATTATCCACACTACTTGAAATTCCCTTGATGTTTTCATTCTTTCATCTTACCTGCCACTTCTCTAGCTAATCCATATGCAAGGATGGTGTTTTAGTGCCCAGTCAAGCATGGCCTCAGTAGGGACAGAATGACATGGTTCCTGCTGCTGGGACAGGGCCAGCAGATATGGGCCTGCATGAGTGCCAATGGCTCCTGTGGGTGTAAGGCTTGTTTGGATAATATTGTAACTATTTTCAGGTTCCTCTGTGGAATGTCATCCCTGTTAACTGTTAATGACTCTATAATAAGCTGAGAAAGCATGAGTCCAGGAGTTGAAGGTGTGGCTAATGTCTCAGCAAAATGTTAAACACTGGGACCTTCAGGATGCCCTTAAGGCTATGGATAGAACTATAAAAACATGAGTTTGACAATATATAATTTCTCAACTATGCAATAATATAAGGATGAAATATAAATTATATAAGGAGCTTCACAGATCTAAAGGGACAGAGGCAGCTACACTATGACCCAGTTTATCAGAAAGACATAAAGATAGGCAGATACAAATGCAGGCAGATTCCTGAGTTCAAGGTCAATCTGGGACACCTGGAGTTCAGGTCTAGGCATGGGCAGAATGGTAATTTCAGGACAGGGTCCCACCCAGCTTTCTCATTGTCTATGCTTAACATCTGCAGGTATTTTGAATTCTTTTGCAATGTTATAAAAAAGAAAAAGAAAGTGTTTGCTATCTCATAAGAATAAAGGGGGCCGGGGCTATGGGATGCAGATTCATAGGATAATCAAAAGGAAACCTGGAGTAAATGACTGGATTGATACATAAAATAAAAGACTGGGCTTATGATCTTCATATCTTTTTTCTTAAGACTTGTTTATTTTATATATGTGAGTTTACTGTCTTCAGACAGACCAGAAGAGAGCATCAGATCCCATTAAAGATGGTTGTGAAGTACCATATGGTTACTGGGCATTGAACTCAGGACCTCTGGATAAGCAGCCAGTGCTCTTAATAGCTGAGCCATCTCTCCAGCTGGGTTTATGATCTGCATGTGATGAGCTAGCAGAAAGTGATAGGAGTCTTTTCAGAATTTTCTCTGGTGAGAGCTGAGCTATCTGGAGATCTCTGGAGAGTGAAAACAGCTCTTTAAGAATTTTTTTTTTCTGGGGACAGCCAGGTTCTGAGACAGACAGGCATAATGTCGCTCGGGTCTCGGGCGGCTTGTGTGTGTGCGGCTCCCAGGTGCGGGGCTGATCTGCAGTGACCAGCGCGCCAGCTCTGCTGTGGGACTTCAGCCTGGCAGAGGGACCCCGCACTGGGCGGGAGCCTACCAGCTTTCCTTCCGCGACCTCTGTTCCCGCAGACTGCGCTGAAGAGACAGGTACCCCAAACTCCCTATCCCCAATATAACATCACTTGGGACACGGCCTGTTGGGGCTTCCGTCTGTGCCCGAGAACGGGTCAGCGCTGTGGTCGTCTGGGTGCCAGATCGGCGGGCCATCGCGTCTATAGGATGAGCGGCGCCACGGAGAGTGCCCTCCGCCATCTTTGCTCCAGTGACTGGGAGGTTGGGACAGCCAGGTTCTGAGACAGACAGGCATAATATCGCTTGGGTCTCGGGCGGCTTGTGTGTATGCGGCTCCTAAGTGCTGGGCTGATCTGCAGTAACCAGCACGCCAGCTCTGCTGTGGGACTTCTGCCTGGCAGAGGGACGCCCCCTCCCCCCCCCAGGAGAGACCACACACCCCTGCACAGGGCAGGAGCCTACCAGCCTCCCTTTGGCGACCTCTGCTCCAGGAATCCACTAGGCTGAGCCTTTAGATGTGCAAGGCCTCCCCAATATAAGATCACTTGGGGCAAGGCACATTAGGGCTCCAAAGTCACTCAGGAGCAGGCAGGCCCCAGAAATCGGTGCCAGGGGAATCCTGGCAATCCAGGGGGGGGGCAGAAATAGCTTTGCAGGCTCACAGGAGGTCCAACCAACAGCCAGTGGCAGCAGGACCAACTAACACCAGAGGTATCCAGATGGCAAAAGGCAAACGTAGGAATGTTACTAACAGAAATCAAAGTAATGTGGGACCATCCGAACCCAACTCTCCAACAGCAGCAAGTCCTGGATACCCCACCACACCCGAAAGACAAGATCTGGATTTAAAATCACTTCTCATGATCCTATTAGAGGATCACAAGAAGGACACAAATAAATCTCATAAAGAGTTACAGGAGACCATGAATCAACGGTTAGAAGCCCTTACAAAGGAAACACAAAAATCGCTTAGAGAAATGCGGGAGAACATGGATCAAAAGATGGAGGCGCACAAGGAGACAACACAAAAATCGCTTAACGAGATGAATCAACGGGTAGATGCACTCACAAAGGAATAACAAAATTTGCATAAAGAAATGCAGAAGAATATGGATCAACAGATGGATGCCCATAAGGAGGCAACACAAAAATTGCTTAAAGAAATGAATCAACGGTTAGATGCCCTTACAAAGGAAACACGAGAACTGCTTAAAGAAATGCAGGAGACGATGGATCAACAGATGGAATCCCATGAGGAGGAAACACAAAAATCGCTCAGAGAAATGCAGGAGAACGTGGGTCATCAGGAAGAAATCCTGAAAGAGGTAATGCAAAAATACCTTAAAGAAATACAGGAAAATACAAACAAACAAGTGAAGGATCTCAGCAAATCCATCCAGGAACTAAAAAAGGAAGTAGAAACAACTAAGAAATCACAAAGGGAGACAACTTTGGAGATAGAAAACCTTGGAAAGAAATCAGGAGTCATAGATGCAAACATCAACAATAGAATACAAGAGATGGAAGAAAGAATCTCAGGTGCTGAAGATTCCATAGAAAGCATCGACTCAACAGTCAAAGAAAATGCAAATTGCAAAAAACGTGTAACCCAAAACATCCAGGAAATCCAGGACACAATGAGAAGACCAAACCTAAGGATTATAGGTATAGATGAGAGTGAAGATTTGCAACTTAAAGGGCCAGTAAACATCTTCAACAAAATTATGGAGGAAAACTTCCCTAACTTAAAGAGAGAGATGCCGATGAACGTACAAGAAGCCTACAGAACTCCAAACAGACTGGACCAGAACAGAAATACCTCCCGTCACATAATAATCAAAACACCGAATGTTCTAAACAAAGAAAAAATACTAAAAGCAGTAAGAGAAAAGGGCCAAGTAACATACAAAGGAAGACCTATCCGAATCACATCAGACTTCTCACCAGAGACTATGAAAGTCAGAAGATCCTGGGCAGATCTCATGCAGACACTAAGACAGCACAAATGCCAGCCTAGACTACTCTACCCAGCAAAACTCTCAATCACCATAGATGGAGAGACCAAGATATTCCATGATAAAACCAAATTTTCACAATATCTTTCCACAAATCCAGCCCTGCAACGGATAATAGGTGGAAAGCTCCAATACAGGGAGAAAAACACCACCCTGGAAAAAATGAGATAATAACCTTCTTGAATCAAACCCAAAAGTAGATAACCACTCAAACATAAAGATAGCGTCAAGAATGGCAGATGGCAATAATCACTATGCCTTAATCTCTCTTAATATCAATGGTCTCAATTCCCCAATTAAAAGACATAGACTAGCAGACTGGATACGTAAACAGGACCCAGCATTTTGCTGCATGCAGGAAACACACCTCAGTGTCAAAGACAAACACTACCTCAGAGTAAAAGGCTGGAAAACAATTTTACAAGCAAATGGCCCCAAGAAACGAGGTGGAGTAGCCATCCTAATATCGGATAAAATTGATTTTCAACCTAAAGTCATCAAAAAAGACACAGAAGGACACTACATACTGATCAAGGGAAAAATCCACCATCAAGAACTCTCAATTCTGAATATCTATGCTCCAAATGCAAGGGCACCCTCATTCGTAAAAGAAACTTTACTAAAACTCAAAGCACACATCGCACCGCACACAATAATAGTGGGTGACTTCAACACCCCGCTCTCTGAAATGGATCGTTCAGGAAAGCAGAAACTAAACAGGGACACAGTGAATCTAATTGAAGCCTTGGACCAAATGGAACTAACTGATATATATAGAACATTTCATCCTAGAGCTAAAGAATACACCTTCTTCTCAGCTCCTCATGGTACCTTCTCCAAAATTGACCATATAATTGGTCACAAATCAGACCTCAACAGATACAAGAAGATAGAAATAATCCCATGCCTCCTATCAGATCACTATGGAATAAGGGTGGTCTTCAATGGCAACAAAAACAAAAGAAAACCCACGTACACATGGAGGCTGAACAATGCTCTACTCAATGATAACTTGGTCAAGGTGGAAATAAAGAAATCAAAGACTTTTTGAAAGTTAATGAAAATGAAGGCACAACATACCCTAATTTATGGGACACAATGAAAGCAGTGCTAAGAGGAAAATTCATAGCCCTGAGTGCCGCCAAAAAGAAACGGGAGACAGCATACACTAACAGCTTAATGGCACACCTGAAAGCCCTGGAACAAAAAGAAGCAAATACATCAAAGAGGAGTAGAAGGCAGGAAATCATCAAACTCAGGGCTGAAATCAATCAAGTAGGAACAAATAAAACCATACAAAGAATCAACAAAACGAGGAGTTGGTTCTTTGAGAAAATCAACAAGATAGATAAGCCCTTAGCCAGACTAACCAGAGAGCACAGAGATAGTATCCAAATTAATAAAATCAGAAACGAAAAGGGAGAGATAACAACAGAAACTGAGGAAATTCAAAAAATCATCAGATCCTACTACAAAAACCTGTATTCAACACAACTAGAAAATCTTGAGGAAATGGACAATTTCCTTGACAGATACCAAGTACCAAAATTAAATCAGGATCAAATAGACCATCTAAACCGTCCTATAACCCCTGAAGAAATAGAAGTTGTCATTGGAAGTCTTCCAACCAAAAAAAGCACAGGTCCAGATGGTTTTAGTGCAGAATTCTATCAGACCTTCAAAGAAGACCTAACACCACTACTCTTCAAACTGTTCCACAAAATAGAAACAGAAGGAACACTATCCAACTCGTTCTATGAAGCCACAATTACACTGATACCAAAAGCACACAAAGATCCGACAAAGAAAGAGAATCTCAGGCCAATCTCTCTCATGAATATCGATGCAAAAATACTCAATAAAATTCTTGCCAACCGAATCCAAGAACACATCAAAACGATCATTCACCACGATCAAGTAGGCTTCATCCCAGGGATGCAGGGATGGTTCAATATAAGGAAATCCATCAATGTAATCCACTACATAAACAATCTCAAAGAAAAAAACCACATGGTCATCTCATTAGATGCTGAGAAAGCATTTGACAAAATTCAGCATCCTTTCATGCTAAAGATCTTGGAAAGATCAGGAATTCAAGGCCCATATCTAAACATAGTAAAAGCAATTTACAGCAAACCGGTAGCCAGCATCAATCTAAATGTAGAGAAACTTGAAGCAATCCCACTAAAATCAGGGACTAGACAAGGCTGCCCTCTCTCTCCATATCTTTTCAATATAGTACTTGAAGTTCTAGCTAGAGCAATTAGACAACAAAAAGAGGTCAAAGGGATACAAATTGGAAAGGAAGAAGTCAAACTATCACTATTTGCAGATGATATGATAGTATACATAAGCGACCCAAAGAACTCCACCAGAGAACTCCTACAGCTGATAAACGACTTCAGCAAAGTGGCCGGATATAAAATCAACTCAAGCAAGTCAGAAGCCTTCCTATACTCAAAGGATAAGCAGGCTGAGAAAGAAGTAAGAGAAATAATACCCTTCACGATAGCCACAAACCATATTAAGTATCTTGGCGTGACTCTAACCAAACAAGTGAAAGATCTGTATGACAAGAACTTCAAGTCTCTGAAGAAAGAAATTGAAGAAGACCTCAGAAGATGGAAAAATCTGCCATGCTCATGGATTGGCAGGATTAATATAGTAAAAATGAGCATCTTACCAAAAGTAATACACAGATTCAATGCAATCCCCATCAAAATCCCAACTCAATTCTTCATAGAGTTAGAAAGAGCAATTCAAAAATTCATCTGGAATAACAGAAAACCCAGAATAGCTAAAACTATTCTCAAGAGTAAAAGAACCTCTGGGGGAATCAGTATCCCGGACCTCAAGCTGTACTACAGAGCAATAGTGTTAAAAACCGCATGGTATTGGTACAGTAACAGACATGTAGATCAATGGAACAGAATTGAAGACCCAGAAATGAATCCACACTCCTATGGTCACTTGATCTTTGACAAAGGAGCTAAAACCATCCAGTGGAAAAAAGATAGCCTTTTCAACAAATGGTGCTGGCTCAGCTGGAGGTCAACATGCAGAAGAATGCAAATTGACCCATCCTTATCTCCTTGCACTAAGCTCAATTCTAAGTGGATCAAAGATCTCCACATAAAACCAGACACACTGAAACTAATAGAAGGGAAACTAGGGAAGAACCTTGAACATATGGGCACAGGGGAGAATTTCCTGAACAGAACTCCAATAGCTTATGCTCTAAGATCAAGAATAGACAAATGGGACCTCATTAAATTACAAAGTTTTTGCAAGGCAAAAGACACTGTCAAAAAGACAAGGCGGCAACCGACTAACTGGGAAATGATCTTTACCAACCTTACATCCGACAGAGGGCTAATATCCAAGATATACAAAGAACTCAAGAAGTTAAACTCCAGAGAGGCAAGTAACCCTATTAAAAATGGGGTACAGAGCTACACAAAGAGTTCTCACCTGAAGAATATCTAATGGCTGAGAAGCACCTAAAGAGATGTTCATCATCCTTAGTCATTAGGGAAATGCAAATCAAAACAACCCTGAGATTCCTTCTCACACCAGTCAAAATGGCTAAGATCTAAAACACAGGAGTCAGCAGTTGATGAGGATGTGGAGAAAGAGGAACACTCCTCCACTGCTGGTGGGATTGCAAGCTGGTACAACCACTCTGGAAAGCTGTCTGGCGGTTCCTCAGAAAACTGGGCATGACACTCCCGGAGGATCCGGCTATACCACTCCTGGGCATATACCCAGAGGCTTTACCTGCGTGCAATAAGGACACATGCTCCACTGTGTTCATAGCAGCCTAATTTATAATAGCCAGAAGCTGGAAAGAACCCAGATGTCCCTCTTATTTATAATAGCCAGAAGCTGGAAAGAACCCAGATGTCCCTCAACGGAGGAATGGATTCAGAAGATGTGGTATATTTACACAATGGAATACTACTCTGCAGTTAAAAACAATGAATTCACGAAATTCCTGGGCAAATGGTCAGAACTTGAAAATATCATCCTTAGTGAGGTAACCCAATCACAAAAGAACACACATGCTATGCAGTCACTGATAAGGGGTTATTAACCCAGAATCTCAGAATACCCTAGACACAATTCGCATATCAATAGATTTCCAAGAAGATGGAAGGAGAGACCCCTGGTCCTGGAAAGACTGGATGCAGGGGAATGCCAAGACAGAGAAGAGAGATGGGGTTGAATGGTGAAAAGAGGGAGGGAAGGGGGCTTATGGGACTTTCAGGGAGGGAGGAAACGGGAAAGGGGAAATGATTTGGAATGTAAATAAAAAAAACTTAGAAAATAAAAAAAATAGCAAGTGCAGGAATAGGCCCATCAACACAATAAATTTATGCTGTGAAATTATTCAAAACCAATGGCTTCTGGCTCTGGCATATCCTCAGGCAGTTCAAGACATTCAATTTCATGTGATGAAGCACTATTACCTAAGCTAACACTGAAAGTTCAGGCAGAGTCCCATGCAAAAGCAGCCAACAACTCATGGGAACCATCCATTGCACCACCAAAACTACATCCCTAGTTCTCAACCAGTGAGTCATGACTCCTTTGAAGGCTGTATATCCGATATTCACATTACAATTCATATCAGTAGCAACATTACAGTTATGCAGTAACAACAAAATAATTTTATGGTTGGGGGTCACCACAACATGAGGAACTGTGTTAAAAGGTAGCAGCATTAGGAGGGTTGAGAACCACCGGTTTACACATATAGGAGAAAGTGCTACGAGGTAAAGTCTGAGGAAAAAAAAACTATAACTTTTGAACACAAACATAATAGGTACCCTAAGGGGAAGACCTTGAAACCATACTGATGTAATCTATTATCCACTCCCCTCCCCCCAAAAAAACATTGCAAGAGTTTGGGGTCACTGGTTAACAAATATATATATGCTGGTCTTAAAAAATAATAGAAATGTCAACTTAACTACAAAGTCTGGGTATCCAGACGAAGTATTTCAAGAATGGAGGATAATGGCCATTGATGGCTCAGGACTTGTTACCAAGCCTGACAATCTGAGAAAGATGAAGCAACTCCTACATATTCTCTTTTGACATCCTCTGTAGCAGGCACGTGCACTTACACACACACACACACACACACACACACACACACACACACATACACAAACACATAAAAATACAAATTGTAAAAAAGGGAGGTTAAATTAAATACTGACAATTTAGCTTTTAAGAATAAATATCTTGGGGCAGATCTGCAGTAACCGGGGCGCCAGTTCTGCTGTGGGACTTCTGCCTTGCAGAGGGACCCCCCCGCACTGGGCGGGAGCCTACCAGCTTCCCTTTGGCGACCTCTGTTCCGGGATCGACTGCACTGAGGAGACAGGTACCCAGGTTCACCCCAATATAACAACGCTTAGGACACGGCCTGTTGGGGCTTCCATCTGTGCCCCAGAGCGGACAGCGCTGCGGTCATCTGGGCGACAGCTCTGCTGTGGGCCATCGCCCCTGCAGAGTGACCTGCACCGCTGAGAGAGTGCAGAGTGCACTACGCCATCTTTGCTCCAGCATCAGGGCAGTTGGGACCTCCAGGCTGGTACAACCACTCTGGAAAGCAGTCTGGCGGTTCCTCAGAAAACTGGGCATGACACTCTCGGAGGATCCGGCTATACCACTCCTGGGCATATACCCAGAGACATTACCTGCATGCAATAAGGACACATGCTCCACTATGTTCATAGCAGCCTTATTTATAATAGCCAGAAGCTGGAAAGAACCCAGATGTCCCTCAACGGAGGAATGGATTCAGAAGATGTGGTATATTTACACAATGGAATACTACTCTGCAGTTAAAAACAATGAATTCACGAAATTCCTAGGCAAATGTTCAGAACTTGAAAATATCATCCTTAGTGAGGTAACCCAATCACAAAAGAACCCACATAGTATGCAGTCACTGATAAGGGGATATTAACCCAGAATCTTGGAATACCCTAGACATAATATGCATATCAATAGATTTCCAAGAAGATGGAAGGAGAGACCCCTGGTCCTGGAAAGACTGGATGTAGGGGAATGCCAGGACAGAGAAGCGAGAGGGGGTTGAATGGGGAAAAGAGGAAGGGAAGGGGCTTATGGGGCTTTCGGGGAGGGAGGAAACGGGAAAGGGGAAATGATTTGGAATGTAAATAAAAAAACTTAGAAAATAAAAAAAAAACAAAATAATAGTAATAATAATAATAATAATAATCTAGTAGTTCATACTTGCAATTTTATTAAGAATGGCTTGATTTTGAAGGAAGTAGATCAGAAATAAAAAACATATTTTAAAAGAAAAAAAAGAATAAATATCTTTTAAGGACCAGCCATGCCTACATAAAAAACATCTGGACTTTCAGTTAAAATGAAAAATGTAGGTCACAGGGCCCTTAGCCAGCCGGGCAACACCTAAGCAGGTGCTTCCCAGATCCTGCAACCTGGGGGGGAAGAAGGGGTGGGAGAGTGGTGGGTGAGGAGTGAGAGTGGGGGTGAAAGGGTGGGGGTGGAAGACTGATGCCACTACAACCAAAAATATGTGATGGAGACAGTTGGCAGGATGGTGTACAACATGGAACTTATGCAGACACAGACTGAGCCATCAAACCTTCTGCCTGGCTGAGGAATATCCCTGGCTCTGGGTCTGAGGTGAAGAAGGGTTCATTTACTGGACTGGACCTCCTCGCACGACCACCGGAGGACATATTTTTGGTGGTCCATGCTGCTGCTCCAGACCTCAATGAAGTCTGAGATCCATGTGGATATATGCAGTCTGGGTCACTGCACATTGCCTAGATGATGTCCTCAGACCTTGCTGCCTCCAAGAGCCATGCTGATATGAGTGGTGTGTGTAACATCCTGAGTCCATGCAGCTACTGAGGGCCATGAGTGAGTCAGGGGTCTTGATATGTCTAGCAGCCATGTTGATGTCTGCAGCCCCTGTTACCACCAAAACCCATGCAGAGGCCTGGGGCTGAGGCTGCTGCCTGAAGCCGTGTTAATGTCCATGGCTAGAGAGCTGTCCCTGCCCCCTCACAAGAGATCTGGCTCTGCCCCTAGGTGGCATTCACATGGCCTCGCCACCAGGGATGCAGGAGAGGCTGCCCTGCAGTAGCATTTGCTTGGCTCTCCTCAGCTGATAGTTTCTGACACAAATGCAGGCAGAGAAAAGGCTCATCCTCCTTTGTAGGAGCTGCCCACTAGGAATATGACCATTATCCAGTGAATATATGGACTGTATTTTGAGAGGAGAGGTCACAAAGAGAAGAAAGACAAACATGGGAAGACCAGGAGGTGAGCATGATGGGGGCACATGATATGAGTTTCCTAAATAATCAATAAAAAATAAAAGAAAAAATATAGACTAGAAAACAGCATCAGAGAACATACTAGCAAGTGCTGAGGTCAAATTACTGAAAGACATACTTTGTGTACCCCTTGCTCACTGTCAATTAAAATGGTCATGAAGCTTTACTTCTTACCTAAAAAGCCACAAAGTTTATCACATCAACAATATAGAGGCCACGTAGTCTCATCTTCTGAAATTCACTCCATAATTGAAGACACAATACAGGCTATAATAAAAAAAAAAAAAAAACACTTCTAGTCACATCACCAGTAGCTCTAAGAACGTAACATTTTCATTAGCACACCATGCTGATTTACTAAATAAAGAGCCACTAGATGTGGATGGCTTGAAGTTAAAATAAACATGGAATGTTTGGGCTTCATTTGGTAGAAGCAACAAGACAGCTCTGGTCAATATGTGGAAAATGGATGTTTGCACTTGAGTCACAGTTCATGATACTATCCTACAGTTTTTAATTACCTGGACTCATTTATTTGCCCAAATATTGGGGGGGAAATGATGTTTTTTTGTCTTATGCTTGCATCTGGGAAAATGTTTTTGTTGTTTTTAGGTTGCTTTTTTAAAAGATCTCTACCTATGTACATTGACAACATGGTAAAAATTGGGGGGGAGGAATGAAAGGATAAGGGGTCTAAGACCATCAAAATTAGCTTTGGTTGACACTAACAATGAGGCTGGTTATCTTGTCACAAAGCTAAACAGCAATATTGTGGCATAGTATTAAGTAGAAAGATGAAAAAGGAAATGTGTTATTTCCTTTAAAAGAAATATCCAAAATCTTTTGGATGGAAACTCTTTTGCTTGTTTGTTTGTTGTCTGTCTGTCTGTCTGTCTGTCTGTTTGTTTGTTTGTTTGAGGATTTCACTACATAGCCTTGGCTGTCCTGTAACTTACTCTGTAGATCAGGCTGGCCTCAAACTCATCGACATCCACCTGCCTCTGTCTCCCAGGTGCTGGGTTTTATGGCACTTGATAACCATACCTAGCCAAGACTTAACTCTTAAATGGAATTAACATGAATAGTTAGTTCTCATTATATTTTTCACTGGATTTCTAGTCTTAGGAAAGTTCACAACTGTTCCAGATTACAAGAATTAACCAGAATTAGAAATGTCTTAAATGATATGTTATCAAAGATTGTAAAATCATATAGTCTCTCCAAACAGACAATCACCCAAATGAAGAGTGGATTAATGAGAATTTGAGAATTAGTAATGCATTGTGTCATGAAATACAATTTACTTTGCATGCAATGCAACTAAATTATATAATATTAAGATGAATATAAGGGTTTTTATTATTTATTTTTTGAGATTATAATATAATTACGTCATCTCTTCAAACTGATATGCCCTTCCTTGATGAAGAGCAGTTCATAATTCTAGAATATAAAGCCTTCTCAGCGTAGTTGTCACTGAGAGCCTATCATTGGCTTCATTCAAGAAGTAAATGGATGCTGTGACATTGTCTCCAGCATAACATGTGCTATGACATGGCAAGGCATTCAAGAGGAAACTACCAAAAATGTACATTCATTATCACAATCTCATTTAGACAACATCTACCAAGCTAGTGATGAACTGCTTCCTCAAATATCTGTTAGAGATCTGAACAAAGCAACAGATCCTTTAGTGCCTACAACAGATGTAACTATTGTTCCCTTGGTATTATTAGAAGCGTATTTCAAAATTTTACTACTCCTTCACTAAAAAAGAAAATATATTAACTTTGTAGTTAACACTAAGACTAACAGCCCTCCAGAAAATATTTCCCTTCCTGAACACAGTGCCAGAGGAAATTCCTCTGCCTCTTCTATCATTCTAAAATCTATGTACATCTCAGCCTAAATTGAATCATAAACAAATACCAAGTAAAATATGGGTGAAATAGTATATAGTTACAATGAACAAATTTAGAAGTGTTTGTTATTTCCAACATAAAAATTTTTCCCATATGAAGCTACTTTTTATAGGTTGTCAAGTGGGCAAGATCTAGACTCATGTTAGAAACAAGATTCTGGGCATGTCTGTGAGAGATTATCTGCATTATCTTAACTGAAGTGGGAAGACCCACTCCAACTTTGGGAGTAACTATTCCATAGGTTGGGTCTCTAAGTGTATGACAAAAAGAAAGATGTTTGGATGAGCGTGAACATTCAATCCTCTGTGCTTCCTGACTATGACTACAGTGTGTTCACATACCTCCTATTGTTCTTCCATGCCTTACCTGTCAAGAGGAACTTTATCTGTCAGAAGTATAAGCCAAATAAACTTCCTTGCATAAGTTTGCAAGGTATTTTGTTATAGTCATGACAAATGTAACTAATACAGTTATCAATTTCAAGTTTCAATGACTATGTCAGGGTGATACTGCTTTAATCCAACCATGATTATCAACCAAAGATTTGTGTTCTAATGATTAATAATTTTGCCTAGTGAATCCTGAGTCAGGAAAGGCATCAATATCTCAGATGATTGGTTCTAAATCAAATGTGTATCAAGCACAAGCAAGTATTCAAATTTTACAAGAAATAAAAATTTATGTTTAAGAAATAAAAAGTCCATTATTAGGGCTTTGAATGTTGGATCAGAGATTAGGAGCATTTGTTCTTGCAGAAGACCAGGCACCCACATATAGTCTCACAACCATCTACTAACTTCAGCTAACAGATCCATGGGATCTGATGCTCTCTTCTGGCCTCTGTCAGCACTATAGACATGAAACTACCCATCTAATTTATGAAAACCACTAGATGAATCTGAATCTCTGCCTCATCTATGGGTCCACCATAATCAACGTCAATAGTTTGGGATGATCTGTATTATTTTCTTTTAGGAGAAGTTTGTGGTTATCATACAGTCAGTAAAATGAGAGGAATCAGCAGCATCTTACACCTCTCTACAAGATGAGGACTTCATCTAAAATGGACGTGATATCATTCATCAGTGATGATAGCCATATCTTGCCATCATGCATGACTGTACTGCCTCCATCCCTTCTAGAAGACACGCTTTTTAGGCTTCTCACTTATGTATTCTAGTCAACTGACACTGGAACTGAACTAAAAGAGAAGTTTGTAGATACAGTTTGAAAACTGGGTGATAAAATTCTAACGGTTACTTCAAAACCTGAGGTTTGCTGCTACACAGGAGTATGTAGAAAGTATGTAATTATGAGTAACTGAGAACTTTGCCAGCTTCTTATATAACAATATGGTAATTCTTTTTAATTTTCTTTTATTTTTTTATTGGATATTTTCTTTATTTACATTTCAAATGTTTTCCCCTTTCCAGGCCTCCCCTATCCCATTCTCCCTTCCCCCTGACTCCGTGAAGATGCTCCCTCACCCACCCACCCACTCCAATCTTCATGCCCTGGCATTCCCCTACACTAGAGCATTGAACAGCCTTAGGCCCAAGGGCATCTCCACCGATTGATGTCCAACAAGGCCATCCTCTGTTACATATTCGGCAGGAGGCATGGATCCCTCCATGTGTAATCTTTGGTTGGTGGTCCAGACTCTGGGGAGGGGATCTGGACAGTTGACACTGTTAATCCCTCCATGGGGCTGCAAACCCCTCAGTTCCTTCAGTCCCTTCTCCAACTCCTCCACTGGGGACCCCGTGCTCAGTCCAATGTTTGTTTGCAGAAATTCTCCTCTGTATTTGTCAGGCTCTGGCAGAGCCTCTCAGCAGACAGCCATATCAGGTTCCCATCAACTAGCACTTCCCAGAATCCACAATAACGTCCAAGTTTGGTGACTGTATATGGGATGGATCCAGAGGTGGGGCAGTCTCTGGATGGCCTTTCCTTCAGTCTTTGCTCCATACTTTGTATTCATAATTCCTCCTGTGAGTATTTTGCTCCCCCTTCTAAGAAGCACTGAAGCATCCACACTTTGGTCTTCCTTCATCTTAGGTTTCATATGGTCTGTGAATTAAATCTTGGGTATTCCGAACTTTTGGGCTAATATCCACTTATCAGTGAGTGCATACCATGTGTGTTCTTTTTTGACTGAGTTTCTTCAGGATGATATTTTCAAGTTCCATCCATTTGCCTGTGAATTTCATGAAATCATTGTTTTTAATAGCTGAGTAGTATTCCATTGTGTAAATATACCACATTTTCTATATCCATTCTTCTGTTAAGGGACATCTAGGTTGTTTCCAGCTTCTGGCTATTATAAATATGACTGCTATGAACATAGTGGAGCATGTGTCCTTGTTACATGCTGGAGCATCTTCTGGGTATACGCCCAAGAGAGGTATAGCTGGGTCCTCAGGTAGTATTATGTCTAATTTTCTGAGGAACTGCCAAACTGATTTCCAGAGGGGTTGTACCAGCTTGCAATCCCAACAACAATGGAGGAGTGTTCCTCTTTCTCCACATCTTCACCAGCACCTGCTGTCACCTGAGTTTTTGATCTTAGCCATTCTGACTGGTGTGAGGTGAAATTGCAGGGGTTTTTTTTGATTTGCATTTCCCTGATGACTAAGGATGTTGAGCATTTCTTTAGGTGCTTCTAAGCCATTTATATTCCTCAGTTGAGAATTTTCTGTTTAGCTCTGTACCCCATTTTTAATAGGGTTATTTGATTCTCTGGAGTCTAACTTCTTGAATTCTTTGTATATATTGGATATTGGCCCTCTATCAGATGTAGGGTTGACAAAGATCTTTTCCCAATTTGTTGGTTGCCATTTTGTCCTTTTGACAGTTTCCTTTGCCTTACAGAAGTTTTGTAATTTTATGAGGTCCCATTTGTCAATTCCTGATCTTAGAGCATAAGCCATTGGTGTTCTGTTCAGGAACTTTTCCCCTGTGCCCATGTGTTCAAGGCTCTTCTATTAGGTTCAGTGTATCTGATTTTATGTGGAGGTCGTTGATCTACTTGGACTTGAGCTTTGTAGAAGGAAATAAGAATGGATCAATTTGCATTCTTCTACATGTTGACTGCCAGTTGAACCGGCACCATTTATTAAAAATGCTTTTTTCCACTGTATGGTTTTAGCTCCTTTGTCAAAGATCAAGTGACCATAGATGTGTGGGCTCATGTCTGGGTCTTCAATTCTATTCCATTGATCTACCTGCCTGCCACTGTACCAATATCAAGCAGTTTTTAACACTATTGCTCTGTAGTACAGCTTGAGGTCAGGGATGCTGATTCCCCAGAAGTTCATTTATTGTTGAGAATAGTTTTCGCTATCCTGAGTTGTTTGTTATTCCAGAGGATTCTATGAAGAATTGAGTTGGAATTTTGATGGGGATTGCATTAAATCTGTAGATTGTTTACAGCAAGATGACCATTTTTACTATATTAATCCTACAATCCACAAGAAGGGAGACCTTTCAATCTTCTGAGGTCTTCTTTGATTTCTTCAGAGACTTGAAGTTCTTGTCGTACAGATCTTTCACTTGTTTGGTTAGAGTCACACCAAGATATTTTATATTGTTTGTGACTATTATGAAGGGTGTCATTTCCCTAATTTCTTTCTCAGCCCATTTATCCTTAGAGTATAGGAAGGCTACTGATTTTTTTGAGTTAATTTTATATCCAGCCACATTGCTGAAGTTGTTTATCAGCTGTAGGAGTTCTCCAGCAGAATTTTTGGGGCCACTTAAGTATATTATCATATCATATTCATTTTTTATTTTAACTGTGTGATTGTGTTGTCTGGATTATGTCTGTGCATCACATATATACCTGATACCTGAGGAAGTCAGAAGAGGGCATTGAATCCTCTGCAACTAGAATTACAGATGGTTGTGAGCCACCACATGAGTCTTGGACCCAAATCCAGGTCCTCTGGAAGAGCAACATGTGCTCATAACCATGAAGCCTTCTCTCTAGCCCCAAGGGAAAATTGAAATTCCAAGTCAAAGTGTACAAAATGTGTACTAAAGAGAAGTGTATTTTCTGAGAGAGTAGCTTGTTTCATTAGTACAGAAACTGTGGATCTGTACCTCAATCTATTGTTATTTGGAAGAGAATCATCTCTGAAAAAGCCCTTACCACACACTTCTCTATATTTCCCTCTACTTTTAGAAAAAAAAAAAAAGATGCTGTCATTGAGTTGTTCACAGGTTTCAACTTCTCCAAACACTCCTGAAAATTCTGTGGATAAAGGTATATCAGAAGATTTATGGGCATGTCTATAAGTTTTGCAACTGGCCTACTAGAGGATTTGGAAAAGGTGATATTAACATTCTATCAAATGCTAAAGAAATGTTTCCTCGTCCATCAACAGATGTTCAGTTGACAAGGTGTCTTAGTCTGCGAGTGAAACAAGTTATAGCAATATCTGGACCTAGCCATTTTTAGAAAAATGATAGAGGTAAGGGTGTGGTACACATGGCTGCTGCCTTAGTCACAAATGCCATCTCAGCTTTTAGGACTCTTCTTCCAGAACACTGATATTTCCACCCTTTCATTTCTATATGTCAATAATATTATCCAAAAAGTCAAACTCCTGCATTATAAAACTTCAGTAAAGATAAGCAGAAGCTTACAGAGAAATCAGTGTGATTCTTCAGAAAAATCCTCAACCCCGGGTCTACAAAATATAATAAACACTTGGAAAATACATAAAAAGCATTTAATGCAAAGAGGAAGAAGGAATAATGAAAATACAACATCTGCCAACCAATATGTACTGCTATAGTGGTTTTGGCAGAGAGGGGCAGACACTCTCTCCTGCTGACCTGCAACTCTTCGTAGATCATGCTGTCTTCAAATTCATAGAAATCTTCCTGCCTCTGCATACTGAGTGCTTGGATTAAAGACAATTCCCACCAGCTGTGAAAAGAAATGACTCGAAGTCAAATCATTGGTCCAAGCTGGTGGCCTAGGGTTCTGTTGAAATGGCTTTCCAGACTTCTCTCTGTCTCTCTGTCTCTCTCTCTCTCTGTGTCTCTCTCTTTGTCTCTCTCTCTCTTTGTCTCTCTCTCTGTCTCTTTCTTTCTCTCTCTCTCTCTCTCTCTCTCTCTTTGTCTCTCTCTCTGTCTCTTTCTTTCTCTCTCTCTCTCTCTCTCTCTGTGTCTCTCTCTGTCTCTTTCTCTCTCTCTCTCTCTCTCTCTCTCTCTCTCTCTCTCTCTGTGTGTGTGTGTGTGTGTGTGTGTGTGTGTGTGTGTGTGTGTGTGTTCTGCTCTGCTCTAGACAGCTTTTTCTTGCTATTCTAAAAACTCTCTAGTTAAGGCAGCTAGCTTTCTGCTTGAGACAGCTCTTGAGTTAACTCAGGAACTTTAAAAAGGTCAGAGGCTAAGGGGACGCATTCCGACGAACCGATGTTGGCCACCTACCTCATCATCCAATAACCAATTAGTTTAAATGTAACACTGTTCTACCAATCACATTGTGCTTAATGGCAGCGGCCCTGAGGAGGGTATAAAAGCCCACACAGCATGAGACTTGGGGTCGTTCTCTCTTCATGTGCAGAGCAGCCCCAGCATGCTGATTTTAATAAAAATTCCTCTTGTGTTTTGCTTCGATTTCCGTCTCCATGTGGTCCGCTCAGGGGGTCCGGTAAGTTAAGACTGGCCAAGTCTTACACTCTCTCTCCTAGTAAAACTTTCAAAAGCTCTCTGGATATCTCATGGGTTTTCTGACCAAAGTCAGAAAAGCTGCTAAAAAAAAAATTTTTTGAATCTTCCAACCAAGTCAGAAATCCTGTTAGAAAAATTCTAAAAGTAATTCTTAGATTTCCTGATCAAAACCAGAAAGCCAGAAAAAAAATTTAAAAGAGCTGCATTCACTCTTTAGACAGCCTTCTCAGGATAGCTGCTAAAGAACCTTCTAAAAGAGCTGTATCAGCTCTCTTAATAATTCTTGGGATTTCTGACCAAGTCAAAAATCCTGTTAGAAAAAATTCTAAAAGAGCTATAAAAAAATTCTAAAAGGGCTCTGATCACTCTCCATGGATTTTTCTGACTAAAATTAGAAATCTTGTCAGAAAAAAAAATTCTTTTTTTTTAAAAGTCATTTCTTTGAAAATTTTGTTTATTGTAATCCAATTTTTCACAATGTGGCCTATTTATGCATCCCATTTACATTTTTTTTTATTTTATTTTTTTAATTTACATTCCAAATCACTTCCCCTTTCCCGTTTCCTCCCTCCCCGAAAGTCCCATAAGCCCCCTTCCCTCCCTCTTTTCTCCATTCAACCCCCTCTCGTTACTCTGTCCTGGCGTTCCCCTACATCCAGTCTTTCCAGGACCAGGGGTCTCTCCTTCCATCTTTTTAGAAATCTATTGATATGCTGATTGTGTCTAGGGTATTCCGAGATTCTGGGTCAATATCCCCTTATCAGTGACTGCATACCATGTGTGTTCTTTTGTGATTCGGTTACCTCACTAAGGATGATATTTTCAAGTTCTGACCATTTGCCTAGGAATTTTGTGAATTCATTGTTTTTAATTGCAGAGTAGTATTCCATTGTGTAGATATACCACATCTTCTGAATCCATTCCTCCGTTGAGGGACATCTGGGTTCTTTCCAGCTTCTGGCTATTATAAATAAGGCTGCTATGAACATAGTAGAGCATGTGTCCTTATTGCATGCAGGTAAAGTCTCTGGGTATATGCCCAGGAGTGGTATAGCCGGATCCTCCGGGAGTGTCATGCCCAGTTTTCTGAGGAACCGCCAGACTGCTTTCCAGAGTGGTTGTACCAGCCTGCAATTCCACCAGCAGTGGATGAGTGTTCCTCTTTCTCCACATCCTCGCCAACAACTGCTGTCTCCTCTGTTTTTGATCTTAGCCATCCTGACTGGTGTGAGATGGAATCTCAGGGTTGTTTTGATTTGCATTTCCCTAATGACTAAGGATGATGAACATCTCTTTAGGTGCTTCTCAGCCATTAGATATTCTTCAGGTGAGAACTCTTTGTGTAGCTCTGTACCCCATTTTTAATAGGGTTACTTGCCTCTCTGGAGTTTAACTTCTTGAGTTCTTTGTATATCTTGGATATTAGCCCTCTGTCGGATGTAAGGTTGGTAAAGATCCTTTCCCAGTTAGTTGGTTGCCGCTTTGTCTTTTTGACAGTGTCTTTTGCCTTGCAAAAACTTTGTAATTTAATGAGGCCCCATTTGTCTATTCTTGATCTTAGAGCATAAGCTATTGGAATTCTGTTCAGGAAATTCTCCCCTGTGCCCTTATGTTCAAGGTTCTTCCCTAGTTTCCCTTCTATTAGTTTCAGTGTGTCTGGTTTTATGTGGAGATCTTTGATCCACTTAGAATTGAGCTTAGTGCAAGGAGATAAGGATGGGTCAATTTGCATTCTTCTGCATGTTGACCTCCAGCTGAGCCAGCACCATTTGTTGAAAAGGCTATCTTTTTTCCACTGGATGGTTTTAGCTCCTTTGTCAAAGATCAAGTGACCATAGGAGTGTGGATTCATTTCTGGGTCTTCAATTCTGTTCCATTGATCTACATGTCTGTTACTGTACCAATACCATGCAGTTTTTAACACTATTGCTCTGTAGTACAGCTTGAGGTCCGGGATACTGATTCCCCCAGAGGTTCTTTTACTCTTGAGAATAGTTTTAGCTATTCTGGGTTTTCTGTTATTCCAGATGAATTTTTGAATTGCTCTTTCTAACTCTATGAAGAATTGAGTTGGGATTTTGATGGGGATTGCATTGAATCTGTACATTACTTTTGGTAAGATGCTCATTTTTACTATATTAATCCTGCCAATCCATGAGCATGGCAGATTTTTCCATCTTCTGAGGTCTTCTTCAATTTCTTTCTTCAGAGACTTGAAGTTCTGGTCATACAGATCTTTCACTTGTTTGGTTAGAGTCATGCCAAGATACTTAATATGGTTTGTGGCTATCGTGAAGGGTATCATTTCTCTTACTTCTTTCTCAGCCTGCTTATCCTTTTGAGTATAGGAAGGCTTCTGACTTGCTTGAGTTGATTTTATATCCGGCCACTTTGCTGAAGTCGTTTATCAGCTGTAGGAGTTCTCTGGTGGAGTTCTTTGGCTCGCTTAAGTATACTATCATATCGTCTGCAAATAGTGATAGTTTGACTTCTTCCTTTCCAATTTGTAACCCTTTGATCTCTTTTTGTTGTCTAATTGCTCTAGCTAGAACTTCAAGTACTATATTGAAAAGATATGGAGAGAGAGGGCAGCCTTGTCTAGTCCCTGATTTTAGTGGGATTGCTTCAAGTTTCTCTCCATTTAGATTGATGCTGGCTACCGGTTTGCTGTAAATTGCTTTTTACTATGTTTAGATATGGGCCTTGAATTCCTGATCTTTCCAAGACCTTTAGCATGAAAGGATGCTGAATTTTGTCAAATGCTTTCTCAGCATCTAATGAGATGACCATGTGGTTTTTTTCTTTGAGATTGTTTATGTAGTGGATTACATTGATGGATTTCCTTATATTGAACCATCCCCGCATCCCTGGGATGAAGCCTACTTGATCGTGGTGGATGATCGTTTTGATGTGTTCTTGGATTCGGTTGGCAAGAATTTTATTGAGTATTTTTGCATCGATATTCATAAGAGAGATTGGCCTGAGATTCTCTTTCTTTGTCGGGTCTTTGTGTGCTTTTGGTATTAGTGTAATTGTGGCTTCATAGAACGAGTTGGGTAGTGTTCCTTCTGTTTCTATTTTGTGGAACAGTTTGAAGAGTATTGGTGTTAGGTCTTCTTTGAAGGTCTGATAGAATTCTGCACTAAAACCATCTGGACCTGTGCTTTTTTTGGTTGGAAGACTTCCAATGACAACTTCTATTTCTTCAGGGGTTATAGGACGGTTTAGATGGTCTATTTGATCCTGATTTAATTTTGGTACTTGGTATCTGTCAAGGAAATTGTCCATTTCCTCAAGATTTTCTAGTTGTGTTGAATACAGGTTTTTGTAGTAGGATCTGATGATTTTTTGAATTTCCTCAGTTTCTGTTGTTATCTCTCCCTTTTCGTTTCTGATTTTATTAATTTGGATACTATCTCTGTGCTCTCTGGTTAGTCTGGCTAAGGGCTTATCTATCTTGTTGATTTTCTCAAAGAACCAACTCCTCGTTTTGTTGATTTTTTTGTATGGTTTTCTTTGTTTCTACTTGATTGATTTCAGCCCTGAGTTTGATGATTTCCTGCCTTCTACTCCTCTTTGGTGTATTTGCTTCTTTTTGTTCCAGGGCTTTCAGGTGTTGCCATTAAGCTGTTAGTGTATGCTGTCTCCCGTTTCTTTTTGGCAGCACTCAGGGCTATGAATTTTCCTCTTAGCACTGCTTTCATTGTGTCCCATAAATTAGGGTATGTTGTGCCTTCATTTTCATTAACTTTCAAAAAGTCTTTGATTTCTTTCTTTATTTCCACCTTGACCAAGTTATCATTGAGTAGAGCATTGTTCAGCCCTCCATGTGTACGTGGGTTTTCTTTTGTTTTTGTTGCCATTGAAGACCACCCTTATTCCATAGTGATCTGATAGGAGGCATGGGATTATTTCTATCTTCTTGTATCTGTTGAGGTCTGATTTGTGACCAATTATATGGTCAATTTTGGAGAAGGTAGCATGAGGTGCTGAGAAGAAGGTGTATTCTTTAGCTCTAGGATGAAATGTTCTATATATATCAGTTAGTTCCATTTGGTCCAAGGCTTCAATTAGATTCACTGTGTCCCTGTTTAGTTTCTGCTTTCCTGAACGATCCATTTCAGAGAGCGGGGTGTTGAAGTCACCCACTATTATTGTGTGCGGTGCAATGTGTGCTTTGAGTTTTAGTAAAGTTTCTTTTACGTATGAGGGTGCCCCTTGCATTTGGAGCATAGATATTCAGAATTGAGAGTTCTTGATGGTGGATTTTTCCCTTGATCAGTATGTAGTGTCCTTCTGTGTCTTTTTTGATGACTTTAGGTTGAAAATCAATTTTATCCGATATTAGGATGGCTACTCCACCTCGTTTCTTGGGGCCATTTGCTTGTAAAATTGTTTTCCAGCCTTTTACTCTGAGGTAGTGTTTGTCTTTGACATTGAGGTGCATTTCCTGCATGCAGCAAAATGCTGGGTCCTGTTTACGTATCCAGTCTGCTAGTCTATGTCTTTTAATTGGGGAATTGAGACCATTGATATTAAGAGAGATTAAGGCATAGTGATTATTGCCACCTGCCATTCTTGACGCTATCTTTATGTTTGAGTGGTTATCTACTTTTGGGTTTGATTCAAGAAGGTTATTATCTCATTTTTTCCAGGGTGTTGTTTCTCTCCCTGTATTGGAGCTTTCCACCTATTATCCGTTGCAGGGCTGGATTTGTGGAAAGATATTGTGAAAATTTGGTTTTATCATGGAATAATCTTGGTCTCTCCCATCTATGGTGATTGAGAGTTTTGCTGGGTATAGTAGTCTAGGCTGGCATTTGTGCTGTCTTAGTGTCTGCATGAGATCTGCCCAGGATCTTCTGGCTTTCATAGTCTCTGGTGAGAAGTCTGATGTGATTCGGATAGGTCTTCCTTTGTATGTTACTTGGCCCTTTTCTCTTACTGCTTTTAGTATTCTTTCTTTGTTTAGAACATTCGGTGTTTTGATTATTATGTGACGGGAGGTATTTCTGTTCTGGTCCAGTCTCTTTGGAGTTCTGTAGGCTTCTTGTAAGTTCATCGGCATCTCTCTCTTTAAGTTAGGGAAGTTTTCCTCCATAATTTTGTTGAAGATGTTTACTGGCCCCTTTAAGTTGCAAATCTTTACTCTCGTCTATACCTATAATCCTTAGGTTTGGTCTTCTCATTGTGTCCTGGATTTCCTGGATGTTTTGGGTTACACGTTTTTTGCATTTTGCATTTTCTTTGACTGTTGAGTCGATGCTTTCTATGGAGTCTTCAGCACCTGAGATTCTTTCTTCCATCTCTTGTATTCTATTGTTGATGTTTGCATCTATGACTCCTGATTTCTTTCCAAGGTTTTCTATCTCCAAAGTTGTCTCCCTTTGTGATTTCTTAGTTGTTTCTACTTCTTTTTTAGTTCCTGGATGGATTTGCTGAGATCCTTCACTTGTTTGTTTGTATTTTCCTGTATTTCTTTAAGGTATTTTTGCATTGCCTCTTTCAGGATTTCTTCCTGATGACCCACGTTCTCCTGCATTTCTCTGAGTGATTTTTGTGTTTCCTCCTCATGGGAATCCCATCTGTTGATCCATCGTCTCCTGCATTTCTTTAAGCAGTTCTCGTGTTTCCTTTGTAAGGGTATCTAACCGTTGATTCATTTCTTTAAGCAATTTTTGTGTTGCCTCCTTATGGGCATCCGTCTGTTGACCCATATTCTTCTGCATTTCTTTATGCCAGTTTTGTGATTCCTTGTGAGTGCATCTAACCGTTGATTCATCTCGTTAAGCGATTTTTGTGTTGTCTCCTTGTGCGCCTCCATCTTTTGATTCATGTTCTCCCGCATTTCTCTAAGCGATTTTTGTGTTTCCTTTGTAAGGGCTTCTAACCGTTGATTCATGGTCTCCTGTAACTCTTTATGAGATTTATTTGTGTCCTTCTTGTGTTCCTCTCATAGCATCATGAGAAGTGATTTTAAATCCAGATCTTGTCTTTCGGGTGTGGTGGGGTATCCAGGACTTGCTGCTGTTGGAGAGTTGGGTTCGGATGGTCCCACATTACTTTGATTTCTGTTAGT
Organism: Tokudaia tokunoshimensis; assembly: GCA_036184795.1. Taxonomy (NCBI): domain Eukaryota; kingdom Metazoa; phylum Chordata; class Mammalia; order Rodentia; family Muridae; genus Tokudaia; species Tokudaia tokunoshimensis. Next base: position 116,474,453 of record BTHU01000023.1, read on the forward strand.
AACATTCCTACGTTTGCCTTTTGCCATCTGGATACCTCTGATGTTAGTTGGTTCTGCTGCCACTGGCTGTTGGTTGGACCCTCCTGTGAGCCTGCAAAGCTATTTCTGCCCCCCCCCTGGATTGCCAGGATTCCCCTGGCCACCGATTTCTGGGGGCCTGCCTGCTCCTGAGTGACTTTGGAGCCCTAATGTGCCTTGCCCCAAGTGATCTTATATTGGGGAGGCCTTGCAACTTCCAAAGGCTCAGCCTAGTGGATTCCTGGAGCATAGTGTCGCCAAAGGGAGGCTGGTAGGCTCCCGCCCTGTGCAGGGGTGAGTGATCTCTCCTAGGGGGGGAGGGGGCGTCCCTCTGCCAGGCAGAATTCCACAGCAGAGCTTGCGAGCTGGTTAATGCAGATCAGCCCCGCACTTGGGAGCTGCACACACACAAAGCCGCCTGAGACCCAAGAGACATTATGCCTGTCTGTCTCAGAAACCTGGCAAGTCCCAACCTCCCAGTCACTGGAGCAAAGATGGCGGAGTGCAATCTGCACTCTCTCGTGGTGCCGCTCACCTGCAGACGCGCTGGCCTGCAGATCTGGCACCCAGACGGACCACACCGCTGACCCGTTCTCGGGCACAGACGGAAGCCCCCAACAGGCCGTGTCCAAGTGATGTTATATTGGGGATAGGGAGCTTGGGGTACCCGTCTCTTCAGTGCAGTCTGCGGGAACAGAGGTCGCTGGAAGGAAAGCTGGCAGGCTCCCGCCCAGTGCGGAGGTCCCTCTGCCAGCAGAAGTCCCACAGCAGAGCTGGCGTGCTTGTTACTGCAGATCAGCCCCGCACCTGGGAGCCGCACACACACAAGCCCCTACCCCCCCCCCCCCCAGACCCAAGCGACATTATGCCTGTCTGTCTCAGAACCAGGCCGTCCCAACCTCCCAGTCACTGGAGCAAAGATGGCGGAGTGCGACATTTAGTGGTTTTTATTATATATGGCAATGAGGATTTTATTTTCTGGTCCAATCTATTTTGGTATTCTCTAGTCTTCTCTATACATTTTATGACCATCTCTTTCTTTAGGTTAAAGTTTTCTTCTATGATTTTGTTGAAGATGTTTTCTGGCCCTTTGAACTGGGAATCTTTATCCTCTTTTATTCCTATTATGTCATTAAGTCCCAGATTTCCTGAATGTTTTGGTTAGGAACTTTTTACCCTTCGTATTTTTTTTTTTGATAGATGTGCTAATATCCTTCTACTCCTGAGATTCTCTCTACCATCTCTTGCATTCTGTTGGTGATGCTTGCAACTGTAGTTCATGATCTCTTTTTTAGATTTTCCATCTCCACAATTACCTCCATTTGTGATTTCCTTTATTGTTTCTATTTCCATTTTTAATTCTTGGACTGTTTTTTTTTTTCGATTCCTTCATCCGTTTGATCGTAATCGTTCTGTATTTCTTTAAGGGATTTATTTGTTTCCTCTTTAAGGGCTTCTACCTGTTTGCATGTGTGTTTCCTGTATTTCGTTAAAGGGAGTTATTTTATCCTCCTTAAAGGCCGCGATCATCTTCATGAGATGGGGATTTTAGGTCAGAATCGTGCTCGTCAGGGGTGTTAGGATACCCAGGGCTAGATTTGTTAGGTAAAGTGGGTTCTGATGGTATCAAATTACAATGCCCTTCTGTTGCTTATGTTCTTGTGCTTGCTTTTTGCCATTTTTAGTGTTAACTGGCCTGGGTGACTTGGACTGAAGCAGACCTCCTTAGGGGAAGGTAGAGCTGAAATAACCTGGCTTAGGGCAGGCCTTCTGGGAGGTAGGCAGTTCTGTCTCTGGTTTTGGGCAGGCCTCCTGTGTCCCTGTGCCCTTGTGTCCCTGGTTAGGGCAGAAATCCCTGAAGATAGGCTGACTTTGGGGTCCAAAGGGAGATATGTCATTCTGTCTTCCTGGTTATGGCTAACCTCCTGGGAGACAGGTAGGCTGTGTTTCTGGTTATGGGAGACCTCCTTTGTTCCTGGCTATAGCAGACTTCTTGGGAAATAGGTAGGCTGTGGGGTAGGGATGGGGTAGCAGGGTTGCCAATCTGCTATGGGTTCAGGTGGAGGTGCAGACTGGAAAGGGGGATGATGCTTGGGCAGAGAGGGATAGATCCCACTTCAGCTGGACCTCCTGTGGGGGTCCCAGCCATCATAGGTATTAGGGGGGGTCTGCACTTGTGTTCTTGGTTATGGTAGTATCTCCTGGGAGACAGGTAGGCCTGTGGAATGGTTGGGAAGGGGGTGGGGGCTCGCCCGTTCTGCTACAGGTTCAGATGGAGGTGCTGACAAGAAGGGGGTGGGTGTTTTGTATATCTACCTCTGTTACACACTTATCATATGGGGCTGTGATTATAGACACGACTTCCCAATAAACTATACAATAAGTGGGCTGGGGATCATAATTTTGCTTCTTTGAATGTCCAATAGCTAATCTGGTATGGAGCAGAAGCTCAATAAATATTATGTGAGGGAATGGATCATAGAATATACTTAAGTATTGGTAATGTTTATATGGCTCAGATGTAGTTCTTGATTTCTTTGTCTTTTATCAATCAAAACTATTGGTGTGTCAGATACATATGTCAGAAGAAAAATATAAACAATGAAACATCTCCTCAAAGAAGCTTTCTGTTGGGTATATTCTTGTGCTTGTCTTTCATCATCTAATTATCTTTAGTGTTAACCTGGCCTGGGTGTCTCAGACTTGAGCATGCCTCCTTGGAGGCAGGTAGAGCTGTGTAATCTGGGTTCGGGAAGGTCTCCTAGAAGACAGGCAATACTGTCTCTGGTTAGGGCGGGCCTCCTGTGTCCCCTGTGTCCTTGTGTCCTGTTGTTCATACAAAAACCCAGGAAAACTTTGAAATGTGTGTGTATTTAAGTGTGTATGTAAAACTCATGTTTTCTTTGGATTATGCTATATGTATTATTACTTGGAGAATTAAAGGGAAAATGGAATTCATTTATGTTCTAATGTGAATGAATCGTGACTGGAGATGCTGGTCCCAAGCTTGTGTAGCATGCTCAGAGCCCTGCATTTGATTCCCAATGTTATAAAACAAAACAAAACAAAATAAAATAAAATGAAATGAAATAACTGAGGGCTGTACTCATCCGGATGGAATTTAACTAACTGAACAGCAAAAACAATTGTATGTGCTTTTCAAAAAGAGGCTATCTGGAAGAGAAACATTTGTAGAGAGCTACATATGCACACATAGAATGTGACTGACTCACCCAAGAATTCTGGGTAATTGTATAAGGAGAGAACTTCAACAGAGCAAACATTTTTTTCTAGTGCTAACAGCTGAACATTAAGCCTCCAAGAATAAATTTCCTGACATGTGTCAGATGGGAAGAAACAAGTTGGAAAACAGTGTGTTCTATTGTGATAAAAATATTTTTGCTAATTTGTAAAACAGGTGAAATGTTTATGTCATTTGATGTGCTCCTGTTGTCCAATATAGCTCAAAGAATTTTTAAAAAGTGGTTCAATATAGTTTATTGACTTTGTGGTAAAGTGCATATAGTATTGCTTGTCATTCATGTAAAATACCAGAAGAGAACTTTTTTCTGGTTCCATATTAAGTCTAGTAAAAAACACTGATAGATGACCACTAAACTATTTCAAAACATTTTTCTTTCTTCAGTTATGGTGCATACTGTCCATAGATGTTAGCATAGTAGTGTAGATTTTCTACAAACTTCATGTGTTTCATATTTGTTTACATGGAAATTGTTTTGTTTTATGTGCGACACTGCTGCCATTACAGGTGAATGCATCTGTCACTTACTGTCATTTAGCATAGGATTAGGTATAGTGTGCCATTTTCTACCTCAGTTATGCAGGATTCATTTGAGGAGACCTCAGAAAGTTTCCTTCTTGATAATAGAGCCCTCAAACCATGTTGGCTTTTCAGAGCAGCAAAAGCAGTTAACCTAGTACCTACAGAGCCATGGATTTGATATGGATTTGATTGCTGTCAGAGTGAATTGGTGGCCTCCAGAGCATTGATTTGCAACATGTGGGTCACAACCCCTTTGGAGTCACATACCAGATATCCTGCATATCAGATATTTACATAATAATTCATAATAGTAGCAAAATTAGTTAAGAAGTCGCAATGAAAATAATTGTATGGTTGGGGATCACCACAACATGAGGAACTGTATTAAAGAATCACAACATTAGGAAATCTGAGAACCACTGCCCTAGAGACAATCCGTTGCCACCAGAGGTTTTACTGTGTGTATCTGTTGTCAACTTTCCAAAATGGCTGAGTACCAGTGCCAAAGGTGACAAATGAGACAATACAGCTGTCCCTGCACTCTGTCAGCAGTAGAAGAAAAGCAATTCACAATTAATTGGATATTTTCTCTGCAGGGCACAGCACGTGTCTTAAATTTCTTGTACCTACCAGTGAGGAACTCTATAACTTGACGGTTATTAAGGTGAACACACAACTTCATTCAGATGATCACTATTAAGAATCCTGGCAAGTTGGGCCTAGAGATCCAGGCCTGTAATTCCAACCTATTTGTGGGAGGGTGAGCCTGCTGAGCCATATTGTGGTGATTGAAGCCAGCAGGAATAACTTAAGACCACAACTCAAAATAAAAAGTAAAACTGGGGGTGTGTAGTTCAGTGCTTTCCTTGTGTACAGAAGACACTAGAGTCAATCTTTAGTACAACCCAATGAAAAAAGAAGGCAAATATAGGTGTCCCAATTCAGATCTGCTTAGCAAAGTTAAAACCCAAAGCTCACTGCTTTTGTGAGCTCACAGATGGTTGGTGGCATTTCCTAGTGGTGTGCTCAGTCTGGCCGCAGGAGCACTTAGTGTCCACACGCACAAGTTTTGCAGCCCTTTTTATAGAATTCACAAACACCAGGAATAGAAGTCTTTAAAATTGTCATTTAATGAATAAAATTTTTATATTAATTGTGACCATAATTTCAAGATTCACTTGCTGTGTTTATGTGTGTTTTGTCGAAAAGAAGGATCTATTTCTTGTGTTGGGAATATCATGACAAGATTGTCTGGAAAGTACTTTTGATTGCATCGAGTGAGAAGAAGCAGTATTTGAGAATCTTCTCATGCCTAGAATGAAGAAAAAGGTACCATTAAATATAAAAAATAGCTAACGGTCTCTCTTGCTGGGAATACAGAATGTCCATACTGCCCTGATATAAGGGGGTATTATTTATAGAAGACAAAACAGACCCTCTGAAGATAGGACAATCCATGGCTTTTAATATTGTTCTTATTAAAATCCAATGGCTGCCATTGCCCCAATGCTCCCTAATGTCTAGTCCTAATTTTATTTGGAAGTCTCAACTACCCCTCACTGTCTCTGTAGCCTACCAGAAGGAGGAGCTCTTTCATACTGCACTCAGGGGAATGAATGAACTGTGGACTTTCCAGTGGAATAATCCTATGTTGAAAGCTGCCTTTCAGAAATATTATATTCACAGTGACATGCAGGATCGGCTGAGATGAAGAAGTGGAGACTAGGGGTTAATTATTGCAAGAGCGAATAGCAGAATAACACACAGAAAAAGGAACTGGGGCTGTGAGAGTTTAAGATCAGAATATAAAAAAATGTAGGATGTGAAATATAAGCAATCGAGTTAAAAATGAGTTAGACTTTATGCCTGGGCAAGAATAGGAAGAATGAAGAAACAGGGCTTTGGGTTCAGTGGAATATGAAACATTTGGTTTTGTGCATAGTAGATATTAGGGGACTTGATAACCATCCAGGTGGTGATGCCTGTCCTAGTGTTCTTCATAGGGGTGTGTGTGTGTGTGTGTGTGTGTGTGTAATAAGAAAAGCTTTGTCGAAGCTAGAAGAGGTGTACATAATCTCGAGTCCAGCCCTCAGGAGATAGAAGATAGGCTTCATTCTGTTATGCCTATGAGAAAAGTTAAGCAATTGAGGGTGAATACCTTCTTGGGAGAATTTTTCTTCATCAAAACTCCCAAACCACAGTGTAATATTAGAAGAACTTGGCTTATCTGTATAGACAGATATTGCAAAGACCCTAAGTTCATTATATGTTACTAATCCCAAAAGGGGCCTATTCACCTAGCCACTGCTCCTAAAATGGAAGAGTGACATTAATACCACTATACTTTAAGCTTTTTGTAGCAAAGGAAGCAGGAAGTTTATAATCATGAAAAAAATACAAAACTAGTTATTTGACTGAAAAAAACATGAATGTTGTTCCTTTTCTTACCTCTGTCATGTGAATGATGTACATTCTTGTAGGTCCTTTATCATCCTGTATGGCACAACATTCAAGAGACAACATTAGTAATTATGCTTCTAAAAGGGACTTTTAAGAGTAATCCAACACAGTACCCCTCAATCTTTTTTCTCTCTATTATCCTTTCCTCAACAGCAGCTAGATTTTCATTTTAGAATCCAAATAATTCTTTCTTCCTTTCATACTGCAACTAAAAATTTCAATGTCTTTATTACTGAGAGGACAAATTCATACTTTGACAAGATTCTGGCTTCATTCTAACTTTACAGGGTCAATGTCCTTCATTTCTTTGCCTCATGATCCCATACTTTCACTCTGTCTTCAATATCGCCTCAATATATCCTCACATCTATCAATGTAGAAAAACCCTACTTATATCTCAAAGTTTAAATCAACTAAATCTTCCTTTAGTAAAGCCTGTTTAGACCTCTCAAGTCAGGACTTGCCTCTATATCTTCTGTACACCCACTGATGTTTTGTACAAATAAAATCTTTTGGAATATTGTGAGAAGTTTTGTTTAGGTGTGCTTTACATTTAGATGGTAACTATCTTATATCTCCATATCTTAGCTTACCCACATTTCTTTTTCATTTCTTGCTTAACCCAGGACTTGGCCCACAGTAGACTCTCAATAAATGTTAGCTATTGTCTTTGTCATTAGCATCATGATCATGATCACCACCATCATCCAATGCTCACACTCGTTTCTGGTAACGTTCTATAGTATACTAAGCATGAAGCTGACTCAGCATACCTTTTCATAGAGATGGCAAAGACCCACCTAGAACTCCATAATTTCTGACTAGACAATATCAAATTAAGAAAGAGGCTATCCTATACAAACAAAAACTAGATAAATTCACCATCAATGCAGAATGTATGCGATACAAGTTTCTACCTTAAGATCTGTATGTATTTTGGATATCCCTCTGTGGTAGGTGGAAGAGTTGTTGATGTCTAACAAAACATTCATGCTATTTTGAGAATGGTGGCTTGAATCCTAAGGTAAACCGAAAGAAAATTATATAATTTTGGAAGTTTGTTATCATTGAAGAAGAATAAACTGCATATAATCAAATGTGTAATTTCTTTAGTTTTGATATATTTAACACTCATGAACAATCACCAGAACCAACAAGTGTTTCCATCAC